>OZ025296.1:210768198-212044865 GCA_964019185.1 Maratus speculifer
GTACGTGTTTCAAAAGTAGAAAAGATAAGAATGTGGAGCATAGAATAGGTACAAGGCTGCAATAAAATCTTAAAGATTGAGCTTTCCATACAATACATTTGCTCCCTTACATAATAATCGGTGTAGAAGAATGAGGGACTTTGTGGCTATTAAAATGTACCGAGTGAAGTTTAAAGGCTCTTTTACCAATCAGCGATCGAGAAATATCCGATAAAAGCGTATATACAGGGTGAGTCATAAATATCGAAACAATAGGCTATCTCCTTAAATATTGCCCCTAGACCCATACTTCCAACTGCAAAAATTCATTAAAAAAGGTAAACTTTTTGATAAGATAAGTTGCAACTCCATGGGGGGTCTATTTGAAAAAATGCGAAAATTAACTTTTTATACGGCCCCCGTGGGATAAAAATTCCAATTAGGAAAACTTTCCTTATCCAGTCCTGAATAATACACAAAAACTTGCATCTTCAGATTTTCAAAATTCGCAGATTTATAGCCGTTTGAATAATTCATCAGGTTTTAAGGGATTAGACACAAATTGAAATGCGCGCAATTCAAAAGACAATGTTACTTTAACAGTTCTCGAAACGTGTAAAAAATCTACATTTTGAGTTAGAATTTTGATTTTTTTTCCTTTGTTTGTGATGGTTAGCCATATAATTTGCTAAGAAAATCCCATCCTAAAATTTATCACAAAATTTATAAAAATTTCATATCATTAGTACTGATTTAAATGGGATAATTAAAAATCGTTATAACTCCAAACATTATTTATCAGATTTCAATTTCTTTCGATTTAATTAAAGATGAAAACCCGATTTTAGTTTTGTTTCGGGGTTTTTGCTTTTCAATATTAATTTTAGAACTATTAAAAATATTTATTGAAAAAATAATAACTTAAAAAAAATCTTATTTTCAAAAGTGAATAATTTTCAATTTTCCCCGAAACAAACCTAATGTAAAATAATTAAAAACTACATGTTTCAAGTTTGTACTTCTTTCTTTAAAAATTCTTAACTTTTAATAATGTCTGCACAGGACAAAATTTTCAATCTCGGTCTCGAACAATCTGTATTAAAATCGCTGTCTCTAACTGACCTAATACAAGCTTGAAATAAGTAAAATTTGGTTTAATCAAATTTTTTACAAAAACCACATACATTTTAAAATCGCTTTTATTTTACAAAAAAAAAAAAAAAAAAAAAAAAAAACTTTAAAATTTATTTTTTAAGAATAGTATATTTAAATGCTAAAAAATTAAACACATTAAAACCAGTAAAAAAAATCTGCCTATGACGGAATTCTGTCTTAAATAAAAAATGTGTTTGCAAAATGAATACAACAATACCTGAGAAAAAATAAACTCTATTTAATCCTATTTAACCCTCATAGGAAGGGCACTTGTCTATTACGTATTTTTTTTTCCTATGTGATTTCGTCTTAAAAGGTTTTACTGTATAACATTTTTCAAAATCTCCAATGCACGGTATATGGATTAGCGATATTAAAATATAAGTGAAACATTTAGATATAAACAGAGATTCATTGATAAAATAAATATATCACATCCTTTGGCGCTTCTTTAATAATAAAAAGTATAAATATAAAAAACGAAAAACTATAATAAGTATTTTTGGTCAGAAATTCTCCCCGCGAAACAATTTTTAACTACACTGAAGTAAAAAAACTATGTAGGAATTCATGGCTAAGCCGGGCTATGATTTAAACATTTTTCCAGGCTGGTCCGGATTATGATTTTAACATTTTTCCATGCCGGGCAGAAATTTTTTCCCTATGGGTCAGTTTGGGACCGGACCTAAATATTTCAATCCATGCAGATCTACAGTGCTAATTTAAGATCAACATATTTCGAAAACAAATTTTGATTGAAATCAATACGCTGCTTTATTATGTCCAAATAAGAAGCACGGTTTTGAATCGACATTTAATACGGATAATATATGGACGATCCCTTATTTACTTTGAAAACAAGTAAAAAATGCTCCGTTTATAGGCATGGTAAAGTGGTGTAAGTCACGAATTTTAGATTTTAATATCTCTGTCAGATTTTCAGATACGGAGATGAAATTTTTTTTGTTCAATTTAGGAATAGATAAGGAATAATTTACTAATTGGAAATTTTGCTCTACGGGGGCCGTATAAAAATTTAATTTTCGTATTTTTTCAAATAGACCCCCCCCCATGGAGTTGCAACTTATCTTATCAGAAATTTCACCTTTTTTATGAATTTTTGCAATTGGAAGTATTGGTCTAGAGGCAATATTTAAGGAGATAGCCCATTGTTTCTATATTTATGACTCACCCTGTACATGTATATTTTAAATATTACATTCTTTATTTTTCATATTTTATTTTCTATATTTGGATATTGTTAAAGTTTCACAGACAGTTGGCATTTATGAACCCATTGTTGTGGCCTTTATATAGTTGGAACGATATCGTTTCCTTAGCAAATAATCAAAACTAAATTAAATTGGCCCTTTTTTTTAAACAGTTGTATATTTTACTAATTTATAATTATTTTATTTTTTTACAAGATAACAGCAGTTTTAATTATTCTGTCTGTAAATTAGAATTAATGCTTTCATATTGAAATAAAAAGTTTTGGGGGTTTTAAAATGAATGAGTGAAACAGATGTAATTTAAGTATTTTTAATATATGTTTTTTAAATAAAGTATAATGTGCTATAAAATCCCGAAAGTAAGGTCCCTCCGAATATACGCCCTTTCCCATATATGTGTATTTTTTGTTTTTTGAAAAAGTTTATAAGCCCTCCCCCTGCAAGTTTTAACTCCTGATGTCTTCACTCCTTCTGTTTTTTTTTTTTTTTTTGGGGGGGGGGGGGAATTTTTTAGTTTATTTTATTCCCATAGTTCCTAAATAAATATATCTTATGGTTTCGTTTTTTTTTTTTTTTATGAATCTTATTATATATTATTATATCAGAATGACCTATTTCGCTATGTACACTACCAGACCTATGATACGAATGTTCCTTCAGAAGAACACCATCAATGCTTTCCTTTAGTTTTGTTCATTAATAAAATAATAGATTTTTAATTTGAATTTCAGTTTTATAATTTTTATTCACATTTATTTTATATTTAAATTAGTTTCTTTATATAAATTTGTTCAGTAATATTTTATTTTTATCAATGGAAACTACTTATGTTCTACAGGTGGAAATTTTTAAAAAAAATCAAACGGTCAAGTGCGAGTAATACTCGCGCTCAGCGGGTTCCGTACAATAAGTACCGTATTTACTCGTGTATAGGGCGCACGCGTTTATAAGGCGCACCCCTACTTTACAAGTAAAAATGGCGATATCTTAAAATCTCTTATATAAGGCGAACCATAAAATTGATACGTTAATGAAGAATGACCAAATGAATTTCAGTTTAAAAAAAAAAGTCGAAACAAACATTACACCAGACCAGAAAATAAGACGAAAATGCATTTTTAGACTCCGGGATGTAAGAGAATGAGGGGAAATAGGAATGAGTGACAGTAAAGAGAATTGCTAATTAGCGTTTAGATAATGTCACTGGCTCGGTTGTATAAAAAACTGCAAGGAATGAAATAGATATGCAGTAATACTTCAATTGAGTAACATTTTCCGAGTTTTAATATCTTCTTTGAATAATTTCTTGTTTCATATGTATATCGTTCGACTGCATCCAATAGTAAAAAATTATTCCATAAATAAGGCGCACTTAGGAGTTTTGCCCTAATTTTTTGGAAAAAATGTGCGCCTTATACACGAGTAAATACGATATGTGAATTATTATTGAAAAAAGTCATTACTAAAAGAATAATAAAACTTTGAAAAAAGCTATAGAGCCTAGGGTTGAGTATAGCTGTATATACTAGAATAGCATGAATGGGTATGTGCCATTTCGTGAAAAATAAAAAAGTCTTGGTCCCATAATAACCGATTTTTGGTAAAATTTGATGTACAGATTCAGCTTATATTGAAACAAAGCTATGCAAAATATCTTGATATTATAGCGCTTAGAATTTCTAGTGCAGAAATCAACAAGCGAAAACACATCTAAAGCATTTACGTTATGTATTTTAAATTTTGAATGATAAAATAAAATTAGTTCAAAAAAAAAGGAACTTATAAAGTGAGATGTCAGCACTCTTTATTAACACGAATTAATGATTCAATGTTTTAAAAAACTTTAAAAAAAGAGCAGTATACATAAAAAAAACAAGTAAAGCTATTTACAGAAGATTCAAACTTTCAAAAATTTAGTGGAGGTATGTACAAATTTCAAATTTCGAAAAAAAAAAATCAGCGAATGTATAACAAAATTCTTTGAATGAAATTTAAAATATTGAAACTTTTCAGAAATTCATTGAATAGTACAGCAGATCTTAAAATTTCAATGCTTTAAAACAAAAATAATTGCTTAAACGAAGTTTAAAATTCGACATTTCAAAAATTTAGCGGAAATTTAAGCAAAATTTTCAATTTCACAAATAAAAAACGAGTTAAAAAATCATTGATAAAAAAATTTTCCTGCGAGAATTGGCTTTAAAATGGCACAAAGATTACAAAATTTTTGTAAAATTAAATCTATATGATAATAAAATTTATTTCGTGAGAAAATTTTTAAACTTTGATGTCTGACTTCAAAACAGAAACTTTTTGAACAGCAGCCAAATGCGCGTCTATTGAGCCAAATTGCTTATGTTAAAAAGACTGAAATTATGGTTCTATTTTAAAATCTAAATGGTAAAAATTTCCGTATGTAATAAAATTAATTAAAACTACTTAAAATAGTATAACAGCTTTTTCAAAATTTTATGATTAGTCGTATGGTCGAAGATAATCTGCTATAAGTATGCGAAATTTCAGGTCTATAACTTATACAGTTTCCGAAACAAATAGAGGAGTCAGCGGAATAGGGCTTCGTTATAGATGAACGAAACCTCCAAATACAAAACAACAACTCAATAATAATAACCAACGTTATTTGCATATTTTACATAATAGCAGAGCTGTTCTCATTCACATCTTCCATACTTATATACATATAGTACTTACTTTTAGAAAATTATATCTAATCTTACTCTCAGACAAAAGTTATTGTTTTATTTTTTAAACTAAACTATTTTTGATTGCATATGTGGTATCCTGGAATAATTTTTGTAACCATGACAACAATATATTCTTTTCAGTTGAGATGTTTGTTTGTTTGTTTATTGAACAACATACATCTGACTTGTGTGCTCGACACTCAGTTGAGATAAAAATATCGTCAAATACGTATAAAGCTTTAAATTAATTTCTCAAAAGTATCACATACTTTTCGTCGATTCAGACTTCTGGATACGTTAATATCATTTCTTTTTATATGTGTTTTTTATAAAATTACTTTTAGAAAATTGTATCTAATCTTACTCCCAAGCAAAAAGTGTTGTGTTTTTTCTTAAACAAAACTATTTTTGACTGTATATGTGGCATCGTGGAATAGGTTTCGTAACCATGACAACAGTATATTCTTTTTAGTTGAGATAAAAATATCGCCAAATAAGTATGTGGCTTTAAATTACTTTTTTCAAAAGTATCACATACTTTTCGTCATTTCATATGTCTGGGTATGTTAACATTATTTCTTTTTAGAGACAGTAATAAATTTGACTACGTGTGGGGAATTTTTTAATTCATTCATTTCTATCAAAAAAAAAAAAAAAAAAAAAAAAAAAACCTTTTTTGTTTAAAGACATTTTATGAAGAAAAATTGTTATACCATTAAACTAAATTGAAGATAAAAGTACTACTCATGAAAAATTTATTATTTGTTTATTCATTACATATATAGAAGTTATTTGAATATCATTTTTATATGTTTCACACTTACTTACAGCAAATTTCAAGAGATACAATACATACAACATACTTAATAAACAAACGAACCCAGTAGTGTCTAACGAGGAATTGTACGTCCTCTAGATTAGATTAAATAATAACAAGAAATAAAAAAGGGTGCAACTCATAGATTATGAAACAATTTCTAACTCTGCTTTAATATTGTAACTAAAATTCATTATTTTATAATGTAAAGATATTTAAATAAACAAATAAGATATTCGACTTCTTTTGAGCAACCCTGTATCTTATTTATAGATGTGTAAGTACTAAACTTGATTTTCTAAAATTTCATTTAGTTATAAAGTGCGAAACATATAAGGAAATTTATTTTCAGTATTTCTTACGAGATGCTGGCACTTAAAATTCCCGGCAATCCCACCAGAAGGCTGGCTCCATAATATACTTACACGCACCCTCCTACTAAACAAACTAAAACACATCCATAACCACCTATTCGAAATCTAAATGCTAACAACATAGCTGGGGAATGCAACAGTTTTCTGCTTCTCCTTCTCAGTGCTACTTTTGTCACATGTGCATCCGTCCATTGTCGCGTTGGGGATCTGTTCCCCGTCGGAAAAATTCCTATTTTGTTATTTTCTTTTGTTATTTGATTCCTGTTCGTTTCTATTTTTTCTTATCTGCCCTCTTCCGCGTTAGGTTCTTTTGCACCTACAAGCTGCGACCCTGCCTTTTGTATTAATACCGCCCACTGTCGCGTTTCCGGCGGTTTCAGCTTTGGCTGAATTCTGCTCTTTTAAGACCTTAATAAAGACAACCAGGAGGGACACTAAGCTCTACAGATTTGGTGTCCTTGTCTGAGCTGTCCCTCTTAGGCAAACAAATATGATTACTCGAAATATTTTGCATAGACTTGCATATGATTTACAATTTTTTACAAGCGTCACATATTACGCTAAAATTCAATTCAAATAATAAACATATAACAAAACTAGTGTTGCGGTCGTAATAAAACCAGAGAGTATATGCAATAAACAGAGGGTATATATAAGAGTAATGAAAGTTTGAGGTTAAAATCCATGCTTTATCTTTATTTGAGAAGCGAAAAGTATACGGCGTTTTTTAAATAAATACAGAAGGACCGCCTATATTTTCATATATCCACCAGTATGTTCTTGAATACAACCAAGACTAATTTTTCAACAAGAAGGCAATGCATTCAGTTTTCTGTTTAGCTCTCTAAATGTATATATTTATTTAAAAACATACATTAGCATATGCTAATTAAATATGTTTAAGCTATAAAATACATAACCGAATTAAAAATCACCTGTAAGCAATTTAAGCTCATAGACAGTAACGCTTGTAAAATATTTTACGCATCCCTGTAAATTCTATAGAATTAGTACATATTAAGCAATGTACAAAAATTTCTTGAAACTTTAAACTGTAGGTATCACATATTTCAAAACTCGCTGACGGCGGATATCTCTCAAGGGGATTATTGTATTCTTTTTGTGTCATTGTAAAAAAAAAAAAAAAAAAAAAAAAAAAAAAAAAAAAAAAAAAAAAAAAAGATTAATCTATGCTATGCAATCAGTATTGCAGAGGAAGCATCTTAAGTGTAATTCAATTATGCACATCAAATTTATTATGTTTCAAACAGTGTAACAATAAATAAATGTAGTGTAAATGATTTTTTCTCCTAGGCCATAATGTAATGGAATTATTTTGCGTGTCTCTATGAATCATACGTGTCATGTATTCCGCATTGTACAAAAAGGATTTATCGCACCTTAGTGTTGTTTATAAATTCCAACATGCTTGAAATGATGTAGCTTTATTAAAATACTTCGCAAATAATTCGTTATTGTAGACCGTAATGTAAAAGAATTATTTTGTGTATTCCTGTAAGTGAACTATAAATGCTATCTGAAATGCCGTTTTAGAATCGAATGTCTTATAGTAAACCGAAATAACATATACTGGAATTGTGTTAACAAATTATATTTATGCAAGTTACAGCACGGATCAATTTCAGCTACGTTGACACGTGTTAAAAATCTAAGGTGTAAGCAAAAAATTGAGTTCATTTTTTATTTATAGCTTACATAAATAAAACAGCAACAAATTCTTTTTTAGAACAGAATAATAACAATGACTTAGATTCTTGTATCACAAACAGCACATTGTTTTACCCGCCGTTGAAAAGAAATAGTAACTCTATCATAAAAAAAAAATGAAAAGTTAGTTAACAAAGCAAAACAATATAAGATCGAAATTAAGCGTCTTTGTTGCATAAAAAATGATCTGATGAAATTGCTTGCAAAATACTAGTCCATAAAATTCCATCCAAATCTTCTAAAATTTAAACGTGCTGTGAACATAAATATTTTAAAAAATTTATCGACATTTTAATTTATAGTTTTACATTTATTTCTTGATGAATTTTCATCATTTCGTCTGAAAAAATATAAATTCCCTAAAACACGCTGCAGAAGGGTGAAAAATCTAGCTTTAAAAGAAATTTTAATCAAAAGAAAAAATAAATAATTCGTAGGAGGTAATGCTGTTTTATGGCTTGGCTTTATGACTTGCATTTCTTAGGAAAATGCTTGATGAAAATAAGCTAACGCTTTTTCTTAATGCAGGCTATAAGTTTTAACTTCAGAAATAAGAAATAATCTTAAATTTTCATGTTACATTTGTGTGAATGGTTTTATTCAAATTAAAATTGACACTGCTGAAAGAAATCTGACAGTACATAAAAATGTCTGATGAGAATTATATTCATTTCCGTATTTCAGATTTAATTTATTTTTCAAAATTTGTTATATAATGTACATCCTGTGTATGAGCTGTAGATTTATTACACGCCGCGTAATACATAAAAAGTTCATTAAACTTTCGAATGATTAATGCATAACACGCACTGCGGATGATTATCGCTCATAGAGAATACACAACGAAATTCTCTTTGTGTAACTATAAATGTACAAATACATGCTATGCATTGTATATTTTATACTAATTACTAGCTGACCCGCTCGGCGTTGCCCGGATCCGTAATAATAATATTAAATGAACTTGAAATTTGTATGATTTTCTCTTTAACTCGAAATATATGGAAATATATTGTCTGAAATACGTGGCCACTGATTGTGTGAGAAATCGGTTTAAAAAAACAACAACTTATATTTAGCTGTAACAATTCTCAAAATGACTGCAATGGGAAACGCGGGAGGGAATATGTGTGCAGCGATTGCGTGATTTTCGTGTTAAAGTGTTGATATTTATCCGTAAAAATCACTGCTAAGTTATGTAACTAATTACTTTTATCACATAGAAATATCACGTGAAATATTTTGAATTTCAAACTAATTATATCACTCTCTAATCCGCCTATACCGTGAATGAAATCGATACTTGAATGATTAGCTAAAAGTATCTAATATTACAATAGCTAAAAGTATGTAATATTATAAACATAGCTGTCAACTTTTAGCTAATCTTCCGTGATATCTGGATTAGTTTGATCCAGGTTAACTTCATTTCGAACCAAGGAAATTATTTCATGATTCTTTATTTCATATCTACTTTCGATTTTTTATATAGCACTCATTTAATTTCTTTAAAAAAAAAAATCTGGTTCAAAATTCATTAAACCAGGATCAAATTAACACACGTATTACGGAAGATTAATGTTAAGTAAGCACCTATGTATAAAATGTAATCTAAATGTATATAATATTATAATTTCAAAGCCATTGTAAAAAAAAAGTCTATATTTTTAGGGGAGAGTGAGAATGAGTGGGACAGTTTTTACATTTTTACTAATAACTTAAGCTGTATACAGTTGTTAATTTTAAAAAATTACTTAAAGAATACTGCAGCATTTATCAACTTATTGACATGCTAATTTCAATCAACAGTTGTTTTTTAAATTTTTAATAATTTTTTTAACATGCATGCATATTGTCCCATTCATCCCCATAGTCGGGGATGAATGGGACAATTTTGCGGATGAATGGTACGGTTAAAACAAAATTATTCCTAACATATTTTATTAGAAAACTGAGTGATACATTCTATTTTACTACTTATACTGACTGAAGCTAATATCAAACGACAACATTCCTATGGTTCTGGCAGTTTCTAGAGCTCTAAGCTTGGTAGTTTCATAACAATGTTCTCCAGATTAACAAAATAAATTTAAGGTGGATTGGTCTGATAAAATAAGGAATTATTATCCTTTTTTCTCAAGTATTGTACCCGAAGGTTATCATTATTGTTCTTTAAAATCCTAGCAAGGTAATGATAATTATTTTTTCACACATATCTTTGTTAATAGAAAGTCTATCCAAGCTGCAAACTTGGTGGTCCATATCATTTAAAATCATATTCAAACTCACTTTCATCTTCATCATGAAGTGATAAAGTGTCAGATTCAGTGCTATTGTCCATACCTTTACTAAAAATATTTCTTGAAAGCAGTCATTTCTTTTTTTCTTTTTTCGGTTTCTGTTTTTTTTTTACAATTTCCTTTTCCAAATATTGTTTTTCTGGTATATCGATTAGGGCACGACGTGACAGTGGCCTCGTTTTCTCCTTTTAACATCTGGTTTCTAGGTAATGACAAAATGTAATTTTATTTATTACGAAATAGCCCTGGGGATGAATTTGACAGTCTAATTCATCCCCATAAACACTGTCTCATTCATCCCCATAGCCACATGGTTATATAAAACAGTGATTAGGCCTAGTAAGCTCTGTCAATATTGTTCATTTGCATCATAAGTATAACAAGTGATTATATCATAAAAAAGTTATAAGGTTTTGAGAAGGTTAACTATCAATTAAATACTAAAAAGATAAAACAGAAAAACCAACTTTGGTTCTTGGAAAATACACTTTGTTCAATAGCTAATCTTCTGTTATGGATATTGCTTTGAAACTATGTCTGTTGAATGATCTCAGTACTGCCATCAGTCAGGTAAATTATCAAATTATTTATGTTTGGGGAACATATATAAATTTCTGTTGTCTCATTCATCCCTTGTCCCATTCATTCCTACCCTCTCTTAATCAAAGCAAGCGTAATGTTCACACTGTGGTCAAAATCCTAAGCGTAACTAATTGCACCGTATCCATAACCTGTCTGTAAACTAACTGCGACTTAACCGTAACCTAACCGTAACTTAAACATAACATAAATGTATTCTCTAGCCTTCATCTTATTGTATCCATATCCGCAATCTAACCATAACTTAACTGCAACTTAACCTTAACCTAAATGTAACTTAACCGTGGTCTAACTGGAAATTAAATATAACCTATGACTAACCTATGACTAACCTATGACTAACGTAATTGCAACCCATCCAGACAAAATTGCAATCCGAATCGAACTTAAAAATTCAATATAAAAAAAATATTGGAATCTGACCTAATGCAAGTTTGAACTTGATAAAAATATTCCAATGAACCATAACCCGATCCAATTACGACAAAATAATTTGTGTATGCATGTTATTTGAGCCGAACATAAAAATTTAATTTGAAAAACCCCGAAATAATAAACAGAGTCAATTCCGAAACGGACAAAGTTATTTCAAATAACTATAACCGGATCCGAAAAGGAGAAAATAATTTCCATGGACATAAACCCAATCCGAAAATAAAAATTTCATTCGAAAAAATATTTTAATTTACAAAAAATTGCTGTCTCAGGGCGATCTTCATTGGTCTATCACGTCCAGATATTTTTTTCAAAAAGCCAAGTTTGACAACATCATTTTAATAATCGTCTGCTTTTATCGAACAACAGAAACACATTAAATAGAAAATTTTCTGCTTTGCTATTTGATAATTTATTACGGTGTATTAATCGTCTGCCGATTCGAACAATTGCACGCATAACAGCCATTTTACAGTGTCTCACATAAGTGATGGGACACTTGTGCTTTACAAAAGGAAACTAATCAAATAAATTAAAAAAACATGTACACATTTTTTTGTGAGTGTTTTTCATACTTAAATTTAATAAAGATTATTACATAACATACATTTTGTTAAAATATTAAAATATTAATTTAATAAAAATACAAATGTTTAGAACGGAGCAAAAAATAGCTCACATAAGTGATGGGACACCATTATATATGCAACAAAAATCGTCTGAAATAAGCAATAAAAATATTTTTGGGGGTTTTATTTTTACTTAAAAGCAATTGGCAATAATTCATAAAATCGTCTGTAGTATTTCTCTCCAGTTTGTTTTGGATTTTTTGTGTTTTTTAGCTCTGTGTAGCCATGAATGCTAAACGAAAAGGAACTTCGCCTGAAATTCGAAAATTAGTTATTAATTTGCATATTGAACGTGGAAAATCTATTAGAAAAACTGCTGAAACAGTTAACTTGAGTCGTTCAACAGTTTTCAATATCATTAAACGATATAAAAAGAATCATATGATTCAGGATAAAAGAAGACCTGGCCGACCATCAAAGCTATCTAATGAAGTTAATCCTGAGACTATTAGAAGGGTAATTCGATCTGCTGGATATCACGGTAGAGTAGCCAGGAAAAAATTCTTCGTAAGTGAAAAGAATAGAAAACTCAGACTAGCTTTCGCAAAATCCAACATAAATAAGAATTCTGATTACTGGAATAAAGTTATATTTGCTGATGAGAGTAAATTTAATATATTTGGTTCTGACGGTAGAATCTTGGTGTGGAGAAACCCAGGGAAGAATTTCGGAAACAGAACTTGGTACCAACAGTAAAACATGGTGAAGGAGGAGTTATGGTATGGGGGTGTATGTCGTCCGCTAGAGTTGGTAATCTTGTTTTTATTGACAGTACAATGGATCAGTACAAATATATTGATATTTTAAAGCAAAATTTGAAATCTTCAGCACGAAAATTGAACCTTCATAACGATTTTAAATTCTACCAGGACAATGACCCCAAGCACACTGCTCTGAACGTTAGACTCTGGCTGCTATATAACTGTCCTGAAATAATAAAAACACCACCACAATCTCCAGACTTAAATCCCATAGAAAATATTTGGCAAGAATTGGAATCAAGAATTTGCAAACACTCCATTTCTTCAAAACAACAATTAAAATCGGTGCTTCAAGAAGAATGGGGTAAAATCACTCCAGAAATCACAAAAAGAATTAGTCGAATCCATCCCAAAAAGATTAAATCATGTTTTAAAAGTAAAAGGAAATCCAACAAAATGTTAAAACCTTTTAAAAAGTAAAATTTTTGGATAGATATTTGATGGAAAAGTAAGTGTCTAATCACTTATGTGAGCCATTTTTTGCTCCGTTCTGAACAATTGTATTTTTACTAAATTAATATTTTAATATTTTGACAAAATGTATGTTATGTAATAATTGTTACTAACTTTAAATATCAAACATACCCAAAAAATATTTGCACATGTTTGTTCATTTATTTTATTGCAGTTTTTTGTTATAAAGCACAAGTGTCCCATCACTTTTGTGAGACACTGTATTTTCGTTTTAAAAGCAATTGAAAGACATAAAAAATTTTACATTAAATAGAATACATTTAAATTTAATCAACGATTAAAAAAATAACAAGATATAATACACGATATTCCTGTGTCCGACCAACGAAATTAGTGATTTTTCGGAACCCAATCAATAAAACATGCGACTTTTCCATGTCCGATCGACGAAATTTGTAATTTTTCCGCCTTTAACTGACAAAAATCTGCATTTTCCCCGCCCAATCAACAAAATTCGGGATTTTTAGCTAATTTTGACAAAATCTGCATTTTAAAAAAAATTAAATGCTGGATTTTTTTTCTCCTCATAAACTTACAAAACTCGTAATTTTTTCGCAGCCGATCAACGAAATTTTCAATTTTTCCGTTCATCATCGCAAATTTGCGATTTTTTTGAGCCCGATCAACGAAATTCGCGTTTTATTTCACACAATAAACCGAGAAAACATGTGATTTAATTTGTAGCCGATGAGTTTAATTTGCAATTTTTTTCGTGCATACTCAACAAATCTGCCAATTTTTTTCTTATCCGATCAATGAAATGTGCGATTTTTCGCTCCGACCGATAAAATTCGCGATTTTTCTGTGCCTGATTGATAAAACTCATGATTTTTTCGCGTCCAATCAGCTAAATTTGATATTTTTTCGAGCCTTATGGGCAAAATTCGCGATTTTTTCATACCTTATGGACAAAATATGCGATTTTTCCGCACTTGATCAATGAAATTCACAATTTTTCCGTGTCCGATCTACGAAATTTGCGATTCTTAAGTGACTGAAGAAATTTTATATTTTCCCGCGGTTAATTGACGAAATTTACGATATTTTTCTGCGACTTTTGCACAAAAATTGCAATTTTTTCTTGTTGTAAATTGACGACGTTCGCGGGCCACACGTTAACCCATCGCGGGCCACAGATTGTGCATTCCTACTTTATAATATAGTTAAAAATTGCATATGTATTCGATTTTCAGTCGGGAACTTAAGTCGTATTTAAACCGTAATAACATACACCTAGACTAAATTAATCAAAGTACATTTACGAGAATCAATTTCAACTAGGTTGAAAAGTGTTAAAAATCTATGTTGTATGTAAAAATTTGAGTTCACTTTTTATGTGAGCTAGACAGCTATCAGTAAGAGATTCTCTTCCAGAACACAACATGAGTGATTGAAGTCTAAAATAACATGTCATTTTTCCGGTCATTTTAAAGAATACTCTTTCACTTAAAAAAAAGGAGGACAAATTTAGTTTTTTCTATTGAAAAGGCAAAGCAATATAAGACCTAAATGATAAATCTGAGATTCATAAAAAATAAGGTTCTAATCAAACTGTTTGCAAAATAATAATGTATAAAAATTTATCCAAATCTTCCAAAATTTAAACGGGTTGTGAACATAGAAGTTTTGAAATTCATCGCCATTTTAATTTATGGTTTTTCGTTTTATATCCTGAGGAATTTTCATCAGTTCGCCTCAAAAGATGTGGATTCCCGGTGGAAGACGATGCAGAAGGAAAAAGAAATATCCTTGAAAAAAATTTTAATCTAAACGAAAAAAAAAAAACTTTAAAATATAAGAACGTAGAATAAAGTCCTGTTTTATGGACTGGTATTGCTTACAGAAAATGCTTGATGAAAATGAACTAATGCTTTTATTTGATGCAGACTATATGTTTTAAGCGCAGGAACAGGAAAGAATCTTAAACTCCTAAAATTTTATGTATTTCGGTAAATAATTTTCTTACTTCTTTTTTTTTTTTTTTTTTTTTTTGATTAATGGAAATTTATGTTGATGAAAAATATTTGACGATACATAAAAAAAATGTAATGAGAAGTGTACTGCTTCCGTAATTTCAGGTTAAATTAATTTTTTAAAATCTAAAATACACTGTAGGGCAGTAGTATAGGTGTAAACCTGAATTTTGCCCTAATGCACGCATTACATTTGATTGCATGATCTATCGTCATTAGAGAATATCTTACTTAAACCTTAATATCCTATACCATGTTCAAAGTAATCAAAGCATACTTACGAGAGTTAGAGCATGAATCTATTTCATCTAGGTTGAAAAGTGCTAAAAATCTGTACTGTATGCAAAAATTTGAATTTATTTCTTATATGAGATTAATAGCTTGAAGAAATAAATAACAGATTCTCTTCAAGAACAAAAGAAAAACAGTGATTGAAGTTGAAAATTACGCATAATTTTTCCGGTTATTTAAAAGAATAATCAATTCTTTCACTTAAACAAGTTGGAAATTGTACGACAAACTAGCAAATGAGGTGATTTCGTTATAAAAGGAAGTTTGAATAACATTCAGAACTTGATGTACTAGTATGCAATAGTGTAACCGAAATATTTTGTGTATGCTTGTAAATAATATCTGCTTTCTATAGTATTATACAGAAATATACTCTTACAAGGAAGGTCTCCATACTGGGCATACTCAGAATTTTTTGAAAAATATACTAATTAAACTACTCATGTAGATAATAAAAGATCAATCAAATTTAGCGGCGGAATTACAATAGGAAATATGTAAAAAAATAAAATACTTTCGAATATTTGGCGTTAAAAGACCAAGTGGCGCGCGATTTGGCGAACAGCACTTTTCCCCACCAGATGCTAACGATTTTAATGTAACTGAAAATTGTTTCTTAATAGATTTTTTAAATGCATTTAAATTGTATTTAATGAATTTAACCATAAACAATGAGAGAATTTAATATATTCTATACATATATACATATTGTATTCCATATGTATATTGTTTATTGCTGTAGTTATTTAATTTACCTCTGGAAAAAATTATTTTCATAAATGAAAAATTCATATTGAGAAACAATAGTTTCATAGATTCAAGCGTATTCAAAAATAAAAGTCAGCTGTTTCCATGGCAACAATATCGAGTCGACAATGTTCAATTAGACTTTGAGCTTGAAACAATTTTAGTTAATTTGAATTATGAATTTCGTTTTAAATCGCAAATTTTGATGATTAACATTGACTATAAATACATATAAATATCGATATAACAAAATCATACTTAAATCAAACTAAAACTGTCAAAACTAAAATAATTTAAATTAAATTTATTTAAACAAGTTCAGCATGACACTTTTTTCCCTTTAAATGTATTTGATGTGAAAAAGTATTTTTTGAAATTGCATTCTGTCGCCAACCGAGGATAAATTGCCAAATAACGAAATTTTCATAATTTTTTTACAGACACTGCTATGAGGTTCCGCCAAAATTTTTTTTATAAACATATATAGCCTCATAAGAAGAACATTCTGTAATTTTTTTTTTCAGATTTTTCGGATTATGTCCGTATGGAGACCTTCCTTGTTAGTAAACCTCAGCAATGTATATCAGTTTCATAAAATGCGAAATAGTTTAATATTATTAAGACACACCCAAACAATGTTTTCCCGTACACCGTTATGTAATGGAATACTTTTGTATAGCAATGTAAATGAATAACAAATATTATTTGCACCACAGGTTGTACAGAATACATATTTTAGTACATACTTAATAGATGCTTATCAATTTTATTATGTTGTGAAAGAATATAACAGCCTTAAAATGCACTTGAAACTATTTTTTGACACTCACCGTAATGTAACGATATGTTTTCGATTATCCCTGTAATTTAACTATACATCCGATTTTCATAAAATTTCAAAATGACTTCACAAAATAATGCAACAATTATATATTTTAAATTTCAACTGTTTTAGTTCAGTAGATTTTTCTCAGTTATATGGATGGACACTCGGACGGACGGACTGAGTGACGACTATAGGTGCTATGTATTTACATAATTACGAACGCACCTGAAAAAATGAGGAAAATTTAGTTTTGTATTGGAAAATCAAGCAATGTAAGGCCGAAATTAAGTACGGTTCAAATAATTTACGATTCATATAAAAATGAATGTTCTAATAAAACAGCTTGCAAAATAATAATCAATAAAATTTAATCCAAATCTTCTAAAATTTGAACAGGTTGTGAACATAAAAGTTTTGAAAATTATCGGCATTTTAATTTATAGTTTTTCGCTTTATTTCCTAAGGAATTTTCATGAATTTTTCTCAAACGATGTAAATTCCCGGCAAAAGACGATGCAGAAGGAAATAAAATTATCCTTGAAGGAAATTTTAATCTAAACGAAAGAAAAAAAACATCAAATAAAAAAATTAGTAAAAAATGCTGTTTTATGAAGGTCTTTTATGACTGATATTGCTTAGAAAAACGCTTGATAAAAAAAAAGCAAATGCTTTTACTTAATGCACATTATAAGTTTTAAGAGCAGGAACAGGAAATAATCTTAAACTCCTGAAATTTTATGCTGCAGTTCAGTGAATAGTTTTCTTTCGTTTTTCTTTCTTGATTAATTGAAATTTATGTGGATGAAAAATATCTGATGATACATAAAAAATTCTAATGAGAAGTGTATTTATTTCGTAATTTCAGATTAAATTGATTTTTTTTAATATGATATACAATGAAGGGTATATACGTGTAATTCTGACTTATAACCAAATGCAAGCTTTACACTTGTCTACATGATTTTCGAAACAGATAATTATGATTAAAAAAATTTCAATTTTCGAGGATAATAACATCCAGAATACTGACAATTTCGTAGTAAAATATGTTTTGAATTATAGTTTTTTTTAGGTCTAACATTTTAATTTTGTTTAAAGGAAAATGTTTTCAATATAGTAGCTAAATTCCATGTAATATTCAATTTTATTTGTTAATTTATGGAAGCCAAGAAAATGACATAATAAATGTCTACTCAATTTTTACAAAGACATTCCTCACATTATTTTCAAAGAAATATTTAAAAGCTCTTGTTGGTAGATATGATTTTATTACTTCTGACTTGAACTATGTCAAAAATAAGAATTAATCTGCAACGCCATATTTATAAATGATATAGAATTAAATTGAAAGCCAGGAAAATTATTTTCATTTTTATTTTTTATTTGAGGGTAGAAGGTTCACATAAATAAATCAGTAACAAATTCTCTTCCAGAACGCGGCAAGAACAGTGATTAAAGTCACAAGTAATGCATCATTTTCTGATCATTTAAAAGAATAATCAACTCTTTCGCTTATAATAGAGAAGGAGAAAATAGTTTTGTATTGAAAAAAGCAAAGCAACGTACGACCGAAATTAAGTACCCACGATTCATAAAAAAGAATGTTCTAATAAAACTGCTTGCAAAATAATAATCAATAAAGTTTCATCCAAATCTTCTACGATTTAAGTAGACTGTAAACATAAAAGTTTTGAAATTCATCGGCACTTTAATTTATAGTTGTTCGTTTTATTTCCTGAGGAATTTTCATCAGTTCTCAAATGATGTAGGTTCCCGGTAAAAGACGATGGAGAAAAGAAAAAAATTATCCTTGAAAGAAATTTTAATCTAAACGAAAGGAAAAACAGCAAATAAAAAAAAAATTGGAAAATGTCCTGTTTTAGGGCTGGACTTTTATGACTGGTATTGCTTAGAGAAAATGCTTGATGAAAATGAGCTAATGCTGTTACTTAAAGCAGACTATAAGTTTTAAGTGAAGGAACAGGAAAGAATCTTAAACTTCAAAAAAAATTATGTTACATTAAAAAGAATAATTTTCTTTCATTTTTCTTTTTTCACTAATTGAAATTTATGTGGATGAAAAATATCTGACGATACATAAAAATCTGTAATGAGAAGTGTATTGATTTCGTAATTACAGATTAAATTGATTTTTTAAAAGCTGATATACAATGAAGAGCAGTATACATGTAATCCTGAGTTATGCTCTAATGGATGCACTATATTTGTCTACACGATTTTCGAAAAAGCAAAGTGTTGATTAAAGTATTTTGCAATTTTCAAAATGAAACAAAGTTTAATTTGTCTATTGAATTTCCTCTTTTTAAGTGCGTTCGTAATTATGTATATACGTGGCACCTATTGTTGTCGCTCAGTCCGTCCGTCTGTCTGTCCGTCTGTCTGTCTGTCCGTCTGTCCGCCCGTCCGCATATAACAACGCAAAAACTACCCAACCGAATCGTTTGAAATTTAAAATACATAATTTTGTCGAGTCATTTCAAATTTTATGAAAATCGGGTGGATAGATCAGTTACAGGGACAATCAAAAGGATTCCGTTACATTACGGTCAATGGGGAAAAAAGTTTCAAATGCATTTTAATCGTTTGAAATTTAAAACATATAATTATTGCGTAATTTTGTCGAGTCCTTTCAAACGTTATGAAAATCGAGTGCATAAATCAATTACATGAACAATTAAAAGGATTCCGTTACATTACGGTCAAAGGGGAAAAACGTTTCAAATGCATTTTAATCGTTTGAAATTTAAAACATATAATTATTGCGTAATTTTGTCGAGTCCTTTCAAACGTTATGAAAATCGAGTGCATAAATCAATTACAGGGACAATTAAAAGGATTCCGTTACATTACGGTCAAAGGGGAAAAACGTTTCAAATGCATTTTAATCGTTTGAAATTTAAAACATATAATTATTACGTAATTTTGTCAAGTCATTTCAAATGTTATGAAAGTCGGATGCATAGGTCATTTACAGGGACAATCAAAAGTATTCCGTTACATTACGGTCAATGGAAAAAAAGTTTCGAATGCATTTTAATGATGTCACACTCATTCGAACATAATAGAATTGGCATGAATCTATGAAATATATACTAAAATATCCATTCCGCACAATCTGTGATGCAAATAATTTTTATTATTAAATTACAGGGCCACACAAAAGTATTCCACTACATAATGCTATACGGGGAAACATTGTTTGAGGCGTGTTTTAATTATATTCAACTATTTCACATTTTATGAATAAGATATACGTTTCTGAGGTGTAATAAAAATTACTTCCTGCATATTTACAGAAACACAAAGAGTTCGACTACTATACTGTATCCGAAGTACGCTCTACTATATCAGCAAGATATGAATATTTTTAAAACTTCGTTATCGGACGAACGCACCTCATTTGCTACGTTCACGTGCAATTTCCAACTTGTTAATTCTTTATAATATCGTTGAAAATTGCTTATGTATTCGGTTTTCAGTAGGGAATATACTACTTACATCGTATTAACATATTCCAAGGCCAAAATAATAATAGTATATTTAGGAGAATTAGAGCGCGAATTAATTTTAATTACGTTGAAAGAATGTGAAAACCTATGTTCCAAGAAAAAATTTGAATTCGCTTTTATGCGAGATAGATAGCTCTCAGTAACAGATTCTCTTCCAGAACAAAATAATGACAGTAATTGAAGTTACAAATAACGCATCGTTTTTCCGTTCATTTAAAAGAATAATTAACTCTTTCATTTAAAAGACAGAGGAAAATTTAGTTTTTTTATTTAAAAGGCAAAGCAGTATAAGATCGAAAAGAAGAATCTGCGATTCATAAAAAATAATTTTCTAATAAAACAGCTTGCAAAATACTAATCAATAAAACTTCATCTAAATCTTCTAAAATTTAAGCGGGCCTGTAAAGATAATAGTTTAGAAATTCATCGACATTTTAATTTATAGTTTTTCGTAGTATTTTTTGAGGAATTTTCATCAATTTTCCTCAAACAAAGTAAATTACCGATAAAAGGCGATGCAGAAAGGGAAGAAATTATCCTTGAAAGAAATTTTAATCTAAACGAAAAAAAAAAATCCTTAAATAAATAATAAAAAAAAGACGTAGTAAAAAGTCCTGTTTTATGGCTGTTCTTTATGACTGGTACTGCTTAGAGAAAATACATGATGAAAATGAGCTAATGCCTTTACTTCAGGAAAAATTCCTAAATTAAAAAAAAAAAAAAAAAATATGTTGCATTTGAGTGAATTGTTTTCTTTCGTTTTCCTTTTTTGACTAATTCAAATTTATGTGGATGAAAAATATTTGACGATACATAAAAAACTGTAATGAGAAGTGTATTGATTTAGTAATTTTAAGATTAAATTGATTTTTTAAAAGTTGGTATACAATGAAGAGCAATATACGTGTAATCGTGAGTTATGCTGTAATCGATGCATTACATTTGTCTACTTGATTTTCAAAAAAGCAAAGTGTTGATTAAGGTATTTTGCAATTTTCAAAATGAAATAAGAATTAAATTTGTTCATTGAATTTTTCTCTTTAATTCTTTATAATATAGTTTAAAATTGCATATGTATTCGGTTTTCAGTCGGGAATATTTTACTTAAACCGTAATAACATATACCAAGACCAATGTAATCAAAGTATATTTACGAGAATCGATTTCAACTAGGTTGAAAAGTGTTAAAAATCTATGTTGTATGCAAAAACTTGAGTTCACTTTTTATGTGAGATAGACAGCTATCAGTAAGAGATTCTCTTTCAGAACACAACAATGACAGTGATTGAAGTCACAAATAATACGTCATTTTACCGGTCATTTTAAGGAATAATCAACTCTTCCACTTAAAAAAAAGGAGAACAAATTTAGTTTTTTTATTGAAAAGGCAAAGCAATATAAGACCTAAATGATAAATCTGAGATTCATAAAAAATAATGTTCTAATAAAACTGTTTGCAAAATAATAATGTATAAAAATTTATCCAAATCTTCCAAAATTTAAACGGTCTGTGAACATAGAAGTTTTGAAATTCATCGACATTTTAATTTATGGTTTTTCGTTTTATATCCTGAGGAATTTTCATCAGTTCGCCTCAAACGATGTGGATTCCCGGTGAAAGACGATGCAGAAAGAAAAAGAAATATCCTTGAAAAAAATTTTAATCTAAACGGAAAAAAAACTTTCAACTATAAAAATGTAGAAAAAAGTCATGTTTTATGGGCTGGTCTTTTATGACTGGTATTGCTTAGAGAAAAAGCTCATGAAAATGAACTAATGTTTTTACTTGATGTAGACTATAAGTTTTAAGCGCAGGAATAGGAAAGAATCTTAAACTCCTAAAATTTTATGTACTTTAGTGAATATTTTTCTTACTTTTTTCTTTGTTGATTAATGGAAATTTTTGTTGATGAACAATATCTGATGATACATAAAAAAATGTAATGAGAAGGGCACTGATTTCGTGATTTCAGGTTTAATTAATTTTTTTAAATCTAAAATACACTGAAGGGCAGAATAGCTGTAAACCTGAATTTTGCCCTAATGCACGCATTACATTTGTTTACATGATATATCGTCATAAGGCAATATCTTACTTAAACCGTAATATCCTGTACCAAGTTCAAGGTAATCAAAGCTATTTACGAGAGTTAGAGTAAGAATCTATTTCAACTATGTTGAAAAGTGTTAAAAAACTAAACTGTATGCTAAAATTTGAATTTATTTTTTATTTGAGATGAATAGCTTGCAGAAATAAATAACAGATTCTCCTCAGAACACAACGAAAACAGTGATTTAAGTCACAAAGAACACATCATTTTCCCGGTTATTTAAAAGAATAAATAAGTCTTTCGTTTAAACAAGTTGGAATTCGTACGTGAAACATAGCAAATGAGGTACTTTCGTAATAGAAGGAAATTTCAAAAATATTCAGAATTTAATGTACTAGTTTAAGATACTTCGAATGCAATAGAGTATCCGAAATATTTTGTGTATGCCTGTAAATACTATCCTGATTTCTATTATACAGGAAGTAACTCGTAGTAAACATCACCAATGTATATCAGTTTCATAAAGTGGAAAATAGTTTAATGTTATTAAGATGCACCCCAAAAACATTTTTTCCCTTATACCATTATGTAATGGAATACATTTTTGTAGTTCTGTAAATGAATAACAAATATTATTTGCACTACAGATTTTATAGAATGTATATTTCAGTATATACTTAATAGACGCATATCAATTTTGTTTTATTCGAAATAATATAACAGCCTTAAAATGCACTTGAAACTAGTTTGTCCCACTCGCTGTAATGTAATGGAATGCTTTTGATTATCCCTGTAATTTAACTATACATCCGATTTTAATTAATTTTCAAAATGACTCCACAAAATAATGCAGCAATTATATATTTTAAATTTCAACTGAATTAGTTAGGTAGTTTTTTTTCTCAGTTATATGTGGACAGACAGATTGAGTGACAATAGATGATACGTATTTACATAATTACGAACGCACCTGAAAAAATGAGGAAAATTTAGTTTTGTATTGAATAATCAAGCAATGTAAGGCCAAAATTAAATATGGTTCAAGTATTTTACTATTCATAAAAAACAATGTTCTAATAAAACATCTCGAAAAATAATAATCTAGACAATTTCATCCAAAACTTCTAAAATTTAAACAGGCTGTGAAAATAAAAGTTTTGAAAATCACCGACATTTTAATTTATAGTTGTTCGTTTTATTTCCTGCGGAATTTTCATCAGTTCTTCTGAAACGATGAAGATTCCTGGTAAAAGACGATGCAGAAGGGAATAAAATTATCCTTGAAAGAAGTTTTAATCTAAACGAAAGAAAACCTCAAATAAAAAAAGTGGGAAAAAGTCCTGTTTTATGGCTGGTCTTTTATGACTGATATTGCTTAGAGAAAACGCTTGATGAAAATGAGCTAATGCTCTTACTTAATGCAGACTATAAGTGTTAAGTGCATGAACAGGAAAGAATCTTAAACTCCAAAAAAATTTATGTTGCATTTGAGTGAATACTTTTTTCTTTCTTTTTTCCTTTCCTTTCTTTTCGTTTTCTTATTTTTTCACTAATTGAAATTTGTGTTGAAGAAAAATATCTAACGATACATAAAAAATTGTAATGACAAGTACATTGATTTCGTAATTTTAGGTTAAGGCGACAATAGACATTCAAAATTACAAAATTTGACAAAAAAAATATTTTTTTTTCTTTTTGAAAATTATAAAACGATATGTTCAAATCTATCTCATACAAAAAAAAATGAAGTTTTTTAGTAGAGGTATAAGCTTTTATATTTATGAAACTATATATATTTATACAGTTTGTTTTACTTAAGTTGACTAATTTTACCAATTAATATCAATGATCGCATTTCTGGAATAATTATGTATTTTTTAATAATATTCTTTTCTTAATCTTTTTCCTGGCACGACACATTCGCAACACATTCACAAGACAATCAAAAATGTATTTAGTTAGTAATGTTAAATATTATGTTCAGTTAGTGTTGCACGAAATTTCAATGTAATGTAAGGGAATTCTTTATATCAAGTTCAAGATAATCAAAATATATCTTTAGAAAATTAGAGCACGGATCGATTTCAACTAGGTACAAAAGTATTAAAAATGTATGTTGTATGCAAAATTTTAGTTTTTTTTTTTTTTTTTTTTTTTTTTTTTTTTTTTTAATTTGAGACGAATATCTTGCAGAAATAAATCAGAAACATATTCTTTTCCAGAATACAACAATGACAGTAATTAAATTCACAAATAATTCATCTTTTTCCTGGTCATTTAAAAAAATAATTAACTTCCTCCCCCCCCCCCCAAAAAAAAAGAGCAAAATTTAGTTTTATATTGAAAAAGCAAAGGTATGTAAAACCGGAATGAAGTATCTGCGATTCATAAAAATGAATGTTCTTGAAAAATTGCTTGCAAAATAATAATCGAATTCGTTACGAATACAAACGCACCTCATTTGCTACGCTTATCGTCCGAGTTTCGGCTTTTTTTTTTTTTTCATTTTTGACTAATTTTAAGTGTCCTCAGATCCCTTAATAAAGGTATGAAACTCGAACAATTTTTCTTCTAATAATACATGAATCAGCCAGTTGAGTAGCTTTTGTATAGTTTTACATCAATTTTACATCAATTTGAACATTAACATCAAGAAAAGCTTTATAAGTTTAAATTTCATGAATATATCATACTGTGACACACATTCATTAAAAAGTTTACACTTATATAGTTTTTATTTAGCAATTGCTCATTTTCTTTCGATATTTCAAATAACCAGATAATGAAAAAGGCACTGAAAAATTTATTGAAGACAGAAAAAAGAAAAAAAATACTTTAGGATGCTTAATAAATGAAAAAAAAATACTTTGATTCTGTATGATACAAAAGTACTTGTCACTTTCTCATAAGAAAGATGCAGTAAGCATTCTTTGAGTACGGATTGATCTTACAGTCTCTTTAGACACTTAAAATAACCAGGTAAAAAGCCATGAAAATTATATTCTTAAGCTATAGAAATTCTCTTAGGACAAGAAAAAATTACAATTTAATGTTAAAAAGAAGTCAGTGGAATGTTTAATAAAACAAAGAAACTAGCAATTTTTTTTCTATCACATAAAACATTAAATTGAGTAATTTTTTCATCATCTTCCATCACTTTTACTCCACTTTAAATTTTACCGTCGAGAAAAACTTTATAAATTTAAATTTCATAAATATATCATGCTATGATACTCCTTCATTAAAAATATCCAGTTAGTATTCTATGTATTTATCGATATTTCACTTTTCTTCGATATTCCAAATTAAACAGATAATAAATATACATTCTTTAATCCTTAAAAAATTCTGAATACTGAAAAAAAAAAAAAAAAACTTTAAAATAAGGGTAAAAAATATTGCAATTTATTATGATACTTCCCACTTACTCATAAGAGAATAGCAGTAAGTAGTCTTTGTGCATAAAGTAAGCTTTCAATTTCTTTCGACACTTGAAATAAGCAGGTAACAAATTATCGTCTTAATCACTAGAAACTTGCTGAGGGGAAGAAAAAAAGTGTACACAACAGTCTTACAAAGAAGACAGTGGAATGTTTAATAAAGGCAAGAAACTCTAACAAATCTTCTCCCCTGCAGACATAAATTTTTCAATTGAGTAATTTTTGCATCGTCTTCGACCACTTTTACCTCACGTGCCGACAGTAAATGAACGATGCCACCCGTTTTATGAACGAGAAACCCCCGCTCTTGTACAAACGATCTAGAGTTATGCTTCCATAAAAACTCAAGGTGGGGGCTTGTGTGTCTGAGGAAAGTCATGATCAACAGGCGTGTCTTGGATTCACTTCCCTTTCATTAAAGAATAGCTCAGCAACTTTTACAGAATCAGCCTAGCGTGTATACTCTTGCGTTTCACCTTCTTTTATTGTTCAGTTGAGTGCTTAATTTTTTTTTGTCTTATCAGAAAACAATACGTACTTGTGTAATTAATTTTCGTGACAATTTTTATGTCAGCTTTAGAACATCTTCACTAATTCTACATTTAAATTTTCTGAAAATAATTTCTGTATTTAAATGAAGTCATTTACTTTCTAACTGTTGGGGTGAAAAATGCGGGATTTAAGCATAATTGCTTAATATTTTTTATTGCTCTTTGCGAAATTGTCACAAACATCGCACGAGTATTTATTTATCAGAGTTACAATAATTGTATAGTGGAGAACATATAGTCGTCGGCTTTACAGGTTCGAAATAGGTAATCAGGCGTAGTTCTAGCAATAATTTAAAAAAGTGTTTTTGTTCTGTTTAATTACTTTACAAAAGTAACATTTTAAAATTAGTGCTTGATACTTGCTGATTTACCGACATTAAATCAGCACTTATTGGTGAAACTAATTAATTAGTTTCGTAACTAAGATGGTAGACATAAATAATAATAATCCAGTGTATAGTTACGATAAAATACTGATGAAAGTGAGGCAAAAAGATGTGGGGTTGTATCTATATATCCATTGATTAATGGCAATATAGAATACACAATATGGTACGTACTACTATATTTGGATAAAACCCCCTGGTTTTTTTGCTTCATTTTGGGAATAACGGATTTTGAGTTGATTCTATAGACGATCACTTTTAGAATTTCCAAGCTATGTTTTTGAAACATTTGCAGAAGTTGTTCAATACATTTAGCTAACACAATATTCAAATGAAAATTTGATATCGTTGACGCATGCGCAAGGAAAAATTATTTACTAAGTCTGCTCATTTTCATACAATTTTTATTATTTTTTAATTCTGATGACAGGGTATCGTGTAAAATGTTGTTTTTAGTATTTTCAGAAAATAACATTATTTTATATTATGAACTCTGCAAATTATAAGCAAAAAAACTTGGAAGAATTTGGGACTGTTTTTATAAAAAGCCTAATTTCTCTATGAATACACATGCTATCCACCTAAAAATAAACGCAGTACATTACACTAAGCCACTTAAATCATAATCTACAGTTTGAGTGCCTTTGCTACGTTAGTTTTCATAGAGTAATCCAAAAGATATTAGTTTTTTTTTAATTTGTTGACAATCCCCTGTAGAGTTTCGTGAAAAAAATCTTCACAGAAATGTGTGACCTGTACTATTATGTTTACACACTTAGAATTACAGGATAATTCCTCATGTATTTTTCTAGATGTTTAACAAAATATCTAAAATCACAAGTAGCTGGTCATCTTTGGCCATAAAGTGTATGATATACTTATGAAAATCATAAAAAATTCCTGTTGCAATATTTAAGTAAAAGGAGCATTCAGTTTTTTTTTTTATCTGAAACAGTGATATAGTTATAAATTAAAATTTTGCCTTCCGAATTTGCATTATATTTATTGACACTCCAAAAATAATTAATTTTTTTGTATGGAAAGAAAAAAAAATTATAAGCCTGAAGGTGGATGTCGCGCCATAAAGGGTTGGATTAAATGAAATTAATCTGAGTAAAGTTGCTGTGTCCTTCCTGTGCAAAAAAAAAAAAAAAAAAAAAAAAAAAAAAATTTACCCCTGAAAAAAAAAGGTTCCAAAGCAAATCGAAAGCCAGAAAAGAGGAAGTGCAACTTTAAGTTTCCAGAAACAACAGAAGTGACACCCAAATTCAAATGTAAAGGTATAATAAAGAGAGTATCCCGAACGCAGTTCATTCTCATCAGTAAGACATTACTTTAGAATGGCGGAGGAGGGTCACTGGGAGTTTCTCGGATTCTAGCCGTTCGGAACCACCTGGGTTCCGAGTGGAGGGAGGATTCAAGCAATGCTCTTACAATAAGACGAAAGTGAAACAACAGACGGCGTAGTTATGTGGGAAAATAAACTTCCTACGAAATAAAACGGAGCAAGAAAAAATTAGCCTCTTTATATCAAAATTACTTAGGAAAAAACTTCAAGTAACAAGCATGTGATATTACATGTATTATAGAAGAAATTGTTACTAAAATCATAAGAATTTAAGCACTAAATGCAGATTATGAAACTTTTTCCAAAACATTTAGTATTTTTTAACAATAATATCCTTCTGAAAAGATGAAAGATATAGTGGATATCCAAATTCTTTTGTGCAATCCTGTGTATGATCTATACACACACATATACATATAACGTACGTCTGTATATGAAAGCAATATGTGATGGCTAAGGCTTGATATACCATTTTTGGCCAGCGACTCAATCGTAGCATCTTTAATTCGCAGTATCAACGGCGCACAGTGGTAAGGCAAATAATGAATTACTTGGCAATATTACCATTAAAACAAGCAGAGACGACATCTTTATAAACAAATTTATTCTTGATTAATATCGTTATAAGGAAACAAGTCCACGAATACTTCAGTTTGAACTCAGTACTGGTGCAATATGCCGCTATAGCAAAACAGAAAGATGATATTCAAAGATCAGAACTGCACCGATTTAAAGAAATTTTCTCCACTAGATGATAAAGTTCTGCTCAACATTTGAAAAAGCAGAGAATTCTGTTTCCTAAGTTAAAGTAATGTCATTATATACAAATAACACGCAGACAGGATCTGACAACAACGTTCAGGGTTGCCAATAAGCTTTTGCGAAAGCAAGTCTTGAACCAATACGAAATTTAAAACGAACGAAAAGAAAATAAGTTCTCAAAGTCAATAGGATGAATATCTTTACGTAATTAGGATTTGGCACGTTGTTTCGCAATGAATCATGGGATTTCGAATGATATTTTAAAATGTAAATAAAAGATATTAGAAACAAGTGAAAGAATAAAACAATCCCTGTCGGCTTGGCCTATAGGCGGAGGTAGATTTCGAAGTTACGTGCTCATTTCGACAACAAAAAATAAAATATGATTAGAGATAAAAACTGTTTAACAACTATAGCTGGCCGCTTTTGAAGAACTATTAATTTCATTTTTCTGTAAGAGCTGCTTTTATCAGAATCATCTTAAGCGATCTTTGATACAAATACCCACTTTGACAGCATTTTTTGAAATATATCCTGACTTTATGGAATAATTGACCAATAAGGCACATTATATAGTTCCTAAATAAGAGAAATTGTCAGCTGAATGTATTTGAGAGTAAAATTGAATTTATAAATGAGTCATAAAAAAAGCAATTTTTTATTTAAATACATCTTTAATTCTTCAGTCTCGATGGAATCGGGAAAGTTTGTAAAAATTGCCCATTTTCACAGCTTTTTTTAAAAAATATATTCTGCCTTTATCAAAAACCTGGACAATAAGGCACATTATATAGTTCCTAAATAAGAAAACCTGTGAATTGAAAGCGTTTGAGAGCAAAAATGGATTTAAAAATGAGTCAGAAAATAAGCAGATTGTTATTTGAATACTTCTTTTATTTTTCAACCAAGATCGCTTCAGGAAAATCTGTTCACAATGCCATTTTGACGGCATTTTTTGAAATATATTCTTCCTTTATCACAAAACTGATATATACGCCACTTTATATTTTTCCTAAATAAGAGAACCTGCCAACTGGATGAGTTTGAGAGTAAAATGAGAGGGAATATAAGCAGTTTTAATTGAGATTTTTTTTTTCTACAATTCCTATTATTATTTAGTTTATTTTTGATATAATAATTGGGCCTATTAAAAACTTATCAATATAAAAGTTGTAGATATTATTAAGAAAATGTATGATAAATTTAATTGGATTTGATTTGATATCTTAAGAATTGACGAAGTTATGAATTTTTTTCTTCTTCCACTCCCCCCCCCCTTTTTTTTGTTTCGTTTTTAATTTTTTCTTGCAATAAAAGTTGTTCCTATCAAAAACTTGTCAATAAAAAAGTTTTAGATAATATTATGAGCATTTATAAAAAAAAAATAGTTGGATTTGCTATCTTGAGAATTGACAAAGTTATGAATTTTTAACTCCCGAAAACGCTACTTTTTGCGCCCCTTGAGCCAATTTTTAATTTTATCAAAAATCTGTTATGCAAAAACTTTTAGCCTATTTTTTAGAAGTAATGTAAAATTTACACTGATTCGATATATATCTTAATAAAGAAGTTATGGGTTGTTTTCGATTCTCACAACACCCCTCCCTATTTCTACCCCCTTGGTCCGATTTTGCCCATTAACGAACTCGACCAAGATTTTATGCCCCTTGATTTTATGTATCAGTTTGGAAGAGATCCGAGGATAATTGAAGAAGCTATCGTGTCCATAAAAAAGTATATATATATATATATATATATATATATATACACAGGGTGTTTCGCTACCAGACCGACAAACTTTAAGGGGTGATAGTAGACATGAAGACAAATATTATTAAATAGGAAACCATGGGTCGCAAACGTATTCCGTAGGAGCTAGGGGCCATTAGAGTTTAAAGTCCAAAATGAAAAAAAGGGTAGATTCGTTTGCGGTTTTCACTAAAATCATTCTTTATATCACGATTTGTTTGTAAAAAAATTTTAAAAGTTACGTTCAAAAATTGTCGATAGAGGGCGCTTTAGACTTTAGAGTAACGAACAACTACCTTTTACCGTTATTTTGTGCATGGGGTTAAAATTATTTGAAAGTTTAGACTTTAACTTAAATTTTAACCCCAAAATCGGAAACATTGGGATCGGATAACTAGCGAAAATTGAAATGTGAACAGAGGGAGGATTTTTAAACACACATAAACATTATTCAAACTGATCGATTTTGTTGCAGTTTGCGTGTAGGTTATTACCTTGGTAATTATTTTATTCAAAATGACTAACAGCTCTTGAGTCTCCATTTTTTGATAGAGGGCGCTTCCGACACATCTCCGAATTTTCAATGTCATTACTGCTGTATGTTTTACTACCAGACCAAGATACTTCCAGGAAATGTTAGGGATGCAAAGACGACTCGGGATCATATTATAATGTAACGTCGAAAATGCCTTTTTAACGAGTTAGGGTTAAAAGAAGCAGAGAATAAAGCAACTTGATAATTCTACAACATGTTCTGTCGGAACTTCTGGTAAAAGCACATGCTCCTCTTTCGTTGCACCACTCTATAGTACGATGCGGCTCTTCCACATTTTACCAATGATGTTCGCAGACACCCCAACGTAACATATGGACAGCGGTGGATAGGTAATGGTGGCCCGGTTTGTTGGCCTGCCAGGTCGTCAGACCTACTTCATTATATCAATTACTTTTTGCTACCTACCTTTATTTTATTAGTGTATAATTGTTCTTTATTTTTTTTTAAATAAACATTGCTGGGTGGGGCTAGTTCAGCTCAAACCAATTAGTAGGCTCCCTCACCTGGCTCAATCTGAATCTGAATCTGTATGGACTTCTTCTGCTGGGATCAAATGAAAAGTTGAATGTATGAGACTCCCGTACCGTCAGTAGAAGACCTCTCAGCTCGAATTTCTGTAGCTGCCAGAAAGATATCCGAGATGCCAGGAATTTTTCAAAGCGTGAGGCATGCATCACTGCTGTCAAGCGTGCCCGACTACTTCTGGTCGTAATTTCGGGCACTTTTTGTATTAAAACCCTTAAGTAAATTGTTTTCTGCCACATTAACATGTTGCTATTTAACTACCTGTTTCTGTTGCTTTTTTCTCAGCTTCTTTTAACCCCAACTTGCTAAAAAGGTATTTTCAACGTTACATTCCTATGTGATTCCGAGTCGCTTTGCATCCCTAACACTTCCTGTAAGTATGTTGGTCTGATAGTAAAATACCCACGAGTAATGCCATTGAAATATCGGAGATGTGTTGGAAGCGCCCTCTATCAAAAAATGGATACGCAAGAGCTGTTAGTCATTTTGAATAAAATAATTACCAAGGGAATAACCTACACTCAAACTGCAAAAAAAAACGATCAGTTTGATTAATGGGATTGTATATCAATGTTTGATTATAATGTTTATGAATGTTTAAAAATTTCCCTTCTGTTCACAGTTCAATTTTCGCTAGTTATCCGATCCCAATATTTCCGATTTTGGGGTTAAAATTTAAGTTAAATTTTAAACTTTCCAATAATTTCAACCCCATGCACAAAAAACTGTAAAAAGTAGTTGCTCGTTACTCTAAAGTCTAAAGCGCCCTCTATCGACAATTTTGAACGTAACCTTTAAAAATTTTTTACAAACAAATCGTGATATAAAGAATGATTTTAGCGAAAACCGCAAACGAATCCACCCTTTTTTTCGTTTTTTATAATCGTTTAAAGTTTTTGACCTTAAACTTTAATGGCCCGTAGCTTCTACGGAAGACGTTTGCTCCCCATGGTTTCCTATTTAATAATGTCTTCATGTCTACTATCACCCCTCAAAGTTTGTCGGTCTGGTAGCGAAACACCCTGTATATAAACTTTTTTACTAATGGTATTTTGGGGTTCTGGGGGTCGTGATCGTTGTAGATCCGCAAAAATGTTTCAGAAATTCAACATGGAAGCGATCGCAATAGGTAGTATTTCATACGAAATCTACTTAGTAATTTGATGGGGCTTTAGGAAAAATGTTGTTTATAACAGATTACGTTTATTAGAATAAGAAAATAAAAAATGTGTAGATTAAATACATGGGATTAAAATATAATAAATATGTTTAGATATTATTAAAAGACAAGTGAAAAGCTAGATAGTATAAGAATTTTGGAAATAATTAATTAATCATTAAGGGAAACAAATTTTTACACACACACACACACACACACACATACACACACACACACACATACATACATACATATATATATATATATATATAAAGCAGTTAAAAAAAATCAATTAGGAAAAGTACAATACTGCCGCAATTAGCGGAAATGCTTTCGAATACATTGCACAACTTTATGTATATGATCTATTGATTATAAAACAGCACGTACTTTATGACGTAATGAATGCTTTCTTACTTTCATGAAGTTGTACGTTAAATTTAAATCTGGACAATATTTCCAAGCATTTTGAAGACGCTTAATCCTTCTTGCTTTTAACTTTGTTTTCTGACTACAATAATCAGCAGGCAAAGAAAACGGTTTTAGGCCAATTAGAGTAAAATTTCCATATTAACACTTATTACAGGTTTTTCTGTTCCGTTTTAAACTTTCAATTTCCTTTCATAACAAAGCATTTATACCACAATAGCCCTTTCCTCATTTCACTCGTTTGAATATATTGCTCTTTTTCCTGGCCTCTCTTTTAGGAGAAAAGCAATAAAAAACACCAGATTAACATGTATTTTAAATAATTATGTATGTCAATAACAATCAGTAAGTATAGTTCTGTGTTCTTAATTCATGAAAAAAATTCTAATGTCTTAGTCCTTTCACTGACAAGTCCGTGTTAAACGTTCATTACGCTCATGGTTTCATTGCAGTACAAATATTATTTAAAGTAATACAATTTTACTGATTTAATGCATTATTAATACACTGAAAAAAGTGACATATTAAAGACTTGCATTCATATTCGTAATATATATATATATATATATATATAGTATTGAAAGAATCAACTTTTTTTAACATTGAAAAAAAATCAGAGAAAACAACATTACGATGTTGTTCTTTTGGAAGTCTGTCAGAGGGCTAGAGATGATATAAAATCAATGACAGATTTATATGATAGAATACAGATGACAATATCATCTGTATTAACTTTTCACGCCTTCGATTATGCTGTGTAAATGAATATATCGACTTTTGAATGCCTAGAAATAGTGCGGTATAACAAGCGGCTATTGTGTTTCTAAAAGATGCTATTTCAAACTTTACGATTAATGGGGAGCCATCATTTTTTTTCTTACTGTTTCTATTGGTTTGCCTACAATTTATCTTCCAAAAACGCAGAGTTTTAAAGTAATGAATTCCTCCTTTGTTACCCTTTCTTCGTGTAGTTATACAATGTTATTATTTCTAAATTCAACTTTTCAAATTAACTTATTTTAAAATCGGATTCCGGTATTTATCTAAGACAAATGCACTAACTTTACGACGTAATATAATTCTATATGCCTTAGAATTTCTTCTTCTCTTTCTTTATATTTTACACAAAATAAAGCTTTTTTTACAAAATCCATAAAGGCCTTGTAATAATTTTTTTTAAATCAAAGTTTTTTTATTTCCAATATGTTTTTTTTACGAATTTACAGAGGCTGCATAAGTAAGCTAAAAATTAACATCTTATTACTTGCGCACTCACTTAATACCTATTTCATGGCTTTATCTTTAATGCTAGAATTTATAAGCAAAATTTTATAGTGATAATTTCCATATTTCATCCACTTTTTTTATCGCCTTCCTAACGTGACAATGTTATCAGTTGTATTACTGGATGCAAGTGTATTATAGGATATAAATAGCAGTAAAAGATATTATATGATGCGTTAAGGAAATTCATGAATCCGACACGCATAGTTAACACCTTCGCGGCGAGAGTCATTTACCGAATTCCTATTTTTGTGTCCCTGCTAACTGAAAGAAAAAATTTTTGTCTTATCTAAACGCAAAAATGATCTAATTAAATAAAGCAAATTTTACTGTTAAATATCACTTGTAGGAATAATGAAGATTCTGAGAGCATCAAGTATACATACTCGAAGCAAAGAGATTATGGCATTTCAATTTGATCTATTAAAAAAGAATAAGAAACAATAAATTGGAATTTAAAAAAGGTTGTATAAAAAGGGGCATATAGTTTTTTTGGAGCTTCTAAAGCTCAATCATCACTTCAAAATTCAAAAATTAAAGTTTAAAGCAGAGACATATGAGAGTTCATAGAGGGGCAGCTCATAGCTCATGTTCAGCGGTAAAATAGTAGAGACCACTTAGTCCAAGAGTCGACCGCACAAAACCCTAAGTCATCGAGCACAAGAAAAAATTCTTCTAAATCCATAAAATAATATGGAAGAGTAGAAATACGGGAATCTAATGATCCATGTCTACCGGAAGCGAAGTGGTGCACAAGCCAGAAATTAATACCACTAACGGTTCACTCGTACGTTTAACATTGTGTTTGCCGTAGAATAAAAATTATGACAACATAAATTGGGTGCAGGAAAACACATTGCTAAGCCTACGACTAAACCACTATTGGTATTAACTTTTGGCTTATGCGCCACTTCGTTTTCGGCAGACATGGGTGATTAGATTCCCCTATGACTACTCTTCCATAAAATAAAGGATTTTTTCTTGTGCTCGATGACTTAGGGTTTGCGCGGTCGGCTCTTGGACTAATTGAAAAACAACGGCGGAGACACTTGTCCTCGCGCACACTAAGAGCTCAATGAAAAACATTCAGCCATCATGCTGCCTCCAATTTTAGATATTAATTTAACTTATATATTGGTGTAGAGTAAACTGATAGAAATGTTGTAATATTAAACATTATGTAACGTTACACTAGTTATATCGATTAAATTAGTCAAGGAAATGTAGGCAACAAGGATGTCACCAATTTTATGGAGTAACATTAATTAAATTTTGTACAATATAGCTATGGAAGCGATTTGGAATCAAAATAAGTTTTCGACTTTTTGTTTAAAAAAATTGCTTATCAAGTTATAAGCAATCTTGATCAAACAACGACCAGTTTGCTTCTTCTCTCGTGGTATCGCGTCCGAAAAATTTGTTCAAAATGACAAAATTAACAGTATTTTTGTAAGATCTTCAGCATTTATCAAAAAAAAAAAAAAAAAAAAAAAGAAAAACGCATTCCGATTACATAGTTTCTCAATAACTACTTCTATATAAACTACGTTAATTGCTCCTTAAAAATTAACCTTAAAATATATCATGCAGTATCTTTTGAATTTGAGAACATGCTTAATTTATTTTATGAAGGCATTGGTTTGAAACGATATTTACTTACTTTGTGGGGGTATAATTGACTCCTGATAGGGGTTATTCTGTTAAAAATTGCTAAATTTAAAATAACATACAGCGAATAGAAAACGCATTTCCAAGAGTTATAGGTAATAATCCGCCCTCTAAACCGAAATTTTTCCAGTGTCTCTGTAACTGATCGATAAATATTTTGAATTATATAATCTATAAAAGAAAATAAGTACATTTTAATTATCCATATCAATTTCACTAAAATACCATAACACCATTTAAATGCACTTCAAACGCATTTAGACCATAATATAATGGAAATTTTTAATGTGTTCCTGTCAACGAACTATAAATTCTACTTATTCAATAGTATTGAGAAAGTATGTTGCAGTCCAAATCAGTAATGTATGTCAACGCCATTATGTTTGAAGCATGCTAACGTCATTAAAATGAAGCGCATACGTTTTTCTTCTGGATAGGTAAAGTAATAGAATATTTTGTATATCCCAGTAAACGAACAACAAAAGCTCCACACTTCATTTTCAATAGCACAAATTCTATATTGAACCTCAAAAACAGATAAAAATTACATGAAGATTCAAGCATACTTCCGAGATTTAGAGCCGTTGACCAGATGGACAGACAGACAGGCAATTACACAAACTGAATTCATAATCATTTTCCATTATGTTGTTGAGCATTAAAAAGGGAAAAAGTAAGATACATGTATTTCATCCTACAAAAAATAACAGTAAGAATTGAATATTATTTAATTTTTTTATTAATATAAGTTTTATTATTTATTTATTAATTTATTAATTTTTTATTAATATATTTAATTTGTTTATTAATTTGTATGAAACAATTCTTGTTTGTGGCATATGATATTCAAAACAGATTACACTGACTAGGGAACTGCAAGAAGTGTAAGTCACCGATTTTGACGAAAATGGTATCGTTGGAAAGATCTCACCGAGAGCAGTAAAAAACTCAATGGAACTACCCGCCGCAAATGAGCCGTTTTCGAGATATTCTCAATTTATAACACGTAATTAGTGCATACTTAATGGGGGACCGCAAAAACTTTTAGTCTCGATTTTAACGAAAGTAGTATCGTTAAAAAGATATCATCATGAGGGAGAAAAAACTCAATAGAACCACCCGTCGGAAATGAGCCGTTTTCGAGATATCCGATAATTTATGTCACGTAGCTAGTGCATACTGTTCTAGTGCACACTTGATCGGGGGCCAAATTGCACACTTGATCGGGCAACAAAAAATTGTTTTCCCGATTTTGATCAAAATGGTGCTGTTGCAAACATATCATTGTGAGAAGTAAAAAACTCAATGGAAGTAACCATCTGAAATAAGCCGTTTTCGAAATATCCAATAATTTATGTCACTTAATGCAGTTTCACAGCAGTGTGCTTTAGCAATGTGACACAAATTGTCGGATATCTCGAAAACTTCTCATTTCCGACGGGTGATTCTATTGAGTTTTTTAATCCTCACGATGATATCTTTTCAACGATACCACTTTCGTTAAAATCGAGAATAAAATTTTTTGCAGTACCCACTAATTGTGCACTAGCTACGTGACATAAATTGTCAGTTAACTCGAAAACGGCTCATTTGCGACGGGTAGTTTTATTGAGTTTTTTACTGCACTCGATAAGGTCTTTCCAACGGTACCACTTTCGTCAAAATCGGTGTCTTACACTTTTTGCAGTTCCCTAGTGAGAAGCTATAAGTAATATATCAAATATCAATGACTAAAGAAGATAAAAACTTCTAGGATTTTCATAAGAAAGCCATTGTATAAAATGTCTTTATGACAACTTTTGAAACAAGAATCGATTTTTCTCAACCTTGAGAATAGTATCGATTTTAAATCATGGGTATAGTAAATTGATTACTGATAATGTAAAATATATTTTACAGCCGAAAACACCTAAATTTAGATTTAAGAAAAAAAAAAAAAAAAAAAAAAAAAAGTCCGTTATTGGCGATCTTATAATGATGCAGTGATTGTTTCAACTCAAAAGCCAATTGGTCTTTAATTTTTTAAGCTGATTATTTTTTAGTGTAAAATTAATGCAAAGTAAAAAGAAAATAATAATAATTATTATTATAATTATAATTATAATAATCTTTAAAAAAATTTTAATATTAAAAATAATCTAATTAAATTTTATCTAGTATTCTTTTGAAGTCATTTGCCGGTTAAGATCAATAAATCAGCTGGCCAACACTATTTCAGAATAAGCTTTGGCTACCAGTATTTCAGACCGAAATTTTATAGCATATTTCTAAAACATTTGCGGTGGAAATCTATGTCAAAAAGTTTGTTTACAAATGTGAGCTACATTACTTAAGTTTTTACAATCTGGCAACTAAAAATTAGCTGCTTGCAGCAAAGATAATTTTTCTCAAAGTTTGTACAGTTACTGAGTTACTGTGCTTGGGGGCAGAATATCAAGCTGTGAAAATCTAAATAGGATGATTTTTCGAAAACCATAAATGCTAAATAATGATGGAGTTATGTCAAAGGGTTTTCAGAGATATGATGTTTTATTACTTTCTAGAAGGTTTAACAGAGAAACAGTGTAGTAATATAATTAAATCGGCGTTTGGTAATGAGACACCAATTGGGACAAGGATTTACAACTGATTTAAAGAATTCTCTCATTTTTGTAAGAATTTCAGTGACGATGTTTGGGATGATCGACCGAAAATTTCTACGATTCCTGGAAAAATTGATTCGCCGAGAAAACTAATTGCTTTTGATCGTCATCTAGCATATTATAAAACAGAAGCATCTTTGAATATTTCAAGGACCCGCATACATTCCATTTTATATGCTCATTTGACAATTAAAAATGTGTTTCCCGATGGATCCCCCATAATTTATTTCAAATTGAAAAGGATGGCCATGTTAAATGATGCCAGAACAATCTAAAGAAAATCAACTCCGGTGCTTTAAAACGAGTGTACGACATTAAAACGTGTTACAAAACGTGGATTTATTCCTACAAGTCCAAAACAAAACAACAATCGACTTTTTGTGTCTTTTCAAATTCCTTTAAACTGGCAAAAATTATTCATTGAATCTTAAAATGGTATGTTTTTTCTATACCACTTTCAGAGCGGTATAAATGTTTTGATGATTGGTTTATGCGAATGCAAAAATATATCGATGTTGCAACTGAGTATTTTAAGAAACAATAAAACAGATATTGTTGGTAAGAAAATATTTCTTCTTTTATTTTTTTAAAAACCTTTTTTCGTACACGTATCTGTTTCTAAACAAAAATGATGTTTATGTTTAAGCAATCGCTGTTTCTAGATGTTCGCTATTTTCACACAAAAATCTTAAAAGAGCATTCTGAAGTCAACGAAGATTTTAATTTGCAGAACCTACTTATTTGTTTACTTATTTCGCTATTTTGCATCCAGCTGTTAAAAGTTACTCTTTATTTTAATTTTATTTAAATGCTCGATCTTTTAAAATTATGGTTACGCAGTAACATTAAATCAAAGCAAATTTTTTTTACTAAGGTTTGAAGTTACTACTTTCAAATACTAGTTACATTATGACTCTCGTTCTTAACACCTTTGCAACTAGTATTATTTAATGAATTTTTATTCTTTTATCATTGGTTAAAAAGAAGAAAAAGATCACAATTAAATAGGTTTCAATTAGTAATTTTTTTAAAATTTCTTATTAACCCTTTCGGGTCTGGTGTACTATTAATAGTACATGTCTTTTTATTGAGTATTATTTTGTCTTAACAATTATTTTGTTACTTTCAACATACAGAAATGATAGTACATGTCTATTCCTTTCCTATTATGACTTCTTTTATATTTTCACATTTAGAAATAATAATAATAGTAACTAATTAAGTAAAAACTGGTGATTTTCTCATAAACAGCTTATGTAAAAAATCATACTACAAAAAAGGACTTCTAAACTTTCTTTTTAAAATAAAACCTTTAAAGTGTTCATATGAAAATAAATATATATATCTACTTTTCGCAGTATATATCTACACAAATATAAATAGGAAGAGATTTTTTAACTTGTTCTATTTGATGAAACTAACACAATTTGCAATACACCTTTTACTGAATATTCCAAATTATTTTAAGATCAGTTTGTTTAAAAAAATTTAAATTTAAAATTTAAATATAAGAAAATTGCATTACTTTATTTCAAAATATAAGTATTTATAACAATTTCTGAAAATTTTCTCTGGCATTCGAAAGTGCAGAATACCTTTCTCCCTTAAGCACATTTCCCCGCTACCGAGCTCAGCAGACCAAATAAATGGTTTTACAGGCAAACAATACAGAAGTTACTGCAAAGAGCTTCACTTTAAATTTTATTTCAGATTTTACTTTCTTGCATTTATTGATGTTCGCAAGTTATATAAAGCCAGTTCGTAATATTTGTAAAAAAAAAAAAAATATTTTTTTAAAGGTATTGCAATTTTTTTTAATATATGTTTCCCAGAACATATTTATGGTTTAGATTTTTAAGTAATATAATTACTTTTTAAATAGCTATTTTTAGAAATCAGTTATTGTTTATGAACTACTTTTATACACAATGTGTACAATTAAAAACAATACCAAGGTTATTTCATTATTATATAATACTGAGCCTATGTTCGTGTTAGTTTTATTATTTTTTTTATTCGACTTTTTAACACAGTTTAATGCCTTTCCTATGTTGCTTTAACTTAATTATGTTACATTACTTTACACGTAATGTAATTGATATGTATCAATAGAGTCAATTTTTTCTGAAAACCACAGATTAGATAGAATTTATTATTAGTTTACAGGAGTGTGCAAAATATTTCCATTACACTATGATGTATGAGAAAAAATAGTTCGCGATGTATTTTAACGACGTTATGATATATTAAAAAGATTAAAGAACTTGTCTTTTGCTGATTAAGTAACATTTACTGTTATTTACAAAGACCCACAAAAGACCTGATTACTGGATGGACTGTAAACACTACATTGTATAAAAAAGGGATTTCTTTAAAATATTCTGTTAACGTTGGAGAGTGTTTCAAAATCTATGCTCAAAGCATGTTTTTTTTTAAATCTTGCTTAATTTTAGAAAAAAAACCTAAATAGACTGATATTTCTAGCGATGAATGACTTCCACACACCTTTCAAACTGAAAACTGGAATTAATTTGCTAAGTTGAAAATGATTGATTTCCATATAAAAAGTTTTATAAAAATCATATCATAAAAACTGGTCTGAAAACTTCCATTTTTAAATCGAAAAATAAAATATTTAAATTGTTCATATTCAAACAATATTATTAAGCATTAACATTTTACATCTGGTGAAACTAACATAGTAGGCGCTACATCTTTTACCAAACTATTTTAAGGTCAATTTGAGGTACAAAATAAAAAATTACGTCAATTAATATAGCAGAGCACAAGTTTTTGCAGCAATTTACTATCATTTGCTTTGACATTCGAAAGCACAGAATACATTTCTCCCGTAAGCACATTTTCCCGCTGCCGAAATCAGCAGTACAAAAAAATGGTTTTACAGGCAAACAATATGCATGCATGGACGGTCGCTTTAAATTTTATTTCAGGTTTTACTTTCGTACATTTATTTATGTTCGCAAGTTATATAAAGTCAGTTCGCTATAGTAATACATATATTTTTAAAATTGTAGTAAAATTTTTTTTCGAATATGTGTTTTGCACAGCATATTTATGGTTAAGATTTTTAAGTACTATATTTTTTTCAAATAGTTATTTTTAACAACCAGTTATTGTTTATAAATTCCTTTTATACACTATTCATATGAACGATTAAAAACAATAGCAAGCTTATTTCATTATTTTGATACATTGAACCTATATTAGTGTTAATTTTATTCATTTTTACTATTCGATTTTCGAACACTGTTTAATGTGTCTTCTATCTTGTTTTAACTGAATTATGTTTCATTGCTACAAATATAATGTAACTTATATGTATCACTGGAGTGAATAAAAGCATTTTTTTCCCTTAAAAACATACATTAGATAGCATTTATTATTAATTTACAGGGGTGCACAAAATATTTCCATTATATTGGGATATATGTGAAAAAATAGTTTGCGATGTACTTTAACGACGCTATAATGTTTTAAGTATAATTAAATTAAAGTGGATCACTGCAGTACATTATAATTTATTTTTTGTAGATAACATTTTCCTTTAACTTTGTAACTCTGTAAGTAACATTTTTATTTACAGAGAGACAAAAGACCTTGATTGCTAGACGGACAGTAATCAGACTCATTGTATGGGGGAAAAGTGGGGGGAATTTTCTTTGAAATATTCTCGGAAAGTGATTCAAATTCTGTATCCAATGCATGATTTTTTGCTCGTTTAATTTTACAAAAAAGCTAAATAGACTGATGTTTCTAGCCATGAATGACTTCCACATTTCTTTTCATTCGAAAACTGGAATTAATTTGCTAAGTTTAAGATAACTGCATAAATTTCCGCATAAAAAGTTTTTATAAAAAACATGCCGCCAAAGAAAAAAAAAGTTTCAAAACTTTCATGTTTAAATAGAAAAATAAAATATTTAAATTATTCGTATGGAAAGAATAATATTAAGCATTAACATTTTATATCTAGTGAAACTAACATAATAGGCACTACATTGTTTATTATATAATCCGAACTCTTTTAAGGTGAATTTGTGTTAAGAAATTAAAAATGTAAAAAAGTAAAATAAAAAAATGCATTTGTTTACGACAAAATACAGCTATTTGTAACAATTTCTGATCATTTTGCAAGTGCGGAATGCATCTCCCTTAAGTATATTTTCCCGCTGCAGACCAAGCAGACCAAGAAAATGGTTTTACATGCAAACAATATAGAAATTGCACGCATGGATTTCCACTTTAAATTTTATTCCAGGTTTTATTTTCGGATAATACTTATAAAACATATATGTTCAAAATTTAGAACGATTTTTTTTCAAATGCGTATTTCTCAAAGCATATTTATGGCTAAGATTTTTAAGCAACTTAATTATTTTTTAAATAGTTATTTTTAGCGATCAATTATTGCTTACAAAATTGTCAATCTCCCGATATTTTGAATACCAATATAATCTCCTAAAAAAGTTCGCTTTATTTAACTGCGGAAATTGCGGGAATATTTGAAACAGGTATTTCTGCATAAAAATACTGTTATTAAATAAAATCGAAAGATTGACAGTTATGTTTTTATGAACTTCTTTTGCACACTATTTATATGTATGATTCAAAATAATACCAAGCTTATTTCCCCATTATATCACCAGGATCTATATTAGTGTCAATTTTCTTCACTTATATTATTCGAATTTTCAAAACAATTTAATGGCTTTTCTAAGTTGCTAAATGATGTTACATTATGTTTGCTAAATGATGTTGCATTAATGAAGCATAATGTAAATGCTATAAATCACTCTTTCTCAAGAATAGTGATTAGATAGCATTTATTATTAGTTTACAGGAGTGCGCAAAATATTTTCATTACATTATGGTATAAAAAAATATAATTTGAGATGTATTTTAATGACCTTATAATATTTCAAATATAAGGATCACTAAGGTATATTAAGACTTATTTTTTATATACTAACATTTATTTTTATTTACATGGGCTCACAAAAGACCTTAATAGCTAGAAGGACAATAATAAGTCACACTGTATGAAAAAAATCTTTAAAATATTCTGCTAACGTTGGAAGGTGTTTCAAATTCTTGAACATTGCATGATTTTTTACTCTTGTTTAATTTTATAAAAAGCTAAATAGACTGATATTTCTAGCTATGAATGACTTACATATACCTTTCAATTCTAAAACGGGAATTAATTTGCTAAGTTGAAAACGGTTGGTTTCCATATAAAAAGTTTTTATAAAAATCATACCCCAAAAGACAGTCTCAAAACTTTCATGTTTAACCCTGGTGTACTATTCATAGTACATGCCTTTTAATGGAGTATTAGCTTGTTTTAAGAAATACGTTTATTTTTATTTACATGTAGTAATATTAATATATGTCTATGCATTCACTGTGTTACTTCGTTTATGTTTAGGCATTTAGTAATAATAATAATTATTATTATTTGTTTAATTCTTTTTGCACCGTTTGCGGTTCTTTTATTTTAAACGCAATAATGATTAAAACAATTTCACTCTTTAAATTTAAAATAAAAGATATTTTCCTGAAAGAGTCATGTGTAATAAAGCACAAAAATTATTAGAAATTTGTAATATAAGTTAAACCTCATTGTAATACAACATTTTCTAAACATCCCTAAAAATTCTTCATTAGCCTATTGTTATATGAACACGAATTGAAGAGAGCCCAAAACAACAACATCCGCTTTCTTTCAGACAATGAAATATTCTTTAAATACTAATTTATCTATTTAGATAGCTATTGTTAATGTTATTTTTGTAAAAATGATTTTTTCTATAAATTAAAAAAAAATCACACCCTAAAGGGTTAAATCGAAAAAATAAAATATTTAAATTATTCTTATAAATAATACTAATAATGAAAATAATACTATTAAAGCTTTAACATGTGATATCTGGTGAAATTAATATGATTGACATTACATCTTTTACTGAATATTCCAAATTACTTTAAGGTCTGTTTGTTGAAATAAAAAATGAGTTACTTTATGACAAGGCACAAGTATTTGTAGCAATTTCCGGGCATTTTCTCCGACATTCGAAAGCGTGGAATGTCATTCTCCCTTACGCACGTTTTCCGACATTCAAACTAAGCAGACCAAGAAGATGGTTTTACAGGCAAACAATAAAGTGCACGCGAAGCCCGTCATCTTAAATTTTATTCCAGGGTTTATATTTGGATATTGGATCATTCCATGGTTACTTGCGTTACATTTTGAACTGTTTTTCAGTAATATAACACACAAAAAATATTTAAAATGTAAATTTGATATGGTTTGCTAATTGAACTTATTCAAAGACCAATTTAGATGAAAACTATCTCATTTAAATGTTACTTCCTCAATTTTGGTAGTTTTATTAACTATATTAACTACGATTATTGAAAAAGGATTGTAAATTATCATATAAAGTGTCATTTTTATTATCATTTTTGGGTAACTTTCATCTAAATTCTCCCTTAGATAGGTTTCATTTACAAATCATGTTAATTTTATATTTGAATATTTTTTAGTGTTATAATATTAAAATTACTACAGTAAATTGTTCTTAATGTAACGTAAGTTATTATGGAAGGACCCTATTTATTTATGTTCACAAGTTATATAAAACCGTACGGAATGCTTTTAAATCTTGTATTTTAAAAATGTGAAATGATTTTTTTGTTCGAATGGCATTCTCATATCATATTTATGAATAATTTTTTAAAGTAATATAATTATATTTTTAAATTGTTATTTTTAGCAAAAAAATTATTGTTTACTGAACCCAATACGCTATTTATACGAATAATTAAAACAAAAATACCAAGTTTATTTCTCGAAAGTTTCACATCAAATCTATGTTAGTGTTTCTTTTTTTTTTTTTTTTTTTTTTTTTTTTTTTGTTTTATTATTCTATTTTTCAAAATAATTAATATATATATATAAAAAATTATCTTCGAAGCACTAAAATATGTTTTCTGAAGCTTAAGTAACGCATAGTATTTATTATTATTAAATACACACGAAAAAAGTCAGTTACAGAAGGGACAATAATGATCTTCATTGTAAGAAAAAAATGAATTTTTTTTAATATTTATTCTATTAGTGCTTGAGATAAATTCATAATCTATGCCCGATGTATGATTTTTCTTTCTTTTATGCAAATTTTGTAAGAAATACTACCTATTGAAATCATTTCTATATTATAAAGACCAAACGTATCTGTGCGTAACGCATACGTCATTTTGCGAATGGCAACATTTTCCCGTTCAATTTCGGTTTTGCAATTTTTGCTATTGAAAATTTTGCACTTCTAAAAATCGTACATTTTAAATTTTTACACCAACGTATATACATAAAAAAATTTCCTTTTAAATGCAATTTGTTTGAAAGTTGTATCTTAATTTGTTTATGAGATATTAATTTTTTTATAGTTTTTAGTACCAATTTTGTAATAGTGGCAACAGAATTACTCCATTTTCTCTTAAAATTGAAAAAAAAAATAGAAATCAAAATGCATATACCATGTCAAATATATCGTCTGTGATCGTGTCAATTTGAAATAATTTGTTTTGTTTTCTTAATTTGTCATTTATACCAATCATAAGAGCCTCAATTGATAACTTCATCATAATAACTGATCTTTAGTATAATTTTCTGATTACATATGCAGTTAAAGTTTAATTTTAATAATTAGGACAACTGAGTTTTATAAAAACAATATTTTGTTAATTTTGGCTTAAAATAATATTTGTCTGAGTGTTAGACTGACCAATATAAAATGCATATTTTGTTGCAACTCATTTTGTAGATTTATTATAGATAAATGAAACAGTTCTTTCTTAAACATCTTCTTTCGTCGAATTTCCCCTCGTAATTTATAAAAGAGCTAAATAGATTAATACTGCTGTCTACAGATGATTTCTATAAATCTTTGAATTCGCAAATCAGAATCTATATTCTAAGTTAAAACCCTCTGAGCGTCTTGCAAATGGGTAAAATTGTAATGTTGTTTTTCTGTGCATTTTGTTTTAAATGCTCAGAAATATGATTCTTTCAACATAATAAAACAAACTTAATTACAAATATGAATGTAATCCTTGAGAGTATTAATTATTTAAAATGTATTGAATATTAATTAAATATGTAGAATTATGTTATCTTAAATATTGCTTATATTGCAGTCAAACCAGCAGCTTAGTGACCGAAATGTTGCATTCCAAACACTAGAGGGTTAAATGATGATTATTTTATAACTAAATCAGACACCAGGGTTTACGTTTATATATATTTTTACTTCAGTTATGAATTGATATTAACAAATTGATTAGAAAGAAAGTTTAAGAAGCGAAAAAAAAAAATCAAATTTATTTTCTGTACATAAAATTTGATGGAACATGGGGACTCAATAAGTACATTTTTTGACGATGTGTTATGATTTTTTAGTTTTTTTCGACTACAAAAGCAAGGAAAACCAGGGAGTAATTATGCATTTAATAACTTTTTATTACTACACTGTAAAAAAAAAAATCTGCAAAGGTACTAAACCTTTTCTAGGAAACTGGGATTCCAAGAACTTTTCCTGTAACGGTAACAGCAAAAATTCAAGTTTCAGAATCGATTACATGAATTTTTCCTGTTATCGTTACATGAAAAGTTCTTGGAATCCCAGTTTCCTAGAAAATGTTTAGTACCTTCACAGATTTTTTTTACAGTGCAATGGACTCTACAAATGGTATCTTAATGTATTCACGTTTTCATTTTGTACATTACGTTGGATTCTATAGTTGCAAACTTTATGCTAATTTTTTTGCACTATATCAAAATTTTAATTTGTGCTTTCTGGAAAACCGAGATTGCCGTTGTGTACGTTTACGAGAAACATCATTTCTTAAAAAAGTTTTTTAAGATATTGAAATAAATTTTTTTTAACAAGATTCTGCTCATTTATTGGTATGTTACGAAACAAAATATAGCTTGTAAGTTTATATCATAATTTAAGAGCTGTTTTTATTGAGAAATACACATTTTGTTTTTGAAAAATCATAATTGGTATACAGATTTTGGTATATTTTAATAATTTTAAGAGGTATTGAAAATCTTTTACTTTATAACAGAGGTAAGTGATTTGTTAAAATACTTTTTAAAAAAAAGTGAGACATATTAAATAGATTTCGTTATAGAAGGTTTGGAATAAACTCAATTCTTTACTATTTGACTAAATACAGCCTAAATTTGAAAAGTTCATAAAAATCCCGCTAAAAAAATAACCAGAATTTATAGTTTTATTTTATAGTATTATTTAGATAATATTTTTATAGTTATTTTATAGTATTATTCTGTTTTTAATTTATAGTATTATTGTATTATTCAATATTGGGTGGGAAGAGATGGTTTCAAAGGTACTGTGTCCCCTTAAACCACTATAATGACCAGAATCAAAAAGTCTGATTGCAAATAGCGTTTCTTTAGCCGTAACTCCTTACGCGAGATGATATGAAATATAACAAGTTGGAAATTGCACGTGAAGCGTAGAAAATGAGGTACGTTCGTAAGATAACGAAGTTTTAAAAATATTCAGATCTTTTTGTTATAGTAGACAGTACTTCGGATACAGTATAGTGGCCGAAATCTTTTATATAGTTTAATTAAAACACGCCCTAAACAATGTTTCCCCGCATAGCATTATGTAGTGGAATACTTTTGTGTGGCCCTGTAATTTAATAATAAATGTTCTTTGCATCATAGATTGTACAGATTGTATATTTTAATATATATATATACTTCATAAGTTCATGTTAACTCTATTATATTCGAAAGAGTTTAACATAAACTAAAATATACTTGAAACTATTTTTTCTTATTAACCGTAATGTAACTTAACATTTTGATTGTCCCTGAAATTGATCTATTCATCCGATTTTCATAAAATTTGAAATGACTCGACAAAATTATGAAATAATTATATATTTTAAATTTCAAACGATTAAAATGCATTTGATGCTTTTTACCCTATTGACCGTAATGTAACGGAATACTTTTGATTGTCTTCATAATTGATCTATTCATCCGATTTTCATAAAATTTTAAATGACATTTATGTAATAAATATATACTTTAAATTTCAAACAATTAGATTGGGTAGTTTTTATGTTGTTATATGCGGACAGGCAGACGGACGGACGGATGAACTGAACAACAAATATAGATGCTACGTATTTACATAATTACCAACGCACCTAAAAATGATTAAACATGTTTTATATTTTTCTTGAACAGGAAATTTTGATTTTTCTCAGATTTTCAAGGTTTTTCGGTAATTTTGAGCAATTTCTAAAAGCAAACCAAATCTCACTTTTCTGCCAGATATAGTAAACTTCGTTTTCTTTAAAAAATATTTCGTTTACAGTTCGTGCAGAGATTTTGTTTTAATTTTGTTTTCTTTTTTAATCAAAAAATGAAAAGTTTGTTTTTGATGAACAATTTTTCATTTGATAATTTATCCACGTACTCTTATACTTTATGTACTTGGAAGGTACAAACTTTCGTAAGTCGATTACATTTTTTTTTTTTTATTAAAATAAGAAAAGTTTTTTCTTACAAAAAATACTTATCATTAAAAAAAAAATAAGTCCATTGATTTTTTTTTTCTCTGAAAGGCGATTAAGTAAAACAGAAGAAAAAATTTCCAGTGGAATTTCCTAATCAACCCTTTTTATCACCCAACATTTTTTCGTGAGTCTTTTTACTTTATTCTATTACGTACGATATTTATTTGAAGCAATAATTTTCAATCGGTGCTATCAGGCATAACAGGTTCATCTCGAAAATTTTATGTCGAGTGCAATAAAGTTTTCAATAATCAACACAAATATCGGTATTTTAACTATCTAGCATTTTTTATTATGGAAATATTCTGAAAATATGATTTAGTGTCATAAAGTTTTAAGGTTTTTAACCAGACTGAATTCGCCTGGGGATGTGGGGTCCGTTAGGTTAAAGTAAAATGTAATGAATACACAAGAAACTATATAATGGAGAATTCTTAGAAAATAAACATTGTAAATTTATGATCGATTAAACCCCTACATTCTGACTATCGAATATGTTAGCAATATTTTATTAATAAAAGAGCTGTACATTTATATCATGAAGAGTTTAATACTAACGTGAAAAAAATTCTTAAGTTTCTTAAATGGTGTATAAAAATTTTGTGAAGTTAAAAACTAAACAAACATTAAAATAAAATTATAACAATCGACGAGATGTTTCAATCCCCATCGTTGAAAATATACGGGGATGAGTTATTACATTGCTTTTAAAATTTTAAAGAACAAAGCCCAACTGTCTGGAATTTTTAAATTTCTTTGGGCTCTCAACTGTGTATTGCCCCAACCAATCACAGAAATGATAATATGCAATGGTACCATCTGTCGAATAAAAACAGATGAAAATTAAAGCAAATTTATCATGGAGATGCAATGGCGTTATCTATCAGATGGAAACTGAATAAAAGAAAAATCGTGTAAAAAATATGACAGCACCGGTGACATTCAGTATAAAATGATGAAATTAAGTGCAGAACAGAAAAACTAGAACAAAATAGAGATATATTTTAATAAATATATAACTTATAAGTAGAATAATACTTTATACTTTATTTAACTCATAAAAATTTCAGAATCTATTGTTCTGATGAGTAAAAATAATATGCAACGTAAAATTGCCACTCAGAATTAAATTTTCGCCACCTGTTACCACGAAAAAGCTTTTTGTTGCTAACTCCCTCAACTGCAAAGCCCCACTAATGATAATCGAAGCATAAAAGGAAGTAGTTAGGACGCAAATGGAAGGGGATGGCAGCCATAACTCTCTATCTTATGTACCTCTACTAAAAGTGAAAGAATTTTGTTGAGATAAAAGAAGGAACTAATCGAATAACAGAGAAGGGTAGAGGTAACTTTAGTTATCTCACGGGAATGGTTTGCAATGAAAACATCTAAATGAACTCATCTACGTAACTTCTCTATTTCCATACATTATGATTCCTTTGATCTGTAATTTTTGTAGAGGAATATTTAGGAAACCACAACACGAAAAGTAAAGCAGCTTATGTATTGTGTAACTAATGTTTAAAATAGTTTGATTTATTTGTCGTTTGGTTATGAGTTAGCATTGAAAATAAATATCAATGTTCCTGTCCCTGCAGACGAAGACATTCGCGAACTAATGCAATGCTAATCCTATGGGGAAATTATTTCCAAATATGTCATTTACATTTCGATATTTGTATTTAATTATTCATTTTTTATTTTACTTACTTATTTATTTATTTGTTTTGGTTACATTGCACGGAGGAGGTATAACTTTACATACCTCTTTTTTACTTATTTATTTTTTTTTATTTCTTTTCTCTCTCTCTCTCTCTCTTTTTTTTTTTTTTTTTTTTTTTTTTATAACACTATTATTTTTTGGAACCGGTTTCGAAAGGGAAAGCAACTTTTTAAAAAATATCTGCAATGAAAAAAAAACAGCGATGGAAAGATAGATCTTATTTATCCAATGTAAAATAAATAAATAAATAAAATTAAATTAAAAAAATAAATAAACAATGCAAACGAGATATTAGAAATAACCTCTACAACTGAGCGAGCATCAGATCAGGGAGTGTAATATTTGAATATTCTCTGAAAAAAGCGATTAGCAGCTGTGTTCTTCTAATATGATGCATCAAGGCAAAAATGAAAAATCCTATGATAACCCTAACAGATAACTAATTTAACGCAAGTATTGAATGACAATCCAACCAAATACTTTGTCATTTCGTGTAATCGAAATTTAACGTACATAAACATTAACAATAAGCGTTTAGATTGTTTAAGTTAACACTAGAAAAAACATAAAAGATTAAAAAATATCATATAATATATCTGTTAATGGAAAGAAAACTAAGTAATTACTCAGTGTATGATTTTTTAGGCTAAAAAAGTTGTTTTTATGTATCTATTAACAGCTAAAAAACTAGAGATCTTCAAGAGAAATGCTGTTTATTTACATTAAAGGGCCGAAGTAAATAATATATTTGCTTCTACTATACTGAGATGCTTTTTACTTTCTTCTATCGTTGCAAAAGAAAGTATTGGATTCGCGATAATTTTCTTTTTCCAGTTTTCGACAGATTTATGATTTAAAAAGGTTCTGAACACGGAATAACTGTTTCTAGAAAATGTGCGCCTGTGAGTCTGTGTATGAGCCTGTCTATCTATAAGTCTGTCTCTCTGTATGTGATACAAATTTTGAGTTCTATCTCAAGAATTAATGCGTGGGTTTTAATAAAACTTTAGATACAGTTATACTACCTATATATAGATTAGTGCTGATTAGTTTTAAGAGTGATTCACAAAGCAGGTGACACTGCTATGGTACATTTTTCAAAATATGTGCATTATCACTATATTAATAGCCTTATATAATATGTAAGGATTTTTTATCAAAATTCTGATTCAGTTAAACATTGATATAAATTGATGCTGACTATGTTTAAGTGTAAATAGCCAAACAAGTGATACTGCTAAGATACATTTTTCAGGATTAACACGATTTTTGGGATAGTAACATATCAAGAACAAATGCACGAAATTTAATCAAACTCCATATTCTGTTGTACTTTTTCATAAATAGATCCTTATTAAGCTTGCGTATAATGCTGCCTAAAAATGTCGCTTTTATGTCGTTTAAGTTGTAGACTTCTATAAGAGGATGGATTCTGAAATTCAATGATTTGTTTGGAAAATACATTACTTTCAACTTTGATCTTTGAAGAGAAGAGCAGGCGTGAACAGCATTTTGCATAGAAGACGAGTAATAACACATCTTTGCGTCAACTAGTAGCCCAGGAGTAAGCTTGTTTAACTGAACTGGATGTCAAAATGGGACAGGAGGTTATTGCTTATTCAGTACAGCCGATTGAACTCCAGGAAGTTTTTTTGTCTTTGATATCGAATAAGGTCATCGATTATATCTCATGCAGTGAGACATCTGAGTCTGTCACAACTGTCAACATTAGCTTTTGCATTAAAGAAAATACCCCGATTGCCCGGTACCCAACATATTCAAATTTTCAGAGTATGGAAAACAGATCATGGGGTTTATTAAAAAGTCACAAGATAGCCCTAGGACGTTTGATGGAAACCAACTGAAGCGCTTTAACGACCGATAAGCTGTCGGTGAGAAGGATAGTGGGTTAATTTAAGGGACCTAGTTTGTCAAGAGCAGTACCAATGTTTGGAGTTTCTGCAGTGAAGATTGAGTTTATTGAGTGAATTCTGTATCTGAACTGGATGGTCGCTGTGCACTGTGTACCCTGAAATAGCAGTAATGTTTGAAGATTTTGATGCATCTGTGGCTATAATAGACCACGAATTTGAAAACAGATGAATGAATCACCTTATAAAGAGAAGCTATCACATTGCTGTCTAACTGTTTTTGCATTAATGGTAGGTCTTCCAGAGATAGAACTGAATTTCAGCATGAGTTAGGTATCTGAAAGGTGATCAGGTCTTTTGGCTGGCCATCAATCTCTTCAAGGACATCATCAATACAGGGGACACTGCCTGTAACCAACTAGAAATTGTCCCCATAGAAATCCCAGAGAAGAGACCAGTTACTCAAAGCATAATGTTTAATCCAAAATCCAAAAGCAAGAGAACCGATCCTGAATGTTTCTATGGGCGGTATTTGTGTGCTTGTGAGCTTGCGGACTTGCGAAGGAGAATGTTAGGAACCCATTTGGGTAAACCGAGGGCTGTTCTGATAGCAGTGGTATGTAAAACTTCCAACTTCTTGAAAACCGTTTCGCTAGCAGTATTTAAAATGACGTCACCATAGTCGATCATGCTTCTGATGGAGGAAGTCGTCAAAATAAGAAGGTGGTAAAAACGAGCTCCATAGCGAGTTTGTAAGAGTACTTTTAGAATGTTTATTTCCTTGATTGCTTTCTGTCGTTGGTATTCAACGTATTTTCGGAAACCTCAGCGTCTCGCTACATAAAAATCAAAGAATTTTATCTCTTCCGTGAACGAAGTCATCTTCTTGAATTTGACCCTCGTTTTAAGCTCACTGTGGACACATCACTAAGTCAGTTCTTTGAATGAAAAATTTCTTATATAATTATAGTAATTTAAAAATAATGAATATAAGATAATAATTTAAATGTATGTTTTAACCCTTAAATTTCCATCGTAGAATACGTTTTAGAAATTACATAGTTTAGAGAATGACTTTTCACAGGCAATCTTAGTGATAAATTTCGTTTTATTTAAATATGGAATGTCAGTTATTACATTAAGCAAATATTACTATTTTAATTTTTTTGGTAAGAGTTTAGAGCATCCATACAAAAAACCTTACTAAATTGCAAATATTTTTGTTTGTATCCATGCAAATCTCCTCATTAAAGAGTTAAGTTTTTAATTTTATTTATATGTATATGTACAGTGATTAGCATCCACTGTGTTTTCATTATTGTCTTATTATTATTACTAATAAATTATATTATATCTATGTACTTAATATATAATATTTTTTCAGTAAGACTTCAGAATTAATCAACATAAAAACGGTTTCGAAATCCTAGATACTCTACTAAGTGCTTGCATATATGCATATTTGGACATTAAAGAGTTAAGTTTTAATATTGATTTTACATTAATGTGCGGTTATTGACATTTTTGTGTTTTTGATATTCTTTTATTACTATTATTATTAAATTTAATTATAATATATATACATTATATATAATAGTTTTTCAGTAACAATTCAATATTAATTAATAAATTAAATGTATCACTCTAGATACTCAGCAAGCTTTTAGTTTTAATTCATTAGTAATAATATCAAAATTCAAGATTTAATTTCAAATACATTGTATGTTATAATTTTTCAGTGGCACTTCAGAATTAATTATCGCAATTTCTTGCGAATAATATGTAGATAAACAATCACTTTTCGACCCAAAAAATTTTTTAAGTAAAATGTAACTATTTTGATCAAAGTAAATATTTGACTTCAATTACTAAATAAAATTTCTGAGTTGAGAAAGAATTATTTGATTCGCAGATTATATGACGAAATTACGATAGTAAATAAATGTATTCGAAATCCTAGATACTCTACAAGTACTTGCATGCATTATGGTAAGAAATAAACTTATTCGGAATCCTAGATACTCTACAAGTACTTGCATACTTGCAAATATGCGCATTAAAAAGTTAAATTTTAATTTTAATTATATATATATATATATATATATATATATATATATATATATATATATATGTAATATTATATAGAATTCGACGAAAATAAAACTATGTTGCATAAACTCTAGGAATCTGCAGCATGTCGCTCCGACCGTTGGCGAGCAGTGGAAGAATTTTATTGGGGTATTTCCCCATTATAAAAACAAACACCATCAGTCTTCAAGTTCTTTATTGATGAACTCATAAAATAGATAAACTCTTCTCCGCAACCACCTTAGCACACATCGACTCTACAACTTTCGTTATCCAGTCCACATCATCAGATATTTTAATTCAGCGGCGAAATGAAACGGGCGTCTTGATAGTTTAAAGGGCAATTGCATTCTAACGCTCCTCAAAAACCAAATGAAAAAAAAAAAAAAACATTTTCACGACAAAACTAACTCCCTCCTACTCCGCGTCAATCATTTTAAAAATCCAATTAGGATTAACTCGAGTCTCAACGAAAAAAAAAATGATCAGTTCTGATTGGTCTTAGCTGGCGTGTCCTCGGCAGGAACTATATTTTTCCTCGCAAGTAACAAGCCTTTTAACAACGCGTATTAACACCTGTCACGCGATGTTAAATAAAAAATAAAATTAAAATCCCGGGAATATTCCAGAAAGTAAAAAGATTACGAAATACTCCCTGCCGTTTTGAGAAGCAAGCAATAATTTATTAATAAATAAAATAAGAAAAAGAATTTTAGCTGTTACAAGTTAATACATTACGAAACTAAGATTGAAATATGTTCCACAAATTTAGAATTGAAGATAAGAAAAAACAAAAATGGCGCAATTTTTTTAAATTTATTACATATATATGTGCAGTGAATTGCATGAAGTGTGTTTTTAGAATTATTTTGTTATATTGTTAATGAATTCAACTATAAATTATTTAGACTTAATATATATTAATAATTTTTCAGTAAGACTTCAAAATTAATTAATAAATAAACATACCCGAAATGCTTGCATGTATGCAAACCTGCGCATTAAAGTATTAAATTTAAATTTTAATTATTTATATATATATGCACGGTGATTAGCATCCAGTGTATTTTTAGCACTAATTTATTAATAATAACAATAAACTCAACCATTAATATTTTTTAAAACTAAGCCTATAATAATTTGTCAGTAAGACTAGAATTAATTAATAAATAAATGTATTTTGAAATCTTAGATACTCCACAAGTGCACTCTAACGTATTAAAGAGATATTCATAGCCATTACTTACGATCTTCAATCTGTCCTTCTGAATTTAAAGCCGATTTACTCGATGCTTATTGCTTTTATATTGATGGTTATATTTTGGAAATTCAGCATCTGGAAAGCTTTAAAGGATTTGAGGATTTCTACGATTTATTAAGTGAAATGTTGAGGCACTCAAAATGCAAATTCAAAATCTCTCGTGCATTTTCACTTAAATGGATACGTTTATGGTATATTATTAATAATTTTAGTCATTTTATTTCTCTTTAAAAAGTTTACTAGGTAGATAAAAATAGATGGGATAAATTTAAAGTGGGATAAAAAATACTCACTAAACATTTTTGTTGGAGTAAATTTAGGTTGCAATCCATTTATATACTAAAAAAATATTTGTTATTTTATTCCTATCATAATCTAGAATTTTATGCATAATGAATATACAGGGTCCCAAAATTAAACGACCCTACTAAAGTAGGGTCGAAATAAATAAGTTGTCTACAACACAACTATTGTTCATAAAGTTGTGAAATTTTGTGACATAAGAAATGGGTGGAAATTTGTCTAAGAAAAATAAATAAATTAATTAATTAAATTTAAAAAATGTTAGTTTTAAACTTCGCCATCAGCGAGCAATTTTTAATAAATTGAATATTTATGATTACGGTAGATTAAAAAATTTATTTGAAGGCTGTCCACAACCAAAGAGCCCTTTTTTAAAGTTGTCTACATTCGAAACTATTGTTCATAAAGATGTAAAATTTTGTGAAAGAGATAAAAAAGGATGGAAATTTGTCTAAACATTAAATAAATAAATAAATAAAAGTAAAAGAAAAGAAATAATAATGATAAATTAATTAAAATAAATTAAAAAGTAGTTCAAAATTTTGCCACTAGAGGGCGATTTTTTATAAGTTGCATATTTAGTATCTATATTATAAAGGCCAAACGTATCTGTGCGTAATGCATACGTCACTTTGTGAACGGCAACACTTTCCCATGCAATTTCGGTATGTGCAACTTTCGCTACTGCAATTTTGACACTTCTAAACATCGCACATTTTAATTTTTTACATCGTCGTATAGAGAAAAAAATATGCTTTTAAATGCAATTTGTTTGTAAGCTGTATCTTAATTTATAATTGAGATATTATTTTTTTTATAGTTTTTAGTTCCAGTTTTGCTATTCCGGCAACAGAATCACTTCATTTTCTCTTAAAATTGAAAAAAAAAAAAAAAAGAATTAAAATACGCTTATTATGTCAAATATATCGTCTGTGATCGTGTCAATTTGGAATAATCTTTTTTTTTTTCATTCACAATTATATAAAACATAAGAGCCTTAATTGATAACTTCATCATAAACTGATCTTTATTATAATTTACTGATTACATATGCAATGAAAGTTTTATTTGTATAATTTGGACAACGGAGTTTTATAGTATTTTGTTAATTTAGTTTAAAATATTTGATTGAGAGTTAGACTTACCCAATATAAGATGCATTTTTATTTTGTAGCAACTAATTTCGTAGATTCATTATAAATGAATGAAACAGTTCCTTCTTAAATATTTTCATTCTTCGAATTTCAACGGGTTCCACCTCGTTACGAAAATTTAGAAATTTATTTAAAGGTTGTGCATAAACAAACGACCCGATTTTTAAGTGTTCACAAGCAGAATTAATATTCATAAAGTTGCGAAGTCTTGTAAAAGACATAAAAAAGGGATGGAAATTTGTCTAAGCAAAATAAGTAAATAAACCAATAAATTATATTATATTTTTAAAAAAGTTCAAAATTTCTTTAGCAGACGGCGATTTTTAATAAATTGCACATTTAGCATTACAATAGTTTAGGAATCTTTTTTAAGTTATCCATAAACAAGCGACCCTATTTTAAAGCAGTCTATAAACAGAACTATTATTCACAAATTTGCGAAATATTGTAAAAGACATAAAAAGGATAGAATTTGCCTAAACAATAATAATAAATTAAATTAAATTAAATAAAAAAATAGTTCCAAATTTCGTCACCAGAGAGCGATTTTTAATAAACTGCACAGTTAGCATTACGATAGTTAGAAAATTTATTTAAAGGCTGCCCATAAATAAACGACCCTATTTTAAAGTTGTCTACAAGCGAAGCTATTGTTCAGAATGTTGTGAAATTTTCTGGATGACATAATATAATTATGGGAATTTGTTTGAACGAATAAATAAATAAATAAATAAAAATAGGGATCCGTTTTTAGCGATTTACGCATTTATTATATATTTAAAGTTATTTTAACAAATTTTACTATAATCAAACATTTTACACATTATGTCATCATTCTCAGATACCATCTGGTATTGTAAAATAATATGTTTCACAGTTCACCGCAGTGTCTTCTGGGAAACGCTAAGAACAGGTTATGAAATTCTGTCTTTAAAATCAAGTTAAGTACTCTCACTACTAAACTACTTTCACCCCTCTCCTCATATCACTAAATTTCACATGCATTGAGATAAGCTGGTTGATTTTTTTTTTCATTTAATTGTTATTATTGCTAATAAAGGTAAGATCAAAAGAAATTTTTGGACTGCATTGAGACAACCTGTATTATAATTATAATTATAATTATTATTAACTATTTGGAAAAAATAGTTGTTAGAGATTGGGAAATCTAAAGAATATCCAAATCTTTTTATTGGTTGAATTCTGCAATAAAGTTGGTCCAAGTTAAACGTCCAGAAATTGAATACTTTTGTTTTTTATTTTATTCGTTTTCTAATTAGTCCAAGTTTAATGTTCAAAAATGGAATACTTCTGTTTTCTCGATGACAAAAAGAGTAATTAAAACTTTAAAAAAAATAATAATTTAACAACAAATTGTAATAGAGATTTCAAACAAATTTCCTTAAAAAGTACTTTTTTTTTTCGGTGTAAAAATTTAAAATGTGCAATATTTTGAAGTTAAAAAAATTGCAGTTCCGACAATTGACTGAAATTTCATTTAAAATTTATTTGTGATGGATCCAGGAATATTAATGTTTAATCCATGTCGTACGTAATATGAGGCGTTCAGAACTCAGTCTGATTAACTCCATCCAATTTCACATTTTAAACAGTTAAAATTGTCTATCTTTTATCTACTGTTTTTTTATCGTTGGTCTAGGAATGTTAATGTTTAATGCACGGCGTACGTAATACATGACTTGTTATAATAACCCTAAAAGTGATGTTTATTAATATTATTAATTTAAATATAGAATAAATTTATAAGTCTTTAAAAATCTGGGTTTTTGAAAATATCATTTTTCAAATAGTCTTTATAAGTTGTTAAATTACTTTTTTTTTTTTCTTTTTTACTTTGCTCGCAAGATTATTTCGGATTTTAGATAAGTGAAAATTTTAGATTGCACATAGAACTATCGTTGTTGGCCTGAAGACGCGTTTCGGATTATTTTGGATTAATATAGCAGTATATTTAATAATCTTTTGCATTCTTAAGTAGAAAAAAATTAAGGTGGATTTAACTTTACAAATAACACCCTTTTATTATTGAATTTAAATTAAACGCAGGAATTATTAATATTATTATTATTTTTACTAAGTTTATTTCAACATGGTTTGTAACAAAAAAAAAAAAAAAAAAAAAAATCGTTCAATGCCTTTTGAAGTTTATCTAATTTTGTTTTATACATACTGTGTACAGATTAACTTTTCTAATATTAATTTATATGTCAAAAAAAAAAAAAAAAAAAAAAAAAAAAAAAAAATAATAATAATAATAATAATAATAATATCTTTAAGTTTTGTCCAGTATGGAATGAGCTGCATTGTTTTTTGAGGTTATGTTTTATTTACGTTATTTGTTCTAGTTCTAGAATGATCATTATTTATGAAGATGCGTGTGTCCTATATTTTAAATATCTTTTCCAAGATATTCACATACATGTTTCGATACTTGCAGACGTCTGGTGTTATGGATATACTAAAGCTCATGTTTTTAATAAAATTCATTTTCATTTTGGTTTTATGGAAATACTAATATGCATGTTTTTAATAAAAGGGATTTTATTTTCACCGTATTGGATTTTCCTGCTTGCATTTCTCACAAAATCTATATTTTGTTAAAGTAAGGTTTTACATAACTATATGTAATCTAAGTGAAACGTTTTCCTGAGGTTCTCTTGACGATACAAACTGTATATAAAGTACTAACGTGCTAAAATCTTTCAAAATAACTCTGCTTAAACGCGCCTTGCATAACTAGTTCTAGCTACAATGCAATTCACTGGTGACCACCAGCTTTTGCGCATGGCAATTTCACCAGGAGTAGCATTTGTTTAAAGACTCTTATGGAGTCGATAGGATGTTCTTTTAAAGCATAGTAGTATAAGAGCGCCTCGGCGATAAAATGTTTCAGCAAACTATTTCAACAATATTTTTAAAAATTCTAAAAAAATTGAAGGCGATAAATACCAGACGATGCTGTAAGATAAATGTCGATTGCAGCGACCTCTAGCAGCTCAAAAATAAATATTGTATAGTGCGTATCGTAATGCCATAGGATAGCGTGTAGAAGATATTTATATAGAATGAGAACAATACAATTTATAGCAACATTTGAGTTACCAGATGTTTCTGCGGCAACATCGTATCAGATTTATTGGCTTCATTTTTACACTTTTTGGAAATGTCGGTTGCTACGTTATATTTATTCATTTAATGTACAGTGTGTTTTCCAGGACTCTTATGTAGTGTGATGTCTTAAACTTAATTAGAAATCTGAAATATCTGATAATAACGCCTTCAACTACTATTCTGTATTGACAGCTTCATTAAAAACATTTAAAACCATAGAATAAGGGTATAAGTTACATTTTCTTCGACACTCAAAGACGGAGGTTTTTTCAAAGTGTTGAAATGAAATCAAATGTGATAAAATATATTCGAAATCTATTTACAAGCAATTTCATCTTTCGACTAGCAGTGTGCCAACAGTGCTCTAATATCGTCTAGATACCGTTCATACAAGTAAAAGTTAATTTTAAAATTAAAGGAAATTTGACTTTAAATGATCGAATGTCTTGAGTTACATTTTTTCCCATCTTAATTAACTAACACTAACATACATATTTGAAGATTTTGGTAAAGGGAACCCAAAATATTTAATAATCGTTGCTATGTGGGAGGCGAAGGATCATTGTTTATTTGTATACATTTTGACACAAACATGAAAAGAATATTATTTACCCATCATGCAAAGTATAGGGTATGTCTTCCAATCATTAAAAAAATGAAGAATTTACTCGTTTCAAGCATTGGTGAGTCCGAAAAACACATATTTAGAAAAAAAAAATTACAGTCCCTCTGTTTGTATGTTTGTCTGTCCGTCTCTGTGTCTATAAACGTTCTATCTCCCGAACAAATTGAGATACAGACTTGAAATTTGGTGTGTATTTAGTATGTAATAATGGAAAGAAGCATATTGAATAACAGTAACCTTGATTTTCTAGAGATTTTATTATTATTATTATTATTATTATTATTATTATTATTATTATTATTATTATTATTATTATTATTATTATTATTGTTATTATTACTGACTCTAGAAATATTTGTTCTGATGAAAGGTACATAAATTTTTTCGGATTTTTCTGTTTTAAGGAGTGAATCTAAAAACTATAAAAAACATAAATTTTAGTATAAAAAAAGAAGTTAATCGAACTAGTAGTTGTCGATATCATACTTTCCACACTCTTCGATTTTTTATGACGCTACATTTCATTCAAATTTCAATTCAAATATATATTTTAATTGGAAATGAGATGGTTAATTCGGCGCAGTAAACTGTTAGTTAATGTGACTATTATTTTTGGAGTTGTAAGGGAAGTTTTTTTTCTGTACTAATTAATTATCCCGTTGACCAAAAAACTATTGCCAAACTATAATATTAAATGCCAATAATAGTTTATCGTAAATGTTACAATCATTTGACAGTAAACACGTTACGCGGGATTTTTTTCGTCACCAAGTGATATTTATTTCACCGCTTTACTTGTATTATTATTAATCTTTTTCTAATTTTTTTCCCGTTTTTAAAAATGAAAATTAAGCCTCTTTGGATAATTTATGAGTAGTTTGGCAATTTATATAATTTGTCGAAATGTGTTGATGGAATAATCAAGTAATATCCGCAATTTAGCAATAGAGCATTATTATGTATTAAAAATATTTAAATATATGCTTAGATTTTATTTTGGAATTCTGATGCATTTTATAAATAGTTCACACATTTTTTTATTTTCATATTTTATATTATGCATACGCATGATGGTTAGTATTACGGTGACCCCCAATGACTAGTTTTTTGTTTCTCCTTTTGTAACAATTTTTTCAATATTTATTTTTAAATCAATAACCTCTTTGAAAGCATGTGTAAAACTCTAAATATATCCGAAATTCTAATAAAACTTTGGAAAATGCTTTAAATATACTTAATCATTTTTTTTTTACCTCAAGTTAATATCTCTTTGTTTTCATTCTTTTTAATTATTATTATCATTATTTTAGAGAACTATAGTACAGGTATCAGTGAATTTATTTAGGAAATATCTTTTAAATATATCTCATGCGAAAAAGTATAAAGAACCAATTGATAAATTATTAATCGATTACGAACTTACTTAGATTCAGTTAATGCATATATATATATTGGGACGTAAAGTAAATGCAAGCATATCGATCTGGTGCATAAGTAAAGAAAAAAAATAAAGTGTTGGAAAATGAAAGTAAACAGAAATTTTCGAATTTTTACGCTTGGTAATTTTTCTAAGAGCAAAGTGTATGTGCAGTATGGGTACTAAGATTGAAAATTTTGAAGGGTATAATGACAAATGACCTCGAAACTACTTTTCAGATAAGAATTTCTTTTTGCACAGATTCAAACTAAAAAAAAAAAGGGAAAAAATTACGATTTTCTTCCTTTTTAAATTTTTTTATCTTTCCCTTTTGAGCTTTCCTGGATGATGGAAGAGGAAGAGGTGTAAACTGCTGCATGAGATTAAAGACCATTGGTAAATAAGTAGAGAGTTTTTACTTCTCAGTATATTCTAATCAAAAAGACCAATAGATTACACGATTAGGCTGAGTTATAACTCAGAAAAAGAAATAAACAATAACAACTTTAGTAATAATGATAATGATATAACGCTAATGACTTTTAGGAATGAAATGTTTAAAATTAATCCTTTACTATGCAACATATTAATTTTTATTAAAAATTAATTTATTGGTCGTAAAAGTATTAGTAAGTATTTATGCTGATAAATAAATCTCGGATTTTCTTTTATTTAAATATGTTTTAAATAACATTGACTATTAATTAGTTTAAGTTACAAAAAACTTATTCATACGAAATTTCATACTGAAAATAAGGACTGTTAAAATTTGAAAGCTACTAAACTGTGTTTCAAATTTCATTTCGATAAATCAATTTTAGTGAAATGATTTTTTAATTTAGCAGATCAATATTACGCTGAAGTAAATATAAAAAAAAAAAACATGGATTATACAAAAAGCATTTCAGTATTTGTATGGATTTTTTAAATGTACACGATATTAAATGTACATCTCTTTGTTTTCATACTTTTTATTATTATTATCATCATTTTAGAGAACTCCTGTAGGTATCAGTAAATTTATATAAGAAATATCTTTTAAATATACCTCATGAAAGAAAATACAAAAGAAACAATTCATAAACTCTTCATCATTTACAAATTTATCAAGATTTAGTTTTTCTTTAACTTTTATTTTCGAACTTAATATAAAAGCTAGCATATCGATCTCGAGAATAAGTAAATTAAAAAGAAGTGTTGGAAAATAAAACTAAACAGAAATTTTCGAATTCTTACGTATGATACTATTGCAAAGAGCAAATTGTATGTGCAGTATGGGCATCAAGATCGAAAATTTTGAAGGATATAATGACAAATAACCTCGCAACTACTTTTCAGATAAGAATTTCTTTTTACATAGATTCAAACCCAAAAAAGGGAAAAAATTACAATTTTCTCCCCTTTAAAACTTTTATCTTTCTCTTTTGAGCTTTTTCGGATGATGGAAGAGGAAAACGTGTAAACTGCTACATGAGAGTGAAGACCACAGGTAAATAAGTAGATAAAAAAACTTATGTACATAATAACCTGAAATTCCATAAGATTACGTTGAGTTATAACTTAGCAAAAGAAATAAACAATAACAATTTTATTAATAATGGTAATGATATGACGCTGATGACTTTTACAAATGAAATGTTTAAAATTAATGCTTTATTGTGAAACATATTAATTTTATTAAAAATTAATATATTGTTCGTTAAAGTGTTAAAAGATATTTATGCTGAAAAATATATCATTCATGAATCTCAGATTCCTTTTTATTTAAATATATGTTAAAAAAACGATGACTATTAGTTTGTTTAAGTTTAAAAACTTTTTCATACGAAATTTCATACTAAAAATAAAGACTTTTAAAATTTGAAAACTGCTTAAAGGGTAAAATATGTTTCAAATTTCATTTCGATAAATCAATTTTAGTGAAAGAATTTTTTACCATAAAAGATGAATATTACCCTGAAATCAATATATATACAAGAAAATAGATTGTAATGAAAGCATATCAGTATTTGATTGGATTTTTTGAATACACACGATATTAAATGTACATCTCTTTGTTTTCATCTTTATTATTATTATCAGGTAACCAAGAAAGTTCGTGCGTTTTTTGGGAATAGTTACTTTTGTTGCGTAGGCGTGGTCATACTGATTCTGATGTCGTCATTTCTGTACATTGCCTGTAAATTGCAATCAGTAGAGAGTTGTTTCACGTATCCCATGTTTCGCTATCAGTTTTGTAGGAAGTACAATCGTTGACAAAGGATGTCGTTGACAAAGTAGATTTTGAGGCCTATTTTGCTCTACGAGTTCAAATTAGGAAAAAAAGCTGCAGAGGCCACTAGAAGAATATGCTCCGTATTAGGAGAGTCTTCAGTGAGTGAACGGACCGCTCAAAAGTGGTTCAGCAGATTTTCGTCCGGAGACGAGAGCCTCGAAGACAAGCCCCGTGATGGTCGTCCATCCATCTTAGACCAAGTCCAGCTGGAAGAGGAATTAAAACAGAATCCTGATTTAACATGCCAGGAGCTTGCGCAAAGGTTTGAAGTATCTGACGAAACCATCCGATCGCATCTTCATAGCCTTGGGATGTCATGGAAACTTGATAAGTGGGTTCTCTTGTCCTGTCCGAGGAAAACAAGCTCCAACGATTGAACATCTGCTTGTCTTTGCTGTCACGTCACAACAAAGCCTCTTTCCTGGATCAGATATTGACATGTGACAAGAAATGGGTAATGTATGATAACCGAAAGAGAAAACATCATTGGTCGACTTCTGATTCCGTCTCATTGGTTGCTAAACCGGACATCCATCAAAAAAAGATAATGTTGTGTATTTGGCAGACTAGCGCTGGTATAGTTCTCTATGAATTCTTAGAAAGCGGGAAAACTATCACAGTCGAAGTCTACTCGTCGCATTTGAAAAGGGTTTCAGCTGCTTTGCTCGAAAAGTAGCCAGTGTTGGTCAACAGGAGAGGAGTTCTTCTCCTCCCCGATAACGCCAGACCTCATACGGCAAAAGCGACCAGGGACGTAATAAAAACATTGGGCTGGGAAGTTTTGCCACACCCACATTACTCCCTGGACATCGCCCAATCGGACTATTACTTGATTTTGATCATCGATAATCACCTGCGGGAACAGCAGTTCCAAACTCAAGATGATGTCACAAAACTATAACCTAGTTTTTGGACTCTAAACCAAAGTATTTTTTCAAAAAGGGTATTTATAAGCTTGTGTCTCGTTGGGAACACGTAATTGAAGCCAATGGTGATTATTTCAAAGAAAAAATAAGTGTTTGAAATTTTTGTGGGTCGTTTTTTATGTATGATGAAATCCGCAAGAACTTTCTTGGTTACCTGATATTTTCATTATTTCAGAAAACTTGTAATCTCATACGAAAAAATATAAAAGAACCGTTTCATAAACTCTTAATCGTTTACGAATTTACCTAAATTTAATAATAATAATAATAATAATAATAAAAAGAATCTAATGTAAAAGCAAGTATGTCGATCAGGTGCTTAGGTAATGAAAAAATAAATAAAGAGTTGGAAAATAAAAGTAAACAGAAAATTTCGAATTCTTACGCTTAATCATCTTTCAAAGTGCAAAGTATATGTGCAGTCTGGGTACTAAGATCGAAAATTTTGAAGGGTATAGTGACAAATGACCTCGCAACTATTTTCCAGATAAGAATTTCTTGTTGCATAGATTCAAACTCAAAAAAGGGGAAAAAAATACGATTTTCACCCCTTTAAAACTTTTATCTTTCCCTTTCGAGCTATCTCGTATGATGGAAGAGAGAAAAGTGGAAAATGCTGAATGAGATTAAAGACCATATGTAATTAAGTGGAGAATTTTTACTTCTCACAAGGAAGGTTTCCATACGGGCATAATTTGAAAAATCTCAAAAAGTTACAGAATGTTCTTCTTATGAATATATATATATATATATATATATATATATATATATATATATATATATATATCATCGGCAGCATTTTTATACAGCGTTTGTAAAAAAATAATGAAATTTTCGGTATTTGTGCAATCTTTAATTAGTTGGTGATTGAATGCAATTTCAAAAATTACTTTTTTATATTAAATACACTTTAAGGAAAAAATAGGTTACATGTTGAACTTGTTTAGATAAATTTAATATAAATAATATTAGTTTTGTCAGTTTTAGTTTGTTTTAAAAATAATTTTCTTATATCGGTATTTATCTGTATTTATATTCAAATTTAACAACCAAAACTTGCGATTTAGAAAGAAATTCATAACTTAAATTGATGAAAATTATTTCAAGCTCAAAGTCCAATTGAGCATTATTTTTTCGATTTTGTCACTAGGGAAAAATCTGGCTTTTATTTTTGGATACGCTTAAATATGTTAAAATAATTTTTATTAATATATGAAAATATGTTTTCCAATTAAAAATAAATAATTAATTGCAACAACAAGCAGTATATATATGCAATACAACATGTATATGTGTGTGTGTAATATATTAAATCTCTTATATTTTATGTTTAAATTCATTAACAACAATTTACAGGCTTTCTAAAAATCCAACAGCTTTCAGTTTCATCGTTTGTTTTTGGCAAGGAAAAGTATTGTTCGCCAAATCGCTTGACGTTTTCGTCTTTTCATGACAAATATTCAAAAAGTTTTTTTTTTTTTTTCCCAAACTTTCTACTGTAATTCCGCCGCTAAGTTTGACTTATCCTTTATTACATACATAAGCAATTTAATTAGTATGTTTTTCAAAAAATTCTGAATATGCCTCTATGGAGACCTTCCTTGTCAGTATATTCTAACCTGAAATAGCATTAGATTACACCCAGAAAAAAGTTTTGTTGAATCAACAAAAAATTGTTTTGTCCAACAAATCTTTTCATTTAAATATGGGTCAATGGAAATTTTGCTTGAATAAACAAAAAAATATTATTGATTTTTTTTTTCAATTTTTATACGAAATGAATAATAACGAAATAATAACGTCATTAATCCATCTCAATTTGAAAAGTTTTTTATATCGAAAAAATATGTTAATCCTTTATAGCGATAGTCAATTAAACAAAATTATGTGAGAGGGTTATGGCTACTGCACACCAATTTAAATTTTGGGAAAACAATAAAATTTTGTTGGAAATATAAATTGAACATACAAGACTTTAGTAAGACTCAAATAAAATTGAGGAAATTTTGGTAAAAATTTATAAGAGTGTTAACATTTTTTTTTTTTTTTTTGTTTGACCAATAAAACCGATTTTTGATTTTAACTAAAAAATTCGCTTAAAGCAACCAAAATGTACAAACATGCTTTGTAGTTTTAATCAATTCCTTTTTCTGGGTGTACCTTGAGTTATAAATCAGTGAAAGAAGTACATAATAACAACTTTAGTGATATAATCAATTGATGTTGATGACTTTTGGAAATTAAATTAAAAAAAATAATTTTTTATTGTGAAACATATCAACATATAGCATTTCGGTATTTCCATGGATTTTTTTAATGCACTCCACATTATTGTACACCTCTTTTATTTTCACTTTATTATTATTATTATTATCATTATTTTAGAAAATAGCTATTGGTAACAGTAAATTTATTTAGGAAATATCTTTTAAATATATCTTATACGAAAAATATAAAAGAACCAATTCATAAACTCTTGATCGTTTACGAATCAACCTAGATTTAGTGAAAAATTTATTTTGGAACCTAATGTAAAAGCAACCTTATCAATGTAGTGCATAAATAAAGAAAAAAAGTGTTGGAAAATGAAAGTAAACAGAAAATTCAGAATTCTCACGCTTCATCCTCATGCAAAGAGCAATGTGTACATGCAGTGTTGGCATTAAGATCGAAAGTTTTGAAGGGTATAGTGACAAATGACCTCGCAAATACTTTTCAGATAAGAATTTCTTTTTTACACATTCAAACTTAAGAAAAGGGAAAAAATTACGGTTTTCTCCCTTTTTAAAAATTTTTATCTTTCCCGTTTGAGATTTCCCGGATGATGGAAGAGGAAGAAGTGTAAACTGCTGCATGAGATTAAAGGCCATTGGTAAATAAGTAGAGAGTTTTTACTTCTCAGTATATACTTATCTGAAATACCAATAGATTACGCTGAACTCAGCTAAAGAGGTAAACAATAACAACTTTAATAAAAATGATAAATATATAACGCTAATCACTTTTAGAAATGAAATGTTTAAAATTAACCTACCTTATTATGCAGAAAATTAATTTTTATTAAAAATTAATATATTGTTCGTAAAAGTTTTAATAGGTATTTAAGCTGACAAATATCATTCATAAATCTTGGATTCTTTTTTATCTAAAAATATATTTTTAAATTGCCTATTAATGTGTTTAAGCTTCAATATCTTATTCATACGTATTCCACACTGAAAATACCGAAGGAAGAGGAAAAAGTATAAACTGCTACATGAGATTAAAAACCATTGGTAAATAAGTAGAAAGATTTTACTTCTCAGCATATACTCCCCTGCAATACTGTTGGATTAAGCTGATTTATAACTCAGCGAAAAAAGTAAACAATAACAACTTTAGTGACAATGATAATGATATGAATGCTGGCGAGTTTTAGAAATGAGGTGTTTATTATTAATTTTATTAAAAATTAATATATTGCTTATAAGTATTAACGAGTATTTGTGCTGATAAATATCATTCATAAATCTCGGATAATTTTTTTTTCTAAATATATATACAAAAATCTATGACTATTAATATTTATAAGCTGCAAAAATCTTATTTATGCATGATTTCATATAGAAAAGGAAGACTACTAAAATTTAAAAACATACCTAAAGAGTAAACTGTGCTTCAAATTTTATATCAATTTTAATGAAATATTTTTTATCACAGAAGATTAATACTATGCTGAAATCAATATAAAAAATATATTATACAGAAAGCATTTCAGTATTTGTACAGATATTTTAAATGCAGACGATATTAATTGTACATCTCTTTGCTTCCATCTTTATTATTATTATTATACTTATTTCTGAGAACTTGCATAACTATCAGTGAATTTATTTACGAATTATCTTTTAAATATATCTCATAAGAAAAAATACAAAAGAAACAATTCATAAACTGTTGACCATTTACGAATTTACTTATATTTGGTTTAAAAAAATATATTTTTGAGCCTAATGTAAAAGCATGCGTGTTGATTGGGTGCATAAGTAAATAAATAAATAAATAAATAAATAACAAAGTTTTGGGAAATGAAAGTAAACAGAAAATTTCGAATTCTTACGCTTGATAATCTTTCTAAGAATAACGTGCATGTGCCAGCATCGGCATTAAGATATAAAATTTTGAAGGGTATAATGACAAATGACCTCACAACACTCACAACTTTTCAGATAAGAATTTTTTTTTACACATTTTCAAACTCAAAAAAGGGAAAAAAATTACGATTTTTTCCCCTTCAAAACTTTTATCTTTCCCTTTTGAGCTATCCCGGATGATGGAAGAGGAAAAAGTGTAGACTGCTGCATGAGATTAAAGACCATTGGTATATAAGTAGCGAGTTTTTACTTCTCATTATACTAATTTGAAGCACCAATAGATTATGTTGAGTTATAACAAAGTGAAAGAAGTAAACAACAGCAACTTTAGTAATAATGATAATGAATTGACGCTGATGATGTTTAGAAGTTAAATGTTTCAAATTAATACTTCAGTCTGCAATACATTAATTTTATTAAAAATTAATATATTGTTCGTAAAAGTATTAATCAGTATTTATGCTGACAAATATCATTCATAAATCTCGGATTCTTTTTTATCTATATATTTAAAAAATAATGACTAGGTTTAAGCTACAAAAAACCTATTCAGAGTAATTTCATACTGAAAATAAAGATTAATAAAATTTAAATGCTACTTAACTATGTTTTGAATTCCGTTTTGATAAATTAAATTTTTTTACTTTTTTTTAAACCATAGAATAAGAATATTTCCCTGAAATCAATATAAAACTAGTCAGATGTTGCTAACCTAAAACTTTCTTCTATCTCATACATGTTAATGCTTCAAAGTTCGCCGTTACAGTGCCAAAATGAAATGACAATCTATGAATATCGTGTGGATTCTTAAGAATGAAAATCCGTTCATTAGTTCTAAAAATAGGACTATTGAAGACTATCGAAGCAACAAAAGCAACATAAAAGCGCCACTTGTTGTGTGATTTAAATCAAAACAAAATCAGTAACAATGTTTATCAAGGCATACCTGAACCTGAACTTTGACAAAAATTCGTGCATTAGTTTTAGAGATAGAGCTATTATGGTGATTTGGAAAAATTCAGCATAGCACTGCCACCTATTGGACAACTGACACCAAAACGTAAACACAACCAGTTCTTATCAAGGATTAATTGAATCTAAAGTTAGATAAAAACGCGTGTTCTATTTCTTGAGGTAAAGCTATTGCAGAAATAGAGCAAAATGCAGCATAACAGCACCACCTGTTGAGCGAATTAAACCAAATCGTAGAGAACATCAATTCATGTCAAGGACTAATCGAATCTAAAGTTTGATTGAAATACATGCATTAGTTCTTGAGATGGAGCTATTGTAGAAACCGTAAAAAATGCAGCATAGCAGCGCCATCTGTTAAGCAAATTACATCAAAATGTAGATAATATCAATTTATATCATGGACTAACCGAATCTGAAGATATATTGAAATCCTTGCATTAGTTCTTCAGATAAAGCTGTTGCTTAAATTGCAAAAAAAAAAAAAAAAAAAAAAAAAAAAAAAAAAAAAAAAAAAAAAAAATGCAGCACAACTGCGCCACCTGTTGATCGATTTTCGCCAAAAACGAATCAGCATTAAATTACATCAGCGACTACCTCAATATATGTTTTTATTAAATTCCGTACATTAATTCGTGAGATAGAGGGCCGACAAAATTTATGTCACATATAGACAGACAGACTTACAGACTGAAAGACAGACTCACCAGACAGACATTTTGCAAAAAATATGTTTTTTGGGTTCTCTGACCCTCTAAAATGTGTAAATCTGTGGAAAATTGGAATTCGAAATTTTTCACGAATCCAATATTCTCTTCTTTTTAAGATAGAAGAAAGTAAATAGGTTATATACTGAAAGCATTTCAGTATTTGTGTGGATATTTTTAATGTACACGATAATCATTTTCAAACCTTTGAGCTATATTTAAAGAATACATCCAATATTGGACAATCAACATAAGTGAATTTATTTAGTACTAATTTTTCGTTCGTACTCGCATGAAGGAAAGAAGAATTTACTTTTTACCTATCCTCTGGGAAATTACATTGGGTGCGGCATTTTTGTTTCCACATCTTTACATTCCAAGATAATTTTTTTTAATATTTCTTTATTCAAACAAGAGACTAAGTTCTAGTTTTTATTAAACTTTGATGTACTTCATGTTAAACTTGAATTTGCGGAAAAAATGTCATTTTGAAATGTCAACTTGAATTTGCGGAAAAATGTAAATACAAACTTTAAATATTATTGTATTATTTTCTTCTTGTAAATAATATTCTAAGCTTATTATTAATAATATTATTACTTGAATAATTGGGTTTTGATACCTAATATAGGGTTTTTAAAATTTATAGAATTTTCAATCTTTTTGTCTCGTAAAGTCAAGATCCCGCTCTATCCAGTAAAATCGTTGGTACACTCCTTTCCTATATTCATGTGAGGAATAAAAAACGTTGCGACTCTGCTCCTAGGTGAAACTTAGGCAGTTAGTGCAGTTTTATTGATGAAAGTCCATGGAAAAATCCCTGTCGGCTGGGCCTATAGACGGAGGTAGATTTCGAAGAGTACTCATTTCAACAAAAAAATTTATATGATTAGAGATAAATCCAGTTTAATAACTTCATTTGGCCGTTTATGAAAAATTTTTAATTTCATTTTTCTGCAAAAACTGATTTTATCAGAATCATCTTAAGAAAAATTCAGCCCAAATGCCCATTTTGACAACATATTTTGAAATAGATTCTGAATTTATTAAAAAATCGACCAAAACAGTACATTATACAGTTCCTAAATAACAAAAAACTGTCAGTTGAATGCATTTGAGAAAAAAATTGAATTTAAAAATGAGTCATAAAATAACCGGTTTGTTGTTTAAATACATCCTTAATTCTTTAATCTTAATTGCTTTGGAAAATTTTGTGCGAAATACTCACTTTCACAGCATTTTTAAAAATATATTCAATCTTTATCAAAAAACTGGCCAATGCGTCACAGTATATAGTTCTTAAATAAGAGGATCTGTAAATTGGATGCGTTTGAGAGCGAAAATGGATTTTAAAACGAGTCATAAAAAACGCAAATTGCTATTTGAAAACTTCCTTAAATTTTCAAATCACGAAGACTTCGGGAAATTCTGTTCAAAATACCCTTTTTGGTAGCTTTTTTTAAAATATATTCTGTCTTTATCAAAAAACCGATCAATGCATCACATTATATAGTTCCTAAATAAGAGGATCTGTAAATTGGATGCGTTTGAGAACAAAAATGGATTTAAAAACGAGTCAGGGAAAAACGCAATTTCTTATTTGAATACTTCCTTCAATTTTCAGTCCCCATGACTTTCAGAAATTCTGTTCAAAATCCATTTTTTGGTAGTCTTTTTTAAAATATATTCTGTCTTTATCAGAAAATTGACCAATGCGTCAATTTATACAGTTTCTAAATAAGTGGATCTACCATTTGGATGCGTTTAAAATCAAAAATGAATTTAAAAATGAGTCAGAATATAAGCAGTTTGGATTTGAAGTTTCTTTTCTCCAACTCCTATTTTTATTTAATTTCTTTTTTGCTATACGAATTGGTACTATGAAAAACTTGTCAATATAAAAGTTGTAGATATTTTTGAGAAGATGTAAAATAAATTTAATCAGATTTGATATCTTAAAAATTGACGGAGTTATGGATTTTTCTCTTTTTTCAGCGCCCTTTTTCTTTTCGTTTTTAATTTTCTTCGTAGGTAAAAGTTGGTCCTATCAAAAACTTGTAAATACAAACGTTTTAGATAATTTTAAGAAGGACTCGATATCTTGAAAATTGACGAAGTTATGAATTTTTTTCTCTCAAAATCCCTGTTTTTTTCGCCCCTTGAGCCCACTTCTAAATTTATCAGAAATCTGTCATGCATATACTTTTGGCCCATTTTTAAGAAGTAATATAAACTTTAAACCGATTCGATATCTACTTTAATTAAGAAGTTATGACGTTTTTTCGGTTTTCACAAAAACGCCCCCTATTCCGACCCCCTTGGTCCGATTTTGCCCATTAACGAACTTAGCCGAGATTTTAACCCCTTTGATTTTATGTACCAGTTTGGTAGAGATTGGTGAAGAATTATAGAAGTTATCGTGTCCATAAAAAAGTGAGATATATAGATAGATAGATATATATAATACATAAACTGGTGCGATTGCAATAGGTAGTATTTCTTACGAAATCTACCTAAAAACAAACCAGCTTCTGGACGATCTCATTTAAATAAAGTAATTTTTAACACTTTTCAACATAATTGAAAAGTGTTTATGCTTTCGATTTTTTTCTGGTCATCTGTTCATCCGTCCGTGCTCTAAGTAATGAGATTGCTCTGTAGTTTTAATACGTTATCGACACTTATTACAGCATGATTTTTATCGGAAATTAGGACTATAATATTTATAGTTCGTTTATAGGGACAGCCAAAAGTATTCCGATGCATTATTCGCCAGTGAGAAAAAACCGTTTCAAGTGCATTTTAATGAAATTGAACCATTTTAAACTTAATGAAATTGACATGTATTTATAAATCACAAAAACATCATTCTTTAGAATATGGATTCAAAATAACACTTATTTATTTACTGGGTCGCACAAAAGAATTTCATTACGTAATGGTCTATGTAGTTAAACTTTTTACAGTGTAATTTAATTAAGTTACACTATTTCTAATATATTGAAATTGATATATATTATTGAGGTTTACTAGAGCAAACTACTTGCTTCAGAATATAATGTGCATATCCTTTATCGTTCATTTACAGGGACACACAATAGATTCTGTATGCACTTTTACATCCGAAATACTGGCTATTGGTGTTAATTGCTGAAAAATCGTTTTCAGTTATGATATACGTTAATAAGTAATACGTTTATACGTTTTTAACTAGATTTTGTTTACGAATTCAATATTTCCAACTGAGTGAAAAAATGAACATGCCGGGATTCGAGCCCACATCCTTGGCTCCCATTGTCAATGCTCTATCGTTTAAACTACTTGGGCTGACAACTGGTGATCATATGTTGCTGAGGTAAAATTATTTGTAATAACAATCTGGTCTGCCATGTAGACACTTCATCAGAATAAACCGCAGGTAAAGGAACTCCATACGAACGATGGGTGCGTATGTGTAATATTATTTTTAACACAATAATACTGACTTATAAAGTTGACATACGAATTGAATATTTTCAAATGAGTTAAATGATTTTGCTTAAAACAATATTATATTGATGTACCCGTTGTAAATAACTCAAGCAAAATACATGGTTTCTAACTGCTTGTGACAAAATACATGGTTTGAAACTGAGTGTCTTGTGCTATTGATGCTTCTTTCTTATAATTTTAGGTACAACGCTATCGACTGGTGCAGTCTGAATTTTTTTTTTCTTTTTGCTTCAAGAAAACTTTTCATTCTGAGAAGCATTTTATCCCGATTGACAATTACAACATGATTTTATATAAAATTTTAAACTTTGTCAGGAGTTATGTACCACTCTGTGTATCTTGGTTGTCATAAGTTGATAAAAATATAAATTTGAACTTGAAAGATTTTAAAATTATCACCCCAAACCTTAAAACTTTGAGTTCATTGTTAGTTGTCTTATTTCGACTCTCGATAATTTGTTAATATAGCAGGATAAAAAAGCAGTTTAATTATCATTTCAGTAAATGCATGATTTATAAAGCTAATATCTGCTTATATTAGTTGTTTAATGAAACCTCAAATTTCTCTCATTAATGTTAAACCTATGGGCATATAAAACATTCATTAGGATGAGCAAAGCGAATCCTCTACTAGGCTACACAAATTACATTATGTCGTACATTTTACAAAAAATCTGTTGAGTATTTTGACTTGAAATTAAGCATAAAAATAAATTATGACCTGTAGATTTACACAATATGTATATATTTTACAGAATTACCTTATAAACTTATTAAAATTAATTTATTTTACATGTTTTCTATTATCGGCGCACCTTTGGAAATAAAAAAATGCAGCACTTATATTTTCAAAAGAAAATATAAATCATGGAGTTCGTAGAATCATGATTGATCAAATAAATAAAATATATTTTCATTATTCCTCCAAAATATCCAAAAAACTTTTTTTTTTTTTTTGTAAAGTGGGAACAAAAGAATAGTAAAAAAAAAATTGTTAAATTTGTTATATAAAGTGTTATTTGTTTTACAAACATCTTTAAAAGAATTTTTAGGTGTAAATTTAAAATATTTTTCAAAATAATTGTATTGAAAATATTTTAATTAATACGAATATCATAAATAAAGATTCTGACGAAATTCTGAGTTATTTGGTTGAATTTACATTTCTAAAATTAAAATATGCCAAAACATTAAGTACCTTTTTTGCTTAATAAAGATGCAAAAATAATAATAATAATAAAATTGTCACTTTCAAATGTCTATCTTATGAAATAATGCTCCGCGAATCCAAACAAAGTATGGCTTTTGCTAGTATTTTTAAAATACCTATCAGAAAATTAATATTTTAATTATTTTTTTTGTATTGTTCTAATATATATTTGAAATATATGCTTAACTTATTACGTTATGTGTTAAAATATTAGAAAATATGAGTAAGATTTTATTTTATGTAAAATTTTGTGTATGTTTAAGAAATATTTTTGTAACTACAAAAAAAAAAAAAAAAAAAAAAAAAAAAAAAAAAAGCACAAAAAAAAAAAAAACTTTTTTTAAGAACTGCACACTGAACACAAAAATATTAATTTGCTGAATAAGGGAAGTATGCAAATATGCATTTAAATATGAAAAATGTATTAAATGCATTTAAATATGGAGAGTGTATTTAGTATGCAATATTCAGCATAAATATGATTTAAAAATTGAATTTTTATTTAATAATCTTTATAAGTCTTGCTTGCTTTCAAAATACGTCATTAAGGCATTTTTTAAAATATTACTTTAAAGACAGAAATTAATGTACGTTGCTTTACAAACAAAACCAGCTACAAATAAAATTAATAATAATATTATGTTACCGTGACTACTTTCATAACATCCTATATTAAATATATTTATTGAGCTTGCTCTAAAAATTTCTCAAAAAATAGGAATTTTTTTTTTTTTTTTTTTAGAAAGAGGCCTTGGTTTTTTATTTCATTTTAACCAAGGAATGCGCTTTGTTACCATGGTAACGAAATTCGTCGTCATTATTTTCCCAGACATCAGTCTATTCCTTAATCCGATTGCATTTCTGCTGGATGGACAGCAAGTCTCTTTCGCCAATTACGATTTTGGTTGCCCTAAATATACAGGTACATTAAAAGAAAATATATGGCGGGAAAAAGGCCGATGTTTATGATGCTAGAGCAGACTGGTATATGTTAGACGCGAAGAAAATAGCAGAGAGTCTTTTTTAAAGAATTTATTTAATTATTATGATTTAAATGTGATAAATAATTTTAATATTTGCTTATCAAAGTTAATTAAAAATAAAATATTTTGATAATCTCAATTTAAAATTTTAATTATCAATTAAAATAACATATTTTATTATTATTATTTTATATTAAATTTTAAGAGAATTTCTTAATTTAATGTATTTTTTAACTGAAAGGATATGAAAGCCTGAGAGTTGAAAAATACATTAAACATAACATGTATTAAAAATACATTCTGCCCGCAGGTTTTGTATGTATTACAAGAGTATGTACAGAAAAAAAAAAAAAAAAAAAAAAAAAAGTAAACACCTTTTATTAATTTCTTTAAAAAATATCGTAGAAGAAAGTTACTAATATCAAAAGATTGGAAACAAAGTCTACTTTTAAAAGATGTACATAAAATTTGCTTCAGAAGCCATCTACATATTAAAATGAACCCTATTTTTTTTCGATAGCAATGTCCAATTCTGACATCACAAATGAACCCTGCTTCAATTTGCTTCAATATGCTTCAATCAGCTAAAAACAAATTTTCTTGTAATCTGTAAGATAAGTTTCAGAGAAATTAATTATTTTAAAATATGCATGTTTTAAGGGCTGTATCGAAATTGAAGCTCGATACTCGATTGTTGATCGAAAGAGTGCCCTTCTTGATCAAGTCATCTTAGGTGTCATTCAAGCATTCATTGTAGACTGTCTGATTACAGGATAGTGTAAAAAAGTTACAAAATATCTAGTCATTGCTATCGTGGACCATCTTAAACCATCATTTTGTTCTCTTTTAAGCATAATTTGAAAACTACAGCTCATATTCAAAATATTAGAATAATTACCTTTTTTTTAGAAATTGAAAATATCGTTTGGTAATTTAATGTCTTTTAATGAAAATATGCAAACGATATTTTTATTAAGAACTTATTGTTGATTAAACTTACTTGTTATCTTAAATTTAATATCATTTTTGAAAAGTTTAATTGCAAAAAAAATTATTTTGAAAAGTCAAAATATTAGAATATTTATTCAAGTGGTTCAAAATATTAGAATATTTCACATTAATTCTCCTTTAATTATTACCAATTCTTAACTGGTGGCATCATTGATTAAATTCAGACTATTTTATTTAAAATCAGTATTCTTTTTTGCAGTTTGTTTCTTTTTCGTCTTAAAATGAGCCGTGTGAGTGATATTCCTGAATCTACTAAACTTCGTATGGTTGATTTGTATCGGCACGGTAAAAATCAATGTTTTATAGCGAATTATTTACATTGTTCGCAATCAAGCGTTAGTAAAATACTAACACAATATTCGAAAATTGGAAAATTTCAAAATAATCGCCGAAATGGTGGCCGAAAACCAAAAACATCTGCTAAAGATGACAGGAAACTGAAGCGTATAGTTAAGAAAAACCATTTTAAAAATGTGCGATTCTTGCACCGAAAATGGAAAGAAGAAGGAGTTGAAGTTTCTCGTACTTTCCACTTTCGCCGAACTCATCGATCACTGTCATCCGTATCTATCAATTAAGTATTTCCGTTAGAAATAGACGTAAATCGTTTTTTACTTACTTTAAGATAAAAAAAAATTACCAAGCCGGCCATTTTGTTTCTCTTTGAAACAAACATAACTACTCCAATTCCAACCCCAAACTAGAAATCCATTAGTGAATGTCTTCAACGAGTCATATTACTCAGTAAGTGCGGGGTGTCAACAAAACGCTAATCTATTTCTTCCTGCTTCTTCTCGTTTCCCTTTTTTCCCAGTTAAAAAGATTTATTAAGAATATTTTTGTTTAACTATTTACATGACGAATAAAAAAAGCAAAAATTGGTTTTATTATTGTTTTTTAAATAAAATATTCTTCAGATTTTTTTTTTTAATTATTTATATACAGATTTATGAATACATATAATAAAATTTTCTAATATCGTTGACGGACTGCTTATTTATTTATTTTAGTAAAAGCACGAATCAAAAAAAAGAAGAAAGTGTTTTAATTATTGCCCTTAAAAACTAAATACAGTTCAGATTTTTAAATATTTTTTTACAATGTATATACATATTTATCACATATATACATCTTGTGAATACTTGTCCAATACGTCCTTTAATACTGAATTATGGATGCCGATTTCAAAAAGTAAAGCTCAACATTATAAAATTTTCTAATATCGTTGACAGACTGTCTATTATTTATTTAGTAAAAGCATAAAATCTGCAGCCATAATTATACAAATCATTTGGAATCAAACGGCATCTTTCAGTTATTGATAAATTTATTACACATTGAGTTACAATTGATTGAAAATCAACTTTGAGACTATTTTATGAAAGGTAATTTGTCTTTTTAGACAAAAGAAAAAAATGCATTGGACTTATTGATATGCGAATAAGAACGTTTGCAAACAGAATAGAATAGGTTATATATTTTAGCGGTCAACAAATTGGTATATATATACACACACACACACACACACACATATATATATATCTTTTGGATAACCTTGTAAAAACTAATGTAGAAAAAGCATTCAAACTGTAGAGCATGATTACAAGGTTTATTGGAAGTAAACTCTTTTCATTTTTATGAGGATAGCATCATGTACACTTGTAGAGAAATTAAGGTTTTTTTTATAAAACCAGTACCAAATTTCAGGGCATTATGTTTAATAATGCTTTTTCATAATTTCTAAAAAGAACACATTTTTATAATAAAAACTCTGCAAATTATAAGCAAAAAGCTTGGCAAAATTTGAGACTGTTTCTATAAAAAAAACATTTCTTTATTAATATAATGCTATCCTCACATAAATGAACACATCATGTTTTTGCAGTTTGAAAGCTTTTGCTACGTTAGTTTCTGCAGTGTTATCTTAAAGGTTTTCGTTCTTTTTCTGTTGTTGACGGTCTCTTATATGAGGGTTATTAAAAAAAATATCTTCGTGACCTTTACTTGTCTGTTTACATACCTGGATTTTCTAACTAATTCCTTAAGTATTTTTTTCCATTAACAAAACGTCTAAAATCGCAAGTGACCGATCACCATTGGTCATGTAGTGTACTGGAAAAGTATGAATATGTATAACATAAATGAATACAAGTTCAACAAAATTTCTGTCGTGGTGGCCTATAGGCACAAGTGGATTTCGAAGTTAAGTTGTCATTTCCCCAACAAAAAGTAAAATATGATTAGAGATAAACTCGTTCAACAACTTTATTTGGCCGCTTTTGAAGAGTTTTTAACTACATTTATCTGTAAGAATTGGTTTTATTACAATCCACTTAAGGGAAATTCGGTTCAAAATGCACATTTTTACAGCATTTTTTGAAGTATATCCTGATATTACGAAAAAAATTGACCATAACGGAACATTATATAGCTCCTAAGTAATAGAAAGTACCAATTTAAAAAGTTTGAGAGCAAAACTAATTTAAAAATGAGTTAGAAAATAAGAAGTTTGTTATGAATATATCCTCAATACTTCAATCACGATGGCTTTGGGAAATTCTTTTCACAATGCCCACATTGAAAGCATATATATTTTTTAATATATTCTGTCTTTATGAAAAAATTAAACAAAACAGCTCCTATATAGCTCCTAAATAAGAGAAACTGTCAATTGCATATGAATTTGCGAGCTAAAATGAATTCAAAATAAGTAAGAAGATTCAGAATTTGTTATTTTTATATATTCCCAATTCTTCTATCTCGATCGCTTCGAGAAGTTCTGTTCAAAAGGCCAACTTTGACAGCACTTTTAAAAGTACATTCTGCCATTATCAAAAAACTGACCAATACGGCGCATTATATAGTTCCTAAGTAAGAGAACCTGCCAGATGGATGCGTTTAACGGCAAAAATGATTGAAAAAATGAGTCAGAATATAAGCAATTTGGAAGTGAGTACTCTCTTGATACGATTTTTTCTTCAACTTCTACTTTTGTTTCATTTGTTTGTGCTATAAGAATTGATCCTATCAAAAACTTGTCAATATAAAAGTTGTAGATATTATTAAGAAGATGTACAATAAATTTAAACGGATTTGATATCATAAGAATTGACAAATTTATGGATTTTTTTTTCCTTCTTCTTCCCCCCCCCCCTTTTTGCGACAAGAGTCGCTCTTATCAAAAGCTCTTCAGTACAAAAGTTTCAGATAATATTAAGTAAAATAAATTTAATTGGACTTGATACCATAATAACTGACGAAGTTATGAATTTTTTTTCTCCTAATAATCCTATTTTTTTCGCCCTTTGAGCCTATTTTTAATTTTATCAAAAATTTGTCAAGCATAAATTTTTGATCCATTTTTTTAGAAGTAATACAAACTTCAAACTGATTCGATATCTATTTTAAATAAGATGTTATGGGGATTTTTCGGTTTTCATACCCCCCCCCCCTCTATTTCGACCCCTTGGTCCGATTTTGCCCGTTAATAAACTTAAACGAGATTTTATGTTTCTTGACTTTATGTATCAGTTTGGAAGAGATAATGAGCAGAATTGTAGAAGTTATCGTATCTATAAAAAATTGATATACATATATAAAGTTTTTTACTGATGGTAGTTTTGGTGTCTAAGGTTCATAATCAGTGTAGATCTGCAGAAATTTTAAAGAAATTCCAGCATAGTTTAGACCGCAATAGATAGTATTCTGTTGCGGTCCATACGAATCCATACGAAATCTACCTAAAAATACATGAAGGCTAAATAATACAAAATATTGCTATTCTGTGAAACTATTTTTATGGTTTCTTTCATCTGACGAAATCTAATTTGTCTCAGTCCAGTGTCTGTCTGTCCGTCAGAGTCCGCACACAAAAACTGCGTGAGTCAGAGACTTCAAATTTTGTGCATTTACAGCTGAATACTTTTTTCAATTACTAACGAATATTCCTAAACTTACACATTTGAATGGCACTTCACAATGCACACTCATGTAATATTGATACGCGTGCATAAATATCACGAGACATGTATTTTTGTTAGTATCAAAGCCGAAATTTTAATTATCTATGATCACATTTCTTTTAAATACATTTTTGTTTCCCATGCAGTACATTGAATATATACTTATTCATATTTAAATAGGCATTTATTTTCATCTGAAGCATAGTTCTGCTGAAACACTTTTTTGTGGAAATTCTAGCAACCTGAAACGTTCATGGCACCAGTACTGAAGGAAAATAAAATACGTCTTATTTAATTAGAGCATTTTTGATACTGTGTACTTGAAGAAATATTCTTTTAAAAAGGTTGTGTCAAATTTTTGTAATGAACGTCTGATTTATTTCCGTTGAAAAAAGTATTTTAATTATTACTACTCAATATGTAAACATTTGTTTCAACTGTAATACTGATAGCATAACTAAAATCGCATTTACACCAATCACCATTCATAAACGGCAGTATACCCCCTTTTTTTTAGAGAAGACTTCAATATGAATTTATTATGTTCTACAAAAATTCCTTAGAATATAATCTAATATATTTCAGTAAGGAAAATAAATAACACACTTTGAAATGTATTTTTAAGCCCTTCACATCCATAGATAGCTATTTAAACTACGTAATATAATAACATTTCGTTAAGCTTCAAAGGGTCATCTTCGAAAATCGAAAATAATATTTTCTTAATATTTTATGGTAGAAAATTCATTTCAGTAAGAATATTTTTATTATTATTATTTTCATTAGAAATAAAAATTCTAAATTAAAATTTCGAACTTTGATTTAGTGCTGTTTAAACAATATTTTAAAGTCCCCCCCCCTTATTGCGCACATTGTTTTAAAAATTTGATATCTCAGAATTATCGATCGACTTCAAGCTACTCGAAGAGTAACTGAACAGTATTTAAATTTCTTAATTTTGAGTAAAAAATGACTCTGCTATTATAAAAAAAAGTAGTAAACTTGAAAACACGACTAAAAGGGTTTAAAAATGGAATGGAATATTTAATTTTTCCATAAATGTATTACACCTTAAATTATAAATGATTGCTTAATTTATAAGTGATCATGTACACTCACCTCTCTTGGTCAGTAATGTGCAAAAATTTGTTTCAAATCGCGAAATTTCGCAGATATTATGATATTTCCTTTATTTTATTATTATTATTATTTTTTTTTTATCAAAGATTGGAAACCATTATTCGATTTCACTATTTATGAATGTCAATACCTGAAGATATCTTCAGTTTAAGATTGCAAATCAATTGACCAATCGTCCAGAAGGTAGACATTTTAGTGTGTGCGTGGGAGGGGGGAGGGTTGCTGTAGATAGATAACTTTATCAACATTTCACTAATTTTGAACCCCCCCCCTTCCCTCCTCTTCACATCATACGTTAGCATTCGTCGAACACTGCTCCATCCCAACCACCTGATGAAACAGTTAACATTAAAATGTTATTTTTATCTTCTTTCTTTTTTTTTTTTTCCTATGTTTGCAATAATATACAGATATCGCAATTCAGATATGAATTCAGTCCTTTACGGTTTCAATTCATATGAAGAGAGGGAGTAAATTAAATATCAATATTACAAATGAAATAAATTTATTTCAAATAACATACAAATCAATTGAGCAATATTGCCAGAAAGTAGCCTCTTTGGTGGGTGGTGTAGTGTATATCTGTATTTTAAAGTATTGCGACCAGGTTCTTTTCAAAAAAATAATGCATTCGCTAGAGTTATTTAAAAAAGTTTTGTTTCATACTAAGAAAAAAAAGTGTACTTTTATTGATTAAAGTATTTAATTTAGTATTGACGGAACTATGAATTTTTATTTATGTCCAGAGTGCCAAAATATGTTTATATATTACACATAGACATATGAATGGCGATCAGTTCTATTTGAATAATGATTCAAAAGGGGTCCCTGTAGTATAGATCTGTATTTTAAAGTATTGTGACCAGGTTCTTTTCAAAAAAATGCATTCGCTAGAGTTGTAGGCTGTGATCAATAAAATAAACGCCTTTTGAGAACTTTGTTTATTTAAAGTAGAGTTATAAAAATTAAATCATTTCTTACTGAAATAATTAGGGATGGTGCCTGTAAGCATTTTTTTAAGAGAACTTCTTTACATGTCTGAGTCCGTGAAGGGAGAGAGAGGCAATTCAATTTTCTCATTCAGAATTCACACATTGGCATCTTAGAATTGGCGAAAGGAGCATATGAAAAGTGAATGATATCATAACCATGAAATTTTCTGTTACGCTTTAAACAATTAAGATGATTTTGAATTTAATGCAGGGCAACCAGAAATGGGCAGTCCTAAAAAAATACGCCAAAAAGAATTCGCGCCAACATCGTACGTTATATGTCTGTTTTGGGAGAATGTTATCAATAGACAAAATACAGAGCATGTACATGAAAAGTTTTTATGTAATAAAGAAGTTAGGCTCAACATTACGCAGAGAGAAAATGAAATTTTACTGACCGCAAACACATTCGAACTTTATTCTTTTTTTATTTGTTTCCAGCAAGGGTGAAATACGCATCTTAATGAATTCTCTTTATCTGATAGCCGTTTTTCAGTAATAAGGCAGATGCTAGATGTTTTTCTTTCTTTTCTTTTGAACGGAAAGTTATTGTGGAATCGAAAATAATCGTTAAGATAAAATGGACATTTAATTAAAGATTAGCTTTAACTGTAATTTAGAAAAATGTAAAATTTAAGAAAACTATATGTGATTCTACATCACAGGTGGGTAATGCTGTAGATACATAACTTTATCAACATTTTACTAATTTTGATTTTCCCCTCCCCCTCCTTTTCATATCATACGTCAGTGCCCGACCCCAACCTCTTTATGAAATAGTTGACAATGTTAAAATATTAGTTTTGTTTTCTTTCTTCCTTTTTTTCTGTGTTTGCAATAATAGACAGATATGGAAATTCAAAAATTAGTTGCTTCCTATGCACATTTAATTCAGATGGAGAGATGGAGTCAATTAAAGATCAATATCATAAATTAAATAAAATTATTTTAATAAAATTAAAAAAAATATATAGTTAACTATTTGAAAGTATTAAATTATAGCTTATTGTTACATAATTTATTCAACACTATTGTTATCTTCTTGCACTTGTTTCCTGCCTGGGAATAGTAAGAGCTGAACGTTTTATCGATAAAACAGTGGACAACATTCTTTCACTTTCTTTACTGGTAAACGAAAGTATCAATTCAAACTTTAATGTATGTTTCAATAAATCTTAATTCAAAAAGGCAACATTTTGACATAAGTTTTAATTTATTTTAATCGGGAAATATATTATACTAGCAAATATTGTTCGTACTTAATTATCGCACTCAATTCTCTCTCTCTCTTTTTTTTTTTTTTTTTTTTTCCAAATGCAATAGATTTTTCAGAACAAGCTGTCAAAGTTGAGATTTTGAACCGCATTTCCGACGAAAGCAGAAAAACAGTCCAATGAAGAGAGAAAAAATCGTGATCATGTGATCAAAATCGCTTATAACTTGATAGGTAATTGAATTATCATAAAATGAAAAACTGAGGTCGATTCCAAATCTCTTCCATAGACAGTTCTTCCAATTTTATATCTTTCCATTAAAAATTTAATTTCTAAACGTGTCAAAACATTTAGCACTTGTTGAGCAGAGCAGTTAAGAACAGCCTAAAATTATCATTTTAAAAATTTACGCTCGCCAACCTGCGTTTAGATTATGCACTCCATAATGTGTCTTGTTTTTAAAATATTGTCTGGTTATGCAAGATTGAATGATATATATCGCGAACGGGGATTACTTTCTGTAATCATCATGCTTTTCTGCTTGAATGGAGCATTTTTGTTACCATAGCCTCATCCAGCTGTCGTGATAGATCATGGCTGTTTTTGAGATTGAGAAGTAAAATAACTTATAAATTACACATTTGAAAATCAACTTGAATAAAATGGCTAAGTTAAAAATGTCGGTGCCTCTCACACTTTCTTAACGACACATGGATAACATTCTTCCTTTGGGTTCGAAGTCTAAAAACTCCCGTCTGCTTAGGAATAACATTCCGAATCATGGTATTGAAAAGCACAGTGTTTTGAAATTTTACTCTTATATTTCATCTTTTGATAAAATTTTAAGTATTTTCGGAATCAAGCATGGCTTATGCATGAATTCTTTTCTTTATTTCATTTACCATCATGCATATTTCCATGTTATAATTAAATTGCAAATTGTTTATTTTAATTAATAACTATATCCCATTTTCTAACTGCACTTATCGAATAGTAATTTGTATTTTTAAAAAAATCAAAAATATTTTGCGCCTGCATTTACTTCTATTTTTCGTTACATCAAGTGATAAAATCGCTAAACAGATTTGCTTGCTGCACTATGAAAATCTAAAAGTATGATGTAATTTTCACCATTAAAAACATTTTAAGTACAAAAATTTAATTACAGTTTTTATTTACCCTACACCCCACACTCTTAATATTTATGTGTAAATATATTATTCAAGTTAAATGTGTTTGGGAATATCAGTATTTGAAAAAATTAAATACTTATGACCAAATTTTAACCATTAACAGTTTTAATGTATGATAATTTAATCACTTTAGGCATTCTTAATGTAACGGAATTTAATATTTCAGAATTTTACCTATGATGTAATTGTTCCCGCTAAATGCGTTTCGTGCTCAACAATTTAATAATTTTAACATTAACTTGCTTTTTTAATATTCACATGTAAATACAATTTATAAACAAAACTTCCCATATTTTCAGCTATATTTAACGATTGATCATTTTATTTTTTAAGTTTTAATTCTGTTTTTATCAGTCATGTGTAAATATATTTTTGAGAGAAAGAGAGAGGAAATATAAATAATACTTTGCACTGTTTTAAAAATTCGCATCAATGTAAAAAATTACCTTTATTAAAAAAGAAAAAAAAACTTGTCTTGAAATAATGAAAATTAGAATAAAAAATTGAAACAAAAACCTTCAAAAACCAATAAAAAAAGAGAGAAAAAAAAGTTGTTTGCACTCCACTTGCCTGAAAAGTATACCCCAAGGAAAAATTCTTAAATTCGCATTAAAATAGTTTTATACCTAACTTTTTTTTTTTTTTTTTTTTTTTTTACTGAACGCCCTTGGCTTACGTTATGATTAAGAATCACATTAAACAATTCTCCGATTTAAAAGTTGTCTACTTAGCATAAAAATTTGTCTATAACACTACCAATGTAGAATTTTTTTCAATATTTACTTAATTTGTAGACAATTCTACTACTACTACTACTAATAACAATAGCAATAACGTAAATAATAATACTAATACCAAATACATTACTTTTATTATATCATTGCAAGTAGAAAAGAAATCCACATGTTTAAAAGACAGAAATTGACTGAATTTATAAAAAAAAATAAGAAAAATAATTACAATAATTAATCAATTTTATATTGGCTAACCTTAAATCTTAAAACAAATATTATTTTTAACTCAAGTTTTTTAAATTTCTCCAATTATTGCGAAATTAAACTTTATTAAATACATAATCAGTAATATGGAATTAAGATAATGAAATCAATGAAGTTATTAATTATTAATATAGTTATTATTATTGTTATTATCATTCACGTGTTAAATATGCGTGATAAAGACATTTCTTAATTATTTAAGCAAAAATTGTTATAAATTACTTTTAAATTGTCACAAAACTATACAAATTTCTAACTTTTATTTCAGACAAAGCATATAAAATACAAGCATTAACATTTAAATATAATATATGTAGTACATAAAGAAAATGATCATATTTGAAATGCAAACGAAACACTTTCTTTCTTGCTGAAAAAATAAAATGTCATGGAATTTTCCAGGAACTGTTAAGAAAGAGAGTCTTTCAGAAGTGTCATTTTGAGATAAATGGTTACCGGGAACATCTGTGACTGTGTTGGTAATTATCGGCCACCTGAGGGGTGAAACTTTTACTGAAAAAGAATCATAATGTCGGATTTCTCAAGCTCAGTATTTGCGTTGAATTTTTATCTACTTTTTTTGCGATCATACCTATCATAGCTATTCGTTCGTAATAGCTGTCAACGAACAGCAGGAGATTTAAATGATCGTTCGGCGAAAAAAGCATGAATCGAAGTTTCTACATCGACAACATTAAGACGTCTCCATAAATTTAAATTTGAATCTCGTGTACCGAAAACAAAACCTCTCATGACTGCAAGACAAAAGCGTATAAGATTGAATTGGTGTAAATCAAGACGTTTATGGAGCAATGAAGATTGGAAAAATATATTATTTAGTGATGAAAGTATGTTTTGTGTTTCATATGGTAATCAAGGTATTCGAGTTTGGAGAATGAAGCAAGAAGCATTTGATAAAGAATGTCTTAAACGTTCCGTAAAATTTGCTGCTAGTGTCATGGTTTGGGGTTGTATGAGTGCAGAAGGACCTGGAAAGTTATGCATCGTCTACGAAAAGGTTAACTCTCTGATATATCAAGAAATTTTAGAATATTACATGATTCCATCATCAGAAGATTTATTTGAAGATGATTTCATCTTTCAAGAAGATTTAGCGTCCCCGCATACCTCGGTGTCAACTAAGAATTGGTTCCGCCAACGCAACATTAAGGTACTTCCTTGGCCACCAAATTCACCAGATCTTAATCCCATCGAAAACTTATGGTGTATAATGAAGAAAAAACTTCAAGAAAATCCTCCTTCAAGTAAAACTGAGTTAGTGGCACGTATAAAGTCTATTTGGGCTAATATTGATAGAAATTTTTGTAAACACCTTGTATATAGTATGCAAGATCGATTGCACGCTGTTATGAAAGCTAAAGGGGATGCTACAAAATATTAACTACCATTTACTTCATATTCATAAGGTAATATTGTTGCGTAAAATAAAATATTCTAATATTTTGAACCAATCTAAATTTTATTCTAATATTCTGGTGTGTTTAAGGAAGCTGTATACCTAATTTATTGTGCAGTATTTTATATTTTATAAATGTTAAAATCTTATCTAAACATTCCAGATTTAATTTATAAAAAATTTAATTGCATTTACTTAGTATAAAAAATAAATAAATGACAAATATTTTTTTCTTATTACTTTTTTTCAATTATTCTAATATTTTGAATATGAGCTGTACTTGGAAGAAAAAATATAAATTTGGGATTTCTATAATGCAGAACTTAATAAATCTAAATCGATCAAATGATTTGTCGATCGCAATTCATAATTGTTTCAAATACTAATTTTATAATTCATATCGTAAAATTATAAAAATTGAAAAATGACTATTTATTTTCTGACATTTTAGTAATATTGCTACATAAAAAATTAGCACATTAGGATTATAAATTCAGGAGATATTAATAAAAATATGAAAATATTTTTTAACATTAGAAGCAGTACATTTTGAATATTTATAATTAAAAAACTTATCATTCGAATTACTTGAAATTTAGTGTCTTGATATAGTTTGAACCGACGATTTGAAAAATCTTATTAAAACTGAGTATTGTTATTGGAAAAAAAATGATGATTTGGTACGTTTCAATATGTTGTAACTCCCTAAACAAATTTTATATGCATCATTTAAAAGTAGACTTTATTTCCAATCAGTCGTTACCAGTAACTTTCTTCTAAAATAATTTGTTAGAGAGTTAGTAGAGGGTGTTTGAAATTTTTTTTCCTCCATGACTATGTATATATGTATGTACGTGATGCGGTAACACTTGATAGAAAGATCCAATTTGCTTCAAATTTTATAAATAGGTTCGTTCTGGTATGGTGCTCCTTGATTAGTTTTGGGGATTCATTTTTTAAATATGAAGAGAGAGTCAGGAGACAAATAATTAATTTAGATAAAGGGGTTTTACATGCAGAATTGTTCCATTGACTTCAAATTTGGTATACTGGTTTATTCTAATAAATTAAGTAGAAATGGAGGGAAATTGGAGGAGATAATCTCCTCTTAATTTAACTGAATTCGCATCCTGTCATTTTCTTTACTTTTTGAGGAGCATTATTTTTTGTAATAAGCAATTAATAACCAACTATTGTGAATAGCCTGTGAATGCTATGAATTTAACTGAGCATTTTTAAAATTACTTTTTCCTATATGAAATTTTCTTTATTGATGCAACTTATAAAATAAAACTAAGTGAGTCTGTGTACAATTTAACAGAAGAATAATAAAAAATCTAAAAATGAATTTTCTGTTAAACTATCATGAATAATTTTGACTTATTTATTTTTATGCATTTCCATTGCTATTTTGTTGTTATGTTGTAATTTAATAGAACATTTGTAATAAAGGCATGAAAGCTTTTTTTCGCAATATGTCCTTGCAGGATAGGTATATTTGCGCAAATGGGTAGGAGAAATTGTCATTAATAATAATCTATAATTGAATTGTTAACAAAAATTATTACGCTTCAATACATTGCTGTAACTTTTTTGTGATCAAATAGTGTTTGTTGTATTAGAAGTGAATATTTCAACCTAATGTTTAAAGATTCACAAAAATGTAAAAAAAATAGAAGAACAATATAAAAAAAAAAAAATAGTTAAAAAAATGAAATTGAAACATCAAAAGAAGCACACTCAGATAAAATTACAAAATAACATTAAATAACTTAATAACATTTTTTAACATAAAATTAGTTCCTTTTCCTTTCCACAATTTCCATATTTTCTTGTTTGCTTACCGAAGATATCGTCTTATACAATCGATGATTATTTTGGTATAAATCGCAGCTATCGTCCAATCACCTGCTATAAGTAATACATCGAATCCAGTCACTGGTCGAAATTGTCTTCTAGTACATTTCTAAATGCATTATTAAATTAACTAAATTATTGCCATTTAATTAATTTTATGCATATATATATATATGCATATATATATGTATATATATATATATATATATATATATATATATTGTTTATTGTATGTTGTATTGTATATTGTATTTTATATTTTATATTTTATGTTGTATTTTATGTATATTTTATATTGCAATTAATTATTGCATTATTAAATTAACTAGACATTATTAAATGCACTCATTCTGTTTGCTTACTTTATTTCAGTTTTTTCCCTCCTGATTTTGATTTACTATGAAATATCCTGATTCTTAACTCAGGATGTCTTCGCATAAACTTCAAAAATCAAACATTCCCAGCTAACATATAAACAGATTAACACCTTACTACATCATCTTAACATATTAAGGAGTTTGGATAAAAAAAATATTAAAGACAAAATTTTATTATAGCTCACAATAAATAAAATTGAAATAAAAACACAGCGAGGGCATTAACCTGTGAAACCTAACAAAAGGAAAAGAGTCGTGTATTTGGCATGATGAAAAAAAAATAACTAATATAAAGTGATTTATCAATATCGACATTATTAAAGGAAGCTAAAAAAGTATTAGAAGTATAGGTAACAATATCATGCGATGGACAAAATTACGTAAATTGAAATGTTTGATTCAATACATTCCAAAAGAATCTAATGTAAAAAAATAAATGTAAATGTAAAAATTAAGCAATTGTACCTGAAAAAAAATATAATTGAATGCATGAAAATCTTAAAAAATAAATAAATGAAGAAATGCCTTTTTGAAATAATGAAATCCAGTTTTTAAACTTATTTAAGTAAAATTAATAAAAGTACCAATCACATTAATAAAAATGCAAATCATGGTCATTCAATGCAAAATCAACAAATTTCGGAAAATAAAGTTGAACCATAACATTTTTTTTAACCTTGATGAAATTTTGTAAATGATATATATATATATCTTTTCAACTACAAAATTGTCTTTTGTACCCCTTTCTAAATAAATTGCATTCGAGATACAGTTCTTTCATTGTCTACAGATACACGGAGAAAGACAAATTATCGTTTTTTACTATCTTTTATTACTCCGTATGAAATAGGAAAAACAGTAAGGTAAAAATTATTTGACTATCTAAATACTAAAATTTTACTTCTATAGACTGATAAATCTGATTTAGTGAAATTTTAAAGTGATTATAAAGTGAAATGCTAAGCCTTAGCGTTCGTTTTCAAACCTTTTCCAAAAATCATTTTAAAAGATTAAAAAAAAAAAAAAAAAAAAAAACATGCATTCTTTTAAAATATATATCCACGTACTTCTAATTAGGAACAATTTATTTTGGTTTTGATACTAATAACATGCAATTTTGAGTTTAAATAAAAGAAATAAGTCCCTTTTACTCCAAAAATTAAGTCTTTTTAAGTCAAAAATTAAATCATTTTTATGTCAAAAATTACATTAATAATAATCAACTAATGCGGGAAATATGTAGCCCTCATATGCTTACTTAAAAATACAGTAACACAAGGTATAGTTAGTCTTTGTACATTGCTTAGTGAAATATTGAATTACTCTAGTGATATATTTTTACGAATGAAAAAGATTATAAATAACTGATCTAAAGATAAGTTGCTTAAGGGCGTTCGGGACACATTTTAAAATAACTTTTATTTATTTAGTTAAAATTCTGAATTTGTTTTTGGTTAACCAATGTGATGGTTAACCATATCATTTGTAAACAAATTCAAATGATAAAAATTCACAGAATTAAAAAAAAAACTTAAAATTTACGAAAAAAATTTTGTAACTTAAAATCGTTATAACTCGAAATATAATTTGTATAATTATTTTTTTCATATAAATAAACAGAAATATATAAGTTTTAATTTTAATTTAGCATTTTTAAAAACATTAATTTAAATAAAATTTAAAAATATTTACAGAAAAAATTAAAAAAAAATTATTTAACTTTTAAAAAAATCATATTTTTAAAAGATTTTTTTTTTAATTAACTGAATAAAAATTAAAGTAAAATAATAAAAAATGTTCCAAGTTTCAACCATGTTTCTTTTACGGATATTTGCTTAATTCACTTTAAATGCGAGAAATGTTGACAAACCCATCATGAAGGAAAATGCATTTTTACAAGAAGTCGTTTCATGACAACCATTGTTTTAAAGCTAGATTTTGAAAAACAAAACAAAACGGAAAAATTAATATTTCCTGTTCCATTTAAGATAGATACATGACTTAAACATCATTTTAAGGGAAAAAAAGTTTTTAATGCAATTAATTTTTTTTTTTTTAGAAAATTTGAAGATTTTTGTGTTTTAGACCCCTTTAAACTCCTGATTTAGGTATAAACTGACATGAAAAAGTCACATTTTTGGAAGCTTCATGGCCGAGTGTTTAAAACACCACACTGCTAATCATTTGTGAGCGTAGGAAAATGTGGGTACGAAATTGTGTGGGGCTCCCAGTTTACTTTTCTCGTGTTGTAAAATTTCCTTGTTCTATCTCGTCCCTGTTTATTGACGATGACTTATAAACAGGCTTTCATGACGAACGTACAAGGCAGATGAATGTTATAAATAAATAACTTTTCGGAACATAATTTCTGTTTATTCTTGCCCCGTATTCTTTTTATATTTTTCAAATATATTTTTAATCGCATGAATGCATTCATCAAAATCTTAATATTTCCTCTATATTTAATGGTACATGTGTTTTCATATTATAACATTTTAGACATAATGTAAATCGATAAATCGTCTCTACCACCCCCTCCCCCTTACCCTCAAAATAAAAATAAAATAGTAAAAGCTCGGATACACATTTAACAACATGATGAAAAATCTGTAAAACTTTTATGCTTGATGCACTATTTAAATTGAACAGAGAACAAATAATGCATTAGAGTAAGGCTACAGAAAAAACTTCAAGACCATATTAATGATTATAGAGGGAGAAAGAGTCTGTTTTCGTTCAAATTTTCCACCAAATTGAGCAAATTCACAAACTCTCCCCCCATTTCTTGTGAGATTAAAGTGAAGTCAGTACTGGATAAAGAAACCAATTGTTCTGCAGGAGGAGGGAAAAAGTCTAAAAATGAGGTTTGAAAAAAAAAAAAAAGAAAGTAGCAAGTTTTTCCCCCGCAAATATTTGCTAGTGTTGCTTGAAATCGACTTGTTATTATTTCATTCATAGTCCTCCGAGTATAAAGGAATTATATCGAAAATAAAGTCAATATTAAGTCTTTAAGGTTCTCTTTGTTTTACTATTTTTTTCTTTCAGTGAAAATTAAGCTTTCATTATAGAAATGAGGAATAAATGTATTTCAGATTATTTTTATTTAAAAAATATTAAAAGTTGTTCAAAATACGTTTGTAAAGAGTTGAAAAGGCGGAAGTATTAAAGCAAAAAGTTGCTTCATTTAAAATTAAAATGATCTATATGTATATTTTTGGGGATTTTTTAAAACGTACTTGCTATGATTACATTTTTGTTATTGTCTCCTTCTTTTGATTTTTTGAAATTAATTTAATTAGTCCCTCTACATTTTTTCTAAATATATTTGTGAATGTTTAATAATCTGTAAGTATACGAATTAATAATACTTAATAATCCCCCCCCCCCCAAATCTGAACTTTCTATGTTCCATAGTTTTCGAGTAAAATGTCGGTGACAGACAGACACAAAAATTATCTTATAATAGTTTTGTTTTCTCTTTTTAAGAACGAAAACCTAAAAAAAAAAAAATAGCGGCTGTTGCAAGTTTCAACTAATTTTTTTGCACTAACTTTTTTTTTTTCGAATCGGCTTAAAAATTCGAAATTATTGTAAATTATGTTTTTCTCTTCTGATTAAAATAGTATAGTTTCTTTTTCTTTCTTTTATTTTTTTTCTTTAAAAAAATGTAGATAACTTGAATTCTTTAAGTGTTAGAACACATATCAATTCAGAATAATTTGTTTTAAGAAAAAGGTGATTCTATGTGCTTTTGCCTACTTTTACTGCTATTTATTTATTTATTTTTTTATTTTTTTTATCAGTTAGTCTTATGTTTTCAGCACTTAAACTTTAAGTTTATAATAACAATTTTGAGGAAATATTTTAGATAATTTAAAGATTCACGAAATAGAAAATTTTTCAAGGAGAAGTGCTCTCGTGCCTTTAAGGCTTTCGTAATTTATGATTTTCTTTCATCGGTGAAAATCAAGATGTTATCTTTAAACTAATTATTTTTTACATTACTAATACAAAAATGAACATTATTAATGAGACACCCAATAATGGAAGTAAAATTACAAGGAACATAAGAAAAAAACCATTCTTTTGTTTTTCGAACTCTTAAAACCTATTTCTTATTTCTTTCATACTGTTTTGAATATATGAGAATTAAATAAAAAAATCGCAAACCTTTAAGTTCTGTGTATCTTCCCATAATTTATTTATTTGGTGAAAATTAGGCTTTTCTTTTGCAATCAATATTTTTTACGTTTAACGGAAGTGAAGAAAAAATGTAGGTAAATTAAAATTATTTCTTTAAAACGAAAAAAAAAATCTATTTTTTCTAAATACTTTTTTGACTTTTTGAAACGTAATTAGCTTTTTAATTAACTGAACTTTAGTGAATGTTTTCATTTCGACTCGCTTATTTTTAAAATACGGAAAACTAATTGGTGTTTTAAGCTTGTAGCTATACCATCAATCTCACAATTAAAACCTCTAGTTTCTTTCAGCGAATCTGAATAAGAATTTTTTTTATACATTAATTATCTTTTCATGAAGAAATATAATTAGTAATCAAAATTTATATTATGTATCAATACTTTCCATCAAAAACTGTGACAATGATGTCCAAAAGCTTTTTTTTCATTCGTTATCAAAATTTATTATCCACCACAAAATGAAGTTTTTCAATTAATATATAATTACTTTTTCTGATTTTCTCGATTTTTTCAAATGATTTTACAGAGCTTAACATGAATTATATGTTCATAATAAAAGTTTTTAAAAGTAATTGAACGAAATTTGATTTCATTCTTTTTTTTTTCAAATTGCTCATAGGAAGTAATTTTGTGAATTAAGTAATTAACTAGTTTCTTAACTGTTAAATCAAGAATATACAAATTCACAATTTTAATCATAATAATATTGTAATTTAATAAAGAAAGGGTCTGACGTGGGGGTTTATACATTTTTTTTATGTTATTAAAAGACTAAAGATAAAAAAATATCCACGAAGTTATAAAGTAAACTCGTGAATCTATGCAGATTTTTCTAAAATCCATGCATAATTTAAAATAAGTGTTTTAATGTTAGACACAGCTCTTTCGATTTTAACACATATTAAAATATAAAAATATATTTTTGCTCTCAAACACATCAATTAGTAGGTTCTCTTATTTAGGAACTGTATAATGTAACGGGTGTTGGCCAATTTTGTGATAAAGGCAAAATATATTTTTAAAATGTTGTCAAAGAGGGCATTTTAAACAGAATTTCTCGAAGCGATCTGATTGAAAAATTGAGGAAGTATTTAAATAGCAAATTGCTTACTTTTTGACTCATTTTTTAATCCTTTTTTGCTCTCAAACGCTTTCAATTGACAGGCTCTCTTAATTTTAAACTGTATAATGTGCCGTATTGGTAAGTTTTATATATATATATATATATATATATATATATATATAAAACTTACCAATATATTTCAGAAAAAAACTGTCAATAAGGGCATTTTGAATAAAATTTTCCGAAGCGATCGTGATTGAAGTATTGAAGATGTATTCAAATAACAAATTGCTTATTTTATGACCCATTTTTAAACTCAATTTTGCTCTCAAAAGTATTCAATAGGCAGTTTCTCTTTATTAGGAACTATATAGTGTGCCGTATTGGTTTATTTTTTTAAAGTATATAAGTTGTAACGGTAGGTTGATCGTGGTGGAGGTTAAATGTAGACATACTCTTTAATTTAGGATAAAATAACAAAGTTTATTAAAGTGATAATGGCTGAAGGGAAGTGGAGCAAGTCTCAAATTTACACAACTGAAAACACTATGAACAGCTAAATCATACTCACAGGCTTCGGCCTAGCTCAGTCGGGGCACCGCCTAACACTTCTCACTATCTTCTGGCTGAGCTGCTAAACAAAGCTTGATTAAACAGCCCGTGGCTGTGGGTAATTCTTTATTTCACCAAATAATCAAAAATGGAACTAATATAAACTCTCTTACCACGGCCGAATCTCAAATCAATTATCCAAACTCCTTTCCACTTCACAGGAGGCCGTTGCTACTTCCTATTCGCTAGCACTTCGCTGAACAATAATTCACTTCGCTTGTCTAATACTAGAGATCCTCACTCGCTGGCTGCTGGCTAATGCCAGAGACATGCCAGAGACACGCACCCTTCACTCAAACCCAAGCTTTTATATGCTGCAAACTGAGATACTTCACATTAACATATTACTAATAACCGCAAGCTAACTGTAAAATCCGAAAGAGCACACACACTCTAGAAAGTTAAAGTAAAAGAGAGGATAGGTGTCGCTTTTACGCTTACACTTGTTAAATTATTGACGTCACGATCTCAGAAATACTAGAGTGCCTTTATGCAAAGGTCACTCCCTCACAAAGTAACTATAACATAATTTTGATAAGATCAACTCTAACAGAAAAACGAAATTAAAAATTCTTCAAAAACGGCCAAATAAAGTTGTTAAACTGGGTTATCGTTAAAAAATTTTATTTTTTGTTGTTGATATGAGAAATTAAAAATCTACTTCTGCCTGTAGGCCAAGTCTACAGGGATTTTCTCTTACTCATTTGTAATCATAATCGTTAGTTATATTATGCATTAAATACACCATAAGAAAATATATATGTATATCTCTATTTCCTGGATGATATGTTTAAGCAAAATATTATAAAATGAAAATAAGTAGAATATAGCGGGTGGAGGAATACATGATTAATTAAATATTGTTGCAATTAAAAAAAAAAGTAAATTAAAAAAAATAACTTCTAAATTTTGCTTAGGGATTTTATTTGAAGGAGATTTTTGGGAGGGAGCATTTAGATAACATTTATTGAAATACGAAGGATTCTCATCCCTGTATTTGCCTTATTTACTTCTAAATGAATGATAAAAAATTGATTTTTAATGTTTTTATTTTTATTTTATTTTATTTTTTTATCATGAGCTCCCTCCCCCCCCCCCAAATTTAACTTCTTTTGAAAGAGCGAGGGTGGAGCTTATAGGTAAAGTATAGTATTTTAAGGTAATTGTTAGTTCAAAAATTTTACTTTTAATAATGTTGCTAATATCTATCTCCATTCAAAGCATCATATATATAGCTGTGTTAGAGATGGAAGTAAGCCATCATTGCAAGTTTGTAACAAATGAAATAGACCTATTTTCAATTGCTGTTTAACAAAATACTTTTTGTATTAACAAATGTATAAAATATTGATGTAAACCGTTTAATAAAACAATGCATAACATTTATTGCATTTTTAAAGATATTAAGTTTGTTTAAAATATGATTGAATACAAACGAGTTTGTAGCTTTTTATGTACTTGCTGATAGATTTGTTTGCAGATGTTTCAATGCAAAATCAATCTTGTATGACAAAAATATTTTCTATTTCAAGAAAATTATAGATATTGGAGTTGATGATTATTGGTATCACAGAATGATTATTGGTACACTTATGAATTGTTCATATCTGTCCCAATAACTCTATTCACAAGTGTTCCACATTTCTGCTACAGTTAACTAGTCGTTGGAGTCGACCGTAATACTTACCCATCATGGGTATGCATTCTTTAACGTATGAAAATAAAACATGTGGAAGCTATTTATAAAATGCATTTCAATTCCAAAACAAAATTTAAACGTATATTTAAGTATTTTTAATATACACAGTAATGCATTTTTATTCAACTGCTGATGAACCCATTTCGACAAAATATATAAAATGCCAAATTACTCATGTAGTACCGAATTACGTAAAAGAAACATCCTTATAACTGCAAAAATAATAATCATATTAACTAATTGCGTCAGATTAAGCATCTCATTTGCAATTAAAATATATTTTTTAATTGAAATTTGAATGAAATACAGAGTCACGAAAGATCGAAAACTGTGAAAAACAGGATTACAAATATCTAAGCAACTAATTATATCGTTCGACGTCGTTCTTCATGCAAATATTTTATTTTATTTCCTTTTACGTCTTTTCCTTAAAATAAAAAAAAATTCGAAAATTTTTATATACCTTTCATCAGAACGAATTTTTCGGGAGTCCGAAAAAAATAGTTCCAGATAATCGAGCTTACTGATATTCAATAGGCTTTGTTAGATTCTTACATACTAACCACATACAAAATTTCAAGTCTCTATCTCAATTTGTTCGGGAGATAGAGCATTTTCAGACTCAGACAGGAAGGCATAGCAACAGACAAACGGACGACAAAGTTTTTGTTTTTTTCTAAAAATATGTTTTTCGGCATCTCCAGTACCTGAAACGTGTAAATTTTTCAAATTTTTTTTTTCGATTTTCAAAACAATTGGAAGATTTACCCTATACTACGTATGATGAGTAAGTTAAATGATAAATCAATAACAATTCCAAATTTACAAAGAATAAGAACTTTATCAAAAATATTTATTAGTATTCAAAGTATATATTAAAGTATTAGAATTAATTAATAAATAAATTCAACAAATAAATTAATAAAATTTTTCAGTTATTAAGTTGGGACTGAGATTTTAATTTTGAGATCTGTAGACAGTATTTTGGCTACTGAGGACAAACTAAATGTCAATCAGCTGCAAAAAAATTTTACCATATGTCTACATGTGCTACCATTTTTGGTAATTTTTTTCAAAGGAAAAACACATGTAATAACTTGTAAGAAATTGGGATGTTCACATGTGTCCGAACCTTCTTTATATGTATTACACAATATTTCAGATAAACGCACAGCTAAACACATATAAGAGCATAATATTTAATTATATACATTTAAAAATAAATTTTCTTTCGATATATTCTGAATATTTTTAATAATACTCAAAATAAAAGCACCAGTCTTCGCATTCCATTGTTCTCATTCAAAATCATCGAACAATATTCAATGTCAACAAACCGGCTGTTGCCATTCGTAACAAAAAAAAGTGTCTTCTGTATATTACTTCTTCTCACGCACTTGATTATTTATCAGTTAAGTACAAATAATACTGAGTAATTATTTCATTCACCAAAAAATACTAGTAGCCTCATAACTTATATCACGCCAAGAGATTAAGAGAAATTACTTTTGTGCATTTGTGTTAGAATTTATTATAACAAATTACTTCACACTTCTGTCAACTGTAGATCGTAATATGTCTCAATTGTTCTGTACGTACTTAGAAACATTTTCTATGGGGAACATCTTGTGGTGTATACTCAAATGCATGTCAATTTTCTAAGGTTGAAATAATACATATAATGTCATCATATTGCACTTCAAAAAATTGCTGTATGTATTCGAATAAACAAAATTTTTTGGGGCGTTCGTAATTATGTAAATATGTAGCACATATAATCGTCGTTCAGTCCGTCCGTTTGTCAGCATATAACAGAGAAAAAACTATCCGACAGAATTGTTTGAAGTTTAAAATATTTAATTATTGCTTGATTTTGTCGAATCATTTCAATTTTTTTAAAAATGCATAGTTTTCGAATGCATAGTTTAATTACATGAACAATTAGAAGTATAACGTTACAAACGGCCAATGGCAAAAAATAGTTTCAAGTGCATTTTAGTGGTATTACACTCTTTAGAACATAATAATATTGATATGCGTCGATGAAGTGCATACTAAAACATATATTCTGTACAAACTATGGTGCAAAGAATATTTGTTATTAATTTACAGCACCAAACAAAAGTATTCCGTTACACATTTGTATAGGGGGAAGCAGTATTTGTAGGAATTTTAATACTATTAAACTGTTACATATTTTATGAAATTGATATACGTTGCAGAGCTTTACTATGAGTTACCTCCTCTATAATAGAAATCAGATAGTATTTACAAGGACATACAAAAGATTTTGGCCACTTTATTGTATCCTATGTATTGTATACTATTACACCAAGATCGGAATATTTTTAAACCTTTGTTAGTACGAATGCACCTCATTTGCTACGTTTGACGTGCTATTTCCAACTTGTTTTGTATGCGCACGTGTTTCTGTAAAAGAAAATACATTAGTATAGATACAATTTCCAAATGTTAAATTTGCTGTTATGAACCTCATTAACATAGATTAATTTTATAAAATCCAAATACATTGACGAATTTAGAGAAAAAGGAATAGACATGCAAAAAATAGCCAAATAGACAGATGATTCGAAGTCGAGCACAGCGTCACTAGTAGTCGAGAGGTTTTGTTCCCAAAACTAGTAGACGGGAGGCTCTGGATCCGAACCCAAGCGCACCCGTCGACCTAATCCTTTCGAGTGTTCCATGACAATTTTCGAACCTTGGTTTTCCTTGCGGTTAGGCTATCTTAGAAATATCTCAGGGTTCCCAGCATCATGGCAAGTCAGGAAAAATATGGAAACTCAGAGAAATTCAACGTAGTCATGGAAGTCATGGAAATTCCAAAATATATAGGAAAAGTCAGGGAATATGCAAATATTTTCAAAAAAATTCTGGAAAAAATCTTAGAAAAAATGAAAATTGACATGTAATTCCTCAAATACCTTTGGGGAAAAAATTGCAAAGTTTGTCGAACAATCGGAAAAAAAAAATTGGAAGAACAATTGCAGAAAAAACCGCTAATTTAAATAAAGGATTGCAAAAATAAATATTAAATCTCACTATTTGACCATTTAGTCAGAGAATGTTTGAGATTTGGTCAGGAAAAGTGCGGGAATTTTTTAAGATTTAATCACGGAAAGTCATGGAAATTGCCAGTCATGTTTTTGTGGGAACCCTGCACTCTCGCTGTGGAATTCCCCCCTGCACGGGCCTATATCCCTGTGCAGATAATCGACTGCATAAAAACAATAACTGCGAAGTCGAACACAGCTTTTAATATAGTTAAAATATGTTTCAAAACATTAAAATCAGTTTAGAATTTTTAACATTACTGCAGGCTGTCATTTCTTTCACTCGTGTAAATAACTCGCATAACTCGTGCACAACATAGACATTTATGCTCTTGATTTATTATTTAATTTCCTTATTTCAATATCGTCACCCACTTTAATCATTGAAAAATTACATCAATACATTGTTTTATGAAATGATTTTAATGTTTGAAAAGACCAACTATAAATGTGTGCGGCATAGTATAATATCCCTATTTCTACGAAATAGAAAATAAACCGATTTGGCTACATTAATACCAGCTTTTGCTTAATTAAAATCTTTCTCTCTCTCTTTTATCTATCTAATCAAATTTTCCCCGCTCTCTCTGCGGTATTTGCCTACCGACTTTACTTGTATCTCACTCGTATTTGCACAATGGAGGAAAATAGTTCCTAGTACAATTAATAAAAGAAAATCTAAGTCAAATCCAGACTCTTTTATTAAACAGTACTTTTTTTCCTTCACTGTCCTTTTATTTCCAATATCATTAAGTATTTCTAAGGTTTCGGTTCGGGTGTAAAAAGCTATTCATGCAACTCCTTTAACAAAAAAGAGATGCTTGTTTACTTACGTTTCGTGAATAAATATTCAATTGGTGTACATTTGTCAAACAGTGATAGTAACACCGTAGCTTATTGGATACTGTCATGCAATCCAAAAACGTACTTTTTTTATGCATTCGGTTTAGAAATTTAGTTAAATGGAATGACTGTTTGTACAAATGATTACTTAAAAACATTATATCTAAATAAATATAAATTTTTAATTAAAGGTGTTTTATTTAGGAAAGTTATACCTTTATTAAATAAATTAATATACTAAAATGAATTATTTGAATTTCCAAAGGTGGTTCAAATTAGAAATAAATTATTTCTGAAAAAACTGGTAAATAATAAAGCAATGTTTTTATCAAATTGGCAGACTTTAAGTTTGTCTTTTTTAATGGTTTGTTTTGTATATTTATCTTATTACTGATAACTTCAAAAAATAATTAAAGTGCAGTATCTTTATATGTGGTTTTCTCTTTCATTTCATTTAATTAAGTTATTTAAAACCCACTCATGATTTAATTTTTTTTTCTTGATATTTTCTAAGAACTTTATATTTATACGCTGGGAGATACAGGGTAAAACCGTTGCCCATTCCTCTATATCTGTGGAAAAGAATAATGATTTTAAATAGAACTGAGTAACTGTGAATGTAAAAAAACTCTGAGTGATTGAACAGGTTATTGACTTATTGCAATTTTAATGCATGATACTTTAGTTTTAAAAGTTTTTCATTATATTTTATTGAAAATGCAATCCAGAATACCATTTTTACCTTGAAATTTTCATTCACTAACATAGCTTAACATACATACTAGATCTGCTAAGTTTTCTGCTATCTTTTTTAATCAAACTGATGTTAAAGAATAAAAATACAACCCCCAATAAAAACCTGTATGCAGGAATTTTCTTCTTTTTTTTTTGGCGTGGGTGGGGGAGGGGGGGGGCTTTATGTTTATATGTATATGTTTTTAACAAACGTGCATTTCCCATTTATTCGAGTGAATTTAGGTGAGGGTACATATTCCTTATACATAAGAACTTTTTTTAGTATATTTGCGTCTTCGGATACAATTAAGTAATACTTTTGCAAATATTATTTTATAGCTTTTTTACTACAAAAATTAGCCAATAATTATCCCCCTTCCCACAAACTTTTCATAACAAAAACATTAACAATAGCAACAAAAATTTTGGTTACAGTACGGTCCATGAGCGATAACATTCGAAGGTGAGTTTTAAGATGTGTGTCGTATCTAAGTCTTACAAAAAATGTTTGAATAAAATGAGGTGTTTATAAATTCTATATACCATGTATATATATCGTGTACAGGGCTATTCAAAATAATTAAAAAGCATTAATATTTCTCAAGATGTTTTTAATTAGGAATTATTTAGTTAAACAATATTTAACATGTGAAATTTATTTTATAGAATGTAAAAAAATTTCAAATGCAGGGTCACGCGGAAAAAACTGTTTATACTGTCGTCTATTGACGATAGTTTATAAAATTTTGTTTTCGCAAACGTTTTACGGCATTTTTTTCCCTGTATAAAATATCAGTTTAATATGGATATAAATATCCGTACACTATAAAAAAGGACAGATGTTTTTTAATCAATGAAAGTGTTCAATAACCACGAACGCAAATGTACAACAACCTGTTCCGAATCATCCAAAATTGCAAAATGTGCAGAAGAAACTCAGAAAATACTATCTTTTCAAAATCTAGAGAGCAATTTTTAAAAATAAATTCTTACTAGCTGCCCGTAAGTTTCGGAAACTTTTCGTATAAGTTTTTATAATGTGGCAGTCAGTTTTGTATAATCAGAAACTAGGTTTTTTTTTCGGATTCATCTATTCTCAAATAAACAGTATCAGCTGAATTTGTGCATACAATTGTAACAAAAAATTGTTATTTTTCATAATGATGTTAATGCTGTTAATTTAAAATGTTTGTCTGTTAAGGTTTAAAAAATGTGAAAAAAGCAAAAAATGTTTTATTCATTGATAAAATACTGATAAATGGAGGAATTTATAGTAAAATTTAATGAAATTTCGCCGAAAACGCAAAACACTATAAAGAATTCAGAACACTAATAAAGAATACTAGAATAAAGAACACTATAATAAATTCTACTGTATGTATTTTAATTTCCTTTTTGCACTTCATATTTATGACATTGGCGAAGGCAATGAACTAAAATCTGAGAGATGCTTTAAGTATTTCAAAACTTATATAGCGTATCGCACCTGCTTACATGTTAATTTTCATAAAATTCATCGATGTCATTCCACAAAACATCCGTAAAACTAAAAATATTTATTCTAAATTTAAATCTTCAGTTCATTGCCTTCACAATAGTGTAAATGACATATATTTCAAATTTCATGGTGATATTCTTATAACTTTTTGAGAAATCGTGTTTTGTGTATGAAATTTCCATTGAAAATTACATTTTCTAAAAAATGCAATTAAAGTGCCGATTTACGTTTTTCAAGAATTTACAGTAATGTACATCAATAAGAAACAAATTAGCCTCGAACCCAAAAGATAAATATTGTCCATGGAGCATATTATTTACATTTCTTATAATTATAAAAAAACTACCAAAACCACGAAATTTCTCATAACACACGGCCCTTTAATCGGCACTTCCGGTTTCAGTGACAGCTGTTAAGTAGTTTAAAAACCGCTATAATTCCGGATCTATTTATCGTACAATAAAAACAAATACAATTTTGGAAAGGTAAAAAGTTGGTCTTTATTAAAATAAAATAAAAAAGTTTTGACAATTTTGGTCAAAAATTGCATTTTTAACGTAGTCAGATACTTTAAATATGTTTTCTGGATATCAAAGTATTTACTAAAAATATATATCAACCATAACAGTGATATCCCGATTTCAAGTTTTCTGGGATTTTTTAAAGGTAAAGAAATATTTTTGGGAATCTTCGGTGACTCGGAAAAAATTATTTTATGTTTTCATTCTGGATTAGAACACTTTTGAAGATTAAGGCAGTTCTTAAATCAAAAAGGGCAATTTTATGACATAAATTCTAATCTATTTCTGTTGGGAAATGTATGAAATTAGCAGGTGTTGTTGGTCAGGAAAATATCTAAACGCACTTAGCCTTTTTTTTTCTTTTTTTTTTTCCTTTTCTTTTTTTTTTTTTTTCAAAAACAATAGATTTTTTAGAAAATAGTGTCAAAGTTAGCGTTTTGTATCGAGTTTCCCCAAGGTAGAAGAATAACCCTTCTAATTGGGGTGAAAAACAGGTAAGTCACAATTTAGTGATAGGTTTAGTCACAGGTTAGTGATCTAAATTGCTTACAACTCAATAGATAATTTATTGATAAAAAAAGTAGAAAATGCAGTTCGATTAAAAATCAACTACTATAGTCAGGCTTTCCAATTTTATATATATCCGTAAAAAAGTTAATTGGTAAATGTGTGAAAACGTTTTGCACTTGTTAAGCAGAGCAGTTGAGAACAGCCTTAAGAAAGTCTGTCTTTTTTATAATTTATGTAACACACAGCGCAATTATCCGAGTTCATTTGTTGGAAATTTCACAAGATGAATTTTCTTCTGAATTCTATATTTTAAAACTAATCTTATATTTAGCACACTATGCAACGTACACACCTATAAAAATGACAAACGTTTCTTAATATACAAAATTAAACTATAATTAGGGACTAAAATATACAGTAATCTCTTCCAAATCAAGAACGATTCTGGAAAGTATTCTTTTATCTTTAAAAACTCCTGAAAACTATTTATTTTTTATGTTTAAAGAAGAATTAAAAAATATATATTATTAGTTGCACGTCATTTTCGGAAACGTTTCTGAGTGGCTTGTATCGTGCAATAATCATTTTTCTCGCAATGGAATATCCCTTTTTTGGATGCCATCCATTCTCTGGTCGGTATTTTAATATCCAGAAAATATGTTTAACTGACAAACATACAATATTAACAAGACTGACATTAATCTTAAAATTAAAGTTATTTTTCTACATGCACAAATTCATCTATGCAGTTGAAATATCTATTTGAGAACCGATTGAATAAAAAAAACTAATTTTTCGGATAGAGTGGACTAATTATTGCATTGCAAAAGTTATTAGGAAACATTCCCGAAAAACAACGAGCAGTTAATAAAAATTTAATTTTGTGCATTTTTCTTTAAATTTTGAAAATAATATGTGTTCTAAAGTTTTAAAGGTAAGGGAACATTTTTCAGAATCTTGGTAACTCGGAACAAGTTATATTTGCATTCGTGATTATTGTACATTTTCAAATAGTAAGAAAGAGCTGTTATTTTTTTCATTGTACGCAAAAGAAAAGTTTTATCGAGAAGAGTAAGGTTGTAATTGCAAATAATTCTGCAATTTTAAGTTTCTTCTATATCATCAGAAAAATATGATCACTGTAAAAAATTGTTGGCAAAGTTTAGTATTCTAACGGGAACGTTTCAGACATCATTAGCTATCTGAGAGCTATTTTCACTTTCTGAAACAATCAGAAACCTTTCCGAATTTTTGGGTTTAAATTACACAATGGAATGAAACTGAAACTTTCTTCTGTTCAAATCAGAAAATTTCTATTAGTATCGTACAACAGGTAACTCAGGTTCTTTTTTTTTTAAAATTCTCAATATATTTTATAGCGATGGTAAAATAGCTTATGTAGTACTAAGGTCACCATGGAACTTAATTTAAGCAGAAATCGACCCAAAAATCGAAAACTATTTTTGTGCGTTTTATTTTTCAGCTTTCCCATTTTAATCTCATTTGTAAAAAAGCGCATCCAGATGAAGTTATTTTTTGATTATTTTAAGTTACAAACGTTTGAAACTTTCATCTTGAAAACAAATTTTTGGGTTTTTAACGTATTTTAAATCTGTTTTTCTCAAACCAATTTTTCAACGTTTTTAATTTTTTGAAATACTCTATACATTTTATTTTTTTATCAAAATTCATGAAATTGATAAGAAATAATCCTGATGCTGCTTACAAAGAAACCGTGAATGCATTTTAAAATTTGACTTCGTTAATATAGTTAAAATAGATTTATACCTTTTTAAAATGCAACATTTTTATGAAAATCAATATCGAATTTAGGAAAAAATCTCTAAAACATTAACTACGCAAGGAATTAAAAAAATCGATGCGTGTACATGTTTAAAATAGAGTTTTAAGGGATTAAAAAGAAAATTCGTGGAAACACTGAAAAAAATCGGTACTCAAAATTAATTAAAGAACACCTAATTTTCAATACGCCGCATACTCAAAATAATTTCGATCAAATGTACTCAAAACTGAGAAGCACATAAACTTATTTTTTATTCCATGGTTGTCTTTTAATATTAATCGTTATTTAATGCCACCCTGAACCTACAAATTAAAAGAAAAAATGAATTGACATTTATTTTCCGTCAAGAATTATTAACAGGAACGTTTTAATTAATTATTTATTAAGAAACATAGCAACATTTTTTGCAAGAAACCCCAAATTGAATATTATTATGTCAAGAGTGTTATTTGCAAACGCTTTTAATCTATTTTAAAATACTGTGCATAATTTAATATTTATATTAATACATATATTTTATTCTAAGTATTAAATAAAACATGCCGGCTGAAAGTAAAACATGTTTCAATCACTATCTGTTAATAAAAAATGATAGTTTACTCTTTCTGACAACCAAAATGATCGTTCTATTTGGGTTTTCATTACATACAACTTAGAAACAACAATTTAAATAAATGTCAAACCCTCACGATCGTGCAGGTTAGGTATTAAATGGTTAGAAGTAGAATAACAAATTCTTACTATCTGCGACCACATTACGAAGGCTCTTAAGAAATCTTACACGATTACGGTGAAAATGTAGTTCAACACATATCATGAAATAAAATATTTTGAAAGAAGTGTTTCGTTCGAAATCATAAGAAATGAAGTAATATGAAATTCAAATGTACTGGCGAAGTTTATTACACGTATCGAATAAAAAGTATTCTGTTTGAAACTGGGTATTTCAGGTATTTTAGAATTGAAAGCATTTAGTCGTCATATTTGAAACAAAAAGTATTATGAAAACAGAAAACATCGATTTGAAAGCGACATTTTTTCACATGTACATAGAAGATAATTTCTTTTCTAATTATTATTTTTGCTTTGTGTCTATAAACACTAGCAAAGTTTACAACTGCTTTATTTAAAATTTCCATTATTCAAATAATCAATTTCCAGAATTAAAATAATGTAATTTAACAAATTACAACGACCATTTGGAAAATGATATTTTGAAAGACTAAAATTTTAGACTCATAAATAAATTCTGCATTTAAAATAATAATAATAATGAGCATCATTTCTATGATGATCAAAACGTGGTTTGCGTAATAACAGAGCCATACGCCATGAATTAAACATTAATATTCCTGGACCAATCATAAGCAAATTTTAAATGAAATTTCAGTTTTACAATTTTCGATTCTGCGAAGTTTTAAACTTCTAAACATCGCACATTTAAATTTTTTCACCGTTGTATAGGGAAAAAGTGTACTTTTAAATGCAATCTATTTGAAAGCTGTATCTCAATTTATTTTGGGTTATTAATTTTTTTTTTTTTTTTGTAGTTTTAATTACTTTATTTTTGTCATCGTGGTAATAGAAATATTCTATTTCTGGACATTAAACTTGGGCCAATCAGAAAAAGAATAAAATCCTGTGATCACAAGATTTCAGATATGCTTTAGATATCTCGACCGACAGAAACAACGATTTTCCAAATGGTTAATAAAGTAAAATGCACCCATATTAAATTGCAAAGGAAACATGGTGTATTAAGCAATTTTTCAAAATAGCTATTTAAGTGCATTCAAAATATAAAATAAGAGGTATAATGGTATCATAAAGCAGGCGATTTAATAATCCTCCATTAAACACCAATCCCCAGTCAGATTCAAGCAGTTCTAAATTTCTTCTAAAAGGAAAATATAAAGCAAATAAAACAGATGGAACGAAATATGTAGAATGGCGTAAGAGGGAATGTCCATAAAACTTAATCTGTCTTCTTCATTGTTCAGTTTAAGATGTTTTTATTTTTACAAATGACTAACATTTATGGATCATTACTCGAGAGAAAAATGATAGTGTGCAAAAGAATATGCAACTGTTTGTTTACCGAGTACCATTATAATTACTAAACTCCATAAAGCGGTATTTACGAGTTACAAAATATAAATGAATTTTTTTTAATTAATAATGAAAGAGTTGGATATTTATGCTATAAAAAGTTTAGTATTAACATGAAAATGAAACTGACAAATTTGGTAAATGTTATATACAAAACTATGTAACGTCTAAAAAAATAAAAATTAAATTAGAATCATCAAAGTTATTCGGTCATATTCTATGATTATCTGTAGGAAACAATTGTTACATTGCTTTTTTCCATCTGTAGATGGTCATAGATGATGACCAATACGTTGATTATTTTATTTTAATTTCAGTTTTTGTTTAGTTTTTGATTTTACAATATTTTATATACACCATTCAGTAAATTTGTAATTTTTATTTTCATGTTAAAATTCAATTTTTTATTATTATTTAAACTTTAATAGATTTTTTACATTTATTATATACTTTTGATTGCCTGATAATAACAACAAATTAATTCTTATATATTTAAATAAAAAATATCAATTATGTATTCAAATAAGGTTTTTAACTTTATTAAAAGCGGTGTTTTCGCATTAGTCGCATGGTACAAGAAATTGCCGTAGATTTCGCCATTTGCCGCAATCTTTTTGTTTCTGATCATTTCAATGGTTTAAGCGGGTTAGTTGGATTACATGTCTGTTAAATTTGTATCTTATTTATAGTATTTAATTTATTTTATTTCATTATGAAATGTTATGGTGGACACAAATGTTGAATTTTTTATATTGTTTTAAATACAAAGGGTTTCATTGCTCTCAACTGAACTGCAAGCAATAGAGATTGATTTTATTGTTTTTTTTTTTTTTTTTTTTTTTTTTTTCGAGAAGTTATTTTAAATTTATAGGGAATTGATTTTATACAAGAGAGTTACTTTAAATCCATAAATAACCAAAAAATTCAGGTGCAATTTTTAAAAGAATTGCAGTTGAAAGATTTTTTTTTAATATTATTAATTTTTTTACTATTCACAGTGTAAAAACTAATTATGTGCGACATTTTCTTTAAATTGCAGTAAAAACGAAATTTATCGTTCAGGTTGAGTCTATTGTCAACATGATGTCAGCATTATTCAGAGACACTTTTTTTCTTTTAATGCAAGTATCTCAGCATAATACCGTAGTATAAAAAATGAAAATGAAGTTAGAAGGTGAAAAAAATCGTTGTTTGTTATTCTAGAGATGTTAAATTTGCTAACATGACGAGTTTTTATGCACAATTTCTATTAACCGAGATATTAGCAGTCTCAATTAGCTCGGATAATCGAGGTTACCCCGCATACATACATATATATATATATATATATATATATATATATATATATATATATATATATATATATATATATATATATATATATATATATAAATATATATATATATATATACATATATATATATATAAATACTTTTATAAATATAACCAAAGTAATTCAGATATTACCATACAATAAACCAATGAAACCAGTATTTTTACAATCATCCTATTAAAATCATTTGAAGTTTGAAGTGAAATAGAAGGCAGATTACCAAAATTATGAAAGGTGAATGGATAAATGGACAGTAGAAGGCTTTTTTATTAAACTTCTCCTCAGGGGTGCATGATTTAATAGTAAATAAATTATGCAATACACACAAACATAAGTTCTAATAAATAAAGCCCCTGTTTTTAAATGCAGATTAATATATTATTACAATACCAACTAAAATCCAATTTTGGTAGATCCGAAGTTATAACAATGGTAGATATTTCAAAAAGTAAGAAAGAAGCAGTAAGAATAACAAATTGAATAAATACATCAATATATATATATATATATATATATATATATATATATATATATATATATATATATATATATATATATATATATAAAGGTCGTTTACAAACTTAACATGCTGGTCTGTCATATCATGATGAACAATATTAAATAGGAAACTAAGGGTCCCAAACGTCCTCCAAAGGAGATATGCGCCATTAAAGTTTAGGGTCCAAAAATTCAAATGATTATAAAAAACAGAAAAATTGGTCGATTCGTTTGCGGTTTTCACTAAAACTATTCTTTATGTCAGTATTTTCTTGAAAATAAATTATAAAGATAAATTTCAAAAAATGTCGATAGAGGGTGCTTTAGACTTTGGAGTAACGATAAACTAGTTTTTACCATTATTTTTTGCATCTCATTAAATGTTTTTAGAAGTTTAGGCATAAACTTAAATTTTGAGCTCAAAACCTCAATCGTTGGAAGTGGTTAAATAGCTCAAACTGAATTGCGGGGGGAGGTTCAAATTTCAAATGATTATAAAAAACGGAAAAATTGGTCAATTGATTTGCGATTTTCACTAAAATTATTCTTTATGTCAGTTTTATCTTGAAAATAATTTATAAAGATAAAATTCAAAAAATACCGATAGAGGGCGCTTTAGACTTTGGAGTAACGTACAACTATTTTTTCCGTTATTTCTTGCTTGTCATAAAAAATTTTTTAGAAGCTTAGACATAAACTTAAATTTTGAGATAATAATCTGAATCGTTGGTAGTGGTTAAGTAGCGCAAACTGAAATGTGTTCAATGGGGGTGGGGAGGTTCAAATTTCAAATGATTATAAAAAACGGAAAAATTGGTCGGTTTTCGCTAAAACTATTCTTTATATCAATATTTTCTTGAAAATAAATTTTACAGATATCTTTCAAAAAATTCCGTCAGAGGGCGACTTAAACTTTATAGTAACCAACAACTATTTTTAACCGTTATTTTTTGTATCTAATAAAATGCTTGTAAAAGTTCAAACTTAAATTTTGTGCTCAAAATCTGCATCGTTGTGAGTAATTAAGCGGCCAAAAATTGAACTGCGTTCGAGAGGTGGGGAAGGTAAAATTTCAACTCCTGAACACAGTTCAGTTTGCGCTTTTAACTCCTCCTATCTATTTAGATTTTGAGCACAAAATTTAAATCTAAACTTTTGCAAGCATTTAATTAGATTTAAAAAAAAAAAAAAAAAAAAAAAAAAAAAGGTTAAAAATACTTGTTGGTTATTCTAAAGTTTAAGGCGCCCTCTAACGGATTTTTTAAAAATTTATCTTTAAAATTTATTTTCAAGGAAATATTGACATAAAGAATAATTTTAGCGAAAACCGACCAATTTTTCCGTTTTCTATAATCATTTGAAATTTGAATCTCCCCACCCCCATTGAACACAGTTCAGTTTGCGCTAGTTTACCACTCCTAACGATTCAGATTTTCATCTCAAAATTTAAGCTTATGTCTAAGCTTCTAAAAAAAAATTTATGAGATGCAAAAAATAACGGAAAAAAATAGTTGTACATTACTCCAAAGTCTAAAGCGCCCTCTATCGGCATTTTTTGAATTTTATCTTTATAAATTATTTTTAAGATAATACTGACATAAAAAATAATTTTAGTGAAAATCTGAAATCAATTGACCAATTTTTCCGTTTTGTATAATCATTTGAAATTTGAACCTCCCCCCGCAATTCAGTTTGCGCTACTTAACCACTTCCAACGATTTAGATTTTGAGCTCAAAATTTAAGTTTATGTCTAAGCTTCTAAAAAAGTTTAATGAGATGCAAAAAATAATGGTGAAAACTAGTTTATCGTTACTCCAAAGTCTAAAGCGGCCTCTATCGACATTTTTTGAAATTTATCTTTATAATTTATTTTCAAGAAAATACTGACATAAAGAATAGTTTTAGTGAAAACCGCAAACGAATCGACCAATTTTTCTGCTTTTTATAATCATTTGAATTTTTGGTTCCTAAACTTTAATGGCGCATATCTCCTTTGGAAAACGTTTGGGACCCTTAGTTTCCTATTTAATATTGTTCATCATGATATGACAGACCAGCATGTTAAGTTTGTAAACGACCTTTTGGGACACCCTGTATATATATAAATACTTTTATAAATATATCCAAAGTTATTTATATATATATATATATATATTTAATTTCAAATGGTTAATATTGTTTACTATTAATGGTCTTATATATATATATATATATACATATATATATATATATGGGGTAAGTTTATCAAATTTATTTTTCGCCAGTTCTTAAGAAACTCGAGATCGTAATAAACGTCAAATATCACTAGACAAATGGTACAATTTAGCTATTCTCAAATAATCAAATAATTTATCCTTAGCTTCTTAGTTTCTTAATTTTTAAACACTCGAACTAAATTTTTTTCAATCAATAAATCAAGAGCATAATACTTTATTTTATTGAGTATTTTGAAGAAAAGGATGGTATTTAGGAATTGCTATTATACGAATACATTACAATTGAATTGCTATTTATGATAAGAGTGCTTTAATCTACTAAATTAAATTAGAATCACAATTTAGAATAGTTATTTTCTACATGCATGTTACTTTTTGGGATTTAGAAGAAAATTGCTTCAAAGGAAATATGAAATTATGTAATAAAAGCAAAATAAAGCTTTGAATGTCATCAAATTTTAAACGCATTGAGTTAGCTTTTTTTTATAAGATAATTTATCAAACATATTTTTCTCAAATTTCCGTATAACAAACTAGAAATCGTAATAGACGTCAAATGTTATCAGACAAATGATGCAATTTAACTGTGACGCATTCCACAATCCTTGAGTTTTATTCTAAGTATCAATCTAGAATGCACTTTTTCGAATAACGATAATCAACAAATTACCTTTATGCGTTGAAAACAATATTGTTTGAAGTATATTTTTACCTCAAGAAATCAATCGTAATTGTTTAGCTGAAGCATATGATAAAATCAAAATTACTATAGTTTGAATTACAGAAGAGAATCTCGATTCATGCCCAAATAGCTAAATTACACCCATTATAAGAATATGTTGTCAAAGATGTGAGTCTTACCAAAAGACATTTTTCTAATAAGGAAGGGTCGATATTGAGGTATAATACTAATGCTACGGGGAAAACAAACGGCTGTGTATCTGTTTGGAAAGAAAATCGCATATCTCCCGACTGAAGATCCAGAAATCCATAAATGTGGAACTGAGCAATTTGTTAAAAATTTTCTGTAATAGAATAATGAGGAAAAGAGATTAACTTCATGTACTTTCTCTCTGTGAGATTCCATCTGTTTCTTTTCTTACATTTTCTTCATCAATGAATTTTAGAATTTTGGAATTGTTGAATTCTTGCTTGGAATTGCTATTTAATGGTGGATTGTTAAATCTTTTGCCTTATCAGAAAAGTTATTTCTGTTACTTTATAACTGGCATTAGTTTAAGTGACTTGTTTTTTATTACTTAACATATAAAAGTAGACAGATTATACATATAATGGGTATAATTTTGAACTTAATTTTGTTAGTTATATGATTTTGAATATTAATTATATTATTATTATTATTATTATTATTATTATTATTATTATTATTATTATTATTATTATTATTATTATTATTATTATTAAGTGTATGTAGTATTTTCACTTACAGTATTATTTTTCTTTCTTTCTTTTTTTTCCCTTGCTTGAATGTAGCAGTCCAAATATTCTTATCTATTTTATCTACGACCAAAGGCTGTGTTTAAATGTAATATTTGTAAACGATTAAATTGCCTTAATAGTTTGATGCAATATCTGTATTCGTGCAATTTGGAACATTGTTAAACATTTAAGTGATTTTCAAAGGATGAATTTAATTTAATTAATTTTTTTTATCATATATAATACTTTATCTTTTATTTCAGAGATTTTCTTTTTATTTAAAGTATTTTGTTTACCTTTTTTATTTTGATTTCACAGCCGATTTGTTACAGAGAGAATTATCTTTCCAGCTAAAAAATTAATTCTCTATAGAAATCGAAAGTTTATTCAATTCATTTGTTTAGGCTATTTAACTGTACAGAAAGTTTATATGCATAAAATACATCTTCGAAAAAGACCTTTCCAGAAAAACATAAAAAAACTATAAATGTGTAATTAATCTATTTATTTAAATAATTATGCAATAGAATAATAAGAAAGAATACTAAATTTATGAACCTTTCCTAAATAGTACTCCATCTTACTTTTCTTAGATTTCATTTTTGTCGGTAACTTTTAGAGTTGTTCAAATCTTGATCTGGATCTTAGTTTAGAGTGTCTTAGGTTTTATGACGTTTAAATAATTTTTTTTTTTATATTTAATGGCTTCGAAGAAAACATGATGGATTGTATGATTAATAGTGATATGTTTTATATGTTTTATAAGTCATTTTTCCACATGAAAAGTTTGATATTGAGGTATAACACTTAAGCTACTGAGGAAAAAATGACCGTGTATCCGTTTGGAAAAAAGTACCAATTTTTAACAACTGAATGTCCAGAAATCCTTAAATATGAAATTGAGCAATTTGTTAAAAAAATTCTGTAACAAAATATTAGAGAAAAGAGATTAACCTCGTGTACAATTCCTCGGAGGGATTCCATATGTTTTTTTCCTTACATTATCTTTATCGATCACATTCAGAATTATTGAAGACTTGCTTAGAAGTGCTATTTAATGGTGGATTTTTATATCTTTTTCCTTATCAGAAAAGTTATTTATCCTACTTTATAACTGGCATTAATTTAAGTGACTATTTTTTATTCAAAATTAGACAACTTTAATATTCCATGTTTTTTTCCCTTATATTCTCTCTTAGAACCTCAGCCACAAATCAACTCAAGTTGAACTGAAATTCACTCATCTCACAATTTGAAACTTAGTTTCTTGTAAAGGGTTGAAACAGCTCTAATGAATGAGTTGTTTTTAAACAATTTAAGTTAAGATGAGCAATTTAAATAAGCAATTTAAATTGAGATGAATAAAACGTTTGAGAAACAAATCATTCACGATCCAATAAATTACGATTCTTTTCTGAAAAGCCAAATCCACTCTTTTGTTTTAAGAGTATATGTTTTAAGAAACTTTTATATGTATCTGTATTGTCATTTCAAAGCCCTCCCCCCTTTCTTTTCTAAAAGCTAGGTTTTATATTTTCTTAAGAAAATTCAGAAACTAGAAATATAAAATTGATTATTTATTTAAATATTTATGTAATATAACAGGAAAACTAATGATGGTTTCCCCCTAGAGCCCCTCGAGATTTCTTTCTTATAGTAAAGATTTTTGAAGTGCACATTTAACCACCTACAAATTTTATACAGAACTTAAAAATCATACGAAATTACTGTATTACTGTAACATTTATGTCAATATAGCAAGTACATGGTAACAACCTTGCTTTTAGTTTCAATCTCACTGACTCAGCTTTCTCCCACGAATATAGCCTGTGTCAGGCTGTGACGTGTTTGAAGTGTCACTAATTAAGAAATAAATAACTCAGCACATTTGGCGCTGAGAAAATGTAAAATGTAATTGTAGAAGTAGGTATGCACTGAATGTTGTAAGAGACAGACGTCTTGATATCATGGCTATGATTCGGCTAAAAAGCCGCACTTTTTTAGTCTCCCTTTGTATATACTCCCATATTTAATACAGATCTTAATTAAACTTATTAAATTATCAAGCTGAGACTCCGATATTGTTTCGCTTCAGTACGCCTAAGTACTTCACATTTATGCATTACTTATGTAATACTTATGTATTACTCGTATTACTGTAAGATAAATGCATATTTTTTAATAAAATATTTTTAATTATTTTGGCTATTTATTCTGAACCTTTGGGTTACACTCCGAACTTTATCGGCATAGATGCTTCAGACAGTAGCTGTGGAAGTAGTAAGACATATGTTACTGCAACCTATAAACTAACACTCTATTTGATGCCATTTCAATATTATTCATGAAATATTTCATGCAAAATCTCTAATAAATACATATTTCATCTTTACTATATCCGTCTTATGAGAACATACAACAAAAGCCAAACTTATCTTTTTTTTTTTATAAATGTAACTTTTCTTTGAAAAAATGAATCTCTGTAACTTCGTCTACCATTCTTTTTTACAGCAATTGGGAATAGATGACCATCACTATCTAGTATGAGATTGTATTAGTGAAATAGTTTTGTGTCTAATTTTCCAAATGATGCAATTTTGTAATTTTTAATTGACTCTTCTAGATGTTTAATTGGTTGTTTAGGATTATTTTTTCTTGTAGCTGTTTTTTTATTACAACAAGATTATTATAAAAGTATCTGTTAAAAGTAGAAAAACTATCCCAAACTGAGCTCTTGGCAATCAAACACCCATTTGATGCTTACTATGATGAAAACTGGATGAAAGACACATGGTTTCAATAAGATGCAGGCTTACAGTATGTTATTGTATAAAATAATGGTAGTAGTTCATTTAAAACTGCTTATAAAACTATCGAGAGACAATTTTTAAAAAATGACGTTTAAGCAGAAAATGCAAGTGTTTTTATTATCTATTAAAACGATTTATTTTTTATTATTATTATGGAAATGTACCTTTCATGTAATAGCATATTTTTTTCTATATGGGAAACAAAAACAAAACGATCATGAGCCAAGCATTGATTATTAAACATATTCGAACATTTCTGAATAGTGTAACACAACTTCGCATTTTAATAAGGTGAAATATGTCCATGTAAACAATTTTGAAAAAGCATAATACATTTGAAAAGACAATTACAGAAATTATCATCAGTAGTTGAAAAGATACAAGAATTATGTTGTACAGCCCTGTATATGATCTATAGCTTTATAGGTATGCAACAAAGTATGCTAAAATTTACAGTAAGGAAACACATAACACTGATAATGTACTCAAACTATTTTGTGTATCCTGTAAATAATCTATAAAATTTATATACAACAATTAATGGCCAAAAAATAATTACATTTAAAAACGCATGCCACAGCTGAAAACGTATTAAAGAATGTGTTGCTCATAGATAGAAGTTTAACCATATTAGTTTGTGTGTCCTGTAAATGAACGATGAATTCTATCCCTATTTTGTAGTAAGAATCTTGTAGAATGCCTAAATAATTTATACCAATTCAAATCTATTTGAAATAATGTAGTGTTTTTATAGTATACTGCAATGAATTTTTGTTTATATACCATAAAGGAACGGAATGGGCGTAAAGAACTTCTAACGTTATTCATTGTCACGGAAGAGCTTTTCTTTTATATAAATAATTACCAGGCCAATTTCTCCAAAAGTTTGTAACCAAAAATCTATATTATCCTAGTAACTCCTCACAAAAAATGCGAATTCGTCCAGTGATTTCAATCCATTATTTTGAGTACTTCTGTAAACGTAGTATAAGTGCTACATATTTTATTTTCATTATCGGACATTTTATTACAAACATCACTAACATATCAACAGCATAGCAATCTGCGTAAATTTGTACGAGTTAGAACACGGACAGATAGACAAACAAACCGAATGCATAAGCACTTTACAACTGCTTTGAATAATGTTAAAAAAGAATAACTTTTATAAAAACACTTCAGAACAGGAGAAGCATAAAAAAAAACTAAATTTTACTATAAAGTACATATTATATATACATTTTGCACAATCTGTGGTGCAAAGAACATTTGTTATTGATTTACAAGGCCACACAAAAGTATTCCATTGCATAATGGTGTAGGGAGAACATTATTTGGTGAGCATAAAAAAACTAAATTTTACACCTTTCATCAACTCTTTTTTTTTTTTTTTTTGTAATTAACATTTTAATTGTAATTAACAATTTACAATTTTATGAGATTGATATATGAGAGTGATATTTTAAAACTTTGTTATCATACGAACGCACCTCATTTGCTACGCTTTATGTGCAATTTCCAACTTGTTTAATTTCGTGACAATGTAATCGAAAATTGCTGAAGATGTAAATTACCCACTCTTATCTGATTTTCCCGGAATGATTATTTCATTCCAATCCCAACTCGCCGTCTAAATACTTACTAGATTACTATCGGGAGAAAATGTCTGTTATTGGCCTTGTTAGCATAGCTATCTATTTTAATGCACCGCCACAATATTCGTGGCAAATAGCTATCACTGTGACCACGCCCAAGTCCTTTTCAATGGCAGCCATCAGTTAAATGCTTAGTCCCATTTGGGCGTATACGAGACTTGTTGACGACAACAATTACTCCAATTTCGACGGTAATCATGAGACGTGCTTAAGAAAGAGAAATTATAAAACACAAGTTCTTTTAGCAATTGATAAAAATGTCATTTGATCTCAGGGCCGGAATTAGCCATTTTTGCTCCCGGGACAAACATGTCCCCCTCCACAAAGTACATTTACAAAGTGAGTTTTACTAATTTTCTAATAGCTGACTTATTTTAAATTTTAAAATATGTAATCATAAAATAATGAACTACGTAATCTGCTTTGTCAAATATTAATGCATTACATTTTTCAAACAAAATCTAAAAAAAAAAAAAAATTCTTTTTGTACATGATCTTTATGCCATATTATCTTTAGATTCTTCTATGCTTTGGCATGTACCAGACAGGACGAATTTAATATTACCATACTATATTTACGAGAAAATTCGACGCGCAAAACCTTCATTTGGCTCCTGGGGAACATGCCCCCCCCCCTTAATTTTGGCCCTGATTCATCTTTTGATTACGGTTTAGAACTGACGACAGTTTTTATAGTTTATTTCAAACCAATTTACATTTTAAAAAGATACTTTGTTGTAGACAACAAACTTGATAACAAATTTGACAATAAACTCTTGGGAGATTGTAAAAAAATCTTGCCAGTTTTCTTCAAGATTGTAAAAAAATCTTGCCGTGTTGACGCATCTGGCGAACTTTTTTTTATAAATGTTAAAATCACACTAAGATATTTTGAGTAGCAGCTTTTTTTAATATTTTATTTGTGGAATATATCTTATAATGTAATACAAAAATCACTAATAAAACTTACTGGTGAGAATTCGGAAAGCCTAACTATCAACCACATGCGCAATGAAGGTCAATTTTTGCTGCATCTTGTTTCGAAGCAATTGGTTTAGGCGCAATGCAGCCAAATTGACAACATATAGTCTCTCAGCAATCTTTAAAGTAGTAATCTTCGAATTATTATACAGTAAATTACGGATTAAACACTTATAAATGCCATAATGTCATTCAGTACATATTTTATCATTTAGACTAGTGTATAGCCTCGTTAAAAATGATGGAATTTTTACTTGCATTACATTTTCATAATACTTCATACAAACAAACAGAATGCAGATTTTATTATTGAAGAGTTTGTATTGTAGAAAAGCACATATTAAAAATAGCAATAAATTTCTACAAATACAAATGATGAAGAATTTTTTTTTACTTGAGATTTAGTTTTTGAACAAATTTTGATTTAAAAACAAAGAACAGTACTTATTACAATAATAATAATAATTAGTAAAATAAAACTCAATTCCTGAAGATTTCGCAGAACATTAAAATTAAATATTGAAGTTTTTTACATTTTAAAATACATTATCTTTATTAAAAGTATAAACTGGTAGTGGTTTTAGTCATGGGTATATGATAGATTCTTAGATCGATGCTTTTAGACATCGATTATGAAGCTTTATGTTTTACTTTTAAATTTGGATTTGGCACCACGCTGTTAATATAAACAAAATAACTTTTTTTTTTTAAATCGTAGTTTCTTATAGAAAATAGCAGAAGCAGGAGGAATTGATTTAAATCAAAATCAATTTTTAAAAATTCCAGCTATGCAACTTTAAAAATTTAATCTGTAAATTATGAAAACAAAAATTATTATTATTGTTATTTCTTTTGTAAAATTTAAAATTAAATGTATCAGTTTTTAAAAGCTTAGATTATATCCATTCGACATTTGCTTGCATTGTACACGAAAATTATATTTTTTATCAAATGTCATTTAAATGTAAAGAATATATAATATCATCCATTAAATGAATTAAATTGGATCAAAGCAGATAAAATTTTGATTTAAGAGCATGTGAAAAAATAATTTTCAGCTATACTAATGCAGTCATGATGACATCTTATATATCCATAACAACTTGAAGAAAGAAAAAGCCTTTTTTATTTATAATAGAAAACAAAATATAAAAAAAAGCGGATAAATACCAGCATATTAAAAAAAATAATAAAACTAAATTTAAATTTAAATACGTAACCACTGAGTAGCACAATAATAGTCTCAAAAAGGCTTCTAAAATAGTTATTAGATGGAAGTATTAAAGTAGTGTGAGATGGCGCTGTGGATCGATAAAATACAATAGTACTCTTTGATGATAAAAAACTTATCAGTTTAAACTTCTGCTGTTACCTTTATGCATTCTAATTGGGTATGATATATGAAAATATGCTGAACAAACATTATTTCAAGTCGAAGAAATTATCATTTAGCTGTCATTTTAGCACCTGTTTTCGTTTAAGCCAAACATGGTTCATAGCTACGGTCAATTCCCAGGTCATAATGGTTCGGCCCGGAATCGTTCCTATTCTTTTCTTCAGTCGCATTTTATTATAAGTAGATGGAAGTCATCATTTCGAAATCGACAAAAATACGTTTTAATTGTCCTAACAACGGGAACACGATCCAGGTGAATATTTTTCTTAGCACATTCAATACTTACTCCATTTTAGGAAGCTGTCACTATAACAAATAAAAAGCTACCTATTGCAGCATTCCGGAGGAAAGCACTTCTGGAAAAAATTGGTATATTTTCACTGATTATGACTCCCAGACCCCAAAACCACCCTCCATCCAAATGTTAACTTATTCATATATATATATTTATATATGTGACAATTTAAAGTTAGGGGGGCAGAAACATCATCGCCAGGTTTCCCTTTCTCCGCACAGAAGTCATGGCCAGCGAGAAAAAAACAAAATAAATAAATGTAGAAGGTCCAAATAATCACTCCTTGGCTGCTGCAAGTTCATTTTATTAAACTGTAGCTATAATAGAGAGAAAAGCTTCTGTTGCAGACGATATTTTACCGAAACATCCAAAAAATATTCCATCATTTACTACATCCAGCCGTACTCATGCAAGAGAGAACCCAATAATCCTTCTTCTTACCACCTCTCGAGGCTTCCTCTTTTAAATCTAAAAAGAAAATTCTAGAACATTCTCTAGTCTCAAACCATCATTCTTTTATGTAAATATAACTCATACCCAGAGTCGAGATTAACATTTGACATACAACAATTTTATTTTAAAAAATATTATTTAACAACTTTATAATCGACTCAGAATTTTAAATATCTTAGGCAGACGATTTTTATAGACGATTAATTTTAAGAGAAAAAGAAAAGAAATGAATTTATTGGTATGCACACTATCAAATATTGACTGAGGGAAAATAAATAAATAGATAAAATAAAATAATGATATTTTTTGAAAGGTATGGTTTTGGAATAAATTTAATAAGACTTTCTTAAAAAGGGTTGATAAAAACATAGAAAAAATGAGTTTTATTTGGAATATTAAGAAATAAAGTTTAATTAAGAATATTTTTAATTTAGAGCCATCTTTTTTAATTTACGCATACTGGAATAAATGTCTTTTAAGGCGAATTAAGAATTTATATCTTCTCCATAAAGATTAACAGATTAGATCTAGAAACAGGATTTTAATTAAATAAGTTGAAGTAAGTACGGAATATTATTATAAGAAAATTAAGATAGTATAAAGGTTAGTTTTGGCGAAAAAAAATTTAAAATTTGTAATATATATATATATATCTGATTTATGTCGCACTCGCGTATTTACTAACCGATTTGGATGAAATTAATTGTTCACGTAATACATGCTAATATTTCGACAAGTTCGTGGCCAGCTTCATCCGTCACTTGTTTCAAAATGGCGGCCTGTTGATTTTTTTAATTAAAAATGATGCAAATAAATTAAAAACTGATTTTTTTTTTAGAGTTTGTTATTAATACACGGATTCTGAAACGTATTTTGTTTTGTCTTTAGCTTGAAAACTGGCTGAGATATAGTGGTTTGAATATCTAGGGTGGCTGACATTTAGAAACAATCTGATTTTCGTCTTGCTGCAACTCTCGTATTTATAAACTGATTTGCATGAGATTAATTGTATATATAGCATATGTTATCCAGCGTTGACCAGCTTCATCCACCATCTTGTTTCAAAATGAAGGCCATTTGCATCGTGCATTGCCGCACAATGCTTAAAGATTATTAATAACCATTAGTTTCAAATTGTTGTCAAGCTTCACGACGCTTGGCGAAATATCAAGTAACCATAATTGATGCTAACTTGGCTATAGTTTACTAATCACAATTCTCTTTCATATTCAGTATTGACGAATAATCTTTTATCGGGTTCGACGCATTTTAGCTTATTAAAATTTGAGTAAAATTAGTTTTGAGTAAAACTTTAAATATTTTAAAATAAAAAAAATATGAAAGGTACCTCTCTTCGCGTCACTGGCCGAAGGGACTTTTTTAAAACTCATATAACATATTATGACAAAAATGTAATTTTTAATTTCTCCCTTTTGAATACTAACCTTGCCCACAAATTAATTGGTGAAACTTTTTTTAAATTATGTTCACTCACGATACATCAAGATTATTGTTAGTTAATAATGTTGTTGTAAAAGAAACATCAGCACTGTCAAAATTGCAAATTTCTGTCACCCGTGGAATTGGGCACGAACACTTGCAATCACACAGTAATATAAGCATATGACAAAAATTCTTTTTCAAAAACTGATAAGAGTAGTTTAAACAAGAAAAAAAAACATGCGACAAGAATAAGGTTATGAAGCACTTTCCAACACACTCAGAAGAATGTAACAAAATGTAATATATCAAATTGCAATAATTTGAAACTGTTTTGAAATATTTTTTTAATTAGTGTTCCGATCATTTTTTTCAATACTTTTTTAAAATATTTTAAACCTCCAATTTGTTATTTTTTGTGTTGTTATATTCAGACAGACTGACGGACCAGATGACGACTATAGGTGCTACGTATTCATTTCCTCATACATTATAGTGTAATGGAATACTTTTGAGTGTCTTTTGAAATAAACTATGAACGTAACATACTCAATTTCCAATACCGAATATGGCATAGTAAATCTCAATAACGTATATCAATTACAGAGAACTCCAAGTAATGTTCCAGTTCAACTAATGTTCTTCCAACTTATGTTCTTCTGGAACTATTATCCTAATTAAAGCGTCCCCTAAATAACAAATTAAATAAATTTTAAAATTTTAAAAATTAGTTACATGAATTGTTTAAACTGTTAAAAAAAGTTTTTTCAATCAGAAAATTTATATAAAGTACATTTATGCACTTTTATTCTAGATTTGATTGGATTTGTCTTCTTTCAAATTGCATTCTCTTACTATAAAAATTATTATATGTATGTAAAATTCTCTTACTACATTTATAAATCTACTATCTAAAATACTACAGTTTTCGAAAATAATTTTTAAAGAGATCAAAACTTCTGGATTTTCAGCAAAACTATTTAATGGGTTTTTCAGAACTCTTAGCATCATCTTTCAAAATACTTTTTCCATTTATTTTTCAGTAATAATGATGGAATGATCTTTATACTCTCTAAGTTCTTTTAAAATATAAATTATCCTTCTGACCATCAATATATGTGTCAGGGCAAAAGTTCTACAATACTATTTTTTTTTTTTTTTTTTTTTTTACCAGAAAATATACTTTTTCACTTAAAAAATGTGCGATTTCTTTTTTGCTATTTTTCGGTACTTAGATCAGATGCAAGAATTTTTTTTCTTTTTCTTCCTTTTTCTTTTCTTTTCTTTCTTTTCTTTTTCTTTTTTGTGTGAAATATTACTTTAAAAAGTTTTTTAAAGTCATTGGATCAATAATACCTTATAATAGATTTAATATATAGCTATATATGGAAATTATTAAAAAGGTAGAGATAAACAGGACGTTATGAAAATTTTAGTTCAAACTTTTAGGAGCTAGAATACATCTCAACAAGTACGAATCACATTGTAAAGCATAGTCTTTAAGAGTGTATTAAAAAAAAAAAAAACATTTTTCCACCCTCAACAAGTCGAAAGTTTCTGAGAAATTTTCAGATTCATTTTTAAAAATAAAAATTTTAAATTTGCTGTTTTGATTTTTGAGAGATGTGTAAGGAACCATGTGATTTCATTTCTTGTTAAAACATTTTAAATTTTATTTATAAACAATTACCGTCTCAGTTGACTATTTTTTTCGTTCCCAGATCTCACACTTCCGAAAATTTGACTGCATTTTTTGTATTATTTTCTGCATTCATCAAAAACTCTACAAGCACGGCACATTATGTAGTTACTATAAGAGAATTTGCCATTTTCATGCGTTTGAGAGCAAAAATGAATTTAAAAATAAATCAGAAAATAAACAGTTTGGATTGGAATTTAACCTTAAGTTGTAAAATGCTATAAATGATCTTTTTTAAGGATTTGCGACAGGTGTTGCTGCAGAAAACCTATCGCCTGTAAAAATGTTATTTAAAACAATCATTTAAATATTCAGCATTACTTTTATTGCGCATTACTTATTTCAAGTAAATATTTACATATTCACAGAAAATATTTATTTATAAAAGATAAAAGATTCTATCATTAAACTGTTAGGCAAGAAGCACGTAACAGTATAATTCAAACAGTAGTATTCGATGTTAAAAGGATATTTTACCAATAAATTGCATAATTTATTTTTCAATGAATTTTTTTTCTTACTTAAATATCCATATCACTGTACACACGAATACGTCAGTCTAAGACGACTAAATTTAAATTTTGCATTAATTCATAAATTTTTAAGCTTAACCTTTTAAAAAAAAAAAATGCCACGAATTTATCGACTTTTTCAAATCTAATGTAAAAGTTTTAATTCCTTATGTTAACTGCACTAAAGATTCCTGCTGGGTCCTCTTCAATTTTATATAATTGATTCTACATTCATACAGGTCTATTAGAGACATCTGCAAATGATCAGCGTATCAGAAGTATTAGATTTGGTTCACCGGGGGTCATTCTGCAAATTTAACTATTTCATTGTCGAAAGAAAAAGGATTTAGTTACCAAGTTTGTCATCTTTTCGTTCATGGTGCAAGAAATCTTAGTTATTGATCTAATACAAATTTTTGTGCTGAAAACAGGATTGTTGTATTGCAGATTAGAAAAAAGCACTTCATCATTACTAACCTCAAAATTGGGACATGGTTTGTCGCGATTAGTTTTACTCTTAATTTCACAAGTTGTAACTACTGAAAAAATTACCTAAAAAGTTTGTCACTTTGCCAATTAGTTATTTATGAAGATGTTATTGAGCTGTAGACGTGCTTTTCCCCCTACTGAAATATTAATTAATTTAATCATCTTTAAAATTTCTCAAAAAAAAAACCATTCATAGTAAATACAACCTTGTCTTCACTAGCCTGTATCTCAAAAGAGACATTTCTGATTCCATTACGGCTTTTACCACTGAAAGAACACGTATTTGTTAAGAAAACTTTTGTTTCGTTTTGGAGCTCCTTGGTATAAAGTAAATAAAGCAAAATTCAAAACTTCTACTTTGTGTTAGATTTGCAAATATATACGTCTTAGAAATTTACGAATCTACTCTTTCTCAAAGTTTTTGGAAGGCTGAAAAAACGTAAAAAGTAACATAAAAGTATATGAAATAAGAAGGTATAATACCTTCTAAGTCAACTGACTTAGAAGGTATTTCCCAAGTATTCCTGCCCGTGTCCTGATACCATCAACTAAGTCTTAAACGAATATAGGTAGAAAAGAACAAGTATCTACTAATATAGGATAATGAAACTATTTTAAAATGACTATACGCTATCAAATGAGAGTGGTTGCCGCAATCCCTAGTGACAAAACTTGTAAAATGTTAATTCTATCTCAAAACATATGAGAAGTAGTGAAACAAAAGCCAATTAAAAAAGTTACGAGCATTCCCATTTAAGTATGAAATGAAGTCTTACGTACAGACAAGAAGCTCTGAAAATATCGTAGTCATTAGTGACGTAATTAAACCGTTTACTTGTTATAAAAAAAATAACATTTCAGAGCTTTGAATATTGTTGTTTAACAGCTTGATAGTAAGTAAATGTACAATGAAAGTCATACGAAAATCCTTATTTATTAACAATAGGAAAAAATTTTATTTAAACTGAGAATAAATATAAAAATAAATAAATAAAAAGACGAAAACAAATAAAATTTTACAGATAGAGATTGTTAAGAATATTAATATTTTCTTTAAATACCGTTATTCAACTTTTTATGATGACAAACTTCAGAAAAAGAATCCTGTGTAATTCTGCTAAAATAAGTTCCGATCTCTGAAAAGAACTCAAGAAACAGGGAACGAAGGATGTGGACAAAGCACTTTACTATTGCTTTCTGTTAAAGCGGAAGAAAAAGTTTCTGGTTCAATACTCATACTACGAAGGTTAGAAAAGTAATTTTCGAATAAACCACTCAATGAAGTACTAGAATATACTTCAAAGTTCGTTGATATGAGTTTGAAACAGATTACAGAATAACTCGTAAACTGATCATATGCATTAAAAAAGAAATTCATTGCAAAACTCTGCTAATTATCAATTGTACAGTCTGATTCAGATTTATTAGTATAAATTTTTAGGTGTGACATTGAAAAAAATAATAAAAAACATTAAAAAAAGTAACACCGTAGGAATAAATTCCGTTTTGTCAGTGAACTTTCCGCATTTTTATGAAAATTACTTTTTACAATAAGAATTATTTCGTGAATGAGCCAAAAATGAAGACAAACATAGATTTGATACAGTCCTTGACAGATGAGGCTAAATATAAATTTTCTATGTATCTGTAGAATTTATTTTTATTATCAAATTACAAATAAATAAATAAAACTGTAAAAATACTAAAGTTTTACCGCAAAATACACAGTTAAAAATTTGCAGCATTCTGTGTCAGTCATTCGGCCGGGTTTTTTTTTCTGAAAAATCGATTATATAACCATAATTTAACTAGTTTTTGACTTAATTTATCCAATAATATGGTCAGACCTGTGTAATTGGAAGGTTATGTAACTGTTTTCGTTAAAAACGGTCAAACGACTGGACATAATGCTGCAAATTTTTAGCAGTGTATGGAAATATTTTTTTAAATATAAAAATGTAAAAAAAAAAAAAAAAAAAAAAAAATACGATTTAGCTAAATTAAGAAATTACGTGAACTTTTAGAACTATAATCTGCCAAGTATGTTCTTAAATCCATACTGACTATTTTCCAGATACATTCACGAAATCCTTTCATCGCAAAACAATTTCCCAAAAAATACACAAATTGAATTAGTGCTAAACAAAACTTAGTCCAACTCAATATTAATACAGGTTTCAAAACTTATTAACATTTCTATTGAAAATCATTCCCTTGCTTAAGATATACAAAACTTGTAGATTCATTCATCAGAATTCTTAATCAAAGTATTATTAATCAAAATTGATTAATTAAAACGTATTATGAGTGCCAATAAATGTCCATGATCATTTTGTACAAATAAAAATGATGCATATTATCTTAAGTTAAAATTTACCTAGCCTATTTCAAAATCCCGTGAGTCTAATATATTCCTTAATATGTTCTTTGAAAGTTCATAAAAAATAGAAAAATTGGTTTACTTGAATGTGATATGCGGTCAAATTATTCTCATTTATAATTTTTTTTCTGGTAACAAAAAAAAAAAAAAAAAAAAAAGTGCTTTTTTGTTAATAGAAAAGTATAAAAGTAATAGTTTGCTATAAAGTACCAACTGCAAGTTTAACTCTTTTTGGTCTGGTGTACTCTTAATTGTTCATTCTTTTTCATTGAGTATAAACTTTGTTTTAACAAATACTTTTGTTGCTGTTTACATGTAGTAATATTAGTATGTGCCTATGCATTTACAACATGACATTATTAACGTTTAGGCATGTAATAATAATAATAATAATAATAAATATTTGCTTAATTATCTTTGCACCATTTGCTTCGATTCTTTTATTTTAAACTTATATTTCACTCTTTAAATTTAAAAAAAAAGATTAGTTTCCTGAAAGAAGCATGCGTAATTAAGCGCAAAATGTATTAGTAAGTTTGTAATATCAGTTAAATCTTGTTGTAGTATAACATTTTCTAAAAAAATCTCCAAAAACTCTTCCTTAATCTATTGCCATATGAACATGAATTGAATAGTACTCAAAACAACTCAACTCGATATGTTTCAGACGTCGACATATTCGTTTAAATCCAGTTAATGTATTTGGATAGTTAGTGCTAATTTTATCAACGTAAAAGTATTTTTTTAATTAAAAAAAATCGTACTCAAAACAGAGTCTATTTAAAATTTCTTTGATACTAATAGTCGGGAAAGGCGACAACACAGAGAATCACCTCATGAAGTTCATGGCTGAAATTTCGGAATATTTTAGAACAGAGCAATCTTAGAGCAGTCTTCGATTCGTATACTAAAATGCCAAGTCCTATCTAGGTGGAAAATATGTACAAAGCCGACCTTAACGGTTGACCCGTAGGTTTATCATTGTGTTTTTCTGCTCCCAGTTCTCCATGTTTTCATACTTTAGGATAAAAGAAAAAAAAATTGTTAATACACGAGTTAGCCGCTTAAATCGGGTTTTTGGGTATTTTCCATTAAGATATCACTTGGCAGACCGATTGCGTTTTAATATGCGAAATAAGCATTAAGTTTTAATATGAAAATTTGAGCAGTGGACTCGGTGATAATTAGGTGATTATCTGTTCTACCGCCTTCCGGTCTATAACGCAGATCAATGTGTTTCCCTGCGATGTAGATTTTGATGGATAAGGTATTGTTGCTGAAATTGTTTTACCTTAGTCAGGAAACGTCGGTTGAAGCAGTCAACACAAACTCAAACAGTTTTACTTACAAGTTTACAAGTGTTCAGTGTAAGCACCGTTCGTCGCACGGCACACTTCAAATCGTTCAACTTCCCAAACGTTGATTAGCAACGAAGTTCTGTTCTGATGCTAAACCGATATGATGCCATATTATTTCTACCTACAGGAGTTCATAAAGGATTGTGTGGATGTTCCTCCACTATCAGTTGTCCATTGCATATGTTGTAACAATGACCCCACTAACACTAATCAACGTTTGGGAAGAAATGAGCTATCGACTTAATGTCCTCACATTGAACACTTGTAAGTTTGTAGGTAAAACTATTTGAGTTTCAATTTCACATTGTATATTAATTATACACAATTAGCTATAATTATAGTTTTAAGTTTTATGTAATAAATACTACAAACGTTAAAACTGCGATATTCTTTTAGAAATACCCCGTACAAAGGTACCAAGTTAAACTGATCTTTCTTAAAATATGCATAAGTATTTTTACTAATGAGGAAACTATAAAATTTAAACGTATTTTAGAAACTCAAACACAGCGGAGTTAAGCATTAGTATACCAAAGGATAGATAAACATCCATTATGACTGTCAGTAAATATTTTCTTCAAATAAAAACATAATACTATTGAAATTTCGTCTCATGAAAAATTCTACATCTTATCATTCATTGATATTTTTTGTAAAGATATTCCACTTTTTAACCGACTTCCAAAAAGGAGAGGAGGTTATCAATTCGACGCGTATGTATTTTTTTTTTTTTTATGTATGTTCACCGATTACTCCGAAACTATGCAACCGGTTTCTGTTATTTTTGTTTTAAACGAAAGAAAATGCTTCCGAATTGGTACCACTTCCGTTTCATCGAAATTGATTCAGTACTTTTTTAGTAATTAGGCAAAAACTAATAAAATTAGTGATTTCTCGCAAATCAAAAGTGTTGAATAAGTTCGCTACGCGTATCGCAGACAACATGGCCGAACGGTCTAAGGCGCCAGCTTTAAGCTCTGTTTCTCAAAAGGAATCGTGGGTTCGAACCCCACTCCTGACCTACATGTATACAATAACTTTTTCCATATCATAATTTATAAATATATATATTTTACAAATTAAATACTAATTATGCTATTAAGAATATTTTGTATTTAAATTTAGCACAGAGTATCAGAGATCTTTTTATCAGTGAGAAGTACTAAAATAATAGACTTGCGAAAAATAACATGACGTTGAAAAAATTCGCCGAATAGATTGCAGTCAGGATAGCCGAACTGTCTAAGGCGTCTGATTTAAGCTTTGGTTCTCGAAAGAGATCGTGGGTTCGAACTCCATTGCTGACATACGTGTATAATATACCGTATTTTTTTCCGTATTAATTTTTTTTAACCGACTTAAAAAAAAAGGGAGAGGATATTATCATCAATTCGACGTGTATGTATTTTTTCTTATGTATGTTCACCGATTACACCGAAACTATCCAACTGATTAAACTAGTATTTGTGTTAAATGAAAGAAGTTACTCTAGAATTGGTATAATTTCCATTTCATCGAAGTTGGTTAAGTACTTTTTTAGTAATTAGACAAAAACTAATAAAATTAATGATGTCTCGCAAATTAAAAGTAACGTCGGTCTTGAATAAATTCGCCGAACGGAATTCGGGATGGCCGAGCGATCTAAGGTGCCTCATTTAAACTCTGGCTTTCGAAAGAAAGCGTGAGATCGAACCCCGCTCCTGACATACGTATGTATAATAATTTTTTCCGTATTATAATTTTTTATATGTATCTTTTACAAATTAATTAACTAATAATTGTTAATCGACTTCAAAAAACGAGGAGGAGGTTAACAATTCGACGCGTATGTATTTTTTTATGTATGTTCACCGATTACTCCAAAACTATTCATCCGATTTATATGGATTTTGATTTATTGAAAGAGGTTGCTCTTGAACTGGTACATTTCCGTTTCATCAAAACTGGTTCAGTAATTTTTTAGTAACTAAGCAAAAGCTAATAAAATTAGTAATTTCTCGCAAATTAATATAGATTGTTGTAACCGTTTTCTCAATCATAAGCTAATGGAAAAAACTAAAAAGTGAAAAATAAACTTTTTTACCAAAAATAGAACCGACTTCAAAAACTACTGCAAAGTAAAAAATAATTTTTTATAGAATAATTAATAAGAAATTAAACAAAGAGCATTGTATTTACCATGCGTTTTGTTAGATTTATGTACATTAAATTGATTTTTTGGAGTCGGTGCCAGCAGAGCCAAGTTAAATGCAATTATTCAATATTAGAAACTTAGCTTTAATTTTGAACTTGGCTCGGCTGGCACCGACTCCAAAAAATCAATTTAATGTACATAAATCTAACAAAACGCATGGTAAATACAATGCTCTTTAATTTCTTATTAATTATTCTATAAAAAATTATTTTTTACTTTGCAGTAGTTTTTGAAGTCGGTTCTATTTTTGGTAAAAAAGTTTATTTTTCAAAGATATCTTGTTTTAATTAGCTAAAACTGGAGTTGAAATGACCTTTCTGTAAGTAAAGAAATTTTTTTCTAGAGGTAAGAAAATCCATAAAACTTAAATGTATTTTGGAAACTTGAGGACAGCGGGAGCCCGTATACCAAAGAACAAACTTTCAATATGACTACGAATACATGTCTATTATCATTTTCTTTAAATCACACTAAAAAAAAAAAAAATCCCACATTCGAAATATCTTCACATAAAAAATGCTACATCTTATGTTTCACTTCTATAAAGATATCGCACTTTAGAAATATTTTATTTTAATTACGTAATACCCAATTTGAACTGATTTTTCTTTAAATAAGTAAAACTATTTCTTGTAGTAAGAAAACGCATACAATTTAAACGTATTTTAGATGCTTAATGATATTGCGAACGTAACAAAAGCATACCAAAGAACAATCTTTAAAAATCACTGCTAGTATTTGTCTATAATTATTTTCTTTGATTGAAAAAAAAATCATATTTTCGAAATATCTTCTCATAAAAACTGCTGCATTTTATCATTCCTTGATGTTCTTTCAGAAATATAGATATCACACTTTATAAATATCTTGCCTTAATTATTTAAAACTGAAGTAAAAATGAGCTTTCTTTAAATATGTGAACTTTTTAAAATGGTAATGAAACTTAAATGAAAAGTGATGTATAAAAACTTAAATAAATTTTAAATGCACTTAAAGCTAGCACAAGTTATGTATATACATATTAAAAAACAGACAAATTTTCATTATGATTGTCAATAAATGACGATAATCATTTTCTTAAAATAAAAAAATCCCCCTTTCGAAATATCTTCTCATAAAATTCTACATCTTATCATTAGAATGTTTAGTACTAATACAAGATCCATGAAATTTTATACAGCATGCGTTAAGGCATTCACATGAGAATTCAGCGATATCCCTTATGTACCACGGCAAAGTGGAATTCTCTGTGAGTCGCAGACTCGATTATCTGATGAACGTGACCGCAAAACAGCGTCATTATACGAAATATCTCTCTATCAGAGGGTTATCACGAGAGTCCCAATAGTTCCATTTTAGCCTCAACTCGGGCAATCTCGATGAGTTTTTCCCTCCTAAAAATTTAAGTGATTTTCCCAGATAATAAAAAGCAAACGCTTTGGAAGAGGTACTTACATATGAAATTGGTGTATTACTTAAACTTTCAACAGAGAAAAGTTAAGGTACAAAATATATTATTTTTAAAAAACTAATCATAAAATGGATTTTCAATTTTTGTGTATTTGTTCTTCAGCTATATATTAGAAATTTTAATATGATTGCAATACATTGAAGATGTATGAATATTTTATTTTAGATCTGTGATTAACAATGCTTTAAATTTCTTTGCAAAGTTTTTTATGATTATAAGTTGTTTTCTGAGAACAATAAAATAAAGATTTGATTTTTTTTAAGATAATGTAGGAGTATGAACAATAATAACAAATTATAGAGTATGGAACTCTGTCTAATTTTATAATAAACAAATTACGAAATCTTTGGTAAGGTCGAAAATTTAATCGGGTTATATATTGTGTGCATTATTTACAGCTGCCTGCAAATTTATTTTCATAGAAGCGGAATAATTTATGTGTGAATACCATACACTGTAAAAAAAAGGTCGATCTACTAAAAAAACTTTAGTGATCCTTGTAATTACTAAAAAAGTTTTAGTAATCTTAGTCGGTTACTAGAAAATCTTCAAGAATTACTCGAAAAAAGTTAGCAACGAATAGAGTTAATAGTTTTATATTTTTAATAGCTCTTACTAAAACTCAGTTGGTGTGGCCTTGATAGCATAGTGGTTATAGTAACGGACTCCAGGCTAAAAGGTCCCGGGTTCGAAACTTGCCACCGCCAAATACACCCCGAATGTCTGTAGTGTCTCGTTAATAAAAGGATTATGAAAATCCTGTCGGATCAGTTAAGAATGTTTAGTGCTGCCATCTATTGCGGTTTTGCCAAAAATCTTCCGCTTCAGAAGTCTGGATGCAGCTAGAAGGAAGCTCCTCCGCTTCGGTTGCACGTAATGGTTATTAAAAGTAATTTTGGAGCTATTACTAAAATTTGCTTTGTGGCTCATACTAAAAATTTTTAAGTTAGTTATACAAAAAATTCTTTTGTTCAGTTTACAAAAGAAATGCTTGTTTCACTTGCAAAAAAAAAGTTTGTAATGGTTACTAAAAAATTCTGTAGAATACAAATTTACCAAGAAATTTTTAGTAACCTCTTGAATTTTTTTTTACAGTGTATTTGAGGTAACTAAAGTTAAATTAGTTAGTTTTGAAAATATACATCATTTTTAAAAGGAACTTTATTCAATTATGATAGTGTATTGAAATTATTTTGAATGTGTCTGCAAAACACTATTGTCTTTAAAAAACTAATATATGTAACATATGTTATACTAACATTTAATTCAGCTCAAAAACTCATAATATAATTTCATAGTCGCTTCGAGAACTAACAACCAGATGATACAATCCTTCAGAATATTTTTATGAGAATGATATATAGACTATACTCAATATTTTAATTAGAAATGTATTCCAATGTGAACAAATTTATTTCATCCTTTATCTTACATTTTTCACAAGTTTTTGAAGTTTACTCCGTCTACTGACCTAGGCTATTTATCAAACGAAGAAGAAGAATCATGTACTAAATATTTATTGTATCAAATGTAAAAAGAAAAGAATAGTTCTTAGTGAACATTTATCGATATATGATTTTTCAAAGTAATAAGATTTCAGTTTTCTATTCTTTCAAACTATGCTTTTGAAAAGTTCAGGAGTAAAATGATTTTTACCATTATTTGTGAAGCTTTTGAACTAAAAAATAGAATCCAAGTATTCCTGTGACCATTGTACGTACATTGCGCAATAAGACCTTCAAGTGTTAAATTTGGGTAAAATGTTTAAAGTAAATTTCTGATGAATATATAGGTAGCAGACAAGAATGCACTCCTCATTGTAGAGGTCTGCACAGGCCCGGGCCGGGCCGGCAAAAAAATTGAACGGGCCAAACGGGCCGGGCCGGGCAGATAAAAAAAATTTTCGAGCCTGCCGGCTCGATCTGAAGATTTAAGCAGAAACGATAAAATATGAGCTATTTTCAACGAAAATGGTTTTAACGAGAATAAGTATAAATTTGGCCATACTAGTTTGACAGCGTCATCAATATAAAAATGCGCAGTGTATCGGCATCGAATAATTACATTATGTGTAATCCGTTTTAATATTTTTTTAGCTGACTCATGCCGGTCCGAGATCACGCTTGCATTATTTTTCTACATATAGACTGGACGGACCGGTACTAGACTTAATTATTGGCAGAAAACATGATTTGTAAAATTATTATAAGCGATAAAGAACTCATGTTAGCTTAGTCTTCGGATATATACTTCTTGATGATTTTTAAATTAATTTCTCAATAATGCGAAAGTTTGACACATTTTCTGATTAATTTTAAATTGTAAAAGTATAAAATTGATAAGTCTAACTATTGAAGGGATTTGGAATCGAATAGCGTTTTTCATTTTTGGTAAATAAAATACTTGTATAACCTTGTTGAGATATAATAATTTCACAAATGATTGCAGGTTTTTCTCCCTTCCTTTGCTATTGCTTCCGGAAATTCTATTCAAAACGCTGATTATGACAGTATTGTATTTGTTTGCAGTATTCTTAAATTGCTCGTATCAAAAAATGGATAACGCCATTCGATTATATAGTTTCTGAATAAAGATATCTGCTAATCTTATGCGTTTCTGAGAAAAAAATGAATTTAGAAATGTATCAGAAAGGAGCTTCTTTGAATTTAAGAATGAATTTGGATTTGAAATCTATAATAAAATGATATAGAAATATATTTATAAATCTTCTTTTATTAAACAGCTTCAAAATTAACGATGTTTTTAGCTTTCTTTCTTTTTTTTTTTTTATTCTAAGCCATATTAATTTTTTAATGAATCTTTATTCGAATGTTGAAAGCCTAAGAATCGAAGTAATCATTAATGTTGTTAATGTGTATTTGCTGTAAAATATACTGTAAAATCATTCCATAGATATGTATGCAGTATTCTTTAAAGAAATCTTAGTTATATGATAAAAATCTGAATTTTTTAGAAATCGTAGAAATTGTAACGGGCCAAAACTGGCCGGGCCGGGCCGAGCCTGTTTTCGCTGATTTTTGTACGGGTCGGGGCAAAAAAACTTTCCTACGGGGCGGGCCGGGCCCGGGCCTGGAAATTCCGGCCCGTGCAGACCTCTACCTCATTGTAATTTTTGAGTGACAAAATAGCTATAATTGTTAAACTCACATCTTTTCAGCGATGTTATTTTTTCCATCAAACATGTTATAATAACGTTAGTAACATATGTTAGTGTTTTTTTATATTATTAAAATGCAAACCAATCAATTACCGCTCCTAGTTTGTAACGTATCTAAATTACATTGCATGTTCCACTACAAGAACTGTAAATTTTCAGTTAAAGCAATCCTATCGTGATTTTTTTATTAACATATTTAAATTTCAGGGCAATTGAAGTGATTGTATGAAAGATTAAATGCGAAAAATCGGGTGACAGACGAACGGAAAATCTAATTATATTTCAACTATATTTGAAGTATATTATGAGCCACTTTTCAACAATGTTGGAAGTAATGCAGTCAATCAGGGTAACTTTGCTACACCTTAACGAAACTTTGATCCATTCTGCCATGGTGGAACCTTGACGAATTATTTCCAAAGAGCCACCAAACTGACACTAGTGCTGCTGTCTATATTTCGAGACGAAAAATTTGCCGTTAACTCAAGTGATGTTGCAGATTCAATCTTTTTTCTCTCTTGAACCAAAGTCAATCTGATAGGTCAAAGTTACATTGATGGATTGTACTGTAGTCGAAAAGAGACCAAAGTGTATATGCTGCAGGAAGAGATTATCTACAAGGGAGTGTGCTCTCATATTAACTTAAGAAACAGGCAGTTTACGGAAGTTCTTAAAAAATCTGAAACGTATGGGACGTATACCATCGAAAACCCTCCATTATACCCTTGGTTGGAAGTATCGTAAGCCACTTTTCAGCTGTGTTGGAAGTGCATCATACGTCACTCTTCAAGATGAATCAATAATTTTCAATTATATTCAAAAGTGAAAAAATTACATGTACTGATGTTTGTAGAAATTTTGCGCTTAACTCCATTAACATTATTTTATTCTGTGTTTTCAAAAGTTCGTGTTCTAATTCTTAGATGGCAGAAACTTGCAAGTTTGGCTTAGTTAATGTTTCTTTTATAACCCGTTTTTTACAACTATCAATTATCTGCATGTGTCATAGTTGAATATAACTTTTAAAAAAGTTTTTAAAGTTAATTTGGTGCAAGGTTTATATTTATAATGAAAAATAAAAAGTAATATTTTCGTCACATTATGTTATACATTTTTTAAAAAGGCGTGGGTGTGGGGCGTGCTACGAACATACTTCTTTTGATCGGACTCCTGCTCTTAGGAAAGTTAAAAAGTGTTTTTTTTTAAATCTAAATCCTGACTTTAATCTAAACAATCAAATTCCCTCTGGGCGACCTTTTGGTATTAACAATGCCTTAATCCGTCATTTAGAGAATAATAATCCACGGAGTGCTACAGAAGAGTTTGATGAGAGACTAAAGTTGAACATTCAACTGCATTTCACCATAAAAAACAATTTAGGTACACTTCGAAGATAGCCACATCGAAAAAGGGAAACGAACATTCGAAATCACCCAATAGTTTAAGTAACAATAGTATGTTCTGCAGCAATTTCTAAATAAATAAATTTCCACCTACAATAAATCTTTTGAGAACTATTTTCATTAATGCCGTTAATATATAATTCCTTAATTATCTACAACCAAGTTAATAACTTCTTCAGCTTTGGTGCAATTTCTGCAAATACACTACATGTGAGAACAAAGATAATAACAACTGAAAGAATATAAATGAAATTGAAAAGAAGTATACACAAGAGGATTAAAATAGCCAGCTAGTTTTCAGATATTAGCAAGAGGAAAACAAAATTAGAAATTGTTTGACTTGTTTGAATTATTAAAACATGTTGGGAAAAATTATCATAGGTATTGTTAGTTTGTTAGAACATATTTAATAGCATCCCCTTTGTTGTTTGTTACGTAGCAACATTGTTTACAAAAATCTTAACTTAATAATTAAAAATGAATAAAATTACTACTATACTGACAATCTAAACACTGCATAATATACAAGAAACATACATTAAAATTTTATAAAATAAACAAAGTATCATCAGATATCACGTGAGTAAAAAATCCTCTGGTTTAAAATACATTTAAAAGTGCTTTTTTATAATGTATATAAACAACAAATCATAAATGAACAGGCACAGACCTACCATATGGAAAATATTTAAATTCTACAACATTTTCAAAACTTTAGCATGTTGACTTTACAGATAAAATGAAAATAATTTTTAAAGTAGTTTCTTTAGATTGTTTCAATTTTAAAAGCGTCTTTCATATTTGTTACTGTGAAGAATTATCATAATGCGAAAAATTCGTTATTTAAATGAAAGAGCTAGGCCTTAATGTTTTAAATCTACAACAATTATATTAATTAAGAAATGTGTAGAAAAATTTTAAAGCGCTTCATAAAGATTAAAAATCCAGACATATTGCATAGTTACAACTAGCAAAATTTCTCCAAGATTAATATATTAAAATTATAACACTTAGCAAAACATTAACAATGTCGATTTTAGAAAATAAATTAATAAATAAAACTTAAGTATATGGAAACTTTACAACGGCAAAGACTACGTTCTCTCCTATTACTTTTGAGGGAATTTAAAAAAAACTAGGCACTAATGTACTAAAATTACAACGATAACGTTAATTAAGACATTTGTATAGAATTTTAAGCACTTCATAAAAATTAAAAGCCAGCGATACTGCATATTTATAATCAGCAAAATTTGTCTAAACCTAATATATTTAAATTATAATAGTTAGCAAAAATTTTCATTAGCAACATCATTTTGGAAAATAAGTTCATAAATAAAGTTTAAAATATCAAAGAATTAAAACAGCAAAAACTCCGTTCTCTCCAATTACTGTTGAGAGGATTTTTAAATAATAACAATAATAAAAAATAAATAAAGGATTGTAATTTACGTAGGATTATGGACCTAGGTAGAAGCCAATTATGTGGCCATAGTTACAACACTGGGTGAAAATTCTGTGTGTAGAGGTAATATTTGATATCATCTATTAACACTTCAAACTTAAAATTTGATATTGTAGTTTAACGGTGTGCTCAAATTTTCTTAAGTTAAATATATATATATACAACATTTATATTGACAATTTTTCGATAGAACTAACTCTTACAGCAAAAACAAATAAAAAAAAGTGGTTAAGTGTAATCGCAGATCGCACTGAGGGTTTCGTTTAATTTTTCTTTCAAAACAATTTATCCTTTAATCAATAAATCCAAATTGTTAATTTAAAATTATTAACATCTTACATGGTACCACGAATAAATTTAATTTTAAATTAATTATAAAAGTTAGTTATTTATCTCAATCAATTTAAAAATATTCAACTCAAATTATATAAATTAAATCCAAAATTCCAAATTTTTTGAAAATCCGCAATTAAAAAAAAATTAGCGGAAATAAAAATAAAATTATAAATTTCTAAAAATAAAAAAAAAATTAAACGAAATTAAAATTTAACAATGCTAAATCATTAATAAATCACAATAGTTTTCAAAATAGGAAGAAAATTGAATTCCAAAAAAGATTATGAATATCAGTGATTAAAAATGTAAATAAAATAAGCTTTACATCTATTTAAACTTGCGTGCAACAATTATAAGAAAAAACAAAATAAAAAAAGGTGTGTATTTGGTGTATTTTTTGTCGTCCGATTATCTACACTAGGGATATAGGACCAGGGGGAGTGCCCTTCGTGGGGGTCTTTCTAAGGGAACCTAACCCATATTTACGCAAGGTTCGAAGAAAACCACGAAAACTCCGAACGGTTAGGCCGACAGCCGCGATTGGGTTCGAACCCAGCACCTGCCGTCTACTAGTTGAGAGGTCCGTACCTCTCGGCCACTGGTGGGGCAAATAAAAAAAAAAGGAACTGGTGATATAAAAAAAAAATATTTTAATTAAAATAATAGTATTTTTCAAAATTTTATGATTTGTTGCTCGACAAGAGGTATTCAGCTTAAGTACACGAAATTTGAACTATCTGACTTGTATGATTTTTGTGTACGGACTCTGCAACAGACAGACAGAGGACAGAGACGAATACTGTTTGTCAGATGAACGAAACCCTAAAAATAGCGCATTAAGGTTGTATTCAAATCCAATTTTTTGATTTTCTAACTCATTTTTAAATTCATTTTTGCTCTTTCGAAACATATCCAACTATTAAGTTCTCTTATTAGTAGTCTCTTATTAGTCTCTTATTAGTAAGCGGTATGTAAAGTGCCGTACTGGTTTTTGATAAAATCAGAATGTATTTCAAAAAAGGCTGTCAAACTGAGCAATTTAAACAGTATTTCCTGAAACGATAGTTTTGAAATGAAAAAAGTATCGTATTGAGAAAATAATTGTTTATAAATCAAATTTTAATTAATTGAATGAAAATTAAACTACACAGGTCGTTTATAAATTAGTTCAAAAATCACGTCAGCAAGTTTCATGATTTTACTTTTAAAAATAAGCCTGAAAATTTGTCAGAAATTTCCAAATTGTTAAGCATGGGATTTTTTTTTTTTTTTTTTAGGGAGGGGAATACAAATTTACAGAAAAAATCTTTATATATATATATGTGTGTGTGTGTGTGTGTGTGTGTGCACAGGGTGTAAACTACTGGGCAAAACTTTAAACGGTGATAGTACACATAAAGACAAATAATATTAAATGGGAAACTAAGGGTCTTAAACGTCTTCCGAAGGACATAGGCGCCATCAAAGTTTAGGGTCCAAAATTTGAAATGATTATAAAAAACGGAAAAATTGGTCGATTCGTTTGCGGTTTTCACGAAAACTATTTTTTATGTCATTATTGTCTTGAAAATAAATTATGACGATAAATTTCAATAAATGCCAATAGAGGGCGCTTTAGACTTTGGAGTAACGTACTACTATTTTTTACCCTTATTTTTTGCATCTCATTAAATTTTTTTGAAGCTTAGACATAAATTTAAATTTTGTGTGGAAATTCTAAATCGTTCAGAGTGGTTAAGTTTCGCTAACTGAATTGTTTTCAATGGGGGTGGGAAGGTTCAAATTTCAAATGATTATACAAAACGGAAAAACTAGTCGATTTGTTTGCGTTTTTTTCTAAAACCATTCTTTATGTCAGTATTTCCTTGAAAAGAAATTTTAAAGATAAATTTCAAAAAATTCCGTTTGAAATGACTTTGAATTACTTTGATGGCACCTATCTCCTTCGGAAGACGCTTGGAACCCTTAGTTTCCCATTTAATATTATTTGTCTTGATGTGTACTATCACCCTTTAAAGTTTTGCCCAGTAGTTTAAATTCACCCTGTATATAAAGAATTCAACTTCAAAATTCTTTGTTTTTGTGTTTCAAAGCAGTATCCACTTTTAAATTCTCACAGCTTCTTTCTTCACGAATTTGAGATATCTAAATAACAAATGGTGATGGCATTTACTCAGCTAAATACTAAAACTTGATCCAACTATTATTAAAATATGATGACCCTATCTACTCACATAAATCATGCATGGTAAAATATAATTTTGGTAGAAGCTATTGGTAGATATGATATACAATTAGAAATGCATTTGTTCGCAATAAACCGAAAATGATTGATTCTCTAATACGCTACCAAAGTCATACTAATATGAGTACATTTAGTGAACAGTAGACTAACGCTTTGAAGGGAGCAGAGAAGGGACTACGTATCAGGATGCCTAATCCGAAGGTTTATGAGCAGATGAAACCCCATAACTGGTAGGAACTGTATTGCAACAAATCATTACTTATTCAGTCGTCTAGCTTAAGATCTATATGAAGTTTTAAATTGAATTTAAAATGGTATTATTCAAACAGAATTACTTACAACTATATTTACAATGTTGAAACTAATAACTTATACAATAAAATATTTGATTCCAGTAGTACTATTATATAAGGAACAATGCAATACAAATGATTATGCCATCATACCAATATAATTATCAAAGCAAGAAATCAAAATCAAAATCAAAGCAAGAAATTTATAAAAATTGCTCAAGTAAAATATAGGCAAAATATTAGAAATCTTAGCCATATTTAAAAAACAAGTTGTTGTTATTTAATATATTATTTATTTGAATATTGTTATTTAATGACATAAACTAAGATGGAAAGCAGTATAGGTGTAAGTCATATCTATGATGGGTTAAAATTTTTGATCTTTTAGAAATTTTAGCATTTATGAATTTTTTGCTATTTTTTTTCAACTTTTCATCACTTTACGTTTTTTGAAGTCAGAAACAGTAGTTATGTAGCAAATTTTCTTCTTACCGATATCCTAGAATAATATAATTGAAGTCATGAAATGAATATATAATTTTTAATAATAAGAATAAATTTGCTTTATTTGATCATCACACTGTACGTATTAAACATGTTATTCTCTTGGGCAATTAAAATAGCGTAGAAAAAACGAATCAAAGCAACAGGAATTATTATGTAGAGTTCTGAGAGTGATTATTGAAAAACATATATATATATATATATATATATATATATATATATATATATTACAAATTTAAATTTTTTTTCGCCAAAACTAACCTTTATACTACCTTAATTTTCTTATAATAATGTTCCGTACTTACTTCAAATTATTAAATTAAAATCTTATTTCTAGATCTAATCTGTTAATCTGTGTGCAGACGATATAAATTCTTAATTTGCCTTAAAAAACATTAATCCAGTATGCGTAAATTTAAAAAGATGGCTCTAAATTAAAAATATTCTTAATTAAAACTTTATTTCTTAATATTCCAAATAAAACTGATTTCTTCTATGTTTTTATCAACCCTTTTTAAGAAATTCTTATTAAATTTATTCCAAACCCATACCTTTAAAAAATATCATTATTTTATTTTATCTATTTATTTATTTTTCCGCCGTCAACGATAATGTGCATATTAATAAATTCATTTCTTTTCTTTTTCTCTTAAAATTAATCATGTATAAAAATCGTCTGCCTAAGATATTTAAAATTCGGAGTCAATTATAAATTGGTTAAATAATATTTTTTTTAAAATAAATTTATCGTCTGTTTAAAATAGCCTCGTAACTGGACAAGAATTCTGTTTACAAAAAAGAATGATGGTTTGAGGTTACCGAAGGTTCCAGAACTTTCTTTTCAGTTTAAAAGGGGGAAGTCTCGAGATGAAAGGAAGATTCTGAAGATTTCTTGGGTTGCTTCTTCGATGAGGACAGCTCGCTGAAATAATGATGGAATTTTTGCAACAAGGAGCTTTTCCTTCCTCATTATCACGAATTTAATAAATGAATTTACAGCAGCCCATGACTAATTATTGGATCTTCTACATTTATTTATTATGTTTGTTTTTTCCCTCGCTTGCCATGACTGCGTGTTTCTGTTTAACCAGTGGAAATAATTCGAGTTCTCCTGAAATCGTCACAACTAATCGAAAAGTCGCACAGGATAGGTAATGCCTGTGCTAGTGCCTGTTTCGGATTTTGAAATGAATCTACTGAAGAAGTAAAATGCTATGTAAATGAATCTAATGAGTCTACTGAAACGAAGTGATGACAAAAATATGAATCGCCGAAAAATTTTCCCGCCATGATTGAAAGTGTTATTAAGCAAGAATTGCCATTACCTTTTGATTCCTCGAGTGAATGTAACAGAGGAGATTTTAATGTTAAACAGCTTTCTGCCCGAGTGGTTTGAAAGATTTCTTCTAAATATCTCGTGAATTCCTGAGGCCTGATATTCCACCTTTTTGCTGTTTATGTGTAACTGATGACTCAAGATAATCATGGTCATAATGACAAGAAAAAAAAAAAAAAAAAAAAAAAAAAACTTTTAGAGACAACTGAACGCAGATTACTACTTACTTTCATAATTTTCGTTATTCCTGTCTCCCCTAGGATCAGCTTGAAAATTTCTCCTTATCCGTGAGTTATTTTTAGATGTATTTAATTATTATGTGTATCCTTTTTACTGTATTTGTGTAGATAGTTCTTTGTTTGTAAGGTTTATTTATTTGTTTGTTTATTTTTCTGTGAGCCTTATTTATTTATCTTTTTATCTAGTTATGAGTCTTATTATTATTATTACTATTATTATTATTACTTGTTGGAGTGAAAACATGCTTGTTCTTAAAAATTTAATTGAGGAGTATGATGTTCTAAGATATTTACTGTTACTTATTAAGATTATTATGATATTTTTATGCACGTTTAAAGATAAGTTCGTAATAAGAGTGAAGTATAAAAGAACTTAGAAGCTCAAGTTATTTTTTTTAAAAAAAAGATACATTTTCTATTTTATTGATATTGTTTGTTATCAAGAACTATTCTCAGAATACAGTGTTTTCATGATAATGTTCCTACAACTAAACATTTGAGCTGAAAATTAAGTTAATATTTATGTTTTTCATTTTATTTGTTAGAATTTCTGGTTACAGTGAGCTTTGGTTCCCGGATTCTTATAATTTATTTAAATTCAGTAAGACTATGGAACTGTGCAAGGCTGTTGCTAGAATTTTGACTGATAAATATGATTAATTTTTTTGTAAATTTTGTGATTTTAAGTAAGGAATTACCTATAATTAAAATTTTTGAATATGTTTATGATCTATAAAATAATAGAATTAAAAGTTGATCCCAATTTAAGGTATATCTATGATATTTACAATTTCTGTTTTATTAGATAAAATTTCTGGTTAAAGTTAGCAGCTAAATATAGTAATTTTGAAAAAATATGTAATTGATAGAAATTATTAACTTTGAAATTTATTGCGAATGATTTTACGATCAGGATTTAATAAAGAAAATAGAAGTGCTTCATTTATTCTAATGAGTAAGAATAAAAAAATTATGGAAGATCCTAAGTTCGTACCATTTGACCCGAGTTCTGGAATGAACATTTTGTCTTGGTTAACTTATTTTGATAAAACATGTGATAGGGAACAGAAAAATCTAGAATGGAAATTTAATTCTATTGCGCAATATCTGAAAGGGGAAGCGCAAAAAATTTACATCAATGACTGCTTAAATTGTACGGATTATGAACAAATTAAGAAAATTTTGATAGAAAGACTCATTGAATTAGACTTCCCGAGTTTTTCTGATTTTTCAAATCTGAAATTAGATAATTTAGACAATTTAGAAACTTATTTTCGTAAGAAAGTGGAAATTGGTAGGAAATTACATCTTAGTGAAAATATACTATTACAAGGTTTAACTGATGGTTTAAAACCAGAATTCAAAAACAGTATTATTATAAATCCTCCTAGTAGTACCACAGAATGGTACCGGGTTGTCAAACAATTCGTGGAAGTTTCCACCCCACTAGTTTCAAACCAAGTAATAAATCAACCATCAGCTAGACAAAATTTTCAACCTTTTCAACCAACTAGGCCCTGGATTCAGCCAGTTAGGCCGAATACTACACCTAGGAATTGGATTCCCCAAAGGCAATCTCAGTTTCAAAGACCTAGAGTTTGTCAAAATAATTATATTCAAAATTCATACCCTTCAAGACCTTGTAGGATATGCACAAATAGGGGTGTGAGTAATGCTTTTCATTGGGAAAGAGAATGTATTTTTAGGAATGAGTTGCCATCCTCTGATACTCTTCCAAATATCTCACAAAATAATTCTCATAATGTTTGTCAATTAATTGTGTATGGATGTACAAATAATTATAATTTACCATGTGTTGTAGATACTGGTTCAACTATTGCATTATTGCCACTTAAATTTGTTAAAAAACTTAATGCTAAAATTGAGACTATACCCTCAGTTACCATTGGTCAGGCAAAAGGATTTTTACACATAAATAAAAAATGTAGTGTTCTTCTAAAAGTGGGTAAAATTAAAAAATATGTTAACTTTTTAGTATGCAATACAAATTTGGATTACGCTATTTTGGGTTTAAAAGAATGTTCTAAATTTAAATTAACCATAGATTGTAAAAATTGTATTGTAAGGCAGGGAAGGAAAATTATAACTAACAGTATATCCATACATAATGAGAGATCCCTTCATTTCAATATAGTAAATATGGACCAAGTACAACAAAACAGGGATCAATCTAATGAATTTGTAACCTCTGAATATAAAAAAGATATGAAATTAAATACTGGTAATACTGTAGCAATAGATAATTATGATAATGAAACACTGAATGTAAATAATCATGATATAGAGTTACAATCTACTTGTGGAAATATTATGAAAAATGAAGACTGTGTTGAATATGATCACGCAATTAATATGCATCCTGATTATAGAGGTTCCATGACTCTTCAAAATTTTCGCGATAATTCGGATTCAGATTTAACTGGGGAAATAAATTTAATTCAAGATGTAAATTTAAGGGAATTAGTTCATATTTATAGTGATATTTTTGCAAAGCATAAATATGATGTGGGTAGGATTAATATTGAACCACAACGCGTTATACTAAACTCAGACCTACCTATATCTTTGAGGCCCTACCGAACATCTCCTCTAGAAGAAATAGAAATAAAAAACCAAATTCAATCATTGTTAGCAGCCGGACTGATAAAGGAAAGTAATAGCCCCTATTCTGCCCCTGTTACACTAGTTATGAAAAGAGAGGAAGGTAAAAAAACGCGATTATGTATAGACTATAGAAAATTAAACGCAATAATTAAAAATGATGCAGAACCCTTGCCCCGTATCGATGGAATTTTAGATAAATTGAGTAGTGCTCAGTATTTTTCAACTTTGGATTTAGCCTCTGGCTACTGGCACATACCAATACATCCATCCGATACAGAAAAATTAGCATTTGCAACCAATTTTGGACTTTTTGAGTGGCTCGTGCTCCCTTTTGGCATAAAAACGGGCCCTCCTATATTCAACAGAACCATTCGAAGAATCCTTAATAAATATAAAATCGACTTTGCGTGCCACTATTTTGATGATATTATAATTTTCTCTTCCTCATTAGAAGAACATTTAAACCATTTAGCTCAAATTTTTGACATTTGCAAACAAGAAAACATTAAACTTAAACTTTCTAAATGTAAATTAGGCCAAAATAAAATAAATTTCTTAGGTTATGAAATCACTAATGGAACTATAACACCAGCAAATGCCAATATTGAAACCATGAAAAATTTAAAACCTCCTTCCAATGTGAAAGAGTTACAACGATTTCTAGGTTCCATTAATGTTTACCATAAATTCATAAATAAATATGCTGAAATTAGATATCCTCTAAATCGATTACTTAAAAAAGATACAATATGGGAATGGAACTCAGAGTGCCAGGAGTCTTTTGAAAAATTAAAAAATTCTTTAATTGCAAAACCCATCCTGAAAATTTATGATCCTAAATTACCTTTACATATGTTTGTAGATGCCTCTCAGATAGCAGTAGGTGCCGTTCTAAAACAACCTGATAAAGATAATTTCTTACATCCTATTGCTTATCATTCTAGAATTTTGAAGAGTTATGAACAAAATTATTTCATAACTGAATTAGAATGTTTAGCTATTATAGATACTCTTGACAAATTCTATCATTACTTTCATGGTGCCAAATTTACAATTCATACGGACCACGCATCTCTAGTATGGTTAAAGAGTGTTAAAAACTTAAGAGGTAGGCTTTTTAGATGGTCACTCAAACTTAGTATGTTTGATTATGAGATAAAATATGAAAAGGGTTCAACAAATGTCGAAGCAGACATGTTGTCACGAAATCCTGTTTGTCATTTTAATCAACATATTAGTTTATTGCTAGATAGGAAAGAAATTATAGAGATGCAAGACAAAGACAATGTTTGTGACAAAAAATATAAAAAAGAGAATGGAATTATTATAGTTCAGAAAAAGGGATTCAAAAAAATTGTTGTACCAATGTCATTAAGAAGAAAATTACTCCATATTGCTCATGATAATTTTGGACATTTAGGAATTCAAAAAATGCTTAATTTAATATCTCCCAACTATTATTGGCCTAATATGACAATAGACATTACCGAATTTGTTAAACATTGCGATACCTGTCAGAAAAATAAAAACCCAAAATAGAAAAGATTCGGCTTATTACAAGCTATGCCAGCAACAGATCAACCTTTTGAATGTCTTTCTATTGATACTGTTGGTGGATTTAACTATTACAACTCAACAAAAAAATTCTTACACATAATAATAGATCATGCAACTAGATTTGTTTGGGCTTTTCCCTCCAAAAATGTTACCACTGAAACCTACACTAACTGTTTAAAACAAATTTTCAATATCAAAGCACCTCAAAAAATACTTAGTGACAGGCATAAATCTTTCAGATCTCCAAGGTTTAAGAAATTCCTTAGAAATCATCATGTTCAACAGCGTTTTACATCTGCACATCATCCTCAGACCAATGGAAAAGTAGAGCGAGTTAATCAGACTATAGTTACCAGGCTTAAATGTAAAGTTAATTCCACTTCTTCTAAAATACCTTGGACTAGATTATTAAACCAAGTCACCGAAGAATACAACAATACGCCCCATTCTATCACCAAATTTCCACCTGCCTATTTATTTTATGGTCAATTGCCTTATGAATCTCCTTTAAAACAAAACTATTACCCATCAGTAGACAAAGCCCTCAAAATTGCGAAAGCGCGAACTCATGAATTTCACCTTAAAAGTAAAAGACTCTATGATCGAAATTTTGTTGAATGCCCATTAAAAATACAAGACTCTGTAATTTATGAAGAATTTAAATACCCTAACACTCGAAAATTAGAACCTACTTTCTCTGGACCATATAAAATTATAAATAAACTTTCTGATGTAACTTATGAAATAGATAAATTTAATTATGAGACAGGACAGAATTCCGTTATTGTGCATGTTTCTAAATTAAGACCCTATTTTTCACCCGAAGATTTTAAACTGTTTCATGAGCAGTCCAAAAAACAAACAAAACCTCAGATACAATCACTAGATCAAACTAAAGTCAAGACAATAGATTAAATTTACCATTAAAAAACCATAATTTTCAACATCAGCGGGTATGTTCTTGGAGCGCTACAAGAATATTACTTGTTTTTGGGAGTTTTTGGGATTAAATTGGGCTCCTTATGCAGGCATAAGGTGAACACTTTGATTGTAAAAGCTTTCAAATTGATGTTGATAAATTAATTTTAAGGGTGTTTAAGTCTAACTATATTTACTCATTTATTTGACATTAGTATTACTCTATTTATTCAGCAGATATTATATGATAATAGTTATAAAATCTAATGATTCTACTCAAACCTATAACATAATATGTGATTTTCAGTGATTGTGAAAACTACAGATTAAAAGTTTTTCAAAAAAGCACACTTTTTTTATTTCCATTTCTCAATTAAGAATGACACCTTTTATTCCTATTGTATTTTATTATTAAAGTTTATAAACCATGTGTGGATAAAACATTATTCTACATTTGGCATTGAAAACTTATAACCAAATTTGACAATTTTGTAAAAGAGTATCAGAGAGGAATTATTGTAAGGAAATACTGGTTGAGAGTCCATTTTCTAAATAGTTAGATTTAATTTTATTTGGATTTTGGAATTATTATGATTTTTTTTTTTATTTATACTTTCGGCTAGCAAAAAATACTTTCTTATGCTATTAGAAGATAAGAAAATTATTTAGTTGCTATGTAATTATTTTTATCCTCAACCAATATTTTCCCTATCAATAATAAACAAATAGTGATATTTTCTTTTGATTATACTCTTGTTTTACTATTATTATTATTATTATGATTTCTATGATGAAGTTTAGTATTAATTATACTCTTATTGAAAAATATTAGGATATGGAGTCTTATTATACTATTACTTATTATTGTTGACATTGTTATTATTTAAATTTTTCTATATTATTTATTATTGATATTGAGAGTGATGCTATTTATTATTGAAAAATTGATATATTATTGAAAGATGTTGGATCCAACATAACATAAAAAACAAAGCTTAAACTAGATTTGGAGATATTTAATTAAAGAGACTGTATTCACTGGACATTGAAAAAGACTCTTTTATATATTCTTGAAAGACTTTTTTCATTTAAAGGACTTATTTAAAATAAACTATGCATTAAGTCATTGTAGTTATTTAAACTTCCATGAGAACGAACTTTTATTGTTTTTATTATATTTTTATCTCTTGCTTATTAATATTCATAACTTATTTACTGTTATTATATGTATTATCTCCTATGCACTTACAAATGGTAAGTGATGTTGTAACATTATTGTATTTCTTTCAGGGAAATGCTCCTACCTAAATTCAATTCAGAATTATTTTCTGTTAACTATTTTATTTTAATCGCTAATATTTTTTATATTGCGTTAATTTTCTTTTCTGCCATCTCTTGGCTTCCTGGGTTTGACAGTTTTATTCCAAAATTTGACTTTTCTAAATTATTATATTTCTGTTGTCTGAACTTGTAGTTTTATTTAACTATCAATTTCATACAAAGTCTTGGGGAGGGGGGATAATATTACAAATTTAAATTTTTTTTCGCCAAAACTAACCTTTATACTACCTTAATTTTCTTATAATAATGTTCCGTACTTACTTCAAATTATTAAATTAAAATCTTATTTCTAGATCTAATCTGTTAATCTGTGTGCAGACGATATAAATTCTTAATTTGCCTTAAAAAACATTAATCCAGTATGCGTAAATTTAAAAAGATGGCTCTAAATTAAAAATATTCTTAATTAAAACTTTATTTCTTAATATTCCAAATAAAACTGATTTCTTCTATGTTTTTATCAACCCTTTTTAAGAAATTCTTATTAAATTTATTCCAAACCCATACCTTTAAAAAATATCATTATTTTATTTTATCTATTTATTTATTTTTCCGCCGTCAACGATAATGTGCATATTAATAAATTCATTTCTTTTCTTTTTCTCTTAAAATTAATCATGTATAAAAATCGTCTGCCTAAGATATTTAAAATTCGGAGTCAATTATAAATTGGTTAAATAATATTTTTTTTAAAATAAATTTATCGTCTGTTTAAAATAGCCTCGTAACTGGACAAGAATTCTGTTTACAAAAAAGAATGATGGTTTGAGGTTACCGAAGGTTCCAGAACTTTCTTTTCAGTTTAAAAGGGGGAAGTCTCGAGATGAAAGGAAGATTCTGAAGATTTCTTGGGTTGCTTCTTCGATGAGGACAGCTCGCTGAAATAATGATGGAATTTTTGCAACAAGGAGCTTTTCCTTCCTCATTATCACGAATTTAATAAATGAATTTACAGCAGCCCATGACTAATTATTGGATCTTCTACATTTATTTATTATGTTTGTTTTTTCCCTCGCTTGCCATGACTGCGTGTTTCTGTTTAACCAGTGGAAATAATTCGAGTTCTCCTGAAATCGTCACATTTGCTACTTCAGCGAAAACACAGCATTATGCCAAGGATCGGTAGCTCAAATTCTATTGAATTTGACGGTTTGATCAAAAATCAAATTTTATAAAAGAGAATCTCAAAAATAAGTTTGGAAAAACTTTCAAATCATACACTTTAAAAAAAAGGTTAGAGCGAAGCGAAAAATAATATGCAGAAAAGGTATTACGCAATGTTGCTAAGATTCTCACAACTTAAATCTTACTGTAAGATTTCATACGATTAATTAAATTGAGCACATTTAATATGGTGTCAAAATATTTGAACACTTCTAAAGGGCTCTGGCAATTGTGCTCTGAATAGACTCGAGCGTTATAAATATCGTCCTTATACATTTATTTGTGAAAACACACTGGAATGACCCACCTCAATGACAAATTTCAAATTCTTGGATTTAAAAGCGTTTTTAAATGTTCAAATTAAATATGGACAGACAGAGTGATTAATTGCATCTATACTGTGTTTATCCATTACATGAAACTACTTAATAGATTTTTTTCTTAGAATTCGTTAAGAATTGCTAATTTCTAGCTATTTCTATATTTTTAATTGAAAATCTTATTTGCATTTTACAATAGATTAAATTTAAATTAATCATTGCTTCTTGAGTAAGAAAATGCAGTCCTTGCACATGAAATTTTTAAAAATGGAAAAACTACGAAATTTTTAAAAATAATCTATTATTTTTTTCATCAAAAGATCTCAATTATAGAAAACATTAGAAGATAAAGGAAAGCGGTAGATATAAAATTGCTGATAGGGTTTGATAAGAAGCAAGAAAAAATTTAATGAAATAGAAATTGAAAACTTGATAAGAACTTTTATTTCATTTAAATAGTACCATTATAGGTAAAAAGAAGGAATAGTAAAAACTAACAAGTTGGAAATTGCACGCCAAACGTAGCAAATGAGGTACTTTCGTACTAGAATGAAGTTTTAAAAATACTAAGATCTTTGTGTAATAGTACATATTTCGCTTAGAGTAGTAGCCGAAATCTTTTGGGTGCCCTTGTAAATACGATCTGCTTTTTATTATACAGGAAGTAACTTGTGGTAAACATCAGCAACTATACCAATTTCATAAAATATGAGATTGTTTAATGTATTTAAAACACCCCCCCCCCCCCCGCATATAAAAGAAAAACAATGTTTCTCTTTTATATCATTATGTATGAGAATTCTTTTGTGTGGTCCTGTAAATTAATAACAACTATTCTTTGCACCAGAGATTGTGCAGAATGTATCTTTTAGTACGTATTTCACAGATTCACACCACTTTTATTATATTCGGAAGGGTCTGACACAATGAAAATACACTTGAAACTATTTTTTACCAATCGCCGTAATATAACGGAATGCTTTTGATTGCCCCTGTAATTAAACTTTACATCCGATTTTCATAAAATTTGAAATGACTCGAAAAAATTTATACAAGAATTATACATTTTAAATTTCAAGCAATTATGTTGGTTAGTTTTTTCCCTGCTATATGCTAACAGACGGACGGATGGTCTGTACGACAGCAATAGGTGGTATGCATTTACATAATTATGAACACACTTTAAACGGATGAAAACAAAAGCCTTAAAAAATGTTAGGCATTCATTCCTCTGCAAAAGAACATAACATTGATCAAACCACATTAGGTAAGTATGTGGACGAATTTCACCAAGATGAACACAATGAGGCAAAGCCAAACTATGTGGCAACTAATGTTGCCAAGTCAAGTATCGGCAATGTAAATGTTTAAAACGAGATTTTTTTTCTTGCGCTTTTAACTCCATATAGGCATACTTTTTATACCACATTTTTCCCAAATATTTTTACTAATAATTAAAAGATGTATCATAAAGTCATTATGCCTTTTTAAAAACTGATTTTATTTCCCTTTAAAAAATATTTCAACCTAAATTAAAGTTTATAAAGCCTCCCATAAGCAGAGAGCCTTGACTTATTATTTTCTCATATTTAAAATGAACGATTTTTCAAGTTTCTTATACAATACACTTTTATCCCAATTTTATTTTGCTAAATGATTGCGTAACGAATAAAAAATGATATATAATTTTAATCTTCGTGAAATATTTAAAAAATAAAGAATCATTTTGTTAAAAATGGGCCAATCCTCCCTCAGTCTCCCCTACATGATGCATCATAAGTTATTAAATATATCTTATATATTTATTAAATAAAAATTATAGAAAATAGCCTTTTAAACTGTAATTGGCCATAAAGTAAAAAGCAACTGAATCCTTTTATGTCACCCTGAAAAATAACTATAAATAAACAAATCCTATTTCCAAAAAGAATGTGCAACATAAACAAGTTTTAGTAGATTTTCAAATAGTTACTATTATTAAAATGCATTTTACCGCCCATAGATTTTAGTGTAATCGAATTCATATATACGAGTCTGTAAAACGACTATAAATTCCATATGCACCCTTAGAAAGTATAAATATGATAATTTGGTTACTTTGTAAATCTGCTAATGTGACATTAACGTAAATGCATAGAAGCTCCGTATTTAAGAGTTGATAAAAATAATAAAATTTTACATTAACATTTTATTTATAAAAGATGGATTTATAAAAAAAAATGCGAAATGTAAATTTCAAATCAGTATGTGTGTTTTCTGTATAAATTACAATTTAAGTATTGCATAATATAATAATTTCAATGCAATATATAAATTATTGATTCTACAATATAAAATTTGAATGCATTATGCAATGCATTAATATTACTTCTTTGAATTACAAACAATAAATAATTCTAACAATATATAATTATGGTACAATGTCATATACTAAATATAGTAACAATATGACCAGAACAAAACACCCCAATTTTAAAATTCAACGAGTTGTAACCCGTCCAGTTTGACAAATGAAAGTGCATAAAAGAACTAATTGACTAAATTTATAAAAAAAAAAATCTCAAAAATAAGTACAATAATTAGTCAATAATATATTATTTATATCTAAAGTTTAATTTCAACTTTTCAGATTAATGAAAAGTTAAACTTTATTTCAGTACGTCAATAGTAATATGTAATTGAGATAAAGAAATTCTTAAGTTATTAATTGGGGCTTTGATCTTTGCTATTACGTAATGAAAACTAAGCGAAAATTGTGTCACTATGACAGAATTACAACTTCTATTTTCAACGAAATCTAAAAATAACTTTTTTCACCGTCGCGAAATACTTTATATGCATACTTTTCAGATTCATATTCGCTATTTTAAAAATATTTTAATCGATTTTTAATATATTACCAAACTTAATGTCATGTTTTTCAGTTACAATTTTGCATGTAATACACATTTACTATGACATCATTTTCACCCGCGGAAGCCCTCTGAGATGTACATCTCAATATCGGTATCTCCTGAGTGAAACCAATACCGAATTGTAACAGGTCTATGCATATAAATGCGTTATTTTAAATCATGTCGTCTTTTTCTGTTCAAAAGTTTTAAAATGGTTATTTTTAATTGCAATAAGAAAATAGCATCCGTAATGATATAGGTGCTTATCATTTCAAAAATGAAAGTATTGCCACTAATGTGAAGAAATTCCATAAACCAAATTTAAAATTGAAAATTAAATTACAAAAGTAGGATTATTTTAAAAAATAGCGAGTATGGGCATATCTACAGATGAAGTGCTTTCATTTAAAAAAAATAATTATCAAAACCGGTTCAGTAGAAAACACAGGCAAGATGACTATAAAACAGCCTTGTCTTTTAAATATATAGAAAATTCATCATCAATAGATATGACATTGAGTGATATTTACATAGGGTGGGTCTTAAATTTCATATTATTGTAAATCTAAAAATAGTTGAAATTCCCGTCAATAGTTCACGAAGCACCGTCTCAACTTACAGTAGAACTCAATTTAGCATATTATTTTCTCTACATAGAAAAATTTCAGGTTACATTACAGATTATTTATTATATTTAGCGATTGAAACTCGAAAAGAACAATTTAATTTTCAAAATTTATTTGCGCATTCTTAATAATTGAGGTGCTGATTAGGACAGACTTTAGACAAAAAATTTAACTGCTTTTAGATTTATAGTTCATGGAATTTAAGACCAACTCGTCATCCAATTCATATTCATATTTGTTATAGTTAATGAATTAATCAATTTTCAAACTGGGACGTTTATTTTTGGTCTCCCTGTATGATACGCGTATTAATTGTTACTATCCACTTCCATAATATATAATTTTAAATATGAATAGTTATTCATTATGATTTTACATAATTATAATTGTACGTGTAACTGGGAAAAAGAAGAATAAAATTTGTTTATTTAATCATAAGTTAATTTTAACAATATTATTTTAAACGAATCTTTTTGAAGCTTTATAGATATGGCTAGAACTCGTTTTTGATTCTAATTCGTTTTTGATGCCCTATATGTGATGTATCTAATGCATATACTCACAATGTAATAAGCTAAACACATGCACAATAACTGTTCACGCTTTTTCAATAACTATCGCACGTAGACAATACTGTAATCAAACTCTATATATGTCTTTGTTTGTCAAAACTTAACGCTATGCATTCTATATTTTACAAAAAGCATGTTACAATGTAGCCCAGAAACGTATATCAGTTTCATTAATCTTAAAGTAATCGAATCTAATTAAATGCCCTACAAACCATTCCCCTCCTTAGAGAATTCTGTAAGAGGATTTTTCGTACATCTAGCTATAAATATTATGATCTATGTTTTTAATAGGTAATGTTCTATTGTAAACCTGTCATGTGATAATCCAATTATATCTAAAGAATTTAAAGCGTGGACATACAGAAGATAGAGGAATCGAATTCGTAAATACTAGTCGAATGTGTTAGAAGGTGTTAAAAATAATTTAAAAAAATAAATTTTAGTTTATATATTTTATGTCTTTTAATATTTTTATTGAAATTATTTTCGATAATACCATCAACATAATAATTCTCATAATTATTTCTTAAGTTTAAACTATTTTTGTTCACCGGATTACATTTTTCTCGAGAGAGATTTATTTTCAGATTAGAAATCCATGCTATATATATTTTGGAATAGTGAAATTGTCTTTTATCTTTCAGTACGGTAAAAAATAATCCAGAGAACTTCTTCATAATGGCGTTTGAAAAATCAATGAAAATAATCAATAAAACTTTTCTTAAAACTTTCTTATCGTGAAGATATTTTGATCTTAAAAATTTCAGATTAGGAACGTGACCTTTACTTTATCAAAATGTTGGAAAAGGGATTATAATGTTGAACTTAGTATCAGCGGTTATAAACCATTTCATCCTTTTTAATTCAGAAAGTAACTTTGAACAGGATCTGGGATTTAAATGCTTAAGTTGTTATCAATGTGCAATATAATAGCAATAAGTCTTGATTACGTCCAATAACTATATCATAATAATAATAATAATATATATTCTACAGTGAAGAGGTAAGAACTTTTATTATAAACAATTATTTTACTTATAAGATGTCACTTTAAAAATGAAACATTTAAAATATATTAAATATTGACATGTTTCAACTCATATTCATTGAGTCATATTCAGGGTTCTTTCAAAGTAAGAACTTATATTATAAATAATTAATTTCCTTACAAGATGTCATTTTAATAATAAAACATTTATAATATATTAAATATTGACATGTTTCAAATCATTTTCATTAAGTCATCTTCAGAATGTAAATAAAAATTACAAACACAATGAACGCAAAAAACTGGAAGAAATAATTATTGAATTCAAATTAAATATAACGCCATATATATTTTCATGCGTGTCCCTACAATGCAGTTATCCTTCAAACCGTCCAAACATTCAATCCATATACTCGGGATGCGAAAAATAGCGTATCGTTACAAACATAATTTATTAATTTATTAATAAATCTTTTTCCTCAGTAAAAGGGCTTTTTAAAGTTTTAAATTGCTCATTACTGTACCTCATATATATTTTTAAAAATACTTGAAAAATTTACAAAACAAATCTTAATAATTAGAATGTCCTCTCTCATTGGCACACAATAAGCAGGTACACTGTAAATAAAATGCGTTACTTTACACCAAAAGTGGAGATAAGTTAGTTGCCCCCAAAAGTAGTGTAAGAAAACACCACCAAGAAATTGGTGTAATAAACCACCAACAGTCGACTGGTGTAAACAAACACTACTTTTAATGGCAACTTTGCCACCATTTTTGGTGTAAAGTCACACTATCACATATTTAGTGTACTTTAACAGCAAAATAAAAATTATTTAAAGATTGCATTTTAAATTTAATGCAGTCATAATTTAAAATAAATAGATGGGCTGCTAAGCTTTCTTTTACCTGAAACAATTTTTTACAACGTACATTTTAAACATATTGCTAGTTGGTAAACAACGAAATTTCCTATACATTGGTACTTTCACAAAAAAATAAAATATGCTTCTTTAAAAAAAAAAAAAAAAAAAAAAAAAAAAAAAAAAAAAAAAATTACTAACCGACTTTATTAAAAAAATCAAGCTTGGTGACAACTTGGTCTAACGCATATGAATGCATAGTTTTAATATGCTTATGATTTGAAAACGGTTGCAACAATGAAAGATAATTTGAGATAAATCATTATTTTTTTTATCAAATCATATTACAACTGTGCATTCAGATGCGTTAGTGCCAAACTGCTAGAACAAACTAGCGTCAATCTGTTTTTGATAACTTCGCAAAATCTATCTAGATCTGATCTTTGTTCAGTCCAGATTTCGCACTTTGAAAAAAAAAAAGCGATTAATGGTTTCTTCTGGTAGTATCACATTTTTCGTATTTTTTTTGGTTACTGTTAAGTCTATTATCTATGTTTATTTATTTTATTTTAAAACTCACATCTTTAATTCTCGTGAAACGTTTTATATATGATGTAACGTTAAACGAAATTGTATTTTTTAATGTTTGAATATATTTTATTGAAAAGAATGAACGCTTTTAATTGGACGATTGCTTCAGAAAGAATTTGAATTTTTAAATTTATCTAAATTTATTTTTAAATTTATTTTAAAAAGTTCTAATCATCAGATTTTAATGGAATTAAAATGGGACCACATGGCTATCTTATACATTCGAACAAAAAAGAAAAATCGGTTTATATTTAAAGAAGTTATCAGTTAACAAGAAATAAATACAGGTCGAATTCATAACCTTCTCCTTTAAAGTCGGTTAATTAAAAATAATTTAAAGATTACATTTTAAATTTAATACAACCATAATTTAAAATAAATAGTTTGACGCAAAGAAACTGTGAAACTTCATTTTAATTGAGACAATTTATTATAACATACATTTTAAACATATTACTAGTTTGTAAACAACGAATTGCCTATATTTACATGCTTAAAAAAATATTATTTATAGGTAAATAATGATTCCAATAAGCTAAAAAACATATGATAACGAAGTTTTTATGACAATATTTTTTGTTAGAGATTGGACAAACACCATGTTCACACATTATAAAATATTTTTGTAACAAAAATTATAATTACTCGTAACTATCACTATTTTTAATTCGGAGATTCTAATTTTCTTAAGAAAATAACAAGCTTAAGCTACATATGATATTAAATTACCTCACAAATATACAATTTAGCGCATAACATAAAAAATGCTTAACTATGTAAGCTAACAAATAAACAAAGCTGTATAAAAAAGTGGATTACAATTGTTATACAAAAGGCATATTTTTCGTTAAACTCGGCCATGTCGCCGTTGTCCTTAAAATGGCAGTGCACTAGTGCACTATTAAAAACATGATCTGATTAAAAAAAGAAAGAAAAACACACATGCATACATTATCTAGTTTTGCATCTTAAATATACAAATAATAATAATAATATTGCTTACCTTATGTTTACTTTTTCACCCGCTGTTCAAAAGTTAGGAAGGTGATTAGATGCGAAAGTAAAATGGCACCGTGTCGTCTGCAAACATACGATTCGTAAACAAAACAAAAAAATAATTTTCTTACATTGAATTTCATGTCTTATTATAATAATTGCGACTAAAGAATAAAAGACTACCCTTTCGAGATTATTCTTCATTTTTTAAAAAACTACTACAGAAAATAGTGTAGATTTCAAGTTTATTTGACATTTCATAACCGCATTTTAAATGTAATAATGCTTCTTTGTTTCTGCAGTGCACTTATTTTAGACAAAATAGAGGAAAAGATATAAAATCATATAATTATAAGGTTCATTTAAAAATATTATCATGAGGCCGAACAGCAAATAGTCCAGGTATTTGGTAAAAAATAAATGCAAGTTTTGGTGTAGTTTTGATTTTTGGTTCCTTTTATGTTTTTTGGGTCGCTGAACACGAATCTGGCATTATCCAACAAAATTTCTCCCCGGAAATACGTTTTTTTGCAAAAAACGTGTAAAAAACGTGGCTTTTTTTCGTTTTTTTTTAATAACTTCAAAATTATGCATTTTACATAAAAGTCATCAATACATAAATTAAAGAGCACAAAATTTCCTACATTTTATGCATTAAAAGTTTTTTTTCTCTGACCAATGGTTTAGCTGTGAGAGAGCTGCAAAAATGGGTGTGAAAAGCAAAAAGTTCTGAAAAACGTGAATTATAGCTCCGTACGTCGATGAAACATGAAAAACAACCATTTTACGCAAATTTTCCCCACTTGATAATACTGAATATATTATTATTGACTATACTTTATTAATCTGATGTTCATTGTTTCTTTCATAACAAAAAAATAAATAAAAATGAGCATATCTGGGATCAAAATCTTCATTTGCTATTACAAAATAATAATAGTAATAATTTCTTAATTTGACTTATAAATAATGTAAATAAAATAACTAAAGCAGGCTTTAACTGATCCCATCTGCACTTTCCCCCTTGATTGAAAGGGTGCAAGTGTGAAATAACGCTAACCCCCCCGCATCCCATGTCCACTTTCAGTGGAATACTAAACCCCCCTTCCCCACTAGTCTCGCCTCTGTTAGAGATATGCGTCGCGCAGATCATTAGCTTATCAGGAGGACACATTCCTCTCAGTTTCCATATGCAGCTGCTTACTTATAATTTAGTAATTCACTGTTTGTGTTTTCGTGAATATAGTGAACGTCTAAAGTGATTTTGCGCGATGTCGCTGTGTTTTATTTGTGACTCTCCTTTTGAAGAGTGAAAGTTAGTCGAGGTATTGCAGCGTTAATCAAGGCACGTACAGAAAGAAAGGATGGAAAGGCAGTTTTCCTAAAGGGGAAAACCTCAGTAGATGTGCATGTTAAGTGTAGAAAAGTATACTTAAATGAATGGATGATTACTGCTTATGTGAAGAAGATCGAGGAACAAAGTGCTAGCACTTCTCAAATTTTAAGAGCATCAACTCCTCAGTTTAATTTTCGAAGTAATTGTTTTATATGTGGACTGTGCATTTCGGAAGCGTTCATTGCAACACAAGCGAAAAATCCATCAAGAACGCAATACTATATACAGTGTACGACACATGGGATTCAAAAGTACAATTCTGAAAGCAGCAAGAACTCGCAATGATGATTATGGGCAGGCTATAATTCAGCGCATCGAACCAGTAGCCGAAGGTCCAAGAACAGAAGAAATGTGGTCTATTTGCCGAGGCAATCGATAGAGCAATGCAAAATATATACAATTACCTTGAAAATCATGATGACAAGTGTCAATTCTCCATGGAAGAGCTAATGAAACAGGTTACAGGGAGTTATCAACCTGATATGAGAACTGTAAAGTTTAACCTAATTGAAAGATATGGGGACGACATACTGATCACAAAGAATCAGAAAAAAAGTCCATTGTGTGTTTCAAGAATACAGGAGATAAGATACTGACTAATGCATGGTATCAGCAAACATGTGAATCTGATCGAGATGAGAGGCTGCGAATGGTTGAAGCAGCAGCAAAAATTATTTGCGAAGATATCAGGTAGAAGATTTGCTTCGGGAAACTGCAACAACATCGCAGTTGTTTTTTAAGACGAATAGGATGAGCTAGACTTGGAAGCCGATCTGGAAATGGATTGCCCACACAATGAATCAGAGGACCCAATGGAAGGGCAAAAAGTCATGCCGCAAGGTATCAAATATTTACTATTAAAAAAAACTTTTATTTATAATATTGATAGTTATAAAAACACCCACTAATTCCATTCGTCTATTTTCTATTTTGTAGATGTCGGTGAAAAGCAGAGACCCTCAAATAATAGAAAGCGGAAATAATACTTTGTTTTTTAAGTAAATGTACTTACTAATGTACATAATTATTTATAATTAAATAATAATTCATAATGAGTTGCCGTTTTTATTGTTAGCATTTTCATTGTAAAATATAGTCGATCATAATATCTTCAGTATCATTTAAAGTCAATCTTTTCGAAAAATGGTCAGTTTTCATGTTAAATCTATGTTCAGTGTGCCATAATTCCTATTTTCCGGATTTTTTTGATTTTCACACCCACATTTTGAACTCCGAGAACTTTAAGAACTGGAATCCGTGTCAGCTTTTATATGTTAAAGCCTGCTTTAGTTATTTTATTTATATTATTTAAAAGTCAAAGGAATTATTACTACTATTATTTTGTCATAGCAAATGAAGATTTTGATCACAGATATGCTCATTTTTATTTATTTTTTAGTTATGAAAGAAACAATGAGCATCAGATTAATAAAATATAGTCAATAATAATATATTTAGTATTTTTAAGTGGGGATAATTTGCGTCAGATGGTTGTTTTTCATGTTTCATCGACGTACGGTGCTGTAATTCACGTTTTTCAGATTTTTTTGATTTTCACACCCATTTTTGCGGCTCTCTAACGGCTAAACCATTGGTCAGAGAAAAAAACTTTTAGTACATAAAATGTAGGAAATTTTGTGCTCTTTAATTTATGTATTGATGAATTTTATGTAAAATTCATAATTTTGAAGTTATTTAGAAAAAACGTAAAAAAGTCACGTTTTTTTTTGTACGTTTTTTGCCAAAAAAACGTGTTTCCGGGGAGAAATTTTGTTGGATAATGCCAGATTCGTGTTCAGCAACCCAAAAAACATAAAAGAAACCAAAAATCAACACTACACCAAAACTTGCATTTATTTGTCCTTTTAGAGCACTTAATGCCTGGACTAATACATTATATTGCCATTGATTATGGGACACTTGCGATTTTAGACATTTTACTAAATATCTATAAAAATACATGAGGAATCATCTCGAAACTCTTAGTGTATAAATATAATAGTATGAGTCATACATCTCTGTGAAGATTTTTTCCCGAAACTCCAAAGGGGACCGTCAACAAATTAAAAAAGAATGAATATCTTTTGAATAACCCTGTCAAAACTAATGTAGCAAAAGCGCTCAAACTCTAGATTGTGATTGAATGCCTTATTGTAATAAGCCTTGTTCATTTTTATGCAAATAGCATGCATACTTGCAGAGTAATTAAGGTTTTTATAAAAATGATCCCAAATTTTTCCAAGTTTTTTCCTTATAATTTTCAGAGTTCTTAATATAAAATATTTTTTTTTCAGAAAATATGACAAACAACATTGCACACAGTACCCTGTAATCAGAATTAAAAAATAATGAAAATTGTATAAAAAATGAGTTGGTTTACTAAATAATTTTTTACTGCGCATGCGTCAACGATATCAAAATTTCATTTGCATATTATGTTAGCTAAATGTATAGAGCAACTTTTGTGAAAGTCACAAAATCATAACTTGAAATTTCTGACAATAATCGTCAATTGAATAAGTCGAAAGTCCGTTATTCTCAAAATGAAGCAAAAACAAGAGGGGTTGTATCCATATATTCATTGATTAGTGTCAATATAGAATACACAATATGGGATGTACTACTGCATTTGGATAAAATCCCTCATTTTTTTGCTTCATTTTGGAAACAACGGATTTTGTCCTTTTTCTATAGACGATTACTTTCAGAATTTTCAAGCTATGATTTTGAGACTTTCACAAAAGTTGCTCTATACATTTAGCTAACATAATATGCAAATGAAATTTTGATATCTTTGACGCAAGCGCAGTAAAAAATTATATAGTAAACCTTCTCATTTTTCAAACAATTTTTATTATTTTTTAATTCTGATTACAGGGTACTGTGTGCAATGTTGTTTGTCATATTTTCTGAAAAAAATATTATTTTATATTAAGAACTCTGAAAATTATAATGAAAAAACTTGGAAAAATTTGGGACCATTTTTATAAAAACCTTAATTACTCTGCGAGTGTGCATGCTATTTGCATAAAAATGAACACAGTGTATTACAATAAGGCATTCAATCATAATCTAGAGTTTGAGCGCTTTTGCGACATTAGTTTTGACAGGGTTATACAAAAGTTATTCATTATTTTTTAATTTGTTGACGGTCCCCTATGGCGTTTCGGTAAAAAATCTTCACGGAGATGTATGACGTATACTATTATATTTATACACTAAGAGTTTCGAGATGATTCCTCATGTATTTTTCTAGATATTTAGTAAAATGTCTAAAATCGCAAGTGTCCCATAATCAATGGCAATATAGTGTATTTCAGCCATGTATATCGGGAAGACGATTATAGTTTCTAGGCCAATCAGCCCGAGCAATCAGCGATCGCTACCGATGTCAACAAGCTCAGTCCAAAGGTAAATACAAGTGTCTACTTAGGTTTAAAAGTCTATTTTTGATAAGTTGTTTTTAAATTTAAACAATGCAAAAAGAATGGTATTTTTGAAGATAGCAATTTTCTTCAACTATTTCTTATATTTTATATCCCCTGATAAATTATTCTTCTAAACATTTTTACTTATTTATTTTTGATAAAAGGTTTAATGCTTTTAAACAAAACATTACTTTTTTTTATTTTCTTCTATCTTTACAAGAAGAGAGTATTGGATTCATGAAAATTTTCGACGAATATACTCGTTCTAGAGGTCAGAGAACCCGAAAAACATGTTTTTATAAAAGGTTTGTCTGTGAGTCTCTCTGTCTGTTTGTATGTATGTGACAAAAAAATTGTGGGCTCTTTGTTTCAAGAACCAATGTACGGAATTTCACAAAACTTTAGATTCTGTTAGACCATGATATAAACTATATCTGATTAGTTTTTAATATATACATAGCTGAACAGGAGGCGTTGCTATGCTGCATTATTCACAATTTCCACAGTAGCCTTATCTCAAGAACTGGTGCATGGAATTTCATAAAACTTAGATTTGGTTAATATACTTAATGCATCATGGGGCTGATTGGTGCAAATCGCTGAACAAGTGGCGCTGCCATGGTGCATTATTCGTGATTATCGCAATAGCTGTATCTCAAGAACTAATGCATGAAATTTCTAAAAATTCAGTTTCAGATACCCCCTAATATAGATTAAAGTTGTTTATTTTTGGGTTTGAATTGCCCTACAGATGGCGCTGCTATGCTGTATTTTTCACGATTTCACGATAAATATATCTCAAGAACTAATGCATGGATTTTCACCAAGCTTCAGATTCAGTTAGTAGCTGATAAAAAATGATCCTGATTAGTTTTTGATATACATCACTCAACATGTGTTGTGCACATTTTTTAAAAAGATTTTGGAATAGCTCTAGCTCAAAAACTAATGCACGGATTTTCATCAAACTTCGTTATAAATTGACATAAGTTGTTGCTGACTATAAATTTTGGTTTAAACCATCTAACTGGAGGCGCTTTTATGCTGCATTTTTTAGGAAGCATTAACATGCATAAGATAGAAGAAGATTTTGGGATTGCCATATCTGACTAGTTTTAAAAAGAAATTCCATAAAGCAAAGACATTTTTTTTCTTTAACAAAGATTAAAATTAGAATTTCATTATTATTACATTAATCGCATTCAAACATTTATAAAATTTGTTTAACTAACTTATTAGAATAACATATAAGTTAAGCATGCGATGTATAATAATAGTATTAAGGGGAAGAGGAGGAATAAGCATACCCATCAATGTTTATAAAACATGGAGAGATATCTGAATACAAAGATAATTGTCAATATGAGAAAGATTCTTTCTAAAATTGACAATAGATTAGGATGGATTTGGCTATACATCTTTAAGCTAAAAACCACATGTTTCTTAGGAGCCGTCCATAAAAGATGTCACTCTTTTTTGCATATTTTTGACTCCCGTCTCCTCATTTGTCACAAAGTGTTACACTTCACTTTACCCCCTCCCCCCCTCTTGTCACATGTCATGCTATATTATGTAAATATATACATCCAGTTCTAATCAAAGCACTACGTTTTAGATCTCATTTCAAGTTTTATTTTTAAACTTTTACAAATGTGTTTTGATGACATTTGTGAGCTGAATAATAAAAATGATTCGTATTTTGCATAAAGTAAGGTTTACAGCAACAACAACAACAACAATAATAATAATAATAATAATTAATATAGAATAGTAATAAAATATTAATATGAAAGAGCAATCGAAAACAGTAGTATTTAGGAATTTGAAATAGAATTTAACATATCTGGCTTTAAATCTTTTGCTTTATGAACGCAAAATATTTTAATTTTAAACTAACTATATACTTCATAATTTAATCTAATGAATTTTAATGCTTTTCTTTTAACCAAAATGTATGATGTCACATTTCTTCTTACCCCCTCCCACACCCTTCTCACAAACGGTCACAATTTCATGACCCCCCCCCCCCATTTCAAGCGTGACATCATTTATGGACGGCCCCTTTGGAAAATGAGTTTGTTTCCAAAGCAGGAAGAATGTACAATGACACTTTAAGCAGCAAAAGAATAATAATATAATGCACAGGGAAAAGTAAAATAAATGCACTTATTGCAAACTTTATCAAGTGATATAATAACTTACTACGCAATTAACGCAATGAAATTGAAAAGCTTCTACTTTAAGGAACTTCAAAATACGTCAAACATTGCAAAAAGTTCTGTTTTTTAATTTCATTTAACCAGCAAATAAACAGTGAAAAAAATTTCTAAAGCTATCTGTCTACATTTTTCCCTGCTAGTTAGCTCACTTGCACGTAATATAGTTGAACTATACATCGATGTAAACAAAATTTAATTACGAAATCCAGTATAAGTATAATTTCTAATTGAATTAAATAAAATCCAAAGTCATTCTGGAATTAAAAGAAAGAAAAAAAATATTTCACTCTTATGGCGTTTTTATTGTCAATCAAACAGTGTAGGCGTGTATATAAATGTTTTGATAACGCTCGCTGATTGGCTTAGAATCTGTAATCATCTCAGTGATATACTATACACATCTTAAATATGCGCCCGGACAATGCCAATATCGGCTAGTAACATAGTATAAATAGTTCAGCATTTGTTTCTGATTAAGGTTTTTTTTAATTAAATTAATACTTCATCAATAAATGAGTAAAAAATAATAATATAAATTAAGCATAAATTTAACAGACGTATAATCGAACAACGCTTTTAAACCATTGAAACTATCAGAATCAAAAATGCTGCTGTATGTATCAATATTTGGCTATTTTTTTCGGCTGTTAAGTCTTGGAATGCAGCTAATAAAGAAATATTACTTTTAATAAATTTAAAAATTTTATTTGAATACATTTTTTGTTTCTTTTTCACATGAAAATGCTTTTTGATGTAGTTAGAAGTTGGTCTAATATGTATACATTAAAAGTTAAAAATTAACAAAATTTTCTATTATATAACAATCAGCCAATTTTCTATAATTTCTGAAAGCTTGGGTCAGATCCCCTATTTATGAAAAATACAATATGAACTAAGGATGTTCTTTGCTGGCTTAAAATGTAACATTAAAATTACATAGATTACGTAACACTTTAAAATACTCATTTATTACACATTCACTAACTCCTGGCACATATATATAATATGCTATACCCGTATTCCACTGCATTATAAGAAAAAACACTTGTTTCTTAAATTGCGAAAACTTATTATAACCACGAATGAAAATATTTGATAAACGTTTCTCAGTCACCAATATTCCACCCAATATTCCAACATGTTTTTTTTTTTATGCTTAGAAATCTCACAAAACATTTCATTTTTGAAATTTAAAGGAAATTTTATCGAACTAAATTTTTATTACCTACTGTAATTTTCGGAAACATTTCTGAATAGCTTTTATAATGCATTAATTAGATTTCTCTACCCAAATTATTGGTTTTTCGGCTACTATAAGCCTTTCTTTAACCCTTTAACCCTAAGGGACTCGGGCGTCTCTTGCACAAATTTTATTTGGCCAGCACCACTTTTTTAAAGAAGTTTCCTTCAAGTACACAATTTCAAAAATGCTCACAATACAATATGAAGGCAAATTTTATTTTCCTTTATTATTGATGACAAAAACGAATTTTGCAAGGAAAGATGATGTCTCCGCAGCGGAGACAACGAAGTACCAAGGGTTAACTTTCTTAGCTGAACTGAAAATGTGTATAAACTCGTGACAGAAATTTTCCAATTTTAGTGTTAATGCTGTTAATTCTATATGTTTTTCAGATAAACACGTTTATTGAACATGAAAATGCTTATTTCAAACCTATTAACATTAGAAAAACCTGTTTTCTGGGTAACAAGAACTGGTTAATGCATTGTAAAATTTACATAGAAACATTTTCGGAAACTGCAAGCATCTATAATAAAAATCATTTTTTTTTTTTTTTTTTTTTTTTTTTTTTTTATAAATTCTTCTTTAAATTTCAACGACCAATTCTTTTGTGAGACTTCTAAAGATACAAGATCGTTTTTTGGAATCTTGAGTGATCCGGAAGACGTTATTGTATGTTTTTGTTCGTGATTATATACTCAACATGTGTTGCTCTTATGCAGATTTTTTTGAAAGATTTTGGAATAGTTCTAGCTCAAAAACTAATACGCGGATTTTCATAAAACTTCAGATCCAGCTGTAAGTTGACATAAATTGTTGCTGACTATAGATTACGGTTAAAACCACGTAACTGGTGGCGCTCTTATGCTACATTTTTCAGGAATTTCGGCATGCATAAGATAGAAGAAACTTTTGCGATTGCTACATCTGACTAGTTTTAAAAAGAAATTGCGAAAAGAACAGGCTTTTTTTTTTCTTTAACAAAGATTAAAATTAGAATTTCATTATTATTGCATTACACGTTATTTCGTATTCAAAAACAGAACTGTCTTTTTTTACAGTGTAGTTATCGTTTAATGTTCCTTATTTCTTTTTCATATAGTTTCAGATTGATAAAATGATTAGCTTTTTAATATATATCACTTGTCTGGAATGTATTTACTTGCTGTTGAAAAATCAGTATTACATAGTTTGAAAGTCAGTGATTATCTCTCACTTTCCAGTGTGATGAAACATAATCCAAAGATCTTTATGACGCCGCTTCCAAAAATGAAACAATCGATAAAAAAATTCGGGAAATTTTTACTCTAGTTATTTTTTCTTTTTTTCTTTTCGGAATTTTAGAATATGAACGTGACCTTTTCTCCAGCAAATTGGAGGAAAGAGGATTATGCCGTTGAACATATTTAAAAGCCCATGAGAAATCCTACGCGTCGTTAAGTAAATGTTCAGTTCAAATGAAGGGGTTGTAAGTGATTCTAGCTTTGGACGTGACCGCAAAAGTGTGGTAATTAAAAAAGATGACGCTATTAGCAAAGATCGTATGGGAGACAGCCCTCAGAGAGTAATCCTGGCTCATATTACCATAGTAAAACTTAGTAGAAGTATTTTTTTAATGAACTTTTATTGTTTGTTTGGTGGCATTCTGTTTTTAAAAAGCCATAACATGAGGAGATAATGCAGGCACGTTTAAAATTATCGATCCTGAATAAATGTTTGGCTATGTAAATTTGAATTTTGGATTATTCAAGAAAAATAAGTTTAAAAGTAAAAGTAGTTTTTAAAAAGCATTATTTAATAAGCTTTCAACGCTTATCTTGTAAATCACGCCCAAGTTTATGATTTGTTTCGTATTTTTTTCCCGAATATTTCCACTACAATATATTTATTTGCTATGAATAATTCTCATCTGATACACATAAAAGATTTAATATTTAGTTATTAAATGATAAAAGCGCATTTCTTTATTAAATAACATACTCTCAAGATTTTATATATAATTTATTTTCTGCTTTTTAGCTTAAAAATACTTAATATGTTGCAGTTCCTCAGCCATTAGACATACTTTGGCGAGCATCTATAATTTCGTTACTGTTTCATCTTGCATTTAACTATATGAATTACTGACGGTATTTGGCAATTTCTCACCTATGTGAGAATAAAGAGAAAATACATTAAAATTATTGTATAGTTTTTAATGATGCAATTATTATACAATTATTTATAATGTAATGTAATCATTTATAAGTTTTATAGAGCATTACATTGCTTTGTTGATAACAAAAACTCACTTTTGAATGTAATTTTTATAATTCTAGACTATAGAATGACGGATCAAAATCGATTATAAAATTTTATCATTAAATGCAAAACCAAGCTGAGAGTAATAAAAATGCGTAAAAATTCCACCATATATCTGAGAACTTTTCCAAACACTTTAAATCATTCAAAATATAATCTATAAAGCTTTCAAACGTGAGATTCAACTGAAAAATTCTTCTGGATTTTCAAAATAGCCAAGAAATACTCATATTTTAAAGAAAAACTCTTCGTTTAAAAAATTACTTTGAATTTCCACATCCTTTCGCTTGAAATTTTATCTGTTTCTTCCTTTTATTCGAAATTTATATTTTAGGTGCGTTCTTAAATTCGTGAAAACGTAGCACTTGAAGTGGTCGTCTGGTCCATCCATTTGTCCATCTATAACAGTATAAAAACTACCAACCCGAGAAGTTTCAAATTAATTTATATACTGTTATCGTTGCAAAATTTTGTCCAGTCATTTCAAATTTGATGAAAATAGAATCAAACATTAAGAACAAACATATTAATCCTTTGCACCCGAGAGGTGAATCTCATTCGCCATTAATGTTGTCAGATATCTCTCGTAAATTGGGACTTCAAATGCTTGCATAATATCTTACAGTTTATTTGGCCATTTTTTAACACAGATCATTCAGCCGTTTGATAAGGTGAAGAAAATTATTTTAAAATATTGGTGTCCAGAGAATTTGGAGCACCCATTTACGCACTAGTAATCAATGAGAATGATCTCTCGAGTACAAAGGGTTAATATAAGCTTTCTTCATTCTATTATATCCTATCATATGTAATTAATTCAATGATATTCTATGATAGGTAAGGATTTTAGGTGGCCATGTTTCCTATTATTTCTGTATGAAATAATAGGAATAAATTCTGTACTGAATTTAGTAATAGAATTGGGATAAATTTTGAATTCGTGCATTTTGGCGTAAGAGCGCAAGAGCTACTGCACCAAGATCTGAATATTTATAAAACTAGTTATAGTACGAACGCACCTTATTTGCCACGCTTGACATACAATTTACGAATTGATCCGATTCAGACTAAAATTTAAAGTATTAGCTGAAATTACTCAATTTTAAACTGTGCGCATTTTTTTCATTATTTATTTAAAAGTTAATTTCATTATTAAATATTTCTTTTATAGAGGCATTATAAAAGACTAGAGGTCTGCACGGGCCGGAATTTCTAGGCCCGGGCCCGGGCCCGGCCCGGCCCGTTGTAAAACTCAAAAGTTCAGCCCGAGCCTGGCCCGGCCCGTTTTGGTCCGTTACAATTTCTACGATTTCTAAAAAAAATTTTTTTATCATATAATTAAGATTTTTTTTTTTAAGAGTACTGCATACATTATCTATGGAATGATTTTACAGTATATTTTACAGGAAATACACATTAGGAACATTAATGATTACTAAGGTTCTTAGGCTTTCAACATTCAAAAAAAGATTCATTAAAAAATTAATATGGCTTAGAATAAAAGAAAAAAAAAAAGAAATTTAAAAACATCGTAATTTTTGAAGCTGTTTAATAAAAGAAAACTTATAAAAATATTTGTATAACATTTTATTAAAGATCTTAAATCCAAATTCATACGTTAATTCAAAGAAGCTCCTTTCTGATACATTTCTAAATTTATTTTTTTCTGAGAAATGCATAAGATTAGCAGGTGTCTTTATTCAGAAACTATATAATCGAATGGCGTTATCCATTTTTTGATACAAGCAATTTAAGAACACTGAAAGCAAATAAAATATTGTCATAGTTGGCGTTTTGAATAGAATTTCCGGAAGCGATAGCATAGGAAGGGAGAAAAACCTGCAACCATTTGAGAAACTATTATATCTCAACAAGCTTATACAAGTATTTTATTTACCAAAAATGTAAAACGCTATTCGATTCCAAATCTCTTCAGTAGTCAGGTTATCACTTTTATATTTTTACAATTAAAAATTAATGTCAAAATGTGTCAAAATTTCGCGTTATTGAAAAATTAATTTAAAAACCATCAAGAAGTATATATCCAAAGATTAAGCTAACATAAGTTCTTTATCGCTGTTCATAATTTTACAAATCATGTTTTCTGCCCTACAGATCTTAAGAACAATTAAGTCTTCTTTCGGTCCGGCAAGTCTATATGTAGAAAAACAATGCCTTGATCTCCAATTTTGATCTTGGCCCTGCACGAGTCAGTTTAAAAAAATATTAAAACGGGTTACACACGATGTAACTGTCCGATGCCGATCTCTACACTGCACAAGTTACATTTTTATATTGATGCTGTCAAACTAGTATGGCTCGTGACGCACATTTATATTTATTCTCGTTAAAACCATTTTCGTTGAAAATAAGTTTATATTTTATCGTTTACGTTTAAATCTTCAAAACTGGCCGGTAGGCCCGAAAATTTTGATATCGGCCCGGCCCGTATGGCCCGTTCAATTTTTTGCCGGCCCGGCCCGTTGAAAAAAACATTCTAATTCTGCCGGCCCGGCCCGATAGCAAATGTAAAATTCCGCCGTAACGTAAGATTCCGCCGGCCCGGCCCGCGGGCCGCGCCGTGTACTTACCACGGGCCAAGCCCGGGCCCGTGCAGACCTCTATAAAACACAGAGAAGCATAACAATGTATTGAAAATTTATTTATATTATAAATACAATCGAACTTCAATCCATCGTTTTTCAAAGAGTGTGGCAAAAAAAAAAAAAAAAAAAAAAAAAAAAAAAAAAAAAAAAAAAGAAGAAAAAAAAAAAAAAAAGAAAGAATAAAGATGAATGTGGATTAACTTCAAAACACGAAAAAACACAATGTTCATGCATTACTAATGCATGCAATCTATACAGTATACTAATAAATACTAATTCGTTACTTACTAAACTGTTAAAAAATCGAAGTTGTAAAAAATTTATATAATATCAATAATTTTGTTTGGTTTTTTAATCATTTTTTGAAATCAAAAAATAAATTGTCAAGATATACAACATTTTTAGTCATCTTCTGTAATTTCATATTGCATATATAAAAATTCATGCAGTTTCAATTTCCGTAATTTCATCAAACTTGGCACTGGTACCTCAGCTTCATCGAATTGAACGTTATCTCCTCCTTCTTCGACATTATATTTATTTTTTGCACGATAACACATTTCTCCTATGTTTACTCTCTGAAAAAGTCAGCCACAAAATAGCTCAAGTTGAGCTGTAATCCACTCATCTCAATGTTGAAAGGTAGCTTCTCAAAAAAAGAGTTGAAATAACTCGAGTTTTAACCAATTTAAATGAAGTTGAGCTATTTAAATAACCAATTTAGATCAAGAAGATTTAATCGTTTGAAAAACAACTCTTTTATGATCGAAAAAATTACAGCTCTTTCATGAGAAGCCAAATCAGCTCTTTCGTTTTAAGAGTGTAGGACACGACATGTCACATCTTTATCAATGAGGGCTTTATTATAATACGAAATACTATTGAACTATTTTAAGTGGATAGGATTTTACATTTAATATGATTTTTTTTCTCTCGTGTACATGAAAAAATGAAGGAAACTCAACAAATTCTCAATCTGAATGTTTTTTTAAAAAATTGCTACGAACTTAAGTGTTAAATCCAGTACCTAATAATATGATAAGTAATATATTTTTCCCGAATAATATTTTTTTTCTTTATTATTATTTTCAACTTCCAATAAAATGAACTACAAACCGAAATGTCTGAGAATTTTCCGGAATTTTACAGCTGTTTTTATAAATTAACATACAGAAAAAATATCTAAAAATCATCAAAGTGATATTTTCAATGTAACACTGAAATTTTTCTTATGATTTAGATTGTAGTCATTACGTTTTTAATAACTAAAATTCATGACAGAAATGTTAATAAACAATCAGTATATTTCTCGTAAAGTCTTTTCTTTGGTATTATCGAAAATTGTACTATTATTTTTTTTTAAATAAAAATACAAATAAATTGCATCAAAATAATTTATCAAGCAAATAAAACAGTTTACACATTCATATATATGTAATACATATCAGTATTATGCTATTTACTTTATATTATATTTTGGAAGAAGTCTTAGCTTGTACGTCATATGTAGCAAATGAGGTACGTTCATAAAATAACTAGTTTTATAAATATTTTCGTCTTGGCGCAATAGGTGTTGCAATCATGTGCAAATATGTATGAATACAAAATTTATCTCAATTATGTGGGAGCGATTCTTTCTCCAACAGCCAAGTATCATGTCTTGTAAGGTTCTTCATATCGCAGTTCTGATAGAAAAGGTCTTTAGAAAGCAGACGATTTTCTGAAAAAACTCCATTCAGACGAAAAGCCGAAGAAAAAAGAAATGAACGGAAGAGATCGTTGGATGGAATGTGGGGAGAGTTGGTGTTGACTTTAGAAGAATGTTGATTAAGATGACGCGATTAAGATGTTTTAATTAAAGTTTCCTTTTGAATGTTCGAATTGTAAATATTAATATGTAAATATCTTTTTTGTAAATATTAATGTTTAATATAAGTCATTTAAAAATTTAAAAACGGTGTCAGAATTTCATTTACCTCCGAGTTTATTTACTTATGTGTTCGAAAGAACTTTTATAAGAAGAATCTCCATAAATTTTGGTGTCAGAAGTGGGATTCGAACCCACGCCCACAAAGAAGAAATATATATATACTTTAAATAATCTGGAAGCCGTTATTATTTAGAATTGTGATGGAATCCTTGCTGGAAATTATTATGAGGAAATCTTTTTTGAATATATGTTTAATGATATGAAGCTGTTGGATACTGCGACAACAATGCTGTTTAAATGTGTGAAGCTGAGCATCTGATTATGAAGTGAGTTTATTATTTCATTTTTCTTTTCAATAATGGAAAAATTAGTTGATTTAAAGGAATTAGAGTTTTCTTTGAAAACTGAAAAATCAGCTAATATTAAGATATTGCACAAATTAATTTTTGGAGAAATCGGTGACAGAAATAATCGACGTAGAATTCGGAATTTTACTGGGTTTACGTTTGAAGTAGATTCCGATGAATATCAAACTAAATTCAAAGAAATTAAAGATAATTTTTCTGTTAACGACTTAATTACCATTTGCAATGTTTTGTGTATAAATAATTCGGGAACTTTTGATGAAATTGCTGCCAGAATAATTTCTAGTTTATGTGATTTTAATATTTTAAAAATTAATATGATAGCCGATGTAGGTACTCTTAGTGATGACGAAAGTGTTGATGAATTTAATGATGATTTACAAGATAAAACTAAAAATATTTCAACTGTTTTTGAGAATAATATGAGAAATGATTCTGGTAGTTCTAATTGTGAAAGTAATGAAAATCAGAAAATTCTAATTCCTGATTATGTTATTAAACCAAGCATTTCTATTAATGATATTGAAAGTATGATTACAATGTTTGAAGGTACTCAAGTACAAAATATTAATAAATGGATTGCCGATTTTGAAGATATTGTTTCATTATTTAACGTTAGTGATTTGCACAAATTAATTTTGGCTAAACGCCGTATGACAGGCAAAGCAAAATTATTTCTTGAAAGTGAAACAAATATTAATTCGTGGTCTAAATTAAAAGCCCTACTCATATCTGAATTTGGTCAAACGTGCAATTCAGCTGAATTACACGAATTGCTGTCCAAAAGAAAAATTAGACCACATGAATCGTTAGATGAATATTTTTTAAATATGAAACAATTATGCTCAAAAGGCAATATTGAAGATTCTGCCCTTATTCAGTATGTAATAAATGGAATTAATGACCCCATTTCTAAAAAATCTTTTTTGTATGGTTGTCCCCATATTGCTGAATTTAAACAAAAATTAAAGATTTATGAAAAAATAAGATCGGAGTATGAAAATGCAAAATTTCATAAATATGAAGGAGCTAAGCCTAAAATTAAATCCGAAGTTGAAGTTAAGAACAAATTTAAGCCTGTAAAGCCAAATATGCGTTGTTTTAATAATGGCGGGAATAATCATAAGAGTATTAACTGTGTAAATAAAGATAAAGGGCCGCTTTGTTTTGCTTGTAACGCTTATGGTCATAAATCATTTCAATGTAATAAATCTAAAGATACAAGTGTTAAAAATGCTCAGTCACAAGTAAACATTATTACATCCCAAGATTTAATTCTGAAAGAGATAAAGCTTTATTCTTTGCGTTTAATCTCTTTAATAGATACTGGTAGCCAAAAGACTTTGTTAAAGAAAAGTATTTATGATAATTTGAAGAACTTTGTAGAATTGTTTCGAGTATCTCTTTGACCGGTCTAGGAAAAGCCTCAATTAAACCAGAAGGTTGTTTCAATTCAGAAATCGAAGTAGATGGTTCAAAATTTAAAGTTACTATTTTTGTCGTTAAGGACAGTTGCATTAATTTCGATTTAATTATTGGCACTGATGTTATTCATCAAGGTACATTAACTATTTCTGAGAATAAAGTGAAACTGTTTAAAGCTGAAGTTCAGTCTAATGACTTTTTAGTTAATATTGTAAATGTTTTGGATGAGCCTAAAATTGATTTAACTCACATTGCTGACAAAAAATTACGTTCAGAGTTATACTCTTTAATTGAAAATTATGTACCAATTAAAACTAAAACAGTAGATGTTAAAATGAAAATTAATTTAACTGACGAAATCCCAGTTTGTTCTTCTCCTCGAAGATTACCGCCATGCGAGAAAAAAATAGTCGAAAACCAAATTGAGGAGTGGCTAGCTCAGGGAATAATTCGAGAAAGTTCTTCTAATTTTTCTTCGCCGGTTGTGTTAGTCAAGAAAAAAGATAACACAATGAGACTTTGTGTTGATTACAGATGTCTTAACAAAAAGACAGTACGTGAGCATTTCCCCTTGCCAGTTATTGATGATGTAATAGACCAATTACATTCTGCCGAAGTATTTACCACCATAGATTTGAAAAACGGTTTCTTTCATGTAGATGTTGAAGAAGACTCGCGAAAATACACCTCGTTTGTTACTCATGAAGGACAATACGAATTTTTGAAATGTCCATTCGGGTTGACCAATAGCCCTAGTGTTTTTCAAAAGTATAGTTATAATGTATTTCGAAACCTATTAAAAGATCACATTGTTGTCATTTATATGGATGATTTAATAATACCTGCTAAAAACGAAGCTGAAGGTCTAGAAAAATTAAAACTTGTACTCGAAACTGCATCGGAATATGGATTAGAATTAAATCTTAAAAAATGCAATTTTTTGAAGCGTGAAATTGATTTCTTGGGGTATAGAATCATAAATGGTAAATTGTATCCCTCTCCACTGAAGACTAAAGCAGTAATAAATTTTCCCGAACCAAAGTGTACCAAAGATGTTCAAAGTTATTTAGGATTGACAGGATACTTTCGAAAATTTATAAGAAATTATCCGGTTATAGCTAAACCGTTAAGTGACCTGCTAAGAAAAGATTCAAAATTTAAATTCGATATAGAAGAACAAAGAGCTTTTAATGAACTCAAACGTATTTTGTCGTCAGAACCAGTACTTTTAATTTACAATCCCAAAAGTGCGACCGAAATCCATTGTGATGCCAGTATTGATGGCTATGGAGCTGTTTTAATGCAACAATCTCCAGTAGATAATCAATTTCATCCAGTTTATTTCGCAAGTAAAAAAACCACCGAAGCTGAACGAAAGTACACTAGTTACGAATTAGAAGTTTTAGCTGTAATTGAAGCCCTGAAAAAGTTTAGAGTATATGTGCTAGGTATCCCATTTAAAATTGTAACCGATTGTAATGCATTTAAAATGACTATGGATAAAAAAGAAATGAGTACAAAAATAGCTAGATGGGCAATAATGTTATCCGATTTTGATTATGTTATTGAACATAGACAGGTTAGCAGTATGAGACATGTCGATGCATTAAGTAGGTATCCTATTTGTATGGTAATCCAAGATAGCTTAACTTTAAAAATTATCCAAGCTCAAGAAACCGATGACCATATTAAAACAATAAAAGAAATCCTAAAGGTGAAATCTTATGATGATTATCTAGTTAAAAATGATGTTCTTTATAAATGTGTTAATGGTAATGATTTATTAGTTGTACCGGAAGACATGCAAATGAATATAATCAAGGCCGCTCACGAAAAAGGTCATTACGCAGTTGCAAGAACAGAGAAAAGTTTAGAAAATGATTTTTACATCCCTAAAGTTAAACAAAAAATTGAGAAATGTATAGCAAATTGTGTTCCCTGTATTTTAGTTAATAGAAAATGTGGTAAACAAGAAGGCTTACTTCACCCAATAGAAAAAGAAGAAACTCCATTACATACGTACCATGTTGATCACTTAGGTCCATTAGAAAGCACTAATAAAAATTACAAACATATCCTTTCAGTCATTGACGCATTCACAAAATTTGTTTGGTTGTATCGCACAAAATCTACCGATGCTGCCGAAGTAATTTCTAAATTAGAAATCCAAAAATTTATCTTTGGAAATCCAGTTCGAATTATATCAGATAAAGGTCCTGCATTTACCTCTAAAGCTTTTGAAGATTATTGCATCAATGAAAATATCAAACATATCCCGATTACCACTGGATTACCCAGGTCTAACGGCCAAGTTGAGCGTCTAAATTCTGTCATAATATCTGTTCTGTCTAAATTGTCTGTCGATAATCCTAAAAAAATGGTATACACATGTAAGCAACGTCCAACAGGTTATAAATTCAACTTTTCAGAGAAGTATAAGCTCAACTCCTTTTGAATTGATGTTTGGCACTAAAATGAAACTAAAAAATAACATTGAAATTACTAGTCTTCTGAATGCTGAAATACAATCTGATTTTACAAATAATCGCGAAGATATGAGAAAAAATGCTAAAAAACAGATTTTAAAAGTCCAAGAAGAGAACCGTAAAACTTACAACCTCAGACGAAAGAAAGCTAACAAATTTAAGATTAATGATGTGGTTGCTATAAAACGCACACAACAAGGTCCAGGTTTGAAGTTAAAACCAAAATATTTAGGTCCGTACAAAGTCATAAAAGTAAAAAATAATGACACCTACGATGTAAAGAAACTTAGATTCAACGAAGGACCCATGGTCACCAGTACATGTGCAGAGTACATGAAGCCGTGGACGGACGAAGCTTGAAAAAAAAAAAAGAATTTCACCGATTGTGACACTATACCAACTATGACAAACCTCTGGACTGACAACTAATAGAATTTTAACTTTATTCTCGAAAAGACGAAAAGACGTAAGGTAAAAGAAGATGAAAAGACGTATGAAAGAAGACGAAAAGACGTAAGATAAAAGAAGACGGAAGACGTAAGAAAGAAAAGACGAAAAGACGTAAGGTAATAGAAGATGAAAAGACGTATGAAAGAAGAAGACGAAAAGACGTAAGATAAAAGAAGATGAAAGGACGTAAGAAAGAGAAGACGAAAAGACGCGAAAAAAAATATATGAATTTTTTCAAGAAATAATCTAAGCTTTGATAAACAATTTGAATAATGACTTCTTTTTTCAATTAAGACTTTGGATGCTGCTGTGTTTTTTTTCTTTATCTTTCCAGATGATCCAACTGCTGCTGCCTCCAAAGGGACGAGCATTCGAGGACGAAAGCCTAGTCAGGACGGCCGTTGTGGGAGCGATTCTTTCTCCAACAGCCAAGTATCATGTCTTGTAAGGTTCTTCATATCGCAACTCTGATAGAAAAGGTCTTTAGAAAGCAGACGATTTTCTGAAAAATCTCCATTCAGACGAAAAGCCAAAGAAAAAAGAAATGAACGGAAGAGATCGTTGGATGGAATGTGGGGAGAGTTGGTGTTGACTTTAGAAGAATGTTGATTAAGATGACGCGATTAAGATGTTTTAATTAAAGTTTCCTTTTGAATGTTCGAATTGTAAATATTAATATGTAAATATCTTTTTTGTAAATATTAATGTTTAATATAAGTCATTTAAAAGTTTAAAAACGGTGTCAGAATTTAATTTACCTCCGAGTTTATTTACTTATGTGTTCGAAAGAACTTTTATAAGAAGAATCTCCATAATTATATATATTAAATTCAATAATATAGAAGTATAACGTGCCCATCTTAAATAAGATGTCATCAGCATGGCAATCTGGAATCATTATCGATAGTTAAGTACCACTGAATTAATTACGCATGATAGGAATTATTATCAATCATCATGAGAACCTAGAGTCACTACTTATCATGAGATATCATTGAATTAATTACACATGATAGGATTTAATAGAATGAAAAAAAAACTTTTATTAATATTTCTTTAAATTTTGATTCGATTTTCATAAAACTGGATACGAATCGACAAAACTCAACAACGAGTTTTTTTTTTATTTAATTTCAAACCACTGGGTTGGGATGTATTTGTGCTGTTGTATGCAGACGATCAGATGACGACTACTGGCGCAGCGTATTTTTGTAATTACGAACGCAACTAAAATGCATTTATCATATTGGAATACCTTAAATATGTTTACATTACCCGTATTAGATATGCATGAAGAAAACAAAGCAGATATTATGAGATACAAATATAAAATAAAATCCCTTATGAATGAATTATTGCAGAGAACTCTAATCATATCGATGAGTCAGCTGCTTGTAGTATTGATAGTTTGAAGGTGAGATGTGGAACAAGGGTGAATGAAGCCAAACAAGCAGCAATCATCCGGGAAAAAGGATAAACGCGAGAGAAAAAACTCCTACTTATCTCTACATTGACAGATGAATGAGTCATTGTCACTCATGATGACCTTGAAACATTAGCATTGGATGAATGAAATAAAAGTACTCATTAATAGTTGAGACCATTTTTTAAGCAGTATTTTTCATTTTTTTCTCTTTATCGATTTTTAATGACTCTTGAAGTAGTCGATTTGAGATTAGTAGCCTTGTTTACTAAGCCAACAAGCCGTAATACGCACTGAGATCACAAGTTACTCGTACATTAGTGTAACTTTTTAGGTAATATTCAAGGTAGAAAATCAAATAAAAAAACTAAAGAAATGCGTGAATTTCTTTTCTATCAAAATATGAATGACTTGAAATGTTTCATGATAAAATTATCGCCTCATAGATATAATGCAAGTTTATTAACATTAAATAAATTTATTAAATCAAGATGAGAAATAAAATTCATTGTAATTTTTTCTCTTTTCGAAATTGGAAAAAAAAGGACTAAATAGTGTATTAAACACGTATGATAAAACTAACAGAGCGTATGTAATAAAATTATACACGATTAAATTATACACGATTATTATTATTATTATTGTTATTATTATTATTATTATTATTATGTTTTAGTTGGAAATGTCAAATTAGTAAAAATATTTACTTAAAAATAAACACATTGAAAGATTTTAGAAAAAAATATAAGAAAGATGTTTAGGATTATATCTTAAATTATAATATTTAAAGTGCTATAAGAATGACATAAAAATGAATTATTAAATATATTCCAAAGAGCTTAGCATTTGTCTTTAAATTTGGTGTAGCTTTTTCTTTTAAAAAATAGAACCGTTTGAACAACTATTATTTGTACTTTATTTGTAATACAATGTTACATATTAAATAACAAAATTTATTCAACCAAAACTTTCAAAGTAACAGTAATAAGTGTGATGTAGAAGAATAGAAAGGATTATCAGACTCCTCACTTATTTTTAAATACACATCCATGCCGGCGAATAAAATCTGCCTACTAAGTAGAGTTTTCTGCATGTGTGCTTTCATGAATTATCATGCAATAGGCTGCAAATATTGAACCTATCGATTTCATTTGATTATTGGATTTTTTGCCTAATCAGGAAGCCTTCTAAAAAAGTCAAATGTATATCAGATATTTTATATAATAATATTTTTAAGTTTCTTTAATTAACTCTGGACATCGTTCCTTTCACTTCTCAGTGAATGATTTGAAAATATTTTGTTTCATTGAACACATTTTGATACTAATTGAACATATTTTGTTTCATTCAACATATTTTGTTTCATTTCTTAAGTAAATTCTTTACATTTTACAAGTTTGATTAATACACCTTTTTAAATAAAATATCAATTTCAAATCTATAGATTTCTCTTTCAAATATTTTGCTAGACATTTGTGAGTTCATTCTTTGCAAACTCTATAAAAAATTCAATAAATAAAACATAAAATTATAATTTTTATTTAAATATAAAAACATTGTAACTAGATTTTATTCAGTCTGTGAAATCACATCTTTCTATTTATTCACAGAGAGCTTTAACATAATTTCAAAAAAAATGTTAAATGTCTCTGATTGCAAGTATGACGATGAAAAAAAAAAAAAAAGATGAAGACCACATAAAAATTTTTTAACAATGCACTCTTAAAAATTTTCTGTAAAATTACAAAGAATCTATGAGTAATCCATTATCTTAAGTCTTATGTAAAATTCCAGAGATTTGAAAAACCTATATTTTTTTTAATAGCACAGACGTTATTCAATAAACTTACAATAGACTTTATAAATTAACATCATTAAATGTTCACAAGACTCTGTAAATTTTTTTTAATAATAATTAAATTTAGATTTCGAAAACAGTGCATCACTCAAACTCTAGTGAGCTTTAAAGAATGTTCATCAACTACATTTCAACTGTTGAATCATCTAAATCAGTTTTAACACAATTCTCTTCAAGCCGTTATGGGGTTTAAACCCGAGACTTTTGAACACTGGAAGAACACATTACTGACTGACTATAGGAGATGTTGCCTTTTGTGTACAAAGTAATTTTTTTTTATGATTCAGTGTATGTGTATGAGTGGGGTGGATCTATTGAGCCTTTCAAAGATTTCACTTCAAAAATATCCGTTCGAAAATTAATAAACGGTTTGTTTTAATTTATTTTATATCGATACATAATACCTATTATTTTAAAAAATAAATTTTAATATTTTAATTAGTGTAAGTAGAAAATAAAAAAATAATGCATTTATTTTTTTAATGTATAAATTTGAATCTAATTCTTTTTTTTAAATTAATGATGTTTCAGAGAATTTTCGAAATTGTCGCACATTTATGCGCAAATATTTTTTAAATAATATTTTTAGTAAGACATAAGAGAAAAACTAACAGAAATGTAATTTATTACTTTAAAGTGATTTTTTACGATTTTATTATTTCATTCACGTAACACGTTTTTAGAAGATTGGTACATTTTTTTATAACGCATTTACCAATGAAATAATAATAATAACAATTGCATTGTAATAATACACTGGCCTCCAAAAGTTAAGGTACAACAAATTTTTCGAAGCTCATCAGAAAAAAAATGGCAATCAGATTAAACATCGTAGTTTATATGAATGACAATAATGAGCTTTAAAAAATTACGCAAAAATTACAGTTATCACTTTTATTTATAGAGAAAAATAGGTATTTGTGAATGAGAGAAAAATACGCAATTACGAAGCTTTCATAATTTTGCTTGTAAGTTTTGTTGCATTTGAACTATTGTTGTCAGTTTTGTTGACAACAACCAGTAGAATCTAGAAATGTGTAGAAGAAGTCATTTGCCCGATTCATTAAGATAGCGGACGGTAGGATGGATGGAAATGCGGTTGTCATTGTCCGATATTGCTAGACGGCTCAATGTGTCTCGCAGACTAGTCCAACAACTCTGGGATCTGTATGAATCCGAAGATTCTGTGTCAAGAAGGCACATTTCAGGTCGCCCACGTGTTACAATACCTGCAGAAGACTGGTTTCTAGCTCTTTCGGCCCAAAGGAGAAAACGCACTACTGTGCCGAAACTTATTGCAGACCACTTTGCATCTGGGAGAAAAATCTCTGCTACTGTGGTGCGAAGACGTCTTCACAATGCAAGTCTCTATCCAAGGCGACCAGTTGTGTGTGTCTTCCTCAACAGAGAACAGAGAAGGGCCCGCTTATGTTGGGCAAGAGAACATGTTTCCTGGACCAGACAACAGTGGGATTGTGTACTCTTCACAGACGAGTCCAGATTCACAGTTGAGAGCTATTCAGAACGTCTTCTGATCTGGAGAGAACAATGCACTCAATACCATCAATCAATCACTGTCGAAACACACAAGTACAGAAACGGTGGAATCATGGTTTAGGCAAGGTCCTCACTCGGAGGCCACACTGACCTGCATGTTTTCCATGGATGACCTCTGACTGGTGCAAGATATCGGGATGAGATCCTTGATTCGTATGTGCACCCATATGCCGGTGCTATTGGCAATGATTTCATTTTAATGGATGATAATGCGAGATTATACCGAGTTGTGGTTGTTGAAAATTATCTTGAGAATCACAGTTTGGAGAGAATGGAATGGCTCACTCTCCAGACTTGAATCCGTGGGACTTCTTTGGGACTATCTTGGAAGATAGGTTGCAACTTTAAGTTCTCCTCCAAGGTCATTAAATGAGCTTTAACAAGGCTTACTCCATGTCTGGTCAGCACTACCTGTTTCGGTGTCAATAATTTAATTGACAGCATGGAAAGTCAATGCCGCCAATGCATTCAAATTCGGGATGGACATATTCCGTATTAGAAACAGTTTTCAAAGTTTCTGTCACATTTTATTACATAATACTTCGATGTACTGATTTCTTCCAAAATTTTCAACCATATTTTTTTTAAATTTTATTTATACGTTTAACTTAAGTAAATCTCTATGTCACATTTAATAAATAACAGTTTAGCGCACATTTTCTCGAAATTTGTTGTTTCTAAATTCATTCATTTTCGAATTAGACGCAAAAAGCCGGTTGAAACTTAACTATTAAAGGTTAGTGTAATAACAGCATCGAAATAACCTACTTGCCTTGACAGACTATGTATTTCTCGATGTGCAGAACTATTTTTTAATGAATATTTTAAAACACTTAAGTAGTTCAAGCTTTTTTTTAAAACTATTGATAAAGTTAATAATCCGTATGTTTTAAACTCCAATATGCTCCGCTTTTGTTAATATGACATATTTTCAATATGATTTTTTTTTTCATGATTTTCACAATTTAAAGAGAAACATTATAACAGTTTCTTTTATTTATACTACAACACTTATTTATATAATATACATAATTATTTTATATAAGGTACCCTGGGGTAATAATGCCACGTTAAGGTTCTACCAATTTTCACGGCTCAGTTTTAGCTTGTATTTTTCAAACAAATATATGATTTGATACAGCAACTCATTGACTATCTATAAAAAAAAAATAATTTAACAGATATGAATACATAAAATGTAATGGCGTGATTTCTTGACCAATGCTATTTGGCGTTATTACCCACCTATATGGGTAATAACGCCATGCAAACAAAACTATGAAATAATCTGGAATAATTGAATGTAGATTGCCCAATTCTAAATATACAAACTCTCAACTCTAGAAATTGACAAATTGCATCCTAAGCTATTGAAAATGTTCAATTTTTTGTGAAAGTGTAAGAAAAATAAAGGTGTGTGTGTGTGGGGGGGGGGGGGGGAGGATGAGGCAAAAGAATATCAGACCGTGAGCTTCTTTTTGCTTAAAAAGGACCGCTTAAATAGAATTATTAGAAATATTGCACAGTTTTAACTGTGTTTATTTGAATCAGTATTTAGGATGTAGCTCGGCCACTGTAGGGAATCAACCGGGGTAAATTTGCAAGGATTGGCGTTATTACCCCGTTATAGTTATTGCGCTGTACATTTTAAATTACAAATTATCTCGAGAAGATATCCAAAATCTTCAACAACATTTTGAAAGTCCATGAAATGTACTACAATTTATGTAATTAACAAAGTATTTCCGGATAAAAAAAATAGTCTTCACATGACAAAACGTATCTCGCAAATTTTAGATCAAGCGTTATTTTTAGCTGCTTGTAAAAACAATAACACCTAAAAATGAAACAAATTAACTTGAAGCTGTTTTTTGCGATTTGATTCAAAACCCTTCTGCGCAGAGCACATGGGTGTTATTTACCAGATTATTTCATAATTATGCAAAATATTAGCACTTGGCGTTATTACCCCGTCTGGCGTTATTACCCCAGGGCACCTTAATTAATATAAATATTTCTTTTTATATGTATATATAAAATTGATAAATTAGGAAAATTTTATAAAATTATGTGTATTATTTGATTTGTTTATCTTTGCACAGATTAGTTTTAAATTAATTTTTTAGAATATTTATTTTCAGTATAAAAATTACTCTGTAATTAATAGATTTTTTCTATTTTGAAAATAAAAAATAATACAGGTGTAAAACATTGTTTAAATAATTTGGCTAAAGTTTTGATGTTATGACTGACGACTATTGTTATGATTCTTGAATATTAATTATCCCAAATACCGTGCATAGTTAAGAAATAAAACAAAAAAAAAGAATAATAAATAAAGAGGAAAGTTACATTTAAAGCAAATATCTGAAAAAATATTTATTTTTTCTAAATAAAGTTCTGAATAATACTAGTAGATTTCTTTTTCATAAATTAAAGCGTACACAGCATAAATTCTACCAAAAATTTATTTCCTTTTTCCAAAGGTAAAGATAAATTAAATTCCCGATCTGAAAAAAAAAATAGATAAATAAATAAAAGTGATTGTTTTAAAACGATAGCAACAAATTAAAAGTAAACAGATAAAAACAATTGTTGTGTAATTTTCTTAAAATAATAAAAAAAAATCCCAAAAATTTAATACATTAGTATAAAGTTATTGCTACCTGGTGTAGAATTCTTTTTATTCTTTTTTATTCCTAAAAACTAAAGTTAAAAGAAAATCTTAAATAAACACTTAACTATTGTATAGCATTCATCTGTGATGTATATCTTATCTTTGTTGGAAAAAAAATTAGCCAAATAAATTTTGATTTTTTTAAAAGTACAATATGATGTGGCTAAGAAAATCAATTTTTCTAGAGATTAATAAATAATTTTATTACTTCTTTCCTTTTTAAGGTAATAAATCCTTTATATCTGATTAATATTTTTAACCTTTTAATTTATTAAAGATAATGAATGGTATGTGAAAGATGTCATACTGATAGACAAAATAAACAGATATATTATAGCATATTTTTTAGTTGATTTAACACTTTCGGGTACGAATTTTTTTTCATTTTGAGAACTAAATTATTATTACTTTAATAATGTTAATCGTAGCTATCCAGATAAACTTACTGATGTTTAAAGATTATCTCGTTATCCGAAATGCAACGAATGTACTTTTTTGTGTACTATTCAATTAATATTGATATGATAATAAGCTAAGGAAGAGTTTTTAGAGACGTTTGGAAAATGAAGCATTACAACAAGGTTTAACCGATATTAGATTTTTCTAATGTTTCTTGCTTTTTATCATACATTATTCGTTCAGAACAGTAATGTAAATTTTAAATTTAAAGAAATTTATGTATAAAATAAAGGAATCGCCAACTATCCTAAGAGAATTAAGTAAACTTTTATTATTATTGTTATTACTAAATGTCAAAACATAAACGAAGTCATAATAAGAATGGCATAGACGTATACTGTCATTTCCATATGTATAAAATAACAAAATAATTTTCATGGTTGTTTCATGGTTGATAGAGCGTTTAAAGTCTGTTCTGATGAATTTTTAAACGAAGAGTTGCGTAAGATCCGTGAGATTGCAGGTTCTAATGGGTATAAAATAAGTAGCATCAATAAATTAATTAATTATTATAGAAAAGGGAAGCCTACACAACAATATCCAGGGTTAACAGAAAGATTCAATAAAGGGGATGATTCTAAAAATTTTAAAAGAGTTTCTTTTCCATATCTGAAAGGCAGTTTTGAGAAATTAAAATTTAAATTAAAAAAGTTTAATATTGATTTGATTGCAACTCCTCCACCAAAATTAAGATGTTTACTTAATAAGCAAGTAGATCCTATTGGACATGATGATCTTGCTGGAGTTTACGAAATACCTTATATTACTGAAAATGGTGACTTAAATTATTACATAGGCATGACTGGGAGAAAGTTTGGAATTAGAAAAGGGGAGCACGAATCTGATATTAAATTTGGACGTACTAACACTGCCCTATCAAGAACATATTTAAATGAGGAGATAAAAATATTGTTTAATCAAAGTAAATTATGTTTCATATCTAATTGTAATCGTAAATCTATTATAAGAGAGTCCATTGAAATTTATACGCGTAATAATCTGGTTTGCAATGATACCGTTTCTTTTATTATTCCGAAGTTATGGTTAGAATTAATAAATAAATTCCTCGTGAGGGCTTGAATGGGATGAACCAAGTTGGAATTTCTTTTGATCATGGTCTATTTTTATTTTTATTTAATTTTTTACAATAGCGCGCGTGTTTTTTGTGTGTTTTTTATATCGCTTTGTCGCGTGTCATTTGTATTGACCGTGAAATAGTTTGAAATTTTTATTTTTAGTTAAGTTTTTAGATCATGGTCTATATTTTAATTTAATTTTTTTTCAATAGAGCGCGTGTTTTTTGTTATTTATATCTCATTGTCGCGTGTCATTTGTATTGTCCGAGAAATATTTTGAAATTTGTTTTATTTATATTATGACTATGGAACTTATTTGACGGTTCCGAAACATGTCAATGTATTTTATTTTTACTATAACACCTTTCTTAAGAAAAATTAAAATTGTTATTAAAACAAAATAATTGTTAAGACAAAATATAACATTCGATGAAAAGACATATATATATTATTAAAAGAATACCACACACGAAAGGATTAATTTAACTAATATTTTCAATCAAAAAATGTACAAAGAAACATAATAAAAATATATGTTAAATTAATTTTTATATTGGCAGTTACAAAATCCTATGATTGGATTTTTAGCGTAATATTTATATTTGAAATGAATTTTCGGTACATGTACGATCCTTAACTTGCAAGCAAAAACAGAGAGGTTAAATTTCGCTAGAGAAGCAAAAATTTAAAAAAATACTTTTTGGAAACCTATATTTAAATTTTGAAAACTCTTAAGGCTTATGTAGCTTTTTCAAACAATTATTAATGTCAGAAATGCATGCGCAATTATTCTTGAAATTTACACAGCTTGGTACATACTTTTAAAACTATTTGTTTAGTTTATACGTAAATAAAACACATAATTATGTGAAAGGAAATCTATACTATAAGTAAGCCATAAAAAAGTAGACAATATTTTATTGCTTGCGTTTCATTTTCATGATTGTTTGCAATATTTGGGACGAAATTGTACTTTCTTAAGATCTCAAGTTCCTCTAACAAAGTCAATTTTCTGTTTTGGAAAAAATAAATTATTTTTGGGCGTCACAGATGATTGAATCTACAAACATAATATACATTTCCAGATTTTCAGATTTATTTCATATTTTCTCCTTCTAGAAAATGAAGTTTGTGTATTCAAGTAACCCCACCTCCATAAATACCATAGTTTTAATTCATAATCTTACATTAAATTCTTATTCTATTTACTTTCGTGATGTTCTTAAATCTATATTATGAAAGTTTTTACGCTGTAGAATGATGAGTACTTTATTAAACAAGTTGGAAATTGCACGTGAAGCGTAGCAAATGAGGTGCGTTCGTACGATAACGAAGTTTTAAAAATATTACTCTCATATATCAATCTCATAAAATTGTAAATAGTGAATTACAATTAAAACTCTCATCATACAATGTTCTCCCTATACCATTATGTAATGGAATACTTTTGTGTGGCCTTGTAAATCAATAACAAATGTTCTTTGCACCACAAATTATGTAAAATATATATTATAATATGTACTTTATAGTTGCATATAAATTTTATTAAGTTCGAATGAGTGTAACACCATTAAAATGCATTTGAAACATTTTTTCCCCTATGACCGTAATGTAACGGAATATTTTTGATTGTCCCTGTAATTGATCTATGCATCCGATTCTCGTAAAATTTGAAATAACTCGACAAAATTATGTAATAATTATGTATTTTAAATTTCAAACATATAAAATACATTTGAAACTTTTCCCCCATTGGTCATAATGTAATTGAATACTTTTGATTGCCCCTGTAATTGATCTATGCACCCGATTATCAAAAAATTTGAAATAACTCGACAAAATTATGCAATAATTATGTATTTGAAATTTCAAGCGATTAAAATGCATTTGAAACTTTTTTCCCCATTGACCGTAATGTAATTGAATACTTTTGATTGCCCCTGTAATTGATCTATGCACCCGATTATCAAAAAATTTGAAATAACTCGACAAAATTATGTAATAATTATGTATTTGAAATTTCAAACGATTAAAATGCATTTGAAACTTTTTTCCCCATTGACCGTAATGTAATGGAATACTTTTGATTGCCCCTGTAATTGATCTATACATCCTATTTTCATAAAATTTGAAATGACTCGAAAAAATAATGTAATAATTATGTATTTTAAATTTCAAACGATTCGGTTGGGTAGTTTTTGCGTTGTTATATGCGGACAGACAGACGGACGGACAGACTGAACGACCACTATAGGTGCTACGTATTTACATAATTACGAACGCACCTAAAAACTGTGTATATATTACGTTTTGATTAAAAATTAACCAAGTTAAAAATGATTGTCTAATTAATCATTTTAATCATGATTAAGGAATGATCGTTATGATATTTCAGAGAAAACCTATTAAAATATTGGAATTAAAAAAAATAATTCGTTACGACAAAAGTAATTTTTTTTTTTTTTTTTTTTTAAGATCGACCGAAAATTTGGTTTCGTCGTTGTTTCGCCAAAATCTCGTTTCCCGCGAAAATGCTACCTACAATTTAGCCGGACAGAAACTATCTATATTCCAGGAATCTTGATTCTTCTTTCTGAAATTTTCAACATTAATTTCAGCTGTATATTAGTTTAGGTGAGACTCTCTTCATTTATTGCTGTGAACATTATCGTTAATCATTATCTGTCATGATTGACACAAGACATGAGTACAAATTATAAAACAAGAAACGACTAAACTTTGAAGATTTTTTTTACGTGCTCATTAAGAGCAGCAAGATTAAAATTAAGGGGAAAATTTTAGTTTGAAACATTGAATGTTTCAAATACTCTTTGAGAAAGTTCTAACACAACAAATGATCATTTATAAAATTCATTGTAAAAGATAAATCCAGGTATGTGTACCTAAAAACATTTTTCAACTAGATTAAATTAGTATAGTTATAAAAACAAACTGTGTCATAGATGAATTAAATGTATTTCATTTCATATGAAAATGAAAAGTTTTGGTCTGAAGCACAGAGAGGCAGTTTTAGCCACACGTATAGTTAACCCCCTGACCGCCGAGCAAAAGGGCAAAAATGTAATGTTGTTTTCCCCGTAATTTATTTTAAATGTTAATAAGAGAGGGATTTTTTAACATGGTATAATTTTTTGTAACGTATATGCTTATAAGCCTTGAAAATATTAATCATCACTTAATTTCTTAAAACTGGATTATTTTTTTTTAGAATTAATTAATTTAAATAAAGCTTCAATTGCAGTGAAACCTGCAGCGTAGTGAATGGATTTATCCGGTCGCGGCAGTGGGAAGGAATAATATTCTTTGTAAAAATCGCCAAAAGAAAAAAAGCAGGACGCTTTTCGAGCTAAAACAATAACAGCCTGTCGTCAGCTGAATAATGCACACGTTCGTAAGGGGACAATGTCAGAGATAAACTGTTATTTGTAACTGGTGTTTATTTTGTAAAATTTCTGATAATCTAGTCACTGATCTCTCATCATCCCTCTCCCTCTGTCCTGCGTGGAAGTTGCTTTTGTAGTTGCTTTCCTTTGTCTCTTGTCTATTTTCATTTTATAAGTTATGTGTATACATATATATAAGATTTCAAGTGAATAACTTATTATTTAAGCAAAACTAATATTCTTCAAAGGATAAAAAATGTTTAATAGGCATAAAATATATACTTAACATTCAAATATTACCATAGAACTTAATAACAGTTATACTAAACAAGCCTCCCTGAGCTTATTTCGACCAACACCGCCATGGCTGAAATATATGAAACACCTAGCTCTTTGCACGCGAGTCTCGCTTGAGATATCATGCTCATTAAATACTTTGAGTTAATTATCTTTTATTGTTGAATACTTCATCTTTTATTCCCACATATATATTTTTTTTATTTTTTAATTTTTTTTTTATTTATTTATTACTTTTATTTATTTCTTTTTATTTCATTTGATTATATTATTATTATTATTATTATTATTATTATTATTATTATTATTATTATTACTATTATTATTATTTTCTTCTACACCCCGCCCCCCTTTTCTGTTCTATTATTTCGGTACAGTTCATCTCTGGCATTGTCCATTTACAGACACGTGTTTGCTTCAGCTGATGTCGAGCAGTTACTATTTTATTTCGAAACACGTCCTGCTTTGATTTTTATTTTATGGGGATTTTTCAAAGTCTATTATTTTAATTATAAATTATCGCCAGTGTATTCGGTGTTCTTTCGAAACATAATTGGTTAATAATTATTTATATTTATGTATGTATTAATTACTTCAAAAACATTTTTTTAGGATATTTTAGTTTTCCTTTTAGCTTTAGACCGAAAATAGGAAGATTACAGAAATTCTGTTTCGCTTTCGGTTTTTAAAAATTATTTCAATCGATTCTTAATTTTTAAAAATCATATTTAAATCTAATATCTTAAAATTTTTATTGAATCTCCCATTTTAAATTTATTTCATGTGACGATTTATTCCTGCACACGCATGTTTTCTAATAATGCATTTTTGTAGCCGCATTTATGTCAGTCAAAAGTGTTTCTTGAAACATTTATTTTATCTGCCTCCAAAGTCGGTGCATATTTCCTTCATGCGAATAAAATATTTCAATTTTAGGCTAAAGGGTTCATAAAAATAACTCTCCTCATAAAGTATTATTGCTTATATTTCAGTTAAATATTCAAAAAAAGGGAATATCTGATATTAGGCATAAAATATTCCGCTCTTTTAAAAATTTATGCAGAAAAAGAAACAGGGGATGGATTTATTTCTTTTTATGTATATTTTATCTAAACTATTAATTTAAGATTTATAGAAATTTCGAAAAGTAATAACTTAGAATAGATTTTTCATTTTTCAAAAATAATTTATTAGGTGAATCGCTTATTACAATACGAAGAATATATATATAAGATAATTTTATACATTTTCTATATTTAACCTTTCGGGTTCGATTTTTTTTCCTGTTTAAGAACAAAATTAATATTACTTTAATAATGTTAATCGTAGCTATCCAAATGGACTTACTGATGTTTAAAGATTATCTCTTTGACTTTAATGCAATGAATATAATTATTTTATGTGCTATTCAATTCATATTTATATGATAATAGATTAAAGAAGAATTTTGATTAATTGGAAGACGCTTGATTAATATCATACTACAACAGGCTTTATCAGATATTATAATTTTCTAATTTTTTTTTTCGGTTTATCACGCATGATTTGTTCCGAAAGTAACCTATATTTTAAACTTAAAGGATGAAATATATGCATAAGATAAAGGAATCGCCAGCTGTTTCAGAAAATTAAGTAAGTTAAGTTAATTAAGTAAGTTTATTACCATTGTTATTGTTAAATGTCAAAACATAAATAAAGAGACAATGAGAAAGGCATAGACATGTATTGTCATTTCCTTAAGTAGAGAATAACAAATAATTGTTAAAACAAAATAACATTTGATGAAAAGACATGTACTATTAGTAGTACACTAGACCCAAAAGGGTAAACAACATATATTTAAGATACATATACCCACCTAAAGATGTAACGTGCGGGTACACATCCTGAGTGTCATTTGTAACGTGAGGATGAAATGAAAACATAATTCTAGATATAAGTTAAAACCACAGTTTATTTAAACTGCTCAGGGAAAGTGGAGCGTCAGTTCGATAATTTCAACAACTACTCACAATACTAAAAGATTAAACTCATAACTATACTCACAACTCCGGCACTAGACTCAGTCGGGGCACTTCAATCCAACTTCTCGTTCAGACTCAGACAAACGCTAGATTAAAACTTTATAAGACAGCCCGTGGCTGTAAACACTCTTTATTATAAAAAATACTCAACGTAATTAAACTATCTCTTACCACCGGCAATCTCCCTGGATAGCTCCGCTCTGAATAAACTCCCTCGGCAAACGGTGCTGGCTGGCTCACTCTTAAAACATCATCTCATTCACTCCAGGCTAATAATCCAACTCCCTATAGCGCAATCCAATACACCTGGCTGGCTTCCGCCACCTTCTCCTCACACCATCTCACCACCACGCACTTCACTCAAAGCTTTTATACGTTGCAAACTGAAGTCGATACTATAAATTTGCATATTACTTCTAACAGCGACATAACTGTAGAACCGAGGCGAAACACACACGCTCTAGAAAGTTAAAGTAAAATAGGATAGAGGTCGCTTTCACGCTACACATGTTAAAACATTGACGTCACGATTTCACAAAAATGCTAGAGTGCCTTTATCACAAAGGACACTCCCTCACATACATATTATAATTTGACATATTATAATTACGGAACAGGAACTGTGTGCCAAAAAAAAATATGCACCTCGAAATAAATATTACTTTTCTAATATGTCAATTAAAGGGATTAAGGAATCAGTGGTTTCTAAAAATTACTATTGAGGGAAAGAGGGACCTTAAAACTCCTTTTATTATTATTATTATTATTATTATTATTATTATTTTTTTTTTTACTTGAAACATTATTCAAAGGCTCACTATATGCATTACGGTATATTTATCACACAAGAAATAAAAAAGTAAGTGGGTAAGTGTGATCGCAGATCGCACAGAAAGTTTCGTTGAATATTTTTTTTCTAAACAACTTAAGCTTTAATTAATAAATCCAAATCGTTAATTTGTATTTATTAAATTCTTACATAGATGTAGCACCAATAAATTCAATCTTAAAATAATTATAAAAGAAAATTATTTATTTTAATCAAATGAAAAAAATTAAAATCAAATTATTTAAATAAACTAAAAAATCTAAACTTTTTGAAAATCCGAAATGAAAAAAAAAAAAAAAAAAAAAAAAAAAAAAAAAAAAAAAAAAAATAGCGGAGATATAAATAAAATTTCTAATTTCTAAAAGCGAAAAAAAGTTTAAAAGTAAATTTAAAATGTCATATGAATGTCATATTATGAATATAAAACCTAATAATATAAACCCTTAAATGGGTCAAAAATGCAAAATTTCTTCTTATTAAATTATTCTTAGTATAAAATTTCAAGTTCCAGCATCGAGGATCGAATTAAATACCTTCTATTTACTAGCGAGATGCTTTACTTCCAGGCCATGGTATCTACACATAAAACGCTGAAACTGAGGTTCTTTTGAAATTTAAATAGCAAAAATGAACGGATGACAGTGAAAAAATTAATTTAATTAAAATAACAGACTTTTTCAAAATTTTATGATTTGTCGTGTGACACGAGATATCCAGCTGTAAGTATTTACAATTTGAACTCCCTGACTTATACAATCTTTGTGTATGACTCTGTGACTGATAGACAGAAAAAGGACAGAGACAAACAAAGTTTAAAACCTACATTTTTTTTTTTTTTTTTTTTTTTTTGTAACAGCATCTGCTAAATAAAGTTGATCTACGAATAATGATTGCCCAGATGACTTGCATTATTGCAATTAATTCCGTAAAGTCCATTGAAAGCATAAAAGACAACAAAACTAGTTTTTTACTTTTTATGACTTGTTAATGGAAGTTAAAATGAAGTTTTAATAGAAATCGACTTATTTAAAAGTGAAAAGTATTTGCAAGGAGAACGAAAACCGCAACCGTGAAATATAGTTCTCACTTTTATGCTGATAGATTTTTTTTAAAGATCATGCCACTTTTTTCCAATTAATATTCTGTGATTCACGTAAACTCCATCAATTTACATAAATACGAAATATTGTAATCCATACAAAATATATCGAAGAGAAGTCATATACCTTTACAGGTATTATTTTTGAAGATTATGTTTTCATTTCGGTGTGTAAATCTGTTTAGATGTAATTGTGATCATTATTTACAGATACATTAACTTTAGAAGTGTTGTTCTTCATGCAGATATTTTTTTCATTAAACATATAAATATATTTCATCATAAAACGAATTTATGTTATGATAGTAATTAATATTACTTTTATTCTCTATTTCCTTCATCCCCCTTTTTTATTTTACAATATTCTACACCCGTTTGCATCTTGATTTTATAAGCCTTGATAATTTTTAATGTAACATTTTATTATCAGAATTTCATACATATATATGTATTACAAAATATAATTTTTTTGCCATAATTAATCTTATACTACACTGGTATCCAAAAGTTAAGCATAAATGGTAATTAAGTAAGTAATGAAAGAAATATAAATCGAAATGTGGGGAAACTCCACCCGTAAAGCATGGTGACGTCACTGCAACGTCGTTGTGAAGTCACATTGTGACTTTGTGACCATCGATTGTCGATGTGAAGTCACAGTGACTAAAATGTGAAGTCGTTATGGCCGTTTTAGAGCTCTTTTGTGAGGTTTCACAAAGTGGTCACAATGTGACAAATTTGTGAAAAATGTGTCATTTGTGACTAATTTGACATTAATATTGTGACGAAACTGTGACAAAAGCGACGATATTTAAATTGCTAGAAACATATTTTTTAAAGTAAATAACATGTTTTGAAGGGTATTTATAAATTTCTAAAGATTTTTAAGAAAGTCACATCTCAGTCACAATGTGACGTCACTGAGTGGTGGCATTTTGATCACAGATGTGATGTGACCAAAGTGACTCACAGTGACGTCACTGTGACCACGCATGCTATTAGGGCAGGTGTGTAAACAAAATAGTACGCGTCATATATTTTCACGAAGAGTTTTCCTCGAAATCGAAGAGGGGACCGTCAACAAATTGAAAAAGAACTAAGATCTTTTGGATAACCCTGTCAAAACTAATGTAGCAAAAGCGTTCAAACTGCACATTATGATTAATTGGCTTATTGTAATGTACTGTGTTTATTTTTATAAGGATGGTATGTATACTCGCAGAAAAATTAAGGTTTTTATAAAAACAGTCCTAAGTTTTTTGCTTATAATTTGCAGAGTTCTTAATATAAAATAATGTTCTTTTCTGAAAATATGACAAACATCTTTATACACAACCCCCTGTCATCAGAATTAAAAAAAAATAATAATAATTGTATGAAAAATGAGTAGGTTTAGTAAATAATTTTTCATTGCGCATGCGTCAACGATATCAAAATTTCATTTGCATATTGTGTTAGATGTATAGAATGAATGTATAGAATGTATAGAAATGTATAGAACAAGTTCTGTAAAAGTTTCAAAAACATAGCTTGAAAATTCTGAAAATGATCGTCTATAGAATCAACTCAAAATCCGTTATTCCTAAAGGAAGCAAAAAAATCAGGGATTTTACCTAAATATAGTTGTACGTGCAATATTGTGTAGGCACTAAACAATGGAATATGGATACAGACCCTCATCTTTTTGCTTCATTTAGGGAATAAAGGATTTTTATCTCATTCTATCAACGATAATTTTCAGAATTTTTAAGCTATGTTTTTGAGACTTTCACAAAAGTTGCTCTATACATTTAACTAACACAATATGCAAATGAAATTTTAATAGCGTTCACGCATGCGCAGTAAAAAATTATTTAGTAAACCTGCTCATTTGTCATACAATTTTTATTATTTTTTAATTCTGATGACAGGGTATTGTGTACAGTGATGTTTGTCATATTTTCAGAAAAGAACATTATTTTATATTAAGAACTCTGCAAATTATAACCGAAAAACGTAGAAATGTTTTTATAAAAACCTTAATTTCTCTACGAGTATACATGCTATCCTTGTAAAAATAAACACAGTACATTACAATAAGCCAATTAATCATAATGTGCAGTTTGAACGCTTTTGCTACATTAGTTTTGACTGGGTTATCCAAAAGATCTTCATTTTTTTTCAACTTGTTGACGGTTCCCTGTTCGATTTCGGGGAAAACTCTTCGCGAAAATATATGACGCGTACTATTTTGTTTACACACCTGGAGTGTCACCACATTTCGAATCATATTTCTTTCATTACTTACTTAATTACCAATTATGCTTAACTTTTGGACACCAGTTTATATTGATTTCCTTTTAACAATATTCCGTATCTATTCAGGTTTATTTAATTAAAACCCTATCACTAGATCTAATCTATTTAAAATTATCTAATCTTTATAAAAACTACATAAATTCTTAATTCACATCGAAAATATTTATTCCGGTACGCATAAGTCTGAAAAATGACTCTAAGTTAAAAATATTCTTAAATAAAATTTATTTCTTAAAATTCCTAATAAAACTCACTTTTCCCTGTTTTTATCAACCCTTTTTTAAAATATTGTTAAATTTATTTCGAAAAAGCATACTTATTCAAAACATCATTATTTTATTTTTTTCTGCGCGTTTTATATTCAATAAATTTTATATTCAATGCGTATCAATAAATTCATTTCTTTTCCTTTTTTAATGAGATTATCGTCCGTGAAATATATTCGCATTTTAACTACTTTCGATTATTAAATAAGTTAAATAATAAGTTAAATAATACTCTGTAATAAAAATTTAAAAATATTAATAATTGTATGGAGTTTTATGTACAATGTCATTTGTCATATTTTCTGAAAGTAACATTTTTTTTTTTATTAAGAACTCTGTAAATTATAAGCAAAAAGCTTAGCAAAATTTGGGACCGTTTTTATAAAAATCTTAATTTCTCTACGAGTATACTCGATATCCACATAAAAATGAATACAGTTTATTACCATAAGCCATTTAATCATAATCTGCAGTTTGAACGCTTTTGCTACTTTAGTTTTGACAAAATTATTCAAAAGATCTTCATTCCTTTTCAATTTCTTGACGGTCCCCTAAGGGATTTCGGAAAAAAATCTTCGTGAAAATATATGAATTGTACTATTTTGTTTAAATATCTGGAGTTTCGGAGTTATTCCACATGTACATTTTTAGATATTTAACAAAACATCTAAAATCGCAAGTATCAAGATTTTTTTTTGCTGTGATTGTATATCAAATAATCATCATCGCGCAACAATCTCCAGTGCACTGTTTTAAGTACTGTTTTTTCTAGCGTATAATCCGCCAGATCAAACAATCAGGTTTCGTCCCAGAAATTAAATATATATATATATATATCTTTTTAGATCGCGATGAATATTTGTCTTCAATTACTTAATAAAATTTTTGAATCGAAACTGAATTGCTTTTTTGCGCATTATATGCCGGAAATTAAGGCAATAAAAAATCTTACTTTATTGAAACAGTGAATTCAAAATAGAAATTAATTATTAAAAACATAAAAAAATTAATTTCAAAAATTCATTCTTTTCGTAGATAAGTAATATTTTGAATCTAATTACATTTTTCTAGTTTCATTTTTTTAGAAACTAAAGCCAAATCTGGCGGGGGGGAACTCTTAAATTAAGATATCAAGATTAATGAAGGCTAAGTGAAGTTTTATTAAATACCCAATTTTCAATAAAAAAAAAAAAAAAAGATATATAATTTACTTTGTTTATCCCTAATAAGAAAAATTTAAGGCTTATTTAATTTATTATGTCCTTAATTTTAATGCCATAGTAGAATAAATAATAATCTTATAATCTGGTCTAAAGTTAAATATAGCCAATAGTTCTAATTTATACTAACTTCTGCAAAAGGAAAAGAACTAATTATCCTTAAAACCACCAAATATTCGAATAAATTAATCCAAAATTTGATTCCTTATTAAAGAAATAAATATGTTAAAATATTAGAAAATATTAATCTCTTATAATTAATTAGATTAGTTTCATCCTTAATAAGTAAAGAGAAGCAAACAAGGCAAGTGGAAACTATTTCTCATTTCAGAAAATCTAATTAATTAATAAATTATGTGAATTTTAGAGGGCACTCAATTTTTCTGAAAAGTCTTAGCGTATTTGTTTCCGAAGCTTTTCAGTACAAGTTAAATCGTTTACTTAATTATCTCGTTACCAGTTACATTTGTTTACGCCAGATATTTAGGAATCAGCATTATTTCTTTTGTTTAAATTGAATTGCAAAACAAAATAAATATTGTCGAATTTCTGTTTTATTTATCCTTTCTCCACTCATTAGTTGAATTTAAATTATGCTTAAGTTACTTTCAATAAAATTAAATTTTATTATTTTCAGTTAATGATTAACTAATCATAATCATATTGTCAATCAATCTCTTACTGCAATACCTTTCAAAATAAATTACAACGTCAAAGGATTATGATAAATTTTGTAATATTTAAATTTGGCTTAAAATTTCTTTAATTATTGTCTAAATAATTAAAGTTTTTGTTTCTTTATTTTTAACTTGTGCTGTTAAACATATGTATTGTTATGATTATATTAGTTTTAAGACTTTAAATAATAATAATAATAATAATAATAATAATAGGATTTATGTATTTTTCCATTAATACATGCTGTTCTTTGTTTAGTTTTTCAAAAATTTATAAATAAGTTTTTTGTTATGTTTGACTTTTTTTTATTTTTTTTATTTTTTTATTTTTTTTTTTTTTTTAGTGGGACTTGCAATAAAGTGAAATTTTCTAAAACTTGGAACGCTATTAAAACAGGGGAATGATCTATTGATCGACTATTATTATAATTTTATTATTTGAAAACATTTATAAGAAAATTATTTTCATGCACAACTATTGAATATTAAGTAAATTTTAAGCGTACAAATTGCTGAAAATATTTTGTAGAATTTATTTATAACGTGGTATATGAAAAGAGATTTCAGAACTACGTTGACACTTTATCATTTCCAACGTAATGATACTGAATAATCTATGATATCCCAAGTAAACAGTGTGATGCAATATATATCGCAGAGACTAGCTGTACCGTAAACTATACCATAAACCATACTATTAAACGAATACCAGAATACTTCTACTTCAAAGAAACTCTAAAAATTCTAAAATTCTATTTCACTTACCTGAAAAGACCCATTCACTAATGCTAAACCCACGGAAGAAATTTTTAACGATATCTCGTTTGCATTTTAGCATTTTATTTATTTTTTATTTACTAAATTATTTTTTATTATTGTCTAGCAGTTATCAATCTGCACAAAGTGCATTGTTTTTTTAGATTTTTCGATTGAGTTTACAAAGATTTTTTATTATGAAACTTTAATCTTTGAATCCGGTTTCAAAAGCAAAAAAATCAAGTGGGAAAGCCATCCTCTGGAAAAAAAATCGGTAAACAAAATCGAAAAGGTAAAGAAAGGGCTGAATTAGAGATTAATCTCAGCTATCCAATGCAAAAATGAATCGTTTAAAAATAATAAACTGGAAACGAGAAGTCTTTAAAAAAAATTCCACATTACTAGCATTAGCGAGTGTGTCTTTCCAGAGGATTGAAATAGCCTCTTAAATCAAATCGCAATCTATACAAAAGTCGTATTTTTCTGGAGAAAAGGTTTACTAGATAGGCAAAATTTCCACTTAACGAGGCTAGATCAATCAGGCTGAATATGTCATTTTAATCAAATTCAAATACCTGTTCCCATATTTAATTGTTTGTGATGCATGCTCTCAGCTGCAAGTTAACGTTGAATCACCCCTCATAAATTCGCATTCATTTACATTATTAGTGAGAATCTACAAAAAGTTGGAAGTGTTTAATGTTATTTTTTAAAGATTTTTATGTGCTTTTAAGCCGTTTAATTAAATTGACTGTATTTCTGTATTTTTTAAAATAAATAGAGAACTCAGCCTTCTCCAAGTTAAGCTCGTCAACCCCCATTCAGATACAGCAGACTTTAAAAACAAGCTAAATGATTGGTTTTTAAAAAAATGTGGAAGATTGAATTATAATTAAAAAAACAGTGGCAATCTTCTTGTAAATGGGTTTCTATTGTCTTTGATTGGAAATTCTAAGATCTAATCAGTTTCTGTTTAAGAAATCCAATGGCTGCTTTCGTTTTTGATAGGATAAGATCTGTTAAACATTTGCAAATAAGCTAATGTAGAATGAATTAACTAAAAAGAATCTTTACTTCCCGGTTTTTTTTTAAAAACACTATAAGAAAACTGTTTTAGATGCATTGTTTTAAATCTGACTTAATTATCCCCATTTTTTTTTTTTTTTTTTTTTTTTTTTTTTTTTTTTTTTTTTTTTGTTTTGTTTGTTTAATATTTACGCAAATATGCTTTCCTTGTTAGAAAGGAAATGTTATTTGCGCTGATTTAGAACTCGCAACAAATGTTTAAATGACCATCGCAAAATAAGAAATAAATGATTCGTGTAAAACTTTTAAATTTGATATTTTATAATGTTATTTTTTGGTCATTTTAAGTATGACGTAATTTCTCCTTTTTAGTATTTTTAAAGCATATTGGTTTTATTATTTTAAAATTTTATTTCTCTTTTGAAATTCGTGTGAAAATACTTTTGTTGAAAGCAAATATTTTTACTTGCAGCGCATTAAAGTTAGCAACAATAATGTAACCCTTCACTACACAGTATACTACATCTGGCACTTACACTGAAAAAAAATGAAGCACCCATAAATGAGTAAATTGATGTACACATATCGAATTGAGTATGTTTGAATAAAAAATGAGCAAGATTGCTTTCTCAATTTTGAAACATCACAAGTTATCAAATCCTGGCAAACGATAGTTTTGTACCCTGTATAAACCCCTGGTTTTTTCCTTTTATGGCAGCATGAAAGATGCTTATTAATGCAAATATTAAATTATGCGCAGTATTTTAAAATAACTTAAAAGTTCTCGCAAATAATGCTCTTGTCATAAAAATATTCGATTTGGGTATTTTGCTGTTTTATTTAATAAATATTCAATTAAACGTTTATTGTTAATAATTTTAAGCAAGAGATAAAAGCCAGTATATTTTTACTTAAATTTGTAATTTCAGGGGTCAGTTCATAGCGATTTATATTTGATCACAACCATGGAAACAAAAATGAGTACATGTGTTTCTCAATTTCGAGTACATTTGGATCGGAGCTATTCTGAGTACGTGAAGTACTTAAAACTGAATATTTTTTGCTCAATTCTGAGAAGCCATTTTTTTTTCAGTGTACCTAAAAATACTATAATTCTCATTATGCACAATGCATTTGGCCAGTATGGTTGCTGTAACTGATAAAGAACAGTAAAAAGAATTAAATAACTGTCATTTTGTAGGTGTCAGATGGCTGCATTTGACAGAAAAATAGAATTTGTTCTTCGAAAAAAAAATCGATCGTTATTAAAGCAAATTTTACTTTATTTTTATTTTCAAAACATTTAAAAATATTAATATAAAGAAAAATGCAGAGTATCAAGTAGATAAAATTAATTAATTTAAAGCCATTTAATTTCAAAATATAGCAATACAATTTTTAAAAAACCTAATTGTGTATATCGGATACACGCCATATAATATATAAATTTATATATATATATATGTATATATATGGGTGACTCTCAAAATAGGGGACAATTTATGTCTTTCGGCATACAAAAAAAATTGAGAGGTTTCCTGTCATGTTTTTATATTTAGATATGTTTGTCTTAATATTATTCATTTTTTGCACTCAAAAATTAATCGTTTTTTAGTTAAAAATACATTAAAATAACTGAATAAATGTTCAAAATGTCATTAGCATGGATGTCCACAGCAGCTGTGCCTTGTGTATACTAGCATTTTTCAAGAGTTAATATCATGTTTATAAAATAAAACAAATTTTATTCTTTCTTTAAATTAATCAAGGAGAGGATTTATCCAATAAATTTCTTTTTAAAAATAAAATTATAGTATATAAAAAAAGAATTAAAGTTTGTCCTCCATATTCTATTTTCAAAACAAGATCATACTATAACAGCTGGTTATTAATGAAAATTTCATTTTCACATATGACAATAGTTTGAAAATATAAAGTTTCTCCATGGCAACAAGTAGCCATTTTATCCCAGCCTGAAAATAGAAGCATGTATTGTATTTTAAGAATATAAGTTGAATATTAGGGGCGTACATCAATTGTATGTCATTAGAATGGATAATAATTTTCATGTTTATTTTATAGTTAAAATTTTTATTTTACTTATTTGCATAGAACTTTTGTGTTTTAAAAAGCCCCAGAAAGGACTATTGCATTGTGATTATATTATGGCTCATAATCTTATTTAAATTAAAATTTGTCATTAGCATGGACAAATATCAGTGTCATTAGCATGGTCTTTCTGTCCATGCTAAAGACTCCTATGTGCATAAATATAACCAGTGCTTATATTATATCCTTTATAAAGTTTAATTTTACATATAAATTTAGGCATTACATTTATTATCCCTAAAATATGCATTAAATCTGTCAGAAAATCACTAAGACAGCTTCTTACATTGTTAGTGTCAGAATGTTTCTCATGTAAACAAAGTTTGCTCTTTGGTAATGTTTTTATTCTCCTTATATGTATATATGTAAAAATGGAAACCATTTGCTGAAAAGGAAGGCTAATAAATATAGAAAAAATTACTTAAATAGGAAGAAAATAAAAATTTCTTAATATATTTATTCCATGCAATTTGTTTTGTCATTAGCATGGCTCAAAAAATATTAATTATTTTTTTTAATTAATTTTTAAATATTTAGCTCTGCTGACTACATGTAAAGTATACCTAATACTATATTAACAACACCTATTTTTTCAGAAATTTTGCTAACAGTAATTTTTTTAAGATTTCACTTTTGAAATTGTCCCCTATTTTGAGAATCACCCATATATATATATATATATATATATATATATATACATATTACTATTTTCCCTAATATTTGACCTATATAAAGATTTCAAATATGATCTAAAACTTATTCAATTCATGTGTATAGTTTTTGCTCCTATAAAACTTTTTTAATAAAACGATTTTGACCAAATTTAACATTAAATATCTCTTACAATAATTATTCGATTTAAAAGCTGTTCACATTAATTTTATCAAATATTTTTCTCTAATCCTATTTGTTTTTATATTTTGTACGAAGTAGTTTTCTTAATATTAATGAAGAAAGATTCTCGGTCACAAAATTCTCAGTGTCAGCGGTGGTGACAGCGTAAGTTACTTCTTTTTAAAAAATAGAGAGATTATACTGACTGGTTGCGCTACTTGTTTTTTTGTCCAACTAGATGTAAAAGTATCAGAATCGATAGTCGAATTAAATTTTTTTATGTATATTGCTAATGACCCATTTGTTCGATAACCCAACGACAAATATCACCGAGAGAACCTTTTGTCAAGAAACGTTGCCTATTGTATCAAAGAGCTCACCATAATAAAAAAAAAAAAGTTAAAGAAACTTTACTAAACGATGAGTGCTCAGTTATATTTTAACACTTTTAATTCAATCTTCCTGATCTGGAAAGAGATCAAACTAATTACTGTTTTTCACAGCATATCTTTTGTAATATAATTGACCGAATATTATCTAAGTGAATTGTGTCGTCTTGCTGTCATCCAGATTACTCAAACGATACAGCATTGGTAATATAAATAGAAGTTTCAGAATACGAGAACCTGGACACTTTTCATTCAGTTGAAAAAAAAATTACAAGTCGTGCATATTTTCTCCTTCTGTTTTTTAACATTTTATCTTATATCGTATTATTTTATGACATTTTCAAAAACTTTTAACAAGTTGCCAATATTTTGTAAATGAAAAAAAGTGCTCAGTTCATTTGTTTAGTAAAGATCTTAAATTTTTAAAAGAAAATATGTACTTAAAAGGTACTTTAAAGGTCAAGGTACTTTCAGCTTGATGATTTTGCCTCAGTTCCACAAATATATCCACTTTTCCAGTTTTTACTGTACTTTCAATTCTTTGTCTCATTGCTGTAAGGATAAGTTTAAAAGATTGTTTTCATGGTAAGATCAATTTTTAATTGATTAAATTCCTTTATAATTCATATATTCCCATTTGTTGATGCTATTTTGTATTGGATTATAATGGTTTTATATAAAAATGTATATTTACTGTCAACTAATAAAAAAAAAAAATAATAATAAATAAATAAAAATAAAAAATAAAAAAAAATCTATAATATATTTAAAATATTCTGCATAAAAAAATTCTTTAATTTTATTTTAGGAATTTTTCATTAATTAATTTAATGTTTAGTTCACATAACCACAAAAAAAAGAAATTAAAAAAATATATATATAAATTAATAATAATAATAATAATAATAACTATTTTTTAAATTTTGCGTGAACTTATCCCTTAAAATCCCCTTTGTACCTCGTACTTTTGTAATTGTAACTGAAAATCTGCAATTTCTAAGACTATTGTAGTTTTAAAAGCGATTTATTATCAATTATCTTTTATATGCTTATTCATAACAAATTATTCGTCGACCAGTTTCGATTTTGATATAATTAAAGTAATTATAATAGCACTTTTTTACACAGTGATATGAAATTTCGTTATCAAAATTACAAACTTACTAAATAACAAAAACGATTTTTCGCAAAAATGATTATCCTGACATATTTTTTTCCATATCTGTAATTAAAAAAAATGTTTTTCCTTATTTCTTGCATAACAACAACCTTTCCATTAATAATTTTCACTAATTTACTATTATCCAAATATCTTTCATATTTGTTCATTATTTTTCTAATAATGAAATGCACTTCTCTTTAATAGTAACATTTAAGTTAATTGCATATTCTAAAAAAAAAAAAAAAAATTATAAAGATTTGTTAACTTTTCAACAACTTCAGAAAATATGAAATTTACGGAATAGTCTGAAGATTTTAACACATAAAAAAAAATAATGCTTAATTTTGAATTCCAGCCGTACAACCGTAAAATTATTATTTTTCCCATTAATAAATACTGCGCGGACTTTAAATCCTTTTTTTTTTACGCTGTGTTGTTGGCATCATAAGGGAGATTCTCAAATTTCCAAGTTTATTGAAGTTTTAACAATGATTTATTTCTTTTTACGTGCCAATTCATTTTTTACACTGCAATTTCAGAAAGCTATCTCTAAATTTCAATTTCACGCTGTATCGAACTGGCTTCTTGAAAATGTGTTATTTTATCTTACAACGGTATTTCTTTTATCTTCTTTTTTACTTATCAATGAATTTATTAAATTCTTCTCACGCAGAAAACAAAAACTTTATCGCTTAATAACACCCGTTCACCTGTATTACAGTGGGAGTTCAAAATCCCTCTTTCATCTGTTATTATTCCGAAATATATTTTCTTCACTGGCACGAGGAGAGAGCGGCATCCCGATAAGAGAAAACATCTTCAGAGCAAAAAGGATGATCAAGAGACTACGCATGCTCCGTCCGGTGGCGCTGCCATCTCCAGCCTGCTCTCTTTTCGGCGTTCTACTGCAGACGATGTAGTGACCGAAAGTCTGGAACGCGATGGCTGTGGACGCCAACCGATACGCCAAGGAAGGTAGGCCCATTTCGTATATTCAACCCTCACCTTGCCCTTCTGCACCACATTTTAGAACGGCCGAAGGTCATGGCAATAGAAATATCCATACAATGTTTGGTTCTGGATGGGGGATGACTATGGCGGGACGTCGCATTGCGTAGTCAGGGATGATGATGCGAGGGTGGAGAGGAGTTCTGCAATCGTTTACTGTCACCTGTTGGGATAGGGACAGTGGCCTGGTCCTCCTTCATAACCCTACTGTAAAACTTGACCTCCTTTGGGACAAAAGGTCAAGTGTGAATATTTTCAAATAGTCTAGATTTCCAATTGAGTTCATCTTCGAATCGGTGTCGCTAGACAGCTCGGTTCTGGATATGTTTACTTCCATCCTGGAAATCAAGTTTGACAGCCAAACTGACTTTTCCAAGTTTGTCTGAGATACGCTTTCCGGCATAGCTGGCTAAATTTGTCATACTTCGCGCGAGTTTTAAGAATAATTACATATTCTTAAAATTAATTAGGGTTTTCTAAATATAGACATTTCTAATTAATCTCCATTGAATTTAATTTATTCATCAGCGTTTTCAAAATGGAAACGAAAAACGGATTACCAAACATTTTTTATATTGGATGCCATGGTTAATTTCATACTTCTGTAAATCAAAATCACAAATTATTAATAGTTTATTAATCGATATATTTTTTGCATGCATAGTAATTTATAGTTTTATGAAATAACTTTAATTATATTCCAGTCACATTTGTATTATTAAAGTTCAGTTTTAAAATCCATTGTTCACTTTGAAATTCCATTTTTAATCAAATACTATTTTTCTTTTTAAATATTTTCTTTATATATTTCTATCGTGTTTGTTTATTTTTAAATGTATGCATTTTTCGTGAATTATATTAGTATGTATGATATATTGTATAATAATGATGTAATACATTTGTTCTCATATTATTAGCCGTTTTTGTGTTACATTCGTAATTTATATCATTCAATATGTATCTATTTGAAGCATAAATTATTTTTTAAAAGGTAATAAAATATATATCACGGAAAAAATACAATAAAACATTACCGAAAGTTAAGATTATTAAAAAAAAACTAATAAGAATTAAAATTAGGAAAAATAATTATAGCTAATACGCAAATTATATTAAAAACATTCTTAATTATTCTGGTGTATTTGAATATTTATAATTGTTATCAGTGACATTCATAACGAGTGAAAATATTGTAACTGAAAGGTTAGGTTTTTTGATACATTGAATTGACAAAAAATCTTCAAAATCTCCTAATTTTAATCTGACACATCCCCCAAATTAAAATTATGCATAAAAATGTCCAAATGGACAAAATTCGCAATTTTTGTTATTTACATATGTTAACAATTTCAAACAGAATAATAGAATATTTTTCTAAATAAGTAAACAATAAATTAGAAAATGGATAAACTCGGTATTTAAAATGCTTTGAAATTTCAAGAATATTTGGATCCGGAAATTTTAATTCCAAAACAACTGATTTACTTTAAAATACATTTTATCGGCGATTTAAGCATGAAGTATGATTGTTTTTATAAACACTTACTAATTATTTTTAATAATAAACGAAATTTTTAAATGAATCCATCTCAGTTTCTATCATGTTTCTTTTTTATATTTTTGAAATTATTATTTAATTTATCGTTAATTTTAAGATTCTGTGGCTTTGTAAAATTTTTTAAATTATTGATTCCTTTATTAATTAACATTTTTAAATATCAGATTTCTTTAGCTTTGTATTTCATTGAACAACAAGTCAAATAATAAAGTAAAATAACCTTTATTTATTTTTTATTACTTTTTTGGAAATAATATAGTTAAACACTAAATATTTTAAATATATTAAGTTTTTAGTATTATTGTTGTATTAAGGAAAAGGAATTTTAATTTTATATTATAGAAAAAAAAAGTTTATATAATGAGTATTTATAAATCAACAAAATAAATTTATTTCTTTGGAAATTTAACATTACAATACCTCCCTTTGTTTTCTAAGATGTAATAATTCTGTAAAATTAACTTAATCGAGCGCACTTTGTTAAAAATTCTTTATAAATTATTTATATTGTATGTTTTTAAAGAAATAAAAAAAAAAATTAAAGTTTTAACTTTAAAATGAACATATTTATTTTGAATAAATATATATAACTAGACTTCTGTAATCCATAAGTTTATTTTGACAGAGAAATGATTATTATTAGTATTATTATTTTAATTAGTGTTTTTTATTATATATGCTTTATTATAAAACTATTTAAATTTTCTTTCTTCTACAAATGTGATATAATGGCTCATATTATTTAAAACAATACAGTTTTCTATATTTATAAATATAAATATAATATAAAAATTAAATAAATATAAATAAATACTATATTTATAAATATAAATATAGATACGTTTATTAAATTTAATCCCAACGTTTTCGACTTAGTTTTATTTTTATAGTTATAATCATTTTTTTAATAAATTGTTTTATGTTTGTTCTGATAATTATATGTTTTCAACGACCAGAGAAACGTTTATTTTCATTGCTTAGTATTTTATACTATTTTGTCATTTCATTAATTTTAAATTATTCAATGTATATTCATTAATATTCATTAATAATGATGTCTTTAGTAATTGTCTTGTCAAGTAATTTTTCTACGATTTAGTGCATTATACGTGACTTAAAATAATTAAAATTAAATATTTTTAACAATTAAAACTCAAAATATATATTTTGTCAACTCATCCTATAACAATCTTTTTCAAGACTTTATTTTAATTTTAAATTTGTGATTTCTCATATTGAATTTATGATAAATATATACAATAAATAAAATAATTAATTGTATTACAATATATGAACCATTAATATATATATATATATATACATGTGTTACAGCTGCACTTTATCGTTTGCAAAGGACTCTAATTTATCAAATGACTGTGTTATGATATATCCGTATATTCATTAAATCCAAAATTTGTTCGCACATCTGGTTTTTGAAAAATTTAATTAATGTTCTATTTGGATGTTTTATATAAATATGTATTAAACAAATTCCAACAATTTTGTTAATGTGTTTAGCAGATTTGTATTATTTGAACTCGCAGATAAAAAACTCAATATCTTTCTTAAATTATAGTTTGTAAATTAATCTAAGAAAATCTTTGTGCAAAAAATGGTATATTAAAAATATAAATTCAAAAGAAGTTTAAAAAGTACTATTTATGTTATTTTAAATTTATCTTCTCCCATATATATTTTTTTAAATATAAAAAAGAAGTTTTATGCTCTGTATATTTAACAGTAGGTGTTCAGTCATGCATGAAGAGCTTGGCGTGTAACATTTTTCCCAATAAAGACCAAAAAAAGTTAACATTTATATAAGTAAATAATTTTTTTAATTATTGTCACAGATAGTTGGATTTTGTGTCATCAATTGGTTTTTATCAATATTAAAAAAATCTTATCTAAAATTAATTTTAATTCAAGCTTTTTAAGTCAGTCTTATTACGTGATTAGATAGAAGGAAACCCTGTAAAATTTTGTCATTTATCACGCTATAAAATTTTATTTTGTGAAGTTACTAAGAATCTACTGATAATTTTTTATCGTAAGTCTTATGTAAAATAATAGAGATTAGAAAAACCGAGATTGTGTTAAATGACAGAGAAGTTATGCACTAAATTTACAATAGACTTTGTGAATTAACATCATTAAAAATACACAAGACTCTGCAAATTTATTTTTAATCGTAATAAATCAATTTAGTTTTCAAAATTAGTGAATCACTCTTTTTTTAGTGACCTCAAAGAATTTAAATTTTTCAAGTAAATCCGAATTCGTATATTATTTTATTTTTACACAATTAGTAACTAGCTGTCCTGGGTTTGAACTGGTAAGCTCTTGACAGCGTTAGAACATTTTACTGACTGAACTATAAAAACTGTTGTTTTTGAGACCAATTATGTCTTTTATCATAATTATGAGATTGCCGATAAAAATCCCCACTAACTCCGAAAGAGAATTTTTTCTTTCTAAATTATTCTAAGTTAATTAATAATAATAATAATATTTTTTTCTTGACTATGTCTAATAAAATTGAAAAAAAAATTAAAGTGGGTATTTTGAATTACAAATTTTAACATAGATAAAAATATTTTAAAATGAAAACGGGGAAATTCCTACAGGAATTAGATTTAAGATCAGAGAAAAATATCTGTAAAATGATGACCGAGAAACTCGATCAAATACGTTTAACCGAGAACTACTGTACATTTACAGAGAGTCTCGATTTTTTTCCTGTGTTTTTACAGAAATTTTTAAGTATACTGAAAATTTTAATTTATAAAGTTTCGTGTTGTGCACAAAACTTTATTTATACTTTCTTAAAATTCTTTAAAAAATATATTTAAAATTTTTAATGTGACACTTAGCAATTGACATATTTAACAACCAATTTATAAGGTAAAAACAGAAAATAACTAAAAACTATTTTTTGTTGTTGTTGTTGTTGTTAAGATTACTAAATGTATTAAATTTTGAATTGTAAACACACAAAATTGAAATCTCGATAAAGATTTGTTGGTATAACAAGTAAAATGTTGAATTTATAATTTAAATTATGCATTTCATTTTAAAATAAGTCTTTTTTTATAGTTCAAAAATACCTTTAATAATATAATGTATTATTTAGTGAAGATTCTTGAGGTTTCATACGTTTCCATGTCATGCATGCCATGAATGGTAGATAAAATAATTACATAAACCGAAGTCAATATATATATATATATATATATATATATATATGATCAAATAAAAAAAACTAAAACGATAGTTTACACCTTGTGTAAAATATTTTTGTACTACTTTTATGTAGAAAAAATGCTATGCCGAATTTCATTTTTCTTATAAACTATGGAATTTCCTATAAAAGCTATAAAACTATAAAAATATTTTAATTTAATTATTAACTATTTTAATAAAACTATAAAATAAAAGAAAATAAAACAGGAAAAACGCCTCTAAATGTTTTTAAATAGTTAATTGTATAATACTGACTAATGTATGGTTAACGATTTTTTAAAATCAGACAGCATGGAATTTTTTGTGTAATTCTCTTTTTTATTTTTCCTTATGTGCATTCGCTCTCTATATATTCTAGGCATAAATGAAGGAAATTAATTCTAATTTACTTTTGTTCATTTGCTGTACATTCACAATTATTTGCTATAACCATCCATTTGAAGCTAACGCTTAAACATTTAAACGAATTTTTACTACAAAGAAAATTTTATTTTAAAAAACTAAATTATCAAAAATACAAAGATTTAAATTAAAATAAAATAATTTAAGAAGAATAAACAATATATTTTGTCAGAAAAAGGATTTTTCACTGACATTTTAAATTAGTATCGAATACTGAAACGCTGACTTTATGTAAATTTTGTGGGCGTTGTAATGTTATTAGATCATTATAGGTTTGTTTAATAATGTACAAAATTTTCTTTCAAATAATGAATTTTTACGTTTTTCATATTTGTGTTTTTTTTTTTTAAATCTATGTTTCATTAAAGTAAGTAAATTGAAACACATATTTCAAAAATATTTAACAAATTATTTTATTAACTTAATGAATTATTGGTGATTATTAATGAAATAATAATCAAAATATACTAATCAAGATTTTATGCGTTTTGAAATTATCCAAAAATAATTTGCGAAATAAATTTAAACCACAGTTAAATTAGCGCAAATGATTTTCGTTATTTCTAAAAATTACTTTTACTACAATAGTTTTAAATTATTTTTCCAATTAAGTATGTATCAGATCGATCATAAATTAATATTTAACGACTATCTTACAACTTGAGTCAGTTTTATGGTTATTTAAATCATGTTCAATTAACAAATTGGAATCAAATGATAGTAAACGAAAATATTTAATTTTCTTTGCCATATAAGACAATAAAATTGTCAATTATTATTTTTATTATCTATTTTTTAATTTAATAAAGAATACTAATTTTCATTTTTTTAAAACGTTTGCTTCTATATCATATATATTTTAAAAATATAATTAAGTATTGTACATGTAATAATATGAAACAGAATTTTACGTAATATTATCATTATATTCAGTAATTTTCTAATTAAATCAATTGTTTAATGAATGTTTTTATATTTTATTTCTTATTTCTGTAGCTTAAATTGCATTTTATCCATTAATGCGCGCCTCTATTGAACTGCATTATACAAATTTCAACTAATTCCTGTTAGTAATTATTCTAGTTGCGGTTTTCTTTTTTAATTTCCTTTTTTATTTAATAATATCCTTGGTGTTTTTTATAACATATATTTAATTCTGCTTATTATACATAAACAATGTCAGCATTGACCATATTATAATGATTGTTTCTTCAAAATTACAGTTTTAGTTTAAAAATTATTATTTAGAAGGTTGCAATGTAGAAATTAATTTATAATATGTATCATAGCTGTTTACATTTGAATATCTTTCTATTATGATGAAATAAGTAAACATAATTTTCATTTTAAGTGCCTTAATTTTATTTTTTACAAAAATTAATAATGTATTTTGTTGTTTTTGTTGTTTTATACTATTCCTTGACCATATAAATATCTTCTCATATAGAAATCTATTTAAGAATTACCTATAAATAAGCTGTCAATAAATAAGATTTGTAATATGATACTATAATATACTAAAATTCTTTCATTAAATTCGTTGATAATGCGTTTAATCAAAAATAAAATTGCTCTATAAATAATAATAACTATAGATCATAAAATTTCATAGCACGGACTATTTATTTTAATATTTGAGATAAAATCTATATTCGATATTATCATTTACGCATATACATCTATTTTTTAAGAAGTATGTTGAGTGCATTGATATTTTTTTAACATATTATTTCATTTTACATTAATAATTTATGTTAGAATTGGTGTCAAATAATTGTTTTTATAAAGTAATAATTTTCTTTTTACATAAAAATGTGTTAAAACATCCTTCTGTTCATGTATTATACGATTTTAGGTCAAAAGTTTTATACATTAGTAAGTGTTAAACATTTTGATAATATAACATTAAAATTCCTTTTTTTCATTTAATTGTTTTATCTTCTGAGCAAGTTAATGTTAAAATACTTCTGTACCAGTTTTTAGAGGATTTTGAACTGAATGTCTTACACTAGTGAATTTTTTTTACAATTTTGTAAAATATTAATAGCATAAAATAATTCTATGTTTTAGATAATAATTTTATTTCTTATGTAATTTTTTGATTAAAACATATTTTTATTTCACTTTTAGAAGCTTTTAAAGTTGAAATTTACATATTGCATGTTCTCGTGTATTAGACATGTAATTAAACTGGCTTCTAACAACATTTAATGATTTTCTAAATATTTTCTTCCAGATATGGTTTTCCTAAATAATTTCATCTAAAAATTAATTTTAACTTTGCACTGTAAGATTTTTTAAATATTAAAGCTAATATGATATAATATGATAAAAAAAATCTAATATTTTTTGCATCAAAGCTGGATTAATTTTCCCCTACAGAGTGAAAAATATTCAATTTTGGATTCTGACCTAAATAGTTTTACTTTGTATTTGAGAAAATACCGCCAATAAAAAAAAATATTGCATTTCAGATTGAAATTTTCATATGTATAATTTCATATATATAATTATATAGTTGTTATTTTTTTGCTGGAATTTCCACAAGCTTTTAAGTCCTTTTATATAAACGTTTTTTCCAAAACGATTTTTCCAAACGTTTTTTATAAAACGTTTTTTCCATTCATAGTTCTGTTTAAAAATCCATTTTTCCTTGCTAAAATAAGATTGTTAAATATATATATAAGACGTAAGCAAATATTAAAATTGCAATTCTGTAGATTAGCAATTTTAGATAATTTTATTTACTTTATGTATATTTTTTCCTGCATAATTTCATCTAAAAATTCCGCATATTAAAATTAATTCCCCTACTTCTTTCTATATTAAAAGCAACTCAAATTGAAACCTACGTGTACTATTCATTACTAAACATTAAGCTTTTTCCTTTGATAAAGTAAAAATTATTTTTAATAAAAAAATTAAATAGCAATTATAACTAAATATAACTTTGGTATTTCTTCGGCTAACATTATGGAATAATTTTACTTACTTAATGTGCATGTTTCTTATCTAATTCTTTGTAAAAATACCCTATACCTTTCTGCATAAATAATAACTTAAAACGAAATATGTACTTTTCAATATTACAACATCTGTCTGATTATATATATATATGTATATATATATATATATATATGGCTATCATAAATAAGCATTAAGCTTGCGATTCTCGGGTATGAAAATAACATTAAATAATTTTATTTACTTTGTATGTATTATTTCTCTGTCTAATTCCGTGTAAAAATTCAATATCTCTTTCTATATTAATAGCAACTCAAATCAAAATATACATGTACAATTCATTACTTAGTATTAAGCTTCTTCATTTGATAAAGCAAAATTACTTATAATAAAAACTCATTTAGTAGTTATAACTAAATATAATTTTGACAATTCTTCGGCTAACATTATTAAATGATTTTATTCGCTTTGTGTGTATTTTTCCCTATTTAATTCTTATTGAAAATTCCCTAGCCCTTTATATATTAATAGCAACTCAAATCGAAATATGCATTATTGTGTTACAGCATCTGGCTGATTTTTACAATCATGTATTAAGAATTCTAACGAGTATGCCTTAGCAGTTATTTTTGCTTTATTAGATGATAAAATATTTGCTTTTCAAAATTTTTTGTGTAAATTCAATATTTCTAAATAAAAAATCCGCCGGATAGGGCAACACTGGCTACACATTTTTCAACATTAAGCTTTTTTCCTTGTTAAAGTAAAAATATCTAAAACAAATTTAATAAATTTAATATACTGCTGTCATAACCGATCAGTATGCTTGCAATGATTACGCTGGTATGATAATAATATAAATTTTTTAAATTTATTTTATAATTAGTTTTCCCTTTGTAATTCCGTGTAAAAATTCCCTAGCCCTTCCTACTTTAATCGCAACTCAAATCGAAATCTATATGTACTATTCATTACTCAGCACTAAGTTTGCAATTCTGCTGGAAAGGGGAAATCTGGATGCAACACCACCGAATCCGCCGAATGGTACATCACTGACTATTTAATACTCAGTATTAAGCTTTTTCCCTTACTAAAGTTTTTAAAAAATCATACAGTTGTTATAAATAAGCATTAAGCTTGCAATTCTCGAATATGATAATAATATTAAATAATTTTATTGATTTTATGTGTATTTTTCCTTATGTAATTCCGTGTAAAAATTCCCTATCATTTTCTATATTAATAGCAATTTAAATCAAAATCTATATGTATTATTCGTTACTCAGCATTAAGCCTGCAATTCTCTGGAATTATAATAATGTTAAATAATTCAATTTATTTTATGATTATTTTTCCCTATGTAATTCCGTGTAAAATTCCCCTATCCCTTTCTATATTAAGAGCAACTCAAATCGAAATCTATATGTACTATTCATTACTCAGCATTAAGCCTGTAATTCTGCGAGAAAGGGGAAAATCCGGATTCCTATATAAACGCTCGTCGTCCGAGACATGCCTTTAATATAATTTACCGAGCGGGGACATGGACCGTGAGGGTAAACAAACATTGCGACCTAAGAAGAGGTAGGACGGGAAAGTGAGTGGAACGAAAAGACTTAGGTAGCAGCTCTGGGATCAAGAGAGAGAGAGAGAGAAATAGTCTTGCGGTAGAAAGCTGAGCTCTGTCGCATTGCTTGTTTATCTTTATTTTCTTTTATTGTAAATGACATTTTTGTATAGTGGTAATTGATTAAAAATATATTTGTTGTATTTAGAAGAAAAAGAATGGAAACACAATAACAATTTGAAATATGGAAATCTGTTTGTAATCTATCGTGTATATTAATAAATATACACGAAAAAAATGCACCTGTTTCTTTAAATCGAGAAAAATATATCCATGAACAAAAGTATGCGATACACTCTTTCGCGGTACCCGCGACTCCGAAAATCGTTTATTTATCTTCAGAAATCTGGTGGGAATTTAATATTTTCAAATGGAAAATCCGCAAGATGCGGCAACACTGTCAACTATTCAATACTCAACATTATGTATTTTCCCTTGCTAAAGTAAAAATATTTAAAATAAAAAATGTATACAGGTGTCATAATTTAGCATTAAGTTAGAAATTCTCTGATATGATAATATTTTTAAATAATTCAGTTTTTTATATAATTAATTTTTTACTACGTAATTACGTTTATACCTTTCTATATTAGCAATTGAAATCGAAATCTACACTCCTGGCCAAAATTATAAACTCACAAAATTTTTTATTTGTTTACATCATAATATAAATAAGCTTAGTTTTACATTAATAAAATAATGATGAATACTTATAATAAGATGTCTAAATTTAATGTAACTCATAAATAAAATGGAGTAAGTAATTTAAATAAAAAAAATACATAACTTAAAAAAATAACATTACGTGAAACCTGGACAAAATTATAAACTCTAAGTTATAAATTTCTATATTCAGGCATATTTCATATAAATAAATGCATTTTGTGATAAGAAACTAATAAATGGAGTCATTACGCATCCATCCATTTCAATATATCAATGAATATTTTAATTTTTCTCGTAAAATAACATTAAATGAAACCTGGACATAATTATAAACTCAAAGCTATGAATTTCTACACACTGGTATTTTTGATATAAAGAAACAAATTTTGTGATAATAAATTAATAAATGGAGTTATTAGGGATGAATATATTTCAATACATCAATGCATTTTTATAATTTTTTTCTCAAAAAATATGAGTAAAATATAAATATAGTGCATATGTAAATTGAAAACATAAAATTGTAGAGTTTAAGAAGTTAACGTACTTTTGAATCCTGGAGCAAAGTAATAATGGATACATTCAAAAATGTGTTAAACCGCCATTTTTGTGAATGACTTTGAATATGCGACTCTGCATAGACTAAATTTTTTTTTCCAATTGCTCCATAGACAACTGGTTCCAGGCTGAAAGTATAGCAATGTTTAAATTATTTGTGTTTTGATATTGGCGTCAATCGCGATAGACTATTCGAACGATTGCACTCCAGCAATTTTTAATGGGGTTTAGATCAAGGCTGCGGGCTGATCAATTCAAGATATTTACATACCAGCTCGACAGCCACTCTTTTGTGCTTTTTGTAGAGTGTATTGCTGCATTATCTTGCAGAAATATCCAGTTTTCTCCAGCGATCAACGGTCCATATGACAAAAGATTATCGTCCAGCATTAACTGGTAGTCTTCTGCTTTTTGTTTTCAATTAAGAAAATCTAGAGCAATTTTACCATTCTGAGAAAAACCAGCCCACACCATCAATGATTGTTCACCAAAGTTTCGACTAAAGATATGCCGTTCTTCAGGCTTAATATCGTTCCAATAGTATCTTATGCCACCTGGGCCTCTAAATTAATTTTCTTTTCGTCTGACCAAATGATTGTGCTCCATTATATTATCCATGACACGTGCTGTTGTGCAAAATGAAATTTGGGTTTCATGTGATGGGGCTCAAGTTTTGGCTCAGCTTTCATTTTCTTCTATTTCATATTCGGCGCTCATTGAAGAATTCGTCTAACAATTCGAGAACTTACATTTAACTTTAAAGTATTTACAATTCGGCTAGAAGAAGCTCCAGTACTAAATGCTGTTCATAACATAGATCTTTGATTTCTTTCTGTATCTTTGGAAGTTGACCACTCCATTTTATATACAAAAACCATATTAATAAACCATATTTAACAAAATTGTTTAACAAAAAATTATAAAAATGCATTGATGCATTGAAATATATTTATCCCTAATAGCTCCATTTATTATTTTATTACCATAAAATGCATATTAATTTGTAACAATCTGAATTACAGCAATTTATTTATTTAAATTGATATATTTGCACTGTAAAAGATAAAACAATGAACCGTCTTTTGAAATGGAGAAAAGAAAAAAATCTACGAATGAAAATATGCAATAAACTGTCTCGAGTTACTCGTGACTCCCAAAAGCGTTTTTTTAATCTTCAGAAATCAGTTTATGTGTATCAAAAATACTAGATTGTAGAAATTCATAATTTTGAGTTTATAATTTTGTCCAGGTGTCACATAATGTTATTTTATGAAAAAAATGAAAACATGTATTGATGTATTGAAATGTAATGATTTATAATGACTCCATTTATTAGTTTTTTATCACAAAATGCATTTATTTATATCAAATGTGCCAGAATATAGAAAATCATAACTTTGAGTTTATAATTTTGTCCAAGTTTCACATAATGTTATTTTTTTAAGTTGTCTATTTTCTTATTTAAATTACTTACTCCATTTTATTTATAAGCTGCATTAATTTTAGTTGCCTTAATATAAATATTCATAATTATATTATTAACGTAAAGCTAATCTTATTTATACTATGATGCAAACAAATAAAACAATTTCTGAGTTTATAATTTTGTCCAGGACTGTATATGTATTATTCATTACTCAGAATTAAGCCTGCAATTCTGCGAGAAAGGCAAAATCCGGATGTGACACCACGGAATGCTACAACACTGATTTTTCAATACTGAATACTAAGCATTTTCCCTTGCTAAAGTAAAAATATTTAAAATAAAAAAATTATACAGCTGTCATATCCCTTGCAATTCTCTGGTACGATAATATTATTAAATTATTTTATTTATTTTATGTGTATTTTTCCCCTATTTACTTCCGTGTAAAACTTCCCTATCCCTTTCTACATTAATAGCAACTCAAATCGAAATCTATATGTACTATTCATTACTCAGCATTAAGCCTGCAATTCTGCGGGAAAGGGGAAAATCCGGATTCCTATATAAACCCTCGTCCGAGACATGCCTTTAATACAATTTACCGAGCGGGGACATGGACCGTGAGGGTAAACAAACATTGCGATGTAAGAGAGGTAGGATAGGAAAGCGAGTGGAACGAAAGACTTAGGTAGCAGCTCTGGGATCGAGAAAGAGAAAAAAAAGAGCCTTGCGGTAGAAAGCCGAGTCTCTGTCGTATTGCTTGTTTATCTTTATTTTCTTTTATTGTGAATTTATTTTACCGTAAACGACATTGTAGTATAGAGGTAATTGATTAAAAATATATTTGTTGTATTCAGAAGAAAATGAATGAAAACACAATAACAATCTGAATTACAGCAATTTATTTATTTAAATTGATATAGTTGCACTGTAAAAGATAAAACAATGAACCGTCTTTTGAAATGGAGAAAAGAAAAAAATCTACGAATGAAAATATGCAATAAACTGTCTCGAGTTACTCGTGACTCCCAAAAGCGTTTTTTTAATCTTCAGAAATCAGTACATTTTCGAGGTTTAATAGTAGTAATTGGTAGCAAATTGAGTAACATATTAAGCTGCATGTAAGGTTGTAATAGGTAGCATTAGCTGTAGATTCAATATGCATCATTAGATAGTAGATTAGGTAGAAGATAAGCAGTAGACTAGGTAATAAAACTTTTTAAAAAATAAGAAGAAAGAGTTTCTTACTGTAGAGAAATATTATATAATCAATGACAAAACTGTACAATAATGTTTTCTAAGTGATACTCGATACCGAGATGTGCTTATTTATCTTTAGAAATAACAGAAACAATGTATTTTCGATATTAAAAGAAACAAAGATACAAACAATGTTCTCAAAGTCTTTAATTTACAAAAACGTTTCGAGTAATTTTTATAACCTATTAAACAATTTCCTTAAGCCAAAATATCGATTTGTTGGACACTATCTTGAGAAAACATTTGGTTTTATGGACACGTATGATAAATACCACAACATTAACATTAATATTAAAATTAATATTAATATTGTTTTTAACCTAAGACAAAACCATCCGTCTCAGACCTCCTAAAAGACTATTTAATTTGACGCTGCTATCTCTCAACGCAGCAGTTAATATAAATTGTTCATGGAATTCTCAACAAATAGCTATACTAATATAAATTTTTATACGAAAGTTTTATTTTATCATTTGAGCAATTTTACATCATTATTACTAAAACTAACGTTGTAATTTTTTGTAAAACTGAAAAGGCTGGAGTCAACTAACAGTAAATTTTCTAGAGAGATAAGTTCGTATAATTTACCATTTTGTATTACGAATTTTAATTTTAAAAAGAAACAAATAAGTTTCTGTTTGTTGCAGACATTAAAATATTACCTTTTAATCAATAATTTTATTACTTTGTATGTTCTAATTCTTTTTATTACTTTTTACTTGCTTAAAAAGATGTTTTCTAATGTTATAATATTATGTTATGATATGGATAAATCACCTTTTTTAATGATATTTTCTGAGTAAATGTTTTTTTAATCGGAGATGTTGAGTTATAAGATTAAAAGGATACTTTCGTATAAACCAAATGACAGTAATAAACAGTCGAAGATATCAGAAAAGTTATTAATTAAAGCATGATTTTTTTCCCTTTCCGCGTTTAAGTCAACTGTTTGTATTTCATAGATTCAATTTAATTTAATTTATTGATGAAGTTTTTATTCGGTTATCGATTATTAGCTGGAAAAAAAGCCCTAATTTGTTTATACTGATCTAAGTGTAAACAGATTAACATTCTACAATCGCATTCCACTCAATAAAGATAATTTTTTAAAAATTATTTAACGCATCATGAAAAAACTATTACATTTCGACACAATTTTCAAAGTAATTACATTGGTCTCCCCCCACCAAAAAAGGACACTTTTGTAAGTGTAAAAATTGAAATTGCGCTACACTTAGACGTTACTAAAATTTCAAAATATATTCTTAAGAACACAGTTGGTTTGACATTAGTGCTGTTTATGAGCTTTTTTTTGTAATAAATATAAAAAAATACGCATAATGAGACAGTGAAGCTTGCTTTTTAGTATATGTAATCAAACAATACAATAATGCTAAGAATACAGCAACACCGTTGAAGTAAAAAAAGGCTTTGCATATACAGGGTAATTCAAAACTTATCATTGAAAGTTCGATAAGAGGTAGAAAATACGTCAGGTAACCAATTTTATATAGTAAAGTGTGTCCACAAATGTACTCATGCGTATGTAGAAGGCGCTGTGTGTCTAGCCTTTCTTTGCGTTCTAATCAGTGTTTTGACTATATCTCTTCTCCCATTTCCACTTCTCATCTGAATTTTCACGAAGCCTTTTACACCTTTAAAAACTGCAAAAATTGCATAAATGACCTTTATTCAACGCTTTCATTATCGGATGCCTAGAAACTTCTCGTTTAGTTTTATTCTTTTCGGTTCTTTCAAACATTATTTAATTTAATTTTTATTTAATTTTGTTGTCGTTGTTGTTGGTTTATATTATCTGTTGTTTTTAACTTTCTTCGTTCATGAATTTTTAAAGTTTGATTTCACACCAGATTTCTTTAAAATTCTTTTTAATTAATATTTCTGTTGCTGCATATTTCTGTCAGCAATTTCATAAATTTTATGGCATTTTACTGCACTTCTGCCTACCAATTTTGTTCGTTATTTGAACCTGAAAATAAAAGTTACATTCCTTACTACTGTATTGTACTGTTCCTTGTGTTCACTTTTCTTGTCATTTTGTTCATGTAGATAACGTTTTGGAACATATTTTACTACGTGAAATCGGTTTCCTGACGTACTCCCTACTTCTCCACGAAATTTGAACGATAAGTTTTGAAACTCCCTGTATATAAAAATGCACTTAAAACAGGCTCATATAAGTACATGCATTTCATGTAATGCACATAAAAGAACTTAATAAATATTTGAATTATTCTAAATGTAATTGAAATAATCTAAAAAATAGGAGCTTTTGCAACCTTGAATTTATAATAATCTCTAAATAAAATATGTTCCCAGCACGAAAAAAAATTTTTGAACAAGAAAAATGATTCTGACGATAAAAAAGTCAGCAAAAATAAATAAATATAAATAAATAAATAAAATATTCTTTAAAATAAAAGAGAACTAGAAGAAAGAATAAAAAGATAATCATTACATGGTTCAGTCTTTAAAGCATCCAAGTTGCTGTCATTTCCTGCAAACGTTTGCTTGAATAAGACAGAAAATGTAACTTTCGTAACGAAATTTTTTTTTTCAAAATTTTAATCATTCTTTTGTTTATGTTACTACATTTTAGTCATATATGGCTTTATGTCTGAGCTATTTATTAAAAATTATAATACATATACAACAGATTTCATATCAAATTTCGACTAAAGATTTTTAATATATAGTTGTAAACTTATCAGAAAAAAAGTAATTTAATAATTTTTCGTTGCGTTTCTTTTCTATTAATTTCTTTATTTCTTTATCAATTTTTGTATTTACAGTTTTTTTTCTCTTTAAATTAAATTTATATGCTTATGTGTATTAAAACGTACTATATTTAAATTAAAATAATTTCCAACTTTTCTCATCATGTAGAATATTTCCTTTAATAAAATTTTTCAAAATATAATTTTCCAGTTTTCCTGTTGTTATGTTTTAAAATCTTCTTTAATTTTCATTTTTTACTTTTGTCAATGCATTTTGCAAATTTGGATACATATTTTCTGTTGTATTCTTATTAATGGTTAATTTATATTTTATCCATTACCTTGTGATTTATTCGTTATTTTAATTACAAAATATCTTTATATATTGGTATATGTATACATATATATATATATATATTGTATATTACTATTATTAAAAAACATAGAAATTAACGTCTGAAAATATTATGGACTGATAGAGTATTAAAATTATTATAATATTATCTTTCCCTTCATCGCATGCCGCGCGGCTGCCGGCCAAAGACGTTCCTCATCATGACAATTTATTAGTGGGAAATTATCTGGCTAGGCTATTGGTCAGGATAGCTCAGATGATACAGCAACCGAACGGTACGCTGTAGACCCAAGTTTGATTCTTGACCCCGGCTTATTTTTCACTTCACGTTGGATTAATGCATTAGTTCTGTTTGACTGTCTTAATATAAGGTACCCTGGGGTAATAACGCCACGTTAAGGTTTTACCAATTTTCATGGCTTAGTTTTAGATTGTATTTTTCAAACAAATATATGATTTGATACAGCAACTCATTGACTATCTATATAAAATAAAATGATTTAACAGATATGTATTCATAAAATGTAATGGCGGTTTTTCTTGACCAATGCTATTTGGCGTTGTTACCCACCTATATGGGTAATAACGCCATGAAAGCAAAACTATAAAATAAGATGAAATAATTGCATGTAGATAGCCCAATTCTAAAAATACAAACTCTACAAACTTAGAAATTGAAAAATTGCATTCTAAGCTATTGAAAATGTTCATTTTTTGTGAAAGTTTAAGAAAAATAAAGGTGTGGTGTGGGAGGGGGGGATGAGGCAAAAGAATATCAGACCGTGAGCTTCTTTTTGCTTAAAAAAGACCGCTTAAATATAAATAAGAGAAACATTGCACAGTTTTATGTAACTGTGTTTATTTGCATCAGTATTTAGAATGTAGCTTTGCCACTGTAGGGAATCAACCGGGGTATTAATGTCAAGTATTGGCGTTATTACCCCGGTATAGTTATTGCGCAGTACATTTTAAAATAAAAATTATCTCGAGGAGATATCCAAAATCTTCAACAACATTTTAAAAGTACATGAAATGCACTACAAATTTATGTAATTAACAAAGTATTTCCGGATAAAAAGATAGTCTTCACATCACAAAACGTATCTCGCAAATTTTAGATCAAGCGTTAATTTTAGTTGTTTGTAAAAACAATAAGACCTAAAAATGAAACAAATTAACTTGAAGCTGTTTTTTTTGCGATTTATATGACTCAAAACCCTTCTGCGCAGAGCACATGGGTGTCATTTACCTGATTATTTCATAATTATGCAAAATATAAGCACTTGGCGTTATTACCCCGCCTGGCGTTATTACCCCGCCTGGCGTTATTACCCCAGGGTACCTTATATGTACCAATAATAATATAAAGTATAGAAAAATTGCAAACGTAATATTTTTATGGCATAGCAAAAATACAGTCATTCTATTATACTTAGAGTTTTCTTTTTAAGACAAGTGCTTATTTTGTACGTTACTTCAAAATCGCACCTAAATGACTATATGGTTAAATGCATATTCGTAGAAATTTCACATTCCGATATTATTCAAGAGCTGCTTCTCAGTTTGAAAATATTCCATGTCGAGTTTTTAATATTATTTATTTAGAGATAGCAATGGTCAAACGCATATTTAATCCTTTACGTCAGATGTTCGTAATGACGAAATAAAACCCGAAAGCAATTCTTGAAAAACTTGCCCTACTTGTGATTATTCAAATGCAATTTGATTTGTTTAATGTTTAATTATTTTACATGCAAGTAGAATTCAGTTGTTTTCCTTTCAAATACACATTTAAATAAACTCTCTATTTCCCTATCATTCTAAATGGGAAAGGAGAAACTCAATACTTCATGTCTAACTAAATATTTTTTTAACTTTAAAGGAAATGAAAAATGATTTTTCTTTACCCTGTTTGCATAATAAAGAGGTTTTTGACCTTTTGAAATTCAATCCTGTTTTTCTCCTATTGATTCCAACTAGGTAGTTCTTTTAACGGAATATAATGGATTTTTTGACATAATAAATATGTTACAGAGCTGATTTACATTTCTATGTAATTTCCAACATAACTTCAGACAAATAATATAAAACTTTTAGAGATACTTTAATAAAATATCTCCATGTAAATTTTATATAAACAAATGTATTTTGACATGGAGCGGCAGTGCTTTGTAATTTGGAAAATACAGTTATAACATTCTTCTCTCATTAATAATTCTATTATCTTAATATATGGCATTCATCATTGTCATTTTGAACACATATAACATTTATCACTGTCATATTGAACATATGTGAAACATATCGTTGTTATTTATAGATTTTAATATATATTAATATATCTGTGTAATAAATGTTGATTTATAAAATCAAAATAAATAAGAATTCGATTAGGCAATCGTTTCTCTTTATTTTTCATGCGTTTTTGTGTGACGCTGAAGATTAAATTAATCAAAAACAGCTCAAATGTGGAAATTCAAAATTTTTGGTTACTATTCAATCTCTGAGTTCTTAAATTGATTTTGAAATAAATAATAATAATAATTTAATAATAATTAATAATGATTAATTCTGAAATAATTATAAATCATTTGATGAAAACTTTAAGATACAAATTTTGATTGACAATGAAAGAACTAAAATCTACACGTTAACTGATGCTTATATTAATGTTCAATTTAAATAGAGAATTACTCTTAAGTACGGAAACTTATAAATATTCATAAAATCAGCAATCTCATGTCAAATTCTTACGTCTTTTTTTTATTATTATTATTCTATTTTTAAACTCTTTCCAGCATAACTGAAAACTATTGATGACTTCTGTTTGTCTGTCTACCGAATGTCTGCCGTCTGTCTGTGCTCAAACTCGAGTAAATATAGACGGATCGCCATGAAATTAATATATGTTATTGATATTCATTATAGCATGTTGGTATTTGAAATGAAGCATGTAACAGTTACATTTCCTTAACAGTTCGTTACATTACAGCCTGTGGAAAAAATCGTTTGTGGTGTTTTTAATAACATTTCCAAATTACAAATTCATTGAAATTTACATATAGCTCTGGAAGTAAACTGCAAGAGAATTACTGTAGAATATAGTACAGATAGCATACATTGTTTATTTACAGGGATACTTAAAAAACAGAGAATATATTTTGTCTATATTGTATTTTATCTATATTACATATTGGAACTGATATATATCTCTGAGGTGCACTACTAAGCATTTACTATAGAATCCACAAAGCAGCATTCATCATTGATGTACAGGGATATACAAAATAATTCAATTAGAGTGCTCTCTGTGAACAATTCCTGGAAGTAGTACATTTTGTGTTCGGGTATGTCTTTATAAATTGAGCTTTATTTGTATATTTCTTAGTGTGTATAAATTCTACACATTATTTACAGAGCTGCACATAACAATTGAAGTACATTTCTGTTTATTGGTGGAAATTGATTAAGGAAAATCTTCAATTGTTTTATGAGTTTTCTCATTGAGTTAAATTATAGTGTACTATGTATCGTGTGATAAATCTTACATATTATCATCAATGTTACATATACAGGGCTGGAATAAAAAATTTAGACTGTTTTTCGTGTTTTGATGGAAACTGGTGAAATTAAGTTTTTGAATGTATTATGTGTTTCACAAATCGTTTGTTTAGACAAAGTTTTTCTCTTTATTAATCAGTGAAGTTTTATTATAGTATTCTAAATCTGTTGGAAAATGTTTCATAATCTACGCTTAACGTAGGATTTTAGGTTCTTGTTTTATTTATTCGAAAAATTGCTGTGTATCTCGACAGCTTTAACTATTAATTAGATGTCAATAATTATAAAGTATTTTATTATATTTTATGCTATATTACACCTCTTTATTTTTTCTCTTTAACGTACATCATTTATATTTTTGCGAGATTTTCAGTTTTCTGTACTTTTATTCCTATCATTTTCAATGATGCCATATACCAAATATTTTTAAAAATGTGCATTTTATATAATCCTAACCACAAGAATCTGTATATTTATTTCCTTATTTAAACTTTTTCTTTTTATTTATATAGGTTTTTTAAAAAATCTTAATGTAAAGAAAAAAAAAACATAATTTATGTTTGAAATAGTTTTAAAATTTTTAAACGTCATTTTCAACTATCATTTTGTCCGATATTAAGCTAAATTACAAAAAATGAAAAGTACTTACGGGGATCCGGAACACAAAAAATTCTCAAATTTTTTAAAAAAATCTTATTTTGCTGAAAAATTTTCTGCTTTTTATTATATTTTATTCTATTTTATCTTCTGCTTAAAATGACGTTTAAATAATATTTCTATCTTAATAGTGTCAGGAAATGTTATTTTTTCCGTTTCGGTTTGTTTTCGAAAGTACCTTTTAAGCAATGGTTCTCATGATAATGGCTTCTTCTGCAAAATTTATTTTTCTATATGAATGGCTTTTTCAACATTTATCGCATTTAAATTGCTATAACTCAAGAACGGTTATAGATAAATGGTTCAAACTTGGAACATGTCTTTTTCAATTGTTTTACTTTAGTTTTGATTCAGAAAATTTGAAAAAAAAAAAACTTACTTTTGAAAATATAATTTTTAAAAGTTATATCTCATTTTTAAAGATTTTTAATTAAAAAAAACTAATTTTGATTTAAATGAATATTTTTTAAAATACTGAATCAAAACTAAAAATTATACATTTCTGTTTACTTAAACGAAAATAAATTGAAATTCTACAAATAATGTTTTGAGTTACAATGATTTTAATTTTCCCAACTTTTTAATAAATTTTAAATTTTAAAGTTTAAAAAAATCACAAACGTTTTATTATATGATTTTATTTACAAATCATATAATTAACTGTCACAAAAAATTCCAAATTGCTACAGAAAAAAAAAAAGGAACAGCCATTCTGATGGATATTATATCTTCTAACAATTCATGCTATGGTACATCACACCACTTTAATTTATTTTCTCTCTTCTATACAAATACATATCAATTATGTATTAAAAACATCTTTATTTTCATTTATTTTTTTTTATCACTTTCAATGATGCCGTATATTTAACATATTATAAACATGAATTCGCATATATTTACTCAAGAACTCAAATCTGTATCTTAATGTCATATTTAAACTTAAATTTGTGATTGACTCATATATACCTTTTTCAAACAATCTTACAGTGAAAATTAATAAAATAAAATAAAATAAGAATAAACTATATTTCAAGTGGTTTTGAAATTTTAAAATATCATTTTCAATTGTAATTTTGTCAGATATTAAGTTAAATTATATTTGGTACGCAAAAAAATTAATGAAGCATTCGTACTTCTATTCATTTTCATTAACTTTCTCATAACATAAACTTAAAATAAATAAAGCACAAATAATTATTCGAAACTTTAAGAGATAATGTACTCCCAATGATTATTTTAAAATTACGCTATCACTGAATTAACAAGCAAAGCCTGTTACATGATGATTATTTAGAGCTGATAATTATCGTAGCAGACTCGGAATTAAATAAAATAGAAACTGTCAATGAAAAACCGTTAATCTTAACTGCAACATTCCCCTCGACTCTGATAACAGTGTTAGAGAAATTGTTAAAATGTCATTACGCTTAACGGCCTTTTAACTTCATGAATATTTACTATTTTGGAATTTTTCCAGCTCTTGAAGAGTTAAAACCTTTTTTTTTTTTTTTTTTTTTTTTTTTTTTTTAGAAAAAAAAGCTCTGATGTTATTACGTTTTTCCCAATAATAACATTAAATAATTTTAAATTACAACTTTTAAAAGACTACTGATTTTACAAGTTATTTTCTTTTCTATAATCTGAAAAAGTTGAAAATAAAATTAATTCTCTTGTGAGTTAATGTAAAGTTATGAATTATTATCAGTTGAGAGAATATGAGTTGTGAATTAATATAAGTTGTCATAAATATGTTTCAATAAATGTATTGAAAGTAAACAATAGTAATTTAAAGTAAAAAAAAAAAGGTATTTTTACTGTCTTCTAGCTTTACAAAAAGAAAGGATTAGATTCGCGACAATTTTCGACTGTCGGTTTTAGATGGATTTATATGATTTAGAAGGTCTTGAACACGATTTGATTGTTTGAGAAAATGTCTGTCATTCTTTCACCCTATGAGTCTATATAAGACAAAAGTATTGGACGCGCTCTATCACATTAACTGATGCACGGAATTTCACGAAATTTTAGATTCAGTTAGACCTTGATATAAACTGGTATTGATTAGTATTTGGTGTACATATCACAACAGGACGCGCTGCTATGTTGCATTATTTCTCATTATTGCAATAGTTCTATCTCAATTCTTTATTTTCATCTCTGTGTTTTTATGTACCAATTTTTTATAAAATAAATTTAAACGGAATGTTCTAATAGATTTCTAAATTAAAAAATGCTAAGGAAATACTTTAACAATCTTGTGACTATTTTTTAAATTATTTTTCAAAAAAAAAAAAAAAAAAAAAAAAAAAAAAAAATTGCATTTTTATTTTTTTTATAAATAAATGAAACTAAAAGATTAATTTTATTGTTTTTTTATTTAATTATTTATTGAAATGCACACTACAGACGAATCCATTTACAGTGTTGCAAGAACATCATAAGATCCATTATGTAATAAGACCAATCAGAACCATAAGATTGTATCTATTCCTACTTTTCCTGTATTATTAAAAAGGAAGAGCACAACATTCATGTCTTGCCAGGATTCGAACCCGACTCCTCTGCGTGGCAGTAGCTGCCGCTACTGATCACGCCACTTGGGCTACTAGTTCCATTTATATTATTAAAACAAGTTGGAAATTGCACATGAACGTAGCAAATGAGGTGCGTTCGTACGATAACGAAGTTTTAAAAATATTCAGATCTTGCTGATATAGTAGAGCGTACTTCGGATACAGTATAGTAGTCGAAATCTTTGTGTTTCTGTAAATATGCAGAAAGTAATTTTTATTACACCTCAGAAACGTATATCTTATTCATAAAATGTGAAATAGTTGAATGTAATTAAAACACGCCCCAAACAAAGTTTCCCCGTATAGCATTATGTAGTGGAATACTTTTGTGTGGCCCTGTAATTTAATAATAAAAATTCTTTGCATCACAAATTGTACAGAATGCATATTTTAGTATATATTTCATAGATTCATGCCAATTCTATTATGTTCGAATAAGTGTAACATCATAAAAATCCATTTGAATGTTTTTTCCCATTGACCGTAATGTAATGGAATACCTTTGATTGTCCCTGTAAATGATCTATGCATCCGACTTTCATAACATTTGAAATGACTCGATAAAATTACGTAATAATTATATGTTTTAAATTTCGAACGATTAATATGCATTTGAATTTTTTTCCCCCATTGACCGTAATGTAACGGAATCCTTTTGATTGTCCCTGTAATTGATCTATGCATCCGATATTCATAACATTTGAAATGACTCGACAAAATTACGCAATAATTATATGTTTTAAATTTCAAACGATTAAAATGCATTAGAAACTTTTTTCCCCATTGACCGTAATGTAACGGAATCCTTTTGATTGTCCCTGTAAATGATCTATCCATCCGATTTTCATAAAATTTGAAATGACTCGACAAAATTATGTTATAATTATCTATTTTAAATTTCAAACGATTCGGTTGGGTAGTTTTTGCGTTGTTATATGCGGACGGACGGACAGACAGACGGGCAGACGGATGGATTGAGCGACAACAATAGGTGCTACGTATTTACATAATTACGAACGCACCTAAAAACGAAAAGAAAAACAGAAATAGATTTTTAGGAGCTGTTTGCAATAATCTAAATGTGGTATCAAAATCTCGTATTAGTATTAAAAAATTTAAGATTTCTTGCTATTTCCATACATGTAGACGATACTTTAAACAAAATAAGTATAGAACTAATTAGAAAAACGTGATATTACTGATTGTTTAGTATTTAGTTAAAAAAGTAATTTTCGTTGATGTTAGTAGGGGTGATCACTTTTATTTATTTATTTATTTATTTATTTATTTATTTATCTGTACTGAACAGTTCTGAAATATTTTGACCAAATAGTTTTAATAAAAATTTTTGTATTTGAAACATGACTATTGTAAATTTATATTATTCTATCTAATTCAAGTTTTGATAAAGTGATTGCCAGCAGAGCCAAGAAATGGTGGATTCGATTACAGTTTGATGCTGAGTTATTCGTAATGGACTTAATTTCGCTTTAAACGGAGATCACGATCCGCTTAACTTTCGTGAAAAATATAGTCGTATATCTAGCACCCTAAGTTGTGTCTGACTGTATCTGTACCTTTATAATTTTCTATTATTAAAAAAAAGGGGACATTTTTTTTCAGTTCCTATAAGACCGGGATATACTAACTTCTAGTGCCTCGGCCTACAGGCACCGGTAGATTAAGTACTAATTTGAACAACAAAAACTTAATCAAGATTACAGATAAACCTAGTTTAACAACTTTGATTTGAACACTTTTGACGAATTTTTAATTTCATTTCTCTGAAAGAGTTGGTTTTATCAGAATCATGTTAATAGAATCACTTTTTCTTCAACCACTATCTTTTTTTGTAAGACTATATAAAATCAAAACTTCATCTATATAAAAGTTGTAGATAAGATTAAGAATTATTATTAAGAAGTACATTATAAAAAAATTAAGTGAATTTGATCTGTTGTGAATTGGCAAAATAATGTTTTTTTTCGCTCCTTGAGCTCATTGTTAATGAAAGAAAAAAAATCTGTTATGCGTAAATTTTATCTATTTTTTAGAAGTAGTATAATTTTAAACTATTTTCATATCTATCATAATTTAGAAATTATGGGATATGTTTTGCTATTACAAATCTCCTTCCTACTTCCACTTCCTTGATCTGATTTTGCACATTAGCGAACTTGACCGAGATTTTCTACTTTTTCATTTTATGAATAAATTTAGAAGAGATTTGTGCTGCAGAATTATGATATTATCGTGTCCTTAAAAAGTGATATATCTATATATCTATATATACATAGCTTAGAGCTAGAGATGGTTTGGGGTTCTAGGGAGTAATGATCATCGTAGATTTGTAAAAACTTTGCAGAAATTTCAACTGGGAAGAATGCAACAGGTGGTATTTTTTAAGAAATCTACAAAAAAATTTGAATATACTTTACTTATTTTTAAAAACACAATTTTATCTTCTACTCGATAAATCTACTGTGCACTTCTTTTAAGTTTTGTGAAACCAAATTTTTTAATCAGAAACTTCGACTTATCTAATCGCTGAAATGCTCTGACTCAAATTAGGAAGCAATTTTGTTAAATAAAAATGATGTCCAAACTCAAAGATTTTGCCTAACGTAAATTTATACGTGACGCTTGACAGTAATGACGAGAATAACTTAATAAATTAAAAATTAATATTGGGTATTGTAAAAGAAAATGTATCATAAATATTGCATCTTATGTTTTATTTATATTTTTTATAATATTTATATGTATATATATTTGGTGAGGGGGGGGGGGGAATGATGAAAAGAAAATAGATTTTTTAAGGGGTCTAGTACCTTTTAAGGCTTCAAAAATTCAATTTTTCAGTTTTCATTAATTATTATAAAATAATTTATTATAAATATTTTAAAACAAACCGCGTACAAAAATTCCCATTAGAACTGAAGTTATAGCAAAAATAAGATGCATCCTCATCAAAGGTAACTACAAAAATTAAAAGGTTTGAAACGGGTTTTTGAAAAACTGCATTTTTAGACATTGCGCTCATGATATTTTGAGAACATATATATGAATTGTTATGAAAATTTTTTTAGTTAATAAGCACATACGTATGCTTAAAATGAACTACTTTTATGTATTTATAGCGATAAAATTTTTAGTTATGAATAGTTTTATTTATTAAAAAATGTAAAATTTTGATTTTTTTTATTTAGAAATTTTTTATACAAGGTTAATGAAATAAGTTTTATTTAAGAGTAGTTCATTTTAAAAATACATTATTCTTCTTTACAGAAAAAAATATATATGCAAAAATATTGATTTATAGGGTCGTTAGGATGCGCGCAAGGCACGACTGAGTAAAAAATAGAGGTTTTTAAATTTCAGTAATGCATGTATTATATGAAAGAATATTAAATGTTTAATGACAGTTTATTAAAAAGCATAATCTTTTCTATTGAACGGTGAATTTTTCATGTTAATATGTATGAAAGTTTTAAAGATACACTGAATCGAACTTTGGATGTTTTTGTTGATTTTCATCCCATTTAAAAGGTACAAGACCCCTTAATACACTTTTTTATTGATCAATAGACTTTTATACTGAAACTGAATTATGTTACACTATTATGAATTTCATCCAATTTTATTTTCATACAAATAAATTTTGTAATAAATTTAGTTATATGATAAAATTTATTAACGAAAAAGGATATATATATATAGTATATATATATAGAACCATTAGATAATACTACAAATCAACATCAATATGTGGAATAACTCGTTAATGACAAATATCAAACAGAGGAGTTGTATCAATATGGCAGTAATATAATACAACATTAATAAATCAGAGTTATGAAAAACAAGTAGCAATCAAATGAAAATTCTTAAAGAAAGGTATCAAATGACTACAAGGTAGAAATCCAAATTATACACTATGAAAATGAGCAAAGCAACATTGGACATCTCGATTATATATTAATTTATTAAATATTATAAGATACCCATAAATAGAATTGAATTTTCAGAAGGAATTTTAAAAATCATAGTGAAATAGAAATATAAAATATACATTCGTAATTACTTGCGCTTATATATATATATATATGTTACAGGCCAAACCCGATTTTAGGCCAAACTAGATTGGCCTAGGCCAAACTAGTTTATCCTAACGCCCATCGGATAGACTAGTTTTTCCTAGGCCAAACCGGTCTATCCTAACGCCCATCGGACAAACTAGTTTTTCCTAGGCCAAACTAGTTTGGCCTAACTCTTATAGGATAAACTAGTTTAGCCTGCTGTTTATTGGTCTGAACTAGTTTCTCCTAGGCCGATCTAGTTCATCCTAGGCCAATTCAATTTGGCGTGATTTTATTGAATTCAATGACCGCCACAGCGCCAACATTCTAGTTTGTCCTAGGCTGATCTAGTTTATCCTAGGCCAATTTAATTTTACGTGTTTTTAGCTTACAGGCGTCAAAGTCTGAGAAATAATGGGTTCGCAAGTTCTGTATGTATGAAGTACGTATCTATGTACGTGCGTATGTACGAAACGCGATAACTCGTGATAGAAATATCCGATTTGCTTCAAATTTTGGATGCACGTTCATTGATATAAGGTACTTTTCTGATTAATTTTGGGAATTCATTAGATAAGAACAAAGGGGAGCGAACGGGAGGCTACTCCCCCACCGTTAATTTAGAGAAGTGGATTTTTGATGCAGAATTATCAGTTTTCACTTAAAATTTTAGATATAGGATCATTCAGACAAGGCGCCTCCATGATTAGTTGTGGATGTTTATTGTTTAAGTGTAAAAAAGGACAATGTAGGTTAACCCCCCCCCCTCTATAATTTAGATAAATGGTTTTTGACGCAGAATTTACGGATTTGCTTCATATTATTTGTATATAGGTTTTTTCTGATAAGGCGATTCCCTGAATAGTTTTGGGGGTTAAATGGTTAAGTATGAAGGGAAAATGAACGGTTACATCTCTTACATAGAAAAAACTAGTTTATCCTATGGGCATTTAGATAAACAAGTTTGGTGTAGAAAAAACTAGTTTATCCAATTGGCATAAGGATAAAATAGTTTGGCCGAGGCTAATCTAATTTAGCTCGAAAACGGGTTTGGCCAGTAAAAAACATATCTTTCACTAGAAAAAGTATAAATGTATGTCAAGAGTCATTGCTTATAACACCAATACAGAAATTTAACATGTTCACCTTAGAGACATGATGCATTGGACAAGGTGTTTGCTTTTTTTTTTTTTTTTTTTTTTTTTTTTTTTTTTTTTTTTTTTTTTTTTTGCACGCTCGTGCCAACTGAGATCTGACTTTCATTTATTATTATTATCATTATGATTGTATATTTGAGCCAGATTGAAGCTGAACATAATTTGGAATCGAACAGCGTTTTCCATTTTTGAGAAATTAATTACCTGTCGACATATAAGCTATTCTTGTCACGGCGTCAATTTTTTTTTTCGTGAAGTCATAACCGGAAATTCGATTCAAAACGTAGCTTTATTATTTTCTTAAAGATACATCGTTTTTATGAGAAAATGGTTTACGCTATTCGATTACATATTATCTGAATCTGTTAACCTTATGCATTTTCGAAAAGGAAGTAGTTCATAAATGTGTTAGGATGTAGCTCTTTAGGATTTGAGAAAAGCCTTAAGGAATGACAGAGAAATATATTCACAAGTCTACTTTTTACTGAACGGATTCAAAAGTTATGATGTTTATAACTCTCATATTTTTTTCTTTTGTTCTCAACTACATTGATTATTTAATGAATTCGTATTTGAATATTGAAGCTCTAAGAAACTAGATAATCATTAATACATTGTGTATTTTCCATTCTGTGAACACACCATAATTTAAAAATACATTGTAAATTTATCCAATAAGTATATAAGCAGTATTTTTTAAAGGAATCTTATTTGTATGTAAAGTAAAACCTGAATTTTTTGCAGAAATTGAGTAGGGCCAGATCGTGCCGGACTGAGTCTTTTTTCACTGATTTTCACTGTACAGACAGAGCTCTGCCTGTACAAAAGTAAATAATATTAAAGTAGATAATAATATTTTGCTTGAATAAGCAAACACCATGTCCAATGTATCATGTCTCTAAGGTGAACATGTTAAATTTCTGTATTGGTGTCATAAGCAATGACTCTTGACACACATTTATACTTTTTCTAGTGAAAGATATGTTTTTTACTGGCCAAACCCGTTTTCGAGCTAAATTAGATTAGCCTCGGCCAAACTATTTTATCCTTATGCCAATTGGATAAACTAGTTTTTCCTACACCAAACTTGTTTATCTAAATGTCCATAGGATAAAGTAGTTTTTTCTATGTAAGAGGGTAATCGTTCATTTTTCCCTTCATACTTAACCATTAAACCCCCAAAACTATTCAGGGAATCGCCTTATCAGAAAGAACCTATATACAAATGTGAAGCATATCCGTAAATTGTGCGTCAAAAACCATTTATCTAAATTATGGGGGGGGGGTAACATATATTGCCCTTTTTTACACTTAAACAATAAATATCTACAACTAATCATGGAGGCGCCTTGTACGTTTGATCCTATATCTAAAATTTAAAAAAAAAAATTTAAATTTTCCTATATCTAAAATTTATAAAGAACTTAAATGAAAACTTATAATTCTGCATGAAAAATCCATTTGTCTAATTTAACGGTGGGGGATTGGCCTTCCGTTCGCTTCCCTTTATTCTTATCCAATAAATTCCCAAAATTAATCAGATTAGTACCTTATATCAATGAACGTACATCCAAACTTTGAAGCAAATCGGATATTTCTATCACGAGTTATCGCGTTACGTACATATGCACGTACGTACGTACGTACATTCGTACATACATACGTACATTCATACATACAGAACCTGCGAGCCCGTATTTCTCAGGCTTTGATGCCTGCAAGCTAAAAACATGTAAAATTAAATTGGCCTATAATAAACTAGATCAGCCTAGGACAAACTAGAATGTTGGCGCTGTGGCGGTCATTGAATTCAATAAAATCACGCCAAATTGAATTGGCCTAGGATGAACTAGATCGGCCTAGGAGAAACTAGTTCAGACCAATAAACAGCAGGCTAAACTAGTTTATCCTATAAGAGTTAGGCCAAACTAGTTTGGCCTAGGAAAAACTAGTTTGTCCGATGGGCGTTAGGATAGACCGGTTTGGCCTAGGACAAACTAGTTTATCCGATGGGCGTTAGGATAGACCGGTTTGGCCTAGGAAAAACTAGTTTATCCGATGGGCGTTAGGATAGACCGGTTTGGCCTAGGAAAAACTAGTCTATCCGATGGGCGTTAGGATAAACTAGTTTGGCCTAGGCCAATCTAGTTTGGCCTAAAATCGGGTTTGGCCTGTAACATATATATACATTAAAAAGTCCGTTATACTTGCTTTGGTCGACCTTTACCTTTAATAATCATAAAAGCACTATAATGATATTTTCAACTATATCTTATATGATATGTAATGTTATCATCGAAAATGGCAGAAAATGCAATTTGTTCTGTAACACCAGACATAGTATCATTTATGAAATACAAATTATTTAAAAAATAAAACAAATGTTTGATATTTTTTTCAAACTACCGGCTAATTGATTTTGATCAACGAATTTTCTTCACATACCTTTATTAATCATAAAATACTATAATGATATTTTCAACTATATCTTATGTAATATGTGACGGCATCATCGAAAATGACAGAAGTTTACTGCAATTCAACCTGTAATACCACACTTAGTATCATTTATCAAAGGTAAATTATTCGAAAAATAAAACAACAATATTTAAAAAATAAAATAAATGTTTGACATTTTTCTCAAACTACCGACTAATTTATTTGTTCGACTAATTGATTTTCATCAGGCAATTTTCTTCAAATACCTTTATTAATCATAAAAATACTGCAATGATGTTTTCGTGTATATCTTATGTCATATGTAATGACATCATCGAAAATGACATAATTTTATTGCAATTTGTTCTGTAACACCACACACAATAGTATCATTTATAAAATGTAAATTATTCGAAAAATAAAACAACACTATTTAAAAAATAAAACTATTGTTTGACATTTTATACTACTAGGTTTGATAACTACTGACTAATTGAGTTTGGAAGTGACTAACTGATTTGGACAGAAAAATCTATAAAGCATATAAACGATTTACAAAGAGAATTTATTTTACCACATTTATCTTAATAAATTTCAAACATAAATTGATCAATAATTTTTCTTTGTGCATCTTTACATATATTTTTGAAATGACATATTTATCAGGCTTTACAGCGAGTATCTCGCAAAGTACCTTTTTCCTCATGATTTACCAAACTCAAGTCACAGAAGTCAAGTAAATGCAGCTCATCCATCATATGAGAAATGAAGGAATAAGGATATATTTGCGACCAAAGATAAACTACTTTAACTGGCGTTGGAGGGGCGATGAAAAAATTCCTGAAAATAACAACAATCAAAAATCAATAAAATTATTTCAGAATGCTTTAAAATTTTTTCTAATACATTGTAATGAAATATAATTGAATAACTCCGTAACATACTGATTTATGCGAAACCCTTTCAACATTTCTTAAAAAAAAAAAAAAAAAAAAAAAAAAAAAGATATGCTTTAAATGGTGAACTAATTGCATTTTAATGTTCAACTAAAAGTAAATTTTGCCCATCTTTGCCTAGCCTTTCTTAATCAAATTTTGCCTAATCTTTCATATTGGGGCACATTTGATTATAGAACTTCCCCCCATATTTCTATAATTTAACCGACATAGAATGATATGCAATAAACTATTACCATCCCTAAACATTGTCTTATCAGTAAAGTAAGTGTCATCAATATTTGCCTTAGAACTTTTTGAAAAGTCGAAACTTTCAAAATCAGTTTCACATAAGTATGAACTTTCCGTCATTACTTTATGACTAATAAAGTAGTAGGAAACGTAGAAAAATATGCTAAATACTAAAACAATCGTTGAAGATGTATCTAACAAACAATGAAATTCCTATAAAAATTCGTTCATAAGTGCTTTTTGAAAAGTGTTTATGTCTGTCTACATAAAATAATCTGTTCTGTCTGACTAATAATCAACGCACAGCTCAAACTAGTGAACCTAGAGGTTGAAAATTGGGGAAAAAATACTTTTTATGAAGTAAGGGTGCACTAATGCAGGGATTTCAAAATTCCTTCTCTTAAAGGTGTTAAAGAAAAGGTCGAAAATTATACAACATCTTGCTATATCTTAAAAGCCGTATTAGATGGAAAATAAATTCCAGAAAATAAATCCACTAAAAAACTAATTAAACATATGTTTCGGCGATTTTACTAATCCCCACCTGTGTTGTTAAAGGGGGAGGGGTCGAAAATTTTATAACATTTGGCACATTTTATCTGCAATTTCAAATAAATTTACTAAAAATAATATTTAAACATGTGTTTCAGTGATTTTAAAATTTCCTCCTCTAAGGAGGTTAAAGTGATGGTCAAAAAATTTACAAGTTTTTTGAGCCTGTCATGTGGTGTATCATCAGAAAATCCTCGGACCACTCTTTCATATAGTGAAGCTTTCTTTTTCTTGTCTCCAATTCGGTTTGCCGGAAAAGGGAGGGGAGGTTCGAACTTTTTTTTGAAATCGTAGTGTTTTCTGATTTTAGATCAGATTTTTTAATTTTTTGTGCGGATATAAATACGATTAATATTATTTATCCTTTAAGAAAACCTAAAAGAGATGGGAGGAGTATGCCGGAGGTCAGCATATGTGGAACTCTAGGGGCACTTTGTAAACTTTGCCGACACCCCTTCTGTGATTTATCATTGGAAATTTCTGTGAACATTATTCCATGTTATGCACCTCCCGGACCTTTCCCCCCTAGGAGGGGGCATGTTTTTGAGTTTAGCCGACATCCCTCATGTAATATATCATTGGAAAGCCCTATGATTACGTATTTATAGTACGTATCTCACGTGCCCCTCCTTGAAGGGTACACTTAGTGTATTCTAATAGGAGGTCTTCTAATAATAGGAAAATTATGGAACTGATTTCAAATGAGGAAGAAGAATCCAATAAAAAATATTGATCCTCTTTACGACAATTTTATTTATTTTTGTTATCAGGGGTGCTTTTAATTCTTATTTCTTTGGCCATTTTGCTGCTAATGGCCAAAGAATTCTAATTTTGTTACTTAAACTCCATCTTTATATACTAACTCGCGCCTTTTTTAACTTTTTGCAACCAGGAGAAGAATATACATTTGAATGAATGATATGAATTTTCCACTATTGTGGATCCCTCGTAGCTTCCCTTTGAATTGGTATATTTTAATTCCATATATTTATATTTGCTATCTATTAACTAAAATTTATTTTATAAACATGTAAAAACAATAATTTTAATAATCGATTGTAGAATATCTCGATTGCAGATTCTCGGAAGTATTTGATGGCTGTATCGATTGTGTTTGTTACAATGACGATTATTTTCAATTGATAAATTTTCCAGAATTGCCGATCGCTAACCAAATCCCAACAGCAGTTTTAGGTAGAAGCTTGAAATTGAAGGTAACGAACATATCAAAAAAATTATACATTTATTTCAGCGATTTTACGATTCTCAATCCTCCTTGCAAAAGGTTTAACAAGAGATTACGAACATTTTATATCATTCTGCCATAACCTAGCAGCAGTTTTAGGTACAGGCATGATTTTGAAGAAAATCAGTTTACTAAAAAAAATTTAAACAAGTATTTTATTTGTTTTAGAAATTCCCGGTTAAGATTATTTAATGGGGTGGTCTCATTTTTAGAATATTTCATCAGAAATCTGGAGTTTTTTTTTTTTTTTTTTTTTTTTTTTTTTTTTTTTTTGTTGCTGGAAATTCAAGATAATAAACTTCTTAAAAAATATATTAAAACCTAAATACTTCTGTGATTTTAGAGCTGTTTTTTCTATTATATCGTCAATATCGACTTTGAGCCGAATAATATAAAATTGTACGAATAAGACAACAATTATGGATTAAATAACAAGCTTTATTAAAATCCCCATACAATGAAAACAAAGCAGGACACATTTCGAATTAAAAATAAAACAGCTCAGCTGATGACTAGCTGTTTGATTTTTAGCTCAAAACGTGTCCTGCATTTTTTATATTTTATTTTAATTTTTACAAAGTTTGTTATTTTAATTATAAAATATCGCCATTTTATTCAGCGCTCTTTCGCCAATAATTATAGGTATTTGATTTGATATTAAGTCTAAAAAAATATTTTTTAGGTGTATTTCGTTTGATTCCAGAATATTTTACAGAAACCAATCAACAGAGCGGGCGAAAGCTGCTAGTTCTTATGTAAAAATGGAAGCCAACTTTTAATCACATGCAATTCGTTTCTCAATAAATTGAATTAGTTTAATTATTCGCTACATTGAGCTTAGAAAAAAATCTTTATAAAATAAAATAAAATAAGTAAAATACGGACATCGATTGCCCAAACCAATCAACAGAGCGGGCGAAAGCTGCTAGTTCTTATGTAAAAATGGAAGCCAAATTTTAATCACATGCAATTCGTTTCTCAATAAATTAAATTAGTTTAATTATTTCGCTACATTGAGCTTAGAAGAAAATCTGTATAAAATAAAATAAAGTAAGTAAAATACGGACATCGATTGCCCAAAGTAAAATGTTTGAATGTTTCCCAATGAGCTAATAAAGGTCAAAACGTTGTTTACGTTATAACAGAGTCATATATTACATACATATTGGATTAAAGATGAATATTCCTGAACCAACCAGAAAACGAATAAAATTCGGACATCGAAAGGATTCAGATGTGCCTCAGATATCTCTATTTTTGACTGAGAGCAACAACCATTTTCTAAATGGTTAGCGGGAAAAAATAGCAATTTTTAATACGTGGTTTTTACTTTATTACGAGCATTATTGTCAATTTAGGAAAACTTCATAATTTTTATTTAAGTTTTTCATATGCTTGTAGTTAGTTGGTTGTGTTTATGACGACCCATTATTAACAAGAAGGAAGTATCATACGTTGGTAGTGAAAGTGTTAAACAAGTTGTTTTATTGCCTCGTTCGATTTTACGCTAAGTTATCATCTGCTTTGTCCTTAATTTTTTACAACAGCGTACAATGAATTTAAAGTATCTCAAAATAAATATCCTTTTTCCGTTTTAACTTTCATTACAGTCGTAAAAATTAATAAAAATTCATTTTTAAAGAACAAACCTAAAAGAGTTAGAAAATAAATAATATTTATTTTTTTCTCATAAAAATTTCAGTCATGTATTGTTTATAAGTAAATGTTGTGGGATTATACACAGCCATAGAGATATTCGCCAACAAATTCCAAATAAGCTCTTTTCTTACCTTCTTTATAGTACTGAAACATATTCAAAATGAACTTTTAAAGAACAAACTTAAAAAGGCTAGAAAATAAATAATGTTTAACCTTTCTTGTGAAAATTTCAGCCATGTACTTTTTATAGGTAAATCTTGCGGTATAATAGATAGCCATAGAAATATCTTCCCCAACAAATTCCAAATAAGCTGTTTTCTGAAAACGGAAAGCCCCCATTCGACTAAAATTTTAATTCTTGGCTAGTTGCCATACTTCCTTTCATGACAAGGTCTGGGATCTTTCTGTACTCCACGATGATTCATAGTACACACATTGCGATATGAAACTCTTCGAGCTTTTCCGCTCTAGGCTAGAGAAATGGATGATTTTCTTTATGAGATTCTTAAGTACAGCTTCCTAGTTTCTAGTAGCTTCACTTCCATTTTTTTTTTCAAAGATTGTTCTAAGAAAAAAAGCTACTTAGTGTTTGTTTTCAAGCTTTTAAAAAAGAAATTTATCGTTTTTCTCTCATCAGTTTTTCTTTTATGTTTTGTGGATAATTTTGATATTATTTAATTAATGTAAATAAATGATTAAAATAAAAAATAAGTAATGGTCCGAGAGGTGGTAGCACAGTCAATCACCTCACGACTGAAAGTTGAAAATTAGTTAAAACTCTATTCGCATATTAAAACGAAATAGGTCTGCAATTCCTATCTTGTGGAAAATACCTGAAAACCCGATTTTAGAGGTTGCCCCGTACACTGTAAAAAATTTTCCCGTTAAAAAACGGAAATAGTACTGGTAATCTAGACGCCAGTACTACTTCCGTTTTTTAACGGATAAAAATTTCCGTAAATTCCAGAAATAGTTCCGTTTTTTCACAAAATATTTCCCCCCCCCCTTTTTTTTTTTTCCTTATGTAAAAATTTTTGTTTGAAAAGTTAAAAGTATTTTTCAAGGACTAACTAACATCTTTGTGATTTTTATTCTTTACTTTTCAAAGACACGTTAATATCAGGGACACATTATGTACAATTAATTTAAACAACAGTGAAGAAATGTTACATACCTTCCATGGGGTTCGAACCCGGGGCCTCTTGTGTCGTAGCTTGCAGTGTAATACCATTACACCAGAATTATTCAAAAGAACCTTTCAAATATCTTTAGTTATTTCGGATACATTTCGTGAAGTAAAGATAAGATTTTGAATGCAGGGTTTTTTGTTTATTTTATTTATTTTATTTTTATTTTTATTTATTTATTTATTTATTTATTTATTTATTTATTTATTTTTTTGTAGAGATAATATTTTTCTATTGAATGGATAATTCTAAATGTTTTACAGTTTTTCTTTGCATAATTTCGAATATTTAGCTTATTAATTTTGGCTTTATATATATAAAAATTAGTTTTTAAAATATTACATGCATGAAAGAATTTATTAAGAGTTTTGTTTCCTTCTTTTTTGGAAAGGCTTTAAAATTCTATTGTAATATTATTGATAGTTATTTATTTATTTTAAAAAAAATACTAACATGCTAAAAGAAAAAAAAAACGTGTATTTTAACAAATTATTTTATGACGATCGAAGGTAAACTCAATAAAGATAATTACAATGGGTTATAGAAAAAAAAGAAAAAAAATCAGTTATTGATTTTTTATAACATATGTAATCCCCAAAATCATCTTTCTTAATTTCCATAATTTCTTTCCATAGTTTCGATTTTCTTTCCATAACTTCGAATATTTAGCTTATATGTATAAAAATTAGTCTTTAAAATATTACATGCATGAAAGAATTTATTAAGAGTTTTGTTTTCTTCTTTTTTGGAAAAGTTTTAAAATTCTGTTGTAATATTAATGATATTTATTTATTTATTTTAAAAAATACTAACATATTAAAGAAAGAAAAAAAAACGTGCATTTTAACAAATTATTTTATGACGATCAAAGGTAAACTCAATAAAGATAATTACAATGGGTTATAAAATAAATTTCAGTTATTGATTTTTTATAACTTACGTAATCGCCAAAATTATAAGAATTTCGGTAATATATTTCGATATATTTTTAATTTTATGTGCGAACTTCTTAATTTGAATAAATTAAAAAATATATATATTAAAATTAAAAAAGAATTTTTTTCCACTTTTTTCAAAATATCCAACGCACTTAATATATATATATATATATGATAAAAATACATTAAAAATTATTTTAAAATCACAATCAACTTTCCCTTTCAGCTATTTAAAACTTAAAAATAATTAATATTTTTTTAATTTTTTTTATTGTTATTTTCTTAATATTTAAAAAATACGTTAGCTTTTTATTATTAAAACAGAATGAAATTGGGAAATAGTCTAGCAAATTGTTTAAAAAACATCAACTCAGTATAAGGTTTTTAATTTTGCTGGTAGATGGCACCACTAAACTCTACTGTTTTCGGAAAATTGACCAAAATAGCAGAACACTTCCGTTATTTAACGGGATTAGTGACTCCAAAATATCAAATACGGAAATTCTTCTGTTTTTTTTTTTTTTTTTTTTTTTTTTTTTTTTTTTTTGGAAAAATGAAACTATTCCGTAATTTTGAGGGAAAAGTTTGTGTATATTAACGGATATTTTTTACTGTGTTTTCCTGCACACAAAAGTATGAAAAGATGGAGGACTGAGAGCAGGAAAACACAGCTGTAAAGCTACGAGTCAAACGTTATAATCGTTTTTTCAGATATTTTCCATCAAGGTATGTCTTGGCAGACCAGATGCTTTTTAATATGCGAATCGAGTTTTAGCTAAATTTGTAATTTTAGCACTGAACTTAGTGAGATGATTGTTTGTGCTGATACCTTCCGGTTTATAAATAACATTTAATTTTTAATCCTGAAAATTTCAGTCTTGTATTTTTTTAAATTAAATGTTGGACTAAAAAACATGGTCATAGATTTTCTTCTTCAAATTTCCAATATTTTTTTTTCTAACATGGATCCCCCTGTCCACTGAAATTATAATTATGAACTAAATATCACTTTTTCGTTCATGACAAGGTCTGGGATCTTTCTGTACTCAACGATGATTCATACTACACGCATTGTAATATGAAACTGTTCGAGATTTTCCGCTTTAGGTTAGAGAAATGGATGATTTTCTTTATGAGATTCTTAAATACATCTTCTTAGTTTCTAGTAGCTTCACTTCCATTTTTTTAAAAGGTTATTCTAAGAAAATAAAGGTACTTTGTGTTTGTTTTCAAACATTTAGAAAAGAAAATTATCATTTTTCTCACTCTTCAGTTCTTTTTATGTACGTTCATTATTGTGTAAATAAGTAGCTTTTATAGTCGTCGTTCAATCCGTTCGTCTGTCCGTCCGTCCGCATATAACAGAGCAAAAACTACTCAACCGAATCGTTTGAAATTTAAAATATACAATTGTTGCACTATTTTGTCAAGTCATTTCATATTTTATGAAAACCTGATGTATAGTTTAATTACAGGGACAATCAAAAATATTCCTTTACATTATGGCCAATGGGGAAAAAAGTTTCAAGTGCATTTAAATGCTGTTACACTCTTTGGAACATAATAAAATTGCCATGCATCTATGAAGTATATGCATTCTCTACAATCTGTGGTACTAAGAATATTTGTTATTAATTTACAGAGCCACACAAAAGTATTCCATTGCATAATGGTATGTGGGGGAAACAACGTTTGGGGTGCGTTTTAATTATATTAATCTACTTCGCAATTTATGAAATTGATATACTTTGATGAAGTTTATTATAAGTTACTTCCTGTGCAATTGAAATCAAATAGTATTTACAGGAACACCAAAAGATTTCCGCTATTATACTGTATACTATTGCATCAAGATATCAATATTTTTAAAACTTCGTTACATTAAGAACGCACCTTATTTGCTATGCTTGACGTGCAATTTTTAACTTTTTTTATGTGTAATGGAAAATGTTATTATTATTTTAATAATGTAAAAAAACAAATAAAATAAAAAAAATTAGTAAATAATATGGTGTCCTCGGGTAATAACGCCAAGCGCCAATATTATGCGTAGTTATGAATGAATCCAGGAAAATGGCTTTACGGGTTCTGCGCTGAAAGGTTCTGACTCATGCAAATCACAAACAACCGCTAATTAATTTAACCATAAAGTTAATTTGTTATTTTTGTAATCCTTATCGCTGTAATATGCACGTAAGTGTCAACGACCGATCTAAAATTTGCTAAGTAAGTTCCACGATGTGAAGACTATATGTTTATTAGGAAATACTTTGTTTATTACATAAATACTAGCGGACCCGACAGACGTTGTCCTGTCACCGACCGACGTTGTCCTTGGCACCGACTCCAGGAAATCAAATAAATGTACGTAAATATGGTAATACGCACGATAAACACTACGCTCTTAATTTAATTTCTTATTACAATTATAAAAGGAAATTATTTTTCACTCTTCGGTATTTTTTGAAGTCGGTTCAATTTTTGATAGAAAAGTTTAATTTTTCTCTTTTTAGTTAAAAGTTAACGATTTTCTGAAGTCGGTTAATCAAAATTATAATACAGGAAATATTATTGTAAAACATACACGTTTGTCAGGAGTGGGGTTCGGACACGCGATCTCTTTCTTCAAGAAGCTGAGCTTAAATCTGGCACCTTAGACAACTCGGACATTCCGTCCGCACTCTATTTATCGAATATATTCAACACTTTTAATTAGCGAAAAATCACTAACTATTAGTTTTTGCCTAATTACTAAAAAAGAACTGAATATATTTCGACGAAATGTGAATCTAAACCATTCTCGAACCCACTGGAACGCACACACAATATTTCATTAAAATCGGTCCAGTCGTTTAGGAGGAGTTCAGTGACATACACACGTACAGAAGATTTATAAATATAAAGAGAAGCATTGAAAATTTCAGGTTTTTGCACCGAAGACATCGCCAAATTAGGAAAATGTGAATTATCTCACGAACTACTGGATTTAAACGAATTTGCTTAGTACCATTTGATTCAGAATGAAAAAATACACTAAAATATGTTATCAGTTGAAAAATAACTACAGAAGCCGATTTTCAAGGAATTTTTTTAAAGTCTGTTCTTTTTTCTACTCCTCTTAGGGGCGGAATTTTCGAAAATCGCTTCTTAGCGGCACTCGATGTTATAAGAAGTATTTTCCCCCAATTTTCAAGATTTTTGGTTCGGTATTTTTTTTTTTTTTTTTTTTGTGCTGTGATTAATACGAAATCCAGACTTTCTTTTATATATATACATAAGGATTCAAAATTTCAGGTTTTCGCGCCGAAGACATCGCCAAATTAGGAAAATGTGAATTATCTCACTAACTACTGAGTTCAAACGAATTTGATTAGTACCATTCGATTCAGAATGAAAAAATACACTAAAATATGTTATCAGTTGAAAAATAACTACAAAAGCCGATTTTTATGGAATTTTTTAAAAGTTCGTCCTTTTTTCTACTCATCTTAGGGGTGGAATTTTCGAAAATCAATTTTTAGAGGCACTCAATGTTATAAGAAGTACTTTTACCCCATTTTCAAAATTTTTGGTTCGGTAGATTTTTTTGTGCTATGATTAATACGAAATCCTGACTTTCTTTAATACATATAGCACTTTTAATTAGCGAAAAATCACTAACTATTAGTTTTTGCCTAATTATTAAAAAAGTACTGAATCAATTTCGACGAAATGTGAATCTAAACCATTCTCGAATCTACTGGAACGCACACACAAAATTTCATCAAAATCGGTCCAGTCGTTTAGGAGGAGTTCAATTACATACACACGCACAGAAGATTTTTATATATAAAGATGTAGATAATTAGAGAATTTCATGAATTTTCGAAATGTTATTGGTGATTTTGGTCAGTGTTGCCAGATGGGTATTTTTTTTTTCAGATTCTTGTTTGACAACACTTTTTCTTAAAATGGTAAAACGCATCTTATTTAATAACATATTAATCAAGAAAAAACAAAGGAAATTTTATCATATCAAAAATGGGTTGTCAATCAAGAAACCTGAACTGGAAAAAAGTAGCCCACTGCCAACACTGTATTTGGATGCGTTCGTGAGGTACTTATAATTTAAATTATACTATTCAAAATATATACCGGGGCAATAACGCCATCCATTGGTGTTACTATCACGATTGATTATTTTCAGTGGCAGAACTACATTTATTATACATATTTTTTAAATTTTATTTTATGCACAAAAGACCATTATTGTGTTTGTTGAAAACTAAAAAGAGTAAAGAGAAATTTGTGTGCCCTAAATGCTGCTAACTTTTTAATGTCAGAAGAATAAAATATCAAATTTTTATTACTAAATGCTGATATCACAATTAATAGTGATTAAAAGTAATTTATAATTTTCTAGGACTGTAAATTATCTATCTTTAGAAATGGAAAATTGACATTCCATTATTCCATTTTATTTTACAGTTTTGTTTGTATGGCGCTATTTTCCATATAGGTGGGTAATAACGCCAAGTAGTATTGGTCAAGAAATCACGCCACTACATTTTATGAATGTGTATTGCTGAAATATTCCTTTCTGCATAAATACTCAATAAGTTGCTTATCAAATCCTACGTTTGTCTAAAACTATGCCGTGATAATTGATGGAACCTTAACATAACGTTATTACTACAAGGGCATTTTATTTAGTTTTTGACCCAAACAAATTCCACCTTGTACTGTTTTAAATAAATACTGGGGATATGAAAAATCGTCTTTTAAAGGGAAAAAATTAAATAGATCTGATTATCGAGCCTACTAATTACGAAATGTACGACGATCACAAAAAAGGGAACAATATAACGTTGAACCAACTGATTTGTAAAAGATCATGATTTTTTTTATATATGTTACAGGCCAAACCCGATTTTAGGCCAAACTAGATTGGCCTAGGCCAAACCGGTCTATCCTAACGCCCATCGGATAAACTAGTTTTTCCTAGGCCAAACCAGTCTATCCTAATGCCGATCGGATAAACTAGTTTTTCCTAGGCCAAACCGGTCTATCCTAACGCCCATCGGACAAACTAGTTTTTCCTAGGCCAAACTAGTCTATCCTAAGGCTCATAGGACAAACTAGATTTTCCTAGGCTAAACTAGTTTGGCCTAGCTCTTATAGGATAAACTAGCTTAGACTGCTGTTTATTGGTCTGAACTAGTTTATCCTAGGCCGATCTAGTTTATCCTAGGCCAATTCAATTTGGCGAGATTTTATTGAATTCAATGACCGCCTCAACGCCAACATTATTGTTTGTCCTAGGCTGATCTAGTTTATCCTAGGCCAATGTAGTTTTAAGTGTTTTTAGTTCACGGGCGTCAAAGCCAGAGAATCAATGGGATCACAGGTTCTGTATGTGTGTATGTACACACGTATGTACGCATGTATGTACGTATGTACGTATGTATGCGCGTAGCGAGATAACTCTTGATACTAATAATGTAATTTGACGTGTTTTTATCTAATCAGTTTACCACAGCCTGAGAACTAATGCGCCCGTAGGTTCTGTATCTATGTGGGTACGTACGTAAGTAACGCAATATTCTTGATAGAGATACTCGATTTGCATTAAACTTTCAATGTAGGTTTATTCTTATGAGGAGCTTTTCTGATTAATTTTGAGAGTTCATTAGATAAGAATAAGGGGGGGGGGGGACGAGAGGCTGATTCGTCCCTTCCCTTAATTCAAATAAATGGGTTTCCGTGCATTATTAGCATATTTTTTTGAAATTTTAAATATAGGAGCATTCTCTTGAGGCGCCTCCATGATTAGTTGTGGGTGTTTATTGTTTAAGTATAAAGGGAGGGGGAATAGGGGTAACGCCCCATAATTTATGTAAATGCTTTTTTCACGCAGAATTTATTGATTTGCTTCAAATTTTAGAATTAAATTCATTCTGGTAAAGCGCTTCCCTAATTAGTTTTTGGGGTTAATTGAATAAGAACAACAGAAAGAACGGGGGATGACGCCTAATTTTGGCAAATGGGTTTTTCATGCAGAATTAACCGATTTGCAACAAATCTTGGATTTGTTCATTCTGATGAAGATCTTCACTGATTAATTTTGGTGGTTCTTCGGTTAAGGGGGAAACTTACAATTTATTTCCTTCTTTAAATTAAATAAATTGGTTATAATACAGAATTATCCTATTTGCTTAAAATTTTGGATATGAATTCATTTGATCAGGCACTTCTTTAATTAATTTGGGGGGTTTTCTTTTGGTTAAGTATGGGGTAGTGGACGTTATATCTCCTTCCTTAAATTAGATAAATGGATTTTTATGCAGATTTATCCGATTTGCCGTAAATTTTGAATATAGATTTTCTTTATAAGGCGAATCCCTGAATTGTTTTGAGAGTTTAATGATTTAAAATAAAGGGAGGAATGGGAGATTACCCTCCTTAAATCAGATGAACGTTTGTTGAGCAGGATTATCTGATTTGTTTCAAATTTTGGATAATTGTTCAATTTTATAAAGCGTATCTGTGATTAGTTTTGGGGTTCGATGGTTAAGTATAATTGAGGGAAATGGGAAAAAGTAATCCAACTTACTTTATTTTTCGAGGATGTTATTCTTTAAAAAATAAGGCTGTAATACACAATTAGTGTAAACAGCCTGTGAATGCAAAGCTATCGGTTTAATTTGGCAATATTCTTTTTAATATTGATCCCGACTACTGCTCCATAGCTAACCTTGTGCAAAGTGGTTTTGTCATCACCCTTATATAATGTATTTTATTCGAAGGGTTGTAGAATGCTGTCAGAGTTTTGCACGGGCCGGAATTTCGAGGCCCGGGCCCCGCCCTTCTCGAAGGAAAGTTATTTTTCCGTGAACCGGTGTAAAAATTAAAAGTTCAGCCCGAGCCCTGCCTGTACAAAAATCAGTGAAAAGAGACTCGGTCCGGCTCAATCTGGCTCTACTCAATTTCTGCAAAAAATTCGGATTTTACTTAATATATAATTAGGATTCCTTTAAAAAATTCTGCATACATATTTATTGGATAAATTTACAATGTATTTTTAAATTATGATGTGTTCATAGAATGGTAAATGCCCAATGTATTATTGATTACTTAGATTCTTAAACCTTTCAATATTCAAATTGGGATTCATTAAATAATTAATGTAGTTTAGAACAAAATAAAAAAAGAAGAATTGTGCACATCATAACTATTGAAACTGTTATGATGTTGTTTATAACTGTTCAGTAAAAAGTAGATTTGTGAATATGTTTCTCTGTCATTCCTTAAGGCTTTTCTCAAATCCAAAAGAGTTACTTCCTAACACATTTAAGAGCTAATTCATTTTTAGAAATGCATAAAATTAACAGGCATTCTCACTCAGAAAATATGTAATCAAATGGAGTTAACCATTTTTTCATAAAAGCGGTGCACCTTTGAGAAAATACTGTTAAAGCTATATTTTGAATCGAATATCGCTTACGACTTTGCGGAAAAGAAAAACTTGACGCAGTGACAAGAATAGCTTACATCGACAGGTAATTAATTTCTCAAAAATGGAAAACGCTGTTCGATTCCAAATTATGTTCAGCTCCGATCTGGCTCGAATATGCAATAATAATAATAATAATAATAATAATAATAATAATAATAATAATAATAATAATAATAATAATAATAATAATAATAATAATAATAATAATAACAATAATAATAAATGCAAATCTGATCTCAGTTGGCACGAGTCTGCAGAGAAAAAATAAAATAAGCAAACACCATAATCCAATGCATCAAGTCTCTACTGTGGGCATGTTAAATTTCTGTATTGATGTTATATGAAATGATTCTTTACACACATTTATACTTTCTTTTGAAATACATGCTTTTTACCGTCCAAACCGGATTTCGAGCCAAATTAGATCAGCTTAGGCCAAACTATCAATTGGATAAACTAGTTTTTCCAAGCCAAATTGTTTATCTAAATGTCCTTAGTATAAACTAGTTTTTCCTAGTTAAGAGGGTAATCTTTCATTTTTTCCCTTCATACTTAACCATTAAACCCCCAAAACAATTCAGGGAACCGCCTTATCAGAAAGAACTTATATCCAAACTTTGAAGCAAATTCGTCAATTCTGCGTCAAAAACCATTTATCTAAATAATGTTGTGTTACCTACATTGCCCTTTCTTTTAGACTTAAACAATAAACAACCACAACTAATCGCCTTGTCACAATGATCCTATATCTAAAATTTTAAATGAAAACTGATAATTCTGCATGATAAATCCATTTCTCTAAATTAAAGGTGGGGGATTAGCCTCCTGTTCACCCCCCCCCCCCTTTATTCTTATCCAATGAATTCCCAAAATTAATCAGAAAAGTACCTTATGAGAATGAATCTACATCCAAAATTGAAGCAAATCGGATATCTCTATCAAGAGTTATCATGTTACGTACATACGTACGCATATACGTACATACATGCGTACATACATTCGTAAATGCATATACAGAACCTGTGAGCCCATTATTTCTCTGGCTTTCGCGCACGTGAGCTAAAAACACATAAAACTACATTGGCCTAGGATATACTAGATCAGCCTAGGACAAACAATAATGTTGGCGTTGAGGCGGTCATTGAATTCAATAAAACCACGCCAAATTGAATAGGCCTAGGATAAACTAGATCTGCCTAGGATAAACTAGTTCGGACCAATAGACAGCAGTCTAAACTAGTATATTCTATAAGAGTTAGACCAAACTAGATTGGCCTAGGAAAATCTAGTTTGTCCTATGGGCCTTAGGATAGACTAGTTTGGCCTAGGAAAAACTAGTCTATCCGATGGGCGTTAGGATAAACCGGATTGGCCTAGGAAAAACTAGTTTATCCGATGGGCGTTAGGATAGACTAGTTTGGCCTAGGAAAATCTAGTTTATCCGATGGGCGATAGGATAGACCGGTTTTGCCTAGGCCAATCTAGTTTGGCCTAAAATCGGGTTTGGCCTGTAACATATATATATATTGAATTTATTTACAAGTCTTAAATTTTAGTCTTTGAAAAAATCATTTTTCAAACGGTTCTTCTAATTTATGTGTGAAAATCGATTTAAGCATTGCACCTTTATATATAAAAATCCAGTTAAGGTAAATATGTGGGTGTAAAATATGCTTTGAAACCGAGTAACATTTTAAATCGACTAAATAAACTCACATCTGTAACATAAAAAAACTAGTCGTTGGGGGCCACCGTAATACTTACCCATCATGGATATGTATATGAAAATAACACATGTGAAAACTATTTATACAATGCATTGCAATTCATAAACAAAATTTAAATATTGTTAATATACATAGTAATGCTCTATTAAAGAACTGCTGATTACCGATATCGACAAATTATATAAAACGCCAAACTACTCAAGTAGTACCGAACTGCGTAAAAGAAACATCCTTATAACTCCAAAAATAATAACTCTATTAACTGACAATTAACTGCATCGGATTAAGTGTTTCATTTCCAATTAAAATATACCTCTGAATTGAAATTTGAATGAAATACAGGGTCATGAAAAATCGAAGAATGTGGAAAACAGGATTACAAATATCTCGGCAACTAATAATCCGATCGACTTCGTTCTATATGCAAAATGTGTGTTATTTTATTGCCTTTTAGGTCCATTCCTTAGAACAAAAAAATTCGAAAATTTTTATATACCTTTCATCAGAACGAATTTTTCGAGAGTCCGAAAAAAATAGTTCCGGATAATCGAGGTTGCTGATATTAAATAGGGTTCGTCCCATTCTTACATACTAACTACATACAAAATTTCAAGTCTCTATCTCAATTATTTCGGGAGATAGAGCGTTTACAGACAGACAGACAGACAGACAGACAGACAGACAGACAGACAGACGGACGGCAAAATTTTTTTTCTAAAAATATGTTTTTCGGAATCTCCACTATCTAAAACGTGTAAATCCGTCAAAAAAAAATTTTCGATTTTCAAAACGATTGCAAGACTTACCCTATACTACGTATGATGGGTAAGTAATAAGTAAGTAAAATACCAAAAAATACGCTTGGAGAAAAAAAGCATTTTTTTTTTCAATCTTGTTCCATCGAAACCTTATTTAGAATGTATCCGAGATCATGTGTTCAAAAGTAAATACACTTTTTTTTCCCTTAGAGAAACTTAAAAAATTTTAAGGCACACTCACGTAAACATAAGCCGGAAGTTATACTCGGTGTGTTTTATAAAAGATACGCTCCACTGGGAGGAAAATCTGAAGCTGAAATCAGAAACAAGTTAAAATATATAAAAAAGTACCTTTTTTCCCTGGGGGGAAGAGTTTGAAGCGAAAATCGGTTCCAAGTGTGTTATGTATCTTCCTCTTAGTGACACATACATTCGGAAGAGAAAGGGAAAAATAGGGAAAAAGTAATTTTGAGTAGGTTCAAATGTAGAAATTTACTATGATCTGTCAAAAAAGTATTTCAATTGGAAAATAACTGCACAAAAAAGTTGAAAATTGAATTCAGGGGAATAGTGTAAATTACTAAGAAATTTATTAATCCTTAAAAATTGTTTAAAGAATGTAGATAAATCATTCAGTTTTTTAAAATTTTTACGTTATAAATAAAAATTGTTAAAGGCAAAGACAGGGGGTTTTGATTCAATCAAAATTTGGATTTTTGTGTATAATTTTAACATTAGTGAGGATACTCTAATGCTAGTTTGAAACTTTTGGCAGTTTTTAACCCTTTAACGGACAAAGCATTTACATTGCTAAGATGTTGAAATAAATGAATGACATCGGTAATTGCGAACAAATATATTTGTAAATAAAAAAAGAGCTATTTTTCACATACATAATAAAATGGATTTTTTAAAATTAAAATTTCGGTGTCGTTGCTGAATATAGAAATTACAATTTTGTGGTTTCGTAGAGAAACTAATGAACGTGAAAGAGATAAGACGTGGTAGAGTATAATTGAATAAACAATTTTTATATAAAACAAAAACATTGTAAAAAATGGACGCTTTTACGGATATTGTACTGGCAACCGAGACGCCAGAAAAAAAGTACTGTTTTTTAACGGAAAAATTTGTGTGAATTCTAGGAAAAAACGCACAATTTTTTGGAATATATGGGAACTTTTCCGTTAAAAAACTGTGAATTGTATTGACGTCTCGAATAGCATCACAGCCTTCTTAAAATTGTCGATTTGTTTTTTATAGTGAAGGATCGTAATATATTTATGCACTCCAAAATACAGGGTATTATAATCGAAGTGGAAAACGAATTTCTTTTAATAATCTCAACAAAGATAAAGCATCAATGAAATTTTCAATAAATGTATCTTATTTTGTCTAAAATGCACTGACTTGATGAAAAGTCCAAAAATCTTACAACATTTCAACCAGTGTGCGACATATACTCCTACTCCTGGAATGACAACTCTGAAAGAAAAAGGACTTAGATTTACAAAAACACAGCTTATTTATAATAGTCAATAGGAAAGTAATAGTAGATCATACAAATTTTATGCACATAATCAGAAACATATTCACTTAAAAAAAAAAAAAAAAAAAAAAAAAAGATTAAAAGGACTCACACTTCACAAAACTTGTTAAATTTAAGTTACCTAACTCGGATCCAAAAGTCCTAATAGATCGTTCTACAAAAACCTAAGAAATTCCCTTTATTAGATAATGTCCCCATAAAACAGAACTCCATAGATTCTGATGGCTTTTTATTGGTAATAGAAAGCACAACTTATTACCAAATTGGTGAAAATTCAAAACTGAAGATTCTATCCAAACTGGTTATCGAAAATTCCACTCGAAGTCAACATTTAGGTGGAATCTCACGAGAAAATTAACAAATGCCAATATGCTTTCCAAAATTACTGCAACCATCTACTATTACACTGTAAAAAATGTACGCAACATTATTCCATAAAATTGTTGCAGCATATTGCCTTCAGTTTTATGGAATATTTTTTTCTAAAATGGTGTAATTTAAACATATATTACCGGTGTAATATTACATATTAGTGTAACATAACACCGGTTATATCACTTATAGTATTCCATAAAATTGAAGGCAGCAAGGCTGCCACCAGTTTTATGGTGCAACGTTACACAATTTTTAGGTAGCTTTCATTACAAAAAGTAAAAAGCTACCTATTGCAGCCGTCCGGAGGAAAGCACTTCCAGAAAATTTTGGTATATTTTCACCGATCATGACCCCCAGACCCCAAAACCAACCTCCGTTCAAATGTTGACATATATATATATATATATATATATATATATATATATATATATATATAACCATATGTATATATATATATATATATATATATATATCTGATTTTTGTCATGCGATAACTATCGTATTTATGAACCGATTTGAATGAAACTTGGTATGTACATAGTACATACAAATGTCTCGACCGAGTTCGTTAGCCAGCGTCATCCGCCATCTTGTTTCAAAATCTTGTTTCAAAATTAAATTTTTTTTTTAATTTAAAATTTAAAATTAAATGCGAAGAAATTAAAAGTTGAAAAATATTTTTCTTTTATGTGTTAGAACTTAAAACAACGATTCCAGAACACTTTTTATTTTATTTATATCTTAAAAAATGATTGAGTTATAGCACTTTGAACTTTTCTTATGGCTGGCATTTTCAAACAATCTAATTTTTGTCATGATATAACTAATGTCTTTATGAACCAATTTAAATGAAATTTGGTATTTACATAGTACATACAAATTTCTCGATCGAGTTTGTTAGCTAGCATCATCCGCTGTCTTGTTTCAAAATGGCGGCCATTTAAAATTTTTAAAAAATTTAAAATTTAAAATTTTATACTAAGAAATTAAAAGTTGAAAAATATTTTCCTTTTATGTGTTAGAACTTAAAACAACGATTCCAGAACACTTTTTATTTTGTCTGTATCTTAAAAAATGATTGAGTTATAGCACTTTGAATTTTTCTTATTGCTGACATTTTTAAACTATCTGATTTTTGTCATGCTGTAACTAACGTATTTATGAAACGATTTGAATGAAACTTGGTATGTACATAGCGCATACAAATGTCTCGACCGAGTTCGTTAGCCAGCATAATCTGCCATCTTGTTTCAAAATGGCGGCCATTTAAATTTTTTTTAAAAATTTAAAATTTAAAATTAGATTCAAAAATGTGAGAAATTGAAAAAGATATTTCTTTTGTGTATTTGACCTTGATACAAAGATTCCAGGGCATTTTTTGTTTCATCTATATCTTTAAAAATGGCTGAGTTATAGCACTTTCAATTTCCAGTGTGGTTGACATTTTGAAACGCGATAATACGCATATTTATAAATTGATTTGGATATAACTTCGTGTGTACATAGTACATATCATTGTCTTGACCGAGTTCACTAGCCAACTTCATCCGCCATCTTGTTTCAAAATGGCTGCTATTTAAATTTATCAAAAATCTTTTAAATGTATAATGATGTACAAATAAAAATTAGAAATTGAAAAAAAAAATTCTTTCGAATGTATTTATCTTAATAATGAGTTCCGGAGTATTTTTTGCTTTGTCTTTATTTTAAAAAACGCCTGAGATATAGTAGTTTGAATTTCTAATGTGGGTGACATTTAAAAAAAAAACGATTTGCCCGCGACAGCAGTCGTATATATTAATCGATTTCGATATGAGAGTGAATTTCCACATGAATTAAGATTTCGACCAAGCTCATTCGTTTGTTTTATCCATCATGTTGCTTTAAAATGGCATACACTTCATGATATCGTGGAATTTGGCGACTCTCTATATCGCTGAAAATAAAACCACCAGGTTGAATAAAATATGACTAATTTATAAAAATTCCTAGTAATAATTAGTATTGACAAAAACTAGCATTCAATCTTATAAAATCGGGTTTCACTAATTTGAGCTTCGTTTGTTTGAATAATATAACTTAATTTAAAATAAATAATATATAAATAAGTATATGAAAGCTACCTCTTCCTCCCGGCATTGCCGGAAGGACTTTTTTAAAGTGTACCCCATTATCAACATCAACCGTTTTCAGTCCCTAATAAATGTAGACCTCTCCCAGATTTTTCTGTTCTTTTTTTACTACTGCTTTAACCCTTTAAGTGTTTGGCACGTAATATTCCGTTCACTAAGCACCAGGTTTCACTGCAGTTTAATCAATATTTAAGATAATATAATTCAACAGTTTTAATGATTTTTCAATATATTGAAAATAGATTAATTCTCTCAAGGATTCATTAATTATAATCATTTTTTACTAATGTTGAAAGAATATTTTCTTAGTATTTAAAACTAAATATAGAGAAAACAACGTTACCATTTTGCCAAACATCCAATCAAAACTGGCCACTTTTCTGATTTCGTTACACAATCTTACTTGAGATCGTTTTACATGTATGGGATACATTGTAAGGTGTTTTTACTTATTTATCTTATCTTTTTACAATATACCCTGCTCATTTCCACTTCTTGCCAAAAATTGTGCTCTTTCTGTCTCTTCTAGTTATGCATCGTTTCATACTTATATGTATTGTTTGTAATATTTGTACAATCCGTTTTATATATATATATATGTATGTATGTATGTATGTATGTATCCTCCAAATAAGTTAGCGCAGGTATATCACATTCGTTAAACACGTTTCCGTTCCAAAAAAAGATGCAAATTACTCATATTTGTATACATATAGCTACTACACAATTACAATTACTTAATTAACATATTACCATCAGAATAACTGTGACAACCAAGGGATATATATAGGGGAAACTGGGAGACATTGATACAGCTTTTTTCAAAAAAAATTTTTGGTGTCTAGAAAGCAGAAATTTCAAGTTATTTTTCTATGTGATGTCAGCAAAACCTGTGTTGTGTGTTACAAAAAATTACATCTCATTGTGTGACAATGAGATGTAAATAAAAACACGCGATCTATTGTAAAAACAATAGTTAATAGTAACAATAATAACAATATAATAAAATTATATTAGAAAATTTGAAGATTTTTCTGTACTGGATTCACTTACGCAGCTGAAGAAGATGAGTTAACACTTTCAATCGGACATCTCCTTTCGATAAATTAAAAGCACTGATTACTTTTTAATTCCCCAAGCGACACAAAATAATCGATATATAAGGTTCACGGCTAGCGATTTCCTTCTGAATAAATTATCACGGTCAAATTAGAATGGAAGGGATAAATGCTTCTCTACGTGGATTATTTTTATTTTAAATATTTCAGAAAAGTGTGGCATCAGTTTCTTCCTTAGTAGAAATCAAGATTTATGCTTCGAAACTTTTTGATGAATTACTTTGTAATTCTTCTATTCGAGGATTAAATAAATATTTTATAATGTTTATTGTATACTTTTATACTTTTTGAAATACAGCTTTTCTTATATTTAATCCATCTTACGGTTTTTAAATATTGTTTTCCGACGAAATGATATTCCTATAAATCTCAGTTCTGTTTATTAACCTTAAACATTTTAACTTTTCTAGAGTACTCGCAATGGGAACATAAAATTGTCTTTGTTGCAATACACAGTGCTAAATATTTTCTTTTATTGGCTGCTAGTTTTCTGTGAAATTTGATCAGAAATTTTCCATTTTGTTAGAAAAGTGGAATCTCTTCGTATATCTGTTGCCACTTTAAGATTACAGAGTTTCAAACACAGAATTATTACTGTAAAAATCTATAGATTGGTGTATTTTTTATCCCAACGCATGTGCTTCATCCGCTTCAAAATACTGTTGGAAAAAAAGAAACATTTCGGCAACTCTGCTGCAAGGCCTTTTCCGTAAATTGACAGATTTTTTTTATAGAGCAGGGTGATGAAAAATGAATGGAATTGTTGATAGAATTTGTCCCATTGATTTTACATCACCTTGTATTTTCTTTGGATGTTTTGTCTTTGAGATCAGGGCTTGTGAGTAATTTGATAAATTATATATCTTGTAATATATAATTTATTTATTAGAAACTTCTAGATTACTTACTAGAAACACTATTTTAGTCGGATTTAGTCGGATTTTAAATCCGACACACAACAAGGTCTTTCATTCCTGTTCAATAAGCGTTTAACATTCTTCCGGCTTTATAATATGGTTAAAATTAGACAAAGTAATCACAATCTTATATTGAAAGGCAACACACCATAACGAAATCTGATATACTTACGTTAAAATTTACCTGAAATAAATTGGTTGCTGTTTTGTCCTCATGTTAGAGAAATCATGCTTTTATTGCTCATTTGCATAGTAAAAAAAAATAAAGTTCATTTGATCAGCAATTTTCTAATGGACATTAAGATTTCGTTAAATTTAAAAAGTAAAATCAATTTCAAGGTAGTTACGCGCATGACACAAAGTAATCGATTTATAAAGTTCACAGTAGCAATTTCCTTCTGAATAAATTATTACAAACAAATTAGAAAGGAAATGATAAATTTTCTCTGCATGAATTGTTTTGACTTGAATTATTTCAGAAAAGTTTGGCTGTAGTTTCTTACTAGAAGTTAAGATAGCACTTCAAAATTTATTGACGGATAACTTTATAATTCTTCCTTTTAAAGATTAAAGGCATATTTCATATCTGTTTTGAAAGCAATTTTAGAATTCTCGAAATAGGGCAAAAATATTTATTGATCATATTAGCAGTTTCATCACGGTTTCATAGTTGTTTTCGTTACATTAATATTATCTCGTTCAGAAAATAAAATCATTTTGTTCATTTTTTCCAAAAAAATATTTAATAAATTAGAAAAATGATGTGTTAAGCATAGATTATGAAACCCTTTCCAACACTTCCTAAAATCTTTAACAAAACTTCTTTATTTATGGAAATAATGTGTTACTTTCCATAGCCAAATGTGTAATCTAATACTTTTGAATTTGATCTGTCAGTTGATACATATATATACTATATAATGGGAAAATTTAGTTTAGCAAGAAAACGCCTAATTGGTTGAAATTTCTCTTTCGGCAATTTATACTAACAGATGGAAACATATTTGAATACTTTTGTTCAGTCCTGTACTTTTATTGTACCTAATATTTTTTATTGAACTCCAGTATTTTGATAAATTTTAGTTCAAACAAAAACACCCTTAAAACTAATTCAGTCACATTTCCAGAAATTATCATTCATAGAACGATATGTATCCAATTATTTGCGTGACCCTGTAGATCATTTTATCTATGCTCTACAAACATTTCTTATTAAACTGATTGCAGTTCAACGTAAAAATACATAACTTATTAAAAACCACCTTTAAGTAAATTACGCTGATATTCAGTAAATTTTACGAGCTCTTTTCTGTAACCCTGTGTAACAGATATAGCATTGATGCACATCATATAATATACGCATTGGTTTAGTGAAACTTAAAATCACATATCATAATTAAAAATGCATTTCATCCATCCATTCCATTAGCCATTAACCATAATATACAGTACTTCGGATTGAATGTACTACTTGAAATCTTTTGTGTTTCCCTCTACATGCTATGCACTTCATATTATGTGTGAAATATTAAGCCTCAGCACCATACATAGATTTTATAATGCATTAAATCATTTCACATAGTTACATTGTGTTGCAAACAATTCCCCAGAATTCTTTTGTATGGCAAAATGAATAATAACTATTCTTTTCACTGCATATTTTACAGAATGTATATTTTACTGCACTTCGCAAATATATATAAATTTGAATATGTTTGACAGGGTGTAACACCTGTAAAATTCCCTTGAAATGATTTTTTACAATAGGCCGCAATGTAAGGGATAAATTTTTACTATCCCTGTAAATAAAATAAAGAAATAATGATAGAAACTTCTTTTGCAATAGTGTTCATACTGGGGTAAAAATCAATGAATTTTCGATCGAAATTCATCAATCGAAAAATTTCATGGAGATCGAATATATTTACGAAAGTTAGTGCGTGGACAGACGGACAGCTAAACCGAAAGCATAAACAATTTTCAACTTTGTTGCAAAAAGTTAATAAAAATGATTTTTAATATTCCGTAATAGAAAAAAACAGAGGTATAGTATACAAAATAGCCTTAAAAAAGATTAAACGACCTTTCTTTAGACTTTGGAGATAAGCAGGGAGTGCAAATGAAAGTATCCAAAAATTTTCTATCAGATGCATGTCATTACTTCCAAATTGTACTAAAATTAAATGACAATCTACGTCCATAACGAGGATTCTAAAGAAGCTATAGGCAAAAAGGTGATAAAATATCATGTATTGCAATTAGGAAAATCGTTTATACAGCGCCACCGAACGGGTGATTTATACCAAAGAGTAATCAGCGTAAATTTATATCAGGGACTAAGAGAGTCCGTGCATTACTCCTTGATGTAGAGCTATTGCGAAAACCATGAAAAAACCAGTATAGCTATGCAGGATACACGGGCGATTTTCTCCAAAAGATAATAAGCACCCATGTATACCATGGATTAACTAAATGTGAAGTTTTATCGGATTTGGTGCATTAGTGGCACAAAATTTGTCAGACTGACTTGCAAACAAACATTTTGTAAAAACGTATTTTTTCAGATCTCTGGTCCCTAAAACGTGTAAATCCGTGGAAAAACGGAATTCCAGATTGTTTATGAATCCAATACTTTCCCCTCGATTGGATTTTTCTTTAAAAAGTAAAATCTTTATAAATCGATTATTTTGTGTTTCGTGCTTGATTTAGAAACAAACCGATTTTACTTTTTATAAGAAAATCGAAAAAGATAGAAGAAAGTAAAATGCTTTCAAGATAAGTTAAGAAATATGATTATATTTATGAAACAGTCTTATTATTTATTTTCAAAAAGTTCAATTTCTTTTTTTAATTACTGTCTCCATACAAAATTGGTATGAATGAATTTTTTTTATTGAAATTTTCTTTTCTAGTGTTTAATAAATTATACATTAAGATGTTTTGTCTTCAAAAACATTATGTAAATTTAATTTAATTTTGACAGTTTCTTCTTTTACATGCCTTAATCGCTGTCTACAGCAGAATCAATCGTGACGACAAATCTTCCGTTGCAGATGGAATTCCGGATTTAGAGAGAGTTTAGTGAACTGAAAATTGTTCTGTGGCCCTTTAAAATCTTTCCTTGTTAGGCAGACTTTTTTAAACACAAAGTCCGCCTTAGACAGAGTTTATTGTATTTTAATAGCCTCTGTCTTACTATTTATATAATAATCCAAATGAATAAATATTATCGGGTTTATTAAAAACGAAGTTTTGTACATAATGAAATATCATATAATTTCGATTTAGACAGATAATGCATTTTATTTTAAAATTTAAAACTCAGTTAAAATTGATAAATTTATTAAGTATTTTTATAAGAAATTACGATGTTTTTACTTGAGTCAATTTATAAAATGTTAAAAAAAGTAGTAAAACCAAGTATTTTCTAATTTATGCTTTTAAATAATTAAATTTTTAGCCGTAAATCTTGCATTTTTGGTTCTATAAAAAAGCATGAAAACAAAATATAAAAAAGTAATAAATGAATTATGCATGTTACATATTAAAACAAAGATCTGAAAAACACAGCATCTCTGAAGTCATATTTCATTTTCTTTAATTTTTAAAGCGAGAAAACAAGAAGAAATAAAACTACTCAACACAATCTTCTGAAAGTTTATTAAAGAATTACCATCTGAAGAGATTTATTGGAAAAAGAATTTCCTTTTTAAAGAGCTATTTTTGAGAACAAAATACAATTTTAATTAAATCTCCGGCTAAAGCTTTGGAAATTTTTCTTGATTGCTGGTTCTGAAAAATTCTACTAAGTAAGTTATCATCTCTCGCAGGCAGTCAGTTTTCTCTTTATAATAATATTATTAACGAAGTCTGAAACTTTAAGAAATAACTTTTCGATCAAAATATCTGTTATCTGCTGAATTCCTTCTTGGAATTTCATACAAATTATTTGGAAAATTTGCGTCTTGATAAAGAACTCCAATGTGTACATTCCAGTTTCTCGTAATTTTTAGTTGATAAAATGCATAGAGCTTTCGTAGATGCTATATGTTTATTGTTAGAAAAATTAAGTTTATCTACAGAAAGAGATATTTTCATATTTATGCATGCTATTTATTCTTTCACATTTTGATTTTAAAATAAAATCTTTACGTATTCGGATACAAAGAATAGTATTAGTTCGCGTAAAAATCTGAAGGTCTGGTGTTTGAAGTAAATATAGTCGGTTCTCGTTTATTCAAACTCGTCGGAACCACAAGAAATGTTCGAATTATCCAAAGTTCGAATTATAGAAAGTAAGATAGTAAAACATGTTTAAAAGGGTACTGTTCCAGGGGAATTGATTTTGTAGTATTTTTTTTTAAATTTTTTTCGGCTTTTATCATTAGAAGATAACTTAATATTAAATTAAAATAAATATATAAATTACATATACATTATATATACACATAATATATACATAATGTATACATTACATAATATACATAAATTAATTAAATAATTAGGTAGAAGCAGAAAGAAAGAAGGGATAGATGTGTCATTGATAGACTGACGGGCACTAAGAAAATGAATATCAAATGCATGAAATTAAATGAATACTAGTTCAGAAGAATTTTGACAAAAATGGAAATTATTTCAAGAATCTGATTTCTGTGAGAAATTAAGCTAAAAAAGCAAAATCGGAATTCTCGTTAGTTCGAATTGAACAAAATACAGAGAAAATGAGTTCGAATGAATGAAATTTTTTAACGTTATTCTGCCATTGAAATTTTTAGGCCTTTATGTTCAGTTCGAATTAAGCAAAGCTTCGATTTATCCGATTTCGAACTAACCAGAGCCGACTATATATATGTGTATATATTGATGTCAATCTAATTTCAATGAAGACAAATATATTTTTAGCTCTCTCTGTATGCTAGTTTTTTGGGCGGCATTTAAAGCCTCGTCTGTAAAAAACAAAGTTGCGTTGCACAAACCCGCGTAAAACAAAGCACGTGTATCTTTGAATGGTTAAATATTGATAATCTCTACTTCAATTTTTTAAACTTCTAAGCATCATACATTGTCAGTTTTTATATCGTCGTGTTGAAAAATAAAGTACTTTTAAATGAAATTCGTTTAAAAAGTGGCTCTCAATATATTTTTGAAATATTAGTTTTTTTTGTGTAGTCTTTAATTTAATTCTTTAATGTTGACAGCGGAAGAACTTTATTTATGTAGAAAGTGTAGGAAAACTAGTATTATGTCTTTTCGATGCCATTTTTTATAACATCTAATAATCTCTGCTTCATTTTTTAAAACTTTTAAGCATCGCACATTTTTAATTTTTACACCATCGTATTGGGGAATAAAAAGTTCTTTAGTGAAATTTGTTTGAAAAGTAAAACTCGATTTTTTTTATACATATATATATATTTGAAGCTTTTAATCTATTCCTTTTATGTTGGCAACAGAAGAACTTCATTTCTGTAGAAAGAGAAGGAAAAATTGTAGATTATTATAGATTTCCGTTGTCATATCCATAATAACTAAAAAGAAAATGAAATTAAAATACGTGCTATTTTGAAAATATATAAATGAATGATTTCTAATAAAGTATGGAATTATTATAAACTATATTTTAATTTAAATATCTATATAATGTTAAAAAGAAACAAAAGCATATAAATAATAAATCGCTTTCGCTTTTTTTCTGTCGAGTTTTTTAAATCACGATACCGCTTTTTGCTGAATTTGTGTTCTTTCATTCTGAGATAGTGACATCAGATGCAAATTTTTCTGCAAATTTTGTTTTTGATCAGATCGTAAATATGGAATTCTTCAGCGTATGTGGATGACACCATTTTATTTAAAATATAAAAGGATATGCTTTAAGTCTTAATATTGAAATATATTTCATTTCATCTGTATTTATATATATATATATTTTTTTTTTCATCAGAGGCAATATTAAGTTATGATAAGGCAGAATTAATGTTTTCTAATATATTTTATTATTATAAATTCTTTTATAATTTGTTGAGTGCATATAAATTAAATCGATTCTATAAGCTCTAACTATAGCTCAGATCCATGGTTGTTATGATAATGATAAAATTTTACAAACCTAATGATGTCATTAAAAGAAATCTGCACTTCCCATGTTGGAGAATATAGATGAATATAGATGACAACTATTTTTCTATATTAATAGCTCTAATATATTTGGCTACATTGGCTTATCCTGATTACAGGATATTGTGCGCAATGTTACTTGTCATGTTTTCAGAAAATAATGTTATTTTATATCAAGAACTCTGCAAATTATAAGCAAAAATCTTGGAAAAATTTGGGACTATTTTTACAAACACTTTAATTTTTCTACGAGTATACATCCTATCGACATAAAAACTAACACAGTTAATAGCAACAATCCACTTAATCGTAATCTACAGTTTCAGCGCTTTTGCTACATTAGTTTTGACAGGGTTATCCAAAAGATATTCATTCTTTTTTAATTTGTTGACGGTCTCCTATGGAGTTTCGCGAAACACTCTTCACGGGGATGTATGGTTTGTACTATTATATTTATACACTGAGAGTTTCAGGGTAATTCCTTATGTATTTTTCTAAATATTTAACAAAATGTCTAAAATCGCGAGTGGGCGTTCATTAGTGGCCACGTAGTGTATGCTCCAAAAATTATGTGGAAAAAAATTTCTAGCACTATATTTGGAGACTTAACTCATTTTTGTCGTCAAACAAATAAAAATCCAATAATAAAAAAGACATATAACATATAGTTTTAACAGAGCAATTTCATCGGTTGTCTAACTTTTTTGCACTGGTGCAAATTGATTACAAAATTCAATAAGTCTCGATACTAGATGCGACAGCACCAAAAGTGATTCCCCTTTTAGTAACCTTGCAGACTTTTTTATTTATAATACAAACGTGTATCGGTTACATGAATTTTTGTTGCTGTCGTTAATATTAAAAGTTCTAGGAATCCCAGTTTCCTTGGAAATTTTAAGTAATAACTTTACATTTTTTTTCTTTTTTACAATTCAGAAGACTGATCGCTATTTTGAAATAATAAATATTCATGACTGCAGAAATTTAATCAATAAAGGAAAAAAAATTGTTACGAAAGTAATCAAATCTCTTCAAATTTCTCTTTCAAAAACATGTATCAATAGGATTAATCTCGGCACATTCCCTCTTATTAAAACTCCTATAACTGTTACATAACTCTTTTACATCTTTTATTTATTTTCATCAATTTAAAAGACATTGTAACAGCTGTGAATTATTATGTAACTATTATTGATTTAACATCACTTACGTAACTGTTTATCTTTCGTTTATATTCATTGATTTAAAATTGCTGCTAAATACATGTATATATTATTGCGTTTTAAATTCCCCCCATCTTAATAATTCTATATTATAATTAAGCAGATAATACAGCACACACTTAGAGGCCTAATCCGAAGTTTTAAATATCGGCCAAACCTAAAATGCATTTCACGAATGTTGATCCAAATTAAAACAATTTAAAATATAGGTAATGCAAAAGTCACGATAGAAATAATAATTTAATAATTCAAAATATACAGATACGCTGTTTTTAACGAAGAAATAGGAAGAAAGAAATGGGATTTGCTTGAAATGAAAATTACCAGAATATTTGCATTTATTGGTTTTAGTAGTTTATACAAAATAATAGACCAGTTTGGAACGCAACTATTAACGTTCAGCTTGACGGATGATCAGGACTTGAATGTCGCAAGGGCAAATGGTATAGCTACTCAGGATCTCACACTTTAAAAAGGGCTACGTAGGCCAAAAATTAGCTTTTTTTTAACACTTTCAAACATAGTTTAGAAGTGACTCTGAATTCCGTTTATATATCAGTCTATCATATCTATCTGTCCGTGCGACCGTCCATCTTTCCATGCTCTAGTTCACGTAAATGCAGTCAGAATATAAAGAAATTGATGCACGTTATTGGCGTTTACCTTGGCATGTTCGTTATTGAAAATGAAGTATGTAGCGTTTACTGTTAATTTACAGGGAAGCTCAAAATAATTTTGTTACATTACGGCCAATAAGGAAATATTGTTTCCAGTGTATTTTATTATTCAGTTATTCACTGATATTGCACTGTTTAGAACGTGTTGAAATTTATATATATTATTTAGGCGTTCTGCAGAGTGCTTTTTGTGAACTTGATGTGCATAACTTATCCTTCATTAACAAGCATACGCAAAAGTAAATGATACACTACTGCTTATGAGATTAATTGTTGGAGACGCGTTTTCAAATGCGTTTTAATATTAAACTTTTTTTATAATACTTGGTGTACATAAATTCTATAAATACATATAGACACAGAATTATATACAAAATATATTACATTTCCATTTATTGACGGAAATTGTTGAATATTTTTAGTATCTGTATTATACGCAGTATACATACTAATGTAGCATACATGCAAATCTAAGAATCATATACAGGGTTGAACAAAAAATTATGATATTTTCCTGGCTATTGATGATAACTGCAGTAATTGGGTTTTCAAATGCGTTATGCATTTTCAAAATTACTTATTTAGACACCGTTCTTTAATAAACTGTAAAGTTTTATTGCAGGTTTGTGATTGTGTTGGTGAGTGTTGTATAATCTATGATGGACGTATGTATTTTCGTTTTTGTTTTTAATGAATTAAAACTGAGTTTTGTTTCAAAACTCGAGTTTAAAAACTGAACTTTGGTTTAGTGAGTTTTGTTTTGAATGGTTTATAAGTAAAGCTGTGGTTAAAACATATCATAAGGAGTCTCTAACTGAATATTTTCATTAAAAACTTGGCGAATAACAATAATATGAATAGCTATCAGACCTGTCAGGGACTAATTTCTCTCAGTCGGTGGTTAGTAAATAGTAGTTCGGGGGGGGGGGGGGCACTATAAGTTGGTTGTATACAAATGACAGTGACAAATGTTGAAACTCTGAAAAAAGGTGTTTAATTAACAAATTAATTCCACGTCTTTTTGTGTATTATGGGGGAAAAGAAACATTCTGTTGTTATCGATACTTTTAAAATGATTGAATTTTTATTCATTTTGTGCTCCTGTTTATAATAATGCATAATTATTATACAAAGGTATATGAAAGCGTTTAACATTACAAATAGTTTCATAGGGTCATTTGTTGTAATTAAATATGCATATATAGATTTATTTATCTACAAGATATGCATATCGACTAAAAAATCTATCGCGATAACGATTTAAAAGTTTATGCCATGAATAATAATACAGTAACGCCTGAATATATCCTCTTTGTTCCAAAAGCTATAATAATTTTATAAATATTATTTCTCTATTTTTAAACAAACAAAATAATATCATAGATGACAGAAAAAAAGAATGTTTTTGAAAGTAATACTTTAGAAGACTAGTAATTTAGGCTCACTAATAAGTATTTAAAGTTACCTCCTCCCCTTTAAATATCAATTTAACTATCATTAACATAAATTCACACAGTAACAAATTTAAAACCTTTAAACAAATGAATGAAAAACAAATCCTCAAAACATTTTATTGTAAAGGTTTCAAGTTATATAAAGTATGAAAATATTTCAATTTCATGATGAAAATAACATTTCTTTTAGGAGAAAATGAGCATAGATGTTGCCATTTATTAGTTTGCTTTTAAAGCAAAAACATTCAGCTATTAAGAAAGGAAATAAAATTGCAAAAAAGTGAAACAGTTTATATCATGAAAATAATAAAGATCCGCATATGTGGACCCAGGTAGCGAAAAGTTTAAAATAACTCATTATATCACTCCTTAAGATACATTGTTATTTCATCATATTTCCAGCCAAAATTATTGTCTTTACATTGGGAATGCTTGTAATGAAATTCTAATAGTTCTGAAATTGGCTTTTTACTGATATAAATATCGCCATTGAATGACAAAATATTTCTTACGAATTGAATATTTCCAATTGAGCGAAAAATTGCCCAGGCTGAATTTTTTGCCCAATTTGAAATATTTGATTCGTATAACTTCATCAATCACCTTGATTGTGCTAAATAACAAAATATTCCTTGCCGTTGTTGCACGAATATCAACCCCAATGTGGTTAAAATATTGCATGCAAATATTGCCAACATTAATCCGTACATATTGAAGACTGTTCAAGATAAAACTAAGATATATCTGAATGCAAGTCAAGACATAGCAGAATAAATAGTTTTGTCCTGATATTGTTTTGCTACCGTGGATGCAACTTTTAAAAGCATATAATATTTTAAAATCAATGTAATATTTTAAAATAAGTGTACTTTATCTATACCAAGCACCTCTGAATAGAGGAATGATTCAAGCATTCATGCAAATTAAATTTCACTGATGTTAAAAAAGGTAACACAGCTGTTAATACGCAGTATGGAAATTTCTCCACTCCGTAATAATTTCCTAAAAAAAGATCTAGCCGGTGTCATAAGTTACAAAATCTCGTGATGCACATATAACTTTGTCTCAAACCAGTATGCTACGATGCAGAAAGTTTGCTTAAGAAGTCTGAAAAAAAAGAGCATTTTCTCGAGAAACTTATGTTACAATCTTTTTTTCCCATTTTAAGCTCTCCCTTTTAACGAGATTGTTATGGAGGTGAAAAGAATTTTAAAATGGAAGAGGAGAGTAAAATCTGACACATGGCCGAGATCTATCATTGCCCAGTAAGAGTGAGAGCGGAAGTTCATGGCTTCCGGAGTTTATTTATGAGAGAGGATTTGGGATTTTCTATGTTTCTTCCGACAGTTGAAGAAAAGAAAGGTTATTTTTCCCTTTCTTTCTTTTTTAAAAATTTGTTTATTGGCATTTATGTCACCTACATCTGCTCTATGTAACGAAATTATTTGTTGCAACTTTGTAAGTAAAAGGCAGAGTTCAGATTTGATAAAAGATATCTTAAAACTAACTTCTAAACTCTAACTTTCTAAAAGTTATAAAAATACATTTACAAGGCAAATAAATACCTTTGTATACTCATATCGATATGTTTAATCGCTTTGATTGCAACATTTGCGAGATTTATAGTAATAAAAAAAATTTCGCAAAAAATTTAAAATTGAAAAACTGGTAAACGGAAACTACGCGATCTTATGCATATTGAAATAAACTACAGTACTAAAAGCGAATATTTATGATTATGAATTACTTTATAATATTTTTTCATTATTTTGTAGATTTCTTTCTACATTTTTGGTAGCTAGATTGAGGCTAAATCATTGCATGTATTCATACTGCGCAAAAAGATCTCTTATCTCTATTAATTCTAGAATAATCGGTGGCAAATAAAATCTTAATGGAAAAATTATGCTACACTGTAAAAATACAGAAAGAAAAGCGAGACTCTTCGTAAATTTACCCTAGTTCTAGGTTAATTTCATTCTATCGAGTTTTTCGGTCATCATTTTACAGATTTTTCCATTATATTACATCTAATTTGCTGTACAAATCTCGTCTTTATTTATATATATTTTTATGTTTTTTTAAAACTCATAATTAAAAATGCAACTTATAAAATTATCTTGAAATTGTATTAGAAATATTTAAAAATTGTTATTATTATTATTATTATCATTATTATTATTATTATTATTATTATTATTATTATTATTATTATTATTATTATTATTATTGTTGTTGTTGTTGTTGTTGTTGTTGTTGTTGTTGTTGTTGTTATTGTAAGTTAGAATAATTTAGAAAGGGAAAATTAATAGGGATTTTTATCGATTTTTCTTCGCTTAATCATAAAAGACATATTTTGAACAAAATAAGAAAACTGTTATAACTCAGTCTGCAGGGTATTCTTCCCCTATCGAGAGACCTCGTGTTCAAACCCCAAAGCCGCTAAAAGCAAATTCTGTAAAAACAAATGATACAGCAGATCAAAATTACTCGAAAAAATCAAATTCTTTCAGGCTCATTGAAAATTGAGTGATTTACTGATTTTTAAAAACTAAATTAAATTATTTTAATGTATATTAAATTATTTTCTAAATAAGCAATACGTAACCTATTCTAAAAGGATTAAACTATCTTATATCAACAATCTTACTTTTTTTTATATTCAAAACATGTATACTTCTTTTATTATGATGCTACAAGAAATGCTTAAAATGAGAGTTTATCTTAAAATTTGTCAAAAAATCGATTTTTAGATTTTTAGTCTTCTTTTAAAAATATTAGATGAAAGCCTGATTAATTGTGAATATTTTGACACTTTATTTTTACCCATTCGGTAATTATATCGCGAAATATTGCAAATGCTATTAATGCACCTAGCGCAATCACCCACAGAAATTGAAACTTGAAATGGCTTCTTTTCTTTGTTCATTGTTTCTTGACTTCCATGTTGCTAAGTCCTTTTTCTTTTTGTATTTGAGATAGAGTTTTAAACTTTATTGTACCTCTTCTTTATTATATATGTGATAAATCTGTGCATGGGCCTAGCCTTTAACCTCCTGACTGCCGCCGGCTGATTTTTTCACACACTAAGCTGCAGGTTTCACTGCAACATCAGCAATATTTAAATTAGTATAATTCCACAAATAAAACCCAGTTCTGAAAAATTAAGTTAGGATTGATGCTATCAAAGATTATACACCGATACTAATAACGTATTTTGCATCAGGTTGGAAAAAACATCTTTTTTTTCATATTTTTAATAAATTACAGAGTAAACAACATTACAATATTACCCTTTGGCTGCGCAGTCAGGGGGTTAAATTACTTTTTTTTAAAATAAGAGTATATGAAAATGTGTTAGATTTAAACGTTTTATATTATATGCATCAGTAAAAATAAATTTATTAAACGCAATATTAGATGTATTTAAAAATCCAGTCTTGTGTAATACACATTTGAAAATCTTTAAAAAAAGTGCAAAAATATCAATGAAAAAAATAATTTAAAAAAGAATCGAGTTTGAATAATCTTTTTTTAATTTTCAACAAAATATGCAGCTAACTTTTTTTTTCAATGTGTGCTTTTAGTTGAATATTGAAAATCAGAGAATTCACCATTTGAACCATTATAAAATAATCGAAATTGTTGTAAAGTTAAACTATCCATTTAAATACATTCTAATGTACCCAAACATACATGAGAACAATATATCAATAAAATTCTCATAAGACTGAAAAATATGAAAATTTTCACCATAAGTCAACAGTGTTACACTCAATCAGAACAATTAGTTAAGTGCAAACATTTTAAAATAAAGGCCGTCAAATGAAACTTAAAGCACATAACAAACCATAAAGGTTCAGAAACAATGCACATGAAGTAAATTGAATAGAGAAAATCAATAATCCAAGAGACAGAAACAATCTAACTTTCATTAAGCGCATTTCCATAGGAATTACATAATTTCTAATTGAAACTGCAAATTGAATTAGTGCACGCTAAAGATAATAGCATTATTACAGTTGAATAAGTATTACAACCTTTTGAACATTTGTTATGAGTTTCTGTGATAAGTATTTTATTCTTGAATGAATAAAAGTACATCCGAAATTAATTACCTAATTATTACAATGTAATAAAAAAATTCACTTTTAAAATATTTTGTGTAAAACCTTATCCTATAAACTATAGTAGAAAAGCATTTTTTAAGGATTTTCTATACATGTATTGAAAAATTTACTAGACATTAATAATTTTATACGTGTTTGTCGAATGTCTGTCTTGAGAAATACTTGACGAGTTTTTCTGGAATTTGGTAATATAAAGAAAATGTTTTACATTATATTCATTAACAAAAGTTTGATCATGAGGGCTATTAGTGGATCAGCCACAATTGTAAGAAAAACATATTCAGGATCATTCTGCATTGTAAAATGCTTGAAATGATTGGAAGCTGTAGCACATATGTGGATATTGTAAAACATTTCTGTTCATTTTTAATTTGCGAGTTAAATTTCGGTAAAAAAATATTTATACACGTGTACTTTATTTTGATAAGCGATTAAAAATTCATATTTACTCTGGCGTCACGAGAATATTGCTTATTGGACTTAATTTATCTAAGTCATATTTCTTACATTGTGGAGTTCCCTGTTGTCGTCAAAAAACAGTAGTCTTGTTTTCAACGAAAGCGAAAACGAAATTACAATTTTGAGATTTGTATAACTATGGTACCAATGAAGTGCGCTATCCCTTTCACTTTTATCGTACTTTCATTACTTCTAAACTAAATACTGTACAATTTCAATTGTTCCATGATAAAGCAGGAAAAAAGTGAATTTTAGGATGAAATTTGTATGAAAATTTTTTCTGAATTTTGCGATATTTTAAATTGTTTTCAATTACAATTTTTTTTTTCAAATCTATTCCAACCAACTTAAAAAAAGATGAGAAAAAAAGGTTTTTATAAGATTAGATTATTTATCGAATGCAGAATTTTGCCACTAAACTGAAATCTTCTAATAAAAAAGACAGGTATTCAGTTTATGGAGAACATAAATTTATGTTAAATGGCTTGAAATATATTTTGAATTAGACTAGAATGGGAATTATGTTTCATTTTTTTAAGGATCCACTGGATATGTTACTTTATAACAAAGAAAGTATTCCCGTTTGTAGAAATGGCGCAACCATCCCGATTTCAGAAGTGGAATGGGGAAAACATGGAAAGAAATTATCAGTCGAAATTTTAAAATTCTGTTTTATCTGAATATTGTCATAATATTATTGAAAAATATTTGTCCATTTTTACACAAAAATTAATTAGCTTATAACAACGGATGCATTTAAGAAGGAAGGAAATTGAAACTAAGAATGACTGATAAAAGCATTTGTAAACTTTTTTTTAACATCGAATTTCGATGGATTTCATCCCTTCGGTTCCCTACTGGTTCGACAGGTACCTGGTTTCTTACTAATTTAAGGTGGATGAATTTAAATCAGTACGGAAAGCAGACTAATATAACGTCATATATCGAAAATTATTGTTTTAATATATATATATAAGTTATGAATACAAGACTGCACAAAAGAATTTGAGTACATAAGGTGGATTAATTTGAGTAAGCACGTATATATATATATATATATATATATATATATATATATATATATATATATATATATATATATATATATATAAGTTCTGTAGATCCTGTACAAATCTGCACAAAAGAAAGTTGAGTACATTTCCGCTTATTAACAGAACTTTGTGAAAGAGAAATTTCATTTGTGTTCTAACTTAAATAATTTTTTGTAAACTATGTAGCATGCATAAAAATCCATAGATTACGTAGAAGGCTGCACAGATGAATTCGGATATTTGTACAACTATTTCTGAAATAGGGTTTCTTAGTGTATCGGTGCGTTAGACATCCTCTTTCACCTTATTAATCCTTTAAGACCCGATGAGATGTATGCTTTTAAACAAAGCTAATCAAGCCAGCTAAATGTAAGAAGAAAAAACAGCAGCAGATCGATCTTTCGATTTCTGTTTTTATTACATAAGACTCAGAAACAAAACATTAAAGAATATCTAAACCCGCACGATCGTGCGTGATTTGACTTAAGAGTCCTGTCCATGGCCGACGAAGTGCTCGCCAGAGTGGGGAGGTTATTTTCTAATATCTGGCTTGCATTTTGATATTTTTAAATAATGTTTTTTTTGCATTGGATAGCTTAGGTGCATGCCGACATAGCTCTTTTTTTACTTTTTCGATTTGAATGCAAATATTTTTCACAAACTTAGTTTCACTTTCAAAAGCGGTTTCTAAAATAAAAGTGCTTTTAAAAAAATATCTGCAACCAAAATCGAAAAAGTAACAAAAGAGCGATGTCGGCATGCACCTAAGCTATCCAATCAAAAAACATTATTTAAAAATATCAATATGCAAGCCGAATATTAGAAAATAACCTCCCCATAGGAATAGCATTAGCTCGCGAGCGCTTCGTCGTCCAAGGACAGGAACCTTAAGGGAACATGAACATACTACCTTTGAAATCATCTCTTCAGTTTTGATTAATACTGTCGTAATGTGCGACAGCATGGTACTTAATACTAAAAATTAAATAAAAATTTTAAAATCTTATACAACAGCCCGTTTTACTAAAATTAAGTTAAAAATATTAATTTTTTAAAAAGTTTTACAACTCTCTATTTAAATATATATTTTTTTAAATAACTATCAACTTGAATGTTAAATCCATGCAGAATAACATTATACACCACGGAGAATAAGTGAAAAAAAATTCAAAACTTCATCTAAGTTAACAAAAAAAACTTTATTATTTATCGAACAAACGAGTTTTAAAACTATAAATAGGGAGGAAAATCAGTTTAAAATTTTCATTTGTATGGGTAATTGGCTGGATCTATTACCAAAATTGACAATATCTCGCGATATAATTGTCATACTGATAAAAATGAAGAGTCAAAATATCCACAGTTAAAGAAGATTTCAATTAATATTAAAAAAGAAAACCGATATTTAAAGAAAAAATAAGGGTAAGTAATAATTTAAGGTAGTATGTACCCTTAAAAGGTTAAACAGTGAAGTGTGCTATATCAATCTGAATGTGTCGGGAAATATTTATAATTCACGCTTAAAACATTTTATAAGTTTTATAAAATTTATGAAATTAATTTTTTTTAATCTAATTCCTAAAGTGACATTTTAGAGGCATCATTCCAAAATTATTTCAAATGATGTTTCCCTCATATTTAAAGCGTCGATCATGCAGAAAACGTGTTACAAATAATATAAAAAATACTCTCAAAAATGCATTAAAACTTAAAAAAGCTGAAATTGCATATACAAATATCATCAATATTCAACCCAAAGGTATGAGTATTAAAATAAAAATAGTCCAAAAAATTATATTTGTATGCACAGGAAGAGATCGAAACCTAAATTGAAATTTTAAATATACAATTTTTTTTTCTTCTACGAAAGAAAAAGCGCCCCTTTTTTTTACACTATCGCCAGCAATCGATGGAAATGTAGATGGAAGAAAAAGGCGAATTTTCTTTGACCTGCGTGACGTGATTTGCAAAATTCCGACGTGAAGTGCCTGCGGAATTTTTCCAAATTCCCAAAATTTGATATTCGAGTGTTTGACCGGAATGCGACCGGTGTTCGTGATAGCGATAAAAAAAATACTTAAAGAGCAAAATACTTAATACTTGTAGAACAGCCTATTTTATTAAAATTATTTTTTTAAATACCTATTATTTTTATAAATATGGATATTTATTTGCATCATTTTTTTCCACATTTATTATAATACACTACATAAAACGGTCCATGAATTTTTAGGTGTACAGAGTTTTACATTTAATATGATTTTTTCTCTCTTGTGTACCTTATGTATAGACAAAATTCTCGTGTATATATATGAAATAAAAATTCAACAAACTTTCAATTTAAATATCTTTTAAAAAATAACTATAAACTTAAATATTAAATTCATGCTCGAAAATATTAAATACACGGTAAAGAACAAGTAAAAAAACAAAACCTATATCTAAATTAGAAAACAAGCTTTATTATTTATCGAACAAGCAAGATATAAAAATGTGAACAGGGAGGAAAATCAGCTTAAAATTTTCATTGTATGGTTAATTGCGCTAGTTGTATTAACAAAATTTACAATATCTTGCGAATAATTGTTGTATAGGTAAATATGAGGTGTCAAAATATTCACAATTAAAGAAGCTCTCAGTTGATTAAAATAGGAAAATCGATATTTTGACCAATTTCAAGGTAGTGTTTGTTCGCTTAAAGGCTTAAATCGTAAAGTGTGTTATATTAATTTGAATGTGTTGGAAAATGTTTATAATCCACGCTTAAAACATTTTATAAGTTTTATAAAATTTAGAAAATAATTTTTTTTATATCTAATTTCTAAAGTAACATTTTAGAGGTATACTTTCGATTCCAAAATGATTTCAAATGATGTTTAAATCATATTTAAAGCATCGATCATCCAGAAAACGTGTTGCAAATAATTTAAAAAATACTCTCAAAAAAGCAATAAAACTTCAAAAAGCCGAAATATTCACATACAAACATCATCAATGTTCAACCCAAAGGTATGAGAATTAAAAGAAAAAAAATCCAAAAGCTCATACTTATATACATAGAAAAAGATCGAAACCTGAATTGAAATTTTAAATAAGGTACCCTGGGGTAATAACGCCACGTTAAGGTTCTACCAATTTTCACGGCTCAGTTTTAGATTGTATTTTTCAAACAAATATATGATTTGATATAGCAACTCATTGACTATCTATATAAAAATAATAATTTAACAGATATGTATTCATAAAATGTAATGGCGTGATTTCTTGACCATTGCTATTTGGCGTTGTTACCCACCTATATGGGTAATAACGCCATGCAAACAAAACTATGAAATAAGATGGAATAATTGCATGTAGATTGCCCAATTCTAAAAATACAAACTCTACAAACTTAGAAATTGACAAATTGCATTCTAAGCTATTGAAAATGTTAAATTTTTTGTGAAAGATTAAGAAAAATAAAGGTGTGGTGTGGGGGGAGAATGAGGCAAAAGAATATCAGACCGCGAGCTTCTTTTTGCTTAAAAAAGACCGCTTAAATAGAATTATTAGAAACATTGCACAGTTTTAACTGTGTTTATTTGAATCAGTATTTAGGATGTAGCTCGGCCACTGTAGGGAATCAACCGGAGTATTAATGCCAAGGATTGGCGTTATTACCCCATTATAGTTATTGCGCTGTACATTTTAAATTACAAATTATCTTGAGAACATATCCAAAATCTTCAACAACATTTTGAAAGTCCATGAAATGTACTACAAATTTATGTAATTAATAAAGTATTTCCGGATAAAAAAAATAGTCTTCACATCACAAAACGTATCTCGCAAATTTTAGACCAAGCGTTAATTTTAGTTGCTTGTAAAAACAATAAGACCTAAAAATGAAATAAATTAACTTGAAATTGTTTTTTGCGATTTATATGACTCAAAACTCTTCTGCGCAGAGCTTATGGATGTCATTTACCAGATTATTTTATAATTATGCAAAATATTAGCACTTGGCGTTATTACCCCGCCTGGCGTTATTACACCAGACCACCTTACTTCCATTTCTTTTTCTTCTAAATAAATAAAAAAAGTCCCTTTTTTTACACTATCGCCAGTAATCGATGTAAATGTAAATAGAAGAAAAAGAGCGAATTTTCTTTAACCTACGTGGCGTGAATTGCAAGATGCGGACGTAAAGTGTCTGCGGAATTTTTCGAAATTGCCAAAATCTGATTTTCGAGTGTTTGACAGGAATGCCACCCTTGTTCGTGATACCGAAAAAAAATTATTATTTACAAATAAAAATCACAAGCATTTGTTAGAATGATAAGAAAAAATGTCTATAAAGAAGCAATATCTAAAAATGAATATATTTTATAACAAAGGAATTAAAAAATGTATTTAATTGATTTCTTAATTATTTCATTATTTTATACGGGATGCAATAAGTATAAATATAACTTAAATATTAAATACACCATAAAATACAAGTAAAAAAAAAATCAAACCATTATACTAAATTAGCAAAAAAGCCTTAGTATTCATCGAAGAAGTAAGCTATAAAATATAATCAGAAGGAAAAATCAGCTTAAAATTTTCATTTGTATTGGTAATTGCACTGGATCTATTAACAAAATTTACAGTAAGTCGCGACACAATCGTATTGTACGTAAAAATGAGGTGTCAAAATATTGACAATAAAAGAAGCTTTCAGCTAATATTGAAAAAAAGAAAATAGATATTTTGAACACTTTCAAGGTAGTGTGTCAGTACGCCTTAAAAGATTAAACGGTGAAGTTTTGTTATATTATTCCAAATGCGTTGGAAAATGCGTATAATCCACTCTTGAAACATTTTATAAGTTTTACAAAATTTAAGTAAATTAAAAATTTTTATATCTAATTTCTAAAGTGACATTTTTAGAGGTATACATTCGATTCATAAATTATTTCAAATGATGTTTCCCTCATATTCAAAACATCGATCATGAAGAAAATGTATTCCAAATAATTTTTAAAATGCCCTCAAAAATGCCCTATATATATATATATATATGCATATGCAAATATTATCAATATTCAACCCAAAGGTATGAATAATAAGAGAAAAATAATCCAAAAACTTAAATTTGTATGCACAGAAAGAGATCGAAACTTAAATTGAAATTTTAAATATACACATTTTTTTTCTTCTACGAAACATAAAGCACCCGCTTTTTTTACACTATCGCCAGCAATCGATGGAAATGTAGATGGAAGAAAATGGCAAATTTTCTTTGACCTACGTGACGAGATTCACAAGATGCGGACGTGAAGTGCTTGCGGAATTTTCCGAAATAGCCAAAATCTGATATTCGAGTGTTTGACCGGAATGCGACCGCTGTTCGTGATATAGAAAAAAAAAAACATTTTTATGAATAAAATTCACAAGTATTTGTTAGAATGACAAGAAAAAAGTTCTGCCAAGAAGCAATATTTAAAAAGGAATATATTTTATATTAAAAAAAATAAAAAAAATATTTTGTTATTTAATTAATGATTTTTTCCTACTGGTTATAACAAATATTTTGTACATCGGATTGTGTATCTTTTTCAACTCTCATAAAGTATGTGATGTTACGATTTTATGGAAGTTGCATTATGCAAGTTAAATTAATTACAAACCAGAATGTTTACGGACAAATATTAGGCAAGAAACGTGATACTTCATATCCACCTTTAATGTGGTATAATATTAAAATAATAATAAACTGTTATTTATAATTAACTTAATGATAAGTCTATATACTAAATTATGACAAGCAACAGTGGTTTTGTGCTGATTCACAGTCCCTTTAAAAATGCTCTCAAAAATGCCTAAAACTTAAAAAAGCCGAAATATGCATAGGCAAATGTCATCAATATTCAACTCTAAGTTATGAGTATTCCCTCTAAGCGTCTTGCAAATGGGTAAAATTGTAATGTAGTTTTCTCCTTGTTTTGTTTTAAATGCTCAGAAAATATGAATTTTTCATCATTATAAAAAAAAAAAAAAAACTTAATTACAAATATGAATGTAATCCTTGATAGTAATAATCATCCTTCAATGTATTGAAAATTCATTAAATATATAGAATTATATTATCTTAAATATTGCTTATATTGCAGTGAAATCTGGAACTTAGTGAACGGAATATTACGTTCCAAACCAATGGAATATTAGAGGGTTAAAAGAAAAATAATCCAAAAACTTAAATTTGTATGCACAGGAAGACATCGAAACCTAAATTGTAATTTTAAATCTATATATATATTTTCTTATGCGGAACAAAAAGCGCCCCCTTTTTTACACTATCACCAGCAATCGATGGAAATGTAGATGGAAGAAAAGGGCGAATTTTCTTTGACCTACGTGACGTGATTTGCAAGATGCGGACGTGAAGGGCCTGTGAATTTTTTAGAAAATTTCCAAAATCTGATATTCGAGTGTTTGACCGAAATGCGACCGGTGTTCGTGATATCGATAAAAAAAAGTAAGTAAAATACTTAAAGAGCCAAATACTTAATACTAAAAATTGAAAAATAATTAAAATAAAGTCTTGTGAAACAGCCTATTTCATTACAATTTTTTTTTTTTTAAATACCTGCTATTTTTATAAATATGGATGTTTTTGATTCATTGTTTTCCACATTTATTATAATATACTAAATAAAACGGTGCATGATACCGAAAAAAAAAGAAAAGAAATTACTTTTTACGAATAAAAATCACGAGCATTTGTTACAATGACAAGAAAAAATTTCTGTCAAGAAGCAAAATCTAAAATGGAATACATTTTGTATTAAAGGAAATAAAAAAAATATTTTATTAATGATTTTATTATCTTCTACAGTTTGTAACAACTATTTTTTTTCTTATAATTTCTCTGTGTATGGGGTTGTGTATGCTTTTCAATTCTCATGAAATATGTACTGTTACGATTTTGTTGTATTATGTAAATAAAAATTAAATTAATAACAAAACACAATATTTACTGACTGATATTAAGCAGGAAAGGTTATGTGATTATTCATATCATTATTTACTATGGTATACTATTAAATTAATAATCAACGATTATATTTAGTTAAAGAAAATATAAATAAGCGTATATACTAACTTCTGATAGGTAAGAATACTAACATATGATAAACAAGATTGGTTTTGTGCTGATTAGCACCCATTCGATGAACGAACTTTCAGTAATACTTCCCCCGGTTTAATATTATGAAGTTAGGTTTTAATAATTGTCATAAAATATTTAATAAATTTATGCCATAGTTATTTTCATTTAAATAATGTAAATTTGTAAATTCTACGAAATGTTTAGCTCTCTTATAATTTACTTAGAATAGTGAGTGGCATTTATATTATTATCATTTTATTAATGGTATCTCTCTATCTATATATGATTTGTACACAATGTCGATATCTTGATTTTAAAGTAATTCAATAAGGAAACTCAATGTACGTAAATATTTAGAGTAATTCTTATCAAAGAGGGGAAAAAAATCTGAATCATCATTATTATTTTAAAAAATTTGTTTACAAATACCTAGATTTTTCGTCGGATTTAAACTCTCCATTCCTTAACAGTAGCAAAAGAGGGCTGTCGCGGACAGCTCCCTCTGTTTCTCTTTGTAAAGACTGAACGCACCTCCAAACGATTTTTAATCGAACTTTAACTTTTGTATGAATGCAGAACTTTTTCCCTTTTTTATGAACTGAAATGAACTGATAAAATTGTTTTTTTCTTTAGAATGTTTTTTCCGATGTTGCTATGGATATGTAGAAGAATTGTTTTTGTTTTGAACGAAGCTGTGACTTCGTATTTAATGAAAATATTCGAATTTATTGTTAAACAAACGTAATGCTGTAAATAACTGTAATATAGTTGTATATAATTTTTAAATTAATGCCTGCATCCTTTTTTGAGTTTGTATTTGAATGAAAATCAGCCTGGCGCGGACTCGATTTTACGGAACCGAAGCAGCCCGAACTTACCTGACCAAGAGAGGGTAAGTAGAAGATTTTGATCTTTATTTTTAGCTGCTAATATATTTGAAAAAGAGTTTTAATATATAATTTCATGGCGCACGAATTCAGGGACGCCAGGTGGTTTCAATTAAATGAAGAATTGAATATAGAAATAAATAAGTGTTAAATGCTTAATTCTGTTGAAGATAATAATAATAATAATATTGATATTTAACGTATTTTGAGAACAAGATTATTTTGAAAGTTATTGAATTGTTGTATTTTGAAAAGTATAGTATTTCAAATTATTGATTAAAAAATGTCTGATCTTGAAAAACTAAAGAAGAAACGTACGGTTTCTCGAACAGCAATTACAAAATTAATTAATACTTGTGAAGTGTATCTTTCACAAACAGAACATGAAATTTCCGTTCTTACGGAACATATTGATCAGTTAAGTACGAAATACAGCAATTTAATGGCTTTAGATGAACAAATTCAAAATTTAATGAAAAATGACAGCGATCTAGAAACTGAATTTGAAACTGCTGAAAGTTATTCCGAGAAAATAATTTCAATGAAATCGAAATTAACTTATATTGTTAAAACGAAAGTTGATCCTGAGCGTTCTGTTAAGAAACCGAATTCAGTGAATGAGAGTATTTTAACTGAAAATTTAGCTGCTTGTTCTCATTCTAAAGTGAAGTTACCAAAATTGAACATTGATAAATTTAGTGGAGATCCCGCTCATTGGTTAACTTTCTGGAACCAGTACGATAATGCTATTCACCAGAATGACAGTTTAAACGATATTGATAAATTTAATTACTTACATTCTTTTCTTACCGGAGCTGCTGCAAGTGCAATTAGTGGTTTTTCGCTATCAAGTGAAAATTATACAGCAGCTATTGAACTACTTAAAAAACGTTTCGGTCGTAAAGACTTGATAATTAATGCTCATATGGGAAAATTACTGAATTTAGAAACTGTTAAGAATGTAAATAACATTTTCGCACTACGGAAACTTTATGACAGTATCGAAACACAAATCAGAAGTTTGAATTCTCTTGAAGTAACTTCCGGTACATATGGTACGTTACTTACCCCAATTTTACTGAAATTAATTCCCAATGAGTTAAATTTAGAATTTCAGCGTAAACGAAAGTCGCAGGAAAACCTTTTTGAAGTTAATGAACTACTTGATTTTTTACGGGCCGAGATCGAATGCAGAGAAAACGCGATTCAAATACAAGACAGGCTCATTGTTCAAAATCCACCCCAAGTGCAGAGGGATAGAAAAATAAATAAATTTAAAGTTCCTACTGCTGCTTCATTGAAGGTTACGATTAATCAGTGTATCTTTTGCGGAGATTCCGCTGAATCAATCAAGCACATTTCTGCAGCTTGCTCTAAGTCCGTAGCAGAAAGGAAAGCATATTTAAGAAAAAATGGAATGTGTTACCTCTGTATGAAAAAGGGAAATCATTTAGCAAAAGATTGCTTTTCAAAAATAAGATGTGAACATTGCAGTGGAAAACACAATTCTTTAATTTGTGATAAGGGTAATAAAGTTAATGAGAAAAAAGAAACTAATGAGAAAAATTTCACTTTGACGAATAAAACATGTACACAGAAAGTTTTATTGCAAACTTTAATTGTAAAAATTTGCGGAAATGGTGAAGATAAGTTTGTTAGATGCTTAATCGATTCTGGATCGCAAAAAACCTACATTTCAAAGTTTGTTGCTGAAGTGATGCAATATGAAAGTTTAAGTGAGAGTAACATTATTCATAGTTTATTTGGTGGAAGGGAAATGTCTGAAATTCATAAACAGTTTGTTGTAAATCTGAGTAGTGTAAAAGGTGATTACAAATGTAATTTTAAGGCTTTTGATCAAACTAAAATTTGTTCTGATGTTCCACAAATTGATGTAAGACCCCTGTTAAATGAGCTCAAAGAAAATAGAATCTTTTTGAATGACACTATTCGTATGAAAAATAAGCTATTGTTTGAATCTTCGCCAACTGAAATTCATGTTCTGATAGGAGCAGATATTGCGGGAAAATTACTTACGGGCAAGATAAGAAAATTAAGATCAGGTTTAGTATGTGTCGAAACTTATTTAGGATGGACTATTATGGGAAAAGTTCCTTTAGAAATAGAAAATAAAATTGATAACTCATTTACCTTTTCTATGTATGTATCAGATTATAAAATTGCTGAATTATGGAATCTTGATACTCTAGGCATTTTAGATCCATCCGTTAATGAATCTAAAAAGGAATTGCATGATCAAACACTGCAACATTTTCTTTCGACGGTAAAAAGGGATGAAGAAGGCAGATTTGAAGTCTGTTTACCTTGGGTCGAAGGCCACCCCCCACTCCCTAATTATCGAGAAATCGCTGAGAAAAGATTAAAGAATACAGTAAAAAATTTAAGAGACAAGGGTTTCTTAGAAGATTATGAAGCGGTTTTCAAATCTTGGGAGGAAGAAAAAATTATAGAAACTGTACCTGAAAATGAATATGATAATTCTTGCCATTATTTACCCCATCGTGCCGTTATTAGAATGAATTCCAAAACAACCAAAATAAGATCAGTATTTGATGGGTCGGTGAAAATTAAGGGGTTTCCTTCAATAAATGATTGTGTAGAAAAGGGGCCTAATTTGATAGAAACTATTCCTGCAATTATTAACAGATTTCGTGAAAAGTCAATAGGTGTAAGTTCTGATATAAAAAGAGCCTTTTTGCAAATAGGGCTTAACCATAATGATCGTGACTTTTTGAGGTTCCTGTGGTGGGAACAAGGGAATCCAGATCAGTTGAAGATATATCGACATAAGAGGGTCGTTTTTGGAATATCCAGTAGTCCTTTCTTATTGAGTGCTACTTTAACAAAATTAATGAATGATGTTCCTGAACATCTCAGAGCGACGGCTAAGAAACTTTCTGAATCTTGGTATGTTGACAATTTAGTCACAAGTGTAAACAATGAAGATGAGTTAAGGAAATTCAAAAATGATTCGATTGAAATTTTGGCTAGTGCTAAATTCGAACTGCAAGATTGGGCTTATAATTTGCCATTGACGAACCAAATTGCCTGTAATGACACCTTTTCGGAAATTTCATCATCTGATAATTCAAGATTTGAAAATTTTGACGATCCTAATGGAAGGAGAACAGTCCCTATTCTTGGTCTCATTTGGGATTTGTGCGATGATACTTTGAGTTGTGATATTAGAAGTTTAAACGAATCTAATAATAAATTCATCACAAAAAGAATTTATGAGGAAGAGAAGGTATCCAAGTTAGAATCAACAAAACAAGATAATCTTCTCTTAAAAAATGCTGTTGAACCTCTCTCTGTTGTAAATGATGAACTAAAGAATGCCAATATTTTACTCAAAACAAAACTGGAATTTCCTGAAGCTTCTACAACTGTCTCTCATCAAGCTGAATCTGGAACAAATGATGAAATTGAAAATCTGAAAAAAGCTCATCAAGAAGAAATTAATGAACTAAGTGATTCACTTGAAAAGCATAAAGCTGAAGCTAATGAAGCTAAAGAAATATTAAAATCTGTTATTAAAATCCTTGCAAATTCACAAGAAGTCATTGAAAAACAGAAGAAAGAAATAATATCAATAGGAGAAGAATGTACATTATTAAAAGAACAATTATCACAAGTGCAATCTGGGAAGAAAGATATGGAAGTAAAATTGCAATCTTTAACTGAGAGCCTTGATCTTGAGAAACAGAAAGCATCTGAGTTAGCTAATGAATTAGAGCCAGTTAAAGAAAAAGTTGCAAAATTTAATTCATTAGAAACAGAATACTTGGCCTGCAAGAATGAAATGGCTACTTTAGAAAAGGCTAGCCTTGATTTAGAAGAAAAACTTCTTCTTGTTCCTAAAAGGTCGTAAAACTATCCGAAAGGTTCTGAAGAATTGTGTAAAATGTAAGAAGTTCGAAGCAAAACCTCTCGTTGTAGAAATACCACCTCTGCCAGAAGATAGAATCAAAGACGCCTCTGTATTCCAAGTCATAGGTATCGATCTAGCTGGACCTTTATTTCTAAAAAATGGCTCAAAATCTTGGATTGTACTATTCACCTGCGCCGTTTTCCGAACTATTCACCTCGAACTCGTCACCTCCTTATCCACTGATAATTTCTTACTTGCATTTCGTCGATTTATATCACGAAGAGGAAGACCTCAAATTGTTTATACGGATAACGGATCTAATTTTGTTGGTTCTAATTTTTTGTTGAAGAAAATAGATTGGGAAAGAGTGATGAGTGATCATGCTGTAGAACGAATTACCTGGAAATTTATTCCCCCTGCCTCTCCTTGGTGGGGAGGTTTCTGGGAGCGTATGATTGGACTAATGAAGAATATCCTTAGGAAGGTGTTAGGAAACGCATCTTTAAAATATGAAGAAATGTATACTGTTCTTTGTGATTGTGAAAATATCGTAAATTCCAGACCATTAACATACATGTCTGAAGACCTTGAGCTAGAACCCTTAACTCCTGCCATGTTTCTTCGTGAAATCAGTGAAGGTGATGTCCCTGATCTGGACAATATAGATGCAAGCTATCTTCAAAAAAGATATCAATATCGACTGAAAATTCGTGAAGACTTAAGAAAACGCTTCCGACTAGAATATTTGGGACAGCTGAAAAATTATCATAAGAAGTCAAACAGGTATCCGAAACTCTCAGTTGGAGATATTGTTATTGTTAGCACCAAAGAAAAAAGAATGAATTGGCCTCTAGGAAAAGTTATCCAGTTGTTTACAGGAAAAGATGGTGTAGTACGCTTAGCAAAACTACGAACCAAGTTTGGGGAGATACTTCGTCCTGTACAAAGATTATATCCGTTGGAAGTAAATTTAGAATCTAATGACTTTTTCCAGAAAAATGTTGAGTGTGCTCCTCCTACTGAACCTAATGATAATGAGTCACCCATTTCTGCCAAAGTTCGAGAAGACTCTCCTAGAAAGTCTAAGTATGGACGTGTGATTCGAACCCCAGAACGTTTAGACCTCATGAACTTGACCTCGACAGTGATTGAGTTTCAACATGGTAAAACTCAAGGGGGGGAGTGTGTCGCGGACAGCTCCCTCTGTTTCTCTTTGTAAAGACTGAACGCACCTCCAAACGATTTTTAATCGAACTTTAACTTTTGTATGAATGCAGAACTTTTTCCCTTTTTTATGAACTGAAATGAACTGATAAAATTGTTTTTTTCTTTAGAATGTTTTTTCCGATGTTGCTATGGATATGTAGAAGAATTGTTTTTGTTTTGAACGAAGCTGTGACTTCGTATTTAATGAAAATATTCGAATTTATTGTTAAACAAACGTAATGCTGTAAATAACTGTAATATAGTTGTATATAATTTTTAAATTAATGCCTGCATCCTTTTTTGAGTTTGTATTTGAATGAAAATCAGCCTGGCGCGGACTCGATTTTACGGAACCGAAGCAGCCCGAACTTACCTGACCAAGAGAGGGTAAGTAGAAGATTTTGATCTTTATTTTTAGCTGCTAATATATTTGAAAAAGAGTTTTAATAAGGGCTGCACATTATATATGTTTACGCATTATGCACGCATAGATAGGGCAATAGTTCTCCTTAATTTTGGGTAAAAATGATGCAAATAAAAGTGTCCACATTGGTATCAAAATATCTTCATACCAGTCCGGTTTTTAAATATTTTAAAGAAAAAAGTCTATGAAGGATGATGATAGTTATATGACACTTTTATTTAAGGAATGATATCCCGCATCTATGCTTTCGAAAATATCAATATTTTTCTATTGATCTATTTGTAAATCTACTTATCTAAGCATCTATACGACCCTAACTTCAGACTTTAAGTAATTAAATCTTAAATCTTTTTGAAATATATATCTGAGCCCACTCTTGAAATCTTAATGACAAGCTTATAAAGACACTGTCAAGGTAATATATATCGCTATGATTCATAAAAGTACTCTTGCGTAAACTTTCTCCCTCCCCCATATCGAATATCTCAAGCTTCTTTAATTTTAAAGACGTCAATAACCCTACACAAGCAACCACGTGTGCATTCAAACGTGTCACCTATCAAAACTGGCTACACACTAAACGTTTGGGTTCGGCCATCAAGCTAGCACAACATGCTTCTATGGAACATTCTCGACTATTTTGAACGGGTTAATGCCAAGCGTCCGTTCCTCAATTATTCAAGACCCAGCTTTCAAACGAGAGGATAGGGTGCCACACACTATGAAGCAGGGAGTGCTAAATGCTGCTTCCGAACGATTCCTCTCCCACTCCATTCCTTCCTCGCCACAGTTCCCATGGCAACGCTTACTCTCCGCATCTTCCTTCTCTCGGTGATGTTGAAAGGGGAAGAAAAAGACGCGTTTTCCTAATGTTACTGCCCCAAATAACTCTGACATAGGAAATAATTAAAGGCGAGAATCTGAGTCAATAGGCTGTCTTACAAAGCGGCAAAACGTGGACTCATTAGCTGCGAATGTTCACGCCCTTATGAGTTCATAGAAGTTTGGAATGTTCCGTGAAACCTATGTGTGTGCCCGCTAATATATGCTGATATAAAAAGAGAAAAAAACTTGAATAGAACTATGTTTTAATAAACGCGAAAGGATTATTTCAATACAGACGGTGATTTTGTTCATGCTACGGGTCCACGCATGTCAAGCAATTGTTGAAAGGAAATGAAGACCTGAGTTTCCTTTATTAAAATCTCTATTCAATTTATGTTGAAGAGTTGTTTACAGAATCCTCTGTTAAATAGTGTACAATTAAATTAAAATGTATATTATCAATTGAATTTTCATTATAAAATATTTTGGAATTGTAGATCATTATTAAATATTCTGGAATTGTAGATAAGAAATCAAATATTATTATATTATTTTTTAAAATATACTTTAATAAGATGTGCACTTAAGTATGAATGTCAGGATTATATATACAGGGATGACAAGGATGACCGCCCCGGGAACCCAGCTTTCGCTTTACTGTATAAATGCAATCCCGGGAAAAAGATTCGATTCCACTGCTCATGGTTAGATACATTAACAATGATAAACTTTTACAACACTATTCAACAGATAATAACATAAAGAAACACAAATTCAATTTGCTAGTTTTGGCTCTGAAATTCATAAGAAATGTCATCAGTATATACATTGATGGAAATTGTACTATGTTCTATAAAATGCATTAATAATTACAAGACGTAATTTTTGAGTTTTAGAGTTGGAAAATATTAAGGAGTTCATATGCTGATAACTATAATGAAGTTACGAAATAAAACAATAAAAGAAAACAAAGAAAGTAATAAAAATATTTACATTATATAGAAAACAGGGGCACTTGTCTGAAGTGAAGCCAAAAATAAAGAAAATACCCAATTACCTCAGAAAGGAAGAGATTGATAAATATAAATTTATTGTTTTGTAAAAATTATAGGATGAAAAGTAAAGTTAGGATACACTCGAATAATTTTGGTACGATAAAGTTCAGGATATGGGACAAACAATAAAATCAGTAATCGCTCTTATATGATAGTAAAAGGAGCCAATTTCCTAGAGAAGAAATTCAGAAGTTATAGACTCTACCTTGAAAACCGTTAAAAATAGAAATATAAATTCAGATGCAAAGTTGCAGAGCGTCCTCAATTTAGTATGAATTGGTGGTTGACATGTAAAATTGTTTACAATAGTAAACGGTCGAACTTTTACTATTAAACTATTGTCATCGGTCTAAATAAATAAATAAACAAACAAAACATTTCAAAGAAAAAAAAGTTTAAAATACCTTAATTCTATATTAAATTCAATATATTTTCCTAAAAGCCCTTTTAAGTAAAATAACCATGTAACTGATTCTTTTTATTACGTACAATAAATTGAAAATATTGGGCAAACACCACTTTTTTTAAGCAAAAATACTCTTAATATTTAGTCTAAACATTTCTGCCATTTAGAAGTGACAAATTGTATTTAAAAGATTTAGTGGTGTCAGGAAGCTTTAAGTGATGGGTCAAGCAAACACTTCTTGCAGATACGACGCGACGTAAGGGTAAATCAGTTACGTGGTTACTGTATTATGTAGACAGGTGAAAAATCACTTGCTTTAGAAAGTATTATTTCGGTCTGATAAATATTTTTGGTAAACTGATAAAGTAAATTAACCTTCCTTAACATACTATGAAACTGATATGAGTGGCAACTATTCTAAAGTGATTATTTTTTCATATCAGAATAACTAAGAAGACCAATTTCAAAACGCCCCACCAGTGGCCGAGAGGTTCTGACCTCTCAACTGGTAGACGGCAGGTACCCAATCGCGGCCGTCGGCTTAACCGTTCGGAGTTTTCGTGATTTTCCTCGAACCTTGCGTAAATACGGGTTAGGTTCCCTTAGAAAGACCCCCGCGCAATGCACAACCCCTGGGCCTATATCCCTAGATTAGATAATCGGCCGACACAAAATAACCAAACCAATTTCAAAACTCGCCTTATCCAGGAAAAGAAATTTTTATATACCAAGTTCTATTCTCATATTCCTAATATATAATACGAGTTTTGAATGTAAAGAAAGATTTTTATAAAAGACAGAAATAAACGATAAAACTGGTTTTGCTGCATATTTTTTTATATATTTTTTAAAGGTTTAGATTGAATAGATAAAGAAAATGCGATGTGCTTCTATTTTCATTTATTTTAAAACTTATTATGCTTCATTAATGCCATCTGCAATTTCGTGCTGAAAAACAAATCTAAACCCGCACGTGTACTTTTATTTAAAATGATTATGAAATTTAAAATTATTTAAAGTATTTTTCTTGAATTGTACCGAAAAAATGATAGATAGGACGAAATTGAACAAGAAATTAATTGCATTTAAAATTTTATTTTCTTTTAAACGTATTATATTATGCTTTCAAAACAATCTTTAGATCATATTCCAAAATTATGGAAATTTTCTTTGGAAATATATACATTAAAAACTGTTTAGCCTCTTGAAGAATTATGGAATATTTTTTATACCACTTAATTTAAATCAAAATTTATATCAGAAGTTTTGGACAAAATTTTACTTCTTTAACTTTACTTGGAAAAAAAAGGGTAAATTGTATTTATATATCTTTCAATTTATTATTATTATTATTATTATTACTTACCCATCATACGTAATATAGGGTAAGTCTTGCAATCGTTTTGAAAATCGAAAAAAAAGTTTTGACGGATTTACACGTTTTAGATAGTGGAGATTCCGAAAAACATATTTTTAGAAAAAAAAATTTGCCGTCCGTCTGTCTGTCTGTAAACGCTCTATCTCCCGAACAAATTGAGATAGAGACTTGAAATTTTGTATGCAGTTAGTATGTAAAAATGGGACGAACCCTATTTAATATCAGCAACCTTGATTATCCGGAACTATTTTTTTCGGACTCTCGAAAAAATCGTTCTGATGAAAGGTATATAAAAATTTTCGATTTTTTTTGTTCTAAGAAATGGACGTAAAAGGCTATAAAATAACACACATTTTGCATATAGAACGAAATCGGTCGGATTATTAGTTGATGAGATATTTGTAATCTTGTTTTCCACATTCTTCGATTTTTCATGACCCTGTATTTCATTCAAATTTCAATTCAGAAGTATATTTTAATTGGAAATGAGACGCTTAATCCGACACAGTTAATTGTTAGTTAATAGAATTATTATTTTTGGAGTTATAAGGATGTTTCTTTTAGGCAGTTCGGTACTACTTGAGTAGTTTAGCGTTTTATATAATTTGTCGAAATTGGTACATCAGCAGTTCTTTAATATAGCATTACTATGTATATTAACAATATTTAAATTTTGTTTATGAATTGCAATGCATTGTATAAATAATTTCACATGTTTTATTTTCATATACATATCCATGATGGGTAAGTATTACGGTGGCCCCCAACGACTAGTTTTAATTTGCGGTAGGAAATTGAAATTACGGATGCAACACAAGTACTTGCTCTTTAAAGGATGAAGATTATAATTCAAGGGGGATTGTAATTTTATCGATCCTTCCGTATTAAATCTTAATTTTTTATTTATAATTTACAACTTCTTATTAATGCTTTATAACTTTCATGTTTAAGTCCAAATATTGAAGGTAGTTTGAAACATTTGCACAATTTTGATCTTATTAAATTATTTTCCATAATATAACGAGCACATGTTGATCGACAGAAATAAGACTAATAAATACTTTTGAAATTGGTAAAACTAAGTCACTCATTATATGATGGATGGATCATTATAACGATGTCTAAAAATCCTTTAAATGGACAGTTTACCTCAAAATTGATCAAAGATTCAATTTTTATTTTTAAGTATTAAATGAAAACCTGTTTAATAGTGAATATTTTAGCACCTCATTTGTACCCATACGGCAATGATATCGTAAGATGTAGTCAACTTTGTTAAGTCAACCAGCGCAATTATCCACACAATTAGAGCTTTAACACTTCACTGATTTTTTCTATTTAAATGAAAAAACAATATTTGAAACCTATGTATCAGTCTAAGGATGGGAAAAATAGTAAAAAATTAAATAATATTTCAAATTTTCAGCTAAAATTTGATAATTTACAGAGTGTACTTTATGTACACAATCAATGCTTTTAAATATTGTATTGCTATATTTTACAATTAAATGGCTTTAATTAATTTTATCTGCTTAACACTATGTAACTTTCTTTAAATTAATATTTTTAAGCATTTAATAAAAATAATACAAATAAATTTTGCCTTAATTGTTTGATTGATTTTTTAATTTTTTTTTTCCAAAACAAATTACAATTTTTTGTGAAATGCAGTCATCTGACATAATCAAAATACGTGTTATTTCATTCTTTGGCCTGTTCTTGATCATTTACAGTGATAGTTTTGGCGAAACTCATTGCACATAATGAGAATTATCGTGTTTTTCGATATGTACCAGATTTGGCACACGGTGCAGTGAGGGGGTAAACGGCTTTTCCTCCACGTTCATTTTTGTTCATTTTCATGTTTTCGAAATGCTTAAGCCTTTTTTCTTATTTGAGATATAGATTTAAATTTCTTTGTGTATGCTCTTTATTATTTATGTAATAAATCTGCGCATGGAATTAGCCTTCAGGTTTTTTTATTATTCTTTAAAAAATAAAAGTATATGAAGATGTGTTAGATTTTATCATTTCCACTACATATATCGATAAAAAATATATTAAATGTAACATCACATGTATCTAAAAATAAACGCTCTTTGTTATATATGTATTCACAACTCTTCATTAAATAGGTAATAAACTGCGCATGGAATCAGCCTTTAGGTTTTTTATTATTCTTAAAAAAATAAAAGTATATGAAGATGTGTTAGATTTCTTTTTTTCACTCCATATATCAATAATAAAAATTATGTTAAATGTAACATTGAATGTATCTAAAAATACATGCTCTGTCTTGTGTAATATACATTTGAAAACCAACGGAAGACTGAACTAAAATATCAATATTTAAAAAATTGTAAGGATTTTTAAAAAATAAAATTTTTATTAGCTTTTTAAAATTTGTAATTTATTATGGCATTAAGTTTTTTTAAATTTTAAAGGTACTTTTAGTTGATTATTGAAATTCCTTGAGTATACCATTCAAAGCCTATTTTTTTAAACAAACAAACTTCTTGAAAAGGTGAACTGTACCCTGAATTCTGAGTTAAATACTGATCTTGTTCAGGTAGACACAATCACAGACTGTTTTATGTTCTTATATTCTTTATTGCAGACATTAAATAACCATCGACTGAAGAAAAAAAATATTTGCATGATATCAGTTATCAAAGATTTTCAATGTAAAGTTTATTTATTTTTGAAATATCTTCTGTCTAACGCATTATTGCGCGTATAAAAAAATAAATGCTTTGTTTTAACATGCTTATAAAATTACCATTATTATTGTATTTGTAAATGATTTGTATGTTATAGTTTTTCTTTTGTATACGTTTGAAAAACATAACGGATAATTCATAAGCTTTTAAAGAAATTTCCCTGAATTTATTATGCTCTTTTCTGCATTTAAGAGAATTAAAACCCAAGCAGTATAATATTTTGCAAAAAAGAAAAGTATTTAAACAGTTTCATTTCTTAATTTATGAATATTTATTTTGTATAAATTCATTATCTGACCATAAAAAATATATCACTTATTAAGCATTTTCAATTGTTTAGTCTATATTCCGGCGGTTCTTAAATCCAGACAAGACTACTTTCTGACAAATTTTCAATTCTTTTTTGTTCACAATAGCATGAAATTGGCTACGGCTCACATTAGAAACTCTGTAATTGGGCAGTTTTTTACTGTTTGGGGCAGTGCATATATAACGTTATCATTTTAGGAGGGAAGAAGGGGAGTCTGGCGCATGATATCGTAAGACATCTCTAGGAGGAAGGGGTTTGTTGTTTGATAACGTTATCATTTTTGATTCAGCCAAAAATTTCTCTTTTTAAAATTTGTTTCTTACATAATTTTTCCCCTTTTTATTTGTATCTTGTTCGTTACATAAAAAAATCTGTGGTCTTTTTTCAGTGCGCTATCTATTTTTATGAAAATACAAGGTTATTATTAAAATTCTTATATGAAAGAAAACCTTGTAAAAAACTATTTAATTCCAAAATATGGGATATCTCACCGTATGGCAATACTATTCTTTTGTTATATCTCTATTATTGTTTTTATAAAGAAAAAATATTATATCAATAATATTTTTAAAGCTGTCAGCTGTAAAAAAATTATAAGTACTTAAAAAATATATAGATACGATTAAATTCTTTGAATTGTAATAAATTTAATAAATATTTAATTTTCAACCGGTAAATTCGCGATAATAATGTGCTATGCATTTATAATTTTCTGACATGTTTGATTTTAACTGAAATGACTGAACTTTTAGTAACACTACATATATATATGTATTGTTACCTCTCTCTCTCTCTCTCTATATATATATATATATATATACAATGTGCATGAAAATTTTCTTATTTTATATACACATAAATTTCATACCGGAATTTCACATGAATGAATTTTTAAATTTAATAGGTGGTTTCTTGAAGGTCGTTGTAATGAGATTTTACTGTATTAAAAAAAAGGTATAAAGAAAATGGAAAACCTTACTAGAAATGTAAATTCATGAATATTTCAATGAAAAAGAAATGTTGCAGAAATGTTTCAGTTTAATAGGAACTTTACATTAACGAATTTTTAAATTTAATAAAATTTCACATTAACAAGTTTTTTAATTTAATAGAAATTTAATTGGTGTTTTCTTGAAATTCGTTGTAACAAGATTTTACTGTATTAAAAAAAAGTATAAAAAGAATGAAAAATCTTACCAGATATGTAATTTCATGAATGTTTCCATGAAATTCCACGAATATTTCAATTTAATAAGAATTTCACATTAACGAATTTTTCAGTTTAAAAGGATTTTTACATTAACGAATTTTTCAATTTAATAGCAATTTTATTGTGTGTTTCTTGATATTCGTTAGCTAACGAGATATTACTGTATTCAAGAAAAGTATAAAGAGATTGAAAAACCTTACCAGCAATTTAATTTCATGATTGTTTCTATGGACAGATAGTTTTAAATTTAATAGGAATTTCACATTAACGAATTTTTCAAATTAATAAGAATTTGATATGATGAATTTTTCATTATCACTAACGAATTTTTCAACTTAATAGAACTTTAATAGGGGTTTTCTTGAAATTCGTTGTTGCGAGATTTCACCGCATTCAAGAAAAGCATAAAGCTAGTTCAAAACCTTACCAGAAATGTAATTTCATAAATGTTTCCATGAAATGGAAATGTTTCAATATAATATGTTTTAATTCAATTAAATTTCACATTAATGACTTTTTCAATTTAATCGGGTTTTCACATTATTGAATTTTTCAGTTTAATAGGAATTTATCAATTTAATAGAAATTTCACTTTGACAAATTTTTCAATTTGCTAAAAGTTTAACATGTGGCCTTGAGAAATTCGTTGTAATTAAATTTTACTGTATTCAGGAAAAGCATAAAGAACTTGTAAAATCTTAGCATAAATATTTTACTAACCATTTGTCGTATCAAAATCGTAATCAGTACTCTTTACTAAATATAAAATGAAGAAATTCTAACCCTTGCATCTTTCCACCCATTCATTCCTTTTAGCGCACAAAACCCGAAATAGACTGGTGACTTAATTCTGAAATAAATTACTTCTCTCTCTTTAGCTAATTAAAATAGTTTGAGAAGAAATACGTCACTGCGTTAGTAAGGATATTTAGCGTCTCGTGAGTCAATTACGACAATAGTTTTCAGAAAATGTGAAATAAATAATTAGCCTTATTTCGTTTAATGAACTCGTACAATTGAAGTAGGAATTAATTTCGGACGTGTATTTAAAGTATGAATAAGATTTAAAGAATATTCCCTTTAGGATTTTAGGACAGTTTAAAGAGTTATCAATCATCTGTTAAATCCTATAAAATGCTGATGATATCGATGTATCTTTTTATGGGAAAGTTTGGACCTTTTAAAATAGCTCTGGAACTACTATTTAGTAAAAGTAAGTGTTAATTCTACTAGTGTTAAACTATAAATTAATCTTTTGGCAAGAAATTTAATTGCAGCAGCTATAGAATTCCATTAAGGAAAAATTTCTAAGTTTTTTACTTATTATAAACCTTATTAAAAATGAAGTATTTTTTCAGAACATGAAAACAATCAAAATACAAGTATTACAACACTACAAAAATATATATTAATACAGTAGAATTCCGATATTCCGAACAGAATTCAGAAAAAACCCGATTTTTTAAAACTTAAAAACAGTAAAAAAAGAAAATAATAATAAAATAATAATAATAATTAAAAACAAGCATTTATTGTAATACAAAGAAGTTAAATAGAGACATATATGAAGACTAAGCTTGATGAAAACATTTACATTGAATGCTGATATATATTAATAGTGAATTTTTAATCAAGTTATTAGAAATAACAGAACCTATTCACTGCCACTCGATCAACGCTGTATACACTAGCCGATGACTCCGCACTTAATTTACGGCTTAACAAGCCAATCAATAACAAGCCATCTATTCCGCTAAACCGAATAGTGTTCGGTTTCGATCAGTTCGGAATAGCGGACTTTTACTGCAAAAATACCGCTGAAGTGCATTAATATGAGTTGTTTTCGATGGGAATTCGTAACTGTTGTTACCCCTTAACGGAGTTTTAAAGAGAAATCGCTTTTAATAATTAGTAATAATTATTAAGGATATTATATTTCTGGTGTCAGTGAATATTTCAAAACAAAATTTCTATTATGAGAAATGTAAAATCATATTTCTTCGGTAGCAAACACTATATTGCCATTAATTACCGGACGTTTTCAAGTCTAGACATTTTGTGGAATATTTAAAAATGTTCTTGTCAGATTCTTCTGGAATTTCAGGATAATAAAAAATATGTTTGACCTCATATTTATCATATTCGATTTCATAAAGAGGACAATTAGATGGTCAACAAAAAAAATCAATAAATGAATAATAATATTTGGGAACCCCCTGTAAATTAAAATGCACTGTATTATATATTGCTGTATAATACAAATATGTGGATATTGTTCAAAATTTTTGTAGATATGTGTAAGAATAGCTCATATATTCATGGATATGTATTGATTTTTTTTATTATTATTAAAATAATTCTGGCATATTTTTAGTTGGTATCATGGAGGATTTTGTCTAAATTTAACATTAGTTTCAGAAAAATTAGCAAAATGTAGTAAAAAGAGTATAATGCAATTGGATTATAAATATATTTAATATTGTATGAAATACGAGCACTTTTATAAAATAATTTTTATCTGCGCATGCGCGAAAGATAACAAAGATTTTTTTTTGGCATAATTTAATAGTCAACTCTATAGAACAACTCATTAAAAAAATCCATTCAAGATCGTGAAAATTCAGAAATATAATGGCGATAGAGCTTTTCAGGAGTGTGTTAAAATGTGTTAAAATGGTCGTTATTGAAAAGGTAAATAAAAAACATGGAATGAATGTTTATGGATATAGTCTTAATTTTCATTTAGTTTTCTGTTTGTACAAAATAAAAGAAAAATCTTTTGCCATTGAAACGATTGATATTCGATTTTTTAAAATATAGCCAAATTTTTTAGTACATCTATTTTATAGATGCACAAAGACTATTCAAACTGAATAATATAAATTCATGACTTGTTATCCAAGTAAAATAGCATGGTATATGTGATCCTTGAATGTGCTCGTAAACTCTGTGTATTCAAAGCCTTCTTTTTCTTCTATGGTTGTTTAGGGATATGGCCTCACACTTTCTACACTGTTTTTTTTTTCTTTTAACCGGAAGATTTAACGTAGATTGTACTGGCAATCGAGACACCTAGTAGAATTCACTGTTTTTTAACGGAAATTTTACGGTTTTTGGAAAGTTTTTTGGAATTTACGAAAAATTTTCTGTTAAAAACCAGTGAATTGTACTGGAATCCCGATTGCTAGTACAATTTCCGTAAAATCTTCCGGTTTTGTTTTACAATGTAGCATTGGCAAAAATCATAGAGAATTTCTATAAAACTGGTTTAGATCGGTGATTTTGTGGTTACATAATAAGAAATTACCTAGATTACTTGAGAATTTATTAGCCAAATTAAGGCTAGCAATGTGCCTAAATAAAAAATATCTTTCCATTGAATAAGTGTAAAATATATTTTGCTATGGAATTTATGCGTTTAAATCCAACATCGGGCTTTCTTTCTGATATAGAGTAAAACATTTGTGTCTGAAATTCATTACTTATAAAGACTCGAAAATTAAATGCAGGAAAAGTTGAAAGTAATGAAAATAATAATGACCGAGTTAACAGTTAATTTACTAACCCTTTTTTCATTCTATATAAATAATAACTCTTTATTAAATACGAAATACTGAATTCCAAATATTACATCTGTCCATTGTTCCGTTCATTTAACAGACAATCCAGAAATAGCTAACTCCCAGCGACTTAACTTCAAAATAAATGACTTTTCTCCCTAGCTAATTAAAATAGTTTGTAGAAGAAATACTTCATTGCATCAGACTGCAATGCATATTTCATTTCTCATAAGTCAATTACGACAATAGTTTACAGAAAATCGTGAAATAAATAATTAGTCTTTATTCCGTTTAATGAAGCTACAAAATTGTAACGGAAATTAATTTTGAGCATGTATTTAAGTAAGAGAACAAACTTGAAGAACGTGTTATTTTAGGATTTAATAACAGATTGAAAGTCTGAAATTAAAAGTTATTAGTTAATAGCATGAAAATGGATTTTTATAATACGAAAGTTTTATATGTTTTAGTTAATCCAAAAACAAAAATAATAACAGTGGGTCAAGTGTGAGTTTTACTTGGATACAAAGGATTCTGCGCAATAAAGTTATTAATTACTACTTTCAATATTGCAATAAATCGTTGCTAAAGAATAATTAATAAGATTTTTAAAACAGCTTGAAAATGGATTTTTATGTATTACGAATGTTTTACATGTTTTTGTTAATCCAAATAATAATAATAATAATAATAATAATAATCGGTCAAATGCGAGTTTTACTCGAGAACAAAGCATTTTTTCAATAAAGTTATAAACTGCTAGCTGCAATACTGCAATAAATCATCGCTAAAAATAATTAATGAGACTTTAATAGTAGCGCGAAAATAGACTTTTATAATAAGAATGTTTCATATGTTTTTGTTAATCCAAAAACAAAAAACAATAATCGATTAAATGCGAGTTTTACCCGAATACAAAGGATTCCATACAATAAAGTTGGTTATTACTAGCTGCTATATTGCAATTAAATCGTTGCTAAAAAATAGTTAATAGCACTTTAATAATGGCATGCAAATGGATTTTTATAATGCAAATGTTTTACATGTTATTGTAAATCAAAAAACAAAAATAATAATAACTGGTTAAATGCGAATTTTACTCGGGCACAAAGGATTGCACAGATTAAAGTTATTAATTACTAGTTGCAATATTACAAAAAATCATGTAACTGAATCGATTACATGAATTTTCACTTTTACCGTTGCATAAAAAATTCTAGGAATACTAATTTTCTAGAAAAGAGGATAATATCTTACAGATTTTTTTTAATAGTGTAATAGAAAAGTATGAGTGGGTATACCATAAAAGTTCAAAGAGATATGAAAAATATAAAATATCAAACTTTACAATTCTGTATAAACTTTTTTAAAAACCTTATCCTAATCGGTTTTCAAGGAATTTAATTCGGTAGTGGTAATAAAAGTAGTTTAGTTTTAAGAAATGCGAAATGAAGTTTTAAAAAAACTTCATTTGCCATTTCTTAATACTAAATTCATATTAGTTCTTTCTTTTAACAGTGTAGATAAAATGAAAATATTGTCCAAATTTAAAAATAAGCAGTGCGATTCAAAAGGAGGTTGCAAAGGTGCAACGCCATCTTAGTTTGAGATACGTTTTCCAGATAGGTTAACTTTTAAGTTTTTACCTAAATATAATAGTACGTGCCATATTTTGTATTCTATATTGACATTAATTAATGGATATATCGATACAACCTCTTATCTTTTTGCTTCATTTTAGGAATAACAGATTTTGATCATATTCTATAGACGATCACTTTCAGAATTTTCAAGCTATGTTTTTGAGACTTTCACAAAAGTTACTCAATACATTTAGCTAAAAAATTTTGGAAATGAAATTTTGATGTCTTTGACGCATGCGCAGTGAAAAATTATTAAGCAAGCCTACTCATTTTCCATATAATTTTTATTATTTTTTAAAATTCTTTTTACAGGATATTGTGTACTATGTTGTTGATCATAATATCAGAAGAAAAACATTATTTTATCTTAAGAACTCTGCAAACAATAAGGAAAAAACTTGGAAAATTTTGGACTGTTTTTATAAAAAATCTTAATTTTCTCTACAAGTATACTTGATATCCAAATAGAAATGAACCCAGGTTATTACAATGCGTTACATAATCATAACATACAGTTTGAGCGAGTTTGCGGCTGTTGTTTTGACAGAATTATCCAAAAGATAATAATTCTTTTTCCGTTTGTTGATTGTTCCGTATGGAGTTTCGGGAAAAATTTTCACGAAATATATGATCTGTACTATTATATCTACACAGTTCGAGTTTCAGGATAATTCCTCATGTATTTTTTTTAGATATTTAAAAAAAGGTGTAAAATCGCAAGTGGCCGGTCACCTTTGGTCATACAGTATATATATATTGCAAACGCTCACATATGCTCTAAATATGTGAATACTTAAGTAAATTTATTTGTTACATGCCATATTATTCTCCATATATGATGCATACTCCTTATACAGAAATATTCATGTATGCCATACATGAGTATGATTTGGATATATTCATCAGGAAGCATTAGATGCTTCATATATCATTTTGTTGTCTTATATGTCTTATAATTTGGCGATAGATCTTGATTATTTGTAGATTCATATTGGAAGTCTCTATAACAAAAAAATTTTATCATTTATGATGTTTATAATAAATTTAAAATAAAATACCGTATAGTATAAGCTTTGATGCTATAATCAATCATAAGTACTAATTCGTTCTTTTATTTTAGTAATCAGAAACATTTTTGCTCGAGATTAAACGGTACATTGCGTGGCATCTTCAAAACTCTAACCTTCAATGGCTTGGACTATCTTCTCTTACATTAATCTATTATCTATTTAATGGTTACGTCACATCCTCAGAATAGAAAGTGCGGTTTAAAAAAATTAAGAAATATCCTGTTTTACTTGTTAACATGATCTAGTGAAGTCTTACATTCTTAACAACATAAATTCTTATAATGGTTACGTCAAACATATGCATGATTAACAGAAAGAATAATTATCAATGCCGTTTCGTTTCTTTTTAAGTATTAATTATTAGATGGCATTTCTTCCATCATATTAATTTCTTCCATCTATACAAGAAGAAAGTATTGGATTCGTGAAATTTTTCGACTTCCGGTTTTCGAAGGATTAACCTGTTTTAGGGGTCACAGATACCAAAATGAATTATTCTACTAAATGTCTGACTGGCTGTCTGTATGTGACACAAATTTTGTGGAGGCTCTATCTCAAGAACTAATGCAAAGAATTAAAAAATATATACATATTCAGTTAGTCCTAGATATGAGTTGTTGTCGATTAGTTTTTGGTATAAATTTCTCTACATATGGCGCTGTTATGCAGCAGTTTTCACGATTTTCACAATAGCTCAGTCTCTAGAACTAATGCACGGACTTTCATCAAACTTCAGATTCAGTTGGTCCTTGACATGAGTTGATGTTTTCTACATTTTGATGTAAATCATTTAACAGATGTAGTTGCTATATTACATTTCAAAAAATAATGCGATTAATAATTATTTTAAAAAATCATTTAATAGTTGAAAGTAAGATAAAATCACATGTCTTACATTATTAGTTGCTCCTTCACTGAGAAAAATGGCACTTTCAAATCTGAGTAAATCAATGTTTTCATTTTGTTCTAAAAATTTTTGTTTCAAATATTACTACTCAACGCTTTCACTTCTGGAATACCAGAAATATAGTGAAACCTTCCTGTGCTACCACCTTCATAAAGCGACTACCTGCCTGTACGACCCCTTTTTTACGAAAGAAAATTTATTCGCATAGGCTTAATACTAGTTTTACCTCCATTCAGAGACCATCCCAGTGAACGTATTCAATGAATGACCAATTTTTTGAAAGAAAAGGAAACAAATTCCGTTTTTCCTAGTCGCTTGAATTAGGTTATATTAGAAAAACGATTCCAGGCAATGCATTATTCATCATTATTTTTTATTCGTTAAACATAGTACATTTCAGCAGAATAGTTCGATTTATTCATATTATTTCTTTTGTTATGATTTTGAGCGAAGGGCTTCTTTTAGTAATAATTTATGACATGAAATGTGGCAAACTACATTTTTATAGCGTTTGCGGAAAAACACTTAAAAGCCATCCTAATATAATAACTAAAGCGTAAATTTTATTTTTTAGTCTTTGAAATCGGAGAATGGATGAATTCGTAAAGAAAAGACTTCGCAGGGGGGGGGGGGGGGTGAGAGAAGAAAATGATTTACAGAGGTTATAAGCATTATGATACACTGTATGATTTACCAGAATCTACTAGAAAAATAACCAAGCGCATTTAATTATTTTCCAAGATATGTTCATTCAATGCCATATTGCATTTATCGTATTGTACATGCTCACATAAACCATCAAGTTAAATGAATTTTCATTAATTTGTTTTGACAATCTGAAAAGTGTTGAAGTCATTATTTTTTGTGTTATATCCAGTGCAAAGGTAGCTTTTATTACAATAAATGCTATTTTTAATACGTTTATTTTACTCAAAATGATAGGATTAGACAGTTTATTTAAACGCTATTAATTAAGTACATAGAAAACACATAAAAGATGTAAAAGTTGATCACTCACTATAATTCCATAATGCATTTCTGGAAAAGTTTGTTTAATATAAAGCTCTTAAATCTCCATGCAAAAACGATTTTGGAGAAGCAAAGCTTTTTTTAGATAAAATAACTTCCTTTCGTTGAAATAATAAAAAGTAAGTGACAGAAACGTGTGAAAAAAAGTAAAAGAAACCGTTCAACTGAATCAACTTCACATAACCCCTGAAAGACAAAGACGCTGTGTGTCTTGAACAAACACGTGTTATAAACATCAGCACAGATTTCTAAGAAAGTAACTCTGCTGTCTGAGGTTAGACGTTTTTTCCTCAATAAAACCATTCATTTAAAGGATTATTTGCATGAAATATCTGCAAAATACAATTCGTTTTATAAATCAAGATTATGAAAGTACAAAGAATGTGGTGATGATTGTTTCTCGCCCTCAACCTTATCCCTACCAGCATATAAAAAAGTGAAGTAAAAATTATGAAGCTTTCATATTTTGTTAATAATGATACCAAGACTAAAACCATATAATATATATTTTTTAATTATTGACGATTTCTTAATTGTTGATATAGTATGAAAACACGTAATGAACACTCGTTTTAAGAAAGTTAAAATTACTCAGAATTATCAAAAAATTAATATGAAAGGTTTCTAGTTTATTTAACAAAATTTCAAACATATTTATCTGTATCAGATTTTAAATTATACCAAAATTAGGGGATTTTAAAAATTATTACTTTGACGAAATCATTCGCATTGATTCAAAAATGTCTCGGTGAAATTTCGTAAAAAATCTAAATGTAGTAGTACTGCAATATTGCGTACGTGTAATAGTGTGTAGCATATGCTATATTTGGATAGAACTCCCATCTTTTTTCTTCTTTTTGGGAACAATGGATTTCAAGTTTATTCTATAGACGGTCACTTTCAGAATTTTCATACAATGTTTTTGAGATTTTCACAAAAGTTATTCAATACATTAGTTAATATTTTGTGCACATTATATTTTGATTGCATTTGGAATGTGCAGTGAAACTTTATTTACTGAGCTTGCTGCTTTTTCATCCAATATTTATTATTCTTAAAATCTGATTGCAGAGTATTGTGTGCAATGTCTTTGTCATGACTCCTAAAAAAATGAAAATAAAAAATAAAAAAAACTAGGAATTGTGCAAATTTAAGGGAAAAAAATCTTAATTTCTCCACGAGCAAGCATGCTAACGCCATAAAAGTGAACATAGTTTATTGCAAGATGCCTCCTAATCATATACTCCAGTTCCAACGCTTTTGTAAAATCAGTTTTTTACAGGGTAATACAAAAAATATTTGTTTTTCTTTAATTTGTTTACTGTCCCCTATGGTATTTCCGGAAAAAAATCTTCGCAGAAATATACGACGCCTACTATGTTGTTCACACGTCTCACGTTTCAGGATTATTACTCTAGTATTTTTCTAGTTATTTAACAAAACATAAAATATCGCATGTAACCGGTCCTATATAGCGTATACAGCAGAAACAAATGTTGGGCTATTTTACTTATATTATTTATAGTGTAAAACAGATTTATCTTTAAAAATCATCTGTCTGCAAGTCACGAATTAACACTTGTAAGAACTGATTTCAGTCTTGAAGAAATTTTTGACAGATAGTAAATCTTTTTATATGCTTAAACAATAGAAAGATTAAAATAATTTTTTTATACTTTTTTTTATTGTAAAAAATCAATTTTCAGCCATAATACAAGACCTAGAAGTCTACTACGATCATTTTCATTTGATTATTTCAAATACTTAGAAAAAAATTTCGGTCATGGCTAAGTTGAACGTCTTGCACCCATGCTGCAAGTGACAGAGACAAATTTTAAAAAAAAAAATCATGTGTGAAAATTAATTTAAAACAATAATAATTTTGTAAATTGCGATATAGTTGTTACAACATAAATTTGCAACAAATTGCATTTGAAGAAATTTTTTTCTATTTCACGACGCAAAAATTACTGTGTCATATTTAGAAAAAAAAATGCTGTAAATTTTTTTAAAAAATTAAATTTAATCATCTGCTATTGGAAACGTCAAAATGAAGTCAGTGTTACGCTTTTCCTTTATAATGTAGATAAAAATATCATTCATATTTTATTTTACGTTGTTTTTAAAAATATGCTTTTTATTTTTACTCTGATATCTAAACACCCATGTAGGATAATAATAATATCCGCCCTTAGCAAAAAGGATTTCCAACTCCGGATTCTCCTATAATGATTTTAACATAACACTCTTGTACATCCTAAATAATTGAGATCATTCAATTCCAAAAGTGCTGACTTCAGTATAATTTAGAAACAACCAGAAAGCATATGTCTTAAACAGAAATTATCATACATCAGCCATGTCTATTAATTAATATTTATTATAGCTCGATTGTGAATATTCGCTGCATATAATAATTTTGACAACCATTTTACCAGTATGTTTATGGTGTGCATTACAGGCTAGTTAATTAGCAGCTTCTGATAAATGATTTATTTAAACAATACAACGAAATATTAATAAAAATTTATTTTTTTACTTTCTTAGTATAACTCGAATATTGTTATACTCAGTGGATTGAATTATTTTATATCATGCAGATCATTTTGAATAAATTATTTATTTAGGCAAAGAGTAGAATATTGTTAGTAGTTCCCGATATGCTATTTCTTTTGGGCGACAATTAACCCTTTCGAGTCTGGTGTACTATTAATAGTACATGTATTTTAATGGAGTATTATTTTGATTTAAGAAATACTTCTGCTGCTATTTGCATGTAGTAATGTTGGTATATATCTCTGCCTTTACTATACGACCTCTTTTATGTTTAGACATTTAGTAATAATGATTATCATTATTATTTGCTTAATTCTATTTGCGCCGTTTGCTATTCTTTTTTTAAACATATATTTCACTCTTTGAATTTAAAATAAAAGTTACTTTTCTGACAGAATCATGTTTAAATATAAGTTAAATCTTATTGTAATACAATATTTTCTAAACTTCTCCAAAAATTCTTTCTTAGCCTGTTGTTATATGAATATTAATTGAAAAATAAGTACAACGGCAACATTTATTATCTTCCAGACAATGAAATATTTCTTAAATTCTAATTTATCTATTTGGATTGCCACTGTTAATGCTAATAATGTAAAAATAATTTTTTCTAAAAACTGAAAAAATATTCGGACCCGAAAGGGTTAGTGTCGCCCCTAAAAAATAACGTTGTGTTGCATAAGCTAACTGTAAAATGAATCAGATGTATCATTGTACAATTAAATACTGATAATCTCTCTTGTAATTTTTAAAACTTTTAAGAATCGCACATTTTCGTTTTTTTTCTTTTTGGTATAGGGAAAAAAAGTATTTTTACATGCAATTTGTTTCGAAATTGTAACTCAATTTATTATTGAAGTACTATTACTTTTACCTTTTTTTTTTTTTTTTTTTTTTTTTTTTTTTTTTTTTTTTTAGTTTTTAGTTTTTAGTTTTTAGTTTTTAGTATTATTTCTGTAATGGTTTGTAGCCATTTTCTCATAAAAATTGAAGAAAAAATTGTAATTAAAATACGCCTTGCAAATTTTTGAAACACTTTTGCTACACTATCTGAACATAATAATTAACACTTCTCATTAAAATTGTTTTCAATTGTGCTGTGAATTCGTTGCGAATGTGTTGTGACAAATAAAAATATTGTGCATAAAGTGCTGTTAAAAAATTACAAGAGAGGAAAATGTGTTTAAAAAACATATTTCAAAACATTCATTTTTATAATTGTTTAATTTTTAAGGTACCATGCAGAAAGTATTTTAAAACTATTTTACATGTGTGGTCTTATAAGTTTCTAAATTGTATGGCGCTTACAATGTGCTGTTAATTTGGTGACAAATTATCGTCAAAGTGGGTAATTTAAATCGAATTCCTGACGCTTGAGCACGAAAACAGGAAAAACGTGCCACGTATTACAAAAATCATCCGTTATTCGATATGTATCTCATTCTAAAATTATGAAAAAAAAACACTATTCTGTTGAAAATCAATTCAATATTAGGCTTGCTAATTTTATGTTATTCTGCTTAAAAATATGTCAAAAAGTTTTACATTGCTGTGCAGGGAATTCCAGAATCGCGTTAAACTTTTTTGACCTGATGTGTCCTATAGGATAAAAACATTTAGAAATTTTTTCACGCATATAAATAATGTTAAAAAAGAGAAATTGGTGTGAATGGAGCCTAACAGCCAGCAGAAGTAAATAAAATAGCAATTTGTTTCGTAAAGCGCATTTTAGTGAGCTTCGTGCTACTTAAAAATTGCTTGCACTAAAAATGTACAAAAATGGAAACGTAAATAATTTTACTGCGCTTTAAGGTACCATTTATAGACTCTATTAGTAATAAAAAATTATTAAATACATATTTATTTTATGTTTTGTAATGCAAAAAAAAAAAAAAAAAAAAAAAAAAAAAAAAAAAAAAAAAATTAAAAAAAAAAAAATGTTTTTTTTGAGACTCTATGTATCATAAAATTTTATGTACAAAAAACGAATTTTTTTCGCTGTTCAATCTTTTTTAGATATTAGTTTTTTAATAAATCTTTAACTGAAATTTAAAAAAAGTACACAAATAAATGCTGGGGCCTAAAGATGTTTAAACATCATTTACTACTTAAATTCAGTCTTAAGCTGTATATAGAACTGAATTAATGATAATATTCATTGTATTGAGTACTTTTCACAAGATTACCTGAGTACATTATGTTCTATAAAATTAATAAACTAAGCATTTTTGATAAATGATTTATTTTGGATAGAGAACGTAGCAACATTACATAAACATTCTTCCGTAACAGGTGCGCTTAATAATCATCTCTCTTCCTTCATCTCTGATTGCAGCAGAAAAGTGATACACCTTCCAGTGTTTGCTTAAGGGAAGAGACCTTGTCCTTCTAATTCTTAGCGACTAACAATAAAGGAGCTGCATGTCTTATCGATCACTGAGAGTGTACGAAATGTATGAAATGTACAAAAATGAAAACGTAAATAATTTTACAGCGTTTAAAATATTTTATATATGCATAAATTTATATATATATATTTTTTAATTCGCAATATTTTGCAATGCAGAAAAGCAAAATAAAATTAAAAAAATCTTAAGAAATTATCAAAAAATGTACTTTTTAGGATTTCATGTATCGCCAAATTTTGTGTACAAAAAATAATATATATTTTTTTTTTCGCTATTTAATCTTTCTTTGTTATCAGTTTGTTGATATAAATCTATAGCTGAAATTTTTAAAAGTACATAAATAAACCTTGGGGTCTGAAGAGGTTAAAACATTTTTTTTCCTTCTTAAACTCAGTCTTGCTATAAACAGAGTTGAATTAATGATAATACTCACTGTATTGAATATTTTTGTCAAGATTACCTCAGAACATTATGAACTATAAAATTAATAAGCTAAGCACTTTTGATAAATGATTTATTTTGGACAGAGAACGATGTTATATAAACATTCTTCCGTTCATCTCTGATTGCAGCAGAAAAGTGATACAACTTCCTAAGGGAAGAGACCTCCTCCTTCTAATTCTTAGCGACTAAAAATAAAGGAGTCGCATGTCATGCCGATCACCGAGAGCGTAAAAGTTTTATTATTCCACTAAAAGGTGATAATTTACCACGTAGAGGATGCTGCGATAAACGCATAGAAGCAATTAAGGATTAGGAGGGATAAATTTTAAAAAAAAAAACTATTTTACAGTTTTATTTTTCGGTATATTTAACACTTACGATCATTGTGGTCATATGATATCTTCAGTTTTAGATAACTTAATTAGGTATAATCGCCACTTTATTTGTCGTTCTGGAAATATCAGGGATGTTTTTTACATGATTAATGTTCACGGAAGAAGATGGGATGCAAAATATAAATAGAAAAATAATTTTATAAAAACGTAGTCTTTGATAAAAATTTAAAAATTAGGCTATAAAAATATTAAAGTATACAGTGAAAAATTTAATTGTTTTATGCAAAACTTGTCTTTAAATAATAAAATAAATAAAATATAATATTTTGGGGTTAGAATTGTAACTTTAATTACTATAAAGCCCTTTATAATAATAGATCTGTTTCAAGTTCCTAATTTTCCAAAAATAAAAAAATCTTAAGACATTGTCAAAAAAATATCTTTTTTAGACCCCATGTATCATTAAATATTATTTACAAGAAGTAAATTAATTTTTTTGCTGCTATATCTTTCTTAGTTATCAGTTTGTTAATATAAATCCATAACTGAAGTTTAAAAATTTACATAAACAAACCCTGGGATCTGAAAAGGTTAAAACTTTCTTTCTCTACTTAAATTCAGCTTTGTTATAACTAGAGCTGAATTAATGATAGCGAAAAAAAAACACTGAATACACTGGCAATAATTAATAATTTTAATAATAGATTTTGTAAAAGTTCCCATAAATTAAAAATCAAATCAAGACGCGTTTCGAGCTGCATTGTTTTAGATCGAAACGCGTCCTACTTTCTTTTTTTATTTAATAATGATTTTTACAAAGTCTGTAATTATAATTCTGAATTAATGGTCATATTCACTGTATTGAGTATTATCTCAGTATATTATGAACTATAAATTAATAAACTAAGCATTTATGATAAATGATTTTGGGCTGAGGACGTAATTGCAACGTTACACAAGCATTCTCCCGTAACAGGTGCGCTTAATAATCATTTCTCTTCCTTCACCTCTGATTGCAGCAGAAAAGCGATACACCTTCCTATGTTTCCTTAAGGGAAGAGACCTCCTTCTTCTAATTCTTAGCGACTAACAATAAAGGAGTCGCATGTCTTACCGATCACAGAGAGCGTAAAAATTTTATTATCCATTTAAAAGTGATAATTTATCACGCAGAGGATGCTGCGATAAACGCATAGAAGCAATTAAGGATTATAGGGAATGAAAAAAAAAAACTTTATTTCACAGTTTTATTTTTCGGAATATTTAACACTTACGATCATTGTCGTCATATGATATCTTCAGTATTAGATAACTTAATTAGGTATAATCGCCAATTTACTTGTCGTTCTGGAAATATCAGGGAAGTTTTTTACATGATTAATGTTCATGGCGGGAGATGGAGTGAGAAATATAAATAGAAAAATAATTTTATAAAGAACGTAATCTTCGATAAAAATTTAGAAATTAGGCTATAAAAAATGTTAAAGTATACAGTGGGAAATTTAATTGTTTTATGCAAAACGTGTCTTTAAGCAACAAAATATAACATTTTGGGGGGAAATGTAACATTAATTACTAAAAAGCACTTTGTAATAACGGATCTGTTTCAAGTTCCTAATTTTCCAGAGATTAAAAAAAAATCTTTTAAAAATAATTTATTACCCTTTTTTATGAAGTAATTTTGTAAAGGTAAACATACACACATGAAGCTTTTGATAAATTAGTAACTGTAAAAAGCGAATTTTCGACTTAAGTGATTTTCGAACTTCACGATTTTTGTTTAATACTGATTGAAAAAAATAACGAAAAAATTACAAAACATTTTTCCATTTAAGAGGGTTTTAGACATATTTTAAAATACGTTTATCCATTAAGTTATTTATTTATTTATTTATTTTTGTGGTTAACAATATTATTTGCAAACAAAATCAATGATAAAGTTTCTCATAATAATAATAAAAAAATTATTTAAAATTCATTAAAAAGTAGTATAAAATCGTTTGTAGAAATTCACTTTTTTTGCCATCTAAATTTACAGAAATACACAAGTTTTAATTTTGATTCCGCATTTTTAAAAAAATACTAATTTAAATAAAAAATAAAAGTATTTAAAATAATTTTTAAATATTGCGCAACTTTTTAAAAGTTATATCATATTTTTAAAATTAATGTTTTCAAATTTGCTAAATTAAAATTTAAGTAAAGTAATTGAAAAAGACATGTCCCGAGCTTGAAACGTTAACTTTAACGTTTCTTGAATTATAATAATTTAAATGACAAATGATTAAAATATACTTCATGATGAAAGAAATATTTTCAGAAGAATTCTTTTAATGAGAACCATTGCTTAAAAGCTAGATTAAAAAAAAAAAAAAAAAAAAAAAAACTACACTAAATTTTTTGTTACAATTAAGTTAGAGACATTATTTAATCCTCATTTTAAGTAGGAAAAAACAAAGACAGTTTTAATGCAATATATATCTTCTATAATAATAAAGAGACAAGTTTGTAAGTGTGTCAGTGCTGCTCTGAAGAGATCGCTGCACGTTGAGTTACAAAATTTGGAGGGAAGGTACATCTGTATATGAAGTTTTGCTCCTCGACTCCCGGGTTTCGATTTTTGGATTAGATTTCTTTATTTAATTTTTTAGTCGATTTTTAGTGTTCTTTGTATGTTTCGAGGCGATTTTTCCAGATTAGTGAAAAGTATACGTTTCATTCTTTTAACCGAACATAGTAAATTTAGTTCTCTTTTCAATAAAGCTTATTGGGAATTCGTGCTGCGAGTTTTGAATTTTTAATGATATTTAATGCGATTTTTGGCACCTTTTTTTGCATTTTGCGACTATTTTTTTAACATTGATAAAAAGAAAATTGTTTTAAAATTTTAGCCTAATTTACTAATATTTGTCTGCTACTATTTTTGAATTTTATCGATTTTGAATGCGATTTTGAATGCTATTTTCGAAGTAATTTTTAACGATTTTTCGAGTTTTTGTGCTTTTAGAATCGATTTTTTTTTTCATTTTTGTCAATATTATAAGTTAGTCTATGAATCATGGTTATCACGGGCCCGAGCAACGCCGGGCGTGTCAGCTAGTGTATATAGATAAATTTTGAATCCCGAATAGTCAAAGAATTACAAAATATTTTTTTTAACTGCAAATTTTACATTATATGTAAATTTTCTCTTCTAATGTATTTCTTGTTAATGTTATTAAATAAAATGCATTTATAATAGAGTAACTACTGTAAGTAAAAACGGTAAAAAAATATCTCACAAGCAGAAAATTTAAATTCTCCAGCGAAGGATAAAATAAGTAAAGGTAAGGGTAAGGACAAGTATAAGGGTAAGTTCGAAAAAAAATAATTTTAATTGAAAAATATGCAACAATGATTATTATATAAATGTTATTTCGTTTGACGGAAAGAAAAGGAATGAATACTTTATGTAATGAAAAAATTATGTGTTCAGATATGGCCACCATTATTTTATGAAATTTCTAGCATTCAAAACCCTTAAATTCCCTGAGGCAAACCATGAATATATAAAGAAATATATGGTAACAGCTTCTTCTCAATTATGACCGTAACTTTGAGTATTTTAATTAATTATTAATAATTATTATATATACTTTATATATATTATACTTTATATTATATACAACCCTTGGCAAAAAGTTTCCGATCATTACATCAACACTACCATCTTTTGAAAGAAAAGATTATTTATTCTCACTGCATAAAAATGAAACCACCATTAGCGATAATACATTTGTGTTACATATATTGAACAACAATATGCAATAAAGAAAAATCCCCATTCATCAATTTATAAACAGAAAAATTGTGATTGAAATTTAGGCACTAAAGAAAAAATTATCCGATCATGCTTTGATTTGGAAAAAAATAACCGATCACTGTAATTATATATTTCGTAAATCCACCTTTATTTCGGATGACAGTTGAAATTGTTAGTGGACTGGACTCATTAAGATTTTTACACTCATTGGGAGCAACTTCACTCCAGCATTCCCTCATAGCTTTACGTAAGTTCTATGGCATTTGTAATTCATCGAAAATCGATTTTTCTTTTTAATATATTTCACATATTTTCGATGGGATTAAGATCCGAACTATTGGGCGGTCACGTCATGGTTTGAATTGGTATATTACCTACATTTTGTAGAAATTTCTTCATTGATTTGGTGCATTGGGGAGCTAATTGTCATCTTGAAATAAGATGTCATTTTGATTTCCGAACTATTGATCGATGCTGGGAATAAAAAAATCCACTAAAATGTCAATGTAAACTTCAAAGCTTACTGTACGTAACACAATACACAACTTGCCGAAGCCTTGTGATGTAATACAACTCTGAACTGCAAATGCAGGTGAAAATTTAGTCTTCGTATTGATACACTTATCATTGAACTTTTCACCAACTCTCCTCCAAACAAATGTTCCACAGTCATCACTTTTACCGATATATAGGCGAAATTCATTGCTAAAAATAACTTTATTTAATGTATCAAATGGCTAGTGCCCATGTTTTTTACACAGGCGCTCTTTTCTATGCATCTTTATCATGTAAGATTTTGTTTTAATTTTACAAGATTTAAATCTTGATACATTTAGATGATTACGTACTGCGGTCACATGCCTTTACGTTATACTTAGACCATTCGGAATCAAGTTGTTTTGAGGTTGCTCGCCACTTTCTTTTCGATATTTTCACAAGTTTTCTTTTCCTTCCTAGGTATTAACATTCGTGGTCGTCCACTTTGAGGTAAATTTTCCACGCTATTAGTCAACTGATATTTTTTCCAAATATCGCATACTGTACATTGAGCACAATTTCATAAATCAGCCACTTTCCATTGTGAATTTACTTCTTCTAATAATTAAATCATGCGGATTTTTAAATCGCGAGACAGGTTTTTCACATGAGTCATTTTCCAGCACTTCAGAGCTGCTTTTGATCTCGCAACTAGAAGATTTCTTCTTTTAAATAGGATTCATATATCACACGCACGCGCAGGCACTCTAATCTATCTTCAGTATGCAAATTTCAAACTTTTTTCCTCAGTGATCGATTACTATTTTCCAACTTCGATCTTGATCGGATATTTTTTTCTCACGAGGAAACATTTTTGCCTGCATTATAATTATAAATTATATGATTGCAATATTGAATTCACTTTTTATTTATATTTTAACATTCTTTCTTTTATTTGGCATATTGCAAAACGTTCCTATGCTCTTGAATCGCGAAGTATACGCTTCGAAATACGAAACTCATAAACTTGATAACAGTGATCAGAAACTTTTTGCCAAGGGTTGTATACTAATTATTTTATATACTTTTGCTTTAAGTTAGCATGATATTCCACGGAAGTACTACTTAGATAATCCATATTAATGAAAATTCTACAGTTGTAATTTTAGAACAAGACAAAAGAAAAATAAACAGTTTCATTAACATCATGCAAACTGGCTGACCACTATTTGCTTCAGTTTTGAGATGTTATTTTGAATGTACGTGATTTTGAGATTTCATGTAATTCATTTGGAAAAGTTTATCAAAACAATAAAATAGAATATTAAGAAAGTTTGTAAGAATCAAGCTTCGAAGATGTTACTTGAGACGACAATCTTATTAATAAAAGTTGACAGGAAAACCTTCTATTTTCTGAAATAATTTTATCGGGCATCCAGTCAAATTTCGAAAACATTTATTGTACAATGAACATTTAATTTATCATAATATTTCTACAAATGTTCTACTTAAAAATTCCATATTAATGAAAGTTCTACTGTTGTTATTTTAGAGCACTTGAATGTACGTGGTTGTAAGATCTCATACATAATTGATTTGGAAAAGTTTGTCAAAACAAAATAAAATAGAATATCAAGAAAGATAGCAAGAATCAAGCTTCGAAGATGCTATTTGAGGCGACAACCTTAATAATAAAAGTTTACAGGAAAACCATTTTCTGAAATAATTTTATCGGACATCCAGACGAATTTCGAAAAAGTTCATTGTTCAGTGAACATGTAAGCTTGTATAATATTTCCATGAACATTCTTTCCAGCTTTGGTGAATGTGGAAATGTGTTTACGGCACATTTCAGTTTCATCGAAAAAAATTAAAATGTACAAAAACTATATTAGGAAAATTGCGGGCAAACGAAGTCTGTATAACCTTTATAAAAACTATTTCCTATTCAATTTTAACCCTTTTGGAGTCCTTATTTTTTCTCATTTTGAGAACAAAATTGATTTTATTTTAATTACGTTAATAGTAGTTATTCAAATAGACCTTCTGAAGTTTAAATTATCTTACTGTCTGAAATTTAACAAATGTATTTTGTGTCCTTTTCTATTCATATTTATATGATAATAAATTAAGGAAGAGTTTTTCGAGAGGTTTTTCTAGAGGAGAAAAATGAAGTATTACAACAATCTTTGGGAGAATATTACAACTTTCTAATGTTTTTGCGTTTGATCACACATGATTGGTTCAGAAAAGTAAATTATATTTTTAATTTAAAGCGTGACATTATATATAAAATAAAGGAATTGCCAAAGAGTCAATAAGAATTAAGTAAACTTCTATTATTATTATTTTTATTGCCAAATGACAAAACATAAATGAAGTCATAATAAGAAAGTCAATGCCATGCACTATCATTTCCGTATGTCAAAAGTAACTAAGCAATTGTTGAGAGAAAATAATACTCGATGAAAATACATGTACATTTGATAATACACCAATTCCGAAAGGGCTAAAATAAATCAAAAAGCACAGATGATAAAAAATGTATATGACTAAATAACGTAAAAATTGAATTAATGATATAGATCAGAAGATTGTAGCACTCACAATTACCTCATGGAGTTGGAGGCTAAAATTCCAGGATTAGACAGAATTTGATTAGCATATTAAAATGCTGCTCGTCTGCCAAGCCATATTTTAATGGAAAATTCTTTGAAATATGATTTTAGTGGTTGATTACATATTAAAATGCAACTGATTTGCCAAGCCATATTTTGATGGAAACTACCTTCAAATACGATTTTAGTAGTTGACTCCAAAGCTTTTTTTTTTTTTTTTTGAACCCAAAGGTATGAAAATATAAAGGACTGGGATGATCAGGAAAGCGCAATTGTGAACCTAATGCGTCAATGGCTAAAACCTAATCTTCAAAAGGTTTCCACAAAGGTATGACTGGGCAGAACGATTGTGTTTTAACATGTGAATCGAATTTTTATTAATTCTGGAATTTCAGTCGTAAATTCGATGAGGTGATTGTCTATACTACTACTCCCAGGTCTATTATCGTATGGACCGATAATCTCAGTCTGAAATGTGGAACGTCTAGGGCACAATGCTTTTGCGCATAATGGAAACTTCTGCCGCATTTATACATATATTATCACATTGATAACGAAAGTAAGAATGTCTATTAAAAGTTTTATTACCATATACATAGGTTTTTTTTTTTAATTTATTACCGTCAACACCAAATTGAGTTAAATACCCTGTATTTTTGATTAAATAAGTAAATTGCGATCCCGTGTTCTATACTGATATTTCTTTCTCTTTATGCCTACTATCATCCATCCAAATGTGCCGGTCGAATTCTGAAGCATCCTGTATATGTGTTCGCAATTTGAACGAAGTCTTTATTATTTTCTGTTTCATCAAGCATTCTCCATTATGAAAAAAAGAAAAGAAAAAAAAGACATATTATATGACAGAGGGTAAAAAAGGGGTATCTTCCCACAGACAATATACTGCGAGGTCAATGCCATCGGAAAATCGTTGTATGTTCGCCCGCGACCTGGTGACTCGATTTAAAGGAAAAAGTCAACAACAAAGCGTGTCTTTGTTGGCACTCTTACTATGTAATCTTCACTCTTTTAGAAGAAGGGTTGAAAAAAAAAAAGATCTAAAATCTGTGTGTCGATTATTAATCTAGGCTAGACAGAATATCGTGTTTCGTTTCTAAAATAATAAGTAAACAGTGAAAAGACAAGCTCTTTAGGGGAAGTGAGAGTATCCGATTAACAGAATAATTATATCTTACTTGTAAAAGGCTTCTGAGTCAGTGATACATTGAAAGAGGGTGATTTGACTTTTTTGAAAAAGGGTTAAAATATGCCTGTTATTAGCAGTTTACACAATATTGTGGAGATGCGGCATATGTTGCATGCAAATGAGGATATCACGTGTCATAGCTAGAGGCCATTAAATAAGATAACATTTACGTCATGAGAATGAATTCCGTTTAACTAATAAAATAGCATTTGGCCCATCAATAGTAAATGTATATACAAATATTATACGGACAAACATAAAATAATGTATACAAAATACTTTTACATCTACAGAAAAAAGTTTTAAAAAACCCGCAAAATTATAAATTAAAAAATATTTATACAAAATTATTACATATCCGCCAATTGCATCAAAGCAATAAAAAAAGCAACTATTGCAGTGAATACCACAACAACCACATCAAAGCAAAATTCCACATCGTCACAAAAAAAATTAAACTGTTGTTTATTTCATAGCGGTCTTTGAACTCTTATTTCAAAAACTGTAAAAGAAATTTCGAGTATAATTTTTTCTAAGTTTTAAGTAGAGATTAAAGAGTTAATTAGTTAAATAGTTTAAAGAGCTCACCTCTAGAACACAGTACATAATTAACTCTCTAGTGCTCAGTTTTGCCAACAAATTAAAATTTCTTTCTTTATCATTTATTTACCGTTGCCTCGTAATAACTTTATGCTTTACGTATTCATATTGACCATATGTTTAGGATTAGTTCATTTAAAACACCATAGGTTTTTATCGGTTACAAATAAAAAGAAACTATGACGTTTTCCATTTTCTTAGTCATGAATGAATTTCTAACAAAAATAAAAAATATTTAAAATACAAAATTCATTTTAAATAAAAATATTTTCAAAAGAATATGTTTTTGAACGTTATTTTAAATAATTTCTGGCAAGTTTTTTTGCAACAAATATTGCATGCATGCAATTAATGCACGGGTTGCAGTTTGGCAACCATTTAAAAAAATCTAAAATACTGTAAAATGTAAGTGTGATAATTTTTTCAGTGATATTTCTTTAATGTATGCCGATTAAGGAATCAAATATATCTTTTAAAAAAGTGAAAAATCATACATTAAAGGATTAACAAATAACTTATATTTCTCTACTTCCAAAGAGATAACCTATGCAATTGGTTCAGTTTTTTTTTTTTTTTTTCAATTTTTTTTAACCCATTGGTTCTGGCGTTTTCGTTTTAAATGCTATATGTTTCAGTTATAAATAATTATTACAATATTAATTCATAGTAATGCATTCCATTAATAATAATAAAAAATTTTATTAATCAATTTTATCAATCAATAAAAGAAGAAAGTCATGTAATCAAATTTTTCTTCCAATTTCTGGTTTTTTGGAGGATTAACACATTTTAGGGATCTGAAATGACGAGAAACACTGTTTTATAAAATGTCTATCTGTTCATGTATGTCAGTTATTGAAAACTGAATGAAGTTATGAACATAATTAAAACAAACTTCATACTTTTCCTTTTCACTGTAGCCAGAAGGTTCTTGTTGAAATGGGAGGTATACCACCGGAAGAGAACACTGTGAAGGCAATTTTTTATATCATTTGTTAGCATCAGAAAATATACGAAATTATGCATAGAATTACACCAAACTTCGTAAACAGTAGTACTCCGACTTACGTCCTCTCGAGTTATGTAACCCAGCATTTTACGTTGCCCGATCTGGATTTTTTTTTTTTTTTTTTTTTTTTTTTTTTTTTTTTTTTTTACATAAGACGCATGTTGAGCTTTTTTGATGATATTTAGAAGAAATTTAGCATCTCAGATGTAGTTACAGTAGTGAGGAGTTCATATGATAATTTTCAGCAAAAAACAGTGATAGATGCTTGGAAAAAAAACCTGTGCCCTTTTCCTTCGCAGAGACTGACAAAACATGTGAAAATTGTGACTCTGTATTTCTCTTAATTGATGAAATTGTCGAAAATGAAAAAGAATTCAATTTTGAGGTGGACGGATGTAGGTGTAGTTGAACTCATAAATTTTTCTGATATGGAATTTACCATCGACGAACTTTTCGAACTAAAGAAACTAAATATTGTCAAAAAAATATATGAAGATTTTGATTCTTGGGTAAAGGGGAAAGACTATGAAAGCTCCAAAATTAGTCAGAAGACTAAACTTTATTGAAGTTGGAATGACGGTTCTAGAAAACATTGATTCTGACTAGCAAAGTGTAGGAACGGCTAGAAAAAAATTAGAATATACACTCTACTGTTATAAAGAACTTCTAAGAAAAAATGAACAAATTTGGCTGTTAAAACTTTATTGCATGATTTTTTCACATGCTCGAAGGCTTGAACGCGACAGCCAGAAGAATAATAAATTTTAAGTTAACATCTTATTGATTTCTTCTAAATACTTGATTGCCAAAGCATCTTTTGCTAATCTTAAACATATGTAGCATAATCTCTAAATATAATATAATGTGTTCATTGGATTTTGGTAAAATCATATTACTTATCATTATTTCTCATTTAATTGTGCCTCGACTTACGTTGATAGCCTTACTGAGGTAAGTCGAGGTATTACTGTACACGTATTTTTGACTATAAACGTCATGTCACACCTGAAAATGGGGAAGATCCTGTAATGTTAGCTATTTTCTTTTTACGTTTCTTTTTTTTTTTTTTTTTTTTTTTTTCCGTCTTTGTGGTAATTACATAGGTAAATAGGTTGCTTTGTATCCAGATAACTCGACAATTCGCAAACAGATCATATACAACAGTATGAACAATATTAATTTTATAGAAATGCATTATCGAGATTAACTTATATTTATAACGATTTTTTATTTTTTTTTTTAATGAATCAGACGTTCAAGAAGAAAATTAAAATGCTTGTATACTATAATAAAAACCTGTAATTTTTACCGAAAACAAATTGTATTTTGTACAGAAAAACTGTTTAAGAAACAGTTTTTAACTGTAATAAAAATTTGATTTTTAATTTATACAGAAAAAATCTATATTTTTACACACAAAAAAGCATTTTAATGGGAAATTACATATATTTCCTGTAAATGAAACAATTTTCCTCTGGCGCCAAATTTGACAGTTTTTTCTGTTGATTTTTTTACAGTGTAATTTTGTTTTGAAGCGAATGCCTGTATGATTATACATACTTCAACATTCTGCTTTCTTTTAAAATACATAATGAAAAAAAATACTATTTTTGAAGTATTAACATATATGAAATAGAAAAGAGTTGTGTGATTTGCACACCCGAATACTTAACTACTATTTTAATGTGAATGGTATGAATTCAGTGAATATGGCCAGTGCATATAATAATACTTATTGTGTTATAGTGATTATGATGTAGTGAATCATTATTTTAACCTATGTGGTATGTTTAAGTAAATTAAAACATTTCACACGATTAGATGAAGACATTAGGTATGAGAATATTTATAACTATGCAATAAATGAGTATAGTGAGACTTTTTTTAAAGTTTGGCCGATATTTAAGTTAAGAAAAATTTATGCAGTTTTACAAAACAGTTTATGAATTATGTTTCTTATAAATATTAATTAATACTCTAAGAATATATTACAACTTTATCAGTCTTCTTTAATCAGTCCTAAAGTTAGTCTTATATTTGCATTTTTCAAACCATGCTGTTATATTTTTTATACAGCAGTTAGTATAAAACGCCTCATAAGGCTTTTTTCAAACATATGTAGCTACGGTCCATCGCAGAAACATAATATCAAATATAAGTTGAAAATTTCGTAGTAATGTGACTTGAATAAAAGCTAGCACACGAAGTAAAAAATGCCTCATTTTTATGTACTTTGATATGTATATCAGTAACTACAAACCAAACATAATGTCAGTTACAATATTAAGAAAGAAACCTCACAAATACTTCAATACGTAACTAGAGTATGGGAAATGTGACACTCTGTAACGGCAGTTTAGAGACAGGCAGATGACGTTCAAGTTCGTGTGGGATTTAGACGGCAGTTGAAGAAAAAAAACTCTTTCACTATTTTTAATCTGGTCCATTCAGATGAACTGAGATGGATTTACAACAGCGTGCGGAAAGAACATTGAATTCGCTATGTCAACGTTCTGGAAGTTTAATCTAGACGTTTAAAAATTGAGCAGTGTTTTGTTTTTACAATTCTCGTCTTTGGGTGCGTTCGTATTAATTTTAAATGCGTAGCATCTATAGTAATCATTCAATCCGTTCGCCAGTTCGCATATAACAGAGCGAAAAATGCTCAACCGAATCATTTGAAATTTAAAATATATAATTGTTGCATAATTTTGTCGAGTGATTTTAACTTTTATGGTGGATAAAAATTGTGTTTTTCAATTAAATTTAAAACAAATTGATAAAAATAACTCACATTATAAAAGTGTTTAGATGAGCAAAGTTTGGCTTGTTTATGTTCTAATAAACACACTATTAGCATTCACAATAATTCTGGGATAATCAGGCTTTGAGGTTAATATACAGTAACAAAATTAAAATTTCTTAATATAACAAAATTTTAAAAAATATCCAATAAAACTGTGTAACTGAAAATTCCACTGCAATTTTTAAGATAATATTAATAATAAAAAATTGTTACTATTTTTATAGCATTGTGAAACCGATTTTTTTTCATTTAGCATCTCCCCTACCCCGTAAAAAAAAAATATTGTCATTTTTCCCTTTTGTTAGCAAATTTCTGTTTCTGCTTTAAAGCTTCGGATGCACACAGACGACATACCAGTCTCGATGGGAGCGTCAATTTCAATGACAATTTTTAGAGGAAAAATCGGTTTGGCGCGTTATGCGTTACACTGTGTTTTATTATATAGAGATAGCTTGTATATAAATTACAAGAAATTAACTTTAAGAATTAGGTTTAAGAACTAATAAAATTCGTGAGATTAGTTATCGCTAGTAGTTAGTAAGACGCTCTAAAAAGAATGTAAATTAGTTTATGAACTAATTAAATTTTTACATATTTCTATAGATTTTTTTTCAGCCTGATCGGTAACACTATTCAAAAAAATTATTGAAAATATCACCTTAAAATTTTTTGCGTTGTCAGAAAACATACTATTTGAGAAAAATTAAAAGCCATTTCCAATGTGGCTAAAAAAGAACTAAAGTTAAATATATTTTACCAGAAGACTTTGAAAATCCTAAAATATTTAACAACATATTTTTGATTAAAAAAAAATACGACCAAAAATTTTAAATATAATTAAAGAAGCAACTTTGATGTACAGTTTTGGGAAGTTTTAATTGTTTACCTAAAATATAATTTAAAAAAAGTGTCCCAAAGCATAAAAGAAACGCCAATTGAAAAAAAGTTAAAAAATAAATACACACTGACAATGATTGAAATATGTTATTTTAAAACTTTCCAGCATAATATTTTAGGTCCATAATTATTTATCACCATAATCTTTTAACTTTATTTTTTAGGCAGATAATTATAAACTTAAAAATTTGAATCGTTTCATGTTATATGTTACGTTAAAATGAGCAGTGTTTTGTGATTACAATTTACGTTTTTATGTCATGCGATACTTTTAAAGAAAATTTATAAAAGTGTTTACTTAACTATAAATTTGTAGCATTGCTTTTTCTATAACTTTTAATAAATTGTAAAAATGAATTATACAATGTGTGAATGGTATTAATTTTAATGCTAAATGTAAGTGTCACTTCAAAATATTATGTGAAAAAAGAAACCACCAAAGAACCGTTGATACTTTTCTTCAAAATTAAGATAATTTTAAAAGTACAAAACTTTTTTGGCGTAAAATCAAAGTTTTTAAATCTCATTGCATTTATAGAAAGGTATTTAAAACATATTTTAATCAGAAGTTCATCTTTTTGAAAATTTAAAAAAAAATGTAAAATGAATAATTATTGTTATGTCTGTATTAATTTTAACGTGTGTAAAGAATTCGTTTTTAAGATATAATTTATATAGTGATGGAGGATAGCATAATAATTTTAAAGATGCTTTGGTGATTTGAGGCCAATAGAAAGTTCGAAACGATTGCTGTAGACGGTTATTCTATAACCCGCTTTTATTGCGCAAACATTTATTCAGTAATTGTTTAATATTTTTTATTACAAAATGAAAATTCGCTATTTCCCTTTTATTAAAAATCATGAAATATGACATTTCAAAGCCATTTATAAATCTATTATCATCCATCCTCTGACAATTTTATGCTGATCCTTCTTATTTTATAATATATATATATATATATATATATATATATATATATATAACCATTAGATAATACTACAAATCAACATCAATTACTGTAAATATTTGTTAATGCCAAATTAAATCATACAAAGGAGTTGTTAGAATTAGAAATAAAATTGGAAATGTGGTATATAGCTAGTTATCAAGGGCAATACTAAATAGCCACATTAATTGCGATTAATTTCTGAGTAGAAATCAGGATAGACCTAAAATTAATTTCCACATTGCCCGATTAATCGCAAATGAGAACTCATTTCAAAGAAAAATATAAGAAAAATAATAAGACCATAATAGAATTATCAATATAATAATTGCAATAGAAAAACTATTTCAAAGAAAAAATATTAGAAAAATAATTAAACTGTAATTGAATATTGATAAAGATAATTTACAATTGTCAATCGCAACCAAAATTTCCATTGAGAACAGAAAAAAAATAATATAATTGAATTAACATTGATTAAATTAAATTGAAAATCATGTCAAATGGAAACAATTAGACAAATTAAAATATAGAATTCCATTGAATTGCGCAAGCATTTAAACAATAATTGTTTAAGATTTTGTATTAAAAAAATAAAAATTCGCTATTTCTCTTATCAAAAACGTAAAGTATGACATTTCAAAGCTCTTTTGAGTCTATTATTTACATTCTCTGACAATTTTATGATGATCCATTTTATTTTATAGAAGATATTAATTTATAACTCTATTTAGTTGTGCAACCATTTAAACAATGATCGCTTAGGATTTTGTATTAATAAATAAAAAATAAGCCGATTCTCTTCGACTACAAATCATGAAAAATAACATTTCAAAGCTCTTTTCAACTCTATTATCATCCGTTATTCGACAATTTTACGCTGAGCCATCTTTTTTTTTATAGGAGGTATTTATTTTATAATTCTAGATAAGTCTTTCGGGTCTTGTGTACTATTAATAATACATGTTTTTGAATAGAGTTTTATTTTGTTTTAAGAAGTACTTTTGCTATTATTTACATGAAGTAATGTTATTATATGCCTATTCATTTAATTCATGACTACATTTATTTTTAGGAATTTAATAATAATAATAATAATTATTACTTGCTTAGTTCTCTTTGTGCGGTTTTACGATTCTTTTACTATAAATATGTATTTCATTCTTTTAATTTAAAATAAAAATTACTATCCTGAAAGAAAAATGTGTAATAAAGCGCAAAAAGCATTAGAAAGTTGTAATAGAATTTAAATCTTGTTGTAATACAATATTTACTAAACATTTTCAAACATTCTCCCTTATCTTTTTGTCATATGAATATTAATTGAATAATATGCAAAAGAAAAGAACAACATTCGTTATGATTCAAAAGATGAAATATTCGTTAAACTCTAATTAATCTATTTGGATAGCTAATGTCGATGCTATTAACGTAGAAGTAATTTTTTCCTAAAAACTGGAAAAAAAATTCGGATCCGAAAAGGTTAAATACGCAAGCGTTTAAATAATAACTTTAAAAAATGTGTATTAGTAAAGAAAAATACATCACTTCTGTTCCATGAACAATAAAAAATCTTCGACACATATTCCTTGAGTGTTTTTTTTTCTACTTCAGCATAATCTATCCTCTGTCAATTTCATCCCGACTCATCTCATTCCCTGGATGCTTATATTGTGTAATTCAGTTTAATTGCGCAATCATTTCCATAATTATTGTTACACGATTTTGTATTAGTCTCTCATCTCTTAAATTCATGAAAGTGCGAAGTTTTTTCAAGTCACGAATTTAGCAGTGGCCTCGAAACAATAAAAATCTTCGAAACATATGCCTTAAATGCTTTTTTTAACTTCAGCATAATCTATCCTCTGTCAATTTCAACCTAACTCATATCATTCTCATGATGTTTGTTTTATAGTTCAATTTAATTATGCAATCACTTCCACAATTATTGTTAAACGATTTTGTATTAGTCTCTCATCCCTAAAATTCATGAAAGCAGGGAATTTTCTCAAATCGCAAACTCAGCAGTGGCCTCAAAACAATAAAAAATCTTCAAAGTGCATGCCTTAAATGTTTTTTTTTTTTTTTTTTAGCTTCAGCATAATCTATCCTCTGTCAATTTCATCCCGACTCATCTCATTCTCTGGATGTTTATTTTATAGTTCAATTTAATTGCGCAACCATTTGTACAATTATTGTTAAACGATTTTGTATTAGTCTCTCATCCCTAAAATTCATGAAAGCGCGGAGTTTTCTCAAGTCGCAAATTCAGCAGTGGCCTCGGGAGGATAATCGAAAATCGATAGCCTCATTTTTTTATTTGTTTCCCCCTTTACAAACTCGACTCGGAATTTATTAAAGCCGCCCCTTGTTAAAGTCGATTGGGGATATGGAGGAATATACGTGAATGAAAATGCGGTTATGTTTCATTGAGCGTGTTGCTTTTGGCAGAACGTATACTGTCTGTTTCGAATTCTTTTGTATAAAGTTTTTCTTTTTTTCTGTATTGGAAAATGGTTTTTTTACAGGTTTTTTTTTCTGTTTTATATTTCTGTATATAAATTTAGAAATTTCTGAATAGAAAAAGAGTTTTTCATCGATTAGAAAACTTGGAATAATGTTTTTCTATACCAATCTGTGAAATATCCATAAAATATGAAATGATATATTATTATTATTGTGATATATCCCTTCAGTATACAAGAGACTATTGCGATAAAGCATTATTAGTTAAATCCTTATTGTATGCAGTTACATGTGTGCTTAAATATTTGAATAGTCTGGCAATCTATATATTTAAAACACATTGCTATTTTTTAGCCATCTGCGCCGGGTTTCTAACTTAAACATTTTTAATATAGATAAATTTTTATTTATTTATTTATTTATTACTGAAAACTGTTAATTTTTAGACGAACCCCCATTAATTATTTTCTTAATATTCCAATTCATGTATTTTATTTTTAATTTTAAAGATTTTTATAATTTTTTTTTCAAAGCAGTGACAATCATGTTATTTTCAATGTTGCACAAAGAATTAAATAATATAATTTACTTATTTATTTTTTATTCATGCCATTTTTTCATTGATCCTGTTGTTTTTGGCAAAACGTATACTGTCGGTTTCGTATTATTTTATATCATATAAAAGGGCTTTTTTGCATTAGAAAATGTAATTTTTAAAGTTCATTTTTTTCTGATTTGCATTTGTGTATAGATTTGAAATTATAAAATAAATAATTAATTTTCCTCGATTTGAAAGCTCCCAATAATGCCTTTTTGTATTTCTGAGCATAGATTTAAAAGTTTCTGAATTAGAAAAGAACAAATTTTTATCGATTGGAAAAGTTTAAATAGTGTCTTTTGGTATTTTTATGTATATAGACTCAAAGGTTTTTGAATAAAAAAAATAGATTTTCATCGATTTGAAAGCTTGGAATAATGTCTTTTTGTATTTTTGTATATAAACTTGAAAGTTTTGTAATAAGATAATAATAGATTATTTATTGATTTAAAAACTTGGAATAATGCTTTTTTATATTTCTATATATACATTTGAAATTTTTTGAATAAAAAAGAACTATTTTCATCGATTTAAAAGCTCGGCGCATTTTGAAAGCGACTGGCTTTCTTTACAGTCTGTGTTAAATCCTTAAAATATGAATTGATATATTTTGAATATTATGATAACTTTTCAGAAAATGCGAGACTTTTACGATAAAATGTTATTAATAGAATCAGTATTATATGGAATTGAATATGTTAATATGCGTTTGTATAGTCTGGTTATACTTTTTATAATCCATTTTAACGCATAAATGTTTGCAGATTTCACGAATATTGCACATTTTGGTTATTGTTAGTATTGTATACACATTATCCCATTATAAAAATTCAATGAATAACAGCATTAAAATTTTTCTTTATATTTTAATAAATTTTAAAATATTAAAAAAAATCCCAGTTTTGGTTTTAGCCTTTAGCTAAATAAGAAAACTATCCATTGGTTTCCAGTCTAACATGTCAATCAACCTCACCAAATTGAAAGATCAACCTCACAGTTGAATATCTTAAATTATATTGTAGTTAACTTAAACAAATATTTTTCAAGAAATGCGACGTAAATGAGAAGACTCGATACCCATTTTTCTAATCACGTTATATTTTATATAACCCTAAGCACTTGTCGTTTAATTCATTTGTGTTTATCAAAATTCCATCATTTTTAACCCTTTATCTACCGACGGTACTTATAAGTACCATTAAAATGATTTATTATAAAATTCTTATAATACGTCTATTAGTTATAATACTATTTAGAATGAGTTATAGATACGTTATTTTTTTCCAAAAGTATTGTTGGTTACACAAAACAAAAATATTTTTAAAAGGATGATTTATTTTGCCTTTGTATATTTTCAGCTTTTTTGGCGCTGAGGGAGGGGTATGGGAATTTTTCAATTCAGAAATATTTCTATATTTATATTGTAAGAACAATATCTTTGTACATTGTATAATTCTACAAAATACTAAGAAAACAACAATAATAATAAAAAAAGATTTGAGTGTTTGATAAATATTGCACAAAATCACTGTAAATTCAAATTTAATTAACCTTTCTAAATCCGTCAATTGCTCTAAAATTATTCAAAAATTGATTAAATAATTATGTAAATTTTTTAGTTTAGTTTAAACAATTTATGTAAAATGCTTTTGAATGTAAAATTTTCATGGGTTCATAATTCGGTAGATAAAGGGCTAATATCACACCTTTTTTCATCGACAACTGTCAAAAACACATCCTTGTAAATTTTAAAAATTAATGATCTATTTTGCATAGAATGGTAAACAAAATATTTTTTAGAAAAAATTCCAGAAAATCTTTTTATTATTTTTTTAACTTCCGTATTGCTTTGAGTAGTTGCTTGACACAAATTCATTTGGATTGATTCCATGGAAGAAGAATTATTTTCCTCCATACAATTAGTCCTCTTCATAACTGATTAGGATATAAAATATTTGAACCGACGAACATCTGCTTTTCATGTTTTAGGGGAATTTCTTAAGAAATGCTACCTGTTACATTCCATCCAACATAAGTTAAAATTTCTGGATTTTTTTTTTCCAGATCTGCACAAACATGACACTTAGAATCCCAAACCACTTTTTTATGGGCAAGACAACTTTCGCAATTCCACTCAAATCTGTTCCAAACTGATACATCATAAAATCTCAGTCTAGTTCATTATTACCAAAATTAAACCAAACGGTGAGAAATGAAAAGTTTTTTTCGAAAACTGAAAAAACTCCATAACTTCTTAATTATGATATACATCGAATAAGCTTAAAATTATTATTGCTTCTAAGATAAAAGGTTAGAAATTTATTTATGAAATACTTTTTATATAATTAAAAAAGGACTCACGGGACGAAAAAAATAGAATTTTAAAGAAAATATTTCTTAACTTTGTTAATTCACACGGTATCAAATTCTCTTAAATTTATTATAAATTTTCTTAGTCATATCTATAACTTTTATACTGACAGGTTTTTAAAAGGGCCAATTCTTATCAAAAAATAAAATTAAAAATAAAATGGGCTTGAAGAAAAAAATGACCGTATTAACACGATTCTGATAAAACCATCTCTTACAGAAAAATGAAATTAAAAACTCGTCAAAAGCGGCCAGATAAAAGTATTAAACTGAGTTTATTTCTAATCCTTGTTTATTTTATTTATTTATTTATTTATTTTGATAAAATTATTATTTAAAAGTTTACCTCTGCCCATAGGCCGAGCTGGCAGGGATTTTTTGCAACATTTTTTATTCGGAATATATAAATGATGGTCAGATTATTTATTTATTTATTTTTTTTTTCATGAGAGATATTTTTCTCAAATATAACACGTTTGATTTTCCATTTAATGGCTAATTTTTACTAACATAACCAAATTTTACTAATTAATCATAAAAGTTCATTAAATGCTGACCAATTTTGTAAGTTACTATTGAAAGATCTCTGAACGAATACTGATGAATCGAAACAAAATTTTACTGTGGGAAAATACTATGAAATTTGGAAATTTTTACTCGTACATCATGATAGTAAATATTATTACCAATAATCGAATTGATATTTATTACTACTTATAGTTTGCAGAGAAAATCGTTAATACCAAAAAAGAAAGGTGAAAATGTACAAGAGTATATTTCTTGCATATATGTTAAGTGTCTTTAGTGCACTTAATTCGTAACTCTACTTATTAGATGTATGAAACCCCACAGTGACGAGCGTCTTCTAAATTTCTTTTAAACTTTAAGCACTAGTTTTCTTTTAATACATTTTTCCTGTATTAAAATTTCTGAAAAACTGCAATTTTGTAGAACAATTCATAAATCAAATTTACTGATGTATAAATTTAATGATTTTACTTCTCACGAAAAGTTAAATGTATGTCATATTTGAGGTATTAAGATTTCTTGGATTTTATTATTATTATTTATTTATTTAACTAGCCCTTAATTTTGCATTAGTCCAAAAATATCTTAATGAACTTTCTTTAAACTGAATAAAACAGCATAGATAGCTGTGTAAAAAAAAAAAAAAAAAAGCAAAGCTACAGGGAAAAAAAAATATTTTTTTCATTTTTCCTTTTCCGTTTAAAGAATCATGTACTTAATTCATTCAGAGAACAAAACTATAACAATAAGGATATTCCAAAATGAAAAGATATTAAACTGAAGAAATATGGTATATACGAAAATATGGTTATAACTGCAAAAATACGTTATCTAAAGTAAACTGATAAATCTAACTGGCATAACCTGGATAACCAAGGCAAACAAAATTGTTTTAGTTGCGTAGTAACTGAATCGAGATATAGAGTTGCGCATTTCTTAATCATTTTATCTAATCTGTATCTCAGCAGGTATCTCTATATGTTGCAAATATAATATATATGGAGATTCTTCTTATAAAAGTTCTTTCGAACACATAAGTAAATAAACTCGGAGGTAAATTAAATTCTGACACCGTTTTTAAACTTTTAAATGGCTTATATTAAACGTTAATATTTACAAAAAAGATATTTACATATTAATATTTACAATTCGAACATTCAAAAGGAAACTTTAATTAAAACATCTTAATCGCGTCATCTTAATCAACATTCTTCTAAAGTCAACACCAACACTCCCAACATTCCATCCAACGATCTCTTCCATTCATTTCTTTTTTCTTCGGCTTTTCGTCTGAATGGAGTTTTTTCAGAAAATCGTCTGCTTTCTAAAGACATTTTCTATCAGAGTTGCGATATGAAGAACCTTACAAGACATGATACTTGGCTGTTGGAGAAAGAATCGCTCCCACAACGGCCGTCCTGACTAGGCTTTCGTCCTCGAATGCTCGTCCCTTTGGAGGCAGCAGCAGTTGGATCATCTGGAAAGATAAAGAAAAAAAAAACACAGCAGCATCCAAAGTCTTAATTGAAAAAAAGAAGTCATTATTCAAATTGTTTATCAAAGCTTAGATTATTTCTTGAAAAAATTCATATTTTTTTTTTCGCGTCTTTTCGTCTTCTCTTTCTTACGTCCTTTCATCTTCTTTTATCTTACGTCTTTTCGTCTTCTTCTTTCATACGTCTTTTCATCTTCTATTACCTTACGTCTTTTCGTCTTTTCTTTCTTACGTCTTCCGTCTTCTTTTATCTTACGTCTTTTCGTCTTCTTTCATACGTCTTTTCATCTTCTTTTACCTTACGTCTTTTCGAGAATAAAGTTAAAATTCTATTAGTTGTCAGTCCAGAGGTTTGTCATAGTTGGTATAGTATCACAATCGGTGAAATTCCTTTTTTTTTCAAGCTTCGTCCGTCCACGGCTTCATGTACTCTGCACATGTACTGGTGACCATGGGTCCTTCGTTGAATCCAAGTTTCTTTACATCGTAGGTGTCATTATTTTTTACTTTTATGACTTTGTACGGACCTAAATATTTTGGTTTTAACTTCAAACCTGGACCTTGTTGTGTGCGTTTTATAGCAACCACATCATTAATCTTAAATTTGTTAGTTTTCTTTCGTCTGAGGTTGTAAGTTTTACGGTTCTCTTCTTGGACTTTTAAAATCTGTTTTTTAGCATTTTTTCTCATATCTTCGCGATTATTTGTAAAATCAGATTGTATTTCAGCATTCAGAAGACTAGTAATTTCAATGTTATTTTTTAGTTTCATTTTAGTGCCAAACATCAATTCAAAAGGAGTTGTGCTTATACTTCTCTGAAAAGTCGAATTTATCACCTGTTGGACGTTGCTTACATGTGTAGTGTATACCATTTTTTAGGATTATCGACAGACAATTTAGACAGAACAGATATTATGACAGAATTTAGACGCTCAACTTGGCCGTTAGACCTGGGTAATCCAGTGGTAATCGGGATATGTTTAATATTTTCATTGATGCAATAATCTTCAAAAGCTTTAGAGGTAAATGCAGGACCTTTATCTGATATAATTCGAATTGGATTTCCAAAGATAGATTTTTGGATTTCTAATTTAGAAATTACTTCGGCAGCATCGGTAGATTTTGTGGGATACAACCAAACAAATTTTGTGAATGCGTCAATGACCGAAAGGATATGTTTGTAATTTTTATTAGTGCTTTTTAATGGACCTAAGTGATCAACATGGTACGTATGTAATGGAGTTTCTTCTTTTTCTATTGGGTGAAGTAAGCCTTCTTGTTTACCACATTTTCTATTAACTAAAATACAGGGAACACAATTTGCTATACATTTCTCAATTTTTTGTTTAACTTTAGGGATGTAAAAATCATTTTCTAAACTTTTCTCTGTTCTTGCAATTGCGTAATGACCTTTTTCATGAGCGGCCTTGATTATATTCATTTGCATGTCTTCCGGTACAACTAATAAATCATTACCATTAACACATTTATAAAGAACATCATTTTTAACTAGATAATCATCATAAGATTTCACCTTTAGGATTTCTTTTATTGTTTTAATATGGTCATCGGTTTCTTGAGCTTGGATAATTTTTAAAGTTAAGCTATCTTGGATTACCATACAAATAGGATACCTACTTAATGCATCGACATGTCTCATACTGCTACCCTGTCTATGTTCAATAACATAATCAAAATCGGATAACATTATTGCCCATCTAGCTATTTTTGTACTCATTTCTTTTTTATCCATAGTCATTTTAAATGCATTACAATCGGTTACAATTTTAAATGGGATACCTAGCACATATACTCTAAACTTTTTCAGGGCTTCAATTACAGCTAAAACTTCTAATTCGTAACTAGTGTACTTCCGTTCAGCTTCGGTGGTTTTTTTACTTGCGAAATAAACTGGATGAAATTGATTATCTACTGGAGATTGTTGCATTAAAACAGCTCCATAGCCATCAATACTGGCATCACAATGGATTTCGGTCGCACTTTTGGGATTGTAAATTAAAAGTACTGGTTCTGACGACAAAATACGTTTGAGTTCATTAAAAGCTCTTTGTTCTTCTATATCGAATTTAAATTTTGAATCTTTTCTTAGCAGGTCACTTAACGGTTTAGCTATAACCGAATAATTTCGTATAAATTTTCGAAAGTATCCTGTCAATCCTAAATAACTTTGAACATCTTTGGTACACTTTGGTTCGGGAAAATTTATTACTGCTTTAGTCTTCAGTGGAGAGGGATACAATTTACCATTTATGATTCTATACCCCAAGAAATCAATTTCACGCTTCAAAAAATTGCATTTTTTAAGATTTAATTCTAATCCATATTCCGATGCAGTTTCGAGTACAAGTTTTAATTTTTCTAGACCTTCAGCTTCGTTTTTAGCAGGTATTATTAAATCATCCATATAAATGACAACAATGTGATCTTTTAATAGGTTTCGAAATACATTATAAATATACTTTTGAAAAACACTAGGGCTATTGGTCAACCCGAATGGACATTTCAAAAATTCGTATTGTCCTTCATGAGTAACAAACGAGGTGTATTTCCGCGAGTCTTCTTCAACATCTACATGAAAGAAACCGTTTTTCAAATCTATGGTGGTAAATACTTCGGCAGAATGTAATTGGTCTATTACATCATCAATAACTGGCAAGGGGAAATGCTCAAGTACTGTCTTTTTGTTAAGACATCTGTAATCAACACAAAGTCTCATTGTGTTATCTTTTTTCTTGACTAACACAACCGGCGAAGAAAAATTAGAAGAACTTTCTCGAATTATTCCCTGAGCTAGCCACTCCTCAATTTGGTTTTCGACTATTTTTTTCTCGCATGGCGGTAATCTTCGAGGAGAAGAACAAACTGGGATTTCGTCAGTTAAATTAATTTTCATTTTAACATCTACTGTTTTAGTTTTAATTGGTACATAATTTCCAATTAAAGAGTATAACTCTGAACGTAATTTTTTGTCAGCAATGTGAGTTAAATCAATTTTAGGCTCATCCAAAACATTTACAATATTAACTAAAAAGTCATTAGACTGAACTTCAGCTTTAAACAGTTTCACTTTATTCTCAGAAATAGTTAATGTACCTTGATGAATAACATCAGCGCCAATAATTAAATCGAAATTAATGCAACTGTCCTTAACGACAAAAATAGTAACTTTAAATTTTGAACCATCTACTTCGATTTCTGAATTGAAACAACCTTCTGGTTTAATTGAGGCTTTTCCTAGACCGGTCAAAGAGATACTCGTAGGTTTTAATTCTACAAAGTTCTTCAAATTATCATAAATACTTTTATTTAACAAAGTCTTTTGGCTACCAGTATCTATTAAAGAGATTAAACGCAGAGAATAAAGCTTTATCTCTTTCAGAATTAAATCTTGGGATGTAATAATGTTTACTTGTGACTGAGCATTTTTAACACTTGTATCTTTAGATTTATTACATTGAAATGATTTATGACCATAAGCGTTACAAGCAAAACAAAGCGGCCCTTTATCTTTATTTACACAGTTAATACTCTTATGATTATTCCCGCCAAAATTAAAACAACGCATATTTGGCTTTACAGGCTTAAATTTGTTCTTAACTTCAACTTCGGATTTAATTTTAGGCTTAGCTCCTTCATATTTATGAAATTTTGCATTTTCATACTCCGATCTTATTTTTTCATAAATCTTTAATTTTTGTTTAAATTCAGCAATATTGGGACAACCATACAAAAAAGATTTTTTAGAAATGGGGTCATTAATTCCATTTATTACATACTGAATAAGGGCAGAATCTTCAATATTGCCTTTTGAGCATAATTGTTTCATATTTAAAAAATATTCATCTAACGATTCATGTGGTCTAATTTTTCTTTTGGACAGCAATTCGTGTAATTCAGCTGAATTGCACGTTTGACCAAATTCAGATATGAGTAGGGCTTTTAATTTAGACCACGAATTAATATTTGTTTCACTTTCAAGAAATAATTTTGCTTTGCCTGTCATACGGCGTTTAGCCAAAATCAATTTGTGCAAATCACTAACGTTAAATAATGAAACAATATCTTCAAAATCGGCAATCCATTTATTAATATTTTGTACTTGAGTACCTTCAAACATTGTAATCATACTATCAATATCATTAATAGAAATGCTTGGTTTAATAACATAATCAGGAATTAGAATTTTCTGATTTTCATTACTTTCACAATTAGAACTACCAGAATCATTTCTCATATTATTCTCAAAAACAGTTGAAATATTTTTAGTTTTATCTTGTAAATCATCATTAAATTCATCAACACTTTCGTCATCACTAAGAGTACCTACATCGGCTATCATATTAATTTTTAAAATATTAAAATCACATAAACTAGAAATTATTCTGGCAGCAATTTCATCAAAAGTTCCCGAATTATTTATACACAAAACATTGCAAATGGTAATTAAGTCGTTAACAGAAAAATTATCTTTAATTTCTTTGAATTTAGTTTGATATTCATCGGAATCTACTTCAAACGTAAACCCAGTAAAATTCCGAATTCTACGTCGATTATTTCTGTCACCGATTTCTCCAAAAATTAATTTGTGCAATATCTTAATACTAGCTGATTTTTCAGTTTTCAAAGAAAACTCTAATTCCTTTAAATCAACTAATTTTTCCATTATTGAAAAGAAAAATGAAATAATAAACTCACTTCATAATCAGATGCTCAGCTTCACACATTTAAACAGCATTGTTGTCGCAGTATCCAACAGCTTCATATCATTAAACATATATTCAAAAAAGATTTCCTCATAATAATTTCCAGCAAGGATTCCATCACAATTCTAAATAATAACGGCTTCCAGATTATTTAAAGTATATATATATTTCTTCTCTGTGGGCGTTCGTTTGTCTCGGTTCTGACACCAAAATTTATGGAGATTCTTCTTATAAAAGTTCTTTCGAACACATAAGTAAATAAACTCGGAGGTAAATTAAATTCTGACACCGTTTTAAAACTTTTAAATGACTTATATTAAACGTTAATATTTACAAAAAAGATATTTACATATTAATATTTACAATTCGAACATTCAAAAGGAAACTTTAATTAAAACATCTTAATCGCGTCATCTTAATCAACATTCTTCTAAAGTCAACACCAACTCTCCCAACATTCCATCCAACGATCTCTTCCGTTCATTTCTTTTTTCTTCGGCTTTTCGTCTGAATGGAGTTTTTTCAGAAAATCGTCTGCTTTCTAAAGACCTTTTCTATCAGAGTTGCGATATGAAGAACCTTACAAGACATGATACTTGGCTGTTGGAGAAAGAATCGCTCCCACATATATATATATATACATTTTTACTCAAAACTAGATAACTGTAGTTAGTACTTTTATATTTATCTAAATTACCATTAATTTCATCGTAGTATATTCGGAACAGTTCTGTGATATAAATAATAATCAATATCTGGGTAAAGCTAAAGTAAATTTATACATTTAAATAAGGAAATTATTTGAATCGCAATGTAATTTAAGGCTTTGTAGTTTTAAATCCAGAAGCTTTGAGAAAAAAATTTAATTATTATATCGTTAATTTATGTTTTAAAATTATACATTACCTCTTTTAAAATTATGTAATAGAAATCGTAAGCAACTAATTTAGAATATTACATTTTGTATAAAAATAAAGTTTATTGAATATTTAATTAAACAAAATTTGACATTTTTTTAAAAAAAAGCAAATAATATTCAGTTAAATTTTATCATTTGATTTAGTAAATAGTAAACAAACAAAGAATAAAAGTTATAAATGCAACAATAAATCATACAAACACAATTGTCCATGTTATTATTATTTTTAAATAACCTTTGCTTTTATTTACAAAACTAATGGCACGTTAATCTTCCTGTAGCAATATGCATTTTCCAATACACATATTATATTTGAAGGCAATATTCGACTTATCAAAATGGCAAAATTAACAAAGAAAAATTTTATTTATTTCTGGTTTAATGTAGAGAAATACTTTTGTTTTAATAATGATTGATGCATTTAATATTTATAATAATGATTAATTATGCTTTTGAATAAATTAATTTTCTTATGTTAGATTAAATTATTCTTTAAACATTAAAAAAAGATTGCAAATAATTTTATCTAAATAATTTATTCATATAAATATTTTACCATTAGTAAGTTATCGATGCGTAATTTACTTAATGTATTCAGTTTTTCATATTTTGAAAAACTTACGGAAAAGACATTTCAAAAATAAATTTAAAAAGTTATTATTCGTATTTTTTAACGGGCTGCACCGTTACAAAAGCAAAAGGGCTCATTAATGGCTGCTGTTTTTCTTTTTGTCATATTTCAAACAGTTTAGTCCATAGGAGTTACAACGGACGGGAAAAAAGCAGCATTTTTGGTGCTTCCTTTCTTCTCTGCTGGAAGATTTGTGGAAATCTGTTAACAGCTTTGTCAAACACGTGCTCAAAAGATAATGCTTTTATAATGGACTTTCAGTTGGTTTTTAATTAATATCTTAAATATTTTTGAAAAAAAATCAAATATTTGTCCTCAGGTGTATCAGGACTTGCTTTGGACCATCCTCATCTAAATTTTCAGGCTTCTCTACATAGGTAGATTTCGCTAGCATTTGCAGCACACAGTCAAACTCGTTTCTCTAATCATCATACGTATTTGTATTTATAAACCTGTTCTTTATGTATATTCCTGTTACATTTAAAACATGCGTTACATTAAAACTGCGTCGTATTATTCATCTGATATGATATTTTGTTTAGTTGCTATCAAAGAGTTCCCTCCCTACAACAGCCATACGCTGAGTTTTCAATCACATATTTCCATATAAACAATGCGTTATGATCTCCTTCCTGATATGTCCTTAAAATTTGTTGTAGGATTTTTTACTCACGTTAAATAATTATTTAATACTGAACGCAAGTGATCTTGCGAATTAGGAATTAATTATTTTTTTGTTATTACCTTGTTAAAATTGTATGAATTTTATTGTCACTATTTGGTCTTAACTGCTTCACTACTAAATATTGATACAATACTACTAATGATTACTAAATTATTTATTCTTGAATTTCCCTTCAGAGCAAGAGTTTTAATTTATTTCCAATATTGCTAATCTTTGACATGGAAGTATATTACTCTGAGGTCGGAATTGAAATTATGTCAGAGCATAATTTTTACAAAGAAAAAGATTTGAGGTCTCATTACTTAGGTCTATGGAGTGAAGAAGTTAAAAGAATTATTAAATTAGTATTAAATTATTATTAAATTACTTCTAAGAGACATTAAATAGTATAAGAAAATAAGTTTAATTTTAAAACTTTCATTGTATGAAATGCCATTTGAATGGCGTTATTTTTTTAAGTCTCTTTTTATAACACTGTAAAAATTTTTAAATCTTCAAAATTACACTGTAAAACAAATCTACAAAGTTATTGAACTTTTTCTAGGAAACTAGTATTCCTAAAACATTTTGTAATGGAAAAAGCAAAAATTCATGCAATCAGTTCCGTTGCATGAATTTTTGATGTTACCATTGCATTAAAAATTCCAGTAATGCCATTTTCCTAGAAAAAGTTTAGTAACTTTACAGATTTTTTCTTTATAGTGTAGTTTCTGTAAAAGCTACAAAAATCAGTATGATTACTAAAATTTTGTCGATAATAGGAAAAGTGTATTACTACATGATATTTTTGTCTTTGTAGCAGATATATAGTGTTCAAGTCGTCCCAGTTTTATAAAAAAAAAAAAAGTCTTAATAACATTACACTTTTTTGTTTTGCAGTGCAAACCTGTATCTCTTACATGACTTTCTGATGTTACAGCTACATTAAGCACTGTAAAAACAAAATCTGAGAAGGTACTAAACATTTTCTAGGAAACTGGTATTCCAAGAACTTTTCATGTAACGATAACAGGAAAAATTCATGTAATCGATTCTGAAACTTGAATTTTTGCTGTTACTGTTACAGGAAAAGTTCTTGGAATCCCAGTTTCCTGGAAAAGGTTTAGTACCTTTGCAGATTTTTTTTTACAGTGAAGATCCTAGGCATTCCAGTTTCCTAAAAAATTCATAGCAACTGTATAGATTTCTTTTTTCAGTGAAATTAATTTAAAGAGAAATTACTACAAAAAGATTAAGAAAAAATGAATTGTTTTACTGGGATTTTATTAATTAAAAATTTTTATTGAATTATTTTTTCAGAAATTCTCTAAAGTTCTTTTTTTTTTTTTAATTATTATTTCTTTGCATAAGAGTCTTAAAACATTTTTATGTGCATGTGTGTTACTACCGTAACTTCATATTTGTGTTCTCATTTCAGAGGTGACGACTAAGGAGAAAAAAACGTCCCGCATCCAGAAACTCCGAAAGCATCTCAGCTGCGGCTTCGGAAGGCTCTGTGAGTACATCGCTAGTTTCAGAAATACTTTTGCCTTTAATATGCTATTTCATATTTATTATAATTATATAAATAACAGACTTACATTTGCAAGTGGGATTTTTTTATTATTATTATTATTGAGCATTCCATTAATGGGCTAGAAAGAATAGCGAAGATAACCAAACCAAAAGAAAATTTTAAACATAATTACGAAAAAAATATTTACTATGTCAATATATCTTTGCTACCACGTCAAATTATTTGGTGTGAAAAGATCATTTTTCATATTTTGCACCATTTTGTTCTGTTGTTCATAATACATTCTAAGCAAAATCGTCACGTCTCTAGCTTACTTAGAAACAGATAAAAACTGTTTCAAATTAACCAAGTTTTCTAAAATTTACAATGTCAAACTATCCAATGTGGCATATTTGATACTTTGACGTAAATGTTTGGATATTTTTTTCTAGACATCTGTACCATACAATATGAAAATAGTCTTTTTATCAGGAATACAGAAACTGTTTTATTTATTAATTAAAATTTAACGCAGTCGACATGAGTTTTTCACATTTACGACAGAATATGTTTTCTATTGAAAATGGAGCATGAGAATTTTTAGTTCATTTACAGGGTCACTCAAAAGAGTCACATTACGTTGCATTCAATAGGAAATAAGAACGGTGACTTTTAATGGTGTTATTATATTTAAAACATAATGAAATTGATATGGATTTATCAAGTGTATTAAAACATGTTTTATGCATAATATAGTGTGCAAATCATTATTATTAATTATAGTAGTAAATAAAAAACGTCTTAAGACACCATCACAAATTTTTAAGTGCGCTAGGCATCTCGAAAGATCTGAGTCTTTCTTCGTCAGACGCAAAGAAGACATGATTCTACTATGAAAACAGCAGAAAGACAGTCTCGCAATTAAAAAAAATCAATATATCAGACGTAATTTATAGCAACAAAATTATATCTGTATGTAGCAAAATACTTGAAAATTATGTCAGACGGGTTATTATCAACGGAAATTTACCTAATTTCATGACAAAAGTGTAAGCGCAAGAATTCCATCGTCATTTTCATGCCACCAAGATAAAAGGAAGAAAAGTAGATTACATACATTAGGCACAGGATCTTAAAATCATTGGGATTTAATCTGTCTATATATATTACATGTAATACAAAATGATAAATCAAATCATTGTTTATATATGAGTTTTGGGCAATTTTCATACAATTATTAACAGTATTAGACGTATTAATATAGTCCAAATTATAATAGTTTGGTTTTTATAAACGGGTATTCATATAATTTCATGACAGTCGGTCTAAATGAAAGAATTCCAACGTTAATTTTATGCCACCAAGAAAAAATGTAAGAAGAGTGGATTACGTGCATCAGGCACAGGATCTTGAATTCTGAAATACATACATATACGTATTACGTGTAATATAAAATCACAAATGAAATCAATATTTATATGTGAAATTTGGACAATTCTTATATACACATTAATTAGTAAATATAATCAATTAGTCCTAAAATATATCTTAGATAGGTTTTTATAAACTAGTGTTCAACTAATTTCATGACAAATATTCACACGAAAGAATTCAAACGTCATGTTCGTGCCACCTACATAGATGGAAGAAGAATGAATTACAGGCATTAGGTATATGTGATCTTCAATGTTAAAATCTAATGGAATTCAATCTCTATTTTTTTAAAATATTTATTGTAATAATCAAAAATCAAATCAATGTTTAGATATTTTGGTCTATTCTCATTTACCTACTCATTATTAAATATAATAAAACAGTTCAAAACTATGTTAGTCCGGTTTTTATAAGCGGATATTCAACTAATTTCATGACAAGAACTCTAAACGAAAGAATTCCTACGTCATTTTCGTGCCACCAAGATAAATGGAAGAAGAGTAGATTACATGCATTACGCATCGGACCGGAATTCAGCCCAAAAGCGACGCAATCATCTGAAAATATTCTTATCGAACCTTTCTACTACGATGTGCGGTGCCTTACTTTTCCTTTTTCCCTTTTTCTCTGGACCTGGTAAGAGGTCATTATGGCTTTTCCGGAGGAGCTTCCGATTCGATTAACAGCTGAGCAAACAGAATCTGGATTATCTCTTCCAAGGTACTTATAATTATAGATGAAATCTAGGAAAAGAACTCAATGGCGATATCTTTGTCTTTTGCTTCATATCAGTTTGTACATATTTATGTACAATTATATAAGTAGGTATTTAAAAAAATGAATTTTTTTTTAATAAACTGGAATTGGGAGTGTTTAATATATTCAATTATGTAATGTGTTTTACACCAAGCAAATACTATCACTTAAAATTCACTGTTTTAGTATAATTCTCTCATATATTTTTGCATTTAACGACGAGAGATTTGTCGATTTCCACGCTTTTACTTGACCCTTCTCGGGTCATATTGGGCTACGTCATATATACCAGAAATTTAAATTGAGGGACATTTTTGGGTCACAGCTGGTCAAGCTAATTTTATCAAATAAATAATTAAATAAAAGGCTCTAACGATTTTTTACGAACTTTATATTCTACAGTTTGGATTGTCTGAAGATCGTTCGGCTGTCATATATTTGTGAAAATTTGATTAGTTGGGCATTTTGGAGGGGCGGGGGCTCACGTTGGGTTAAGATAATTTTACTTAAAAAATGGTTCGAATAATTTTGTATTCTATTCCTTTCAGGTTAGAGAAGACAATTGGGCTTTGTGACATGTTGGAGAAAATTCGATTAGAGAGTCATTTGAAGTCGCAGAGGGTCAGGTTCAAGCTAATTCTATATAAAAAGGCACGAAGAAATTGAAACTTTTTTATTATATTGTTACCGGGCATGATGAGACAATTAGGCTAGGTCGTATGCTGAAGAAAATTCCATTATTGGATTATTTTGAATCATAATGGATCAAGTGAAACTAATTGTATCTAAAAATTGGCTCAAAAGAATTTTGAAAAATTTTGCACAATACTGAGCAAACAAAACCAATGGCCTAGGTCGCATGTTCAAGAAAATTCCATTAGTGATTTTTTTGGATCATAATGAGTCAAAGTAGAAGCTAATTGCATCTAAAAAAATGACGCGAACAATTTTGATATATTTTTCTGTTATACCGTTTTCCAACACGAGAAGACCATTGATATAAGCTGTCGCAATACGTCACAATAAATATCACAATAAACAGCAAAATGTTAGATAAATTCTATTAATGTGTCTTTTTGGGGTTATTACGGGTCAAGTTAATTTTATTTAGAAAAGGACTCTAACGATTTTGGCTAAATTTCATATTACATCGTTTTTGGGCTCAAGAAGCTCATTGAACTCGGTCGGATGCTTGAAAATTTTTATTTGTGTGTTATTTCGGGTCACTATGGCTTAAGGTCAAGTTAAATGTATCATCAAAACATCAAGAATGATATTTGAGAATAATCTATCCATTTGCATGCATAACTAATTTTGTCCAAACTTATCTTGGTCATTCCCACAAATTTAACTGTTATGGCATAACATCAACAGAGTCAAAACCAAAAAGAAGAAACAACACCTATGGAAAGGAATCGCCATTAGAGGTTTAATAATCATGAGTTTCGTTCGCCACAGAAGCTTAATGAAGAATTCGAGTGTGCAGCAAGGAGAGAAAATGTTGAGAAACATTGTTTTACACCCAATGGAACGTTTGATTCGTAGACGAAACAACTCGAGGCTCGACGCATCTAAAAATCATCAATGTATGCTACCAGGTGTATGTAAAATCTGTTGTAAACCCAAAGTCCTCCAAGATTTTTGTAGATTATATATCTGGAGGTGCTTAGTCAGGTAAATGTTTGGTCACTTGATCAAGGTTGTAAATTACGATGCCAGTTCGAATAGGCAGACTCGCTCTTCGAATGTTCTGCGTGAAGTGTAGATGTGCGACGCCGCTTGAAATTAAACAAGTAAATGCATTTTAAACAAACGGGCATCATATAACCAAAACGAAGTTAATCAGAGCTGCTATTAAACCTTTCGTGAGCGGTAAGAAGTATACATCCTTACTAAATGTTAATTATCAAATAAAACAGTGGTGCCAGAAATTTTAAACAGAAATTTAAATTTATAATGTATGCGAAGAACAGGTTTTTACTCATTATGAAACAAATTTGTTCGTAAAACCTAGTGTCATTCAATTATTTCAACATTTTAGCAAATAAAGTATTTTTTCGACGAAAGGGTTAAAACATTATACCTCTACAGTAGGTCAAAGCCACGCACGATGATCAGGTGATTTCGCTCCGTTTCAAACAATTGAAACCTAAAACTGGCTATAGCCCTGTAGGTAGGGGGTCTGCTCAGCAGTTAGAAAGAAAAAAGCACAAAAAATTTTGACTTGATTAAAACAACCTTTTTCCTCTCTTGTTGGCTTATTGTATCTACTATTCTCATTAAAAAAAATAATAATAATATACTTTGTAAATAATAAAAGGTATTAAGTGATTATTCAGACATTTTTCCTTTTCTTTAACTCTCTGACGTTATAATTTTTCAACATAACAAACATTTTAAAAATATGGAGTGAATTTACTCGTATTGAGGATTGTTATAAATTTCTGACACACTGAAATTGGCTTGATCCGAACGCTGAGCTGGACCACTCGTTTTGAAATTGAAAACGCTGCCTCTGAGGAACTAATTCATTATTATATCTCTGCAATATTTATAACATGTTCTTTGTCGCAATTCTTGTGTGAGTTTTCCTATATAAAAGAATCCCAAAATAATTTGGAAATGGTTTAAAATAAGATTAAATATCTTATCTTTCAGCCGATTTATATTCAATCGATGGAATTATTAAGACTGTGTTTGATAACAAATTAGCCGAATTGAAATTCAATCGAAAGTAGCGTATGTGTTTTATTGTGTTCACTTACACATGATCACCTAGTTCATGATTTTAAATAAGTAAATAAAAGGTAGGCGTCAGATGACGATTATAGTAAAAATCAAATTAAAACTTTTAGGTATGATTTCCAAAACTCTTTTTTAACATTATTGTAATGTTGTATGCTACTTTTTTGAAAAACACACGTACTAATTTTTATTTAAATTTAGTGAAGGTTTTAATTTCCGACGTTATAATTATTGAAGCAACTGTAAAACAGATGCAAAAGTTTTTAATTAATGCTACATTTAAAAATTAATATAAAAATGTCCTTAATCATGTAAAACAAAATTAAAAAGTGATAACTTCTTAGCAAAGTTAAAAATAAGTATTATGGAGTGTGGTTAATTGCAATCGAATTTAATGATAAAAATATATTGTGCATCTACGTATGAAACTGGTTACATGAAATCGAAAGGTGCACTAATTTATTTTGCGTCTGCTATACTGTAAAAACTTTAATCCGACAGATGTAAATTTACAGAAATCTTTATGTTTACTAAAATTTTACCTGTACGCTGAATAGGAAAAGTTGTAAATCTACACGATTAGTTTTTGTAATCTGTAACACGCAGAAATTTGTAGATGATTTGTAGTAGTAGATTTTTTACAAAAAAAAATCAGAATATTACTAAATTTTTTCTGTAACCCGGGTTGCAATTACATAAAGACGTTCTAGGCATCCCAATTTTCAAAAAAATTCCTAAAAACCTTTTAAAAAAAATTATACCCAGCATAAACGTGTATCTATCACATGAAATTTTGTTGTTGTTGTTACTAAAAAAGTTCCAGTTTCCTATAAAAATTAAGTAATTTTATATAGAATTTTTTACAGTGTATGCGTTAATAATTATTTTAAAAAAAAAATTGCTAGTTATCAAATTTGACGTCCAAGAATAATTTTGTTGCCATCAAATTCAATATTTTATTTGCATTTTATGACTAATGACAGCTAAGTTCGAACTCTGATTACAACACTTTCTGTGTATTTTGTGTTCGAAAAGTAAAACTTTGAATTGAAATAAAGTATTTGGCAAAATATTCGAAGTAACATGTTCGAAAAGTGTTTGATGTATTCTATTTTAATGCTAGCAATCTATCCGTTAATCGTAAAATAAAAAGAAAGGGAGAAGATAAATACCTTTAAAAATTAATCAATAAAATGAATGAACTTCGTGAAATGTGGTATTTGTAAGTAAAAAATCGTTTTTGAAACTACCAGCATTTCCCTTTTCTTTATAGTTAGCACGATAACAAGAATGAAAATTAGTTTCACATCTTTCTTTTATACACTGTAATTAACGTAATAAATTATTGGCAAAGATTGTTTTAAAAAATTAAAAGGAGTACTCTTTGGAACATTATAATTAATATAATAAATTATATGTAAAAGTCTTTTTAAAAGAGATTTCTTTTTATCTTTTGAATACATGTTCAAAACTAGAAAATAATTAATATATATGAGTGCAATTTTCAAAATGTCATAAATATGTAAAAACTTATATTTATTTTTCAATTCATTTAAAAGATTTATAGTGTGCTAATGTTTAAAACAATGCCAAAAACTTCTTTTTCAATACACTAAAAAGTACAATTTGAACAATAAATAAATAAATTTTAAAATAAATTAAATTAAACTAACACAATTTACTTGAAAAATTTCCTTTGAAAAAATATTTATGTAAAAGGTCTGACTGCTGGCAATTTTAAATAAATAAACTTTTGAGAAGAAGAAAATTTCAGCATATGCTGCTAGATTAGGAACATTTTGATTCAGCTCAGAATATATAGAGACACTTTTTGTTAAAATAGTTGCATCAAGCGCAGATTTTTCTTAAAAAAAAAAAAAAAAAAAAAAAAAAAAAAAAAAAAAAAAAAGAACTCTTGAAATAAAACGAAGCAGTATAATTTATAATGTATAAGGGTAATAAAGTCTTTCTTGCATTACAACTAATGTGCTCTTTAAAAGTAAGTTAATCTTCAACTACATCAGTTACATTCTAATTTAGTAATGAAAGCTATAATTTTTAAAATGAGCAATAATTTTTTTAATGCAAAGCCAATTTTTGAATATCAAACACATAAATTACTGCCGGTGTATTTTACTTAAAACAGTATACATTTTGATTTTAAATAAAAACATTTCATGAATTAAAAAAAATAATAATAATGAAATTAACTGAAAATATTTTAATAAAATAACAAGTTTAAAAAAATCCAATCTTTTAATGGAAAAGTGATTTCAAAGTCTATCTTTTTTTATCGTACAAAATATTTAGTAATAACTAAATGATATATTATTTATTTGTAAAATAAATTATTTTATTATTATTAAAATGTATTATAATTTTATATGTATTATTATAAATGTGGATTTAAATCCATTGCTTTTAAAACGATTTGTTTATAATTATTTTGAATAAGATGACAAATATGAGAATTGCAATGAGTAATTTCGTGTGTAATACATAATGCGCAGTCACTTAAGAACGCTAAAATTAGGACGGCTAAAATGTTTTGATGCATGTTGTGAAAAATAATAATAATAATTATAATAATGATAATAGTAATAATGATAATAATAATAGTAATTTATACTATTTTCTATCCCTTAAATAATCTCGTTACTATAAATCAAGCTTAAAAATATGTCACTTACTAAATATTCAATAATTTCAAGTATAATTTCACTGCTGTTTATTATTTGAAAAATTAAACATATGATTATATATCATCTTTCATCTTAATAAGCTTTAAAATTTTGTTACAGCATTCTTACTGTGTTGGGAAGTGTTTCTTAAGCCATGCTAAATGCAAGGTTTTTCGTTGTTGTTTCTTTTTTTTTTTTTTTTTTTTTCAAGATTTCTCATATTAAATTGTAATACAAGAGTGGAAATTCACACTTACCAACGATTGCTTTGCTGTTCATTTTAATGGCAAAGTAATTTTCAAATAGTGTCCAAATGAATGTATTTATAATAATCTTAAATACATTTTAAATAAATATATTTATCATGCTTTTATTAATTACGCATCAATATAAATTAACTGAACTTTAATTTTAATCTATGTTCAATTTTCACAGTCTATTTTGAATTACTCATGCAGGTTGTGCAGTTTTTAGAAAAAAGTATCATTGCATCAGTAATAGCACCATCTCTTATTTTGTTGGGTATTAACTGACGGCTCAACAAATTTGTTTTGGTGTTGACGGATAACATAGATTAGGCTATTCCGTCATAAAGAAATTACATAGAGGTGCTAAAATACTTCATTCCTGTTTGCTAAAATCTTTTTGGCTTCTAGGCTTGCCGCTGTGTATATAAAACAAAGATATATAGAGAGTAATAGACGTATGCATAAACATGTAGGGGTAGGGTGTCCAGCAAAAAGACACCGATTTCAAAATTAAATTTCTCAAAAACTAAGATCGATAGAATTATGCGATAAACGGTTCGTTTATTAGGTAAGCTGTAAAAATCTTATACAGAAGTTTCGAACGGTGAATATTTTGAAAAGATTTTTATCTGATTGCAAAGAATACTTGATTTGACATTTTTCTTTTTTTTTTAGATTGCTTGCAGAGAATGAAGTTTTCGGCTTACAGTGCCATATTTTAATGATTTTTGGAATTAAATTTCTGAAATTCGAAAATTTTTTTTAAAAATTTGTTTGAAAAGTAGTTAATATATATCACTGTAAGCCGAAAAACTCGTTCTCTGCAAGTAATCTAAAACAAGACAAATCAAGCATTTTTTGCACTCAGAACATGTTCTTTTCAAAATATTCACCTATCAAAACTTCTGTATAAGATTTTTATAGTTTGCCTTATAAACGAACCGTTTACCGCTTAATTAAATCGATCTTTGTTTTTGAGAAATTTAATTTTGAAACCGGGATCTTATTTTCTAGACTCCCTGTAACTACATAAATAAAAAAAAATGCGGCAGGGGAAGAAAAATTGTTTAGGAAATAATCTCTGTGAAAAATCAAATGCACTCTCAGGAAAAGAATCCTACACAAATTTACTAGAATTCTCCCAACAACACTAGGCTGCAAAATGTGGGCTTTATCACGTTTTTTACATTTCGATAATTTATTGTTACGTATTTTGCAAAGCTGAATGAAAAAATGACCTTAAATTTAAACCATTACATCAGAATTTTTCGCAAATCGTAAATTTCAAAGTTAAAAAGCCAAACATCATAAGCTATTCCTTTATAAAAGAATGACCTAGAGGCACTAAAATACTTCACTTTTTTAAAGTTAAAAAGTCAAAAAGTAGTGAAATGTGATACTATGAAATAAATATGGTGATTGCCTTTTTTTTTTCTTAAATTTAATAATTGATGTTTAAGCATTTTTTAATGTTAAGTCTGATTTTTTTTTTTTTTTTTTTTTTTTTTTTTTTTGTGTGTGTGTGTGTCACGATAGAATTATTCTGAAATCTCAAACTTTTACCACTCAGTATTTGAATCATATTCAGTAACCAAAAATCTTTACAGAATATTTTTTCCATCAAATATTTTTTTTTAGTCCGTCTGAATTTACGCAAAGCATAACAATCACCCGCAATTTAGATAGTTGCTGATCATATGAATGTTAACCCTTTACTGCTAAAATGCTAACAGAAATAAGATTGCATTGATTATGTGTCTTTACTACAATAGTTTTGCATCAAAATGAGTGGGCATTCTCAGTATCGATTCAAGCAGGATCACGATAAATTGGTTTGTCAGAGAAATATGTCTCATTTTAAAATGGTCTATCGAATTAGTTGAATCTATGAATTCCTGATGTCTCATTTTAAAAAGCAATTTCTGGTGTTTTATCTTCCGAAATTAACAATACAGAATCATTATCTATCATGGAATAGCAGTTAAATACAATTGGCGATGAATTAATTGCATGTAAATTAATTGCATAACTATTGCATAATTAAGTACGTTATGAATTAACTATGTATGACATTAAGTACGCATGATAGGATTCAATAGAATGAAGAAAATCTTTATTAATCTCTTTTAAATTTTATTTCTATTTTCATACAATTTGAAATGAATTAACAAAATTCTACAAAGATTGTATGTAGTGAATTTCAAACTATTTGGTAGGGTAGTTTTTGTATGTTATATGCGGACAAACGCATGGACCAGACGACGACTATAGGTGCTACATATCTACATTATAATGGCAAAACATATCTATGCCTAACGCATACGTCATTTTGCGAATGGCAGCATTTTGAAATTTGAAATAGAAATATCGGTTTTGCAATTTTTGCTACTACATATTTTTTAATTTCTAAACATCACACATTTTCAATTTTTACACCATCGTATAGGGAAGAAAATGTGCTATTAAATTAATTTTGTTTGAAAAATCTATCCTAAATTACTTTTAAGATTTTTTTTAATATCGTTTTTGTAATTATGGCAACAAAAGAACTTCATATCTATTAAAAGTACACGGAAAAAAGCAGATTACTGTATCTTTTCGTTGTCAGTTAAAAAATATTAAATTAAAATACGTGCAATATAAAAATATCGTCGATTGTAAAACCCGATAAATTTTTATTTTATTTCGTTTTTCAATTAAACGATTTTTACTTTATTACAAACTTACTTTACATTTAATACAACACTTTCTCATTACAAAAAATGTATTTTAAAGAATAGTTGTGTGAGTTATTTTCTCCGCTTTTACTTAATTCATATCAAACAGCTGAAAGAATTTAAATTCATTAATCCGTGTGGTAAAATCTTTTCCCGAATTTTCGAGAAATATCAATGAATGGTTTCCGCTAAAACATGGAGTTATTACAACAAATGAAGGCATATAAAGTAGAGGTCTGCACGGGCCGGGCCTCGGCCCGAAGTCCGAGCCCGGCCCGGCCCGCGGGCCGGGCTCGGGCCGATTTCCAATAATGGCATTCGGGCCGGGCCGGGCCGGGCCTAGTCACTAATCTTTTCGGGCCGGGCTGGGCTCAGGCCTTAATTTTTTTGCTGGAGTATCGGGCCGAGCGTAACATTTTTTTTCCGTACGAAGCCGAGACTGATTCCATTCTTCCTAGTTTTCATGGACCAAAATAATCAGTTCCTATTGAATCTTCCCATATGTAAAGCCTTTTCTCAACTTTTTATAAATCAATAATATTTGGCTTTGTCCAAAAATTTGTGCAAAAAAAGCATATACTTTTAAGCCGTCATTATTCTACAATTAAACATTAGAATTTATTCCTTTTAAAGAATCGTAGATTACTAGGCATTTAAAATAGAATTAAACACGCACACACACACACACACACACACACACACACACACACACAAAAAAAAAAAAAAAAAAAAAAAAAAAAAAAAAAACATGATTATGATGGAATTTTTTTTTTTTTTTTAAACTGAAAACTGAAAGTTTCTTTTAAAATGTTCATGCATGCATAATAAATACAACAATACGGGAAAAAAAAATATTAAACATTTACATCTGTTAAGAAAGGAATGCATTTTTTTTTTTCGTTCCAAAGCGATTTAGTCTTTGGAAATTTTACCATGTACCGCTTTTTCGATTTTTTGTCTCCATTACAGGGAATATGGATTAATAATACTAGTGATAACTGAAACATTTACATTTAACAAACAAAGATTCATTTAAAAGCATAAATAACGCAGCCTACGGCACTTTTGCATAAATGGAGATTATAAACATGGAGAAAAAGACTAATATAATTTTTTTTGGTCAGAACTCTTCCATAAGATTAAAGATCAATGTTCTGTAGAAATTCACTCGAGCCGGGCCGGGTTCGGGCCGAATTTTAAACTTTTTTCAGGAACGGGCCGAGCTCGGGCCGAAATTTTAACTTTCGGGCCGGGCCGGGCTCGGGCCGAAATTTTAACTTTCGGGCCGGGCCGGGTCGGGCCAATATTTCTTTCGTTCGGGCCGGGCCCGGGCCTGGAAATTTCGGCCCGTGCAGACCTCTAATATAAAGCATTAGATACTCAATTTACTTCTTGAATGACGGCATTGTCTTTTTGCTGTGTTTGTATATTATTTTGCGATAATGACGTCATATGTATATTTTTCTATTGATTTTGTTTCAAAAATGATCGTAAAACAGGGATGCAAATGACGTCATTTTAATAAAAAAAAAAAGCCTGTATTTTAATTCATTAAACTGAAATATGTTTTGTAGAAGTGAGTCATTTTGATCCCAGCTTCTTTTCAATACTTCCGATGTGAAAATACTTCACTCTCGAAAATAACGTAATCGAAATCACACACTGATAAAACACAATGTTTTACAAAAATTTAGAGTGTCTTTGTAAGAGCTATGACATACAGTAGTGCATGATGTGACTGAAAGTCTTTGACCAAAAAATGGCTATTTATGATACAGAACTCGATGACCATCGACTTGATGAATTACCTCTGCCGAGTTAGACAAGCAAATAAAGAAGTTCTTTGTAATAATTCAAGTTCGAGACTATGAAAATCGTCATTTTACCTTATATGACGTTTCAAGAATATTGTCTATCGTATTTATTGCATGCAGATTATTTCAGAAATTTTCATTTACACTTAAAATAATCTAAATAATTTAGTATCCCTTTCCAGCTAATAGCAATCGAGACTTCAAATTTTTTATTTTAATGATTTTAAAGTGATCAAAATAGCATACAATAAAAAAAATGGTGAATACAGATATGAGAGGTGCATATGTAAATTTTGAGATAATGAAAATGATATTGGATTCATATTTCATGGGGAAAAATTCTATGATTAAGTCAAAGTGGAATGCATTTTTCTGTTTTATTATTATTATTATTATTATTATTATTATTATTATTATTATTATTATTATTATTATTATTATTATTATTATTATTGAATACCTATTTGTGAATTTTAGTGTAACTATAATTTGTTTATGAGTTAGACTTACAAATAAAATGTGCATTTTTTTTTACAACTAATAACCTACAACTAATTTTGTAGGTTTATTATAAATCTATGAAACGGTTTCTTTCTAAATATTTCTTTCGTCGAAATTCAACGAGTTTTACCTTGTTTATGTAATCACGAACACACTAAAACTAATAGCTATTTCTAAACTCACTGCTTTTTTCAGAAACTGTTTTATTGAAAATTGGAATGTTTGCATAATACTACATGCTATTTAAAATCAATAAGTTCAAAAAAGCCAAACGTATGTGTATGTATATACTTAGTCTCTATAAAGTTCCTTTAGCTCATTAGCTTTTACTAAAATAAAATGATAACAGAATTCTGATTCAGCAGAATGTTTCTAATTAAAACACAAGGTAAAAATTTGAAATAGTAATTAACTTTTAATTAGTGAAAAAGCATGTCGCCTTAAAGAAACAAAAGAAAACCTACTCCCACTGATTAAATACATAAAAAAAAATAATTGAGATATTCCGTCGAGCACTTAGGTGAAAAAAAAAACCTAAGTTGACATGAAACAAAAGAAATTTAAGACTAATTAAAATTAATTAAATGTCAAGGATGTTTAACCTTACTTAAAGGAGCGTTGTGCATTGCACATTTAAAATGCAATTTGCGTTATTTTAGTATTCATTGATTATAGATTAATATAATATATCTTTTATGTTCCTAATTAGTAAAACTGAGGGCATTTGTTTTTCCTTGTGATTATTTAAAGATAAAAAAAATAATTTTAAAATGTCAATTATCAATTGCTAAGTACCGTACAAAGTTTTTTGATTTAGACTTGGTTTTGTTATGTTTTTTTTCTGATTAACGTGTTAAAAAATAAGGCTATGTATTATTTTATTGGGATTCATTTATTGATGTGATAAATTTATTATTTTGGCAAGCAAAGTATCCCTAGATTTATTTGAACACTACCGTAAGATAAAAGCATCTGAATCATAAAAAAAATCAATATTTGTTATGCACGGAGATAGTATGTCAGAAAAAAAGTAATATTTTACTTTTAATTTTACCGCAGTAAATAACAAATGAAAACGTAATTAATTCTAAAATTAAAACAAGCTCGCTTTTGCATATTTGTACTAACTTATGACATCTCAAAGTTATGAATTTAAAAAGCAAATAATAATATACGTAATTAATATAGTTTTAGATAGTAATTTTAAAAAGTTATTTATTGGAGCTAAGTAATTTTTAATTTCATTTATACAGAAAGAGGTGTTACAAAGGAATTTCTTTTTTTATTTCCGGTTTTCGACGGATTGACACGTTTTAAAATTCCAAGATCCCGAAAACAAATTTTTACAAAATGTATGTCTGTCCGTTCTATGTGAGTCCTATTTGTGTCATCTAAAAGTGTTTAAATCTATTCATATAATTAAACCAAACTTCATATATATGTATTTGCAAGTCCTGGTTGAAATTGATGGTATTCGGCCCAAAAGAGCCTTTGGGATATTTTTTTGTGTCATCGAATAGTGCATGAAATTATGAATACAATTGTACCATACTTCATAATTACGTTTTTGATTATGGACATCAGTACCCATATGAAAATGGAGATATTCCCCCATAAGGGAACGCTTGAGGGGTGATCTCTGTACAATCTTTTGTATATTTGCAATTTAACTGTAGAATTTATGAATATTTATTGACGAAATTTTATACTTAGAAGAAATGTAATAGGTCGAGTACTGTCTAAAATTTTCAAAAAAAAAAAATCGCCACAAAGGGAAGTTCCTCCTACTTCCCTAAAAATAATCTTAAAGTTATAAATATATTTAGGCTTAAATCAAGCTTCAATAGGCAAGGAAAAAAACAACGGTTTTACCCGTTTGTACTATTTGACTTACGACCACAAAGGAATAAATTTAAATATAAGAACAATGTATAATAATGAACAAGGCCTTAGTTTTTAAGTAACTTATCTTGAAAAATTTACTATTATTTTATTATTATTATCATTATTATTATTTTACTTTATATATTGTACTACTTTATATGTTACTTTATATATTATGTTACTTATGACACGCCATTTTTTTTCTACGAAAAAATCTTTTACTTTAAAAAAATGGCGAATTTTCAGAAATTTTCCATCTTTCAGATGAAGAAATTCTGAAACTAATTAAATTTTTTTAAATTGTTTGTCACATATGGTTTTATATTTAGATTCTATATCCAAAACTTTTTTTTATCAAAATCACTCGATTATTTTAGGATCTAATGGGGATTTTCCGGGAAAGTGAAATTTTTCGATGAGCTAAAAAAACTTAGACACTTCTAACTTGCTTTAAGTTGTTGCACAATTTTATCAAACACATGAATTAAAATATGTATAAACACTCGGATAAAATTTAATTACACTAGCCGCCCTTTGCAACCAGTTTGGCCTCCTTTAAATTTATACTAAACATTGCATCATAATACGTTTATTCATAATTAAATTTTACCTGCTCAATTGTGTGCCAAAACAGAAAATTCAAAAACTTGGTATTTTTATACTGGCCGGGCACCAGTGGTAATTCGCCAAACAATCTTACTGTGGTATTTTTTCGTATTTCACTAATTTCATTTAAAATATAATCCTTTCACTTGTAGCCTCCATGAACTTGTCAAAATTAAATCTTTGACAACGAACGGCCAAACTATATTTTTGTTATTGAAAAGAATAAATTTTTGTGTTTGTTGTTAATATGCAAAAAGCGTTCTATTTATTTTTATTTTACCAATAACTTAATATAGTGAAGTGATTTTAATTAATTTTTGATATTAGGTAAAATGGAAGGATTTTAATTAATTACTCGATATGTTGTAAATAGAAATAGCGCAATACCGGCTAGTGCACACTCATTTCATTTATAATGCATAGCTTTAATTTTAAACTGAATCATTTAAAATTCATGACTTGTATTTTTTTTTTTTTTTAAGTAACAGAAAGCAAAAAATAATAATATTTTAAAACTCCATAATTTCAGCGAAAGAGAAAAATGTAAATAAATCAGATTTATCTTTCTCTAAATCCTTCTAAATTACTTTTACACAATAATAGATGATTTGCGTTTTATTAAGATGTTACTACTGAACAATTAACAAATAATCGTGATTTTTGTACCGCATACGTAAGCGTAGTATACATATAGATATTATAAATAAAAATAAAATGCTCAGAGAAAAATTGATGTGAGTGGGCGCGACTTCCCATTTCCTTTAAAGGGAAAGAATCTTCATTATATATTTCAAAATAATTTCTAATTTATTTGGCTTCATTGTGTTAATTTTGTGTGAAACTAGATTGTGTATGTTTTCAATAGCATAATTAATGAAAATAAAGAGGTGTAAATTCTCTTATTTAAAAATCGATTAAAATATTTTAAAATTTATAACGAAAGAAATGTGATCTAAGTACATCTAAAAATCCATTTAAAAAAAGTAAACGGCTTTATATATATGTGTATATTCTCTTTGTTCTTAATTTTAGAAATCTAGTGTAGTATAACGTATGTGGTCTAAGATAATTTTATCCTTCCAATGCAGCCTAAGACATCCAAAAGTTTGCACAATCAAGAGTGAAGTTCAGACTAGAAGCCGACTATAAGATGTTACGTAATTATATAATTGCGAACGCACCTAAAATATTTTATAAGTAACCTTTGAAAACAAAGTCAATAAAATCAAAGGTTAAATTTTTATGTTAACATATACATTATTAAAAAATTAAAGTTACACTGCATACATGCAGCAGAAGACATTTTCCTTTACTTGCAAAGTGAATACCGAAAAAGTATGCACACATTCCGAAAACAAGCCTTAACATAAAAACTTCTTCAAAAGAAAATATATATATATATATATATGTTGTTAACACTTTCGCTGCCGCTTACTTGAAGAGGTAATGATGGTTAATGCCGCACTGTAAAAGTGAGTTTTTCCCGGAAGCCGATTTACTTTTTATAACAAAGAATCAGTGAAAGATTTTCCCGCGCCAGCGCGTGACTGGCTATTGGACATCACCCCACATCACGCGCTGGCGCGTGAATGGTCCTTTAACGTCGGCCCAATATTACGCGCTTTCAAGTGAGCGGCAGCGAATGTGTTAAAGGAAGCATAATGTTAGGGTTTAATTTTGAAAAAAAATATTTTTTAAAGAAAAATGTCCTAATTTTGACAATCGAGGAGATTATCTTAAATTCCAATTCACTTGAATGAAACACCTTCGAGTATAAATTTCAAAATGTAATCCGGTCTTCCTAATTCTTTGATGGCATTGTGCTAATCGTGCATTCAAAGTTAATGCTTCGGTATCTTCAGTAACATTCATAACAGAAAAGAAACATGCGTAAAATCCCTTTTTAAAACAATCCCTGCGGTGAAACTCGATGTTTTCCATTATGATACACTTCAACCAATTTAATCACGGAGAGATCTAAGCGCTTCGTTTAAAAGTTTTTTTTTTTTTTTTTTTTTTTTTTTTTTTTTTTTTTTTTAAGTTAAAAAAAAAAAAGTAGTAACGAAAAAAACGTGATCTAAGTAACATTTGAAAATTAAGTCAATAAAATAGAAACCTGGATCACAGCCAGAAGAAGAGTTTTAAGAGAATTTTTACAGAATTATGTGCTGTTCATTCGGTTTTACAATAAAAATAATTCCCAAGTTACTCTTTTATGCTGCGGTCGTATTTTCCTTCCGATAAGTGAAAAAAATGAGAAATCAATTACGAAATGTTTATTGTATTAGCTTTAATGCTTTATTTTATATTAAAAAAGATAAGAAAATGAATTCCACCTATGTTCGGTTTCATTTTATTTTTGACCTTTTTGATAAAACGATAATGAAAATTGGTGTGGTGTAAACTCTCGATTTGAATGATCGGTAAATGCCTCGTCTTGGATATTCCGAGATATTTCGGATAATCGAATGTGTACAAATTTAGATGAAACATTTTCAAAACAGGACAGAAATTATCAAATTTTTACGCAAAAATACATTAATAATTTAATTAATACGAAAGAAATGAAGATAAATTTTAACATTGTTTAGATCTACAATTAATACAGAGTAAAAAAAAAAAAAAAAAAAAAGCATAATGTTAAAGCTTATTTTGGAACAAAAATTTTTTTAAGAAAAATGTCCTAATTTTGACATCGATGAGATTATCTTAAATTCCAATTCACTTGAACGAAACACCTTCGAGTATAAATATCAAAATATAATCCAGTCTTCCTAATTCTTTGATGGCATTGTATTAATCGTGCATTCAAAGTTAATGCTTTGGTATATTCAATAACATCCACAATAGAAAAGAAACATGCGTAAAATCCTTTATTAAAATAAAAAATAAAAATTCCTGAGGTGAAACTCGATGTTTTCCATTAAGATACACCTCAACCAATTTAATTACGGAGAGATCTAAGCGCATCGTTTAAAAGTATTTTTTCTTTTTTTTTAAGTTAAAAAAAAAAAAAAAAGAAGTAACGAAAGAAACGTGATCTAAGTAACATTTGAAAATTAAGTCAATAAAATAGAAATCTGGATCACAGCCAGAAGAACAGTTTTAAGAGAGTTTTTGCAGAATTATTTGCTGTTCATTCGGTTTTACAATAAAATAATTCCCAAGTTACTCTTTTATGCTGCGATCGAATTTTCCTTCCGATATGAGAGAAAAATGAGAAATCAATTAAGAAATATTTATCGTATTAACTTTGATGCTTTATTTTAAATTAGAAAAATGAGAAAACGAATTTCACCTGTGTTTGGTTTCATTTAATTTTTGACCTATTTGATAAATAAATGATGAAAATCAATATACAGTACACTCTAGATTAACTTTTGATAAACTCTGGATCGGTAAATGCCTCGTCTTGGATATTCCGAGATATTCCGGATAATCGAAAGTGTACAAATTTTGATGAAACATTTTTAAAAAAGGATAAAAATTATCAAATTTTAATGCAAAAATACATTAATAATTTAATTAATACAAAGGAAAATTAACATAAATGTTAATATTGTTTATATCAACAGTTAAAATAATGTAAAAAAAAGCATAATATTAAGGCTTATTTTCGAACAAAAAAAAATTTAAAGAAAAATGTTCTAATTTTGACAATTGAAGAGTTTATCTTAAAAACCAATTCACTTGATGATTACACCTTCGAGTATAAATTTCAAAATATAATCCTGTCTTCCTAATTCTTTGATGGCATTGTGTTAATCCTGCATGCAATGTTAATGCTTCGGTATTTTCAATAACATGCACAATGGAAAAAAAACATAATTAAAATCCCTTATTTAAAAAAATCTCTGCAGTAAAACTCGATGTTTTCAATTATGATACACATCAACAAATTTAATCATGGAGAGATCTAAGCGCTTCGTTTAAAAGTTTTTTCTTTTTTTTTTAAGTTAAAAAAAGAGGAAGTAACGAAAGAAACATGATCTAAGTAACATTTGAAAATCAAGTCAATAAAATAGAAACCTGTATCACAGCCAGAAGAAGAGTTTTAAGCGAGTTTTTTCAGAATTATGTGCTGTTCATTCGGTTTTACAATAAAAATTATTCCCAAGTTACTCTTTTATGCTGCGATCGCATTTTCCTTCCGATATGAGAGAAAAATGAGAAATCAATTAAGAAATACTTATTGAATTAGCCTTGATGCTTTATTTTATATTGAAAAAGATAAGAAAACGAATTGTTTGGTTTCATTTTATTTTTGACCTTTTTGATAAAAGGATAATAAAAATTGATATAGAGTAATCTCTCGAACCACCGGAATGATCGGAAAATGCCTCGTGTCAGCATATCATAAAGAGTTGAAATAACTCAAGTGAACGAGCTGTTTTTAAGCAATTTAAATCAAGATGAGTGATTTGAAGAAGCAATTTAAATTAGTTAAATGAGTTAAAAAACAACTCATTCCAATCTAATAAATTATAGCTCTTTCCTGAGAAACCAAATCCATTCTTTTAAGAGTGTTGGGGGGAAAAAAGGACAGAAACTGTGAAATTATTAAGCGAAAATATATTAAAAATTGAATTAATACAAAGGAAATGAACACAAATTTTAACATTGTTTAGATCTACAATTAGTACAATGTAAAGAGAAAAAATAGAAGTGTAGTTTATCTCATTTTTTTGTGAAGAATTAAATGATAGAGGTCTGTTTACGTTTTTCAATTATTTTTCATTGAATTTTATCGCTCAAATTTCTCAATATCATTTTTTTTAGCTGGTATGTTTTTATCTATTTCCTCCATAAGTAACGCCTCAGTATGTACTAACGCTTCAGCGTGGCTTAATTTTGGATAAGTTACACGATTTTCTTCATTATTTCACATTTTTCGAAATCCCTTGTTTCTTCTGAACCACAAGCGACACGCGGCACAATATCATTGTCACTTAAAACTTCGTAACATTCCAATTTCAAATCCATTGTTGCACTTTTTTTTCGTCAACATTTTCAGAAGAATTTCACATTCTTAAATCTTTTGCAATTTTTCTCTGCAAACTTAGCTAATCATCTAGATATCATCGTCTTCTATGGGAATTTCATTTGATCCATCCCTTATGGTTTCTTAAATGTGGTACTTTTTAGTATTTTCTAAGCAGCAGCATCATAATAAATTGCATGAAAAACTCTAAGAATTTTACCTTTCCAATTAATCCGCAACCCGGACAATCTGATACCTGTTAATCAAGAATCTATTTATTTTTAAGCTTAATTGAAACACATTTTTAAAAATAATTGTTTAACAAATGTTAATTTTATCGAGTGTAGTCAGTATGGAAAAGAAAAAGATAAATCTTTATCAAGAATTTTGATGTTTTGTAGCCAATTGTTATTCAGAAATTGTAAACTCACTACCTTGTAAATTATTTTCCCTATAAACTTTATAGTATTATGAAAATCAAAATTTATATCGAACAATAAAAAAAAACAGAATACACCCAGTGAACGAGTTGTGATAGAGAGTCTTTCGAAATAAGTGCTGTTCATTAGATGGTGTTCCTTTTTTGATAGAATTATTTCTGAGTTGCTATTTTATGCTCTGATACCATTTTCTTTTAGAATGAAAAAATTGAAAAATGCATATGCGTATTAAAAACTATTTATTTCAAATAAGATAATGCTGCAATTCAGAGTTCAACAATCACATGATTTTTGTAGTTGCTCCAATTTATAAAGAAAATTAATGCACAGTAGGCTATAAAAATAATTTTAAAAAAGAACTTATATAATTAAACCTCCAGATTGTCATATAAAATATATAATCACATGGAAATTGTCTTATAATAATTTATGTCTGAAAGTTTTCATGTTAAATCACAAAGTTTTCATATAGACCGGTAGACGGTGGCACAGACAATCACCTCATCAAGTTCACGGATAAAATTCTAGAATTAGTTAAATATCTATTCGCACATTAAAACGCAATCAGTCTGCTAAGTCATATCATTGTGGAAAATACATAATAACCCGATTTTAGCGGTTGACTTGTAAGTTTACCATTGTGTTTTCCTGCTCCCAGTCTACCATGTTTTCATACACTTTGATGCAAGAAAACACAATGGTAACCTATGGGTCATTCACTAAAATCGGTTTTTTAAATGTTTTGCTCCAAGATATGAATCGGCAGACCGATTGCGTTTTAATATTCGAATCAAGATTTAACTAATCACAGAATTTAATTCGTTAACTCGGTGAGGTGAATGTGTGTTTTGCCTCCTCCCGATCTAAATCGAATACCAAATTTTAATATTCTAATCCACTTTTTGAGTACAATTTAAGTTAGGATGCACACCGTAAAGACATTCGATCAAGTAGTTTAATAGTAATGATGATTTAAAGTTTAAAACTTCTAACATTAAATTCATTTGCAATCGTTGCGTTAAAATTGCTATGCAAGATTTTTAAAGAAACTACTCAGAAAGTACTTTACGAAAAGAGCTGTAATTTCGAATTCGTATGTTTAAAGTTTGTAGAAAACGACTTCAATTAAAAGAATTATAGATTAAAATTCATATGTATATATATTACTTTTTTTTTCGAAAATAATTAATTTCTAACGTTATGCATCTTCGAAATAAATTTTAGAACAAATTACGAATCGTTACCAGTAAGTGTTTAACAAGAGAAAAATCTTAAAAGCTTCATATTTTCGAATCCAAAATTACAGTTCATTTTACCAAATATATATATCTGAAAAACTACACACATTGAATGCGTTTTGAAACAAAGGATGTTCGAGACACATTTCTATATAAGTTCTATTTATTTAGTTAAGGATGTCCGGGGCATAAAAAAATCTTAAATTTTTCTAAAATAATTTTATTGCACTAAAGATTTTTTTCTGCTTAAAATGACACATAAATAATGTTTATATCTTAAGTGAAATAGGAAAGTTTATTATTTTTGGTTTGTTTGTTTTCTAAATCTACCTTTCAAGCGCTGGTTATCATGATAACAATGTCTTGTGAAAATGCGTTTTTCTTCATAATGGTTTTTTTTTCACCATTTATCACATTTAAATTGTTACAACTCAAGAACCGTTAAAGATAAATGGTTCAAACTTAGAGTTTAAGCTTTTTCAATTGCTTTGATTTAATTTTGATTCTGCAAATTAAAAAAATATATACATTTGTTTTATATATATATATATATATATATATATATATATATATTTAAAGTTACATAATTTTTTAAAAGATTTTTACTTTAAATATTTTTAATTTTTATTTAAATTAATATTTTTAAAAGGCTGAATCAAAATTAAAATTTATATATTTCTGCTTCTTTAAATGAAAATAAATTGAAATTCTATAAATAATATTTCGAGTTATAACGATTTTAAACTACCCCACTTTTTTAATAAATTTAAATCTTATATATTTTTTTAAATTCTGAGAAGTTTTATCATGTGATTTTATTGATAAATAATGTGGTTAACCATCCTAAAAAGATTCAGAATTTTAATTCAATAAATAAAAATTACTTTAAAATATATCCCGTATCTCCTTAAAATTTTGAATTTTTTTGTAATAGTTATCCGTATTATCCGTAAACAAAATCCTATAATAAAACTTCGCATATTTTTTTATTTCAAATTTAAAATTTATTAAAAAGTTGGACAATGAAAAATCGTTGTAATTTGAAATTTTATTTGTAGAATTTATTTATTTTTACATTTAAATAAACAAAAATAAATAAGTAATAATTTTGATACAGCATTTTTAAAAATATTAATTTAAATAAAAATTTTAAATATTTAAAGTGAAAGTTAAAAACATTCCTCTGATGTAACTTTATACGGAAATCATATTTTCAAAAGTATATATATATATATATATATATATATATATATATATATATATATTTAATTTGCTGAATCGTAATTAAAATAAAGCAATTGAAAAAGACACATTCCACGTTTTACTAAATTATCTTTATTGTTTCTTGTCTTATAATAATTTGAATATGATAACTGATTAAAAAAAAAAACCCATCATGAAGAAAACGCACTTTCACAATAAATCATTTCTACGACAACCATTGCTTGTAAGCTAGATTTTTAAACAAACCGAAACGAAAAATTTAATATTTCCTATTCTAATTAAAATAGAAACATGATTAAAACAACCTTTAAGCATAAAAAACGCCCCAAAAATTTTGTAATGCAATAAAATATTTTTAGATGATTTGAAAATTTGTGTGCCATGAGGCCCCTTAAAAAAGTTTTATATTAGATATTACAAATTTTAAACCACCATAATTTTTAATTTGTTTCACCCAATAATTACTGTTTGATATTCTAGGATAACATTTATCAGAAGGTCCAATATTAAAATTAAGTATTCATATTGATTATTCCAGAGTTTGTACAATTTTAGTATTAAAAAAAAAAAAATCCCTAAGCCTTTTTTTTTTTTTTTTTTTTTTTTTTTAAACGCAAATTTGAAGGAAACAAAACTTATATTCAAATAGCTAGTTGTTTTTTTTTCATTCTGGGATAATTTGGTAATAAAAATCTCTATGATTTTTTTTTCTTCTTTTTCTTTTTTTCTCTCTCTTTTTTCCTTACTTCTCTCTCTTTCTCGCTTTTTTGTGGGGGGGGGGGGGGGGCTTTTTGTATCTGGAATTTAATTCAAAATCATTTTTAAACATCACAATGTAAATCAAAACAACCAAATTGCATTCCATAAATACTTTGTTTTTAAAATGACGTGCCTGAACTGAAACACATATTAAAAAAAATTATTTAATTATGATATTAATTAATTCGAGTTCATTCGACTTAGAGAAGAAAAAAAAAAGGATAATTTATTACAAAGAATTTTCGCTTTTTTACCGTAAATTGTTATTCAGCGGCTATAAATCCATCTTTTTATAAACTATTTCTATTATTTATTATACAATGCGAAATTTGAAAATCAAGTAAACAAATAAGAACTTGGAAATTTGCCACAAAAAGAGTGGTAGTGAAGTTTCTTTAGAAATTTCTTCTTTTCTTTCGGTTTTCCGAAAGGATTCTTGCAAAGTTATCCATTTGTGTTGGGATTGCATGTTTCTTTAGATATCTGTCGAAGATGAGAAACAAATTGTTGTTTTATCTTTAACGATTATTGTGTTACATTTTATATCATAACGGAATTCCACTTATTTAATTTTTGCCGAATAAAAAGCACTTAAGTCATAAACTTGTACTGAACGAAGTTATTAAATATACAGGAATTACAATGCATTTACCTCGTCAAACATATTATTATAATGATTAGTATTTATACTATGGGGCTTTACATTTTAAAATAATGAGTCGAAGTCAGTTTAAATAAAAAACAAGTTGAAACATTAGACAAAAGAGATATTTGACATACATAGCAAAATATCTTGTAATTAAATCATTTTAACTAATGCCAAAAAAAAAAAAAAAAAAAAAAAAAGATTAGTATTTATGTTTTTTTACAGAATGATTAAACTTTATATACTTTATTAAACAACGATGATTATACTTTATCACAATATACAATGATTACAATTTATACTTTAGAACTTAACATTTAAAAATAATATGCCAAAGTCAGTTTAGATAAAAAAAATAAGATAAAAACATTGGATAAAAGAGGTATTTGACATACATAGCAAAATATTTTGCAATTAAATGATTTTAACAAACGCAAAAAAAGAAAGAAAGAAAGAAAAGAAAAGAAAAGAAAATAAAGAAACAATGAAAGAAATTATTTATCACAAATAAACAAGTACGTAAATGAAAAACCACAATCATTTATAACGAATAAACAAATACGTAAATGAAAAACCGAAATCATTTATAACAAATAAACAAACAAGTAAATATGCTCGAATATTGCACAAAGTGTTTCGTTTAATATTAATTTCAAAATACTTCATCCTTTAATCCAACTTATTAGTTTATAATTATTAAAAATTTTAACTATAAAATGATTGCAAAAGGAGGTATTTTTTAATCAAATTAAAAAAATTAAAGTAAAAAAATTTAAAGAAATTCTAAATTCTAAATTTTCAAAAATGTAGAAGAAATTTTAATAAATTCAAAATTTCGAAAATTTAGCGGAAGTTTAAGCAAAATTTAAAACATCTATAAACAAAAAACCGTTTAAACGAAAGTTGGAATACAGAGATTTCTGAGGAATTTAGAGAATGCTCAAGCAAAATTTGAAATTTCGAGTGATCTCAAAACAAAACAAGTTGCTTAAAAGAAATTTGAAATACCAAACTTTCAGAAATTATTGAAAGTTTAAACAACATTTAAAATTTCGTAAATTCTTAAAACAAAAATTTTTCAATTAAAAAAGTAGTAGTTAAAATATTTTTCAACAACTTTTGACCTTAAAATGAAGATAAAAATTACAAAAATTCTGTAAAATTGAATCTATTAGATAAGAAAATCTATCCAGAGTGAAAAATGCAAACAGCTCTTTTCAAAATTTAAAAAAAAAAAAAAAAAAAAAAAAAAAAAAAAAAAAAAAAAAAAAATTAAACGATTTTCAAAACAGAAATCTTTTGTATGGCAGGTGAATGCGTTATCACGGAGCCATCTTGCACACTCAAAAAAAGACTAAAATTAAGATTCTATTCTAAAACCTAAATCGCAGAAATGGTCAGATGGCATTAAAATAATTAAATTAAAATAATGTATGACTTTTTCTAAATTTTATGAGTTGCAGTGTGATCAGAGGTATTTAGTTAGAATTATACAAAAATTCAAGTTTCTAACCTATACAGTGTCCGAGAACGAATTCTGTGACATACGCACAAAATACTGAGATGAATATGTTTTCGTCAAATTAAGTAAACACTTTTATGAGCATTAAAAAAGTTTATTTTTAACTTAACCTTTCGCGACGGCAGCTTTTTAATCTTTAATCTTTTGTCACCGATTTTTAAAAACAGAAATTTGTTCTTTTTTTAATCAAGAAATTGCTCCGATTAATTAAGGCAAAATTTACAGTAAAAATTTACCTGTGTGGTAAACAAGGATTCTGAGCCCTTCATGCGGTATACCTGTCGCTCGACACCAAAGGGTTAAATATACAGTACATTCCTATGAGAAACAAAATTATGAATTTCTTTTATCTTTACTTATTTTATGAAGATCTTCGGATAAATTACATAATACATAAATAATATAGGAATTCAGATTTAATATTTAAAGTAAAATTTACGAAATTAATTAAAACCAATCTGTAAAATATTATTCTTTCGGAAAACACAGGGCGGGGACAGATTGTGAAATATTAAAGTTAGATTTCTGTGTTGAATGAAATTAAAACTTGTGATTAATTTAAAGCTAGCTTGATGTCAAGTTTAATCAGCCAAATCAGGTACATCAAAGCTCAGCATTCTCTGATCTTTAAGGAATAGGTGATGCCTATCAAATATTCTTAAAGGTATTAAAGAAATATAAGGTTTCTTTTGTGCATAAGTTATATAAAGAACATTAACACAAATTGTGGTGTTATATAGTACGAAAGTGAGCACAAATTAGGCATCACGCATTATGTACATGGATTCTTCTTCAACCAATTTTTTAAAGTGTTATTGATACGTCGTTAAAACCAATATATATGTATATATATCTGATTAAAATAAAGTTGTACGTGTGAAACTTTAAAAAAAAACTTTAAATAGTTTATCGATTTATCAGAAGCACTCTATAAGGATACATATGTATAACCTTTATAAAATATTATATATTATCGGCTATATTAAATAGATAACTTATAAACTACGTTTTAGGACAATGTTCAAACATGAATTTAAAATGTGGAATGATTATAAATGAAGATTTAAGAGAAGATCCAAACAATTATAAATGAAATTTTAAATAAGATTCAAACATGGTAATTTGTTACATTGGAAAAATGATTAATATGATTCAGCAGTTTAATGCATCAAACAAATTGGATAAAAGACATATTTATAAAATTAATAAAATTATCAGCATCTATCTCGATAAAAGACATATATACATAGTCAAATGTTTTTTAATTAAATCATTTTAACGAATTAAAAAAAAAAAAACGAATTCATTTATTATATATATATATGGGATTCAACCTAAGTTTCTAGTGTTAATTTCGTTATGGAATATTTTCTTCACAAAGTTTAAATTTCGTTATGGACTGTTAGCTGGAAACTAATGCTTGGCTTTTCATATTGCTTTAAAAGAAAACGGGTTAATCTTTCGCAATCGGTTTGTTCGCTATATTCATAGAAAAAAATCCTACTTGAAGTTTATTTTGACAACCGCAAAAAATCTATGGAGTGAGATACAGTTTTCAAACAAATTGTATTTGAAAGAAAACTTTTTCCCTATTTGATGGCGTAAAAAATAAAATCATGCGATATATCAGTGCTCTAATTTATGAATTCAAATATTATTTTTATTATTATTATTATCGGTGAAAAACAAATTCTGTTACCTGTTTTTGAGGGTGCATATATGAACTTATGATACTGAATGGGTTAAATTGACTAATGTATTTGAGAATCTATAAACATCAAGAATGAGCGTGGTTTTCTACAGTGATTCCACCCATAAATCTACAGCGAATCATTACTTAAAACAATGAAGAATAAAATGTATTTTATTTTAGGCTTTTCATAAAATATGGCCAACTATAAAACGAGAAAGGAGCACAATTTATGTATGGAAATTGTATGATTTATTTCTTCAAGAAAGCCGCGCTTTAGTTGAATTTCCTCAATGGTAATTCAATTTGACGTGTCATATATTTCCCATCGAAGTACTTTATTCACAATCCATTATGCAGCAAATGGTATTCAATTTTTAACCTAGCAGACTTTTAAAGAAAGTTATACAAAACGCAACAAGTTCTTAATTTTCTTTCGATAAAAAGCAAATATTTATAACAATAAATAGACTTCATTAATTTTTTGCTCTACAAAGTAGTTCATAATAGATTTTGTTTAACTCAATCTTGCTTTTGTGTGTAAACATGAAATTTTGCAATACATTTTTAGCTTACTTTCTGTTATGCTAGGTATATAAAAAATATGCACAAATGTCTGTTTCCGATAATACAGCATTTTAATATTTTTAGAACTTAATTTTTAGTTAATAGATTAGTTTTAAGAGGTTTCTCATCTATTTTACGTCAGGTAAGAAATAGCCAGGTGATAAATATTTCCTCTAATTCGTACAATTGAATTGGAGTTGTAAAAGCAATTAATTAAATGATGCACCAATAAATGATTGTTGAAATAGGACTAAGCGCTGTGAAATTGAAGCAATGAAACATTTTAAGGAATTAAAAGTAAAAATAAATCATAAATAAAAAATGAAAAATGTAATATTAAAAAATATTCATAATACGTTTTTATCAAATCATAGTATGTCAAATGATAGTTTTATCAAATAATAATAATTTTGGAAAAAAAAAATTACAAAAAAAAAAAAAAAAAAAAAAAAAAAAAGACTGGTTTTGACGAAATACATATTACATTGGTTTAATTACTCAATAAGATGGAGGCAGCATAGATGTTACCAAATTTATAGACTTACTTTTTTACAATGAGTCATATCACGACAAACGTATAAAAAGAAAAAAAGTGAAATGAAAAGAGTTGTTATACCTTTCTAACGCCATCATTAGGAGGCGAAAGGGAGGGAGTGTTCGAGGTATGGTATCGTATGATATCATAAAGAGAAGAGGCTCCAAATCTGCCACAAATTTGATAACCATTTATATGTACAGCCACAACTTATACAGATTAAACCAATTTTAAAGTTACCCAGCCATCAATAAATTTTGAAAAGATAATGTTCACATATATACGCTTAATTAATACTTGTTCATATGAAAAACTGATTACAGATCTGAAAAGAACAAACGTTGAAGGCGGTATACATTAATCGCACTTTCTGGATCAACCATTGTGAAATACCACATTCTAGAACTTTACAAAAAATTGTATTTCATCTTTATATATATATATATATATATATAGTACAATCCATATTAAAAAAAAAATTGCAAGATTTCGATAGCGATGAAAGTACAATAATTACTGATAAACAGGGTTACCAAATATGGTACAGTTTTTATTCAGAAATTTCGGATTACTATCAAAAAATTTTAAACAGCAATAGAACGGAAAGATACTTAACTTTAACTGTATTTTACATATCCTTAATTATGCTTTATATATTTTTAAACTAGATATCTCACTTATTCAGCTTATTATTCATTTTTATTTTTTAGTAAAATTAAAATCATTTAATTTCTAATCATGCTCTGATTTTCTCGTTCTACTGCCTTCTAAAAATATTATTAATCATTAATTGCTACTTTTACAATATTTATAAACTATTTACGACAGTTATAAAGTATAATTAGACTTTATATTTACCAATCACTCACTAATAATGAGACATTCAACTGAAGAATAGGCGTAACTTTAAAGCCTCACAAAAAATTTACACCGTTGAATTAATGCAGTGTTTATGAAGTGCCTACAAGAATCTTATTGCTCTTGATTACCTTCTATCGACAGTATTCTATTCTTTGTCATGATTTGTAGATATTAAGTATTTTGTACTTATTTGCATTTAAAAAAATGCATGGGTTGGTGGGAGTAAATTAAGGTAAGATTACACTTTTGAGCACTGTTAAAAATATCATTAAAAAATTTAAAAATCACTACTTACACTTTCTGTTGGATTTCAAAATTTTTGAATAAAATATATATTCAATTTGGCATCAGTAATAATGAATTATCGGCATCTATCACAAAAACCTGTATGCAATTAGGTTTTTATGTCCCATGTGTTATGTGTTTTTTAATCACCCATTCATTTACGGAATTAAGTTCCTTCAAGTAAATAACAAATATAAATCATTTGAAGTTGATTCACATGCTAATATCTAGACGTGTCCGCTACCGTTTTAAAAACAATTAAAATTCCACACGCCTACGAGGTAAAATATAAATTATTAATAGTTTTCGCCCGCTATGCTGGTCGGTTTCCTTACAGGAAATTTGAATCAAACGAAATACATGTAATAAAAATTTTAAATAAAACAAATATAATATCTACTGAAACATACATAACTATTGCCTTATTCGTATAAAGTTACATTATCCTGCTCAAGGTCGATATTGTCTACATAATAGGCAGAATAGCTCTAAAAATACTGAAATGCCTAAGTCCAAATATATATATATATATATATATATATATATATATATATATATATATATATATATATATATATATATATTTTTTTTTGTAGATGTGTTATCTTGAATTTCCCGCTTCTACCTAAATCTGCTGCTGAGATATGGTGAAATATCGCTGAGACGCTATAGTTGCATAATTTGAGATAATGGTCAGATGGCTTTCCAATGATATATCGCATGAAGGGCGTAGGCCAAATTTAGAAAATTGCTCTCTCTCCCAGAGTTCTAATAATTACATCTCCCCGATATAAAACGTTGCCTCTCTTTGAAATTTTCAAATATTATAACTAATAATTATTAGAGATCCCCGTAAAAATATCCGATCTGTAATGATAAAATGCTACAATTTCAGAAAATTTCGAAACCTGCCCCCGTGAAATCGCTGAAACATATCTTTAATTATTTTTTAATAGATTTATTTTCTGCCGTTCCACGCTTTTACTTAAAACGACTGCTAAGATATGCCAAATTTTCTAAATTGTTCTACCCATCTTTTTAACCTCCTTAGAGGGGCAATTTCTAAAATCGCTGAAATATATGTTTACTTATTCTTTTAGTAGATTTAATTCCACAAGTTTCATGCTGCTATCTTAAACGGCTGCTGAGATATAAGAAGATATTTCAGAAATTTCGACCCCTCCCCGTTTGTCCCCCTCCCCTTTAGAAGGGGAATTTTCAAAAATCCCATCTTAGTGCACGCTTACATCATTAGAAATATATTTCCCCCAATTTTCATGTTTCTACGTTTGGATTTTGCTTTCATTATCAGTAAGTTAGGACAAACTATTTTATATGTATAGATAAGATAATTTAATATCCTGAATATGACATTTCAATAATTTTATTTAGTTGTTTATGATTTGCTATTTCGTCAATTATTACATAGTTTATGTTCATTCCCGCCTGGAAAAGAACAATTTTTTTCCGTGTCTGCATTAATGTCTTCACAAAAATTTTGAAAAAAAAAAATTATAAATAAATAAAAAGAAAAAAGATTGAATGTAGCGTAAAATCTGGCGTGTGTAATAAATCTTTGAAAAACACGAAATACAACTCAGTTCACGCACACGTATGAATGACCGTCAAAGGATTTTTATTTTTTATCGTATCGGTTTTCTCTTTTTTTTTTTTTTTTTTTTTTTTTTCAGTGGCCAAGGTACATGACAGAGGGGGGATATCCTGCCAAATCCTACCACAGGATCGATAGACCACCGGTCAGCGACCTCTGCATAAAAAGCGCAAATATCCTGGTGAATAATCCTGCGGAGTAGTGGGAAAAAATAGATATCCCCTTTATCTGGACCATCCCTAAGATAAAAAATAAAACATGAGAACGGAGAAGTTACACATACGAGTAGTAGAATATTGTATTATCGATCTTACACACCAATTCATTCTGACGGAGAAATGGATCTTCTTTTTGTAGAGGAGAATACAGAACTTGCGAACTAGTTGATTTATGGACAAAGGAGAGAAGAAGGAACTATTCCAATTATCGTATAAATAAAATACACCCCTTTCGAAGTGAATCCGTTGAAATTACCCCAATATAAAATGCCTGAAAGAACAAGTTGGAAATTGCACTTCAAGCGTAGCAAATAAGGTTCGTTCGTATTATAAGGAAGTTTTAAAAATATTCAGGTCTTGGTGTAATGGAATGTAATACTTCGGATACAGTAGACTATCGGAAGTATTTTGTGTACCCCTGTAAATACTATCAGTTTTCTATTATACAGGAAGTAACTTGTAGTAAACCTCAGAAACGTATTTCAATTTTATAAAATGTGAAATAGTTTAATCTTACTAAATGGCACCCCAAACGTTGTTTTCCCTACACCCTTATGTAACGAAATACTTTTGTATAGCCCTGTTATATGCAGACAGACGGACGGACGGGCTGAACGATAACTATTTGTTACATATTTACGAATTATAGAGCTACGTATTTACATAAAAATTACGAACACACCTGTTATATGCAGACAGACGGACGGATGGGCTGAACGATAACTATTTGTTACATATTTACGAATTATAGAGCTACGTATTTACATGTAAATTACGAACACACCTAAAAGGGAAATAACGTAATAAATATATTTTTTAAATTACATTTCTGAAATAAAATTATTAAGAATCGTGATCGACATCATGACATCCTTATCTAGTCAATAAGCGGGTAAGTGTGATGGTAAATCGCACAGAAGGTTTCGTTTAATGTTTCTTTCAAAACAGCGTATACTTTAATTCATAAATCCAAATTGTTAACTTATAATTAATAAATTAGATAGCAGCATCAACAAATTTAATTTTCAAAAAATTATAAAAGGAAGTATTTATTTTAGTTGAATTAAAAATGTTCAAATCGAATTACTTAAATAAAATCTAAAATTCCAAAATTTTTCAAAAATCCAAAATGAAAAACAATTAGTGGGGTTATAAATAAAATTTTAAATTACTAAAAACGAAAATTAAATTGTTTAATAGAAATTTAAAAGGCTGAATCATTAATAAATCACAATAGTTTTCGAATACAAAGTAAATTGAATGATAATATTATTAAAAAAATATTATGAATATTAGAAGAAAAAATATTATGAATGTCAGATGAATGACCCAACCCTTGTGATATGGAACGGTGAAACCCAAATAGTATAAACCGTTAAATTGGCAAAAAAAAAAAAAAAAAAAAAAAAAAAAAAAAAAAAAAAAACAATTTTTTTTTAATTAAATTCAATTTAATATGAAAATTTCAACTTGCGGCACGGAAGATGGAACTAATAAGCTCCTGCTTACTAGCGAGACGCTTTGATGCGTGCCAAGCTATGATGTCTACACACAAAACGGCCAAATTAAGTTTATCTTTTAAAATGTAAATTGCAGAAATGAGCGGATGACCTGGATAAAATTAATTTAATTAAAATAATAGACTTCTGCAAAATTTTATGATTTGTCGTGTGACACGAGATATTCAACTGCAAGTACACAAAATTTGAAATCTCTGACTTAGACAGTTTTTTGTGCGGACTCTGTGACAGACGAAACTCTAAAAATAGGCAAATAAAACAAAATGATTGAACTAATTTTGGCTAGTTTTGGACAAATTGGGATCCCACTGTGATCCACAGGAATAAATGACCACCTTACCATACATTTATCCAAAGAACTATTTGCCAACAAAAGCCAAACAGCGGCCCCACCGTTTACATTTTTAAATACGGATCAGACAAAGCCAATCAAAAAGATCAAAAAAGATCCAATCAAAAAGACTACTTTGTGATACAATTTTTAATTTAGTTTTGCTCGAAAATGTATCTAACTAATACGTGTTGTAAACATTTTAATAAAAATTTTAATTTTACTTAAGAAAGGTGTTATAATAAAAATAAAAGACATTGACATGTTTCGGAACCGTCAAATAAGTTCCATAATCATAATATAAATAAAATAAAATTTCAAAATATTTCACGGTCAATACAAATGACACGCGACAATGAGATATAAATAACAAAAAACACAAAAAACACGCGCTCTATTGTAATATTTTGAAATTTTATTTTATTTATATTATGATTATGGAACTTATTTGACGGTTCCGAAACATGTCAATGTCTTTTATTTTTATTATAACACCTTTCTTAAGTAAAATTAAAATTTTTATTAAAATGTTTATATAAAAGGTGAATGTTTTAAAATCTGATGATTTAAATAATTAATTGGATTTAATTAACTTTTTATCATAATACGTGTTGTTTTTCAGAAGCTATCGAATTACACTCATTTTCAAGTTTTTTTTTATTATTAATTATTTTTTTTAAACACAATAGATTTTTCAGAAGACAATGAGCGTTTTGAACTGACTTTTCAATGCAAGAGACGAAAAATCAGTCAAACTGGGGCTTAAAACGCCTTGTCACACGATCAAAAAAGCTTAAAACTCAATATATAACCTATTGGTAAAAAAATGGAAAAATTCAGTTTAATTCCAAATCACTTTCATGGTCAGGTTTTGTAATTTTATATCTTCCCATTAAAAAATGAATTTTTCAAAACGTTTTCGGCTTGTTGAGCCGAGCAGTTGAGAACAGCCTTAACTTTAGATTAGAGGGATCTCTGGACTACCATTACTCAATTATTTGCCAACTCTACCATTCTTAATTATACCATTTCCCGGTGATTTCTACAAACTGCCAACAATGAGGCGACACATTGTGTTACTTGCGTGTAGTAAGGGTATTAATTAGTCAGAACTCAAATTCCCATCCTTAATGTTAAACCTTTGGGCATTTTAATGCATTCTATTTTTTTAAATATATTATCAGGAAATTATTATTCTTTAATCATTTTTTCTGCGTGTCTTATTTTTTTTTTTTTTTTTTTTTTTTTTTTTTTTTTTTTTTCTCCTAAAGGATTCCCGTTTCTTTTTAAATTAACGAAATAGTTCTAAAAGATATACTTAATTTTACAATTTTTTTAAAACTATTTTTTGTTATTTTAAAAAGGAAATAATAATAAATAAAAAAGTTTAATTAATAACTATAGAACAAAACAATTTATATAATTTTAAAAAACAAAATAAAAGTAAATAAATAACAATAACTGGGTTAGCATGTGGGGTATAAAATCATCATTTTGTTGCAATCATGCGAATATGATGTGCATATGACATCTGTGCAAAAAAGACAAATTGTGTTGGATGAGATATTTTAAAATTACGAATGCATTTCACGTCCATTCAGTATAACATTTTCGAGGACAATCTAAGATTTCACTGACCAATATCTTTAAAAGGTCTAGGGACTATTAAATTTCAAAAAATACTATTAAAAAAACAAAACTTTTGAACTTTAAAAAGCTTGAAAGTGTTATAATTGAGCTAGTTATAATTTAAAGGGCGTCAGTTGTTTTGATCTATCTTTATGTATGTTATCTTATGCTAAAACCTACATATTTCTGTCTAGTTCCTAAACGTCAAAAATACTTCATAAATTATTCTTATTTTTAAAGCTTGAATCTCTCTTTCCTCGGTAATTTAGCTTCTGTAAATGAAGTAATATTTTTAAGTCGAACAGAATAAATGTGATTTTTATTCCGTTTGACATAAGATTATTACTATTTTAAATTCTACATATAAGTGGAACCTGTATATATCATTAACATTTAAAACGCCACTAGCATCTGTTACACGTATTTTTCGTATATGTTTTCGAACGTGGGTTCAGTAGAAATATAAATCATAATTAAAGAGCTTGTAACGTAAAATTGAACAGCATTTATTGGCAGAACTTCAACCATATCGAGCAGCTGAACTTGAATATTTCAGGGCAAGGTTTATAAATTCAGAAAAGGCTTGATTCTAAAATAAAAAGTTATGGATAGCCTCTATTATCTGAATTTTTTAAAATTATTATTAGAATCCCTTTAGTTCAACAGTTGTCTAAAAGAAGTTGTAGATATTGCTAATAAAAATAATATTGTTTCAATAAAAAATGGTATTATTTATATAAAATGCATTCTAAGCATTTTACTCAAACAAAATTATAATTGTCTTTTTTTTTCGTGATATTTTAAAAAGTCTGTGATTTAATAAAGAATTTATTGTTATTAAAATTCTTTCAATTATTCAGTGAGGTCTAAACTGTCTTCTTGTAAACAATTGCTAATAAAAGCGCTATCTTTTTTTGAGTAAGTAATGTATTTTGCTAATTGTTTTAGCAGGAAAAAAATCCCTGATAATAAAGTTAATTTCCTCATAAGTATGTTTAATGTTTTTATTGATTAGTTACTTGTGTCAAAATTGATAAAATACTCAAAATGTGTTTGTGAAAATTATAAATCCATACAAAATTCTTCTAATGATGGACTTTTAAAGTGGTTTTCAAAAGAAATTTCTATTATCTACCTTAATTAATGACAGAATTTTTATTTATAGTGTTATTTTGTAGCGGATAGTTTTTTTTTTTCATTCTTATCGTAAATGACATATATTTTAGTATAATATAATTTGAATAAAGAAAGATATTATTCATACAGATATATGTCCTTTTTATTTTGTAATTTTTTTGCTCAAATGGCCAAAGTTGCTTCCAGCACAAACAATAGAGAAAAGAAAACTCCCTTTATAAATAAAGACATAAATATTTTTACTTGCGAAATACCTATTATGATGAATATTAAAACTACATGGTAGTTAAAATACAAGAAAACTTATGCCTAAAAATAGTTTCATTATATTTTCACGGTTTACATGATAGCCTCGAGTGATTCATTAAAAGTTATCTTTGACAAAAAATACGATTAGCCGGGCAAACAAAGACAACCGGCTTTTATAAACAAAATAAATTCATTACAACAGATGGGGCTCTTTCACTTTTCTTTGACTATAAAAATAGAATAAAAGAAAGCCACACAAGCGTAACATAGAAGAATTATGCTTTTTGTTGTAAAAGAAATCAATATCAAAGTATGACGTCAAAATTATTTTTAGCTTCGTCCATATGTTCGTCTATTCCTTTTTATTATTATTATTATTTAGATTTTTGAGATATTTTCTATGGAAACTGGCACGCTTGATTTCGAAAATTTCGTAATACTTGTATAAGAAATTTTGTAGGAAGTTTAACCAGCGCATTTTTGTAACAAATATAAGTAACCAGCGCTTGAATAATATTAAATTAGCATATTTACCATGACGAGTGAATTTCAACTGGATAAAGGAAATGGTAATGATTTTCATGGTTTATGAATTTTCTCGTAATTAAATATATTTATAATTATGTATTTTTAGTATTCCGTATAAATACTTTTTATGCATGTTTCAAATATATTTATCTTATCTTTTTAAAAATGCTATTTATTTCTTTAAAAAATGCAAACATATTTTTTATGGCGATATTCCCATCCTATTATAATATTGTCAAATGTATTTGTTTTAAAAGGGTGTGGGACACATTTTAAAATTATTATTATTTATTTAGTTAAAATTCTGATTGTTTGTGTGATAGTTAACCATATTATTTGTAAACAAAATCCAGTGATAAAACTTCTCATAACTTTAAAAAAATTAATTTAAAATGAATATTACTTGTAGATTTTTTTTATACTTAAATAAATAGAAATAACAAATTTTAATTTTGATTTAGCCTTTTTAAAAATATTAATTTTTAAAAATATTTAAATATGTAAAGAAAAAATTTGGGAAAAACGGCGTAACTTTTATTTAAAAAATCATATTTTTTAAAGTAAATATTTGTTTCAAATTTTCTGAATCAAAATTAAAGTAAAACTGTGTAAAAAGGACATTTTCTAAGTTGGAAGCTTTTATCTTTAAAAGTTCTTTACATATAGCAATTTAAATTAAAAAAAATGTGAAAAAAAGGAAGGAAAACGCATTTTTTCAAAAAGTCATTACTATGACAATCATTGCTTGAAAGCTAGATTTTGGAACCAAACCAAAACGAAAGAATTCATATTTCCTCTTTGATTAAGTTAGAAATATGATTTAAACTTTATTTTAAGCATTAAAAAACTGAGAAATTTTTAATGCAATAATACTTGTTAGAAAATTTGAAGATTTTTGTGCCTCGGACTTGATTATTTGTTTATTTATTTGTTCATTTATTTATTTGTTTTTCAAATTTCCTTTAAATTAATTTCTATTTAATATTTTTTTACCGAATAACTTCAAAATTATTTTAATAATTTAATTTAACCTTTTTGAAATTAGATTACATACAAATTATTACTTTTTATTTGCTTTCTACTTCCTTGGGATTTTTTATAAAATTATAATGAGGTATAATATTAAGATTACACATTTAATTTAATATGAAATGTTTCTTGGTATAGAACATAATATAAAAAAAACATATTACTGATAAATTATGGGAACTGCCATTGATGTTTCTGTTTTTTTATTCTTTTTTTCCTTACAGTCATAAATGCATAAGTCCTTCAGTAGTATTAATAATAGTTCTTTTTAACGTATAAATAATAACAATTACATATCTTTTTGCTTAAATTATGTCTTCCTATAACTTAAATATATAATTAAATATGATATTAAAATTATACATTTAATTTAATTTGAATTTTTTCTTGGCTCTGCAATACCATATATAGTAGTTATTACTGAGAACTTACGTGAACTTACATGAATACTTCTGTATTTTTATCCTTTTTCTTTGTCATCCATAAATCTATAACTCCTTTAGTAGATACAATAATAATTCTCTCTAACATATATCTCTCATATATATTAAAATTATTACATCGCATATGTTTTCCCTAAACTTGAGAGTGTTTCAAATGGTCATATATCGAAAAATTAAAGTTATGTTAAACGTAAACGTAAAGTTAATCGAAAACTTAAATCTTAAAACTATAATTCAATCAATTAATTCTAAACTTTTTTCTTGGCTAAGTAATCTATACATATAATAAAACAGTAGGACCCGGTGTGTCTGTACATTGAAGATAATTGACAAAAATGGAGTCAGGGCGATAAAAGAAAACCAATGAAACACAAAAAAAAATTTTTTGAATTTTTTGTCTGTCTGTCTGTCTGTCTGTCTGTTTGTTCGAGGTTATCTTCGTAACTACTGAATGGATTTTTATGCGGTTTTCACTAATGAAGAATGCACACTCCCGGGCAGTGTATAGGCTTTGTTTCATCAAAATCGGACAACAGACAAAAAAGTAACAAAAAGAAACAAAAGAAACTATTAGGTGCGCTGCTCACGTTTTTTAGTACATAACGTTTTTTAGTACATATAAAATCCAATAGATGTCACTGTGCGATTTTAAAACGCGCTATCGTTATGTTTTCGCCAGTCTACTTAAGTATGAGAAAGTTTCAAGCTGGCTGTCGTTCCATGTGGTTTAGTCGGTAGAACGTCAGTGCGCCATACTGATGGCCCGGGTTCGATTCCCAGCATGGAATTTTTTTTCGCTATGTTGGCATTAACGCCTATAAGCAATTAAAAGAATTTGAAATATTGTATTCAAGGCGAATTTTCTCTCTGGGAAAATTTCCTTGCATTAATATGTCAGTGTAATTTTTTTTTCGATTTAATTTTTTTTTTCGAAACTTTGTTTTTCTTAAAAAATTACAGTAAATATTTGATATTTCCCAACGTTTTTTGAATGATCGACTTGCTTTTTTTTTTTTTAATGTATGTCTGAACCTTATCTAACTACTTCTTCAAGATTTCTTTAGATAAACCGACCAGCGTAGCGGGCGAAGGCCGCTAGTACAATATAAAAAACAAAGGTACATACAAATATTATATAGACATGCATACAATAAATACATTAAACCTAACTCGAGTAAAAAAATAGCCAAAGCCAAAAATCGCACCCGGTTCTGATTAATTTCTCACTCCAGTTGGGTTTATTGTATTTATTTTATGTACCATGTTTGTATAATATTTGTGTATACCTTTAAGATTTGAATGCAGGCTTTATTTGTGTGCATATGTATGTTTTAACAATAAAAAAAAGTCATCGTTGTTAAATTCTTCGAATTTCATTGATGCTTCTATGTTTTTAGCCTCCGATGCTATTTCTTTCAGAAAAGCTAAAAAGTGTCGTGTCAAAAATTGTGGCCCACTTTTTCATAATCTGGCCGTTAAAACGAGACATTCATACAATCTATATATTTAAAAGACCTGGCTGTTTATTTAGTCACCAGCCCTGAATTTTCTACTCAACCGATTTTGATAATTATTTTTTTAAGTGAAAGCTATTTATTTGCAGTTGTGCCCATTTTAGCTATTTTTTAATTTATTTCCATTTTTATATTTTATTTTTAATTTTAAATGTTTTTTACATTTCTTCAAAATGATGGCAACTCATTTCAGCTTTTCTCTCGATAATAAAAATTTATTTTCCACTATCACTTTCCACCAGCCAGAAGCTTTATTTCATCAGTGAACATGTCCTCGCATTAAAAAAAAAAGTTAATTGTTTTCGCAAAATTTAACCACAATAAAATGATTGCACTAAATAAAATTATGCACTAATTGAGGTAAAAAAATATATTTACTGAGAAAGAATATTAATAATGTAAATAAAATAACAGAAATTAATTTATGATAAAAATTAATGTCTAAAGCAAAATAAGAAAAATTTCGAATGAGGAAAATGATGTCATTCAGCAACCAGATAAATGGGAATTACAATATTATTACGGATGCCTTTTTCATATTACTAATAACAGTAACTTTTAAAAAACATTTGAAGAGAAAATGACGTCACTATTTAAAAAAAAAAAAAAAAAATTATTCTTAACGATATTATATTTCAATATTTCTTTTCATTGTGGACACTGAGATTGTCCTATTTTACTTTCAGAGATTTTACTTTCAGATGACTTCAGTTAGTGAAAATAATGTCATAGTAAAAAGTGAAATTAGTTTTTGTTTTAATAAAACTATTTTTCTGTGAGTGCATATAAAACAAAATTTCTGGATTTCGCCGGCACTCAGATTAAAATTTTAACTTAAGATGTGCAAATATTTGCATGCAAAATTGTAACTGGCAAAATTGACATTGAGTTTGGAAATATACTTATTATATATTGATTCAATAATGTAATTACTTTTGCTTTTATTTAAACCAAATCGATCGGGTCTTTTAAACATTTCATTTATCGAATTCGACGGGATTCCACTCGTTTTATTGTTAAAATGCATTTCCTTTTTCTCAGAGTCTATAAAAAGGCGTCAGAAAAAATCCGTTTTTGATGAATCTAGTCAGTGAAGAAGTAGCACGTCAAATTGTCTCTCTTTATTATTCCGCAATACCAATGTCTCAGACAGAAATTGCTAATCAAGTGGGTATTTCACGCCGTTCTGTTTGCTATTATATTGATAAACACAAGAAAAATGAAGTTAGTTCATTGCATTCTAAACGGGGTCGCCCTTTTAAAAAACCTCTATTGATTTTTTTTTTTCTAAAAAGAGGCGAAACTGAATTCTGCAATGGCAGAATCTACATTCAACTTGTTTAAATTATTTTTTCTGTCATTCATAATTCTGTCCTACAGTTGCAACACAATAATTCTTTCTAATACATATTAACATTATTACTTTGCATATGTTTTCACTAAACTTAAGGGGATTTATAATGGGTTTATGTCAAAATATAATTTTAAGGTTACAATTCACTTACTTAAATCAAATAATAACAATAAATAACAAAAATAATTCTCTTTAAAAGATATACTTTAAAATTATTAAATTACATGTGTTCTCCAAACACTTAGGTCATTTTATAAACTTAATGTTAAAATTGAAATTCACTTAATTGAATCTCAAGTTTTAGTATTTTTTCTGTAACTCAATATTTAAAGGTTATTACTGTTAAATTCAGCGAACTCTCATTGATGCTTCTGCATTTTTTTTTTTTTTTTTTTTTTTTTTACTATTTATAATTCTATCACTTTTTTAGAAGTGATTATAACTCAAAAATAATAATTTAAGTAACAAATTTATTAAAGTTATTACATTACATGAGTTTTATCTGCACTTCGATATTTTTATCATTCAACGTTAAGGTTGAAATTCACTTAATTAAATCTCAACTTTTTGTCTTTGCTGTGTAACCCAATATTAAAAGGTTATTGCTGTTAAATTCTGCGAACTGTCATTGATGCTTCTATTCTTTTTTTCTTTCATTCTTAATTCTATAACTCCTTCTGTAGCAACAATAATAATTCTCTTTCATCGGAAGCAAATTGAAAGAGTCATTGTTCCATGCAGATTCTCGCATATCCTTTCAGGAAGTGCATGAATTCTTCGTTTTTTTATAACGGAAACGGAAAAAATATTATTAATTAAATTTGCCTTGTTTCACTTTTATTATTTTTGTGGCTTAAATCTGATTTTTTATTTTTATTTTATTTTATTTTATTTTTTAAAAGACGTCTAAAAACTATTATCCATTTATTCTTAGAATATTCGTTTAAATTATGTTCCACCTTCTATACAAAAAATTTGTTTGAATAACACCAATGTATTTTCTTTTTTTCTGGCTTATTCTCTAAAATTAATCAGTTTGATGATATAATAAGACACTCATTGAAGCATTCACCTCCACTCTTTCACTTATTTGAGTTACTGGGAAGCTCACTATTTTATGCAAGAATGGATAAAACTGAACTTAAGAATTCACTAGAGCTTTAATAATTTTAATCTTTCTCTTTGCATAAATCTAGCAAAGTTTAAACTTCCATAATGTGTAAAGATTCAGCAGACATTCAAAAAATTAAAAATGTCTTTCACATTGTATACATAGAATTTATCGGTGTTATTTAAAATATGAAAAAAAGATAATAAAATACCTAATTAAAAATATAATAAAATGTATGGGTATGTTTTTTTCTTTTTTTCAATGTATTTAAGTTGTTTCTAGTAATTGGCTAAAATGACAATATGATAGTTACACAAGATTAATTTTATAATCCTTTACTGCATGACGTGCCAAACCTGGCATTTACTTAACCCTTTCGGGCCTGGTGTACTATTAATAGTACATGTATTTTAATGGAATATTATTTTGTTATAAGGAATACATTTTCTACTTTTCACATGTAGTAATTAATGTTAGTATATGTTTATGCATTTACTGTATGACTTCATTTGTGCTTAGGCATTTAGTAATAATGATAATTTTTATTATTTGCTTCATTCTCTTTGCGCATTTGCGATTCTTTTATTTTAAACATATATTTCACTCTATAAATTTAAAATAAAAGTTATTTTTCTGAAAGAATCCTGCGTAAGAAAGCGTAAAAATTATTAGAAAGTTTCAATATGAGTTAAATCTTATTGTAATACAATATTTTCTAAACATCTTCAAAAATTCTTCCTTGGCCTATTCTCATATGATTATTACTTTAATAGTACATAAAGCAACAATATTTGTTATCTTCCAGACAATGAAATATTCATGAAACTCTAATTAATCTATTTGGATAGCTAGTGTTAATGTTATTAACGTATAAGTAATTAGTTTTTCAAAAAAAACTGAAAAAAATCGGACCCGAAAGGGTTAAAAACATTATTAACTTCCATTATGTCCCATCAGTTTGGCCAATATGATCGCCCTCTTGAACAAGAACAATCAAAAGAATGGAATAACAGTTATTTTGTTCATGTCAGATGGTTGCATTAGATAAAAAATTAGCATTTGTTCTTCGGAAACAACAGAATTTCCGATCAAACCATTAAAGTGAGATTTATCTTTATTATTTTTAATGAATACTTATAATTTTTAATACGAAATTAACTGCAAAGTGCTATGCAGATAAAATTCACCACCATAAAATATCAAATTTTAGCTGAAAACTTGAAATTTATTTATTTATTTTTACTATTTTTTCCAATATTAGACCGATACATAGATTTCAAGCACCTTTTTTATAAAAATAGAAAACTTTGTATGGTAAAAGGTTCATACAATCCTTCGATTTAATATGGTTTTATTCATCTTGCTAAATATTTTTAGAAATTTTAATAAATCTTTTTAAAATTGTTGAATTGAGAAATTCTTGCAATTTTTTTTTCAATTATATGAGTTATAAAATTACCATACAATATACCAAACATACAATACCATACAATTACCATACAATTACCAACAATTAAGCTTGTTGTTTCATTGTTGGATTGAAAATCCTACGCCATCTCTTTTCATTTATATATAGTCATAAGATTTTATCAAAAACCTAATACACAGAAAAAATGAAAGAAAGGGATAACAGTATTTTTATTTTCACTGGTACTAGTATTATAACGTATCTTCAAATATATTTTTAAAAAATAGACGGAATTTTTTAATAACATATTAAAATGCAAATAAATAATGTAATAAAAAGCACAATTCATTTTTAAATGTAGGTAGCAAACATTTGTTTCGGAGTATCTGAAACTCGATAGTTAGTTGCAAGTTCAAAATGTATAATATCTTCAAATACATGTATTCCCATAAAATAGGCAAATATAAATAAAAATTATTGTGTGTCCGTCAAGCATTGATCTCATGGGCCCCGCGCCCCCCTCTTGTAAATATCATTGAAAAATAATATGCAATTTGAAAACACTAAGAGCAGAAAAATTTACAATTTCATCATAATCATTTTTATAATATGAATGAAATTACAATATGATTTTGAATTTCGTAATGTTTTTACACTGTACAAAAAATTCAAGAGGTTACTGAAAATTTCTTAATGAATTTGTATTCCACAGAATTTTTTAGTAACCATTACAAACTTTTTTTTTGCAAGTGAAACAAGCATTTCTTTTGTATACTGAACAAAAGAATTTTTTGTATAACTAACTTAAAAATTTTTAGTATGAACCATCAAGCAAAATTTAGTAATAGATCCAAAATGATTTTTAATAACCTTTACGTGCGCCCGAAGGGCAGGAGCTTCCTTCGAGCTGCGTCCAGACTTCTGAAACGATAGATTTTCGGCAAAACCGCAATAGATGGCAGCACCAAACATTCCTACCTGCTCCGACAGGATTTTCATAATCCCTTTATTAACGAGACACTACATACATTCGGGGCGTATTTGGCGGTGGCAAGTTTCGAACCCGGGACCTTTTAGCCTGAAGTCCGTTACTATAACCACTATGCTATCAAGGCCACACCAACTGAGTTTTAGTAAGAGCTATTAAAAATATAAAACTATTAACTCTATTCGTTGCTAACTTTTTTCTAGTAATTCTTACAGAATTTTTTGTAACCGACTAAGATTACTAAAAATTTTTAAGTAATTACAATGATCACTAAAGTTTTTTTAGTAGATCGATTTTTTTTTACAGTGTACTGTATTACAGAATGATTTTATATCATGAAAAATTTAACAAAAAGTGATCAATTAAATGAAACTTGCAGCAATAACATATTTTCTTTTGAAAAATTGCGCCAGATTTAGCAGTAAAATATTTTTAAATTTAAAATATTTATGCACGAATGTTTCATTATTTTTTATATAATAAAGATGGCTATGATAATAAATGAAAAAATCAGTTTGTTTAAGTAAGGTACCCTGGGGTAATAACGCCACGTTAAGGTTCTACCGATTTTCACGGCTTAGTTTTAGATTGTATTTTTCAAACAAATAATGATCTGATACAGCAACTCATTGACTATCTATATAAAATAAAATAATTTAACAGATATGTATTCATAAAATGTAATGGCGTTTTTTCTTGACCAATGCTATTTGGCGTTATTACCCACCTATATGGGTAATAACGCCATGCAAACAAAACTATGAAATAAGATGGAATAATTGCATGTAGATTGCCCAATTCTAAAAATACAAACTCTACAAACTTAGAAATTGACAAATTGCGTTCTAAGCTATTGAAAATGTTCATTTTTTTGTGAAAGTGTAAGAAAAATAAAGGTGCAGTGTGGGGGGGAGGATGAGGCAAAAGAATATCAGACCGTGAGCTTCTTTTTGCTTAAAAAGGACCGCTTAAGTAGAATTATTAGAAACATTTCACAGTTTTAACTGTTTTTATTTGAATCAGTATTTAGGATGTAGCTAGGTCACTGTAGGGAATCAACCGGGGTATTAATGCCAAGGATTGGCGTTATTACCCCGGGATACTTATTGCGCAGTAAATCCTAAACTACAAATTATCTCGAGAAGATATCCAAAATCTTCTACAACAATTGGAAAGTACATGAAATACACTAAAAATTTATGTAATAAACAAAGTATTTCTGGATAAAAAATATAGTCTTCAGATCAAAAACCTTATCTCGCAAATTTTAGATCAAGCGTTAATTTTAGTTGCTTGTAAAAACAATAAGACCTAAAAATGAAACAAATTAACTTGAAGCTGTTTTTTGCGATTTATATGACTCAAAACCCTTCTGCGCAGAGCACAATGGTGTCATTTACCTGATTATTTCATAATTATGCAAAATATAAGCACTTGGCGTTATTACCCCGCCTGGCGTTATTACCCCAGGGTACCTTATAAGCCAACACTCTACTATAGCGTATTACCATGTGTATTTAAATAATATTTTAAATTAAATTATTTCCCGTAATTAAAATAGGTAAAACCAGTGCAGTCCCATTTTATATTTTAAAGCTTCTTTTTCCCCTCCATTACTACAACAAAAAATTTTCTAATCACAACACTTGGAATTGTTTTCGTTAAAAGTTTGTTTTGGCTTTATTTATTTTTCTTGTTATGTATTGATCACGCATGAAAACTTTTTTGTTATAAAATAGTTTTAATGAAAATTTTAAAATGTTTATTTCGTTATAAATAAATAAACACTGGATTTAGAAGTACTTTAATTTTACCACCTTTTATTTTAAATAAAGACTTTCTTTTCATCCGTTTGATGAAAAGGCGTATTTTAATTAAGTTTTAAAAGCATAAATAAATACAAAAATAAAATGATTACTTGCATTTAAAACTTCTCATTTGCATTTGAATGGGATAGTTATTCAATTTTTATGTGGAAATATAAATTCAATTCAACATTGCTGGATATTTATATGCAAAAACACATTTAAGTCACAGTTATTCAACATTTATGTAGAAAAATAATTTAAAATGTTCCTTTTGTCGTTTGAAAATCAATAAATAAATGTTGAATTTAATTATGATTTATTTTAAAGTTCTCGTATTTAAAATGAAATCTTCTTTTCTTACTGTTTTATGGAAAAAATAATATTCTAATTTAAGTTTGAGAGAATTTAAATAAATTCGCTTTAAACAATTAAAGGCATTGAAAAATATAGATTTTTATTTCAGTGATACATGTCATTGATATTTATGTACAAAAATGCATTTAAATGCTACTTTTATTATTTTCTTGCAAATAAATATCGATATGTAACAATAAGACACGGGGAGGCTTATTACAGAAAAGGTACAGTCAATCAGGGTAACTTTACTCCGCATTTACGAAACTTTAATCCATTTTGCCATAATGGAATCTTAAGAGGCTACTTCATTCAAATGAAAAGACTATTACTAATCCTTTAGAAGAAATTTATAAAAATACCTCAGTTCCAATTTAACGCCTTTTTTTTTCTTTGCATTGGACAGTTGAGATTGATCTGTATGCGGGCCGTTTTTTACTTTCTTGATTTTGTTTACATATATTTTTTATGAGGTCGCTTTCATTTTCGGAATCGGTTTGAAAAGAGAAAGCACCTTCATAAAAATATGTTTAGTCAAAGACGAAAAGGTAAAGAATGGCCTGCAATCTCAGCTATCCAATGAAAAAAAAATATCAAAATATTGAAATGCAACCGAGATATCTTTATAGATGTCTTCAATAAAATTAACATCAGCGAACGGGTCTTTTCATTTGACTGAAGTACCCCCTTAAGGAATTATTTCCAATTCCCACTAGTGTTGCTATCTTTATTTTGAGACCAAAACTTCGCCGTTAGTTCAAGTGATGTAGCATATTTAATCTTTTTTTTCTTTTGGTCCAAAGTTACCCTGATATGTTACCCAAATTGACTGTACAGTCATGGGGTAAAAAAACTTAAACATCCTCTACTAATTTTGCAACAAATTATTGTAGAAGAAAGTTACGGGTACCAAACGATTGGAAATGAAGGGTATATAAAATACTTTTATATGGTATATAAAAAAATTTCTTTACGGGGTTGTTTACATATCAAAACGACATTATTATTACATATCAAACTTGATTTTCTTTTCAATATTAAAATCAGGTTTGACACCATAAATAAACTCTATGCACTTCAGTTAGACTACATCCAAACATTCATAAAATTTGTAAGATTAAAATTTAAACTTTTTAAAATGAGCATATTTTAAAGACTGTATCCAAATTTAAGTTCAGTGCTCGATTGTTGAAGTGCGGCAGAATGATACTATCACTTAAATGGGGTCCGGAACCCAAGAATCTTCACATTTTCTGGAAAAAAAAAATATTGCCTTTAAAAGTTTCTCTGTTTTTTATGCTTATAATGATGTTTAAATAATGTTTCTATCTTTATTAGAAGAGAAAAAAATATTGTTTTAGTTTTGGTTTGCTTCCAAAATTTAGCCTTCAAGCAAAGATTGCTTGTAAAATAACTTCTTGTGAAAATGCATTTCTCTTCATGAAAGTTTTTTTCACAATTTTTCAGATTTAAATTGTTATAATTCGATAACTGTTGAAAATAAATTCTCTAAACTTGTAATATGTCTTTTTTGATTACTTTAATTTAATTTTAATTCATCAAATTTGAAAAAATAATTATTCTTGAAAGTATAGTTTTTAAAAAAATAAGTTACTTTTAAAAAATTATTTTAAATACATTTAATTTCTAAAAAAATGTTTTTTTTTTTAAATTCTGAATCAAAATTAATTAAATAATTAGATATTTTTGTTTATTTAAGGGAGTCCGGGACACATTATAAAATAATTTTTATTTATTGAATTAAAATTTTAATATTTTTTGGTGATGGTTAACCATGTCATTTGTAAACAAAATCACATGATAAAACTTCTCTTAATCTGTCAAAAAAAATTTTTAAATTAGAATTTATTTAAAAAGAATTTATTTAAAATTTTAGAATTTATTCAAAATTGTTATAACTCAAAATAGTATTTGTAGAATTTTAATTTTTTTACATTTAAATAAACAGAAATATCCAAATTTTAATTTTAATTCAGCATTTAAAAAATATTAATAAAAAAATAAAAATAAAATTATTTAAAATAATAATTTGAAAAAAATGAAACTTTTATTTAATATTATTTAACTTTTTATTATAACTTTTATTTATTTAATATTATTTATTAAAAACCTTTTATTTAAAATATATTTTCAAAAGTAAATATTTTTCTCAAATTTCCTGAATCAAAATTAAAGTTAAATAGTAAAAAAAGACATGTTTCGAGTTTGAAGCATCTGTTTAACAGTTCTTGAGTTATAACAATTTAAACCCGCGAAATTGTGAAAAAAATTATCCTGAAGAGAAACGCATTTTTGCAAGAAGTCACTTCATGACAACTATTGCTTAAAAGCTAGATTTAGAAAACATATCAAAACGAAAAATATATAATATTTCCTCTTTTAACTAAGATAGAAATATGATTTAAACGTCATTTTAAGTATAAAAAACAGAGAAATTTTTAATGCAATGGAAATTTTTTAGGAAATTTGAAGATTTTTGTGTCTCAGACCCCCCTTAAATGCAACAAAAATGAAATTCTAAAAATAATATTTTGAGTTATAATGATTTTAAATTACCCCATTTTTTAATTAATTTTAAAAATTAATTTAATAAAGTTAAGTTTTTATCAAATGAATTTGTTTACAAATAATATGGTTAATCATCGCAAAAAATAACAAAAATTATTTTAAAATGTGTCCCGGTCCTCCTTAACGTATTATTTCCTGCCAGTACGATCTTTTCACTCGCTTAATATGTTTAAACTATCACCAGTCTAAATCTAAAATAAAATGAGTAAAATATATTTATTTCAAACTAAGAATTTCGCCACATCTTAATCCTTAAACCATCATTTTGGCCTTTTTCATAATAATTCGAAAACTGTTTGGTAGAAAATTTTCAAATTGAGAATTCGTATAAAGTAGAACGTAATACATATAAAACTTTAAAAAAAATTGTCGATTGCAATTCATATTTTTTAATATCAATTTCAAAATTCATAATTCGCATTATAAAATTTTAAAAATTACTTATTCAATGTATTTATGTCTGGGTTTCTTTGTAATATATTTACATACAAAAGTTATCACGTTAGGATTATAATTTCATTAGATTTTAATGAAAATATGAAACTATAATTTAACGTTAGTCACTCTAAATTTTGAATGTTATTCAAAATCTAATGATCCAAATGACTTTCTGTGCATAGTTTAAACCAAATATTTAAAATATACTGCCAAAACATGCTGTTGCCATTAAAAAAACAAAGTTTGGTCTGGTTTTGGGTTGCAGATATACAACAAAGCAAATTTTATAAGCATCGTTTAAAATTAGAGTTTATTTCCAATCGTTTGGTACTAGTAACTTTCTCCTGTTATAATTAGTTACATAAATTAGCAGGTAGTGTTTATTTAATTTAACTACTACAAAATCTGTATTTTGATTTGTTGAATTTTAATTTTTTTCTTATTGGTGCAACTATAAACACAATCGAAAATTTATCCATAATAATTTCCATACTATTTCATTCATATTTTTAATTTTTTACAACTTGAATCAATTAACATTTTTTTCCCTTGAAAATAAAAATCATATATACAATATACGGCAAAAATAATTTTCAAAAAAAATATTCACAATACAAAAAAAAAATCACAAGCGTGCAAAAAAGTTGCATTTAAATCATATTTTTTTAATCAGTTAAATTTTTTTATATCGTTATTAACTCTGGCATTCTTTTCGTGCTGTAACTCTTGCAAATATACTCAGATTGACCAATAATTTCTATATGTTGAATAATATAATTTCTATGTGTTGAATTTTTTTATAGTGTGATAGACATTAAAAATTAATTGTGGATCATTTATACTCTCTTAATACGATGTAGAAAAATACAAATGTTTCTTAATTTACCAAAATGTACCATAAACACGAACGAAAATGTACAATAACCTCTTCCAAGTCACCCAGGATTTCGAAAAACTTTCGTTTATCTTTAGAAATTTCCTAAAAGGATTTATCTTTGAAACTTAAATAAGAATTTATAAAAATAGATTTTTATTCGCTGCGCGTAGTTTTTGAAAACGTTTCCGAGTAGTTTTTACGGTGTATTAATCAGTTCTTTCTGGCCCTGAAAATACAGATTTTTAGACGCTATGCGGTCTCAAGTAAATATTTTCACGTTCAGTAAACATGTTTAAGGTATACGCATACCCTCAAACCGCCATTTTTGCTAACATTTCCCTTTGAGTTTTATTATTTTATATTAAAGTTTATAGTAAAATTATTTCTTCTTCGAGACTAAAAAATATAATTTATTTATTTAAATAATCTATATAACATATTTTTAATTACTTAATCTAATAAAATGCCATACTCTTACATGTGAATTTTATAAATAGCAGTCTGTTTTTCTTTGCGACAAATATATATACATATATATGTTGTATCATAAAAAATTGAAGTACAACTTCTTTCAACAGTAAACTCTTCTTTGAATGCTAGACACCTCTAAGAAAAAACTGCATTTTCTGTACAGTTTAACATACAATGATATAAAATTGAATGATGCTTTCAACCCAAGCGTCTTATATTTATAACAAATATTTATTTTCACCGGTTTAGAGTTAAAACATATTCTAATTAAAATTATAAAACGTATAAGTCCAGTTTTAAGCAATTCACAAATTTAAAAACTAGCATTCTAAAGGCACGATTATTCAATATGTAAAAAAGAAAATACATTCAGTTTGTACCTGTAATCCGCTTAGCGCAAATCGAAGAATAATTTCCAGAGGCCACGGGAAAAAGAAGCATAACTTGCCTGTAAAAATGTCTTTTCCTTTACGGATGTATTTCTGCAGGTAAAGGAAATTCTCGTGTAACGTGCATGTAAGAAAAGGCTTTTCAAAGCGGTCCGACTCTCTCTCTTTTTTCTGTTTAGCATAATGAATGAGAAAATATATTCTGATTTATAGCATCAAGTAATCCAAATATAAAAAAAAATCTTTTTGATACATTTAAAATCGTGATAACATGTAATAAAAAATCATTTCCTTTATTTTTTCCTTATGCAAATATCTCTTAATTAATTAGCAATATATCTAATTAATATAAATGATTTAATAATTATCTAATATTGGTAATATTTTCGTTGCAGAGTTACATTTTTAAAACTTTATTATCAATTTTAAGTGACATATTTATAGCTTTTACGAATTAATGTAAAAATATAGGCTTGACCATTTCATTTTAATTTAAATGTACATTTGTTTCTTTGTTTGTTTTCTCGCTCTGTAACATTGAAAACGTTAAACTTGTAAGACATTTTTAGATTTTTATAAATCATTTTCCTCAAAAATTAAGCATGTTTATTAATGAAGGTGTTTTGTGAAAATAAATCATATGCTAAATAAAAAAAAAAAAAAAAACATTTTTAGTTTCTGTAAAAAAAAAAAAAAAAAAAAAAAAAAAATCCGAAAAGCCTGTCTTAAAATCTGAAGTACGTTAAACATATAGAATGAATATTAAAGCATTCTACTGTAATGGGAAACCCTGTCATAAATATAAAACTTGCACTTTATACCAAGAAAGAATCCCAATCTAAATTATGTCCAAACTGTATAAATCCTAATTTATTCATTTTTTTTTAATCTGAATTTGATGGTTGTTCAACAACATAGTACCAACTTTCAATTAAAATGTAACACGAATCTAGATTTTACTACAACATTTTGTTTCCGATACGTATGAACCATGTCGTAAGCGTCTCCGAGTAGAAATTGAGAAATCGATAGTAGTGACGTCACAAGTGACGTAGAAGAAAGTTGAAAACTGTGAGGAAAAGATTTTTGGACGTGTTCTCTTCAGACTCCCCGTCTGCTCTCACAATTGTAGATACCCACGCAAGGCAGATGAGTCATCGAAGCGAAAAATGACTGTGTTCTCGACTCAATCTTCAAAATGAAGAGCTAGTTCTGATTGAAAAAGAAAAGAAAAAGGCTGAATATTGCATAACATTTATCGTGATTGAAAAGCAAGATTTTTATTAATGACGATTCCTCAAAAAAAAAAAAAAAAAAAAAAAAAAAAAAATATTTGATACTTTTTTTTATTTATTTATTTATTTTTTTTTTTTTTTTAAGAAGTTATTGTTTTTAACATTTTCCAACACAGATGTGTTTATGACTTCGGTTTGTCTGTCTGTCTGTTTTAACTCTCCTAAATATACTCGTATTGAACTATAATCTTAATATCTTATTTATATTTACTGTAGCATGATCTATATTGAAAACGAAGCTAGTCGCATTCATAATTCATTTACAAAGACCAGAGAAAAATTTCTCTGTACATTACGGTCAAGGAGAAAAATCGTTTTAAACTCATTTTAATCCTGTTGTACCATTTTAAACATATTGAAACTGATATGCATTTATGAAGTACACAAAAACATATTTTCTGTGGAAAATGCAGTACAAAGTATTTACTATTCATTTATTTCGACACTCAAAAGAATTACATTACTTAATGGCCTGCGGAGTTAAAGAAGTTTCAGATTGGTAGTGTACTAAAATGTACAAAAATCTTCAAATTTTCTAAATAAGAAAAAAAAATTACAGCATTAAAAATTGCTCTGTTTTTTCTTTCCTCTGTTTTTTTTAAATGGCGTTTAAATCATGTTTCAATCTTAATTAAAAGAGAAAATATTAATTTATTAATCGACATCGACCAATGTCAATTCTAACCAGGTTATTTATTTATTTATTTATTAATATTTTTTGGTTTGAAATATTTTTTTCTCAAAATTTACGTAAAATTTCCTTGCGTTCTAGTGTTAAAATGACATTTGTATGATTGTATATCTGTAACCCGATTTTGTATGAATTTAATTTTTTAAACAAAAATCTTTACAAAAAAAACCCCCTAAGGTTGGGTGCCTCACAATACACAAAAATTTTATATTAAACTTTATTTTAGATGTAACTATCTTTTGAATGTTTTTAATGGATGTGAATAAATGATCTGTTTAATGAAATTTCTTGCGAACGAGCATATATATAGAAATATTGCTAATTTTTGGATTTACTTTTCACTGAAAATTTTGTCACTCTATCAAACTTTTATGTTTTCTAATCAGTTTGTTGATTTTTTATCTTGTATCTCATAACATATTTATGCGTATTTTTTTTATTTACTTTTGTAATTTTACATATTTACAGATTGAAATCCTTTTTAAATTTAAATGGATGAAACTAGTTTTAGAAAACCTTTACAACATAAGATATAAATGATAATGATTAAATAATATATTATCTGTATAAAATTTGAACAAACATTAAAAATTAAATTTCCAAATTAAATTAAACTCTTAAAATGAGTAAGTAATTTGAAGTTATAATATAAAAATATTGTAATAGAGATTTTTTTTTCTTCAGAACTTGTATACAAATCAATAAATTTGATATTTATATAAAGTTTTATTTTTCATATTTATAAAAATGTCGAAAGAAAGTTTTATCAAAGATAGAAACCTTTTTTTTTTCTTTTTTCTTTCTTACTTCCTTTTTTTCTTTCTTTTTTTTTTTTTTTTTTTAATCTATGAAACAATGCTTAGGTCGAAAATTTGTGTAACAGGACTCACAAAATAATGATTTAACTTCGAAACAAATAATAAGTAAAGTTAAAATGATACCAAATTTCGTTTCTAGAAATTTTTTCTTTAGAATATGTTTGAGTGATTTCTGATAATAAGATTTTGCAATTTCTTTTACGAAATGCAAATTAAATATTACCCATTTTAACAACAGTTTTCTAAACATCATGAGTAATATCATCTTTGACTGTGGATTATTTTACGTCATGTTTAGAAATATAGAATTATTAACGTTGTGTCTCTTCGCATTTGACAATCTTAATTTAATAACTGAAAAGCAAATGGAATTTATCAATAAAAACAGAGAGAGGGGGAGAGAAAGTGTAGAAAAAGATTTTTTAAACTAATGCGTTATTATTTTTTCTAAAGCATAGTAGATAGAAAACGTGAACGCTCCTATGCATAATACAACAAAAACGTAGTTTAAACATGAAAGCTCAAATAAAATAAATTTTCATTATTCCAAATAATACTGTTGTATTTGTCACATTACTTTTTATTATGATAAGTTTTCTAATTTAGTTATCTGTCGCCAGTTCTCGTTTTTTACTAAGAAGTAAAACTAGCTTCACAAACATAAGCTGAAACTTCATATAAATATTTCATGCATTTATACATTTCATTTTTTGGTTTCTAAGATTTTATTTTTTTCTTATAGCCATATCCAAAGAAGAGATCATTCCCGAGTACGCACAAGACAACGAGGTAAGTCTTGATATTTTTGTAAACTTGCCTCGAATGTTTGTTATGTTCTCTTACTTCAATTCAAGAAATTTTTAAAAGATTAAACCATCAAAATTATTATTAATTTTTGCTTTCTCTATCTTCAAGATATTAACGTATTGTTATCAATTTTTTTGACAGATTTACACATTTTAAGGACCAGAAATTCGCAAAAACAAGTTTATACAATATATCTGTCAGTGTCTGTATGTCGCCATTGTACCATCAAAAAGAGTATGAAAGTATGCTTAGAATTCAACCGCATTTTTTGAGTATGTTTATGGTTATGGCCAGCAGGTTTTCTTTCAATTTGGAAATATTCCGCCGGAAGAGGGCGCTTTAACAATAAATTTTGTCTAATTTTCTTGATTTTTTCATAGTTCTATTGTACATCGACAGCTCGTGAGGTATAGGAATTTCGCGTCTTGCTAAGCCGGCAATTCGAAAACAGCTGGTGTAAAACTGAATAGGAAAAAATGTTTGAATTTAACAAATTACAAGATCAAGATGACTCATTTTTACTCTGATTAATTAACTGAAAGATAAATTTAAGATGAGATTCAAAGTTGGTATAGTTTTGAACTAATAATATTGAAGTATTAACATGCATAACTACTTTTTGAAATGTTAATATGTATGAGATAGAAGAAAATTTTGAGATTTGCACGTCCAGCTGGTTTCGCGTTACTTGGTGCCATCAAAAAGCCCTATAAATTTGTTTTCAACTATTTGTTATTATATTGAGAATTGTGGATTACTTAAAATGGCAGATGAAAATCAGTTCTATATCTTTGTTAGTTAATTTTCAAAAGAAATGAGGAGATATCAGAAATACCTGATGATATGAATGTTTTAAATCTAAACATATCGAATACTTCAAAATTATTAATTTAAATAATAATTTGAAATTTCTTAAATATACATTATTAAACTTAAAATTATTTAGAGAAACTTATTATTAAACTTATCTACAGAAAGAACTCAAGGAAATATAAGCATTAACATCCAATTCAAAAACATCCATTTTATAAGTATTAGATAGTAATCTACTATATTATAAACCCTTCACTGGATGAATTTTTCTATCCATGTGAAAAAAAAAAATATTTGAAATGTATATATCTGTCTAATAATTGGAAAATAATTTTTAAAAAAATCATATTTTTAGTTAAAATTTGATGTTTTAGGGCATGTACCTTATATACACAATTCGGTTTTTAAACATTGTATTACTCTATTTTGCCCTTGCAATTAAAAGGGTTAAATTAATTAATTTTATCTATTTAACACTCTGCAACTTTCTCTGTATCAATACGTTTAATTATTCAGTAAAAATCATAAAAGTAAATTTTGCTTTATAATTTGATCGATTTTTTTTCTTTTTTTGTTTCGGACGAACAAATTCTAATTTTTTTTTTCAAATGCAATCATCTGACATGGACAAACTAATTTTTTTTTTCATTCTTTGGACTGTTCTTGATCAATTACAGCGATCACGTTGGTCAAATTCATGACACATAAAGAGAGTTATAGTATTTTTAGCTATGAGCCAAATGTGAAACATAGTGCAATGAAGGGTTAAAAAACTTATAGTGGGGTGTGAATCAACATTTTGCCCCTGAAGTGCCTGTAATAAAAATAGGGTAAAATCTCTTTCTAACATTTGAAGTTACAGTTGAGCCATATTTGAAAATGTTGGAATCAGATTTCACCATCTTATGACTGAATTTATTGCAGCATGAAAATATGGTTCGTCTTAGTACATCTTTTTTAACAATCTATGATAAATTTTATAATTCGTATGGTCAAAAAACTTGATGTCTGTTGAGTTGAGTTTTGTATGCATTTAAAATAATCTAAAAAAAATCTTTTCATTAACTTATGAATAGTTTACGTTAAAAGTTGTGATTTGTTACAGTTGAACTTCTTGAATACTGGAGTTATATCATGTGAACATACGCTCAATTAACCCTTTCAGGGGCAAGGTACTTCTGTTCCGAAAATGTTCAAATAATTGATTCACACCACAATTAAAGAACAGATTTATTTGAAAATAATCAAGAGCTGTTTTTTGCTAATATTATAAAATCAAAATTGCACTAAAATTATACTGGTGCCAGTTCGAAATTGGAACAGTAATATTATGTGTTTGCAGACTGCAAACACCGCCCCTGAAAGGGTTAAGTCTTCAATTGAAAATTTTATATATTATATACTTACGTATTACATTCATGGCATATAAGTACTCCCACTGAATGTTTGTTTAGTGGAACAGGAGTGCGGTGTCGAGTGATTTTATATACAGATATTAATAAAAATGTTAGATAATTTTAATCTTTCTAAAACAGCAAAAACTTCGATCTTCCTGCTGAAATTTTCTTGTGTTTAAGTTAGCCCGAGCGCGGGTGATAAATCGTCAAATATTGTCCCCATCGCCTTTATTCGTATTGAATTATTTTATTTAAAATAGAAAACTTTCCTATCGATCTTTACTTTCACTCGAAGTATATAAATTTAAAATACAGATATTTAAAAGATATTTATTCCATACATTTACTATATATACATTTAATCTCTTAAGGGCCGATAGGATATATTATATCCCACCTACAAATAATGAAGATTTGCATAAGCAAAATTGTATTAAACTATTATTTCCTAACTTTGGTGAAAAAAAGGCTTAAAATTGCTTGTCCTTATTTAGCAATAAAGCTTTTTGAAGATTCCTGTGAAAATTCCACGTTATTGAAATTCAATTACTTGCCCCTGAAATGATTAAAAATATTTAATACATGCATTTAAAAGATATTTTGACGTACATTTAGATACTTTTATTACACATTTAGTATAAATTTATTAGATACATTTATGATAAATTTATTACTTGCATTTAAAATGCGTGCCTTTTACTCATTTTATTTAAAATAGCCCGATCCCTCTCTCCCAGCCATAAAAAAGATAATAAGTTAGAAATAATTCCATAAAACAAAGCATTGCAAAACAACACGTGCGTTTCAGCATCGAAGCCTTGTTTCTAATTAACACCTTTAGAAAATAAAATCTCGGTTTCGCGAGAAAAACAAAAAATCAATTGGGGTGGTTTGTGGCATCGAACATAAAAGTACCAAACTTTTTTTCATCAGTTGCCTCGGGAGATACTCATATCAAATTTAATAGTTTACTTTTACAATAAAAAACCATGTTAATATCGCTAAATACTTTGGAGAATGATTTCTGTACAATATTGCATAATATTTTAGCGTTACACAAATAACATCCTACTTTAACATAATAACATTTATGTTATTATTCAGTTTTCTTTTCTGAACCGTGCCTCACCTCGATCTCTGAAGAAGTGAAATGGAAAAATTCCGATCATAGATGATACGCTGGCTTTCCTTTTCACCCCGTGTCATTACGGTCCGAGCAAGGAAGTGGATACAAACACTGAACATATCCTGCTATCCCCAGGACACCGAAAAGAAAATCATCACGAATAAAGAATTTTCGTCGTTATGCTGATTGTCGAAAACCATGGTTCTCCATTGATGTAATGTTTTCCCTCCCATCTAGGGAGCCATCTGGTAGAAATAACAATATGCGGAATGGATGAAGATTATTACATAAGTTTTTCAAGTCAAATATTTTCGGTATTGATTTTGTAATGGTATCCGCTTAAGAAAACCTTTTCCTTTGAATCAATGATAAGTTTATAATGCGAAAACAATATATCTGAAACGGCGAACTGCTTCTAAAGCGGTCCCTTTGTAATCCCTTATTTTATAGTCGAAGGTTCAATAAAAAATAAGTTACCGATATTTAGAGTTTCCATTATTTAAAAATAACTTTATGTAAAAGAAATAACGTAAAAAATATGTCTTAAGTATTGTCTCTTCGTAATAAAAAAAAATTACGATGTAAAATAAAATTACTGTAATTGAGAAAAGGAAAATATCAATTTTGGTGCTAATAGAAAAATATTTATTTTATATAAAATGTCTGTAATTTTTCATTAAAACAGTTTTTTGTTAAAAATTAGATTTTTTCCCTTAAAAATAATATAAACTAACTTTTTTTAACAGTAAAAAACTGTTTTTATTTGAAACAGTTTTTTCTTATAAAAATTAAAAGTTTTTTATTCAGAAATTACAGACGTTTTTTATAGTTGTATATATATTTTTTTTACACAGAAAAAAATGTTTAATTCAAACAGCACACATAAAAAACTTTTTTTTGAAAGCACATGAAAGTAGTAGTTTTTAATATTCCATTCCTCTATCCTCAACAATCTCTACACAATGCTTTCTCTTTTCTTGCTTTCGAAAGGTTCACGCATCAAACATTTCTAACTAAAAAAACTTTGGATTATTTTCTTTATTTTTATTAATCATATTTTATAGTATAAGTAATAATTTTGAAAACATTCATTTACATTAATCCTGAATATATTTTTGTAATATTTTAAGATGGATATGCTTTCAAGAAAGCTGCATCCTTAAGATTTTATTTTAAATATTAAGGAAAAGTCATCAAAAATAATGAATTTGCATTTAAATACAAATTGCTCTCAAAACAGTTTGAAATTTGAAATAGAAATAATGAATACGTTATTATAATATTATAATATTAGCTTTACAAATCACCAGTGTTAAGTGCTTACAAATAATGCAGGTATAATACTTAATTGCTTCACTCAATAATTTAAGAAACTGTTAGAATATTAGAATAAGTTAATACAAAATCACATATGCCTAGTAAGAGATCTATGTTTCATGAAATATTGTTTTAGAAATTCCAAAACACGGTTTTTCATTTTGACTATGGCTTATTTTGGGAGAAAATTAGGAAAACCAGGAATCTGTCGAGTTTTAACCAAAATTTCGACAAAATACCTTGCTGTGCACAGTGCTGTTATAGGGAGTTGTACTTTAGGTTACTTTATTTATTCGAAACTGCTATTTTCAAACTACTTATGTTTTCAACATCCTTGGCATAAAAAATTATAGCATATTGCTTACTATCAGGATTATTTACCAAATATCTTCTCTTTCATGCAAAATCCCCCAGCTTTTCCTAGTAAAAGATCTGTTTCATGAAATATTGCTTTAGAAATTCTGAAATACGATTTTTCATTTTTAGTATTGGCTTATTTCCGGAAGAAATTCAGAAAAGCATGAATCTTTCGAATTTTGCCAAGATTTCGGAAAAATACCTTACTATGCACCGTGATGCTATAGGGACTTTTACGAAGAAGATTATTTTACTTAATAAACTAATTCAAAACTACCAATTGCAAACTACTTACGTTTTCAACATAATTTGCATAAAAAAGTGTAGCATATTGCTTACTAAGTATCTGGACTCTTTACCAAGTATCATTCCCCTTACACTATGGTCTTCAGTGGGATTTCTAATTCCTGAATATTGATGAGTTTCTGTTCCAGGGATTACGGAGAGTAGTAGTTTCTCATTCGTCACTCTTTGATATCCTCTTCCCAAGTCTTTTTTTATACTTCAGGGTAGGAAAACTAATGGGTATATCATCTAAGGGTAGATGCTATCTATTTTACACACGTCATCAGTTCGTCAGGAATTGTTATCTTTACCTGATATTATCTCCTAGCACCCAAAAAGGGTTAAACAAATCTCATTTGCCTGGCTATTAAGTTAAATCTACCTAAATGGAGGCTCTTTCTTAAATTTAAAAACAATAATTCCGATTATACTCTTTTCAGGTTTCAGAATTAGTCCAAGCATTTGATAAAAAATAAATGCAAGTTTTGGTGTAGTTTTGATTTTACGTTCCCTTTATGTTTTTTGGGTTGCTGAACACGAAACTGGCATTATCCAACAACATTTCTCCCTGGAAACACGTTTTTTGGCAAAAAAAGTGGCTTTTACTCGTTTTTTCTAAATGACTTCAAAATTATGCATTTTACATAAAAGTCATCAATACATAAATTAAAGAGCACAAAATTTCCTGCATTTTATGTATTAAAAGTTTTTTTCTCCGATTAATGGTTTAGCCGTGAGAGAGCCGCAAAAATGGGTGTGAAAAGCAAAAAATTCTGAAAACGTGAATTACAGCACCGTACGTCGATGAAAAATGAAAAACAGCCATTTTACGCAAATTTTCCCCACTCAATAATATTAAATATATTATTATTGACTATATTTTATTAATCTGATGATCATTGTTTATTTCATGACTAAAATATAAATGTTAATGGGTATATCTATGATCAAAATCTTCATTTGCTATTACAAAATAATAATAGAAATAATTTCTTAATTTGACTTTTAAATAATGTAAATAAAATAACTAAAGCAGGCTTTAACTGATCCCATGTGCACTTTCCCCCTTGATTGCATGGGTGCAAGTGTGAAATAACGTTGGTCAAGTGCCCACCCCCGCATACCATGTCCACGTTCAGTAGAATACTAACCCCCCTCCCCTTTCCCACCAGTTTCGCCTCTGTTAGAAATATTTGTCTCACAGTTCACCAGCTAATCAGGAGGACACATTCCTCTCAGTTTCCATATGCAACTGCTTACTTATAGTTTTGTAATTCACTGTTTGTATCTTTGTGAATATAGTGAACATTTAAAGTGATTTTGCGCGATGTCGCTGTGTTTTATTTGTGACTCTCCTTTAGAAGAGGGGCCGTCAGTGAAAGTTAGTCGAGGTATTGCAGCGTTAATGAAGGCAAATACAGAAAGAAAGGATGGAAAGGCAGTTTCCTAAAGGGGAAAACCTCAGTAAATGTGCATGTTAAGTTTAGAAAAGCATACGTAAATGAACGGATGATTACTGCTCATGTGATGAAGGTTGAGGAAAAAAGTGCTGGCACTTCTCAAATTTTAAGATCATCAACTCCTCAGTTTAATTTTCGAACTAATTGTTTTATATGTGGACTGTGCATTTTGGAAGAGTTCATTGCAACACAAGCGAACGCAATACTGTATACAGTGTGCGACACATGGGATTCAAAAGTACAATTCTGAAAGCAGCAAGAGCTCGCAATGATGATTATGGGCAGGCTATTATTCAGCGCATCGAACCAGTGAATGATTTGATCGCAGCAGATGCTCAATACCGCATAAAATGTTTTAAATATATTTATGGGAGATCCGAAGGTCCAAGAACATAAGAAACGTGGTCCATTTGCCCAGACAATTTACAAAGCAATGCAAAGTATATACGATTACCTTGAAAATCATGATGACGAGTGTCAATTCTCCATGGTTCGCTAATGAAACAAGCTACAGGGAGTTATCAACCTAATATGAGAACTGTAAAGTTTAACCTCATTGAGAGATATGTAGACGACATACTGATCACAAAGAATAAAAAAAAAGTTCATTAAGTGTTTCAAGAATATAGGAGGGAAGATACTGAATAATACATGGTATCAGCAAACATGTAAATCTGATCGAAATGAGAGGCTGCGAGTGGTTGAAGCAGCAGCAAAAATTATTTGCAAAGATATCAGATAGAGATTTGCTTCGGGAAACTGCAACAATATCGAAATTGTGTGTCAAGACGAAGAGGATGAGCTAGACTTTCAAACCGATCTAGAAATGGTTTGTCCACACAATGAATCAGAGGACCCAATGGAAGAGAAAATAGTCATGGCGCAAGGTATCAAATATTTACTATTAAAAAACTTTTATTTATAATATTGATAGTTATAAAAACACCCACTAATTCCATTCGTCTATTTTCGATTTTGTAGATGTCGGTGAAAAGCAGGGACCCTCAAATAAAAGAAAACGGAAATAGTACATTATTTTTTAAGTAAATGTAGTTACTAATGTACATAATTATTTATAATTAAATAATAATTCATAATGAGTCGTTGTTTTTATTGTTAGTAACTTCATTGTAAAATATAGTTGATCATAATATCTTCAGTATCATTTAAAGTCAATCTTTGCGAAAAATGGTCAGTTTTCATGTTAAATCTATGTACAGTGCCATAATTCCTATTTTCCGGATTTTTTTAATTTTCACACCCATATTTTGAACTTCTAGAATTTTAAGAACTGGAATCCGTGTCAGTTTTTACATATTAAAGCCTGTTTTAGTTATTTTATTTACATTATTTAAAAGTCAAATTAAGAAATTATTTCTATTATTATTTTGTAATAGCAAATGAAGATTTTGATCATAGATATACCCATGAACATTTATATTTTAGTCATGAAATAAACAATGATCATCAGATTAATAAAATATAGTCAATAATAATATATTTAGTATTATTAATTGGTGAAAATTTGCGCAAAATGGCTGTTTTTCATGTTTCATGGACGTACGGTGCTGTAATTCACGTTTTCAGAATTTTTTCCTTTTCACACCCATTTTTGCGACTCTCTCACGGCTAAACCATTAATCGGAGAAAAAACTTTTAATACATAAAATGTAGAAAATTTTGTGCTCTTTAATTTATGTACTGATGACTTTTACGTAAAATGCATAATTTTGAAGTTATTTAGAAAAAACGAAAAAAAGCCATATTTTTTGCCAAAAAAACGCGTTTCCGGGGAGGAATTTTGTTGGATAATGCCAAATTCGTGTTCAGCGACCCCCAAAATATAAAAGGAACCAAAAATCAAAACTACACCAAAACTTGCATTTATTTGTCCTTTTTGAGCACTTAATGCCTGGACTAAATTAGCTGTTCAGTTTACATTTTAAGTGCCCATAATCCATGGGTATTTTATATCATATCTATTCTATTATAATTAAACTTCTTTGTTATTCTAACATATCATTTAAACAATCAGATTACTATTTTAAAGTTTCTTTACTGTCCCTTCAATTTACAGTGTTATAGACATTTGTTTTGTTGCATTTGTTCTGTCAGAGTTTTTGTTTTTATATCATGCAATAAAAAAATATTACCTTTTTAGAGTTTCAGAATTATTAGTTCAGTTTACATTTTAATAGTGCATAGTCCACCTGTACTTTCTATAATATCTACTCTATTTCAATGAAAGTTCTTTGTTATTCTAACATTTCTTTTTTTTAAATCATTATTTTAAACTTTATGAATTATCACTTCAAATATTCACATACAATGGTATGGACGCACTGTTGCATCTGTTCTGTCCAAGTTTTTGTTACTATATCTTTCCCTTAAAAATATATTACCTTTTTAGAGTTTCAAAATAAGTTCTGTTTACATTTTAAGAGTGAATACTCCATATAAAGTACAAATGGACTATGCACACTTAAAACTATCATTTGCAAATTACTTATGTTTTTTCAACATCATTTGCATAAAAAAGTGTAGCATATTGCTTACTAAGTATCTGGACTCTTTACCAAGTATCATCCTCCTTATATTATGGTCTTCAGTGGGATTTCTAAGTCCTGAATATTGATGAGTTTCTGTTGCAGGGATTACGGAGAATAGTAGTTTCTCATTCGTCACTCTTTGATATCCTCTTTCCAGGTCTTTTTTTATACTTCAGGGCGGGAAATTAATGGCTATATCATCTAAGGGTAGATGTTATCTAGTTTACACACATCATCAGTTCGTCAGGAATTTCTATCTTTACCTGATATTATCTCCCAGCACCTAAAAAGGGTTAAATAAATCTCATTTGCTGTTTATTAAACCTGTTCTGCCTAAATGGAGTTTCTTTGTTGTTATAAAATTTTATAACAATAAAAAAAATCAGATTACTATTTTAAAGTTTCTGAATTGCCCCTTCAGTTTACAGTGTTATAGCCATTCTGTTGTCAAAGTTCTGTTGTCAAAATCCTCGTCAAAGTTTTTGTCACTATATCATGCAATAAAAAAATACCTTTTTAGAGATTCAGAATTATCATTTCAGTTTACATTTTAAGGGTGCAAAATGTATGTGTACTTTCTATCACATCTATTTTATTTAGATGAAAGTCATTTATTATTCTAAAGTATCATTTAAAAAAATCAGGTTACTCTTTTAAAGTTACTGAATTGTCGTTTTAGTTTACATTTAAAGTGTACAAAATCCGTTTGTACTTTCTATCATACTTTGCTATTTAACGTTTCGTAAAGCAAATTATGGGGCAGGAAAACTATGGATATATCATCTGAGGGTAGATGATATCTATTTTACACGCGTCATCAGCTCGTCAAAAATTCTTATCTTTAACTGATATTATCTCCTAGCGCCCAAAAAGGATTAAATAAGTCTCATTTTCTGTTTATTAAGCCTATTACCTATATAGAGGCTCTTTATTGTTGTAAAATTTTATAACAATAATTTCGATTACTCTTGGAAGTTTCAGAATTAATAAGTCAGTTTACATTTTAAGTGTGCATAATCCATCTGTATTTTCTATCATATATATTCATATACATCATATATAAAAGTTTTTTGTTATTCTAATATATCATTAAAAAATCAGATTAATATTTTAAAGTTTCTAGACTGTCCCTTCAATTTAGAGTGTTATAGACATTATGTTACATCTGTTCTGTCAAAGTTGTTGTTACTATATCATGTAATAAAAAAATCACATTACTCTTTTAGAGTTTCAGGAATCAGAAATATCAGTTCAGTTTATATTTTAAGAGCACATAGTCCGTCTGCACTTTCTATCATATGTAGTCTATTTAAATGGAAGTTCTTTGTTATACTAACATTTCATTTAAAAAAAAAAATACTATTTTAAACGTTCTGAATTATTACTTACAATTTAGAATGTAATGGACGTTCTGTTGCATCTGTGCTGCTAAAATCTTTGTTACTTTATTATGCCATTAACCCCTCCCTGACAAGCCCGTGTTAATATATTCACTACGCTCCAGATTACACTACAATACAAACAATATTTAAAATAATATAAATCTAATGATTTAATGGATTTTTAATTCATTGATCAATGATTATTACTCTCGAGGTTTACATTTATATTAGTGATCAAGTTTTTTTTATATAATGTTCAATGATTCAACTTTTTTAGCATTTAAAACAAGATACATTACAATTTTGTCCTTTTGTAAGACTGTCAAAGGGTTAAAAAATCATATTACTCCTTTAGAGTTTCAGAATTATCATTTCATTTCACATTTAAAATGTGCAAAATTTATATGTACTTTGTGTCACATATGTTCCATTTAAATGAAAATTATTTATTATTTTAATATACCATTTTTAAAAAATCAGATTACTCTTTAAATTTTCTGAATTACCATTTCAGTTTACATTTAAAGTGTACAAAATCCATATGTACTTTCTATCATATTTCTTCTATTTAGCATATCATAAAAAATTCAGATTAATGTTTTAATATTTCTGAATTATCATTTCAGTTTACACATAAAGTTTCCAAATTCTTATGTACGTTCTGTTTCATCTATTGTGCCAAAAGTACTTGCCTTATCATGTAATAAAAACTGAGATTAGTTTTTTCGAGTTTCAGAATCATCATTTCAATTTATTTTTAAAATACAATAAGTTCATATGTACATTATACCACATCTATTCTACATTGTAAAAAAAATCCGTTAAATTTACGACAAAAACTATTGATAGCAATGTTGCCAGCAGTTTTGTCGTAAAAACTGCAGTAAAATTAAATGTAAATATTTTTATTTCATCAAATTTTACTGTATTTTTTACGGCTAAAACTTCTGGCAACATTGCTGTCAACAGTTTTTGCCGTAAATTTAACGGATTTTTTTTTACAGTATTATAACATACCAGTTTAAAAGATTCAATGAAACTTGACTATTTTTTAAACAAACTTTCCTTCATAATTTTATTGCAGAAACATTTAAAATGTTTACTGACTAAATTTCCTTTCGTCTGCATAATTTAAATGTTAAAAATAAAATAAAACGTACGTAAATAAAAGGAAATTGAAGACAATATCAGCACATTAACAGAAAATATTCTATATACATCAATATACATATATGTATTTACTTGCATAAAAAAATAGATTCACACACATATGTATAAACATGTATGTGCAAATATTAATAATTACTTTTAAAATAAATAAGAAATTTATATTTTCAAAAACCCATTTTCGGATTTGATTTTTTTTCCTTCTACAGCAAAAAATTCCCTAATAGTTTGAAATGATAAATCAGAATTTGATATACACACATTACAAAAAACTAAAAGCAACACTTTTCCTTTCTCCTGAGCTATTTATTCTGATTTAATCTCAATTTTTTAGGAACGAATAAAATAAAATGCTATACTTTTGCAAAGAAATTTTCCAGTTTGTTTTGAAAAATACTCGGATCTCTTTGTAAAAAGAAACCAAACTATAACAGCCCGCGAAACGGGCGAAGATGACACTGATGTAGTCAATTTATACAACATGGGGCGCAACTGTTTTTTGCCGTTACGCTTCCCCTGTGGCCAACTAACTTATAGCGAATCTTGAATCTTCTTCTGAAGTTTCTCGTTACTATGTGCATATAAATATATACAGATGGCAGAAAGAAATGCGTGGTCGTTTCTGGGATATCTCGGTAGGCCATTTCCAAAGTGCTGTTTTGCTTGAAAAATACACAAAACTGCATGAATTGCAAGAAAAACTCTCGCATCTTATAATTTAAACAAAAAATGTTCTAAATTATTTAGAATTTTTTTTCTGCAAGTTATTTACTAAACATAAGGAATCCGATTTTTTTCTCAAACAATCATAAGTTAATTTCATGTATTTCTTTCGTTTTATTATTAAACTGTAAAACTGCTTCTTGCTTCAATCGTAGTCAAAAATGTGTTTAATTTGTGATTAAAACCTTCCGATCAGGGAAAGAAACCACTATTGGCGCGATATTGAAATGAACTTTTTTTAAAATAAATTAATAAAAAAAGTCTCAGAGATACAAATAAAAAATTATTTCGGCATCGTTTAAAAACATATTTTTATTTATTGTATTTATTTAATTTTATGTATATTTTTTAAATTCATCCTTGTTTATTGGTTTAAAGGTTAATCCCCATTTAGTTATTATTTTTATTTATTTATTTTATTTATTTAATTTTATGTATATATTTTTTTAATTCATCCTTGTTACTGGTTTAAAGATTAATCCCCATTTAGTTATTATTTTTATTTATTTATTTTATTTATTTATTAATTATTATTTCTTACAACCCTTTCTTTCCTAAAAAAAATTGGTAGTAATCTATAAATGTATAGTATAACGATACAGGGCTGCACTATTTCTGATCTATTAATGATAATATTGTATTTAATTGATTTCAACTTTATTTTAACCTTGTTGTCTTAGCTCCTTGTTTAAACTAATGGTATTATGCGTAAATATGTTTGGAAAAATGTGCAAATCCTTTCTTATAACATTCTCAACTTCGTGTATATCATGTTTGGATCTTTAATTGTAAATGTTTCTTTTTTTTAATCCATTTTAATTTTTTTTATTATTTCTGACTTATTTTTCTGGATATGCTGTGTACGGTAACCCAGTATTTGCATATTTAACTTATTATCGCTTATGAAATGATGAAACTGTACGTTTGATTTATGGAACTTAAGGTAGTTTGTGATTGACTATTCTGCTTTGGTTCAACAAATATTTCTATTTTTCCAATGCCAACTGTGTTTTTCAGTTTATTGTTTCTCTTGACATGATGATCTGTTTTTAAAATTCATTAGTTTTAAAACTTTGTTTAAATTTGCATTGAAACTTCATTCATAATTTCTATATTCAAAAATTGCAAATAATCATTTGTAATGTTTTTTAATGGTTATACCTGTACATAAAGAGCAACATATAAGTGCAGGCTCTAAGTCCTACTACAGTTCTGTGATTGAAAGATATTCTTCTTCTACATAAATAAATTTACTTTATCTGACCGTATAATTTCAGGAAATTTTGAGTTTAGGTTCCCAAAATTTATGTATTTCCGGTTTAATGTATACATATTATATATATACGTAAAAATTCGATTTTTAATGAGAAAAAACTACGCAGTACTTTTCCCGAAACACTATCAAAGTGTGATCTCTTTGATTTAAAGAAATTGCATTGGAGAATTCCGGCTATTTTTTACGCTAGATTTAGTGTCTGTATTTTGGATAAAAATGAATAAATAAAACCACAAGCTTTCGTATTTCAACGGTAAAGAATAAATAAATAAATAAAGTTCGTTTAATTTATAAAATTTTTAGGGAGTATAATTATTAATACTATATATTTCTCTTTTTCTGTTCTATCTTTCTCAAAAAGCTTAATTGTTCATTACTGAAAAGTAATGTAAGCATTTTACCAGTATAAACGACATTTACTAAGATAAAATATTTCCATTATATTTATTAAGCTTTTCCTCAATTTCCTCTATTTTGTTTTTTTTTTTCCTAAACTTTTTAAGTATTTAGTTACGTACTAAAAAAATTTTTTTTAGACTTTTGAGAATTTCCACTTAAAATATAAAGCACATTCCCAACAAATATTATAAAAGTAGTTGAGAAATGAAACTGCACACCAACTTTTTATAAAAACAAATAAATGTCATTTACTGTATATATACAAGACCCGAATGTTACATTAATCCCCGGATCTATGTCTCTATTCATATTTATAAGAGCGTTTTCAGGGGCTTTCTGGGATTTGGTTTCAACTTTGTTACGAGTTTCGGAGGGATATGTTTTGGATAAGATTTGAAATCCAGTCATTTTCCTGTAAGAGTCTGTTTTCCAGTGATATTAAAAGATTTTTTCTCTCTCCTCAAAAGACATTATCTGATAGAGTTTTGTATTTCATTCTAATACACACACACACACATATATATAAACATTCTGTTCTTCTGCTATTTTTATGATGTAGAAAATTAAAATGAAAAAAAAAAGTTATTTTATAAGAAATTTATTATTGTAAAAAGTTATACGTTCATGCAGTTATAAAGTATGTTGTTAAAAAGTAATAACTTTGTATAATTATTACTCTATAAGAAAAGTTACATGATCAATTTTTTTAAATACATTGTTAATTGTACAACAGAAATTCAAAGCAAAACATATAATGTTTCAATCTATTATGATTTGAAGATTTAGTACATGTGCAATTTCACTACTATTATTGAAGATGATCAAGCGTCGTGTTTGACAAAACTCTGCGAAATTAAAATAGTTATAAAATAACAAATTAATAGAGTTATTACTTTATATGAGAATTTACGTGATGAATTCTATTTTAATATATTGTTAATTGTACTAAAGAAATTCAATGTCCATCATATAACGTCTCAGTCAATTATAATATAAAGATTTACTGCATGTTCATTTTCACTATTATTACTGAAGATGATGAAGCATCACGTTTGACAAAACCCTTTAAATTTATATAGTTATAAAGTAATAAACATGTATTGGTATTACTTTATAACAAAAGGAACATAATCAATTTTCTTTAATATATTGTTAAATGTACTATAGAAATTCAAAGCCAATTATATAACGTTTGAATCAGTCACGATCTGTAGACTTGGCACGTGTACGTTTTCACTATAATTTCAGAAAATGGTCAAGCATCAAGTATGACAAAACCCTGTTTTAATTATCACTTCCATTGTTTACGTCATACCAAACTAAAAAAAAATATATATATATTTTATAAAGAATTACTTCTATTTTAATCTTTTAAAAATTATTTATATATTCTATTGTATTCATAAATTATGTTTAGGTTGAAAATTTTGAATTTAAATTTGTAAATTCACATTATTTGTTTATATTTTCACCTTTTACAAGAGAGCTGTTTTTCTTGGCAACGTCAATTTTAATAACGATGTACACAATGAATCGTTGTATCGCAAGAAATGTAAATAAATAAATGCACATTTTTTAAAGATGTATCTATTTTACACATACACCATAAGATATAATTCGTCAAGTGTATAAATTATATTCTTCAAACTGTTATAACAAAGTATTTCCGTCCACATTTGCACATTTATTGTACTATTTCTCTTTAAATTTAAATTATTGAAAATGAAGCACTGATAAAATTGCATTTATATTTATCGACAAATTTAATTTTAAGTGGGTATGTTTACTTATACTTTTTTCTAAACATGTCATGAATTCGTTTATAATCAAGTCCTTTTAAAAAAATAGGTTTAGCTCACATGAGTAATAATTTGGGCGAAAATGAGTCTAAGCCGGTACTCGAACCTACAACTTTTAGCTTCAACTTCCAATGCTTTTCCAATTGATCTATCTCGACAACATCCCAACCAAAGCAATATTTGCTCAGAACAATTATTTGGTAAAATCACTTGGTCTATTTTTTTTAAAAACAGACAAAACTCGACGAAGTAAATCGCACGTAAATGAACTCTAATGAACTATAGCTGAGTAATTACACTTTAATTATTTTTAACACAATTAACTAATTATTAAATATTTCATATAAAGAGTAATTTTCAATCGGAGCGAAAATGTGTTCAGGCTGGAATTCGAATACGTGATCTTTGGTTTCAATTACCAATGCTTTGTCAATTGAGATATGCGGACGACATTGCCATAGATACAATATTCGTTCAGAACAGCTATTAGGACAAAATAACTGGTCTCTTATTTCAATACAGTTCGGCAAAATAAACCGCAAATAAAAAGATCCAATAAACTAAAAAATAAGTTTTCAAAATTTTTTTCTCACTGAAAAAAAAAAAAAAAAAAAAAAAAAAAAAAAAAAAGATTTTATGGAAATTGTACTGGTAATCCGGACGCCAGTACAATTTACTGTTTTTAGCTAAAAATTTCAATAAATTTCAGAAAAAAACTTGAAAAAAAAAGAAAAGAAACACTTTCTGGAATTACAGAATTTTTTCCGTTAAAACACTAAATTGTATTGGTGTCCCAATTACCAGTACAATTACCATAAAACCTTTTATTATTCTTTTTACAATATATGTACAACAGTGTTGTGACTTGTTTTTAGTTAATTAGAAATTCCCTCTAGCATTTCATTAATATAATATGAATTATTAGAATCACGGAAACCACTTATATGTCAATTATGATCTAAGGAATAACTGTTATAACTTTCAGAGTCATTGTTAACTTCGTTATTGCACTCAATAAATATCCCTCTAGATATGTTCAGTATAAATCTTGAATGATGCTCAAATATACTTACTCCCTTCTGTATTTGAGTTATAGCAGTGAAATGGGAAATTGATTGTGGCATGAACTAGAAATAAAGGACTTTGATGTATGATAATTGGCTTATTGCCTGGAATGAACACATTTTGTTTCGATTGTATGGAGCTGAGGACGATTTACTTTTTTAAGACATAAAGGATATATTAAAATGTTTTATAAAACTCAATGCTTTACGATTCATAAATTAAAAAAAAAAAACTGTTTTACTTAATTTTAGAATTATAAAAAAGCAACAGATTTTTTTTAAATGATAAAGACAGATTGTTTTCTGGTACAAAATTGCTGATGTCATTGCACCAACAAGGGATTCATATTGTCTTCTAACCCAGAACGTAAGTCTTCAATTTCCAAAATTCTGACAATTGAAATATGCGGACGACATCCTAGCTGGTACAATTTTCGTTCAGAACAGCCATTAGGTCATGATATCTTCTCTGTCATTTGAAATAGTTCTATAGAACAAACCGCAGCTAAAAGAAATCCAATAAACTACGTATGAGTTTTTTTTTCTTTTAAGAATAAAAATTAAATAGGATCAAGTTTCAATTTTTCAGAATTTTTTTTTCTAACAGTGTTGTGACTTATTTTTCAGTAACTATAAATCCCTCTAGCTTTTCACTAATATTATAAGAATTATTAGAACCATGGAAACCACTTATGTGTCAGGTGTGATCTTGAGGAATAACTGTTATAACCTTTAGAGTCATTATTAACCTCATTATTGCACTCAATAAATATCCCTTTAAGAATGTTCAGTATAAATCCTGAATGAGCCTCAAATGTATTTACTCTCTTCTGTATTTGAGTTATAGCAATGAAATGGGAAATTGATTGTGGCATGAACTAGAAATAAAGGACTTTGATGCATGATAATTGGCTTATTGCCAGGAATGAACACATTTTGTTTCGATTTTATGGGATTGGAGACGAATAACTTTTTTAAGACATAAAGAATATTGCAACTTGTTCCATAAAACTCAATATTTTACGATTCATAAACTTAAAACTTCCTTTTTACTTATTTTTAAAATTACAAATTGGCAACAGAATTTTTAAAAATGACAAAGTCAGATTGTTATCTGTTACAAAATTGCTGACGTCATTGAACCAAAAAAAAATTCTTATTGTAAAAAATAATTTTGTGCTTAATTATTGTTAATTAAAATGTATACACAAATTTATTCTAAAATTTCATGTTTGACAGTATAATCAAAAGTCTGTTGATGACGTAACAAAGATATTTGAATTATAATTCAAAATGTAATTTTTATACATATAAATGTATAATTAAAAATTACAATTATAAGTATAAACAAAGTTTTTATTGAATGAACAAATTTCCGGATTCGGCAATTTTGGGACTTTAGAATAATAGTCTATGTAAGGTTGTTTTTTTTTTTTTTTTTTGGGGGGGGGGGAGGACTCATGTGTAAAGATGAATGATTATTCAGTGTTAAAAATTGCAGTTTAGAATATACAAATTTCTTTATTTAAAATAAAACTATAAACTAAAAATAATATCATTACTTTTCTAGTTTTTAATGACATGTCAATACTCAGCATTAAAACCAAAGGGGAGGGTGATTAGGATCGAAAGACGAGCAAATTAAGTCCCTCACGAAATCGCGCCATTTATTCTTTTCATTTCTCAAAATTTTAAATTTGTAACAGAGGATTTCCTTCTAAACAGCCATCAATTGAAATTCGTTTCCATTTTAATACTACAATGATGCACATTGTAAAGTAATAAACTAATAATAAGGTTTTATTACAAATCACTATATAATAAATTTCGGTACACAGAAAACGTTGTACAAAGGTGATATGTTTTTAATTAGGTTACTAATTGTAATTTTTCCTAAAAAATAATAAAATTAAGTATCTTTATGTAACCAGAAATAATTTTTTAAAACAAACTTTTAATTTGGTAAAAACATCAGCCAAATTGAGTCAAAACATTGGAATTTAGAAAAAAAAACAGTTCTTTTATATAAAACTCTTCTTTCTTTTTATAAAACTCAGGTGTATCTAAATTTATTGGCAATATAAAATTCTAAATGTTCTTTATTTACTTTTTTTTTTTTTTTTTTTTACAAAATTCTAGTAAAAATTTTAATGCTGTTTGCACAGGAAACAATCTTTATGCACTTCTAAGAAAAATCTTCAAATTACACATAAAAAATCTTGTAATAATAGGTACGAGATTTTATCGAATTATTGATTTAGGATATACATACCTCTTGGCAGAAAACAGACAAGGTTCATTGTACATTATTGCTTTCGTCATGCTTTCGTTTCTTCGAAGTATATTTTTTTCGCTTGCTTTTATTATGTATGAAAAATGTTTCAACCATGCAAAAAAGTTTTTAAATTTCTTATATAATAATGAAACTACCTCGAGGGTAGATTTTGTTAAAGATGTACCTTAAGAACACTGATAAAACTAAAGGTTGCATATTGCACTCCTAGGGGTGAAACGATAGTCCTTTGAACGATACCCCTAAGGGATCCAGAATTTCACCCCTAGAAGTGTCATGGGGGGGGGGCCTTAGGTCACCCCTAGTGGTGCAATTTTGGCTCCCTTAGGGGAGTCACTGACGGGACAAGCGTTTCATCCCTAGGAGGTGCCATATGCAACCTTTAGTTTTTTCAGTGAAGATGATAATTTAAAATCTTTAAGTGTTCTGAAATAAAAGTCCACATTAAATTGACTCAGTGGAGTGGGCGTGCTCTGAACTACTTACTTACTGTTTAACCCCTTCGTGACGAGCGTCTTTTACGGATTTTTTTTATGTTTAATTTCCGGTTTTAAAAACAGAAATTCTTTCCAACTTAAATCGGAAACATGCGCGGATTAAATAAGGTGATTTTTATAATAAAATTTTACCGGTGAGAATAATCGTGAATTCTGATCACCTTATGTGGCACGTATACCAGTTGCTTGTCCCGAAAAAGTTAATAATCCATGAACATGTCTTACCGAAGCATTTAACTAATCATTTTTACAGCATTGTAACAGTCATCACATACACTACACTTATAACGTACCCTTGGTCTTGATCTGATAACTAACTGGATAATTGAGCAGTGTTATCTATTAAAAATGTAATAATTTTAAAATGGTTCTACAACTAGGCAAAAATTAGGCAATTATTTTTCACCTGTTCTATTATTTAACAGAACTAACTTTTAACATACCATGTAGTATACGTACAAATCTATGCATTATACACAAGACTGCACAAAACATGTAATATTTTTCTGACTATTAACAGTAATAGCAAAAAACTAGGATTTCAGATGAGTATACGTCTTCAGAATTTTCTATTTAGGCAGCCTTTGGCCGTAATAATTTGTGAAGTTTTGTTACAGTATCCGAAATGTAATGCAGAGCTGCCAACTACTACGCCAGTTTAAATCACATAAACATGCTTGGAAACACAAAACTCTTTTCATAAAATGCATGCTATAGATATGCAATGTTACGTATAACTATATATATTGTCAATTATTATGTAAAATTTCCGTTTTTAATGTATTTATTTGATTTCAAATAGACGTAGAAGTTGGCAGCCATGGTAATGTAAATTGCTTGCTATTATATGTTAGACGTATAAATTTTTCTTCCTTTTCTTTGACTGTCTGTGCTTTAAAAGAGTTAAAATATTTGCATAAACAATATTGAAGGCATCTGAGCCTATCTCATTTTTTTGCATTTTAAAACAATTAATAGTAAATAATAATAATAATAATAAAATAAATTTCTTTTCTAAAAATCAAAAATCAATTAAATATTTTCTTTAAAAATTCAGTGGTAAAGGGGAATTTTACGTAAAAAAATGAAAAACAATGTTAAAAAATATTTAAGCTATGATGAGCTTTGCAAAAGTAAAGAAAGTATCTCCCGAAAGCATTGGCGTGCATACTTTTAGAAGAGTTTTCACTTCCGGCAAGGGAACATTACACATTGCATAATCAAAACTTGATATATTTCTCACGAAAAAAAAAATAAATAAATAAATAAAATAAAATAGAGGGATCGTAAAGGGAAGACAACGCATGGTACATTTTTCTTTGAACCCCACCCTCTTTTATTTTCAAAAACCTGCTACGTACTGGGGCTGGAAAGGTGAATTAATTTTCTACTAGCAATATGGGATACTCGGAACCAAAGGGAGTCTTTTTTTTTTCTACATAAAAAAAGGGAAGAATAAAACAAAAGAAAATACGAAATATTTAAATGAGAAGGAATATAGATGCTGATAGTCTTTGGAAATAATTCCTCATGCACTAGAGAATTATGTATCTTTTTAAAGATAAACATGCGAGTAATTTTATCATAGTCACATTTTCAAACTAGTTATTATTCAAATTAACGCATATAATTTGTTACAAAAAGCGTAAATTAATTGAAGAAAAAATGAGTTTTTTTTTCTGTGTAAACATTTAGTACAAAATTTTTCTTTTATATTTTCTAAGATTTAAAATAAGATTTATTAAAATTTCAGATATAATTTAATTGTTTATGTATTTAAGTTTTGGTTTAATATGGAATATGGAAGATTTTTCATTAGTGACCAGTAACAATTAGAAGGGTGGATCTGATGATTGTTTTTGGAAATAATTCCCCATGCATAAGAGAATTATGTATCTTTTTAAAGATAAACATGCGAGTAATTTTATCATCGACAGATATGTTTTAGAACATGTATTTTCAAACCAGTTATTATTCAAATTAACACATGTAATTTATTACAAAAAAAAGCAAATTAATTGAACAAAAAATGGCTTTATTTGTGTGTAACCATTTTGTTCAAGATTTTCTAAGATTTATGATAAGATTTATTAAGATTTAAGATATAATTTTAACTGTTTATGCATTTAAGTCTTAATTTAACCTAGAATATGGAAGATTTTTTGCTACTGATTGGTAACAGCTAGTACTTTCTTTGTCAAAAATAAGTTACTACATTTATTGTTTGTAAACCGTGTATTGCAGATAATATTAATTTTGAATATTATTACACTGTAAGTATAAGTATATCCTATATATTGTAAACTGAAATATGTAGGTATATATGTTAGATTTATCTATTATAAAATAAATGCCAGTGTGTATGATGGATGTGTAAATATAACGATATGGTTAAAACATATATATAAAAAATTGGAAAAATAGAACAAAATCGAATGCATTTTATTAATTTTTTTTTATTAAAGTTCACTACATGTGCAAAAAGAGTAAAAATAAAAGAGTTTTCTTTAAAAAAAAGAATAAAATATTTCACTTTAATCTTTAACTAAGAAAGTTAGCTAAATACTTAAACCCTATACGATATAACGTTTTAAAAACCAAAGAATAATTAATTTTCTTATAATTTGAGAAATTGTTGAAAATAAACCCATCTATTTATCAGCATTAAAAAAATCATAATCATTCTTTTTCACATCGTCTTCGCTAACTTTCCATAAAAATAATTTAATGGCTCGCAAAGTTTAAATATACTCATAAAATCGCAAGTTTAAATAAACTCATATTTAAGAATTTTTAAAAAGTAACAAATATTAATCCAATTGAAATAGTGTTCACGCCTTCTTGTTTTCTAAAGACACCTACACGAATCATTATTATCCACTAGAGAGTCTAAAACTGAATCAAAAGTGAAATATTTGTTGTCTCGCGTCTATATTAGTTTTACCTTACGTTAAGTGTACAGAATTTACTGTTTAAAAAATATTCACTCAGCATGAAAGCGATATGTCTCGACAAACTTACTCAAGAAGTAGATTAAAAGATATAAAGTTTTATGAATGAACAGCATTTTTATACCCTTTTACATAAAGGTATGCAAATAAGTAATTAGTACGTAACGTTTTTAGTTGTTTAAATGCATGGATTACTATACCATATCTTTTTTTACGAGTTATATTTCGAGGAGAAAAAAAGGTGTACGGATGTATGTATAAGCTGGGAAATGTTACTCTAGATAAAATAGCTGGTCTTATGAGGTTTCCAATGATGATGTAATATCTCGCAAAAATATCTCCCTTTCAGCTGCCTCTGGAAGCCATACATAGCATAGGATCACATATCACTAGAGTTGTGAAACTTGTAAAACCGTAAAATAAAAAATACTAACGTCATTATAATGCGAGAGTACAATTTTTTGTCGATTCTCAGAGGTCATTAAAGTCACCATTTCAATTGCATTACTCTAAATTGCTTATAATTAGTATTTTTTCCTTCAAATGTATAATTATTCATCCACTCCTTTTCAAAAGAAATTTCATTCAAAAGTAATAAAGTTTTTAAGAAGTAAAAAAAATAAAGAAAGAAAATTTAGCTTTTTTGTAAAATTTTAATCTATTTTCTGGAACATTTTTTTTTTCTTTTTACAAATTTTATCCTTTTAAAGTACAGAAAAAAAATATTAATATGTCAAAGAGATTTACAAATGTATTTCTTATAAATATAATTAATACGTTTCAAATGAAAAAAAAAAACAATATTTTAAGCATACTTTTTACTGAGCGAAACATATTTTTAAAAATTTCTCTGTAAAAAAAAGACAAGTAACAATAACTCTTATTCATCGTACAGAGTTTTCTTACATTTTTTTTTCAAAATTTTCTCTCTAAACAAAAAGACTGCTTTAAAAGAACGTATGCAGACTTCAAGAATATATTATTGAAATTCGTTGTATAAAATTCCAAGTACTGTATCTTTCAAAATTTTCTGTCTAAATAAAAAGACAACGTTAAGAATATGTAATTTAAATTCGTTCTACTAAGTTTCATTGCTTTATAATTCAAAATCTAAACGAAAGGAAAACTTTAAGACTATATAATTGAAATTCATTGTTAAAAATTTTCATTATTTTCAAAATATTCTCTCTAAATGAAACAAGACAATTTTAACAATATATACTGGAATTCATTGTTCAAATTTTAATTTTGTTAAAGAGAAATTAGATATAGCAATTTTAAATTAAAAAAAAAAATGAAAAAATACAGTCTGAAGTAAGTGCCTTTAAATTTGGATAGACAGCAATATAAAAAAACACAATGTTTACAACATAAAAAATACAATGTCGACAACATAAAAAAAGCATCATATTTTTTTAATACTAATTATATGTGGTTTTCGACATTAAATTCTTATAATCTATAGTGGTTTTTAGACCAAAAAATTTAAAAAGTGCTTTTTTCGATATTTTTATGTCGCTGTCTGCTTTCAATGAAGAGGAACTTTCAATACTTTTAAGAAGCAATGGAAATAATTTTATGCTGTTTTTACCAGTTAACTATTTGATATATTTCTAACAGTTCAACTGCATTAAATTGAAGATTTTTTAAATTCCTGAATTTGACATTCTGTGAATATTTTTTTCTACTTACTCAAAAGAATGTTTATGCAAATAAAGAATTGATTATTTGGTAGATTTTAATGCATACCAGAGTTATAAAAAAAATAAATACTTCTTTATTTTAAAATTACCTACATATTTAATACATTACCTTCATTATTAAATACATCTGCTTTTTTTATGGATTTACGTATAAACATATTAAATACTTACGAATATTCCACACAATTGTATATATTTTACAATATACATTCATACATAAATACTTAAATCAAACAGTTTCTATTGCAGTATATATAGCAACATTTTTCACAAATAAAAGTATAAATGACTAATATGACTGTTTTCATTATCATCATAATTTTATATCATTGATAATATAAAATTTAGTAAATCTTTTACGTTGATGCAAAATATAACAAACTAAATTTTATTTCATGCACAGCATGCAAAAATTAATGAATAACTGACTCTCCTCCATTGAACAACAATGGTTCCTTTACATAATCGCGCTGCTTCTATTATAAATGATAGGCAGTTTACCTGATGATGGAAAGTAATAAATAACTGTACCGCTTAATAATTCGATATTTCAAGATAACATATGTAACATACGTAAATATAATCTAATTATCCCCGTTCTTCTCTTTTATATCTCCCCCCTTTTCCATCAAAATTTTCCTCTATTCCAAAAAGATTATATGTAAATTTACTAAATTCTTATCATCTATGTTGCTTTAATTCTCTTAAGCATTTTCAGAGAACAGTGATATATCATTTGGACAATTTATTTCCATTAAAATTGTTATTCTATTTTGCAAAATGAAAGACGTTAATCATAAGAAATTTATTATTTCAACTTTGGAACCAAAAGTATATGCTTTCATTCCGCTATAATGAGATAACATTAAGGTAATGGAACTTTTAAGAGCGATGTGACGAATAAATAAAAAATCTCTTTAATTCATAACCCCATGCTCAGCTTGTAGATGGTGTAGGAGATACATTAAATTAGCATTCCGCACAGAAATATCGAGATTTGGTATTCATGTACTTAAATGGCAATAATAACATAATAGACTGGAAGATGGCAGCACAGACAATCGCCTCGTCGAGTTCACGACTGAAATTCTAGAATTAGTTAACACTCGATTGCATATTAAAGTGCAATCGGCCTTCCAAGTCATATCTTGATGAGGGAAAACACTTGAAAACTTGATGTTAGTTTGTAGGTTTATCATTGTGTTTACCTGCTCTCAGTGCTCCATGTTTTCATATCTTTCGGTGCAGGAAAACACAACGGTAAACAAACGAGTCAACAGCTAAAATCGGGTTTTCAGGTGTTTTCCATCAAGATATAATTTGACAGACCGATTGCGTTTTAATATATGAATCGAGTTTTAACTATTTCTGGAATTTCAGCAGTGAACTGGACCAGATGATTGTCTGTGCTGCCGCCTCCTTGTCTATAAGGATCGGTAAAGGTAGAAAGTATCAATGATACAGAATTAAATATTTCTTACTATAACATATCAGGAAGTATTTAAAAAATGCAAAATAAAATACATATTCGGTTTTCTGAAGTCTAGTTGAATTACAAATTTTTGTTTTACATGTTAAAACTGAGTTCGAGTTTTTCAGGTTTCAGTCAGTATTCTCAGTATTATATATTAATCATATTTGACTATATAATTTTTGGAACTGATAAGGCAATGCGTATTTTATGAAATAGTTTCAACCTTTAAAAAGAGATACACTGTAAAAGAAAACAATCTGTAATTTTACAGATGTAAAGTTACAACAATCTGCAATGCTTGCTAAAATTTTATCTATACACTGTACAAAAAAAAAAAAATGTAAATTTACAAAAGTAGTGTTTAAGGATATAGAAATCTGTAGCTCTATTAAAATTACAGTTATCTTACTAAAATTTTTATCTGAAACCTGGGTTACATTTATATAAAGGTTTTCAGCATCCTAGTTTCCTAAGAAAAATTCTTAGTAACAATACAGCATTTTTGATTTGTAGTGCAAACGTGAATCTATTACATGAATTTTTGTTGTTGTCGCTGCATAAAATATTCTAGGAATCCCGATTTCCTAGAAAAATTTTAGCAACTTTACAGATATTTTTTTTAATATTTTACTGAGAGCACTACTCAGTATAAAAATATCTGTCACGTGCAGACTAATTATGTGATTTACCCATGTGCCCCTTTTATCGTCTTCTTTCAGTGGTCAAACAATACATAAATTTTAGTTTTAAATCATTATTATCTCTTTCATTATTTTCTTTGGTAAGTCACCATTGGTGTACCCATCTATTTATGTAATTCATTTAGTCTATTTTTTTTCTCAATTAAATTATTCTATTTAAAGTAAATTTCATATTTATTTCTTTTATACTATTCTTAGACGATGCATTAAAGAAAACTATTATTAAAATTGACATTTAAGATTTAAAATGGCGCTGACGTGTTCGCTGCCCACACAAATAATATTATCATTCTCGCTAATAATCAATTTTTTACTTGATATTTATCTCTTTTATGCTTCTACTGGACTTTGAATTAAACATGCATGTTATTAAAATTTGTTTTTTATGCTTTAAAATGCCTTATATCACGTAGGCACATCAGCACGCAACCTGTGTTTTTATGTTATTACAACGTCCGTGTTCTAGTAATTCTAAACAAATAAGTCGTTAAAAAAATCAATTGTATGTTTAATACATTTATACTACTGCTAATTATTGAGTTAACAAAGATGCTTTTAAAGAATGTTATTTAGACTACATAATGTTTTGGCGCATACAATACGCCATCATGTTCTTATGGTATTACAACCATCCATGATTTTATAGATTAAGGTACTGTAAAAACAAAACCTGTGAAATTACTAAACTTTTTATAGGAAACTGAGATTCCTAGAACTTTTCATGTAATGTTAACAGCCAAAATTCATGTAATCGATTACGTTACAGGAATTTTTGCTGTTACCGTTACATAAAATTTCTTGGAATCCCAGTTTCTTAGAAAAAGTTTAGTAACGTCACAGATTTTTTTTTAGAATGTGCTAAAATAAAAGATCTTTCTTTTCATTTTGGTTTAAAAAATAAAATTAAAACTATTTTACTAAAATTCTTTAAATTTTAAGAACGTATTTTTCATTAATTAAAAAAAATTCACTCAAATCTTTAACGTTAGATATTTTAAAGAAAGAAGTTATAAAATTTCCGAATGTTTCAACTGCTTACTTAAAATATAATTTTAAAGTACACCAAAGCATAAAAAATATATTTCAAAAATAAAATCAAAATATACATACACTCACTCGCTGTGTTTAAAGCATATTATTTTAATATCTTCCAGCATCCTAATATTTTAAGTCCATACTGTTTTAGTTCTATTTTTACGCTGATAATTAAAAACTCAGAAATTTGCTCTGTTTTATGTTCCATGTGCCTTTAAATATTTTCATAAAATTTGACAAAATTTATTTTAGGTAAAACTTAATTATTTTTAAAAGCATTTGCTGTGATAAAAATAATTCACTGGTATATTTTCGCAAAATACAGCGCATGAAACAGTAACATCGACTTAAAAAATCCGGCTAGCATATTTTTGCTTCCTGTAATCGGCGATGATGAATTTCTTTTAAATGCGAAAGTGGGAGATATGGAGAGGATCTTGCGTAATATATATTTTTTCTTTATCCCTGCCCTCTCTGTAAAAAATAAAAAATAAAGTAAAACTAGCAGGAAAGGAACAATTGAAAAACTGCAAAGTTGCAAATTATTATTTTTTTCATCATAGCAAGATGCCATGAAAGAGCTGAGAGTTCAAATATGAATAAATGGTTTTGCATGTAAAAAAACTGGAACAAAAAGAGTAATGATGTGAAAGGTGAAAAAATATTTTAATATACACAGCATTATTTATTAGCTTACCGTTCATTTTTTTACTCTCCTGTCTCGTGATATTTTTAAAGATACTGTGAATTATTTTAACCTATTCGAAACATTATTTTAAGCAGTAAATGTGAAATGTGAAAAATAAATAAAGTAATAAGCTAAAAAAAAACATTTTTGGTGAGAAAAAAAATATATATATATATGTATGTATATACAAATATAGTTACACATTTTCTGAATTCATTGTTGTTTTTTCTTATGCTGATATCTGCGTTACTTCAGTGATTTTATTAATGAAAAATCAATGTATAAATCATTATAGATATTTTTTTAAAAAGTAACAATTTGGAAATGAACCAATGAAAATCTGTGTAGATACTGCGAAATCCCAGAAGCAGCTACCATCGGAATGGACCGGATCTTTCTCCAAATTTTTTACCAACTTGGCGATATATCGCCAAATTTGCTGGCAGAAGTAATCCCAACTTGACGCTATTTCCGGTATGTCGCCAAACTCCTATGGATTATCAATGTAATCCAATACTATTTTTTACTTTTGGCAGTACGAGTTGATCCTATAAAAAACTGTCAGTATAAAAGTTTTAGATAATATGAAGAAGATTTATAATAAATGTAATTGAACTTCATATTTTAAGAATTAACGAAGTTATGATTTTTTATTCTCTCTAAAACCTCATATTTTCTCCTTCAGTGCTTTTTAATTTTATCCGAAATCTATCACACATAAGTGTTTGGCCTTATTCTAGAAGTAATAACAACTTTAAACTGATTTGGTATCTATAATAATTAAGAAGTTATGGATTTTTCGATTTTGACAAAACCCCTCTCTATTTCCACTCCCTTCGTCCGATTTCGCTCATTAAAGAATTTACTGAGATTTTCTGCCCTTTGATTTTATTAATCCGTTTGGAAAAGATTCGTACAGAGTTAGGAAATTTATCGTGTTCATAAAATGTGATATAGAAAGGTATATAGATAAATAGATAAAATTTTTAACTGGCGTCCAGAAGTCATGAGCGGTGTACATCTGCTATTCGAACATAGGGGAGAATGTAACAGGTAGTATTTCTTTTGTCAAAAATTTAGTTACCACTATTTTCGAATAGTAATTTTATCATATATTTTAAATTCTTGCTTAAGACGTCTACCTTTTTGAGTGATATATCTAATGATAGATTTTTTTAAAGGAGTTTAATTCAGATAGTTTTTATTAAGAATATAATGCTCTCCCTGATGGTGGAATGTAGAATTAACAAAACACGATTACGTCAACATTAGGAAATTTAACAAGGTGATCTGTTTTAAACTTTAAGATAATTTATAATGCATAGTAAACAGTTTAACAATGAAGGCGCGTCAAAAATTTGGAGGGGTTGGAAACTCATTTTTATCAAGTGGAATCTAAAAATCGAATGCTTAGAAAGGATTCGCGAAGCGAATTAATTTCGCCTAATGTTGGCTAAAAAATAGGGATTGCTTCGCGATGCCGTAATGAAGCGATTACGCAGGATGTTGGTACGTGTACACAGGGGGCTGCGGAATCGTCCGAGACATTGAAAAAAGCATTGTAAATAAATATTGGTCAGACGTGTATTTAAATTTGTAACGTGTATTTAAATTTGTAACGTGTATACTAAATTTTTAGAATCTCAAAATTTCAGAAATTAAAATTCCAAAAATCATTAAAATGTGGCACTGTACGCCAAAATCACTTTGCAAGCAATGTAAAACAAGAAAAGTGTCAAGTCAAGCATTCTTTGCAGGCAGAACGTAATCTTTTCAAAATATACACTGTTCGAAACTTCTGTATAAGATTTTTACAGCTTACTTAATAAACAAACCGTTTACCGCATAATTCTATCGATCTTTGTTTTTGAGAAATTCAACTTTGAAATTGGGGTCTTATTTTCTGAACTTCCTGTATAAATACGTGAAACAAATTTATACCAAACAACACCTAAAAGTGTTATTCAAAAGTAAATGGTAGTAACTAGAACTTATCAGCAAAACAGTGAATAGCATTTTTTTTCTTTACTAATAAACGCAAGTATCATTTTCAACACATTATACTCCTGGTTTCGCTAACAGCAATTGTATGTGCACATTACAGAAGATTAGGAATGTCAAACGTTCAGGTATTGCAAATTTTGGTTTTAGTTTGGTTTATTTTATGACGGCCGATTATTTACACGAGGGATACAGGCCTTTAAGGGAGTGGGGTGCCCTCTGTGGGGTCTTTCTAAGGGAGCCTAATCCGTATTCATGCAAAGAAATTCAAGGTTCGAAGAAAACCACGGAAAACTCCGAACGACTAGGCCGACAGCCGCGATTGGGTTCGAACCCAGCACCTGCCATCTACCAGTTGAGAGGTCAAAACCACTCGGCCACTGGTGGGCTGCAAATTTTGGACTGAATCGGTTTTATATGCATTTAATGATTTTAATAACAGATTTTTATTTTCACAAAACCATAGAAAAATACTAAGAAATAAAATTTAACAGACTATTTGTATGTAAAGAAAAAGTTACTCTAAAAAAGAAAAGTTTCATTGGATCAAAAATGATATTGATATCAAAAAGAACTCCCTTCGCGCTCTTCATAGAGATGTCTAACAATATCATGTGTAACCCCCCCCCCCCCCTCCTTTCTTAAGTGACAACGTTATTTATGCGTAGCCCTTTATCTACAGTTAGTTAAATTTTTCTTTCCTCAACTGCGTTTCAAAAAATTTCGGTCAATTAGATTTAAAAAATATACCATTGTGTGCCGTTGACAATAAGTTTTTTGTGACCGATGGTCATTCGTTAAAATTAAGAAAAACTGTATTAAGGAAAAACAAGAAAATTCGTGCTATTTTAGAGAAATGTTTGATAAACAATCTGATGCAGACAAGTTTATAAATCTAATAATTATTCTAAGCAATATTTAATATTAAAATTGATCAAAATCGTTCCATTACAAAAATTTTATAGGAGCAAAAATTATACGTAGAAATTTAAACAGTTTTAGATCATTTTATACATTATGTGTTTCCGGTGTACAGACTGCATTTATTTTTATTTTTTTATATTATTTAAAATATTTTTTGAGAATTTATTTCTATTCTTAATTCAAATTTCCAGTATTTGGAGATATATTTTTTACACATTTTAAAAAAGAGTATTATTTGAAATTGGTGCCAATTTTAAAAACAGTGCAAAGAATATTTCTTTCAAATTAAAATATTATTTGCACGTGCTATTATAAACAGATTTTTTTTTTCAAATTATAATTGAATAATTACTTATTAAAAGCAGGAGAATATTGAAAATTACGGCATAAAAACTGTATTTATACGTGAATTTTAAAGTCAAAGAAGAATTTTAAATTATAAATTCATTATTACGCGTTAAAAGTCATAAATGGAGGAAATTACATCATATTTAAAATGACCCAATAATTAACAGTTGTCAAAACAGTTTAAATTAAAAAAATATATTTTCGTGAGACATTTATTTCATATTTCTTAGATAATCTTTACAACTATTATTCTTAATTCTATGACAGCGCAAATAATATTGCTTTCTTAATAACAAAAATATTTTAACTTAAAAAGTGAAAGCAAAATTTCGTGAAAATTACGCCAGGTTTAAAACGATACAACAGTTTAACAAATATTTACACGAGACACATCCCATTTCTAGATGATCTTGTAAATTATTGTTGCCAATCCTAAAGCAGCGAAAATAAAAGAATTTCCTTTCTAGCAACAAAAATATTTTCACATGAATATTACAAAGGAAAATAAAACTTTAGAATAATAAATTCATTAAATGGCAAGAACATAGGATAAAAGTAGTTTTTTGTAGATTGTAGCATTTATTCGATGCAGGATTTTTCAATAGAATAGACTGATAGAGAATACAAGTCAGTTTTAAATTTTGGATAAGGCGAGTTTTAACGGATTTTTTTTTTTACGGTGTATATTAGGGTGGAGCGAAAAAAAATTTTTTTTGAAAATCAAAAACGGGTAGGTGCCAAAAGTTGCCTTTATACTAGCACATCAACTGTGGGAAATTTTACCGCTGAAAAAAAATGGCTTGAGTCTGCGCTTTTGCTCCAAAAATCGAAATTTTGGGTAAAATTTGTCATTTTTTGACAATTTTTCAAAAAAATTAAAAAATTCCTACAGAGTTGGTTGGTATTTAAAAGTGTTGCTTAGATGTTTATATTTATCTGCTTAACATATTTAAACTATAAAACAATATCTGTAGTCTGTATAATTGGAGCAAATCTGACAACTTTTTGTGAAAAATCAGCGTTAACCTCTCTATTGGAGCATACAACGAAATGTTGTTTTGAATGCATTTCTTACTTAGTTGCTTTCAAAACTACTGTGTATATAACTCATAGAGGTGGTTGCATTATCCCACCCGTCTCAACCATCCAATCATCTAGGCCCAGTGTTTTATTTATGTATTGAATTGTTATTTTTTTTCCCGAAGACGAGTATAAGTTTTCTATATATCAAAGTAATTTATCTCTTCTTTATATTAACTGACTTTGGGTGATTTGGATCATGCTAGTGTGACCTACTGCAGGTATATTTTTATACCATGTATAACAGAAGAGAAGCTGAGCAATGTATTGGGTATGTTCTTAATTGAACCTATTCAGCAGTCTATTATCTTCATTAAAATTTCATGCAATTAGTACATTATGATTAGAAGTTTTGTTATCACAGCATTCTTTCAATCAATTACATTTTATGTGCAATGATTTGCCTAAAAATTTATTGTATGAATTTAATTTCTAGTATGTCATCATTTATTGAACCTATTACATTGAATATATGCTGAGAAGCTAGCTGTTTAATATTATAACGATTGTCACAGAGGATTGCAAACAAAATTTGCAAAAACTACTTGTTGTAAAACAACAATATTTCTAAAGAAGTTTTAGTATGCTTTATGTCGTTTCCTGTGTTGTTCCGTAGTCTATTAATTTCTAATAAGATTTTAGATCTGTTATTTAGGTGTGTAGTACATTTGGTATAAAACATCCCGCGGTATAAACTTAGATTATACATTTTGTGAGTGAACATATAAACGCTCATTGACAATCTGTGCTTATATAAAGCGGAAAATTTTATTAATTTTATGAACTGTCTTTTGTGTGAGATGTTTTCTAAATTATTATTCCCCATTCTTTCTGAGAAATAGCTTTCCTTATGAATTAGCTTTGCAATCTCCGACAGAAATTTCTAGTCTGTTCTGAGTATATTTTTCTCAATTTCAGAAAATAAATTTTCAAAATTATTCTCTATTTTATAAAAAAAATTGCAATAGGTAGTGAATAGTACGCAGACAAAGATTTTCCTTATTGATCCGGTGAATCCATGTAGCTTAGAACGTTTTATATCGACTTCTCAAATAATTGACGCAAAGGAAATTCACTCGAGTTGAAGTAGCGAATGATTCAATATTATACGCAATTCTAAGCTTACCCCATGCAAAATGGTTCACAGTGACAAATAAAATTCTCCTAATTTTAAATGAGCACTTATAGTCGATTAGAATCCGTACATTCCCTCATAAAGTACTATTCATTATAAGTTTATGCCCAGGACATTTCACCATCAAATGTTGTCCGCTCATAAAAAGGGGATGTAAAAGTTAATAGGAAATTACCTAGATACGAAAACACTTAGAAAACGGCATAAAACTAATGCAAAAGAAAAAGTTATTTACAACAGCGGTTTCTTTACACATGGAGAACAAATTTTCATTGCAATTCTCTCTGACGATCACCATCACATGAAACAGCTCGCTTCTCAACATATAAAAAATGCAAAAGTAGAATAAATGATGGCATACTTATAGTTGAAATATCTGAAATCATCTTTGAAGCAAATCATTACGTAAAAAAAATACAATTGACTGAAAAAATGTTGTGGTAACAGAACTTCCAATCACTATTCATCAACTGAATGTAAGTTAGATAAATATAATAGATGGCCGAATAGATCCCTTTAATAATATTCCCGTTCATTACTCTGCTTGTCATTTTTTTGTATAAACTGAAAAAATATACATGAAGATAGTTACAGCAGCATGTGGATGCAAAGAACAGATAAACAAGGTAGAAGCATCGAAAACATGCCAAATTTTTATAAAGAAAATCACAAATCAATGTATAAATAAAACACTGTACTAAGATGATCGAATAGTTGGGCCGGGTGGTATAGGAAATATAGCCACCTCCACGACGCATATCCAAGGTAGTTTTGAAAACAAGAGCTGTATTAAAAACAATAATTCGTTGTATGACCCAATAGAGTGGTAATGCTGTTTTCTTACTAAAAGTTGTCTGTTTTGCTCCAGCTATAGGGAATAAACATATTGTTTTATAGTTTAAATATGTTAAGCAGATAAATATAAAGGTCTAATCAACACTTTTAAATACTAACCAGCTATGTAGGAATTTTTTAATTTTTTTGAAAAAATGTCAAAAAATTAAAAATTTTACCCAAAATTTCGATTTTTGGAGCAAAAGCGCAGACTCAAGCCATTTTTTTTCAGCGGTAAAATTTCACACAGTTGATGTACTAGTATAAAGACAACTTTTGGCACCTACCCGTTTTTGATTTTCAAAAAAAAATTTTTTTCGCTCCACCCTAGTGTATATATATATATATATAAATTGGTTTATTTTCATTGTAAAATTCACTTTCCGAATATTCCGTACATTTCTTATGTTTTAGAAATCAGATTAATTAACTATCAATAAGAGTTTTTTGAAAACTATTAATAAGAGTTTTTTTCGAAATGTACGCAATTTCCTTTTTAAAACTCTCATTACTTAGATAAGAAAATAAAAAAGATGAAAATCGGAATGTCACCATATATTATATATTTTCTTCTGAAACTCTGTTACAAATGGCAACATTCTGCGTGTTGGCATCTTTGCATATTTCATCTACTGTACCGATATTACTTGCAGCACATTGCATCATCACTTTCTTCACTCACGGAGTCTGGAGGAAGTGAAGTGATAAGAAGAAACATTTCTTTTCTAACAACAAAAATGTTTTAACTTAAATATTTAAAAGAGAAAACAAACTTTGGTGAAAATTATGCCTGGTTCAAAACGATATAACAGTTAAAAAAAATATTTACATGAGACTTATCACATTTCTAGATGATCTTTTAAATTACTGTTGTCAAACCTAAAGCAGTGAAAATAAAAGTATTTCCTTTCGAGCAACAAAAATATTTTCACATGAATATTACAAAAAAAATAAATAAATAAAAATAAAGAAGACGATGTTGAAAAACTTTAGCACCATATGTCATACTTTTTCTTCAGAAACTCTTTTACAAATGGCAACATTCTGCCTGTTGGCATCTTTGCATATTTCATCTACTGTACCGATATTACTTGCAGCATTGCATCATCACTTTCTTCACTCACTGAGTCTGGGAGGAAGTGAAGTGATAAGAAGAAATATGGACTTCAAGCATATAAACGTTCCCCTATACGCTGGGTAGGATTCCCTTAATCCCCTGGAACACGTGTTTATAAATATGGAGGGGATTCCATTTCCTTCAACTAGGATTCAAGATTGGATGGATAGTGTGTAGATGTAATCCCATGATGCTAAGAAACAATTTTCCCTAAGTTCTATATCAGCATATAGGTGAGCTAAATGAATACGTTTTAAGAAGTATTAAGAAGGAAAAGGAAACTACATCATAAAGGAAAAAAAATAAAATATTATGCAGTCGAAAGTACTTATCTATTTAACAGGAGTAAAACTAAACCAAAAGTTTTTAAGAGACTTTATTTATTAAGGCTATAAAAGTGCTTCGGTGGAAATTTTAAAGTTAAAATTAAAGCAGAAAGGAAATAAATATGTATAATGCTTGAAGGAAATATTTAGTTTGGGAAAATACTTTTAAGCTTATGTTCGTTTCCAGAAATTATTACGAATTTTTAGAATTTACTTTACTTTTATCACCGTAAAAATGACTTAAGTTGTTTTAAGCAAAATATGCTACAATGTACAGTTTTTGCGGTAGGAAGAAGTGACGCATTGTTGACGGACGACTTTTGTAGGAACTGGTGACTACCTTGAGTGTTTATTATTATTATTATTATTATTATTATTATTATTATTATTATTATTATTATTTTATTTTGCGTTAGATTAAAAAATAATTTAAGTAAGACAGTATTTATCGAAGATTTAATTTAACGTCATTTTTTTATTCATATTTTGTTGGCCATAGACGTCATATGGTATCGTTTGATACTCAAATGATGTCGATCGGAAAATCATATGACGTCTTCTGATTTGGACCATCCATGATTTGGAATTACACAACTTAATTATGGTAATCAGTCATTTATTTTTTAATACTGTGACTTTGGGTATGTTATTAAAACAATTTTGTTAATGTGGCCTTGTACGTGTATCTTAGAGGCAAATGAATGTATTCCGAAAATAATACTATTCTAGGTAAAAATAAAATAAAAAAAAAATATTAAACATATCAAACAAATTAAACGAAACATATTTTCTCATAATTACAAAAGATACATAAAAAAGTCAATTACGTTAAACAATAATTTAGCTGTATGTAAGTTACATGAACTTAATTAAAGTAGTGCATTAGAGAAGATGCCACATGATGAATCTGGTAAACAATATTAAATAACAATCGACATTAAAGGACATTAAATATGTATGAGTTAAGATTAATTGTACCATGGACAAACACATGTAAAATTTCCTTCATCCAAAATTTTTATGCATAGGAAAAAAATTTTGATTAAAAAATAAATTGTAATTGAAAATTATAACTCAAAAAAATTCGATTAATGAGCAAGCTATACTGTCAGAGTCATTTTAAAATTCTCTATTCATAGAAAATTTCATAAAACTATCAAACTATCATGCCGGAAATATTTTTATTTAAAACATATTTATTCAAATTCATCAAAACATTAATCTGTACTGATCTGAAGTTATGCAAACGAAACCAGACATACTTTAATATAAAATTCTCGGAAAATATTCTAATATTTATATATTAGATCTTTTTATATATTTTGTGTGCTTAATTTAATTAATTCATTTTATGGATAAAAGTAACATATGTAAAAACTATTGTGGTGTAATTTGGTTAAAAATAATTTTATACGATTCTAAGCAATATTTTAAACAATCATTCATAAATATTACCTTTCATCGTGATTTATTCTTAGAGGAAGAAATCACGTTTTGGGTAAGATTGACAAACAACAACTAAAAAAGTAGAAACAATAGCTCTTTTATTAAAGCCATACAACTGGATATCTTCCATTGTTAAAGAAAGACGCTAAATAAGAGTCAACACATACTTGTGTCTGAATGATCAAATACTTCATGTGTAAGATTATTTATGCATGTTGCATAATAAAATAAAAATTATTTAAGTTTACACTTTTGAAATCAAAATTGAAACAAGTTTTTTTTAATACTGCTTTAATGACAGATTTTATTGATGCACAGAGTGGTTATATATTCATATCATCATGCATATATCTTAAATATGCATGTATCCTCATACTGCTATATACACTATATGGCCAAAGATGATCGGTCTCTTGCAATTTTAAACATTTTGCTAAATATCTAGAAAAATACATAAGAAATTTACCTGGAACTCCAGGTGTGTAAACATAATTGTATTAGTCATAAGTTACGTGAGTATTTTTTCCCGACACTCAATAGGGGACTGTCAACAAATTGAAAAAGTACGAATATCTTTTGGATAATCCTGTTAAAACTAATGTAGCAAAAGCATTTAACCTGTAGATTATCATTAAATAGCTTATTGTAATAAACTGTGTTCATTTTTGTATGGATAGCATATATATTCGTTGGGAAATTAGGTTTTTATAAAACATTTCATCCGTGAACGCTATCAAAGTTTCATTTGCATATTATGTTAGTTAAGTGTACAGAGCAATTTTTGTGAAAGTCTCAAAAACATAATTTGAAAATTCTGAAAGTGATCGTCTGTAGAATAAGCCCAAAATCCGTTGTTCGCAAAATGAAGCAAAATAATGAGGGGTTGTATCCAATTACTATGTATTCTATGTTGACACTAATCAATGGATATATGGATACAACATCTCCTCTTTTTGCTATTAGCTGTTTTTAGTATTATCTAATCTATGTATTTTTATTTTATATAAACCAAAATATCACACTAAAAGAAAGCATTGTGGCTCATGAGTCAACTTTTGAAAAATATTGTCCCATATGTTTGAATACATCAGTTTAAGCATGTAAGAAATAATTAAAAAATTTAGAAGGTAAAACTAAAATAATTATTGACTAAAAGGAACCATTTTCACATCTACAATATACAGAAATCGTCACACTTCTCATAAATACTGTCCCTTTTCTAATACAGAATCTTAAAATATACAAAATTACCTTTAAAAAATCTAATTTCTGACTTCTCCAGTGTTTTTAATTTGACAAAATATACTACGTTAGTTTTTGCAATATCGATCTGAAACTATTCAAATAATAAGCAAAATTTTTTGTATGAGAAATTAACTCAAATTTATCGTTGGGAAGTAGGAATAACAAAAAAATTGTCTTTTAAAATTTACTGTATAGTTTTAAAGCACAATTAAATGTAATCTAAATTAAATTTGCTTGCGAACAATTATTAACTTTATTCATGTTTTCAATAAAACCCAACAAATATGCATGTATGTATGTGATGATCACTATTAAAAGAAGAAATAAATTTTATAAAATTGCTGCTAATATAAAAGTATTAAAATATTTTTATAATACAAAATATAATGCTAAAATAAGCATAAAAATATTTTATAAATTAAATCTAGTCTAATTAAATTTCCTTGTGAATAGTTATTAACTTTATTCATATATGCACATAATCAACAAAAACCTAGAAATCTGCATACATGTATGTGACCACTATTATTAATAAATAAGATAAAATTCCTAAAATTGCCGCGAATGTAAAAGTATTAAAATATTTTTATAAAACAACATTTCATACTAAAAGAGTCATAAGAAAATGTTTCAAATTAAATTAAATAGTTCCTAAATAAATTTGTTTGTGAATAGTTATTAACTTTATTCATATATGCATATCTTCAACAAAACCCTACAAATCCTACGAGCATGAATGTGTGTATTCGATCACTACTATTAAAACACGAACCTGGATTAAACTTTGATGTGTATTAAATAAAAGCAATAAATTAAAAGGGAGTTATAATGCACAAAACGCTCTTGTTTCTATTGTAAGATACACTACCGGCATTAATTTACACTTTTCCCTGTCTATTTGCTGGCACCAGACAATGGCGTGAATATTTTGAAAGATGTAATGAATATAAGCGCTCTCACCCCCAACATCTCTAGGGAAATATGCATCTCTTTCATCCGTGAACTGTATGCTTATGAGAATAAATATTCAGACAAAATACCGAGAATTTAAACTATTGTTGAGTGAGTAATTTGGGAGATTGAAATACGTGGTGCATTTCACAGACATTTTTAGATAATTATTTAGATAGTTGGCTATAGAACTTGTTCTCTTAATATAGAGTTTCACATTTTGAAAAATATGAATTTATCATTTCTCAATTGTAAATTTTTCCCTTTATAAGCTGGTATATTGGTTATATATGTTTAAAAATTTAAGAATATATCCATTAATAGGTGAAGAAATACATTACAATTCTGATTTTTTTCCATTTTAGATTATTTATCCAAATGCATTCTGTCAGAAAAAATAATATTCTATAGTTAAATTCTATTCAAATCACGCAGAGGGAATTTTCTCTTTACATTGCTGTAAAAAACGGCCATTGCAGAAACATATCTATTCCTTTAGAACATAATAAAACATCTTTTATCATTATACAATATGTAAACTGAACTTGCACGTTTTGGTTAAAGACCATGTCTGAATATTTACTGAAATTTATCTTATAATTTTATACAAAAGGCAGTCAAAATTTCCTGAAATTTCATTGTAACTCTTTTTACCACATTATAAGTACACATTTACTACTTCGAAGTAGGCTCCGCCAGAACATGCACACATATTAAAGCGCTCCTATCATTACTGGAAACAACGATGGAAGTCCTATTTTAGTATCTTCTCAAGTTTAGTTGTTGCGTTGGTTTTGATGTCTTCTACGATGTCAAAACGGTTACCTTCGAGACATATTTTGATGTCAGAGAAGAACCAGAAATCCAATAGTGCTAAATCCGGCAAGTAAGGCGACTGATAGAGGAATGGAATATTATTTTCTACGAGTCGGTATCTGCACAGTAATCGATGTGTAGGAAGGAGTATTGTCATGATGAAATGAGCAATTTTCATACTCTTACCATTTAGCAGAGCGTTTTCGGTTTGCTTCAGTCAGTCTTTTCAAAATCTTTCTATACAAAGTGTGGTTAACGGTTTGTCCAGCTGGTACAAATTCATGGTGCATCTCACCCTCGTTGCCAAAAAACGCAATGAGCGTCACTTTTGAATTCAATATGACGTGATTTCTTTGGCCGAGGAGCGGACGTTGTATGCCTTTCTGTTTCCCAAAGTATAGTGGTATTAAATAAATTAATTACGTCGTAATATTAAAGCGTTACAACGGAATTCCGTGAACATTTTGACTGCCTTTATTTCTTCTTAAAGAGAAATATTTTTTATGTTGTTATTTGCTTCAACTACATCAGAAATTACGCAGCAATTTCGTCAGATTGGTTTTGCTATGGACTATTCAACAGTGATAATTTATGTCTCCGTAGAATTTTATCTGTACATCTTAAATATATAATATTAAAATTATTCTAAAATGCTTTATTAAAAATCATATACAAGTATTTTGATCATCTTTAAACTAGAATATGGGTACATACCTTTTAAACTACATTGTTGATTTTTGCCGAGAAACACATTTTTATAAAAATCAGACCTCAAATAGATTAAGATCTGAATTAATGTATTCAGAGCTTAATATAGTTCTGAATACATTCAGATTTGGATATACTCAGATATAATATATATGCGGAGACATGTAAGGCATTAACATATATTTCTGTTATTAAAAAAATATAAACTAATGCTATTACTGCTGCCGCAATTGAATATATTATGCCCTTTCAGTTTCTCGACTTATTCTGCCAATATTATTGCATATAAAAACATGGAAATCAATAATTTTTTAGAGTAATATACGATAAGTACGCTAAAGTAGACAATCTTTAAATCACAAAATTGTTTTATCCACAATTTAATTCTGAGATTGGTCGAAATAGATCAATTACACACATTTTATTGAATCAAACATAAAGCATAGAACTTTAATCATATTTTGTAGACATAACAAGATGTTCAATGTATAATCATTTTTTTATTATTATTTGTTTAATTGTTTTAGTTTTTTCTATAAATTTTTTATTTAAAATTTTCGTATAAGTAAAGGGATTTAATTAAAATTTGCAAAAATCATTTAGGATATTTCCAAACATTTTTTAATTGAAAAATAAATTTGCACTTGAAAATTATAAAAAGAAAGAAAGCTTTAAAATAATTAGATTTTTATATGCGAAATGCGTTTAAGTTTGAAAATTACAACGATATATTTCAAATTTCATGTTCAAAAGTATTTTCTTATAGCTTCTAAAAGAAATGTTTTATTCTAGTTATAAAGGTCCCAGAGGCTTCGGCACTTTTCACTTAAGACCTTGATTTTCAAACGTTTGATTTATCTTATTAAATGTCCCATAAAAACAACTGTTCGCTTTCGCGACAGCTGTGGATGAAGCTTTGGGAATTAAAAATACCACTTGGGAACGAGAAAGGAATGGCAACCCTATTACAGAAGATCGCCTCTAGCCGTAATTATATCATCATTCAATCTCCCATAAGCAAGTAAAATATATTTTTTTAAACAGGGAAAATAGTATGATTTCAGATTCCGTGGTGTGTGGACAGAGATTGGTAAGCATATCTCGCATAGAGCAGAGTCTCTATTTCTGAAAACAAAAGGAATATAAAATTCATTTGTTCATTTACGCTACAAAAAATTATCAAAATCGGAACACTCTTTAAAATCTTCGCATTGTCCGACTTCAAAACATGCAGGCATCAATTTAAAAAATTCGTTTTATTTTTTAATTATTTTTAAAACCAATTGAAAATAATGCTTCGTAAAACAATTCTTTTCCAAACCTATATCTGATGATGTGTAAGAATCAAGAATACAATTAACAATCATAAAAAGTAATTATACGTGCACATTCTTCAAACAAATTTGCAGTATTCTTTAAATATTTCACTTATTTTTACTTTATATGAAAGTCAGATTGAGCTATATATTTATGCGTGACATTTTATGATTTTTTTAAAAATTATTTTATTTTATATATTTAAAAAAAAATAATAAGGTTTCTCAAAATAACAGTTTTTTAATACCGAATTTTTTGTATAAACAATTTATTTAAGATTGTTCACGTTTTCTGGATATAAAGATAGTTTTTATTAATTAGATTTTTCTTATGAAATCTCCTTATATTATAAATCTAATTAAATTCTTAAAATCCCCTATGAAATTAGAAGAAAATTTTTTGAAGATATTTTAAAAATCGGTTTTAAAAATATAAGGTGGTCTGGTGTAATAACGCCAGGCGGGGTAATAATGCCAAGTGCTAATATTTTGCATAATTATGAAATAATCTGGTAAATGACACCCATGTGCTCTGCGCAGAAGGGTTTTGAGTCATATAAATTGCAAAAAACAGCTTCAAGTTAATTTGTTTCATTTTTAGGTCTTATTGTTTTTACAAGCAACTAAAATTAACGCTTGATCTAAAATTTGCGAGATACGTTTTGTGATGTGAAGACTATTTTTTTATCCGGAAATACTTTGTTAATTACATAAATTTGTAGTACATTTCATGGTCTTTCAAAATGTTGTTGAAGATTTTGGATATCTTCTCGAGATAATTTGTAATTAAAAATGTACAGCGCAATAACTATAACGGGGTAATAACGCCAATCCTTGGCATTAATACCCGGTTGATTCCCTACAGTGGCCGAACTACATCCTAAATACTGATTCAAATAAACAAAGTTAAAACTGTGCAATGTTCCTAATAATTCTATTTAAGCGGTCTTTTTTAAGCAAAAAGAAGCTCGCGGGCTGATATTCTTTTGTCTCATTCTCCCCCCCCCCCCCACACACACACACACCACACCTTTATTTTTCTTACACTTTCACAAAAAATTGAACATTTTCAATTGCTTAGAATGCAAGTTTCTAAGTTTGTAGAGTTTGTGTTTTTAGAATTGGGATATCTACATGCTATTATTCCATCTTATTTCATAGCTTTGTTTGCATGGCGTTATTACCCATATAGGTGGGTAATAACGCCAAATAGCATTGGTCAAGAAATCACGTCATTACATTTTATGAATACATATCTGTTAAAATATTTTTTTATATAGATAGTCAATGAGTTGCTGTATCAATTCATATATTTGTTTGAAAAAAACAAACTAAAACTGAGTCGTGAAAATTGATAGAACCTTAACGTGGCGTTATTACCCCAGGGTACCTTACTTGCTCCTTTATAATTTTTTACTGCTATGTATATACATTTTTTAATATACAAAAAGGTAAATAACAATAATAATAAGTATTATTCTTCTCTTTTTTTAAATTATTCTCTTTCTTCCCTTCTCCGACTCCCAACAATCACTGATTAAATTACGTATAAAACATGTAAAACAGCCTTTTCAAAATTGATATTACTCTTTTGCACGGTGCATATTTGAATATGGTTCCTTCATTAAATAAATTTTTATTAAAGTACTAAGGAGCTCTGCTCCCTACTAGCAATACTAGCCAACCCCAGTTCTGACATCCCAGAATCTAAAAGCTCTGTAATTTAATAGTCAATAATAATAATAATAATAATAATAATAATAATAATAATAATAATAATAATAATAATAATAATAATAATAATAATAATAATAATAAAATAATAATAATAATAATAATAATAATAATAATAATAATAATAGTAATAATAATAATGATAAACAGTGCAATCTCTTTGTAAATGGATTCCCATTCATTTTTCTTTGATTGGGTATTTCTAAGGCTTATTCCTTCTATCGATTTTTGATCTTTCGTCACACGCCGGGTCAGTTAACCTGAGCTAACTTTTATGAAGCTGTACCTCCACTACTTTACACAAAATGATTGGATTTATTACAGTTTTGCATACCTTATGAACTTTTTTTTTTCAAAAGTAGTAATTTTACTTAAAAGTTTTCTAGTAAAAAGTGGATATTTTGTTTTAAAAAATAAATAAATAAATAAATAAAATTAAAAAAATAAAATAGAATAGACCTCTAAGTGTTTGGCACATAATATTCCGTTCAATTGCAATATAAGCAATATTTAAGATAATGTAATTCCATAGATTTAATGAATTTTCAATGCATTGATGAATGGTTAATACTCTCAAGAATTGCATTCATATTTTCAATTAAGTTATATGTATATATATATATATATATATATATATATAGATAGATAGATATAGATATATAATTTTGAAAGAATCATATTTTCTTATAATTTAAAACAAAATGCAGAGAAAACAACATTAAAATTTTATCCTTTTGCAAGACTATCAGAGGGTTAAAGTTCAGTTGTGGCATTAAAAACTACAAAAAAAAAAAACTACTAAAAAAGAAGAACGGTAAATCTTAAAGTAATGCTAAAACAAGGGGGATGAAATGATACTAAAAAAAAAGAAATGAATGGGAATCTAGAGGCAAAATGACCCGTTGTGCAGTCGAATGATTAACAAATATCTTTTATTTAATCGTTATCAGCTTCCTTATCAGTTAAGAGTAATCCTTAACCCTTTATCAGTTCTACCTTAATATGAAAGTTATTTAACTGAAAGTTTGCAAAACAATTTCATTTCTTGCGTTGAATTAACATATATTCTCCGTACACTTCACATAGCCTTTTTTTCTCTCAACAGCATCCAAATTGTCCTGCTCATGGAAAAATTAAACCTTCAGTGCTGGTTAAAAAAAGGGAATTTTTCAATTTTCAAATTTTTTTAAAGAAAGGTACACAAAAATTAGTGAAAATACTATATAGGTTTTAGTAATAGTGAACAAAAGTATTTCTGAACATTATTTTTTTTTAACATTCAATATTTAGTTTATCCCCTTTTTGCTGTAATAAGAGTCTTCACAAAAACTGGCATTTCTAAAATTATCTTCTTCAAAAGTTCTTCATTGTTGTACTAGTCTTATATAATTCATTCGTTTAAAGTAAATTTTGTTGGACAAACAATATCTAATATGCAGTTCTTCATGTCATTTCCAAAGAGACTCAATAGAATTCCTGTCTGATATTTTTCCCGGCCAATCCAGACTCTCCAAATCCTGAGAAGCAAAAAGTTTTGTCTTTCTTAGTGGTAAGATGCAAAGTATTGCATGCACATACTATCATTGTTGGGGTACCATTCTCTTATTTGAGGCAAAATTCTAGCACGATGCAACACGTTTTCTAGCACGTATCCTTGTTCATGTGTTATCCTTGAACAACATGAAGTTACTGTTGTTTTCGTATGTCAAGATGACGTTCCATATCATAGTCTTTGATGGGTGCTTGAGACATTTGCGAAACAACATTTCATACAGTTTTCAAGATTGAAGAGAGAGATATGGCTTATTATATCCACTGTCGACTCGTCAGAAAAGTACTGCTGAAATCAAAAGCGACAGGTTCTAAATACTGATTTTGATTAACTAAATATGAAGTGCATAAATTTATTTGTAGCACAAAAAATTTCTCATATCGTTCATTAATTTACACACTTTTTTTGCAAATGATAAAAATAAATTACCTTTGCCCAATTTTCTGCTGTCCTGTTTTTATGCGCGTGTGCCCAAGCAAGTTTCTCTTTCACTGATGGCTGACGTTTGATTATTTTTATACTTTTATTTTATTTCTTTATTCATTTTTTTTTAAGAGGACGAGAAACCCTATAGCCATACTCAAGGAGCCTTCTTCGTATTGTTCCTGAGTTGATGTTGACATTAACATTTTATATATCATCTTGCTAAAAGTTGCTTTGAAGTCATTTTCCTGTTTATTCGACTCATTCGAATCGAATTCCTGCAACTGTGAATGTAGTTTGTCGTTTATTCCCGTACTTTGACGGGTCGTTGACGTTCGCAGAAAGTCCCATAGCAAGCTTTTTTAGAAATCTACCTGCATTTTTAAACGAAACATTCACCTTAGAAGTGATTTTGCATGCTTTCGATTTAGTAAGCTAAAACAGACCTTTAATTTCACCTATTTAATTTGATTAAGCTCTTTTTTTCCGTTTATTTAACAAAAGCTTGTGTCTTTGAAAAATTATGACGGAAATCTTAAATTATTCCAAAATGTCAATAAAACATTTATAAAATCACAAAATATCAATTATACTTAACAATCATACAATAAACGGTGCACGCGGCGCTTGCAAAAGCCGAGAACAGAAATAAAAATTTACACCAATTTCTACGATTAATGACCTGCAGTTGCTTAACAATGATGGCTTCACACAAATACCTCGGAAGCTTAATGCCAGTGCATTGACATTCAGCCACAAAGTCAACTTAAAATACATAAATGCAAAAGTGCCATACTATTAGTTAAACTATCTTAAAATAAACAAAAAGCGAATGTACATTTTTAATCCTATTTTTTGGCCAGGACTGTAGTTGGGATCTATTATGCATATTTACTACATTATTTCTATCACTGGCGCAATAACGAGAGGAGCTAAGGGAGATTAAACCCCTTACAAACCACTAGACTAAACTAAAAAATATGAAATTTTTAATATTTTTAATAGGTCCGGCAAAATAGAAATTTTAAAGAATACAAATCTTTTAGCAGTTTTTTTCTTATTTATAAATTTTTTAGCATTTTATTAGCATTTTGATATTTACCCCTTAAAACAATATTTTCTTTTTATTTATCAAAAAGGTTTAAGTCTTCAGTAACATCCACATCAAAATTTTTCAGAGCCCTCTCCATCCCCAGTCTTCGCTCTGCATCATGTCAACAGAAAAATATGCATGTCAGGCTCGACATATCTTGTCCATTTTGAATAAAAAAACGGGCCGAACTCATCCGATATTCAGGGCTAGCATATTTTAGAGATCTATATTTTCAAAAACATAGACTTTTAAAATATACCAGCCCCCTTCAAAGCTTAATTTTGGGTACGCCACTGATTTCTATAGTGCTACTACTACCGTAAATTTTACATTGTTGTTACTATACCGTCATTTTTATAGGGATATATTTCAGCTTTTTCTGTGAAAATAAAACTATAACTAATGTATGTACTTGTACGCAGATCTTTATAATAATTATATCATTACTTTTTTACAGAACCTCGAGGCTCTAGTATTGACAAGCAGTCGATCGGAGGTATTAGTGGAACCTGTAGACAACCTTCGGCAGCTGCTTGAACCAAATGGGAATGTAGTCGGTCTCCATGGGAACACATTTGTTAGGCCATTCCTACCCAGAACCAGCTCTAGTCATAGTCACCTCGACAAGTACCTCAAAAAGTTCGGAAAGTCCGGTAAGATACTAAATTAATGTAAAATTATAGTATAAAATTATGCAATAAAATCACTTTTTATCATTAAGCGTAAGTTATGACGGGCGCAATGAAATACATTTAAAGGCATGTAAATATATTTAATAAACTGACTTACATGTTCCATGGGCATAAAAGAGATGAAAATGTATTTAAATGTTTTTTTTTTTCACTTTTAGCATATAATAACTTTAGTTAAAGCTACATAGGTATCATCAGTACACAGTTACTCTTATTTATTTATATTCTTAATCCTTTCACATCACATGATAACTAAGCGTCACATGCATTTTTCTTCTTCGTTATCGTATAACGAATATACAAGGTGTCCACTCTCTAGAATAGCCAGTGGCTAATTCTTAAGCCGTTAATCATAAAGTTCTAATTACAAAAATGTTTAAATGAGGTAAAGAAATATTTTAAAAGCAATTTGAGTCAACAAAACCATTTCTTAAAATATTACGTTATTTAAATTTTTATACAGTCCCATGGTCCTATGAGTTATTTTTAATAAATTCTTCCTATCTCACTAACAAGTTTGGCAAAAAAAAAAGTCCCGTTAAAATAACACTAAAATTCACCGAGTTATGAAAAATGCATGTATTTTAACATGTGTTTTATTTTGTACGGATTTGAAACTGTTTCATTTCATGATTATTTTTAACAAATATTATGTTATTGTTATAAATTTTTATCACTTCAACGAACGTATGTATGTTTCTTAAGTTCAAATTTTGTACTAAAACTTCAACTCACTTTCAAACATCAGGTCGAGATTAAATTTTAAACACTGGTGTAATCTGATGACAATGTAATATTATTATGGTTTTCGGTGGTTACCATTTATACTCATTTTATAGAATAACACAAAAAATTTCGGATAGATTACCGCCAAGAAGTTTAAGTAAAACTTTTAGATTAGGTAACACAAGACTGTCACGTTTGTGTTTTTTAACTTTTATGTACTTTTTACCTCCGAAATCGAAAATTATCTCACGTTTTAACCATCCCGTTAGGGCCTTTCGTAAATCATAAATCATCATAGTATAAAAATAACAAAATTCCGTAACTATAAAATAGAGGAAATGGTTGTGTTTTTTAACTATTAATATTTCATTTTTGTATAATTTTAGCACTGAACCTCAACATGATTTTTAAATCATGAGTCAGAATATTTTTGTAAATCGTAAATGTCAATGTTAAAATATAACAAATATTTAATACTATAAAAAAGATCTAAAACTTTTTAATAAAATTAATTTTATTTAATTCAATAATTTATTCAGTTTTTTGGTTTATACTGGGGTTCTTACTGTTAAACAGCTGAGGCATCCACTGGGATTGGGGGAGAAGGTTTAATTGTAACTTTGAACACTTTACAATTTGCGAAAAATCCTGACGCGATGGTTAAAAATGAAGATCATTATCAGTTTCAACGGTAATAAATATAAAAAAAAAAATGATTTTCAAAAGTTTAAAACATATATTTTTATAATATAAATTTTCGCAATTCTTTCCCTTTTTTTAACTCTAAAATTTATGATATGCAAAAAATCTTTACGTGGTAGTAAAAAATGAAGGTCAATGTCAGATTCAGCGGTACCGAATACATAAGATTAAATTATTAAAAGCTAAAAAAACATGATGTTTGCAATACACATCATTTAATGTTCGTTGCGTTCTTTTCAAACTTTTTCAATTTTTGTTTCAGATTTTCTTTAAAAAATTACTTTAACTTTCGAAACCGGTTTAAACCGGTTCTGAAACTGAAACTATCGTAATATAAAAAATATATAATCAAAATCGAAAAAGTAAAAACTAGCCCGGTTGTGGATCGCCCTCAGCTATCTTGTGCAAAAAAATCATGCAAAAATATTAAAATTGGAGCGAGATATTAGAAAAGAACGCTCCCATAGACTTTACATGATCATCCGGGTCTTTTTGTGTACTTTTTTGTGACTATTGTGGGCTCTTAAGGCCCCACAATAGTCACCGCGTGACTAGTGCACGCTCTTAAGAGCCCACAATAGTCACAGAAAAAGTACGCAAAAAGACCCGGATGATTATGTAAAGTCTATGGGAGCGTTCTTTTCTAATATCTCGCTGAAATTTTAATATTTTTACATGATTTTTTTTTTTTTTTTTTTTTTTTTTTTGCATAGGCTAGCTTAGGACGATCTACAACTTGCTGGTTTTTACTTTTTCGATTTTGCTCATATATGTTTATATTATGATAGTTTTAATTTCAGAACCGGTTTAAACCGGTTTTGAAAGTTAAAATATTTTTTTTTTTTAAATCTGAAACCAAAATCGAAAAAGTAAAAACTAGCCCAGTTGTAGATCGTCCTAAGCTAGCCTATGCAAAAAAAATCATGTAAAAATATTAAAATTTGAGCGAGATATTAGAAAAGAACGCTCCCATAGACTTTACATGGTCATCCGGGTCTTTTTGTGTACTTTTTCTGTGACTATTGTGGGCTCTTAAGAGCGTACACTAGCCACGCGGTAAAAGCCGAACGCTAATGTAAAGTCTATGGGGGCGTTCTTTTCAAATATCTCGTTCAAATTTTAATATTTTTAAATGATTTTTTTTACATAGGATAGTTGAGGACGATCCAGAACCGGCCTAGTTTTTACTTTTTCGATTTTGGTTATATAATTTTTATATTACGATGGTTTCAGTTTCAGAACCGGTTTAAACCGGTTTTGAAAATTAAAGTATTTAAAAAAAATCTAAAACCAAAATTGAAAAAATAAAAACTAGGCCGGTTGTGGATCGTCCTCAGCTATCCTGTAAAAAAAAAAAATCATTTAAAAATATTAAAAATAAAGCGAGATATTTGAAAAGATTGCGCCCATAGACTTATCATTAGCGTTCGGCTATTACTGTGTGACTCGTGTGTGCTCTTAAACAGCGTATGGGTAAAACTTCGCGTATTCGTCAGATTTATCATCCAGTGACTACCACCTGTCATCTAATTTAAAAAATCCCTTGGTGGACGAAGATTTCAGAACAACGTTAGTGTTATTGATGCCGTAAACTACAGTTTTGAAAAGTTCAAATAATCACACTATACACATGATTTAGTTAAATTGGAACACCAACATAATAAGTTTATTATCCTTTCTGGAAATTATGTGCAGAAATAAATAAAAAATTTCCTCGTTGTTAGGATAATATTTAATGCTTATATTGCCAATATTCAAGAAGGCATAATTAATGAAAATGATACTGGCTACCTAATATCGATATCCCTCTAAAATATATTTAAAAAATAATTAATTAAATAAATTAGACGTACTCACACATTTCCTCTTGTTTATTCTTTAGTGGGAGGACTCCGATCTCCAGTCAAACGTCAGTGGTCAGCTGGCGAGTCCAATTTAACTCGTGATCTTTCTCGTGACCTTTCCAGGACTAGTGATTTAGATGTCCGGCCACGCTTACCACCCAGACCAAAGTCAGAATTCTTCAACGTCGGCGATGCCAACAAATGTACTAAAAGCTCAACGTACGAGGTAAGTCGATAAATAATTTCCAAATAATCTAAAGTATAAAACAAATACCCAGATAAATGTGGGAGAATGGTGTAATAAACCAATCAGATGGTTATTTTTTAATATCTCATTTGCATTTCGGCCATTTTATTTTATTTAATTATTTTTATTGGATAGCTGAAGTTAATTTCTGTATGGTCTGTTTATTTATTTATTCGTTGCAGGTATTTTTTATAAAGTTACTTTCACTTTCGAAACCAGTTCTAAAAATTCCAAGTCTCATTTTAAAAAATATATGAAACCAAAATCGAAAAAGTAAAAAAAAGGATGATGTATAGATTAGCCTCAGCTATCCAATGAAAAAAAAATTAACATGTTGAAATGAAAAGGAGATATTAACAAATAATCTCCGCATAGGTTTATCATTAGCACGCGAGCACTTCGCTTGACAAGGGCAGGAGCCTTAAATATATTATTAAAGATCTATCAGATACAGGCACATGATAGAATTTTCTTGTTTTATATATGATTTGTATATAATGTAGTCCAATTATACATCACCCACATCGATCTATCTGATATATATGAGTTTCATTTAATTATAAAGTCATTTAAATTTTTATTAAGATATTAGATCATTACACAATGTGGCATCAATAAGGTTTATAAAAATATTTCAGGTTTCTCATTTTTATGAAAGTCATTGCTGATAAAAAAGCTTTTGGTTACAAAGCGCGCGCCTAAAATGCATTTTCTGTGTGGCGTGATAAGAAAAAAGCCTTTCAGAATATTTTCAAATATCCAACAGAATTCTAATAATGCTTTCTTATTTTAAATTGATATGCAAGAGTATTACGAATAAAGTTCTTTCACTTTTTTTCTTCAACCATATCAGGCTGAAACTTTGCAACTGAAATGCTGTGTATATCAACGACTACGTGTATTTTACTATTCAACACAAGAAACCCTTTATATTACAATATTTAAAGGTGTATACCATAAATTTTAATACATCTTCGAAAAATTTTAATCTTCACAGGGAAATTTATAATTTTACAAATTATTTTCATTGTCAACAAGCAATTATATTTATGTACACAATTAATAATTAAAGAGCTCAGACGATAAAGGTTATATGGGACAAAAAAATTGAATTAAACATATAAATGAAGAAATTCGATGTTACTTTAGTATATGTTAAATTACTATTTGAAAGAACTTATTCACAGAAATTTTATTTGATAAAAGCAGAATCGACAATAAAATGCATATAGGTATTTGGAATTTTACAGCTCAGTCTTTCAAAATCATTGTGGCATTAACTACCTTTATCATGTGAACCTTTCATTTATTGGCTTTTTTTCATTCATATTTTAAAATTAAGTATTTCAAATCCCTGCATGAAGCAATAAGCGAGTTTTAGTCCAAAACATACAGATGAATAAAATCTGAAGCTGTACCTTAGAATCCTTGTGTCATTTCTCGACATACGATATCGAAACGTTAATTTCCTATATTTCGATCATCTTTCCACAATCCATGTAGCGGAGAAGACATCTCTTTGTTTAGGATGTAGTCTCCAAGGCAACTGATCTCTCTCCTTTTGTCTCCGTCCTATTCTTTTGTCCTTCTTTTGTTCGGGCACGAGTGCCATTCCTTCAGTAAAGACACCGGTTATAGTTATTTTTGTGATCGAATAGATGAGGATCTCATACAACTGTATGAAGTTAAATAACTTTTAAAAAGCTGATAGTATCTTAAAATAAGCGTCATTAATGTCTGATAGGCAAATATATTTAACTTATCTTTACTTTTCTTTATTTTATAAGTACATCATATCTGATATATACCACTAAATTTTAGATATTTACACAGTTGTCATACCTTTACTCCAAACTGATCTTGTTCTAAGCTTGGCGCAATTATATTACATAACGATATAAGTTATGCATATTTAATGACCAATTACTTTGTTTTATAAGAATACTAGTAGCCTGCGCCCAGTTCGTTCCTCGGTATTTCTAAACAAAATTTGAATCAAAAGAAATATATGTGAGATTGTAGTAATTCTGGCTAGCTTACTGTGAAGCATTCAGTCGTATGGATTGTAACTCCTACAGATTCAGTGCATTATTTCAGTCATGCAATCAAATCATTATAATTTGATAAGCAGGCAATATGTTGTTGATAAGAGTGCAGGTTAGGGTGGAGCGAAAAAAAATTTTTTTTGAAAATCAAAAACGGGTAGGTGCCAAAAGTTGCCTTTATACTAGCACATCAACTGTGGGAAATTTTACCGCTGAAAAAAAATGGCTTGAGTCTGCGCTTTTGCTCCAAAAATCGAAATTTTGGGTAAAATTTGTCATTTTTTGACAATTTTTCAAAAAAATTAAAAAATTCCTACAGAGTTGGTTGGTATTTAAAAGTGTTGCTTAGATGTTTATATTTATCTGCTTAACATATTTAAACTATAAAACAATATCTGTAGTCTGTATAATTGGAGCAAATCTGACAACTTTTTGTGAAAAATCAGCGTTAACCTCTCTATTGGAGCATACAACGAAATGTTGTTTTGAATGCATTTCTTACTTAGTTGCTTTCAAAACTACTGTGTATATAACTCATAGAGGTGGTTGCATTATCCCACCCGTCTCAACCATCCAATCATCTAGGCCCAGTGTTTTATTTATGTATTGAATTGTTATTTTTTTTCCCGAAGACGAGTATAAGTTTTCTATATATCAAAGTAATTTATCTCTTCTTTATATTAACTGACTTTGGGTGATTTGGATCATGCTAGTGTGACCTACTGCAGGTATATTTTTATACCATGTATAACAGAAGAGAAGCTGAGCAATGTATTGGGTATGTTCTTAATTGAACCTATTCAGCAGTCTATTATCTTCATTAAAATTTCATGCAATTAGTACATTATGATTAGAAGTTTTGTTATCACAGCATTCTTTCAATCAATTACATTTTATGTGCAATGATTTGCCTAAAAATTTATTGTATGAATTTAATTTCTAGTATGTCATCATTTATTGAACCTATTACATTGAATATATGCTGAGAAGCTAGCTGTTTAATATTATAACGATTGTCACAGAGGATTGCAAACAAAATTTGCAAAAACTACTTGTTGTAAAACAACAATATTTCTAAAGAAGTTTTAGTATGCTTTATGTCGTTTCCTGTGTTGTTCCGTAGTCTATTAATTTCTAATAAGATTTTAGATCTGTTATTTAGGTGTGTAGTACATTTGGTATAAAACATCCCGCGGTATAAACTTGGATTATACATTTTGTGAGTGAACATATAAACGCTCATTGACAATCTGTGCTTATATAAAGCGGAAAATTTTATTAATTTTATGAACTGTCTTTTGTGTGAGATGTTTTCTAAATTATTATTCCCCATTCTTTCTGAGAAATAGCTTTCCTTATGAATTAGCTTTGCAATCTCCGACAGAAATTTCTAGTCTGTTCTGAGTATATTTTTCTCAATTTCAGAAAATAAATTTTCAAAATTATTCTCTATTTTATAAAAAAAATTGCAATAGGTAGTGAATAGTACGCAGACAAAGATTTTCCTTATTGATCCGGTGAATCCATGTAGCTTAGAACGTTTTATATCGACTTCTCAAATAATTGACGCAAAGGAAATTCACTCGAGTTGAAGTAGCGAATGATTCAATATTATACGCAATTCTAAGCTTACCCCATGCAAAATGGTTCACAGTGACAAATAAAATTCTCCTAATTTTAAATGAGCACTTATAGTCGATTAGAATCCGTACATTCCCTCATAAAGTACTATTCATTATAAGTTTATGCCCAGGACATTTCACCATCAAATGTTGTCCGCTCATAAAAAGGGGATGTAAAAGTTAATAGGAAATTACCTAGATACGAAAACACTTAGAAAACGGCATAAAACTAATGCAAAAGAAAAAGTTATTTACAACAGCGGTTTCTTTACACATGGAGAACAAATTTTCATTGCAATTCTCTCTGACGATCACCATCACATGAAACAGCTCGCTTCTCAACATATAAAAAATGCAAAAGTAGAATAAATGATGGCATACTTATAGTTGAAATATCTGAAATCATCTTTGAAGCAAATCATTACGTAAAAAAAATACAATTGACTGAAAAAATGTTGTGGTAACAGAACTTCCAATCACTATTCATCAACTGAATGTAAGTTAGATAAATATAATAGATGGCCGAATAGATCCCTTTAATAATATTCCCGTTCATTACTCTGCTTGTCATTTTTTTGTATAAACTGAAAAAATATACATGAAGATAGTTACAGCAGCATGTGGATGCAAAGAACAGATAAACAAGGTAGAAGCATCGAAAACATGCCAAATTTTTATAAAGAAAATCACAAATCAATGTATAAATAAAACACTGTACTAAGATGATCGAATAGTTGGGCCGGGTGGTATAGGAAATATAGCCACCTCCACGACGCATATCCAAGGTAGTTTTGAAAACAAGAGCTGTATTAAAAACAATAATTCGTTGTATGACCCAATAGAGTGGTAATGCTGTTTTCTTACTAAAAGTTGTCTGTTTTGCTCCAGCTATAGGGAATAAACATATTGTTTTATAGTTTAAATATGTTAAGCAGATAAATATAAAGGTCTAATCAACACTTTTAAATACTAACCAGCTATGTAGGGATTTTTTAATTTTTTTGAAAAAATGTCAAAAAATTAAAAATTTTACCCAAAATTTCGATTTTTGGAGCAAAAGCGCAGACTCAAGCCATTTTTTTCAGCGGTAAAATTTCACACAGTTGATGTACTAGTATAAAGACAACTTTTGGCACCTACCCGTTTTTGATTTTCAAAAAAAAATTTTTTTCGCTCCACCCTAGTGCAGGTCGTGAAGTGAACTTAAACAATGGAATTAATTTTATAAGGGCTTTTTCCATGAAAAATTAATGAGTCATCTTTAAGCTTTCGTAACTTTATTAGCAGCATATCATCGAAAACATTTGCCACAATTCCAGTGAGAAACTCTGAGCTTATAATGTTAAGAAGTTATCATTATTTTGGAAGAAATTAGAATAAGAAAACTATTGTCATTAGAAAACTACCAGACAGCAAGAATAGTGACAAGTGAAAAATCGAACAAATCTGTCTGATCTATCACTTCAATGCAACGGTTTTTTGTGAAAAGCTCGCATTAACATAAATCATGACATCGTGCGCGCTCTAGCCAATGAGGAAAACAAAGGCATGCATGAAGCCTACGTCAAGTCCAACGAAAGGAAATCTGTTAAGAGTTTTGTCAATTTGGAAGCGTAAGAATTTTGAAGTAAAAAATATCCCAGCGCGCGAAAGATCTTGGAATAAAATAAGTAAATAAAAGAAATGACTCTTTTAAAAACATTCGAAATCACACTAAATAATAGAAATGGCCAAAAGTGATGATACAATTTAGGAATACACTAGTAGCTTTATATTTAAGAAAATTCAGTAAAATAATATGTAATTCAGGGTGAACTGAATAGATTAATGATAGATATTATTAATGAATAGGAAATTAGTGAAAATGCCGGTGATTTAGCGTAATGAATGGAAATATAGCGGAGGAAAAATTAATAATATAACATATATCTAGCGAAAATGAAATTTTAAAAAACTATTTTTTATTATTTAATCAGATGTCCATAATTATTGTCTTATTTGTATAATCTTACATTACCCAGTTCAAAGCCGATGTTTGCGATATAACAGACAAAATAGTTGTAAAATCACTCAAATACTGTATTTAACCTTTACGGAGGGGCTGTGACAGTATCTGTCCGGGCTTGCATGTATTCTGGAGTAGACACTGAGCGAGCCCCTTCGTAAAGGTTAAATAATTTCTACTTAAGTTTGTTATTTTTAATTTCCCACTTCTATCTAAAATTATTGCTGAGATACGGCGAAATGTACTACAGTTTTTCATCACCTCTTTAACCTCTTGTGTTGGGACAGGTATTTCTAAAATTGCTGAAATATACAGCGTGTTTCAAAAATAATCATCCGATTTTAAAAAATCACAACTGTTCAAATTTTTATCCGTTTCAAATGAATAATGTATAGACAGAAAGAGAAGAATCATAAGTTTTATGTAGTTATCAACAGGTGGCGCTAATGCTCTTCCTTTGCCCACCACTTCAGTGTTTGTAAGTCATGTATCCAGACATGCTCGCAAAAGTATGGGACGAATTTGAATACCATACAGACATATGCCGTGTATCCAAAGGTGGACATATTGAGCACCTTTAATTTGGTATGTAAAAAAAAATGTATGATTAGTTACATAATATAAAATTAATCTTAAGTATCTATGTTCACTATTTTTTATCATATATGCATTTCAAATCGCATGATTATTTTTGAAACACCCTGTATATTTAATTATTTTTTAATAGGTCTGTTGTCCGGAAGTTTTCATTTCTACCTAAAACTGCTGCTAAGATATGGCAAAATGTCCTAAAATTTGCGACCCTCTCAGATGGGAATTTTTAAAACATTAGAACAAATCAAACATTATGAGTAGAAATATTTTTTTTTTCTATTTTTTAACAAATACAAAATGTTGAAAAAAATCTCTTGTTTATATATAATTTAATAAAGAAACTGCGTTTTGTACCACGAACGATAAATTTCCAAATTTCGATTTAAACTGAAATATAATTTTTTTAATTATTATTTTTTCTTTTTTACACTATTTAAGTTACATGAAGATTCTCCCCTCCCCTGAACAGTACAGTAAATATAAACAGAGTTATGTAAATTAATTAATCTCTACATGACCTTCGAGTATGTTCTCCAAATGCTGAAGTCAAACATTTACATAATCAAAATTTAGGTGATAAAATTACTAACTGCTAAATAATTGTTTTCAAATTAGAAATCTTTTTTTTTTTTTTTTTTTTTTTTTTTTTTTTGTAGAGTAATAGTAATAATTGGATTTAACTTGATACATATCGTCAAACTGAATTTCTAATACATACGTAACGTAATAGACTCTATATTATATGAACAATATCCAAGAAATTTCATATTATTAAATAAAATATTGATTTATGGCTTTCATAATTCCTTTCTCGCTTGAACCATTTCATTGATTTGGTAATCGATAGATTCAAGCTTTCGTTTCGATTTCAAAAGCTATTTCAAAGCTTTGGCTTTTTTATTTCATACCACGTGGCTATAAATAAAATGACCCTACTCAGATTCATGCAGATTCCTTTTTGTTAAGTATATTTCGTACAAACTTGATGCCATTGGATAAGGAAATCTGAAGTAAAAAATAGAGCATAAAGCCCACAATCTACTCCTATTTTAATTCCTGTGTATATTTTGGGTTGCGGACATAATCCCCGCGGACAAAATCCCCACGGACAAAATACCCGCGGACAAAATCCCCACTGGACAAAATCCCCACGGACAAAATCCCCATGTGTATTTAGAATTGTAATACTACCTTATAAAACATAATTTTATTGATAAAGATTTTAATAAAAGTAAAATTAGTCCAACTGAAGAATTTTGCGTATCTTACAGAATTTTTTTAACATAAAAAGAAATATAATTGCATTAATAAATAACATAGTAGATAACTCAGAGAGTAATCCCCCGTAGTTTGATGGTCACAAAATTGAGCAACTGAAACCTCAGGATTTAATCAACTATGTTATATAATAATAATAATAGCTTTAAGATATATGATGCATTTGTATGCATTATTGTCTTTTAATTTATCATGAATCTTTAGAATAGAATTTTTACTTTATATTTTAAAATGTAGAAATAGATATTTTCACACTTTTTTATTCATTTATTGTTTTATTTGTAACTCACCGTGTTGGAGTTTTTAATAACTCGTTAATTCTGCGTTGACGTTGTCATAAGTAGTAAATAGTCGCAGCTTTAGAGCTATTACAGCGAATATACAACTTATATACTGTATGTGCTCATAAGAAGCCATATCATTCACGCGAAATACCCATTTGCTAATGTTAATTCTATGTAGATTTTTTTAAATTTCTATGAAGATTTTTTTTAATTTTATTTTTTATTTATTGAGTTAAAATTTCGATTTTTTTAAAAAAATTTTAATTATATAATTTGTAAACAAAATCACATGATGAAACTTCTCATAAATATTATATATATATTCAAAATATGGGTAAAATGAAATCGTTATATATATTATTTGCAGAATTTCACTTTTCTTTCACTCGAATAAATAGGAATATAAACGCTTTAATTTTCATTCAGCATTTTTGGAAATACTAATTTAAATAAAAATTAAAAATACTTAAATTAAAAATATGAAAAAAATATAACTTAAAAAAACGTCATATTTTTAAAAGTAATTTTATTTATTTATTTATTTATTTATTTATTTATTTTTTATTTGTTGAATCAAAATTACTGTAAAAGAATTAAGAAAGATATATTTCAAGTTTGAATCATTTATCTGTATCGATTCTTGACTTATAACGGTTTATCTAAGAGAAATGGTGAATAAACCCATCATGAAGAAAATCGCACTTTCGTTGCTCCGTATCAATCTTTGCTGGAAAGTGGTAGATTTTGAAAACAAATTAAAACATAAAATTTAATTTTTTTTTTCGAATTTAGATAGAAACATGATTTAAATGTCATTTTAAGCAAAATAATAATAATAATAATAATTATTATTATTATTATTATTATACTGTTTATTTTATTTTATTTTATTTTATTTATTTATTTATTTATTTTTTTTTTTTTAAGGAAAATTTGAAGGTTTTCGCGTCTTGAATTCAAGCTGGTTTTAATACTGTTTACGAAACTATTGCAAAATCAGTATGCATGTTTCGAAGGGAAAATTATAAAAAACAAATACTAGTTATTCCGATTTTTTTTTCTTTCAGGTATGGATATTTTATTTTCAGCCGTGTGTCGATCTATCTAACTGCATTTTCAAATGATTTTTTTTTATTATTATTATTATTAATATTATTCCTCGATCCAAAATGGGCTGTTATCTCTTTTCAACTTAATTCTTTATTTTTTACTCAGAATTTTTTGAGAATTTTAAAAAATGGGCTTCTTATCCACAATTAAAAAAAAAAAAAAAACCCAAGAAATTTCACATCTTTAGTTACAATAAAATAAACACACATGCACAGACACAGGGTGACTCATATTTATCGAAACAATAGGCTATCTCTTTAAATATTGCCCCTAGGTACAATACTTACAGTTGCAAAGTTTCTTTTTTTTTATCTTACTTATTTATTGCCTAAGTAAGGCAGAATCAGAAAAGGGTGCAAAGTTTGATAAAATAAGTTGCAATTACACAGGGGGCTATTTAGGGAAATACAAAAATTAAATTTTTATACGGAACTGGTTGGTTAAAATTTCCCCTTAGGAAGTTTTTCCTTATCATTTTTTAATTTAAACAACAACAAAAAAAATTTATCTTGATTCCTGCAAAACTCAGAGAGTTATGTCTATTTTAATAATTTGCGGGGTTTCAAGGGATCAGACACAAATGGAAATGCGTGTTATTCAATGCGCAATGTTACTGTAAAAGTATCAAGGAAACATTCAATTTTCTTTTATTTATTTATAGTTAGACTTTTGAATGCTTTGAGATGGTTAACCATATAATTTGTAAACAGAATCACATCATAAAACTTCTTTTAAAAGTAAAAATGCATTTTTTTTTAAAGAGTAATTTAAAACTGTTATTAATCAAAGTTTCATTCGTCGAATTGAATTTTTTTCTTTTGATTAAGTATCTTATTTTTTATTTTGATTTAGCATTTTAAATAATATTTATTTAAAAAAATTAAAATATTTAAAATAGCAATTTAAAACTAATCGGATGTGGCAATTTCAAAACTTCTGTCTCATGCATGTGAATATTTCAAAAAGCGCTACCAATGCGCGAAAATAAAATAACAAACTATGCTCATCATGAGAATTCTAAGGACATGAAATTCCATGCATTATTTCTTGAATTAGACAATTGCAATATTGGAAAAAATGCAACATAGAAAGCGCCACTTGTTGGGCAACTTATATCAAAACATAAAGTGCAATAATATTTATCAAGCTGAATCTGATATTTGAACCTGAATCTGAAATTTGTTGAAAAAATTTATGCATTAGCTCTTGAATTAGAACTATTGAAGGAATCGGGAAATATTCAGCATAGCAGCATCACCTGTTGGGTTATTGACACTAAAATATAAACAGAACTAGTTCATACCACGGATTTACTAAATCTGAAGTTTAATGAAAATCCGCATATTAGTCATTGAGATAAAGCTCTTGCGAAAATCGTAAAGTAATACAACATAAGAGTGCCACCTGTTGAATGATTTACAACAATACCTGATTAGTTTCAATGTATATCAAGAACTATCTGAATATACATTTTTATTGAACTCCGTGCATTACTTTTTGAAATAGAGCTATTTCAAAAATCCTGAAAAATGCAACACAGCAGCGCCACATGTTAAGCAATTCACATAGAAATGTAAACAAAACTGTTTCATATCATGGGTTTACTGAATCTGAAGTTCAGGGGAAATCCTAATGAGATATAGATGTTGTGTAAATTGTAAGGAAAAAAATGCAGTATAGCTGCGCCATTTGTTGAGAAATTTACACCAAAAACAAATCAGCAACAACTTATATCAGGAACTACCTGAATATAAATGTTTAGCAAATTCAGTGCATTAATTCTTGAGATACAGCGCCTTCAAAACTTATGTTACAGACAGAGCCGTAGACTCATAAACAGACATTTTGTAAAAAAAAAAAAAAAAAAAAAAAAAAAAAAAAAAAAAAAAAAAAAAAATGTTTTTTGGAATCTCTGATATTTAAAACGTAAAAAACTGGAATTCGAAAATTTTCATGAATCCAATGCTTTTTTCATATAAAAATAAAAGAAAGTAAAAACATTAATTATGAACAAATTGGAATATTTCCTTTTAGACATCTTACAAAACGCACATAGATAAGCAAAATAAATGTTGCAAATAAATATTCGTATCTAACAATGAATCACTTTTCTTATTATTATCCTTCTAGTAATTTTTCTTGAAGATGTGGCCATTTTTGTGATACTCTGCATATAAATGTGAGTAGTACTGGGTGCATAATTTATGCATACATATAATACATATGAAGTTTAGCATTAGCCACTTCCACATTATTCACAGAAAATTCTAATCATTCATCATGGGAGATCAATCCAAAATATTCATTGCCCCCCTCCTCCCCTTCCCCCCGTCATAGCTGTACTCGGACCCTGTTTCCTTTATATTTAACAAGATACTTTGCATTTAACATTTCATTGCTAAGACTGTGGCAAACTCAGTAGTACATTTTTCCACCCTCTTCCCCATCCTCCGCAGAGTACCAAGAATGCCGAAATAAATTAAAAATCATCATCAGGTGATATTATTTACTAAAAATATGCATTTTCTAAAATTGATCCAGAAAGGCTGTTATAGATTGTATACTCCCTCCTCGGTGAATGAAAGGGGGACAAATTAAAACAATCATTACATCTTTGGAAAAAAAAAAAAAAACGTATAATCTTAAAAATATTAATATTTGTATAAACGAGATCTAAAATTTAAACTAAATTCGAAGCATTAGGCAGACTTTAATACATTTAAAAAGCAATTAAATTTAAAAAATATATGTATCAATTAAGAAAATAATTTTAAAAATTGTTTCACATTTAGTGTAAATAGTCTTTTATTTCAGACTTTAAAATGTACACGTATATTTAAGAAATATAAAATATCTATCACATAACTTATAACTCCCATTTGTCACTTTCATTTTTCAAATAAGCTTAAAACATTTTTTAAATGTTTAGAGATCCTTTTTGAAAAAGAAACTTGGTCAAAATAGAGCTTTTATTCAGCAAAGAGGGTGTTTTGTCCGGTGGAGTTTTTGTCCGGTGGGGATTTTGTCCGGTGGTGATTTTGTCCGCGGGGATTTTGTCCGTGGGGATTTTGTCCGCGGGGATTTTGTCCTGGACTCGTATATTTTTGTTATATTTTTTATGAAGCTATGAAACAATCTTGCAATTCTAAGCGATTTTTGACAACGAGAATAAAAAGAAATATCCTTTAGCACACATTTTCAAAAATAGTTTTAGGTGAAATTCGTTATTGTTTTTATTCAAATTCTGAATGTTATTTTGATGTCTTGAACGATTGATATCTGTAGACTACTGGATCCCAATTGTGATATTCAATATCTCCTGTGAGATACATCGTTAGGCCAAGAGAGGCCAACATACTTTTAATACTTCTAATATAAAAAATCGTTCCGGACAAATCCTACAATTAAATGATCGAATAAATGTTGGAAATCCAAAAATAAACATTGTACAATATAATCTTTCATCTCTGATACACCTATCACTTTTCCTTTTTTGACAGGATTTTCCCATAATAAAAAATAGTACACTTCACAAGTACACCTCAATAGTATACCTCACTAGAAGAAAAACAGCAACTTGAAGTAAACTAAATGAAACAACTAAATTCTAAACAAAATAAATTTCGTTAGGCAGGGTATTCTCCTTTTCTCCAAATAGTCTTAGATTCAAATAATATGCGAATTGTTAACTATTTTCAAAATTTGAAAGACTGCTTGCATTCTACTTTGTTAACTTAAGGGTGAAGGCAGTTATGCCCTATTACCATACTAACTTCTGTTGATAAGGAACAGAGTTGCTTAAATTGATTTTTTGCTCATCTCAATTTCCAAGGTTACCTATTTACTTAACTCTTTTGAGACGAGATTCTTTCAGATTTTTTTTTTTTTTTTAATTTTTATCACCGGGTTTTTCAAAACACCAATTTTTAACTAATTAAATCTGGAAAATGCTCAGATTAAATAACGTAAAATTTACAATAAAAAATTACTGGCGAGAATAATCAAGAATTTTGAGCACCTTATGTAGTACATATACCGGTCACTCGTCTCCATGGGGTTAAGTAACGGGATGATCTTTAGATATATCCTAAGAACTTTAATTTCATCCATTACATGAATTTTTAAAAGGTTACACATTAGAAAAAATTTTATGCACATTAGAAAAAATTTTATGCACATTAGAAAAAATTATTCAATTTTGGAAATCATTCGTTAACGTGCCTTAGAAAAGAACATTTAAACTTTACGGTATCGTAATAATAATACATATTCCACAATGAAAAAGTACGAATTTATATTATAAATAAATATTTTGTTTATAAGACGTTCTTGTATTAATAAAAACATTTAAAATACATTAAAATTTTTTATTTCCATGTTTCAACTCTTTTTAATAGAGTCATCTTCAGAATGTAAATAGAAAATAAAATTACAAACATAATGAACGTGAAAAACTTAAATACATAATTATTGAAATTAAATTAAATTAAGTACATCACGCGCTTTTTAGTTTGGATATTGTCTGTATTATAATAATAGTTATCTTGTAAATATAATTATCTTGTAAATTGTCCAACCATTTAATCCATATTATTTGGGATGCGAAAAGATAGATAATCAAGACTTACTACTTTTATTTTTCACACTGATAAGCTTTATTGGTCAAGTTACATTATTAGTAATAAAACAATAGTTTAGCTGTGCTTTCAGGATGTCCAAGAGAATGTGAAAGATTTTCAAAAAAGCTTACGTCAAAAAATTGCTTGAAAAAAAAAAAAATATTTCTGAATAGACTAAAAAGTTGGATATGCTGCCCCAGCCAAATGTGGGGAAAAGATTTCACATGAAAATGTGAAAAAAAAAAAAAAAAAATCTGAGTCATTGTTGCTAAAATTTACAGAATGGTTTATTTCCAAAATTCCCCAACAAAATTTTAACAAGCCAAATTATAATCTACTAGAGAAAATATTACAGAATACGAAAATTGCAATCCGCACAGTAAAATTCTTATTAAATACTATATAATGCAATTTATTTTATTACATTCCAATAAAAAGCGTTCTTAGAAGTATTTAAAAGACACATTACATTTCTAATAACATAAATAAAGCAATTAAACAACTTAAAATTTTAGATTGACATTTTCCTGGCATATTACACTCTGATGTGTGCAAATTAAAGGACTTTCTGCAATACTGTACAAATACCTTTTTCTATTTTTTTATTCAAGGTTCACACACTCCTTTGAATTTCCAAGGACTCTGGCACTCCTATTAAAAACAAGAAAATTTCCATTTAATTTTTAAACCATGACATTCGTAACTTCCACCTTCATTCACAGATTTTACAATATTTTTCTGCAGTGAAACACTTCAAAAATATTCTTAAAATTTAGTGATAGAATTGTGCGAACCCTGTTTTATTAATTTCTAATTAATATTTTTACATTATAAACATATACGTGAGGAAGGTAAAAAAAAAATTCTGTATTTTACAAATAATTTTCCATACTTAAAATATGATTGTCGATAAAAATTAATTTAATTTTCCTGGCCTGCTCATTTTAGTTCTTTATCACGTATAAATATGGAGCTGCAGAATAATTCTTCTCATTTTTGACATAGTAGGAGTCAGAAGTCGTAAAATCATAGCTACCAGAAAGATCTTTTAGATATTTCTTTGAAAATAAAGTGTTTAAAGCTTTTGTAAAAATCTATTACACTTTTAGTATGTCATTTTTTTGCCTTCTATAAATTAACAAGTAAAACTGAACATTAGGGTGGGCCGAAAAAAACTTTTTTTCGATTTTCGATTATGGCGGGTGCGGAAAAGTGGCCACTGGTGGCACTCAGGTCACACAAAAAATTTGAGATTTTTTGGACTTTTCCTTACCCTGCCGCAAATGGCTTGAAAATTTGCAAAAATGCTGATTTCTGAACTTTTTAGCTAAAAAGTTAAATATGTTAAATTTAATTTATTTTGATTGTATTTACTTGAAAATGCATCTTTAACGTACCAAATACTTAAATAAGTTCTGATAATGCATTATTTAATTGCTAAGTGTATTTTAAATAAGCCGATTTTCATAGCTTTTTTACGTATAACAGGCAAAAATTGTATTGGTTTGAATCGTTCGTTGATTTATCTCTTATTTATGTTCCTTGGTCTTTAAATTTGTTCTATGCGTCAAAGGTCATATATTTGGGCAGCACGCAGCAGTATAACTCAAAAACAAAGCTGGAAGGAGGGAATGGGGTGAAACAGAACTCTAAGCGTGCGCAGTGCCTCATCGTAATGTTGATGGTGAAGGAATATATAAAAGAGAAGAGAAAACTGCGATAAGGAATTATTATTATTTTACCATGCTCAAAATCAGCAAAATTTGTTCAATGTGGATGTGAAACCTTTTCTTAAAGAGATTCATTATACTTTTTGGATCGCTTGACGTACCATTACAGTGTTTTGTCCGTTTTATTACGATGAGCTTAAAAATGGCTATTATGAAGGTCCATGGCAATGTAAAAGACACGGGACAGAGTGAAAAGTATCCTTTTTGGGCACCATGCTTGTTGAAAGACTTGCAATTGCCAACTTATACTGATATCATACGCCACTACTATTGGTTGCGAAGCGATATGTCAGAAAATCGAAAAATCCAGTATTAGTCGATAGATGTTATTAAAATGGTAGATGAAAAAGTTACCGTAATCTGAATAAAAGACAGTGTTTTCCCAACGATCAATTTACAAAAAGATTAAAAACCATTAAAAAAAGCGTTGATCATTAGAGAAATCCTGAAATCGTATGGGCTTGAAAGTAAAGTTAACCCGCGAAGAATGGTGAAAACTTTTAGTAGTTTTTTTAATCTTTTTATAAATTGATCGTTAGGAAAACACTGGTATGGAAGTTTTTTTTTCAGATTTCAGTAACTTTTTCACCTATCATTAAACTATTATTCTAAACTATGAGTATTAAAAGAAGTGTAGATCATTGGGGAAATCCTGTAATCGTATGGATTTGAAAGTAATGCCAACCCGCGAAGAATTTGTACAATTTGGTGAAACCTTTTAGTAGTTTTAAATCTTTTTTGTAAATTGATCGTTGGGAAAACACTGGTATGGAAGCTTTTTACAGAAGCTTTTTTTCAATGGTAACTTTTTCACCTACCATTTTAATAACATCATCTATTGACTAATATTGGATTTCTCGATTTGCTGCCATATCATTTCCCAATCAGTAGTAGTAGCGCATGATAACAGTATAAGTTGGCAATAGCAATTCTTTCAATAAGCATGGTGCCCCCAAAAGGATACTTTTCATGCTGACGCGTGTCTTTTAAATTGCCATGGACCTTCATAATAGCCATTTCTAAGGTCGTCGTAATAAAACGGACAAAACACTGTAATGGTACGTCAAACGATCCAAAAAATATACTGAATCTCTTTAGGAAAAGGTTTCACATCCACATTGAACAAATTTTGCAGATTTTGAGCATGGTAAAATAATAACAATTCCTTATCGCAATTTTCTCTTCTCTTTTACATATTCCTTCACCCTCAACATTACGATGAGCTTAGAGTCCTGTTTCACCCCTTATCACCTTCCAGAGTTTTTTTTTAGTTATACTGCTGTCTGCTGCCCAAATATATGACCTTTGACGCATAGAACAAATTTAAAGACTAAGGAACATAAATAAGAGAGAAACTAATGAACGATTCAAACCAATACAATTTTTGCCTGTTATACGTGAAAAAGCTATGAAAATCGGCTTATTTAAAACACACTTAGCAGTTAAATAATGCATTATCAGAACTTATTTAAGCATTTGGTACGTTAAAGATGCATTTTCAAGAAAATACAACCAAAATAAATTAAATTTAACATTTTTAACTTTTTAGCTAAAAAGTTCAAAAATCAGCATTTTTGCAAATTTTCAAGCCATTTGCGGCAGAGTAAGGAAAAATCCAAAAAATCTCAAATTTTTTGTGTGAACTGAGTGCCACCTATGGCCACTTTTCCACACCCGCCATAATCGAAAATCGAAAAAAAGTTTTTTTCGGCCCACCCTACTGAACATTACACATAATTTGAGCTACTACATCAGAAACACTTTTCTTTAAACAAAATGTGACACCTAAAAATAAAAAATAAAAAACAAAAATGTTAAAAATGTTTTATGATGAAATTACCCTTATCCTGCCATACATATGTGAAGGAGTCACATACAATTACATAAAAATTAACTTATTATTTAAGATCTTAAAAATTTTACAATTTTGCATAGAAAATCCTTTATTCTCCAATAGAAAATAAATTTAACTCTTGAAATTTTGAAATATTTTCAATAGATATTTTTAATATTTCAGGTAATCAAAATCTCGCATTTTGTGATATACATCCATATCTTTGCGGCAAGAAAGTTAAGGATTAAGTTACCACAGGATAAAAACAACTTCAAAAATCGCAGCGAGCCATTATTTAATATGCTAACTTTTGGGGAGACTAACTTTGATAAAGCATGTCTTTTAAATGAAAATTACAAGCGAGGCGCATTTTCCTCCATACTGATCAGAGAATACTCAGAATTGTTTCACATATTGTAATACAATTTTGAGTATTGTACATGAACATCCTCGGCATTCTGATTACGAATAGCCTGAATTTATTGTTTAGATCAACCTTACTCTCCCCCCCCCCTTTTTTTTAAAGAAGTTTTTCAAACTGTTAGAATATGTTCTGTGAAGAATGCCCATAACTCTAATTTCTGATACAGCAAGTCCGTCCTAAGCTGCTTGGTAATGTTCTTTTAAACTTCATGAGAACGCTCACTCTGAACATTCTCAGTTCATTTGTAGAACATTTGGCGCAGCATGTCCCCCAAGGGATTTTGCGCCATTAAAACCGATACAACCAACTTTTGTAGAACTAATGGCAAAAAGTACACAGATTTAGAACATTCTATGAACTTCACCGTACAACGCTAGATTTGCATGAAGTCATCGGTAGTACATACAATTTGAATGTTCACTCTTAAAACGAAAGAGCTGATTTGGCTTCTCATGAAAGAGCTGTAATTTTTTCGATCATAAAAGAGTATGTTTTTCAAACGATTAAATCTTCTTGATCTAAATTGGTTATTTAAATAACTCAACTTCATTTAAATTAGTTAAAACTCGAGTTATTTCAACTCTTTTTTGAGAAGCTGCCTTTTAACATTGAAATGAGTGGATTTCAGCTCAACTTGAGCTATTTTGTGGCTGACTTTTTAAGAGAGTTCTTAGTTTGTTTCTGTAGAACAGTGTTATTACGCTTTTTAAAAATTCCGATGATAACTGACTTCATACATTCGTTATTTTCACCAGTTATATTTCAATGTGAAATTTACGAAACATTTTCGCGATTCAGTTACAGAGAATTTTTTGTTTCGAGAAACCAGTTCTAAAAGATTGAAAATCAAGTAAAAGGCTCTCGTTTCGAAGGGTTATAAAAAAGATAATGTTGATTACTATTTTCATGTAATCTGATGCAAGACCCTATAATTTCAAGAACATCCTGGATTCCTGGTTCTTTGGACTTAGTCATGGGCGACTTCTAATTATGAAAATTCCTGAAATATTATGTATAAATTTTTATGCTTCCGGTTTTTTCCCTTTTCATGTTTCTACCTGGTAATTGAAATTTAAACTATTATTTTTTTATTAAAGATTTCTCTCCTCGTGATCCCGGTGTGAAACTTCAACGAAATACGTCATTCTGTAGTTGCTCAATATAGTTTCATAATAAGATAATTTCAGTTATAAATTACACTGCATGGAATGCTATCAACTTTTAAAAAAAAGTGTACATTTTTATTTTAAATTAGTAAAACCAAGATATTTCACATTTAAATCTGTTTTTCAGTAAAGAAGATTTTTCAACCATTTGGAAAATTGTCGTTTCTATCGGTCAAAATTGAGATATCTGAATGCTTGTGGTGTCCGGTGTTTATTAGTTTTCTGATTGGTTCATCTTTAGTGCCCAGAAGTAAAATACTTTTGTTGCCACAATGACAAAAAAGTATTAAAAGCTTAAAAAAACTAATAACTCAAAAACAAATTAAGATATGGCTGTCAAACAAATTGCATTTAAAAGTACTTTTTTTTCTCTATACGAAAGTGTGAAAATTGTAAATGTGCAATGTTTAGAAGTTTAAAAATTTGCAGTACCGAAAATTGTAAAACTGAAATATCATTTAAAGTTTGTTTATATTGGTTGATATTGGTCCAGGAATGTTAATGTTTAATCCATGGCGTACGTAATACAGGACATTGTTTTGTAAGCCACGTTTTGATCATCATAAAAATGATGTTTATTATTATTTTTTTTAAACATAGAATTTATTTATAAGGTCTAAAATTTTAGTGGGGTTTTGGAAAATATCATTTTCCAAATTATTGATGTAATTTGTTAAATTGCAATTTTTTTTATTACCAAAATGTATAATATGAACACACTTTCTTTTTGTTTAGGAGCTGCTTTTATAATTCATAATTCAATTTATATTTTTGCATAACTACAAAATCTCCCAATTTTCAAAAACAAAATTTCTGAATAGTGGTCTTGGTAGTACTTAATTGCAAATTTCTGTCATTAGTTAAAGATAATATGTCTATCAGGAAGTATGGGTGCTCAAAATTTGGGAAAATGGCACGTACGTTTTTGTAGATGTGTTTTGTCTCTTTTATAAGACATATAATACGATCATTTTTTCTGCATAATTTTGAATAAATAGGAACAATTAATAAAATTAATGGTATAACTTTTTTATAAAACGCTTTATTGTACAATTTTGTTCATTTGAAAACTTTATATTTTTAGTTTATTTTGTATGCATCATCAAAGTCCTGATGAGATAGAATAACAAAATATAGGTCAAGTTTGGTATCAGTTATTTCTAAAAAAGAGCTTTAGTTAAGTATTCTAGCATCTTTAGTTTCAACCCTTATACAATTAAAGTGTTCTTCACGATGCAAAGAAGGACATTCTATTGTTTAGATTAAGTTACCATGGTAACCTCAACCTTCACATAACATTCCATAAAACAATACTGTATCATTCAACCATTTTTTTTTTTTTTAGGCAATAGATCAATAGTATTACATCATTGAAAAGAAAAGGTGATCTTTTATAATGAGAAAAAAGTGATTTATCTTATACCAAGCAATGTTTTATATAACTTTTCCTTCTTTAAATAATATATAAAAATAAAATGAACAATTAGAGTTTTATTGGACGGTACTTGTACATATTTTATGAGAAAAGTTTTACACTTAGTAACGTTTAGGTGCATTCGTAATTGTACAAATACATAACACCTATAGTCATTTCCTAGTCAGTTCGTCTGCCTGTCTGCCCTCTATTCGCATATAAAAACGCAAAAATTACTTGACCGTATTGTTTGAAATTTAAAATATATAATCGTTGCAGAACTTTGTTGCGTCATTCCAAATTTTATGAAAATATAATCAAAAGTTTAAAATATATTAATAAAAGTTTTCTTCATTCCATTAAAGCTTATCACACGGCATTAGTTCAAAAATTCCCCATGATAGATAATGATTATAGGTTACCATGATGATGGCGACCTGTTTAAGATTAATTTCTATTATTTCTGTGCAATTGAATTTAATATGTATAATCGTAATAAAATTTATATTCATACATTTTTGTAAAAGTGTCTAACAGTTATTGCTAAAAGATATGAATATTTATAAAACAAGTTATAATGCAAACATACCAGATTTGCCCCGTTTGTATGCAATTTCTGACTAGTTTAATTTAAAGGTTAGTTTTTAGAATTTTATTTATGAAGAATGCTATTTATTTCCCTGTTAACAGTACATTTTTAGAATACTTTATAAAAATTGTACTCTGAGAAGGAAAAAAGGGTCAAGCTAATGAAAAAAATATTTTAAATGCATATATTCGAAGAAAACCACTTATATTTTATTCCGTGAGTGTACCGTAATCGGATAATACATGAAATAACGCACACACACACACAGACGGATCATATATATATATACAGGGTGCCTCATAAATAACGCACAAACTCTGCACAACCAGTTTCCTCGTTGGGCGTACATAAAAAATGCCCAAAGAACTGCACCTGTACGATCTATAGTTTATTAGAAAAATACGAAAAACAGCGTATGACGTCACAGCTGGTAAATATTTATATATATATATATTATTATTATTATTATTTTATTTTTATTTTTTTTTTATTTTTTTTTTTTTTTGTCGCATTAACAACAGTATTTGCAAAGTATAAAGGCAGATGTTCAAAGTCCAGGCAATCGTGGGAGTGCCGTGGAATGGATGAGTACACCCGTCCGAGCAGCGCGGTGTCCACCGAAGTACAAGCAGCATGTTGTCCATTTATGTTGTCACTATGTCGCTATACACCAATTCCTTGAGATTACTTCATTATCATCCGTAAAGATACGCAAATACTGCTATTGATGTATCCAATACGATGTTATTCTCTTTCATCGGCTGTGATGATGTACTTTGTTTTTCGTATTTTTCTCGTAAACTATGGATCGTACAGGTACAGTTTTTGCGGCATTTTTATGTACTCCCAACGAAGAATCTGGCTGTGCAGAATTTGGGCGCTATTTATGGGACACCATGTATGTATATAATGGGTTATTCTCAAAATAGGGGACAATTTCAAAAGTGAAATCTTAAAAAAAATACTGTTAGCAAAATTTCTGAAAAAAATAGGTGTTGTTAATATAGTATTAGGTATACTTTACATGTAGTCAGCAGAGCTAAATATTTAAAAATTAACTTAAAAAATAATAATTAGTATTTTTTGAGCCATGCTAATGACAAAACAAATTGCATGGAATAAATATATTAAGAACTTTTTATTTTCTTCCTGTTTAAATAATTTTTTCTATATTTATTAGCCTTCCTTTTCAGCAAATGGTTTCCATTTTTACATATATACATATAAGGAGAATAAAAACATTACCAAAGAGCAAACTTTGTTTACATAAGCAACATTCTGACACTAACAATGTAAGAAGCTGTCTTAGTGATTTTCTGACAGATTTAATGCATATTTTAGGGATAATAAATGTAATACTTAAATTTATATGTAAAATTAAACTTTATAAAAGATACAATATAAGCACTGGTTACATTTATGCACATAGGAGTCTTTAGCATGGACAGAAAGACCATGCTAATGACACTGATATTTGTCCATGCTAATGACAAATTTTAATTTAAATAAGATTATGTGCCATAATGTAATCACAATGCAATAGTCCTTTCTGGGGCTTTTTAAAACACAAAAGTTCTATGCAAATAAGTAAAATAAAAATTTTAACTATAAAATAAACATGAAAATTATTATCCATTCTAATGACATACAATTGATGTACGCCCCTAATATTCAACTTATATTCTTAAAATACAATACATGCTTCTATTTTCAGGCTGGGATAAAATGGCTACTTGTTGCCATGGAGAAACTTTATATTTTCAAACTATTGTCATATGTGAAAATGAAATTTTTATTGATAACCAGCTGTTAAAATATGATCTTGTTTTGAAAATAGAATATGGTGGACAAACTTTAATTCTTTTTTTATATACTATAAGTTTATTTTTAAAAAGAAATTTATTGGATAAATCCTCTCCTTGATTAATTTAAAGAAATAATAACATTTGTTTTATTTTATAAACATGATATTAACTCTTGAAAAATGCTAGTATACACAAGGCACAGCTGCTGTGGACATCCATGCTAATGACATTTTGAACATTTATTCTGTTATTTTAATGTGTTTTTAACTAAAAAATGAGTAATTTTTGAGTGCAAATAATGAATAATATTAAGACAAACATATCTAAATATAAAAACATGACAGAAAACCTCTCATTTTTTTTTGTATGCCGAAAGACATAAATTGTCCCCTATTTTGAGAATCACCCATATATAATATATAATATGTATATATACCATATATATATCAATGAATACATTTATTGCATGATTCCTATCTATTAAAAGTGTAGACCCTGGCTTATATTACTTGGCGATTGAACAATGGTTCTAATTACGATAATGTATTTAAGCATGTAAAAGCGATGGACATATAAAACGTTGCAAGCATTCTATGTATATGTTTCTATATGTACAGTAAATTTTTTTACGTCCATGATAAAATGATTTAGGAAGACATGGTATTTTATAAGTATATTTTTAAGAATAACGATAGATGTTTCAAACTTACCTAACTTTGATAGAGAACGCTTCAGAATTTTAATTTCTGGAGGTATTATAAAGAAGGGTACATAGTGGGTTTGTAACGATCAGTCATCCAGTAATATATAGTCACCTTCGAGGTTGATCGAAGATTGCCTTTCGTTGTCCGTAATAAAGTCTTTGTTCAGATCAATGACAATTGTCATTCTAGCTATCCTGACAATAAATATATCCGGTAATAAAATCATTATAAATATTCCCTCTATTCGTATATGCAGCACCAAGTCGAATTTCATAAAAATATAAAACAACAAATGAACTTATGATCAAAGAGATTCGATTATGAGTGATATGGAAACGAAACGATTGTGATTCAAGATACGACGCACATGGGTGAAATTCTTGAACAGTCCTTTATATTGTCAACTTAGTGTGTGTTTTTCTTGAAAACTTTAATTTTTAAAAATAAAAGTAATACATGCAAAATTAAAAAATAATATGATAAAAAGAATTTTGTTCAATTTTGAAAATATTCCTGTTTAAATGTACAGCATCCGTAAAACTTATGTGTAAAAAATTTAATTATTAGTTAAGACATTTTATTAACTAATTGTTTTAAAGAACTTTTTCTTCTTAATATCGCATTTTAGAATATTATACAGTTTTCCTGTTGTTTATTGATTAAACTAGCTTTGTGCTTTATATAGATTTCCAATATCTTATATCAGGGATGCACAACCTTTTTACCAGAAAATCGGTTGACACCAGAATATTTGAAAAGTCTAGTTTCTTTTCTTTAATAGCAAAGTTTCTGTCATTACTATAAGGAAAATTATTCTGCATAAAAATAGTGGTATAATTGTGGCCCGCGGGCCAAAGGTTGTACACCCCTGTCTTATATGAAGAAACACTTACCATTGAACTTTCTTAAAGATAACTGAGACCGGCCTATCTAATGAGAGTATTTTGATTTTGATTTTTATAATTATTTTTTCCATTAATACTTTCGGCAAAAATGACCTGTTAATGGAATTTCTTAACTAATAAATACTGAAAAATACATGACTTAAAGTTATATGATTTATTCATTATAGAAATATGTATAAAAATCACTTATAATCAGTCAATCTAAGCTAGAAAGTTAGAAATTTCTAAGAACGATAAAAAAATATATACTTAAATAAAACGCCTTTTAAGTATATTTTGTACCATTATTAGCAATTTTTAGCTTAATTTTGTTTATTCGTCACAAACTGGTTACGAAATCCTGTCTGTGCCTACTTCCCCATTTATGGCAGTAAGTAGACCTTATTATAATAATGTAGTAGGATCTCTTCACTAAACTCAGTTAGTCCCTTCAAAAGGTGTTTTTTATTATAAAAAGGAAAAAATTCAAATACAGTAGATGTTACTTAATAGTTTTAAATGGAAAACGAATACATAAGTGCAAATTAACGGAAGTGCATAATGTCGTATGTCCAAAACAAGAAGTAGAGAAATCTTCAAGTGGTACTCATTGCTGTAATATACACATAATTATGTCAAGTTTATAAAAATGAGTCTGCAATTCCTGGTCAACCCCAAAATGTTGTTTGTTTCACCATTGTAGATACACAGAATTCTTCACCATAGATCAGAATTTTTTTTTTCTCTGGATAATATTGAGCACCTCGTTTTACCACAACAAAATTCACCCATCTAAGATTGATTGAAATAATTTCCCTGATTTATTGAAACATTACCTTCAACTTGTGGGCACTATCTAAATCCTAAAGGCTTGGATTCATGTTATCTTCAGTGCTTGTAAGGAAACTTAAGCTACTCTTGCCGCAGACATTGTTCATTACATCTGACAGCTTGAAAATGCAAATATAACCTCTTCCGATGCTGCATTTGTATTTTATTTAAAGTTTATTTCAGATATATTTCATTTACTGAATGGCATCCTATTCCACCAGATCTACTGAAAGGAGATAGCTGTTTCACTTTCACGCATAAGTTTACAAACAATTTCAGTACAAGTGTACAATCGTTATTGATCACTCATATCTAACACAACCGTTGAAAATAGCTTACCATAACTCGAGACATTACAAAAACGAAATTTTGAGTGAAGAAATACGAAATCAGCCTTCGTTTCTTTCAGAAATCTTCCATCACATCGCAACTATAGTAGATAATGAACATAAAGTCGTGAGTTTTCCCATATATTGATAGCTGCGCGCTGACATCACTTTGATTGAAAATTGAATTTTTATGCCAATTAGCCTCCCACTATTTTCCCTGTTAGTGCCTCAAAACATTTAATCTTAAACTATTTAAAATTTCAAATGAAATACTCATTGCCACAGCATTATTTCTATTGCGTTCCTGTGGCGACAACATGCCTATAAAGTGGTAAATGATTGACGTAGAAAACACACAATCAAATATTACCCACCATTTTTTAAAACAGAAGCAAATTAGAATTATTTTTCATATTTAAGATGCATTAATTTAACAGAGATCATTCTTCAACACCATTTTAAACACATTAAAAGTTTAGTAAATATTACTTTGTAAATATTTTATTCGCTTCACTAGAAACTCAATTATATCAAAGTTTTAATCAAGCTCAAAAGAAGAAAAGACGACGGCATAAAACGTATCAAAGTTTGCAGCAAATTTACAAATTCAAATCCATGCTCTCCTCCATTCATGGCATCGATAGATAAATGTGATGACGATACATCATGAGCTCGGAAAATATTAAAGAAAATATCTGACATTTCATCCTCAAGACCAGTGTATTCGCAGTCCCCCTTTTCTTCTGAAGATCGTCTATTGTTTGGATGCAGTTTCCATGGAGACCCAAACATCTTTTATTGTTCGCTGCTTTCCTTCTTTGTCCTAAACTCCGTGTCCATTCACCTGGAGAATAACTGGTATTGAAAATGACTGAAAATGAGCGATTAGAGGAAAGCAAACTATCAAGCAATTCATTCAAGAGTAAACAGAATGACATCAATTTCTTGCTTTTTTCTATTAAAAAGAAATGAAAGTTTTTATATTCCCTCCAATAAACAGTATCGGGCTTTATTTTTATTTTCATCATGAGCTACAGCAATTTTTCTTTGTCAATCATTCGAATTTGGGAAAAATGGAATGTTTTTCTTTACTTAGCTATATTTTATCAGGTAAAAAAAAAGAATTTTCAGAAATAAGATGCGACTCTACAAAAAATTAAATTTTTGTTAGAAATATAAATTAGGTAGTATACTAAAGGGATTTTTTTCAAAAACAGTTAAAAGAATTTTAATAATTAACTTTAATTAAAGGCTACATGTTGCTGAAGACTGGTTCTTTTATTAATCGTTGCCACAGAATAATTTCGGATAATGAAATATTTAAAGTTAAGTCTGAAAAAATAATTTCCCAAAAAGTATTCGTCAGAAAAGTGTTAGGAAAACTGCATTAAAATTATTTAAAAAAAATTGTATTTTTCTTTGTGTAAGTATCAAATATAATGATTATGCCATTTTTCAAAAATTATCAAATTTCATAATGGAATATCATAGAGAACCTTCAAAGTTGAGCTTTTTAAATGAAATGGGTTAAATGTTTTCATTTTAGTGAAATTAATGCAATAGGAATGATGTCAATAGGATTTATTTGACGATTTATCCCATCGCCAAATTAGCATGAAAATACTTTATTTTCTGGTTATTAATATAATAAGCATAGTCGTTAACTTTTTTCTCTCAAAATTGTATGCTTAATTTATTTTGGAGATGTTCATTTGAATAATTTTTTTTTTTTCATTTTTCTCAATATAGCATAATTTTAAATTTTATACCGTTGAATAGGAAGAGTGGACTTTCAAATGTGAAATGTCTGGAAACTGCATTTTAATTTATTGTTAATCCAAATAGCTCGGTTACGGAATAATAGTATATGAATATTTGGAACAGATGTAGTATTCACCCGGAATCCGCCATCTTGTTTCTTTGTTGGTCACTTATGACCACTTTATACTTAGTTTTTGACCCATTCAGAAATTAAACATAATAACAACAAATTTTTAAACTGAAAATCAGCACTCGGAACATTGTTTGTAAAAAGGAAAAAACAAAGAGGGAGAGAGAGAGAGAGAATTAATACATAACTAGACAAACAGTAAACACATAAATTTTAAAACAGTTAAATAAAGCAAATATTTATTTAAAAAAATATGTATTCCGAAATTGCAGTCCAAAATGTTTTGAAGATTATACATTTTAAAAAACAACAGCAAAAATAAATGAATAAATCCAAATACAGAAATTTAAAATCGGCAAAAAAGTGGCCGCCATCTCCGAGCGAGTACTACACGATAACCGAATATTTTTAACAATTATTTCAAATTTTTAGGAAAAAACACGATTTCTACTCACTGTCCTAGGACGGGCATTTGCACTAATCTGTAAAATAATCACTGGCATGGTTTTTAAACAAAGTTACTGTTGTTCAAAATTTAACATGCAACTTTTTTTTTAATTCTAAAATAAAGGGGAAAAAATCGCCTTCTTGCTTTGTGGTTTCAAATCCATTCAGTTGTGATAAATGATAGTGAAAATGAGGAATAAGAATAAAAGAAACTTTTAAGCAATCCACTCAAAAACCAGCAAAAAGATTTTTTTGTCTTTTTTTTGCTTCTGCAAAAAAAGGATTTGTTTATAATCCCTTGAAGAATAATATTATAGTCTTTTAGTTATTCATTGAGTTCTAATATTTTTTAATATATATTTAAGCATGATTTGTAGAAACTTCCTTAGTCTATATTTTGGATGTAAAAATGAATTTTTTTCTTAAATAAATTTTCTCAGGAGAAAAACGAAGTCAAGCTATGTGAAAATTTAAATGTTTACCGAGTGTGCAAGTTACAAACGAAATTAATGTTGATATCTACATAAATTGTTAAAAGAGTTTAAATAATCTGTAGAAAACTCACTTACGTAATTGTTAAACTCGAATTTCTAAAACACAAAATCCAGGAAGAAGTATGGTTGCAGTTGTCATAGGGATAGAGACCAAACATTTGCGTTATTAACTGTCCAACTACTACATTCTAACTTCCACCGTCATTCATAAGAGGGCAATTGTTGTTATTAAAAATTGCTGATAATGAACTATGAAAAAAAAATTAAACTGTCAAACAATTCATTCTAGAGTAAAGGACTAAAGTAAACAAGAAGTCTGACACACACATCTGGCATGTGTTGACGATTTGATATAAGTTATAGCTGACTTTGAATATATGGTCCAAACAGTGAAACTGATGAAATATATCACCTATTTTGATGTACAATTTTGTACAGTAACAGTTGCTTGCACATGTACAGTTATACAATTGTTATTCAGTACTTTATGCAAATATTCTCACACCGTTATTTATAAAATACAATTTTACAACCTTATTTAAAGGCAGAAATTCTGCGGCTAAATAAGCTTTTTTCTAGATGAAAAAAACTTTGTGGCCCGCAGGACATTTAGTGTATTCTATTTATTTATACTTACTTATACATATGCATATACATAAACACATACGGCCGCTGGTATGCACGTGCCCAAAATTTGGAGAAATCTTCATAGAAACGTCACTGTTATTGTAAAAATCGTTGTTCACTCCTAAATTAATCCATAACTAAAATACTTTATCAGGAAATTTTTGCAAGTTGCGTTACATAATTGCGTTACATGTTTTTAAAAGTAAACATATAACTGACATTTTTACGTTAAAGATGGCATTTCATACAAATAATTTCCAGGAAACCATTATAGAGAATCTATTGAAATAATTGCTAATAAAGATATATCGTGTAACAAAGAAGTATCGTACGATATCGATGGAGTTTGGAAAGCATTGCTGCACAGTAGATGAAAGCTTGTTTTGTTGAAAATTTGAATACCTTTATCTTTTATCTTATCTACCGTACAACGATCATTTACAATGATCACAGTGATTAGAATTATTACAATGATTTCTTCTACACGATTCTGAAATGAACAAAAAACGAATTAATAACGACACTTAAATATTGATATACGTGAAATTTATGCATGATATGTATGATATTTTACTCAAAAATAGAAGAATTGTGAAAATAATTGAATAAATGCGCAAAATTTCATCAACACCTTAAATTTATCAGATGAACTACATGTGAAAGAAACTTTTCAGATAAACTGTACTTTAGATGCTAGCTACGAAACGAAAGTATACGCTAAAATAAAATAAACAGAAAGGAAACTATTCTAAATCCATGTTTACTTCGCCCCTTTTATCCTTCAGAGTCTTTCATATCTCTACTTGAAGTCGATTTCATTTTGACTTGCAAGAACTGCATTTAAAAAACTTCTACAACAAGCATCACAAATTTAAAAGACTGGCAAGCAAAAATGTAAAAAGCGATATTGACATTTTCCCTTAAAAGCTTTTCGTAAAGAGAAACTTTTTCTTATTGTCAGAACATTGCATGAAACCTAAACCCAGCCGCTTCGAATGCAAAAGTGCTTTTTGAATCGAACAAATCCGGAAACGTGATGTTCGATTGTAGAAGAGATGAGGAGGTGGAAGCAGCAAAAATTTTTCTATTGTCGTTGTGATCTATTTGCCAGTTTTGACGATTTCCCGCCCCACTTTATTAGATTATGGTAAGTGTGCGCGCCGTGTAAGGATATACTCGCGTGGAAACCATAAAAGTCTGAAGAGTGTTGAATTCACGATGCTTCACGACCAGAAAATTTTCAGGGGGTTGAGAGTGGGTGAAAAAAAATGTTAAGTCGCAAGCTTGCAAAAGGCAATTTTAATTTTTTTATTTATGCTTATGGATGTGATAATTGTGTTTATTATCATATTTCATGCATGTTCGAATTGATAACTTGGCGATGTATTTTAGAAGAGAATATTGCATAACAAATGGCTTTTGTGAACCAAGTGCAAAACTCACCAATAACTTTTTTTCTTCACGAAAATAGCATTTTTTATTTATTTATTTATTTATTTATTTATTGCGTGTTTACATTAGAAACAATGTTTTGAGGTAGAGATAAAATGTTTTGGTTTATAATATTTCTTGAATGTATGTACATTTATATATATGTATACATTAGGAAATAATGTAATTATCTTTTTTAAAGCAGTGATATCTCCTATTACAGAAAGCTTTAAAATGACAATTTTTATTCTATTCATACTTACAACATTAGTATATGGTATAATTTCTTGAATTTATATACATATATATCTATATGTATCTGTATGTATTTAATGAAGCATGTGGAAGATATATATATGACTTTTAAATTAATGTATTTTAAAAACGAAAAGAATGTAGTTTAAATGAATTGAGTTAAAGGATTATATTTGAAAAGAATTGAATTCAATACGAATCATGCGTCAGCGATCAACATTTTGAGATTTATCACTAGCTCCCGGCTATGATAAAAATAGAATAATCGCATTTATCAGCAGAGTTGATTTTAAAATTTTATTTCAAAAATAGCAACAATATTTAAAGACGCCCAATCTGTGTTAGAGAAAAGTTTACATTTAAATCACTTTAAATTAATTGATAGCAAATATTTTACGCCCTAAGTGTAAAATGGATATATATGTGTGTGTATTTTTAATCATCTAAACTACAGCATTGAAAAATAATTAATAAAACTATCCTTTATAAGCAATTAAGTAGAAAGCTTTAAATTGAAATTTTTTTCAATCTTGATGACAACTTTCAATTAATTCTAGTCCACAGTTACAATTTCTATGGGTTCGCAAATCTTATGCACAAAATCACTTACGGTTGAAAAACATTCCATTATTACAAGCGTCTACATGTAAAAGTGTACTTTTCATTTCTCTTCTGCCTACAAAGACTACTACTAGTCTTAATTTATTGTAAAATAAATTCTGGTACATTCTTTTAGTAAAATATAATTTTCAAAATTTATGTGTAACATCGTCATAATTCATTTAAGTTCCTTTTTTCAGTTATAGCCATAGTTTTAAACCTAAAATAATGCTTAATTGAATCAAATATGACACTAATATACAAGCAATACTCGCTAGAACGGTGCTCTAAACTGAATTATCAATCATAGTCAGTATTGCAACAGAATTTTTGTGTGTGTCTCTGAAGGTAAGTGATAAATGCTATACGTAATTAATAGAAAGTATGTTTTAATACGTTCTTAATGATGCATAAGAGTGTTATAAAGTTAAACAACTTTTAATGTTATTGAAAGACACCAAAGACGAAATTTATCACTATAGAGCATTCTCTTGTGAAAAACTCTGTTACCGAATTATAAATACTACTTACTGTATATTCTTGTGAAAGCATATTATAATCTATCTTAGTAATATATCATTGAGTAGCATTCTCAAAATATACTATAACTATTAAGGTACCCTGGGGTAATAAAGCCAGGCGGGGTAATAACGCCAAGTGCTTATATTTTGCATAATTATGAAATAATCAGGTAAATGACACCCATGTGCTCTGCGCAAAAGGGTTTTGAGTCATATAAATCGCAAAAAACAGCTTCAAGTTAATTTGTTTCATTTTTAGATCTTATTGTTTTTACAAACAACTAAAATTAACGCTTGATCTAAAATTTGCGACATACGTTTTGTGATGTGAAGCCTATCTTTTTATCGGAAATGCTTTGTTAATTACATAAATTTGTAGTGCATTTCATGTACTTTTAAAATGTTGTTGAAGATTTTAGATATCTTCTCGAGATAATTTGTAATTTAAAATGTACTGCGCAATAACTATATCGGGGTAATAACGCCAATCCTTGACATTAATACCCCGGTTGATTCCGTACAGTGACCGAGCTACATCCTAAATACTGATTCAAATAAACACAGTTAAAACTGTGCAATGTTTCTCATATTTCTATTTAAGCGGTCCTTTTTAAGCAAAAAGAAGCTCACGGTCTGATATTCTTTTGCCTCATCCCCCCCCCCCTCCCACACCACACCTTTATTTTTCCTACACTTTCACAAAAAATTGAACATTTTCAATAGCTTAGAATGCAATTTGTCAATTTCTAAGTTTGTAGAGTTTGTATTTTTAGAATCGGGCTATCTACATGCAATTATTTCATCTTATTTCATAGTTTTGTTTGCATGGCGTTATTACCCATGTAGGTGGGTAATAACGCCAAATAGCATTGGTCAAGAAAAAACGCCATTACATTTTATGAATACATATCTGTTAAATTATTTTATTTTATATAGATAGTCAATGAGTTGCTGTATCAGATCCTATATTTGTTTGAAAAATACAATCTAAAACTAAGCCGTGAAAATTGGTAGAACCTTAACGTGGCGTTATTACCCCAGGGTACCTTATTTATTTTATTTTATTTTTATTTATTTATTTAATTATTTTTTTACACCGATTATAATGTAACCGAATAATTTTGTATGTCATTGTAAATGAATTATAACAATGACATATTTCAATCTCACTAAGGAACATGAAATAGTAAAGCTTGATGACAAAAAGTAACATTTGAGGAAACCAAGTTTACTTAAAAGAGTTAGACAAATATAGACATACCGAACCGAAATTATAAGCACTTTTTAATTAATAAATAAAAATTAAAACTCTAGTTCAAAATACATCTTGAGTTACATAATTAAAATTCATATAAAACGCAGATAAATTTAATAAAATTACTTTCCTGTGCAAACTTACAATGTAAATTTATTTAAAATACATTAAAATACCTAAAGCGTTTTCAACCGCATTACATGGCCAGATGAAATTACCATTTCATCTCTATTAATCTCATAACTCATATGTCAGTCAACATGTACACCCTTGTCAGAATGTCTAATGAATTTGAATACTTTGTGGTTCATGACATCTGTAAAAGATATATTGAATATTTTTACAGTGCAAAATTATTAGTAGATACCCATAATTATTAGAAGAAGAGAAATAGATATTCGCAAATAAGTTTCTACAGTATAATAATATTTCTATTTTTCCAATTATAATTTTTGGAAAAGGATTTATTCTTTTTGATTAAAACTGTATGCATTATACTATCAGAGTCTGATTACTGCACAGGTTAACTAGGCCCCACATAACCTTAATTGAGCTCTGTATACTACTGATATACTGAAAAATTCGTGTCGGATATTGATACTAATATTCAGTATATCCTCAAACAATATGACAAACATTTTACATTAGACAGAAAAATGTTCAAGAGTTGAATTCTTTTACTCTTTACTTATCGACAAAGTGCAGAAATCATTCTAAACAAGTGTCTCTAACAATTTACACATCTCGCATTCTTTGAGAGACTCACCCTCAAACTGCGAGTGACTATTTGATCAACCGCAGATCGTTCGAAAAACATTTCAATAAATAAGATCGTCTGCTGACACCCAACACGGAACAGCCATCAGCAAAATGACCATTCCTACCCCAAACAGGCCAATAAAAATGGGCAGGGAGGGTTGAATTCGAATTTCGAGGTACTGACAAATGACTTCTTTCGGTACCCAGATCTCCTGTTCCGTCCGAAAGTGAAGTTTCGAATGCAATAAATTACTTCCGGGCGCGATCCAATTCAATTGACGTCGATCGGTTCTAAAATACGAGCTGCAAAGGGACTATAAAGAAACAGTCCAGGGGCTACGAGTGATTGTTTCAGGGCAGTTACAGTGAAGGATTACATATAGTGAAGTCAGGTGGTATTTTACAATTTCAACTTTAAAAAAAAAGTGGTGGGGATAGATACAAAAAAGATGAATGAAATCAGTTTTATAAACAAATGAAAAGAATTGTTTTATATTTATTTGTCAGAGTACTTCAGATGTCAAGACAATTTTAATTTTTAAATTACCTATACTCAGGATACTCTGTACACTGTTAAAACTAATGGTGACACATTGCACCTTTTAGGGGTGAAAGGCTTGTCTCACTGGTGACACCCCTAGAGGAGCTAAAATGGCACCCTTAACTAGGGTGAAAGGATGGCACCCCTAATCCAGGGTGTTTCAGGGGGTGAAAGGACGGCACCTCAGGGAAGAACAATGGCACCCCTTATCCACAGTGTTCGAGAGGGTGAAACGATGGCACCACAGGGGAGAATAATCTCACCCCTTATCCTGGGTGCCCCTGGAGGTGAAAGGATGGCATCTCAGGGGAGAGTAATGGCACCCCTAAACCAGGGTGCCCCAGGGGGTGAAAATATGGCGCCTCTGGGGAGAGTAATGGCACCCCTTATCCAGGGTGCCCCAGAGGGTGAAAGGATCGCATCTGAGGGGAGGGCAATGGCACCCCTCATCCAGGGTACCTTAAGGGGTGAAAGAATGGCATCTCAGGGGAGAATAATGATACCACTTATCCAGGGTGCCCCAGAGGGTGAACGGATGAAACACATAATCCAGCGTGCCCTGTGGCATCCTACAAGAAATAGCACTCACAATCTATGGCCCACAGTTGCAACCCCCCTCCCCCCCTGCTTGTCAAGAAATTGTATTGGTTTGAATCATGAAATACAAAGTGTTTACCCATTTTTAAATTGAATTCTGCAGAGAAAATTATCATGATCAGTCTATATTTTGAGCCTCTTTTTTTCTTTTAGATTTATGGAATATTATATTTTTAAACTCATTATCAGGTGTCCAAAGAAAAATTGTAGCATATTTTTGTAACTCAGAGAGGGATAATATGAACTACAAAAATAATCATAGAAAGGCAGAGAATTCAAATTGTACTTTCATTTACATGGAGAGTATTTTAAGAAAAATTCAAAATTTTAATATTTTATACAGTCTTTGCATTTCAAAATCACCAATCATAAGTCATCACTATTGCATTGTTAGTCATACCCAAAAGGTTTTGTTAGAATAAATCGAAAAATTTACAGAACCTCTACACCTCTTTTCTGCCTCTAAAAATCACTGAGTTAGAGGCAAATATTGTGACTTTGTCATGCAATTTGAAGCCTGATTTTCAATTTTATGTTTTGAAGTTTTTGTAAAATGAAATAAATAATGATTTTGACTGTCTCTAACTCATATGTTTGGATCAAACTTTTTGGGTATGTTTAAGAAAGGGCCAGTAACTATTTTTGTGACTGGGCATTTTTAGATGCAGGAACATTATAAAAATTTTATGTTTTTTGACTCCAAAATAAGAGAAAGTACAAATTGAATTATCTATCTTCATATGAATATTTTTATAATTTTCTTATAGTTTCAGAACTAATTCGTAACCATCTTTTTTGACACATAGTATATTGCTTGACATGTATTTTCATTATTTTATATACAGGGCAACTGAAAAGTATGGGGACACAGAAAAATGCTATATCCTGTAAAATATATGCCATAATTTAATAATAAAAAAATAAAAGAAATAACAATATTTTAACAAATTGTTCACTGGCTTGATATTTATTTTTTACACAAGTTTGAAAACGAAAGATCACAGAATTGACAGTCCGCTGCAGATAATTCTGATTTAAATCATTCTATGCCTTGATAATTTCGCATCACATACAATGCAAACTGGGGATTTTCTATTTCTAGCTTTTCTACAGAAGTCAAGTGAGTTAAGATCTGATTGTTCGAAGGCAATACACCTGTTATTAAATATCCACGCAGATGGGTGTTGAAGGTCAATGTTGTTTTTGCTCCATGTGAAGGCCCCAATACTGCTGGAAGTTCCATTAAAATTATTTTGCTTCCATGAGGCGAACACTTCGTTGAACATATTAGTTGCTGATCATTTTAACTGTTGTGAACTTTTCGGAGGATTAAGATTTTCATATAATAGAAGAAATGCTACAAAATTTTAAAATAGGCATTTCTCAGATTTTAGTTGTGAAATATCAATGTCAAACAACGCACACATATTTTTTCAGCTACCCTGCAGTATCTAATTAAAAAAATGTAAAACACAAATTAGAAAAGAATATGTAATAAATGTTGTGTAACTTTTAAATTAGTAAGAATACTTCATATTCTTTAAAATTCTTCCAGAAAGTTAGCCATCAATCTATGAAATGAGTTATAGAAAATAAGTTCATTTTATGGTTGTGGTAAAATCACAGATGAAATTGAGTAAAAAAAAAAATCATTTTTACAATATATGTAGTACTTACCTTTATAGTGAACTTATGCAAATCCATATTTTATAGCATATATCCACACAGGATTAGAAATTAAGAACTGTATGTAAGGTGTCAAAATAATGCCTACAATTTTTTTTCGATGTGCCAACTGCATTTCATATTTTCTTATTTCTTTTCACAGCCATGTTAATAGTAATAATATTGCATTGCATATTTAATTTTAATGTATTGAAGGGAAGTGGGGAGGAAACTTTATATATTAAACACCTTTTTCTTACTAAACAAAATAAAAACTGACTTTCCATAAGTATGAAAACTGATTAAACTACAATATTTGGATTCTGGAAAAACTTATTCTTTTTATAAAGCTAATATGCATACAAAACAGATAATCAAGCAAATATGTCCACAGAGAGAAAATATGAGCTATAGATATAACTAGGGATAAGCTAATTTTTAAAAAATCTGAGAGTAACAGTACATCAGAAAATAAAAAGTTAGCAAATAAATGAATCTTTGGTTGCCAATTATGGTGTGGCATTTAAAACATTTCCAAATCACACATATTTTTTTTGTTTGTTTGAGAAAGGGAATACAAAAATTTTAAAACAATTTTAATACAGTTTCTTATTTTAGGAACATATAAGGATGCAGAAATATCTCATAATAAAAGAAAATCTTGTTTACAGGGGTGTAATATCCAAGGACCAGTTTTATTAGTCATTGGTGAAAGCGAAGTTAACTTAGAGGTTATTGACAGGTTCAAAATTCTTAAGACACGTGCTGATGTCATGGTGCTGAGGGGGGGATGTATGCTAAAATACAAATGAAAATATTTGCTAAAAAAATTAAAGAAAGCTAGCTATCAAGATTTGACGACTAGGAATAATTTTTCTATAATTTAGTTTCATTTGACGACTAACGACTGCTGATTTCTAGTGCTGTATCCACATCAAAACACTTTCTGCCAAATTGTTTTTGTATTTTGACTTATTGCATCTGAAATTTTAATCCAAAGAGTAATTATAATGAAAGGAATAAAACACTGAATTAAAAAAACAACCTTTTAGTTCAAATAATCTTTTTATTGTAAACACCAAGAATGTATTAAATATTATTAAACAAAGACGTAACACTATGTGGAACTGATGCCACTGAGAAAATTTTGAAGACATAAGTATCTAATAAAAATGATAAAAATTTAAATTGGCTTTTGCTATAGTTAACGTTAAACAACCAAAATAATGCATACCACAAAGTAACTAAGCTTATAAAATTATCAGTTTTTGTAATTAACTGTTTATATAAAAATAATACATAGCATGAGTAATTTAACAAGTTGCTTGAGTTGCGGAGCACAGTAACAGGTTAAAACACAGAAATTTCTGCACCTTCTTCATGATAAAGAGTCGGAAACTTTTCTTGTATCAAGGATGGTAATGTAAGTACTATAAATGTAAGTTCACTATCTGAAATAATAATAATAACACATTAAGGAAAACACACAAGAAGACAGTCCAATTAAAATGTATCATCAAAGTACAGCAAAAATGGTAGATAAACAAAAAAAGAAAGAATAAAATTTAAATAAAATTTAAATTATAGCTCACAAGGCTATCAAAGCCTGACAGCTAATGTGCCCACAGGTTCTGTATGGAACGTGATAACTCTTTATATAAATATCCGATTTGCTTCAAATTTTATATGTAGTTTCATTCTGATAAGGTTCTTCACTGATTAGCATTGGAGGTTCATTGGTTAAATATGAAGGGGGGGGAGAAGAGAGTGCTACCCTCCTTAATTTATATAAATATGCAGAATTATCACATTTTCTTCAAATTTTATTAATAGGTTCACTCTGATAAGGCACTTCCCTGATTAGTTTTAGAGGCTCAATGGTTAAGTATAAAGAGGGATGGCAGTTAATCCACTGTCCAATAACTTACAGTTGATTTCTTTTATTTTTGGAAGGGCATTATTCTTTGAAATAAGAGTATAATATACAGTTGTATGTATAGCCTGCGAGCTCAATGCCATCAGTTTAACTGGGCACTTTCCTCTTTATTGCCTATTTTCGGACAGCACGAGAAAATGACATGACCAACTCATACTTGTCATTCAGATATTCTTTTCCTGTATTATCATTAAGAGTTACAAATGTTTTACATTATTAACCATATTTACAAAACATATCTTGCAACAAAGTGTCTATTCCATATTAGCAACGAATTTCCCTAACATGTACAAGTATTCCATACCAGTAATAATAATAATAAAAATGAGGAATTTTATTCAAATTTATTAGTACGCTCCTATTATGTATCCTATATTGACACTAATCAATGAATATATGGATACAACCCCACGTGTTTTTCCTTAATTTTGGGAATAACGAATTTTCAACGTATTCTAATTGACGATTATTTTTAAAATGTTCAAGATGTGATTTTGCGACTTTCACAAAAGTTGCTCTATACATTTGGCTAACATAATATGCAAATGAAATTTTGATATCTTTGACGCATGCGCAGTGAAAAATTATTTAGTAAACCTACTCAATATTCGAACAATTTTTATTATTTTTTAATTCTGATTACAGGATATTGTGTGCAATGTTGTTTGTCGCATTTTCTGAAAAGAATTTTACTTTATATTAAGAACTCTTCAAATTATAAGCAAAAATCTTGGGTAAATTTGAGACTGTTTTTCGGATTCGTAGAAAACCTTAATTTTTCTACGAGTACACATGCTATCGACATAAAAATGCTATATTAGTTTCGACAGGGTTATCCAAAAGATATCCAAAAGGTATTCATTCTTTTTTAATTTGTTGACGGTCCCCTATTGGAGTTTCGGAATAAAACCTTCAGGGAAATATATGACTTGTACTACACTACCTGGCCATTGATTATCGTCCACTTGAGATTTTAGACATTTTGTTAAATACCTAGAAAAATACATGAGGAATTATCCTGAAACTCTCAGTGTATACACATAATAGTACAGGTCATATATTTCCGTGAAGATTTTTTCCAGAAACCTTATAGGAGACCGTCAACAAATTAAAAAATAATGAATATCGTTTGGATAACCCTGTCAAAACTAATGCAGCAGAAGCGCTCAAACCGTAAATTGTGATTAAGTGGCTTATTGTTATAAACTGTGTTCATTTTTTATGTCGATAGCATGTATTCTCGTAGAGAAATTGAGGTTTTTATAAAAATACTCCCAAATTTTCCCAAGATTTTTGCTTATAATTTGCAGAGTTCTTAATATAAAATAATGATATTTTCTGAAAATCTGACAAACAACATTGCACATAATACCCTGTAATCAAAATTAAAAAATAATAAAAATTGTATGAAAGATGAGTAGGTTTACCAAATAATTTTTCACTGCGCATGCGTCAACGATATTAAAATTTCATTTGCATATATGTTAGCTAAATTTATAGAGCAACTTTTGTGAAAGTCGCAAAATCATAGCTTGAATATTCTAAAAATAATCGTCAATATAATAAGTTGAAAATCCATTGTTCCCAAACTGAAGCAAAAAAAAATGAGGGATTGTATCCAAATGTACTAGTAAGTTCCGTATTGTGTATTCTATATTGACACTAATCAATGAATATATGGATACAACCCTTATTTTTTGCTTCATTTTGGAAATAACGGATTTTTAAGTGATTCTATTGACGATTATTTTCAGAATTTTCAAGCTATGATTTTGCAACTTTCACAAAAGTTGCTCTATACATTTAGCTAACATAATATGCAAATGAAGTTTTGATATCGTTCACGCATTCGCAGTGAAAAATTATTTAGTAAACCTACTCATTTTTCATACAGTTTTTATTATTTTTTAATTCTGATTACAGGGTATTATGTGCAATGTTGTTTGTCTCATTTTCAGAAAATATTATTATTTTATATTAAGAACTCTGCAAATTATAAGCAAAAATCTCGGAAAAATTTGGGAGTATTTTTATAAAAACCTTCATTTCTCTACGAGTATACATGCTATCGACATAAAAATGAACACAGTTTATAACAATAGGCCACTTAATCACAATCTACAGTTTGAGCGCTTTTGATGCATTAGTTTTGACAGGGTTATCCAAAAGATAGCCATACATTTTTTAATTTGTTGGCGGTCCCCTATAAAGTTTCTGGAAAAAATCTTCACGGAAATAGATGACCTGTACTACATTGTTTATACACTGAGAGTTTAAGGATTCCTCATGTATTTTTCTAGATATTTTGCAAAATGTCTAAAATCGCAAGTGGACGATAATCAATGGCCAGGTAGTGTATTATATTTATACACTAAGATTTTCAGGATAATTCCTCATACATTTTTCTAGATATTTAACAAAATGTCTAAAATCGCAAGTGGACGGTCATCTCTGGCCATATAGTGTATATCAGGAGCTTTAGGGAACTGGCTAATTCTTTATTTCCCCTTTTGCTATATGGGGGAAAGTCGGGTGGAATGGGACTGTAGGTTTTTCTCTTTGTGCATTATTCTAAACATTTCATCGATCGCATACAAGATGAAGCGATGATAATCCATTCTTCAGTTTACAAAAAAAATTGATATGCATAGACTAGCAAATGTATGAAAGAAAAAAATATTTCAAAAATCCAATTTAAATTTGATTTATTTGCTCTCAATATATTAAAGGCTTGTTTATGTATAAATGTAATTGTTTCCCTATTTATGGAACATTATACTGTATATTATTCATAATTTAAACTAAGCCTAAAGCAGCATTTTTGTTTGAACAAGAAGTTTAACACAAACAAAAAAGTGGCTGGCGAGGAATGGGACATGCCAGAAAAGGGATGAATGGGACGCGCCCAGTTCCTTTTTTTAATTAATAATAATGCGAATTGCTAATATGCAAATTTTTTAGAGGATAATATATTAATTATAACATTGATAATATATGCATTCATACTTCAAAATGTAAATAAATTGTTAATTTTTTAAGGCGCAACGCTAGGCACAGAAAAAGACCCGGATGATAATGCAAAGTCTATGGGGCGTTCTTTTCAAATATTTCGCCGAAATTTTAATATTTTTACGTGATTGTTTTGTACAAGATTACTGAGGGCGATCCGCAACCGGCGTAGTTTTTACTTTTTCAGTTTTGGTTTCAGATTTTTAAAAAAAATTACTTTAACTTAAGAAATTGGTTTAAACCGGTTCTGAAATTGAAACTATCGTTATACAAAAAATATAAAAGCAAAATCGAAAAAATAAAAACTAGGCCGGTTATGGATCATCCTCAGCTGTCTTGTTCAAAAGAATCATGTAAAAATATTAAAATTTGAGTTAGGTATTTCAAAAGAACGCTCCTACAAACTTTTACATTATCATCTTTACATTTTGAGCCTAGAGTGGGGCCTTAATGACACCTATGACAGAGAATCCTGAATTTTCATTCCAGTCATGAAGATACTGGAAGCTTATATTGTGGCATATACATTATCAACTTACAACCTTTGTTTGATTGTTTATTTTACCGACACTATAGGTTATTTTGTGCCTTATAGCTTTTTTTTTTTATTATTATTGCTGTCCCATAACTCTTAATGAGGAGATATGAGACACATTTTGAAACTTACTTTCTTTTTAAAATAAAATAGTATTTGCATGTTATGTTTCTATATTGTTCAGGGGGATTAAAAAGTGTTTTACCTTGCATGCTATAAATTGATTTTTTTCTTTTTGTATATATATATATATATATAAAATTCTTACTTTTGTAAAAAAAAGTCCCACACCACCTCACTCTCCCCTATATAGATATTATATATTAATACACCAATTACATGAAAATAGAATTTTTATCAATAGTATTAAAATACAGTTTAAGGGCTAACAGTTTATTGTATATCCTTAGATTTTTACCACCTTCTCCCCAGGTTTTTACCGGTAAAAAGCCAATCCTGTTTATTGGTCTTGTTTCAGAACGGGTGGAATGAAAGATTGTTAAAAATTATGTCATTAGAAAAATGTTTAAGATTTATAAATGACAGTGCAAAAATCGCCTTTAAAACACGAGATCTTCATCATCTGCGGAAAATTTTCACATTTGTGTAAAATTACGATATAAGTTTTTATTCATTGTTATATTTTTTGAACACACACTATTTCTGTAAACTATTCTGAAAGTTCAGTGGAGTAAATACAGATTGTTTTCCTTTTATAATTTGAATGTTCATGACTACAAATTTGTCATATCGGATGATGTTGGTGATTGAGAAAGGGGGGGGGGGGCGGGACTGATTACGGTCTAATCAAACTTAAATTACTATTATTGAAAAAAATATATATTATTTTATTTAACCATAAAATTCTGCTACTAAATAAGGTTTAATGCGAAAGAATACTTTCGAAAAAAAAATGGGTGTAAATCTGCATAGCCGATAATCAGATCATAAGGTTTATTCAATTCAATACTCTAACATTTTCTCACCTTTTGAAAGAAAATGAAATTAAAAGAATGAAAATATGAAGAATTAGGAGTAAGAAAACGTAATGGTAAACCCAAGATACCGCTAAATTCGGGTTTTTAGGCATTTCCCACCAAGGTATGACTTGGCTGACTAATAACGTTTTAATATGCAAATCGAGGTTTTATCCGTGATTTTTGTCCTTAAATGAGATTAAATGATTGTCCGTGCTACCGCCTCCCGATCTAATCTTATTATGAAGATTATTTTGGAAATAATGGTGGTTAATAAGGAAAATATTAATAATGAAAACCCTGTAAATAAGTTTTGATTACTTTAAGATTTGCAAGTATTCAATTGTCTTAAATGAAAAAGTTACCCCCCCCCCCCTCTCAAATAAAGACAAATCAGGTATATTGAAACAATATTAGAGAAGTTACGCGAGGCTGCAATATGGTGTGAATTAGCCTTTACAGGAGGGGTTCGGATAGCATCTATCCGACAATATATGCAAAGCCGGCCAGATGCTGTCCGAGATCCCGTGTAAAGGTTAAAATTAAAACTTCGCGAATAAAATTAATTGCTTTTAACTGTATATAGACGGAAAAACATATTTTAAGCTTAACTGCTCTGACAAAACTTGTTACATAACTACTGTGAGCTGTCTGTCAGACCATTTAATCTGAAGATGAATAAAATGTTACATTAATTCTCAGAATACTATTAATGTATTAAACTTTATGTACAAGAATGTTATAAATCAAATTCAACTATTCAAAAGTATTTAGAGGTAGTAATAAGACTCCAAACTAAAAAAAATTGACCAGTGTCTATAGTTAAACTAAAAATTACAAGTTAAACTGTGAAACTTGAAAAACTCACGGTGTCTGAGACCACTAACAGCAGTTAAGGGTTAAATCTAAACAGTTGATTTTAAACACAAGGTAAAATGGTCATAGAATATTCCGATTGCAACAAGATTCGTCTATAATAACTGATTTGGAATGAAAAAATATGTAAATATTTTTACAATCTTTCATTTCGCTCTTTCTAACTGTGCGCCCTTAGGATTCCCGTGCCTAGAGCAGTTTGCTCCAATTGCTCTTCGGTAGCTAAGACCTCGATAAATCATTTAAACATATTGACATGTAAACGAGAAATTGTAAAATAACTACCTCATAGGTTTAACATTAGCAAGCGGGTATTTTGGTGAGAGTGTAGCTTGTAGCTTCACATAATAAACTTAACAATCAATCATACTAACAAAAAAATCTAATTTACTGTTTTTTTTATGACATTACTTATAGGGATGTACGATAAATTAACGTAACAATAAAATAAAATAAAATAAAGTTAAATCTTACCTTTAATCAGACTTTGCCCTGTTCACTGGTCGCTCAAATTGGATCGTTAAGTCCTCGTTGTTTCATTGTAGCTCAGTGGTTAATCCTCAATTAATATCGCCAATTTACACACATGTTTTGATTTGCTCACACCCGTAAACTTTTCTTGCCGACACCGAAAGCAGAAAGACACGCGTCATAGCGCATGCGCAAGTTGCCAGTCACCCGATGAGGGGTTACGAAGTGCATGGCACCTTATTTAGCTCCAATCATCCAGTAACAGATCTGTCGTCACCCCAACCGCATATTCAAGCTCCTATGACACCCTAGGGTTCCAAATGGCACCGCCTTTTCACCTCCGGGTCCCAAATGGCACCGGTTTGTCACCTTTATTTTTAACAGTGTACTTTATACCATGTTTTGATGCTTATATAATTTTTCCCGCACTTAGTATATCAATCGGTCATTTCAAAAAGCATATTAGGGTAAATCTTGACTTATGTGGCTTTTAAAATGACCGATACATATGCTTATATATATAAATCTTACATACTATTACTACCTTCTATACTTATATCCATCTGGTCTTTATATATGACTAGTTCCATGGGTTTTGTAGTGTAAGTCACATTACCTTATAATTGCTATGCTTGTTTGCCACCGTTATTTTCGAAAAGTCTGCTTGGGCTTATTCAATTAATGAGAATGTGCCGATAAAATAAATCCCATTTTTTTCGTACTAAAATACTGGTAGCCAAAAATCGTAGCCTGTTACTTACACTACAAGTACTCATGGGAATAACCATATATGCTATATAAGAGGCTTTGTCCTAGCTGATTCATCAAATCACTGGCAAAACTATTAATGCTAGAAACATGAATATCTAAATATATTAGTAAATACATAGTAGGGATGCTTTAAGAAAGAATTTTTCGAAATTCGACTTCTAAAGGAGTTAAAAGGAGTTATGCAAAGCAGTAGATCATTTCGTCGTTTCTCACTAATAGTTTTAGGTAGAGGTTTAATATGTAAAATAGTAAGTAAATTAACAAAGAAATGGTTAGATTTCGGGAAGTCCCAAAATTCAATCCGTAAAAAGCTGAAAAGAGTCGTTAAACATCAATACAAAAAAAAAAAAAAAAAAAAAAAAAATCGTTATAGAAACTACAGCTATTTTATGTTTTTAAGCAAACGTTGTTTGGCACAAAGCATATTCGGTTGTTGAACCATTTTTACCATTTTCATAATCTTGAAACAACATTGTTTCCAGTATCGCTTCTGTTCAATGCTTAATATGTTGTTTAAAATGTCGGCCATGGTAATTGCATTCAGAGTCATGAAATAAAGTAAAACATTGTGTCTTAAGGCCCCACACTAGCTACTGATAAAGACCCGGATGAGAATATTAAGTTTATGGGGGCGTTCTTTTAAAATATCTCACTCAAATTTTAATATTTTTACTTTTTTTTTTTTTTTTTTTTTTTTTTTTTTATAGGATAGCTCAGGACGATCTAATACCTGGCTAGTTTTTACCTTTTCGATTTTGCTTATATATTTTTTAATTATGATAGTTTCAATTTCAGAACCGGTTGTAGCCGATTTCGAAAGTTAAAGGATTTTTTTTTTTTAATCTGAAACCGAAATTGAAAAAGTAAAAACTAGCCCGGTGGTAGATCGTTCTCAGCTATCCTATGTAAAAAAAAAAAAAAAAAAAAAATCATGTAAAAATATTAAAATTTGATCGAGATATTTGAAAAGAAAGCCCCCATAGACTTTACAATATCATCCTGGACTTTTTCAGTGACTAATGTGGGGCCTTAATTTAACGTTTAAAAGATGTTAACTTTTAGTCATCGTTGTGACTCCCGTCATTTCAGAAATTTCCCCATGAATACTAAGCCTAAGCGCTGACAAAAGTTGGCGGTTGCCGAAGGTGAATTTTTAACACATGTATAGTCCCCTATTTTTAGAGACCAGTATTTTACTGCTGTTTTGATTTCAACACTCAGGTCTAGTATGCAGGGGCGATGTTTCAGACTACTTAAACGTTACAGTGAAATAACATTGACTGGTTGTTTTATTAAGAAGTTTCTTCTAATAATCATATATATCCTATAATTCCGTGTAAATTTTTGGAGGGGAAGTAGAGAACATCGTTCGGAACCATAGTTACACAGGAAAGCATCGGCTGAAACTTCACCTTCATGTATAATAAAGAGAGGCACAAAGGCAAAATAAGGCATCGATGCAGAAAGCAATGTAAAACTCTTTATTGAAAAAAAAAGTACAATGTATGATTTACAAGTATCACAGAAGCTATTTGAAACTACGCCTATCGGCATAGATGCATAACACCTAAGTGGCATGTACTGGCGAAAAATTTCGAAGATTCTAGTTCTTGCGTTGATGGTAGCCGTAGCGATGAGATTCATGACTCAAAGTCAATTTTAGAACTTACGGTCATGTCGCAGACAATGCTTTTCATAGCACTCTACAGAAAATAATCAAGAGAAGATAAATCAGGTGATCTTGGGGGCGATGTGGCCTGACCGCCGTGCCCAATCGAATCGTTTCCAAATGCACAGTCCAAACGTTTACGCTCTTTTGCGTAATGAAACAGCGTCTCATTCTGTGAAACAACTTTCCACGCCAAACATGTACAGTGACATCTTTAACCATTTCCATAAGAACTTCCTAAATAAAAACAAGATATTTGTGAACGTCCAGTCGAGATAGTAAAATGTATAAACCCACTAAACTGTCCATCATAATACCATTTCACATATTAACAATGAAATATTGTACTGCAACTCAAGGTTGCATTGATGGATTGTCTTCCGTTTGAATCATGTGGATCGTACTTGTTAGTCAGCTTCTAAAATGAAAAAGCCACCTGGCATTTCGACCTCGAGAGCTCATATACAGTGGCACCTATCGATTTCCGTCCATGCTTTTCTATGTAATTATGGTTCCTAACGATGTTTTCTGCCTTCCATCCAAGTTTATAAATGAAGTTCTGGGACACCCTGTATATATATATGCGTGTGTGTATATAATAAATGACATGATATTTTTCAGGCTATTCAAAACAATAAATAACTGTATCGCTTAAGCCGAAATAAGTATAATGAAAATTTAGCTGGTGAAAATAGCATGATTTTATGTAAAATTTTTGTCATTTGCTCAAAATGTATAAAAAATGATATTTAAAAGTTACTAAAATACCATAAATATAAATCTGTAATGTTAAATAACAATAATAATAATTTCAACAGTCATTTCGAGAGAAGAAATTCTTTTTAACAGAAAAATTAATTTACCTAGCACTATAAAAATAAGTCTATAATTTAATCTAGTGATGTCAATGTTTGCGTTTTTATAAAATTTATTCTAATATTTTTACGAGTTCGACGCTGACAACGACCATCAACTCATATTTGCGAGTAAAGGAGAAACATTCAGACTAGACAATGGGTTTACTTTCACTTGCATATGTATGTAACTACATGTTATACAACTAATGTAATAACTTTAGTCCGTTGTAAAAAAAAAAAAAAAAAAAAAAAAAAAAAAAAAAACTTTGAAACTTTTTTTTCTTTTGTTATACTGGTTCGTGATATGTGACATTACTGATTCTTCTAAATTATTTTATTTTGATTTCCTACTTTCGAACTTTACTGATTTTCCCAGATATAATGTAATTTCTAGATTAAAATCCATTGTTTTTCTTTACTTTTCCAAACCATACATAATTAAATGCCAAACTAACAAAATTACATCGGTTTTTAATGGCAATTTCGGCATATAACTACTTTTTAGGATAGAACTTTACGTTAAGAGTTTCTAAGATTTGAAATGTAATTACTGCAATCTCACAAGCTGCAATTTATTTACGTTTAAAATTGAAGTTAATAAAATTTGATCTAGTTAATTTTTTATGTAATTTATTATATATATATATTATACATACATATGCATATACGTATACATAATTGGTCGATTGTGAGTGATAGTCGCGCAAAGGAGTTCTGTACAAAAAATATATTAATTAGTGATTTAAGTATACAAAAAATGAGTTCTAAAAAAATAGTAAATTGTAATTCAAGCTTTAAAAACTAATGACACTCAGAGTATGCGTACATTTATGTACACTCAAACCGTTCATGTCTTCAAGAAGGTCCGGGACTCATTTTATTTTTACCCGACTACGGCAAAGCCAAAGGAGGGTTATGATTTTGACAGGCTATGTATGTATGTATGTATGTATGTATGTATGTATGTATGTATGTATGTTCATCTGTTCCCTCGTAACTTCTAAACCACTAATCAGAATTCGACAAATGACATATCATTAGAAGCGTCTTAATTGTCCGCTGGTTATAGGCTATATAGATTTTCACCAAATTCAATGTGGCGCCCTCTAGCGGTCAAAATATACAGAGTAAAAAAATAAAGTTAAGCTAGATATGCCGTGTTTGGTATCATTTTAAAGCGCTTCACTTGTACATTTCGAATATATATATATTACTAGCATTTGCTTGTGACTTTACTTGCATTTATGGGCTAATTGCATATAATTCACATCTTTTCGTTCTTAATTTCTTTGGTACTTAGTAATCAGAATAAGACCACTGCAGTGCCATTAGAAGGGTCTTGATCTTGATATTCTGTTGGTTGTGAGCTATAAAGTTTGTCACCAAATTTACTATTATGCCCTCTAGCGGACAAAAAGTATAAAATAAAAATATATGTAATGTGTTTGGTATTACTTGAAAGAGCTTCACCAGTATTTATATGCTTATACATAATTACAAGACTGCTTTGAAGATGCCGTGTTTGGTATCATTCAAAAGCGCTTTACTTGTACATTTTGAATATATCTATATATTACTAGCATTTGCTTGTGACTTTACCTGTATTCATGGGGTACTTTTATACTTTTTCAGCGTAGTTTTTTGTCGTAGTTGGGTTTTAGTTTTTTTACTTTATCTTGTATTATTATTTATTGAATTAAAATTTAGAAATTTTTGTTATGTTTAACCATGTATCATTCGTAAACAAAATTACGTGATAAAACTTTTTGTGATAAAACAATTTTTAAAAAATTCGTTATAACTTAAAATATTATTTGTAAAATCTTCTTATATATATATATATATATATATATATATATATATATATATATATATATATATATATAAACAGAAATATATAGGCCATAAATTTGATTCAGCATTTTTTTAAATATTAATTTAAATAAAATTTAAAAATATTTAAAATAAAATTTGAAAAAAAGGATGTAACTTTTTAAAAATGTGTATATTTTTAAAAGTAAATATATATTTTTTTAACTTACTTAATCAAAATTAAAGTAAAAAAAAATAGAAAAAACATGTTCTAAGTTTGAACCATTTATCTTAAACGATTCTTGAGTTATAAAAATTTAAATAGGAGAAATGGTGAAGAAGCTCATCACAAAGAAAAACGCATTTTCAAAGAAGCCGTTTCTATAACAACATTCCTTGAAATCCAGATTTTAAAAACAAACCAAACCATAAAAACTAATTGTTCTAATTAAGATAGAAATGTTATTTAAGCAAAATAAATCAAAGAAATTTTTTAAAGCTAATTTTTTTTGTGTGTGTCCGTGTGTTCGGGATCCCTTTAAAGGTTAATAGGTCGACTAATTATCAACATCCTTTTTTTTCGAAGATTTTTATCGAGAACACTTTTGTACTTCTGCTACGAGAGGTACCTCGAGCTTTCTTTAAATCCCTTGCTGAACATCTATCTGTAAGGCGAATTTTTTGTGTGGCGAAAAGTGCGTTTTTCTCAAAAACTATGTAATTTAGGGTAATGGCTACAGTTTTCCTATAAGGTTTAAATTAATGTCTACTACTTCTGATTTTTTCATAATTTTATTTTAAATAGCTTTAACACATTTTTCTATGTATATTTATGAATGTTTAATAATGTATAAATATAGATTCTTTATTACTGTAGTCAAAATTGAACATCATATTTTTTATATGACTCATATTTTTTATGAAAAAAACGGTTGTGACAGGCACACGAATGATCTTATGATAATTCTGCTTTTATTTTTTAAGTGTGGAAGCCTAAAAACTAAACTAAATGTTATTAACTTATTTAGCTCATAATTAACTGATAAGCGATAAATGATAATTTAATAGAAAAATATATTAAGAAATTAAAGTGCAATAAAAACTACATTGTATCTTCATTTATTGCTTCATATCTTCTTCTATTATTGATTTATAAATTTTAACAAATTCAGCACCTGTTCACGAATAAAGGTCCTTCAGTAAATTAAATGGTTTAAGCTACGTAAAAGCATAAAACATTCTAACTTTTAAATATTTAAACCTTTATATATTGCAATACATTTCTTGCTCGAAATGCCTTTCTTCGCAGACGAACAAGAAACATATCCACGCACTACTTTTACGATGATCGTAAAAGACGCCGCAAAAAGTGATAAAAGGCAAACCTCTGGAAAACTAAGAGGAAAAGGTGTCCCAAGTCTGCTAAATACCCCATAAAATTTCCTGGACAATTTGAATTCAGCTGAAGGAACATAAAGCGAAACGGAACCCAAATGCAAATTTCACTGATATTTTTTCCTGTAAAGTATAGATGCCAAGTTCAGAAAAACGGAAGGTATTCAATCTATGATAATCTAATTCAATAACGTTCCAAACAAAATATAACAAACAAATTTATGCTCAGTCCGAAAAATCAAAAAAAGAAAATTGACTCTTTCAGCAGATATTTTTGTTACTTAGAGAAAGCTTAAGTATTTTTTTTCTAGAAATATTTCCTCGCATTCTTTGATAAAATAAAGAAATTAATTCAAGTTTTGAAGACAAAGAGCAAAAAGATCTAGCGTTGAATTTTTTTTTTAAGCAAAACTCTATTCGTTACAGATTTTCGAAAAAAGAAATTGCAAAATCGGTGATCAGTTATCCAATGATGTCTTCTTTTTGTATAATCTAATGTATTGCAAAAAAGACTTGGTGAATTCTTGGGATTAAATCTAGATATTGTATTATACAAAAAAAATGACTTTAAGAATACCTGTTTTAGATTTAAATAGTACTGATTTAATATTAATTCTGTTAATAATGGAAAAACAGTTATAGCAAAATTTCAACATGTTAATGAGATTATCTTTAAACTTTTTTTTTTAAGTTGATAGAAGAATTGCAGAGGTCTATAGACGGAAATTCGTAATCCATATACTAAATTAAAAGTTATTTAAATAATAGTCAAATTTAATAGTCAAATTTCTATATATCTCGCAGTACAAGTGCGAGACAGCAGTGTGCCAGCAAAAGTATTCTGTTACATTACGGTCAATAGGAAAAAATAGTTTCTAGTGGATTTTGATGATGTTACACCACTTCGAACATAATACAAATCATATGCATCTATAAAATACATACTAAAATACACGTTCTGTACAATATGTGGTGCAAAGAATATTTTTATTAATATACAGGGCCATACAGAAGTATATTATTACATAATGGTATAAGAGAAAACATTGTTCGGGATGCCTTTTAAGTATATTAAACTATTTCGCATTTTATTAAATTGATATACGTTGTTGAGGTTTATTAAAATTAAACTCTTGTAAATAGAAGTCAGCTGATATTTACAGACACATATAAAATATTTCTGATACTGTATTGTATTCGAAGCACTGTTTTAAAAAACTATTTAAATAACTTCGTTACAGTACAAACGCACCTCATTTGTTACGTCTGACGTGCAGTTTCCGTCTTGTTTGTTTTTGCAGTTCTTATAATATATATTAACAGTACGTCTCGTATGATAAATTTATTAGATCTGGCTGAAGTTTTTCTAGGTCTTTTTAAACGATTTTTGATTTTGGTGTACTGTTGTGTGGTAAATCGGCCTTGCCTCTTTTTAGGTCATGGCTAGTTTGTCCTGATACTTGTAAGTCTCAGACTTTACGACTTACAAGAATATTATTTTGCTCTAATAAAGTCAAAGAACGATGTTGTTCAACAATCGTAAGATTTTTGCACTGATTATGTGCACCAGAAGAGTTTCTTTTTGTAGAGGAAATAATTAAAAAAAAAAAAAAAAATCCAGTCTTCAAATCACTACTTCATGTAACCAATGCAGGATAAAATCTTTTAGCCCCTTTTCTATTTAAAACTAGAAGAAATAGAATACAACAATCAAACATTAAAATTGTGGCTTAAATGTCTTTTTTTTTTTTTTTTTTTTTTTTTTTTTGACATTGCGTATTTTTTAATGTTAAAAAATTAAATAAATTTAATTATATAGATATGGATATTAAAAATATTGCTCCTGATAATAACTAAAGAATTATATATAAAAAATTCTTTTAGAAACTTGAAATATATTTTCATTTAAGCATATCTTAAGCAAATTTTAGTTGCATTAAAAGTAAAAAAAAAAGATTTAATGTATATGAGCAATCTTTTAATTGAAAAACTAGTTTAAGAAACGCATTTAGTTAAGTAATGAATTTAGAGTGGAAAGATTAAACTGTATACAGATAGATTGATTGGATCATTATTGAATCTATAATGTCCACCCAGCAAAAGAAAAATAATGAAAAAAAAATAGTTAAAAAATCGAAATAATTATGATGCATAAATGAAAATTGGCTGAAAATTTAGGTGCACCTAAATTATTTTATAATGGAATAGAAAAGGTTTAATTTTTTGTATTTTTTTTTAATCTTTTAACCAAATTTAAATATTTTAAAAAACAACTAAATATATCTCTACTTCAACGCTAACAAAAAGAAATGGACTATGTCCAAACGGGGCGCTATACATGCAGCCTCCTCCCAAAAGTATTTAATAAGCTACATAGAAATATCTATGTATGTGCGACAAATCATGAGCCATTCCCGTCATACCTTTACTATTTTAATAGGGTTTCGTCTTTGATCTGCATCTTTGGCCTAATAAAATCTAAACAAAAAATAAAATAAAATCTAAAATACCAATGAATTGAGCACTTATTATTTATTTAAAAAAATGATATTTAAAATATAAAATTGTAATATTTATTATTCTGTACATTTTTAATTGTTCCATGAAAAGGCTGAACATTTTTTTTATTCTTTAACAAATCCTTCTGTCATATTCATAAAGTCTTTTTTAAATGTGCATGGATTTTACAGACATTAATGAATATTCAAGCATTTTAGAATGATGCAGTATTTTTCTTTTTCCAGTAACAGTTTATACATCTTGAGTTATAACATAACATTCTCTAACAAAATTATTTTCCTGACAGTTGAATCTGCAAGGTGAGTTTAATCTCTAATTTGGACAACATTTTCTAAAAGATCCTTAACTTTTATAGGAAATACAGAAATGTTGTAATTTTTAGTATCTAAATATCTGTACATTTTATGTAATTACGAATTAAAATGACTTCATAAATGTGCCAGAAAGTAAGTATAAACGGATTAAATTTTTTAAAAATGTGAAAATGGAAAAAGAATATTCTGAATTTATTTATTTGTTAAAATATCTTACAATATTCGGCCCCAGGTATTCGGCCAAAAATCCGAATAGGCCGAATACCGAGTAGTGGCCAAATATTCGTCCCATCTCTAGTCTAATGTGTGTCGCTGGGTGAGTCTGGTGAACTCTAGTCTTAGTAGGCCCCCTCATCTAGTTGAACACTGTTATAAAGATTACAAAGTTTCCTTCTGCTAGGATTATGCAGCTATATTTAAAGTGAAATTCAATAGAAAATAATTTCCAAACACAATGGGATGGGCGTCCTTAGGAATTATATTCGTGATGATCGGGTGTTAATTGTACCGTGTTACCTTTGTGTTTCATTTGCTTTAAAATTTTAGGATAAAGTTGTAGTCTACCTATTTATCAACTGTACATTCAACAATATTTAAAATATATTAGTATTTTTTCTTCAATTATTTTACTAAAAACGGAATTCAAAAATGTTTTTATTGTAGTAATTTTTCGAATTACTTAACAGAGACTGTTTCACTAATGAATGAACATGTTCTTTGCCTGCTATGCCAATGTTATGTTTTAAACAGAAATTTGTTGCTTTAAGATTTAATTTTTTATTAAAGGTTTGATGTTATTAATATTATTAGGAGTTTTTTTTACATTTAAGCGCTAATATATTTGAATTACTGTATAAAATAATATGTTTATCAGTAAAAGATTTATCAAATGTAGATTTCAAAATCTTGTGAAGCCAATACCTTTACCAAGAAGATTGAGATCTGTACTACAGTCACCGAAAAAAAAAATTCTTGACATTTGCTATTTCAGATGTTTTGTTAAATATCTAGAAATATACATGAGGAATGACTCTGAAACTCCAGACGTATAAACAAAATAGTACAGGTCATATATTTTCGAAAGGATGTTTTTTTCCAAATCCAATAGAGGACCGTCAACAAATTGAAAAGGTACAAATATCTTTTGAATAACTCTGTCAAAACTAATGTAGCAAAAGCGTTCAAACTACAGATTATGATTAAGCGGTTTGTGGCAATAAACTGTGTTCATTTTTATACGGATAGCATGTATACTCGTAAATAAATTAAGGTTTTTATAAAAACGGTCCCAAATTTTGCCAAGTTTTTGCTTTTAATTTGCAGAGTTCTTAATAAAAAACAATCTTCTTTTCAGAAAATATGAGAAACGACATTGTACATAACACCCTGTAATCAAAATTGAAAATATTAATAATTATATGAAAAATAAGTAGGCTTACTAAATAAATTTTCACTGCGTCAACTCTATAAGAATTTCATTTGCATATTGTCTTAGCTAAATGTATAGAGCAACTTCTGTTAATGTTTCAAAATCATAGCTTGAAAATTAGCAAAATTATCGTCTAAAGAATAAGATCAAAATCCGATATTCCCAAAATGAAACAAAAAAATGAGGGGCTGTATCCATATTCCATTGATTAGTGTCTACACAGTATTGCACGTACTACTATACTTGGATGCAGCACCTGATCTTTTTGCTTCATTTTGGGAATAACGGATTTTGATCTTCTTCTATCGACAATAACATTCAGAATTTTCAAGCTATGATTTTGAGACTTTAACAAAAGTTGCCCTATATATTTAGCTAACGCAATATGCAAATGAAATTTTAATTGAGTTGACGCATGCGCAGTGAAACTTTATTTAGTAAAGCTGCTCGTTTTTCATACAATTATAATTATTTTTTTAATTTTGATTACAGGGTTTTATGTACAATGTCGTTTCTCATATTTTCTGAAAAGAACATTGTTTTTTATTAAGAATTCTGCAAATTATAAAGAAAAAAACTTGGCAAAATTTGGGACCGCTTTTATAAAAACCTTAATTTCTCTACAAGTATACATACTATCCGCTTAAAAATGAACATAGTTTATAATCATAAGCTTTAATCATAAAGGCTTAATCATAATCTGCAGTTTGAACGTTTTTATTGCATTAGTTTTGACAGGGTTATACAAAAGATATTCGTTCTTTTTCAATTTGTGGACGGTCCCCTATTGCATTTTGGAAAAAAATCTTCTCGAAAATATATAACCTGTAGTATTTTGCTTATACATCTAGAGTTTCGGAGTTATTCCTTATGTATATTTTTAGATATTTTACAGAATGTCTAAAATCGTGTCAAGATTTTTTTTTTTTTTTTTTTTTTTTTTTTTTTTTTGCTGTGACTAGACTTTTTAAAAAAATACACTATTCAGTATAATTTTTAAATGAAGATTTTGAATTTTTTGTGTGTCTTCTGTTACCGTCGTAAATATTGTTCTGGTTAATTTAGAAATATTAAATAGGTATATAGTTTTAGAAGATAATAGCTAAACTATCTAAATTCGTTTTTACAGATAGTATACTTAAAACTGCATCAAAAGAAAAAAAGGAAAGAAAAAAGAAGACAAAAAAATGTTATGGCGAAAGATCAATTTTTAGAAAATAACTCACTATTACACAATAATACTATTAAAACTTCTGCTTCTTTTTGTTATACAAAGTTTTTTTTTTTTTTTTAAAGTGTATTTTTTTAATTCAAGAGATTATTTATTTCATTATTTTCACTTATCTATCTGCTGTTGAATTTTTCTTTTCTTGCTTCTTTTTCTTCAAGATTGACTATTTTGTCAAAAAATAATAATTTAATGTGCTTAAAATACATAAATTTAGAAAACATGGTCATTATTTGTAATTATTTGCAATAGACTAGGAAAATATGGGCATTAAATGTAATTAGTTTCCAGATTTTTTCACCCATCTATCAATTTTGTTCATTCAAAACTAGACTTTTGTGTGTTGAATGGATGAACATTAAAAAAATAATTTAAATAAAATAATATACTTTTTCAAAATTTTATTATTCGACGTGTGAAACAAGGTATTTAGGTGTGAATGCACAAAATTTGAAGTATCTGACTTATACTGTTTTCGTGTACGGATTTACAGAGGACAGAGACGAATAAGGTTGCGGGAGATGAATGGAACCCTAAAAATCATGCGAACGGCATAATTTATGAAAACTTTACAACACATTCGTTTTACTTTACAACACATTAAAAATCTCGGAATAAGGTGCATGTTGGATAGAATCTTATTGTTTCGTTTTTACATTTGATAATACAACGTAAAGTCTTTATTTGTTATCATATGTCTATTTTCTTTACCGTATACAACGCTCTTATAATAATGTGCCAAAATTATTGGCATGTATAGAGGAATATACAATTCATAAGAAATCAGTCTTTTGAGGAAAAAATGACATTCCTAAACTTTTTTTTTTCATTTCTCAAAGTACCATATTTCGAAGCAAAATATCTTATCCTGCAGATGAAAATGGTCGTAACGACGTAACCTTAGAATCATACAGTGGGTGACATTTATATCTTTCTATTCCTTACTTAACGCATTAATTCAGTGAAGGGAAAGTAAAGTAAAGAACCTTACCAATACCTCTATGAACATTAAGTGTCGGATATATGTCCCACAACTATTCTGCGGAAAGAATCTTACGACACCGATAAATGAAATACGGCGACCATCAAACTTGTTTTATCACAGCAAATTAAATCACGGCATTTGCCATCATCCCTTTTAAAAGAATCAGTGCTTTCTTGGGGAATTTATGGCTTTCAGAAGTGATATAGCAGATGGTGAAACAGAAAATCTAGCTATGGTTAAAAGAAATAAACTGTGTCGATGCATTAAACAAGCTTTATCAAAGAGAGCAAAAAGATGCCTTATGGACCGATTAATATCCGCTGAAATCCCAATTCGTTTTTACTCTTTCTGATTTAACTCAACTCGGTTTTGGCATGTAAAGATGAAATTTTGTAATCGATTTTTAAATCCTTTCTTATTGAGCTAGAATTATAAAAATCCCTTTTACAGGTGTGTTTTTCACGATAGTATAACATTTTAATATTTTTTCAGCTATTTTTTAAATTACACTGAAAAAAAAAATCTGTAAATTTACTAAATTTTTATAGGAAACTGGGATTTCTGGAACTTTTTATGTAACTGTAACAGCAAAAATTCATATAACCGATTCTATTGATTTTCGCTGCTACCGTTACGAGGTGAAACTCGTCGAAATTCGACGAAAAAAAATATTTAAGAAGGAACTGTTTCATTGATTTATAATAAATCTATAAAATTAGCTACAGTAAAAAATGCATCTTATATTGGTCAGACTAGGTCGCAAACAAATATTATAAAAAATACATCTATATATCTCAGTCTAATTCTCAAACAAAAATAATTTTAAGCTAATATTAACAAAATGCGATAAAACTCAGTTGTCCAATTTTTTTTAATTAAACATTAATCGGATAATCAGTGAAATATAATAAAGATCAGTAATTACGATGAAGTTATCAATTGAGGCTCTTATGTTTGGTATAAATGTGAATGAAAAAAGCAAAATTTATTCCAAATTGGCACGATCATAAAATTTCACATGAAATTAAAACCCGTCATCATTTTCATCTTCTCAAAATTTACACGCGCACTTCTCATATCCTTATTCACCATGTTTTAAAAAAATAGTCTTTTAATATGGTCATTTAAAAATCACATTAACTCAAAACGTCAAGTCCATTTAATTGACGAATAAAAGCGAAATAAAACCGAAATCAACGAATATTATAACAGACGACATTTTTTACAAAGTATATGCATTTTAATTTCTATTTTTTTCTTTTTAATTTTAAAAGAAAATCGGGTGAATATGTTGCCACGATTACAAAATTTGTACTAAAAACTATAAAAAAATTAATATCTTAAAAACAAATTGAGATACATCTTTAAACAAATTGCATTTAAAAGTGCATTTTTTTCTCTATACGATGGTGTAAAAATTTAAAATGTACGATGTTTAAAAGTGTAAAATTTGCAGTAACGAAAATTGCAAAATCTAAATTACAGGGGAAAGTGATGCCATTCGCAAAATGACGTATGCGTTACGCACAGATATATTTGGCCTTTATAATATAGATATAAATAGCTTTAGAAATCCCAGTTTTCTAGAAAAAGTTTAGTAACTTTACAGATTTTTTTTTTTCATTGTAATAGATTAATTTTAAAGATTTTCCTTTTAGTTCGCCACAGGTGATAAATCTTTACATATTCTCGGTAATACATACAATTATATATTAGTTGAAATAACAAAAATTTAATGATCAATCAGTAAATGATCGCCAAATGGCTGCCATAAATTGCAAAAATAAAAAATTTAATGAGTAAAAATTAGAAAAATTAAAAAAATAAAAATTAGAAGGTAATAAAAAGTAATAAAAAGTTAAAAAAAATTAAGAAATAATAAATTAAAAATATATGTATGCTTTTATTTAATTAATAGTATAGTTAATAGGTCAATTAATTTACGATAAACATACATACAGAAAGCAAAATGGAAAACCTTACAAAATAGTTTAAACAATGATCTATTTTTTCTACCGTGCTGACCTATCTTAAAGAATAAAGCAAAAATTACATTAAAAAAAAAATATTTTATTGGCTTGTGCTTTCTACCAAGCGTAACAAAAATCAGTGAATTTTTCAAAATGGTGGTGTATTTGTGTATTTATGTCGGCCGATTATCTACGCTATGGGATATAGGCCCAATGGGGTGGGTTGCCCTCCGTGGGGGTCTTTCTAAGGGAACCTAACCCGTATTTACGCAAGGTTCGAAGAAAACCACGGAAAACTTCGAACGGTTAGGCCGACGATCGCGATTGGGTTCGAACCCAGCACCTACCGTCTACCAGTTTGGAGGTCAGAACCTCGCGGCCACTGGTGGGGCTTTCAAAATGGAGTTTAATGTTCACGCCAAATTAATGTATTGTAACTGACAATTTTGGAAAAAAATCATCATTCGCAGCCAAAATATCAGGCTAGATACTCAAGGCGAAAATTTTATGATTATAAAAGAATGGATTTTTTTAGGAAACTATTTTTATTTTTAAACTTATTTCATTCTTTTATATATCTTTTACTTGTGGCAATATATAATAATATAAAATGATTAACTGAGAAAAAAAAAAGTACTTTACAGACATCAAGGAAAAATCAGTAAAAATTTATTAAATATTCATTAATTATATGCTTTTTACTCAATCGTTGAATTCTTAAGTCTTTATAATCTAAAATAGCACTTTTATGTGTTATAAGCAGCATTATAAAAGACTTTTTTTGTAAGTGTTTTTTAGTTTTCTTAAACATTACTTTAATTATTTTTTTTTCTTTTCATATCTCTTTAATATGTCCTTGTTTGAATCGCTATCATAGACCCATTTAATAATTTCCTTGATTCAAAACCCATGATAGCTATCGATTTTACCCTTCAAATTACCATATTACAAGTGAAGTCATAAAATTTTCGAATAAAACTGAAAGAGAAATATTCACTGAAATACCCACAGATAGTTCATGGTATATTTCATTATTTCTATACATTTTATATCGATTTTTTAAGTTGTGATTATTTATTAAACAAGTCCTATTAAAGAGCGCAAAAATATGGGGTTTTTTAGTCAATGTTCGTTGAATTTTTAAGTCCTTTTTTTATTTCTTAAATACATATTTCGCGTCTTGATAGTAGATAATCCTATAAAATGATTAATTACAAAAAGAAATGTATTTTTTATAAATCAGTTGTCAACCCCTAGATTATACCAAAAAAAAAAAAAGTCATCATATGCCTTTTTATAAAGGTATCAATTTTCAACAGTGTCTGATGGCTAATTCCTAAACCTTTAAGCATAGATATATAGTTCCACCTACAGAAATGATTTACAAGAAGTAAACAAATATTTTAAAAGCTATTTGGGTGAATAAAATCTTTTCTTAAAAAAATACGAAATTTAAATTTTGATACGGTCCCTTGGTCCTCTAAGTTATATTTAATAAAAATATCCTATTACACTAAAAGGTAAGACAAAAAAAAAATATCCCATTCTTCTACGATTAAAACTGATCGAGTAATATCTGCTCAAGTTGAAGAATATTTTTAGCTGGGAAATAGGTTTTTTTTTTTTTTTTTTTTTTTCAAATTTATTAAAACTGTAAAGAACCTTCAGACATAAAAAAATAACAGTTAAGAGAAAAAATAACATTACAATATAAATTTGATTTTATTATTATTATTATTATTATTATTATTATTATTATTATGAAATAATAACGAAAATATACAACCTGTACTAAAAATATAAATAAAAAATTAACAGACTTTTTGTTGAATAAAATAATGAACAGCCCCAATTTTTTACAAACTGATACATATTTTTAAATGCTATTAGATTATCTAATCTAAAATTCATTTAATAAAATTTAAAGTTATCTCAAATCCTGTTCAAAGCGACTCCTTTTGGCTGCAATGCCAAAAGGAGGAGCCAATGTACACGTGAAGTTTTGATGATTCTAATAATTTAAACACTCTTCTTACAATCCTTCGAAGCATGCCAAACTCATTTGTGTTCATGTTCGGCAATTCAAAGTTTCATGACTCTGTCAATTTTAATGTTAGGCGAATGTAACAATTTTTACCAATTTTTAGTGCAATAGGAAATTCTTAGCTAAAGATCAACTGTAAGACCGAAAGACTGTGTAAAAATTTAAATTTCGTAACTTTAAGAAATATTATTTTTTTTTACCTTTAAAACTTTTTGCAACAGGAACTATATCTCTGTGCCTAACAGTTTGCCTGTTGGTTAAACATTTTCAGCTACGCATTTTAATTTTTATATGCAAGGGTAGTTAAAAGACATTGATATTCATGTTAATATTCATGTTGCTAATTTATCATATTTGTCTGTAAAGCATAATTATTGAACATTAAAATATATATTTGAGAACAGATGGGAAAGTTATCGTTTAAAAATACATTTATATTTAAAAACTAACTTACGGCACACTTTCTAATGCTGATAATTTATTCTTTGCAATAACTTCTGTAATAGCTATTTGTCGACATGAGATAAAAAATTATAATAATCATTTGTAAAATGAAATTCCCCTCAATTTCGCATGTTAGATTCAGATTCCGATGACGAAAGTTAGCCTGATTTAAGTTTGCTTAATTCAGATACCGTTTATCCATTGCAACTGGCGAGCTAATGGTTTAATACTAATAAGCTCGACGCTGCTGTGATCGGTCGGTAGCTTCAGAGTCCCAAGCCTACCTTTCCCACTTTTCGGTGTCTTACATTAAATCAACATTTCCTTTAAATTTGTCAGGTTTCAGCTTTTGATTTCTGACCTCCTCCCCCCCCTCACACACACACACTTGGGTTCCGCTAGAGACTCGGCTATTTGGGACGTGGGTCGGGACCTTTGAACCTGGCTTCCGCTAGAGAGTCGCAATAAGAGAAGAAAAGATACAGGTTCATAGACGTTAAAAGAAAGAAAGCTAAAGGATCACAGAAATTAAAACGGAAACAAAAATGCGAACATCACAAGGTCTATTCTCGATCGAAAATAACAATAATTTTCCAAATGGTTAAAAAACAATAAACATTTTGATGTCATCTTGTTATTGGTAAACTTTGTGTTACTACACACAATCACATATCACTGTGTTACTATACATAAAATCACCTTAGTTATTTATCTTCTGAACCAATAAATAGTTTCGATGTAATTGGAGAACCATTGCTATACTTTAAAATATTTTTTTAGACATGAGATAATAAATTCTATAACATAATAAAGTTATTATTGTTATTATCATTATTCAAACAATTAGTTGCTTGTACAAAATAATAGTAAGTGTTGCTACAGATTCTATCCAAAACTCTATATTCATGATTTTCAGGATATTCAAGATAAACGGCTTGAAAATATTTTGAGTAAAAATAGTAGAGTGAAAATATTTTGACTAAATATTTTGAATAAACATTTTGATAAATGAATAAAAAGACTTTGTGTTTCTATATGCTCCTTTAAATCTTGAAAATGTATTATTTTCAGAGGTTTCTAAAAATAAAAATGTCGAAAATTGTAAGGCAAACGCGGTACATTCGTGCTATAACTAGTTTAATAAGTATTCAGATATTGGTGCAATAGCTGTTGCAGTTTTGCACAAAACATGCATGAATGCAAAATTTATTACGATTATATATACATTAAATTCAGTAATACGGAAATAATACGACTCCGTCTTACACAGGACCTCATTATTTCAACTCTTATTCATTACCTATCATGGGATATCATTGAATTAATTACGCATAATTTAATAGAATAAAATAAACTTTTATTAACATATTTTAAAGTTTTTATTTTTATTGAATTTGAAATGATTCGATCAAATTGTGCAATGATTCTAGAAATTTAATTTCTAGCCATTTGTTTGAGTAGTGTTTGCGCTGTTATATACGACCAGCCGGTCGAACCATATGACAACTATAGGTGCTACAAATTTATATAACTACGAAAGCACGTAAAATGTGCTAAAAATAAAATCACCTTAGTAATTTATCTTCTTAACCAATAAATAGTTTCAGTATAATTGGAAGGCAATTGCTATTCTTTAAAATATTTTATTGTTAGGCATGAGATAATTAATTCTATAAGAAAATAAAGTTAGTATTGTTATTATCATTATTAGTGAACAACTATAGAATATATTATACGCGGACAGACGGATGGACCAAACAATGACTACAGGTGATGCGTATTTATGCAATTATGAACGCACTTGAAAAGCTTTTCATAATTGTCGGAAACACGAACTAGTTTATTGTATATTTTCTTTCATACTTATATTTTCCTAGATTAAAAAACATGTTCCTCGTTTTACCAGCACCAGAAGAATCTTTTTTTTAAAGTTATGAAGCAATAATTATTTTTAAATCTATTTTTTCCTTCTTTCTTTCAATCGAGTTTCACGCGAAGTACCTATTACAACAAATATAAAAGATAGCGATAATACAATAATCCGTGTGTCATTTGCTAGAGATATTATTCATCAGAAATCCCAACTCTAAAAACAGGTGCGGTCAGCGACCATTATTATGTCCGGCACCAGACTGACCGGCGACTGACCATTGATTCTGTACCTGCTTTCATGTCTATCTCAGGCTACTACAGGTAAAGATCGATGACTCATGTTCTTTCTCCCATGCGGCTGGAATTACCATAATTGAGAAAGACTCGCAGAAATGATAGACTTTCAAATAACAGCATTTTGTGGCTAAAGTACAATAAATGGGCTCCGTAAAAAAAAGATAGAAAAATAGAAAATAGATAAATTAATATTTATCTTCATACACAATTGATTTTACACTGAAAAAAAATGTTTATTTAAAATTGAGTGAAAAATACTCAATTTCAAATATTCAAAATAATTCCAATTAATGTATTCAAATTTGAGAAACACATAGGGTCAGGTGGGGTAATTAATGACCAGGGGTTATTGTGACCACCACCATAATGAATAAAACTGTATATGGTAAAATTTTGTTTGAGGCTTAGATATTAATCTAGGGTTCGTAGGCATCAGGGGATTCCTGGGTATTTAGGTGGTTTTGAACCAGAAAATTCGTAAAGAACTGATTGCTGTATCTAAAAATAGATTTTTTTCCCCACTAAATAAGGCAAATATTAGTTTACAAACATTCTGGTAAACGTTCCTTGAAGCGTACGAACCATGTAATCTCATAGTGAGTGAGTGAACAATGCTTTGAGGTCTATAGCTACAATGGCTGTTACCTCGAATGATCCAGAATGCACAGAAACAAATACAGAACACTTTATTATTACAGAAAATACAGTACATACATTTTTTTTTAATACACATCACAGGGACAACACAGACACCCATGCCACGAGCTGGACTCGAACCAGGGTCCAGCGATGTGGGAGGAGCTGCCGCTGCCAACCACTGTAATCTCATAATGTATTTTTCATTTTAGACAATTTTTATCACTAGTATGAAGCATTTTTGCGATCCCAAAAGCAATTTGAAACAAAGTTATCAAAATGTTTAATAAACGGATTTGTTAGTTTGGCATTCCAATGGTCTTAACCCCTTAATTGATTTGCCCGTACGCAGGTTCGGGCAAGACGAATTTGCTTAATTCATCATTTAAAGCTTTTGACACCACTATTTTTTTAAAAATAATTTCATACTATTTAAAGGCGGAAGTGTTTAGACTAAATGTTACGAATATTTTATTTAAAAAATACTGGTGTAAATCCGTTATTTTCAATGTATTGAACGGAAAAGAAATAACCAGTTAAGGGGTTAATTACCCAAATACAAGTGTGTAGGCAAGTATAAAGAGGAAATATAGTGTTCATAATTTTCCCACTAGTGGTCTTAATTACCCCATACTTTTCTGATTATGAATTTTTGATGAGGTAATTATAACCATCCTTTTAACTTAAAATGAAAAACGTCAATGAGAATTAAAGCTTTTAAAATGTTTTCTTAAAGGGTCAAAGCTACTGCCTATGGTAAATCATACGGTAGCACGGTAAGTCATTCAATCTCAGAATGATGAACATGGAAAGAATCTTATATTTTATACCCAAAAATTGCTAAAGAAACTTATGTTTCATATCGAAGAATTTTCAGGACAACAAGTCTTTTCATTGCGAGATTTTTCTATAATTCTTACGTAAACGTGAATGAAAATACAAACGAAGTGCAGAGTAACTCCAACTTTGAAAGTAGTATTTCAGTTTCTTACCAAATTTTAAAGATAATGCATCGAACCTATCAACTAGATATTTATAGCAATTCTTCGGTATAAAACATAAGCTTCTTTCTATATTCATCATTCTCATATTTAATGATTTATCGCATTAAACTTATTCACCTTAATCCATAGCAACATGTCTAATTTTTCGTAACGGAGTGTTGCAAAAATCCTTGCATCTAAATGAATGAAAATACAATGAAGTGTAGAGTAACTCTATCCCTGAAAGTTGTGTTTCAGTTTCCTAACAAATTTTAAAGATAATGCATTGGACCTATTTTTCGATATTTTTTAGCTATTCTTCGGTATGAAATATAAGTTTATTTCCATGTTCATCATTATAAGATTTAATGATTTATCGTGTTAAACTTATTCTCCTTAATCCATGGCAACCTGCCTAATTTTTTTATTGCGGGATTCTGCTATAATCCTTACGTATAAGTGAATGAAAACGCACCGAAGTGTAGAGTAACTAAATCGCTAAAAGTAGTATTTCAGTTTCCTAAAAATTTTTAAAGATAATGGATCAGACCTATCAGTTCGATAGTTTTAGCAATTCTTCGGTATGAAATATAAGTTTCTTTAGCAATTTTTAGGTAGATTTCGTATGAAATACTACCTATTGCATTGTCTCCCATGTTGGAATTTCTGAAAAATTTTTGCGGATCTACACGAATCATGACTCCTAGACCCCAAAACTACCATCAGTAAAAAAGTTTATATATATATCTATCTATCTATCTATCTATCTATCTATCTATCTATCTATCTATCTATCGGTGTATATCACTTTCTTCTAGACACGATAACTTCCATAATTATGCTCAGATCTTCATCAAACTTTTACATAAAATCAAAGGGCATAAAATCTCGGTTAAGTTCGTTAATGGGCAAAATCGGACCAAGGAGGTGAAAGTTAGGAGGGTTTTTGTGAAAACAGAAAAAACGCGATAACTTTTTAATTAAAATAGATATCGAATCAGTTTAAAGTTTATATTACTTCTAAAAAATGAGGAAAAAGTTTATGCGTGACAGATTTTTGATAAAGTTAAAAGTGGGCTCAAGGGGCGAAAAAAACATGGTTTTTGGGAGAAAAAAAATCATAACTTCGTCAATTCTCAAGATATCAAATCCAACTAAATTTTATATAAATGTACTCAATATTATCTAAAACTTTTGTATTTACAAGTTTTTGATAGGACCAATTTTTACCGATGAAAAAAATTAAAAACGAAAAGAAAAAGGGGGGAGGAAAAAGAAAAAAAACCATAACTTACTCAATTCTTAAGCAATTAAATCTAATTAAATTTATTTTACATCTTCACAATAATATCTACAATTTTTATATTGACAAGTTTTTCATAGAACCAATTCTTATAGCAAAAATAAATTAAACAAAAATAGGAGTTGGAGAAAAAACCTCAAATCCAAACTGCTTATATTCTGACTCATTTTAAAATTCATTTTTGATTTTAAACGCATCCAAATGACAGATCCTATTCTTTAGCAACTATATAATGCGACGTATTGGCCAATTTTTTGATAAAGGCAGAATATATTTTTAAAAAGGCTGCCAAAAAAGGTATTTTGAACAGATTTCCCGAAGTTTTCATCATTAAAAAATTCATTAAGTATAACAAATTGCGTTTTTTATGCGTCATTTTTAAATTCATTTTTGTTCTCAAACCCATCCAATTTACAGGTCCTATTATTTAGGAACTATATAACTTGACGTATTGGGCGGTTTTTTGATAAAGGCAGAATATATATTTTAAAAGGCTGCCAAAAAGGGTATTTTGAACAGAATTTCACGAAGTTATCGTGATTAAAATTTGCGGAAATTTAAGAAATTGCGTTTTTACCGAGTCATTTTTAAATCTTTTTTTGTTCTCAAACGCATCCAATTTACAGGTTCTCTTATTTAGGAACTATATAATGTGACGGAGTGGCCAGTTTTTTGATAAAGGCAGAATATATTTAAAAAAAGGCTGCCAAAATGGGCACTTCGCACAAAATTTCCCAAAGCGACATGATTAATGAACTGTGGGTATTCAAATAACAAATTGGTTATTTTATGACTCATTTTTAAATCCAATTTTGCTCTGACACACATTCAATTGACAGTTTTTTGTTACTTAGGAACTATATAATGTGCGTATTCGTCGATTTTTTGATAAAGGGTGAATATATATATTTTAAAAGCTGTCAAAGTAAGCACTTCGCAAAAAAATTTCCCAAAGCGATCATGATAAAAGAATTGAGGTTGTATTCAAATAACAAATTGTTTATTTTATGACTCATTTTTAAATTCAATTTTGCTCTCAAACGCATTCAATTGACAGTTATTTGTTATTTAGGAACTGTGTAATGTGCCGTATTGGTCAGAGTTTTGATAAAGGCTAAATATATATTTAAAAAAAATCTGTCAAAGTAGGCACTTCGCACAAAATTTCTCAAAGCGATCTTGATTAAAGAATTGTGGATGTATTAAAATAATAAATTGGTTATTTTATGACTCATTTTTAAATTCAATTTTGCTGTCAAACGAATTTAATTAACAGTTTTTTGTTATTTAGGAACTATATAATGAGCATATTGTTCAATTTTTTAAATAAAGTAAGAATATAATTCAAAATATATTGCCAAAATGGGCATTTGAGTAAAAATAGGCTTTTTTTTTTTTTTTTTTTTTTTTTTTGAGATGAAAACTTTTCGAAATCTACCTCCGCTTATAGGCCATGCCGAAAGGGATTTTTTGCTATGAAATATAAATTTCTTTCCATATTCATCATTCTGAGATTGAATGACTTATCCTGTTAAATTTATTCACATTAATCCACGACAACATGCCTAATTTTTCATCGCCGAATCTTGCAATAATCCTTATATACACGTGACTGAAAATACAAAGAAGTGTAGAGTAACTCCATCTCTGAAAGTAGTATTTAAGTTTCCTAACAAGTTTTAAAGATAATGCGTCTATGGTGGCCAATATATATATATATATATATATATATATATATATATATATATATATATAATAACGCTACTTTTCGTGATTTGGCCGTGATCGCAGTTCTACATTGTGTAGTACACCAGGTCCATTTTTAACTTTTTCTTCTGGAACAAAATGATATAAGCATTTTGATAAAGAAAATCAGTTCTTAAACATCTTGACTAATTGTCTTTATATATATATATAGAAAATGTCTTGGCATACAATAGATTCCCAAGTCGGGCTAAAAAACGTACAGGTAAAAAGGACCGTTATATAAAAAGCAATGGGGAAAATTTAAAATGAGTGTTGGCAAGAATACAACAGTTATCGCTTGCGGCGAAAAAACGCGCACCCACAGTAACCCTAAAACAAAGTTGCATAATCGGTAAAAAGTTAAAATTAAGTTATTTATACAAGACAAAATGAGATGAAAGGAAATAAAAATAGCAGTTATTTAAAACAGAAAAAATATTTAATTCGTTTGATATTTAATCAACTGAAAAGCAAGAAAGAAAAATCTAGAAATGAGGTGATATTTTAAAACTAATTTATTATTTGTTTTCTATTTATTATTATTATTTTATATGCAATTTGGAGACGAACACTCAATAAAAAAATACCTATTAAAAATGCTTTTCTTTTAAAATTAAATTTTAAAAGGTAGGTGGTCAACTAACATTTGAAGTATTAATATTAGAAATATATATAATAAAATATATGTTACATCACAGCATCGGACCTATCACTTCGGTATTTTTAGCAACTCTTCCATGTAAAATATGTTTCTTTCTGTATTCATCATTGTAACATTGAATGATTTATCGTGTTAAATTTATTCACATTAATCCATTACAGCATATCTAATTTTTCACTCAAGAATTTTGCACTAATTCTTACCTAGACACCCCTAAAAATATTTCGAAGGGCTTCAGAGTAGTTCTACAAATATTAATAAATTTATCCTTTTCCTTCTTTCTTCCACAAGGTTCGATTTCCCCTCCGAGAAACACCTGCTGTTGCCACGAGCAAGTCATTAATATCTTCTTTTCCTGACACAACGATGACTTAAAGTACTTCCAAAATCGAAAAGAATCCTACGCCTCAATAACGATCACTTCCCTTTTATGATAAGGGTAAAAATTTCAGTATTATTTGTTTAGAGGAAAATGCCTTTCAATAATCAGCCATTTTCTGGAAAATACAAATCAAAATTAAATACCTAAGATATGTATCTAGATATGTTTAAAGCTAAAATAAAATACATTTTGAAAGATAAATTTATATTCGTGGATGTGATATTTTACTATTTAAAATTGTTCAAGTATGTCAGATTATATTCAAAATCTTCTAATCTCATCTAATCGAGCAGTTCATAAGTAATTCCAATCATCAATGTCAATAATGATCAAATCTCTTTTGTGATACGGATAAAATTTGCAATATTGTTTTTTAGAGGGTAATGCTTCCTAATTATCAACATTTTCTGAAATATATAAAAAAAACCATCAAACTTGGGCAGCTATCTTAAAAGTTAAAATGCATTTTCAAAGATAAATCAATTTATATTCGTTGATGTGATATTTCGTTATTTAAAATTGTTCTGAAATGCCAAAAGATTATTTTTTAAATCCTTTACTTTTATTTGATCAAGTAACCATTACTGATTTAAGCCCTTAAAATTGACCACTTATCTGTCATTCTGCTAATTCTTCTGTTGTTTGAAAAGTTCTGATGCTAATATTTTATTTTATTTTCTCATTTCTGTATTTTGCATGAAATCATGTATACTATATGTTATTGATAAATATACCTCGAAAATTACACTTATCAAAAAATAACATGATTGCATTTTCTTAATTCAAAAATTTCGATTTCACACTGGAAGTTTTCAAAAAAGAACTTTTACTTTATGTAATAATGAAATATCTGTCTTAAATAAAGAAAACACTAATATAGGAATATTCTGGTATGAATGAGAAATTAAATCATAATTTTAACCATTTGCTTCTGCGATTTGTAAAGTTCTTAGGCTAATATTTTGTTTTGTTTTCATATTTCTATTTTTGCATGAAATCGTATGTAGTATATTTTATTGATATATACATCTCAAAAATTACAATAATAAGCTGAAATTGTATTTTTCTTTAAATATGTTCCAAGACAGAATAAATAAAATTGTATAAGTAGCTGCAATGTACAGATATAGTTGCAAAGAAATATCCTGTAAAGGACACACATTAATAAAACAAGCAAAATTTCACTTTCGACTATTATTTTGCTTGGGTATGACATACAGTCGTGGAAAAAAAAGTAAACACCCCTTACGAATTGCGCAACAAATTGAAAAAGAATATTGCTGGTACCAAGCAAGTGGAAATAAAGTCTACTTTTAAATTATGCATATAAAATTGCTCATGGAGTCATCTACATATCACAACAAACTCAACTTTGTTTCCAGTAACATTTCCCAATATTGACACCACAAGTGTATTTTGTACCCTTCAATTACCCTAAATACAAATTTCATGAAATTCATGAAATTTGTACGATTAGTTTCAGAGACATTCGGACATCATTTTAAAATAGGCATGTTATAGGAGTGTGTTTTAATTAAAGTTCAATACTGGGTTATTGAAATGCTACAGCATGACTAAGTATCTTCTGATAACGTGTTACTTTTTGCCAATATTACCATTTCACTCTCTTAGTAAGTTTCAACTATTGACAAGCCCAAATTTTTCATAGTGAATGTAACAAAGTGAAATCAAATACGTAATAAATTATGTTGTTTCCTTTTAACTTTTAACTTCTGGAATCCTTTTTAATGTGTAGATTTTTTGCTTGTGAGCTATAAATGCGTGTCATTAGCGGAATAATCTGCTAATAAAGAAAATTCTTGTAGCTAAAGCATACTTGCCTCTATTTATTCTTTATAGGCGTGTTCATAATTATATAAATACATAGCATCAGTAGTTGATGTCTCTTTTATCCGTCTGTTTATCTATTTATATAAAGCAGTGCAAAAATTACCAAGACGAATGGTTTAAAATTTAATTTACCTAATCGTTGCAAAATTTTGTCGAGTCATTTCAAATATTGTAAAAGTCGAATCGAAACTTAAAAAGATATTAATAAATAGTTTCTTCATTTTATTAAATTATATCATACGTAATTAATTCAATAATAACCTATTATACGCAGTGATTTTTGGTTGCCATGAAGATGACGTCTTATTTAAGATTTAGTGGTGTCATTTCCGTATTACTTAATTTAATATACATATAATCATAATAAATTTCGTATTCATGCATTTTTACATAAGAGTGAAACAACTGTTGCAAGAAATTCTGAATACTTATAAAACTAGATACAGTACGAACTCATTTACCACGTTCGACGTACAGCTTTTGTTTTTTATTCTCCTTAATTATAATTAAAATTATAATCTTTATTTTCCTATTATTTTGTTCTATATTTTTAAAAAACAAATTAGGAAAGAGTTTTAGTTTCCAAACTTCTGTAAGAATATGTCTCACGTTCGATCTGTTCAATGTACAATAAACTCAAAAAAAAAAAAAAAAAAAAAAAAAATACCCTCAAGCATTTTATAACTTTTCATTCAGGCATCATAAAATTGCACTTAAGCTATTTTTTCTCATTCCGGTATCGTGTTCGGTATTGCAATGCATTATGCCTCATGTAGCTCCACATACAAATACATAGTTGAATTACTTTCCTCACTTAACACACAACATTTTTTCTTTCGTTTTTGTACCTGGATAACGAGCTTCACCGCAGTCTCAGAGGAAGCACCTGTTGTTGTCAGGCTGCTCCATTCATTTTCATTTCGTCTCTCTCACTCCAACATCGGTGATTAGAGGGAGTACACATCCTTCGAACAGGAACATCCCTGCATTCTCCATTTTGCTTGCTCCGATCACTTCTTTCTTCTCTCTCTCTCTCTCTCTCTCTTCCTCGATTCAGTCTGTGTGCTCTGATGGTGGAAAATGGGAACGTACGGAGCACGTAGAATCACGTATTATTCAGTCGTGAAGAATACTAACAAGGGAACCACTTTTGGTGCTTCCCGCACCTATCATTGAAACTTGGTGCATTCCAAAGTCCTGTATTAGGTAGTTTGATAATCTATAAAAAATTCCGGTTAAATTAATGATTTAGTGTTTACAAACTGCAAAACTTTCAGAAAATGTACTTTTGAAAACCAAAAAATCGGACTAATAGCATTTTTTCTTTCTTAAGACTTTAAAAATACAAATTAGTTAATATCAGGTTGAGCTAATTTCAGGTTTTGAGAATTTTTTTATCTAGTAGTTATCAGTATTTGTATCGTATGTAAGAGTACTAGTAGTATATCTATAGGTGTTTAAGAATTTCGGTCCAAATGTGGCTCCAGCCGATTATGACCTCTTTTGATCAATACAACACTTTTTCAAAGGCTATCCGTCGATTTGAATCTTTTTAATGAAGTTGAACAAGCATGTGAGGAGTTTTTTAATCCTAGGAGCTGCCATGTTACTTCCAGCATATCCGGAATCTAGCAGAACAATGGCGGAAAATCGAGGACTATGATAATTTCTACTTTGAAGAATAGTCCTTTTTGTTTTTGTTGTTAATTGGCGCATAAAAACGCAACTTTCACAAATTTCTCAGAAAACCAAATCCCATGTACTACATTTTTTGTCTGATATATATATTTTTTATTGTTCTTATGTTCAAATAACATTCTTTATTAAAATTCCTATCTAAAATTTATCTATAATACAAACCATACCACTGTGTTGTACCGTATATCGAGTACATAAATAAGTCCTGTACATATAAAGAGGTTGCCATGAAGCAGCTAAACAATTTCAAATTAAAATCAGTAAAAATTGAAAAATACCAGTTACCATGTGTTAAACTCGATATTTCCCATTTCTTGAAATATTTGATATAATCGAAATAGAACAATCTTCGACCGGGCAATGTAATTTGAAACTACCCTCTCACTTCAATCAACAGTTGTCCCTTATAAGGAAATATCCCTATGGCGCTTCTTAGGGATTTTTTCTGTCAGAGCTCCAAATCAGGATTGATTGAGGCAATAAAAGACAAACCAGAATACGAACTGAAATGGACAAATCTTTCCCCCATTGCTTTCCCCTCAAGGATTTCTCCAAAGCTTCTGCTACAGAATCTCTCATAAATGGGTTTTGTGCGGGTGTTTTTCTTTTACAGTACCTGTGAATAAAGCCATGAAGAACACCTTTGCTCGAACTTGTTTTTTGAAGCTATATAAAGGAGAAAGAAGAAGAAAACAGAACAGCTCTGAAATTTCTTGCGATAGTCTTACGTAAGGTTCCAAAAGAAATGCTGGTAACTCTTATTGATTTTAGAGAGTTTTTTCTATAAAAAGCTTAAAATATGAGGCAGCTAAACAATTTCACCTGAAAGTCAATAAAAATTTAAAAATATCAGTTATCATGTGTTAAACTTGAAATCTTCATTTCTTGAAATATTTGATATAATGGAAATAGAAAAATCTTCAACCGCACAATATAATTTTAAACTACCCTTTCGCGTCAATCAACAGTTGTCCCTTTCAAAGAGATATCCCTATGGCGCTTCTTAGGGATTTTTTTCTGTCAGAGCTCCAAATCAGGATTGATTTAGGCAATAAAAGACAAACCAGAACACGTACTGAAATGGACAAATCTTTCTCCCATTGCTTTCCCCTCAAAGATTTCTCCAAAGCTTATACTACAGAATTTCTCATAAATGGGTTTTTTGCAGGTATTTTTCTTTTACAGTACCTGTGAATAAAGACATGAAGAGCAGCTTTGCTCGGACTTGTTTTTTAAAGCTGTAGAAAGGAGAAAGAAGAGGAAAACAGAACGTATCTCAAACTACTTGCGATAATCTTACATAGGGTTCCAAAAGAGATGCATGGTAACTCTTATTGATTTTAGTCTGTTTTTTTTTTTTTTTTTTTTTTTTTTTTTTTTTGCTAATAAGTAAAAAACTGGTCATGGCGATTTCAAGTATTGAAAAACCAAGATAATCTGACATAAAATTAAAAAAATTCTGTTGTCAAATTTCACCAATTGAAATATGAAGGAATTGTCAAATGAATTTTATATACGAAAAATAAAAATACTAGTAAACATTTAAAAATACTAAAAGTAATCGTTTCGCTAAGCTACTCGTAAGGTATCTTCAGTACAAACATCCATTGCATAACAAACAGTGGAACAAATCAAGAACAGTTATAATAAGCGAGACGTAGCTGGGATTGTTTGGTAGCTTCATCGGCCCAGAGCCACCTTTACCTCTTTTCAGTGTTTTTAATTTGTGAATTTTGCTTTGAAGTGAGACCGGTATCAACTTTTTCATTTTCCCCCCCTCTCTAGAAAGTCGGATATTCGGGTCATAGGTAAAAGTCAGGGATTGAATAGGCAAATATATTACATTTGAAAGTGTGAAAAATTTTTAAGAGCAAAATAGTATTAACAAATAAAAATTTAAAGCTTTAAAAAACAATTGATTTTTGTTCTTTGAGTATCACTTTAATATATTTATCTAATTAATGACTTTAATTATTTTTTTTTAAATGTTTCCCTATAAAAAAAAATTAACTGTGGATCTGGCAAAACCTGTCTTTTCCATAAAGAATTCTGGTGCAAGAAATTTTAGAACCCTCACTTTTTTAAAACTGAAGGTAAATAAATTAAATGGTGGATCATTCTAAACGCAAGAGTTGGATACGACCCAATTTCTATAGGTTTCGGGCATTCTTTTTTTTTTTTTTTTTTTTTTTAAGAAGCAAAAAGAAAAAAGACCATTTAATCTCTTATAGCCCTGTAAATGCAGGTATCCCGAACATTGCGACTTTAACAAACCCTTAGATTTTTTATTGCCGATTCTGGTATCAAAACAACCTGTTGTAGTTGCACTGTAACAAATGGAAGTTGTTTTTCATACAAGCACTTTCATTGCACATTCGTAATTTTAATGATAATCGTTGTATTTTCTTCTCGATTAATTTTGTTTTAGAAAAATAATTAATGGTTTTTTTCATGTCTTACAGGTAAGTATACAAATCGAAATATGCATGCAAAACCTAAGGCTCTTTTGTAAAAATGTTGTTGATACCAATGAATAAATATGTCTATATTAAACTCAGCATGCTAATTTTATACAAATTAAAACCTAATTAAACTATGTACATTTAAATCCAAACTAAAGTTTCATGTTTAATTCTTGAACTCTGATGAGTAAAATTCCAAACATCACATTGGCATCAATATTTTGCAAAGAAAAAGTTCAGTTTACGATAATCGAAAAAATGCATAAACTTTTTTGAAATCAATTTAGTCGAATATCTACTGTGACATTTCGAAATTAAATTAAGGGGTGAAAAATTCAACCATTAGAGCTCAAAGAGTTAAAAGAAACATCGAATCTTGCTATAACAATTTGTTGCCATTAAATGACATTAAACTTATATTTTCAATACAAATAAAACTTTTAATAACTTTCTAGCACCTACAAAATTTTCTCAAATTCTATAAATTGAATTCTGAAAAAGAAGGAAGCAATAGAGCAGAAGATTTTTCAACTGTTCTGTCAGCTTTCTTATTGAACTATTTTCTTCTTCTTCACTATGTGACGTCATCGGTCTTCATTTAGAAGACATCAGCCAATGCTGTCACCATCGAATCAGAAGGTAAAGCCGCAATAAAAGTGTCATCCGGAAAATCGAATTCGGTGTGAAATGGAACGTTTCTTTGACCCTACCTCCATTAAAGGATCAGTGTCGCAGAATTTTTTTTCCCTTCGAGAGAAAATCTGTTTATTGTCTTTACGTCTTCAGCTTCCATTCTGCTATCATCCCTGTAAACATCATTCCAAGTTTAATGGTTTCGAATAAAACTTCTATCGTTATTTAATCTTTATCTATTGAATCGCTATTTCTTTTAAAGGTTTTGAGAATTTGTTAGCTTGTTTTAAACAACAGTCACACAATAAGTCTTCTATCCCATTCATATAATGTTAGAGACTTTCTATCCATTATCTTAGCGTTATTATTTTTTAAACTTTTTCGCTGTTATTATAGTTTTTTTTTAATGTCTATGTACACTATATTATAATAAAAGTTTGCTGTTTAATTTGAAAGATTGATTTTCTGAAATAAAAATTAATGTCATAAATTAAATTAGCTTTCATTAGTTAGCCTGACTTTTTTTCTGTAACATTTTTAAAATATTGTGAAATTCTAAAACAAAAGTAACACAGTCAGTCAATATCTCTATTCATACAATACGAGAGATTTTCTATTTAATTTCCATGTTAGCCTTTTGAGGCTCCACTTGCCTATTTAAAAAATACTTAATGTTTCATTAAATTTAAATTAGTTTGATAAGTTACTCATAAGTAAGGGTTAACACTTTCGAATCTGGTGTATTTTTAATAATACATTTATTTTTACCCGACTACGGCAAAGCCAAAGGAGGGTTATGATTTTGACAGGCTATGTATGTATGTATGTATGTATGTATGTATGTATGTATGTATGTATGTTCATCTGTTCCCTCGTAACTTCTAAACCACTAATCAGACTTCGACAAATGACATATCATTAGAAGCGTCTTAATTGTCCGCTGGTTATAGGCTATATAGATTTTCACCAAATTCAATGTGGCGCCCTCTAGCGGACAAAATATACAGAGTAAAAAAATAAAGTTAAGCTAGATATGCCGTGTTTGGTATCATTTTAAAGCGCTTCACTTGTACATTTCGAATATATATATATTACTAGCATTTGCTTGTGACTTTACTTGCATTTATGGGCTAATTGCATATAATTCACATCTTTTCGTTCTTAATTTCTTTGGTACTTAGTAATCAGAATAAGACCACTGCAGTGCCATTAGAAGGGTCTTGATCTTGATATTCTGTTGGTTGTGAGCTATAAAGTTTGTCACCAAATTTACTATTATGCCCTCTAGCGGACAAAAAGTATAAAATAAAAATATATGTAATGTGTTTGGTATTACTTGAAAGAGCTTCACCAGTATTTATATGCTTATACATAATTACAAGACTGCTTTGAAGATGTTTAAAAAAAATGAGCGATAAGAGTAAAGCGCGGATCACGGGAACTGTAATGTAGAGCAGCGTGAACGTTAATAGAATAATTTAATGCACTAATGTAAACGACATAAGCTGGGAGTACCTCCACGCGGTGAAGGCGGAAACAGTTTGATAACTGGCTAAAACTCCCATAAAAATGTCCTCTGCATTATATGCCTTCGGGCTTATGTTGTTATATGTGCGTGTGTATCTATTTGCCTATTCGTTGTGACGTTGTGTACACGGTAACGCAGGGAAGCAACCACAGCCATCCTACTTCGATACACTGTTTAAATTTTGTCGGATTAAATAAATAAAAATAATTTTGCTGGTATTGCACCAAAAGTACCAGGTTTATATAGTCTACGAAATAGCAGTAAAAGTTAGTAGTATAGTATAGTTAGTAAGTATAGAAATAAGAAGTAGTATAATAAGTATAGGTCTATAAACAAAAACAATTTAGTTTGAGTTAGGTTAGTAAATCTAGTGTAAATAAATAGAGCTATAAATATTAACATTTAGTTTCATTATTTTAGGTATAAAATAAAAGCTTTTAAAAAATGGCTTTATCAAGGAAAACAAAAAAAGCTTCACGCATTTCTGAGACAAGAAAAAATGAATCCCCAGATATTACTGAATTTAGAAGAATAAAAGACAAAGATTATCAGAAAAATCGTAGGAAAACGCAGTCCGAACATTCTAAAGTGGAAAATCGTTGGAATGCTAAAAAACGGGCTGATAATCTTCGTGAGAAAGAAACTTCTCAAAAAAAAATCATACGTTTACATAAAGCAAAAAAATACATTGCTCAGATAAGATCGCAAGAATCTCAAAATTCTCGATCACAGCGACTTTATTCGTTAAAGACACATGCTTCCGAAACCCGAAGCTTAGAAACTCCCACTTCAAAAATACTTCGACTCAAGTCAATGAAAGATCATGCTTCTCAAGTACGTAATCTAGAATCTCCGTCGACTCGACAAACACGTTTGGAAAATATGTGTAATCATGCCTCTCAAATGCGTGATCAAGAGTCTCCGTCGACTAGACAATCACGTTTGGAAAATATGTGTAATCATGCCTCTCAAATGCGTGCTCAAGAGTCTCCGTCGACTAGACAAACACGTTTGGAAAATATGTGTAATCATGCCTCTCAAATGCGTGATCAAGAGTCTCCGTCGACTAGACAATCACGTTTGGAAAATATGTGTAATCATGCCTCTCAAATGCGTGCTCAAGAGTCTCCGTCGACTAGACAATCACGATTGGAAAATATGTGTAATCATGCCTCTCAAATGCGTGCTCAAGAGTCTCCGTCGACTAGACAATCACGTTTGGAAAATATGTGTAATCATGCCTCTCAAATGCGTGATCAAGAGTCTCCGTCGACTAGACAATCACGTTTGGAAAACATGCGTAATCATGCCTCTGAAATGCGTGATCTAGAATCCCCGTCTACTAGGCAATCACGACTTGAGTCGATGAGCAATCATGCTTCAGAAATTCGTGCTAACGAAACTCCAACATCAAGAGAGATACGACTTCAATCCATGCAGATAAATACATCTAGAACCTACCGAGCTCGAAGAATTTTGTTCGAAACAGACAAGGACGAGTTTGATAGGGCAATTTCGGAGGTATCGGACAAAACATGTTATATTTGTAAAAAAACACTATACAAAAATCAAGTAAAAAATATAACATCTAATAATCTTTTCCCGCCTAACACTCCACAAAGAATAACAGCCTGTAATCGATGTGCCAATTCTATAAGTCGTAATAAAGTTCCGTCAACGGCTTTTTGGAATAAAATGACAGTTCCGGAACCTCCTCAACAATTAGTAGCTTTATCTGAAGTTGAAATAAGGCTTGTATCAAGGATTATACCGTTTGTTAAAATAATAAAACTGGGAGGACATTACGGACAAAAAGGGTTTAAAGGGCAGGCTGTGTTGTTTGCTCAACAAGTTGAAGAAATCACGGAACAACTACCACTGGCGATTGAACAGTGCGGTCTCACTGTTGTCATCGAAACATTAGAAAATGTTGATAGGGTCAGGGAATATAGAGTGAATTTAGACAACCTACGTGCAGCTTTAAATTGGCTTGTAAACAACAATCATCTCTATAGAGGCGTTACTCTTAACTTTGAACACCTACAAAATTCAATGAATGATGAGCATATAATTGAAATACCGCCAACAACAGTTAATCATAACCGAGAGCCACATCAACATTTTAAAGTTATTAATTCAGACCGAAAAATTCTTAGAGGTTCTTTTAATCAAGGAAGTGACATGTTTTCTTCCGACAGTAGGGGGAAACAATGCACTGCAAATGCAGCAGTTGCTATAGCTTATTCTTCCACCAAAGATCTGTCGCAATGGGACGCTTCGGACATTGATCGGGTGTTAATATTTGGTGATGCATATTACTCCCAGTGTCTAAGGAGCTTGCCAATACAACCAAATTATTTAAACACCGAAGAATTGCTCCCGGAGTTAGTCATCGCAAATATGTCTTATACACTTGATTTTGACATAGATTGTATAACAGGACTAATTAACCCAACAGTAGAGGTGCTAGAAGGATATTTTTCGAGCTTATTAGAAGGTCTACGGCACTTTTTCCTGACTATTGAGAAGAATGCAGGCATAATCACCGCAGAAACAGAGATATCAATCTCTGTAATTAAACATGATACGTCGTATTACCTGTTTGATTCCCATTCAAGGGGACCTAAAGGATTTGTCGCATCAACTAGAGGTTGTGCAATGTTAATGATGTTCAGTACTATTGAATCTCTCGCTGAGCACCTACCTGTTGTCCTTATGACAAGAGGACGCAGAAACCTCCAGTATTGCATAACGTCTGTAAACGTATCTGTCAACAACATGACACCATCAAACGTATGTCCACATGAAACCACCGATAGCGAACATGACTCCGTTAATGGTCATTGCAACGATGACATCACTGCCAGATCCTTAACTAATAATGGCCAAATAAACGTCACAATGTTGATGGCTAACGAGTACCAGATACCTAATTTAATTGATGTCATAAATAATCCTGTAGGTAACGATACACCCCTCCCAGTATACGATATTCGGAGAAAGACAGCTCCTCCTATAAGCCTCCTTGTAGAAAAAAGAGCTGAGGAATTAGCATGGGTTAGACTCTTCCCTGATGGAAATAATGGATTACATGAAGAAAGGCAACACAAAATAACCCCATTGGACTACTTTCAGACTAGAGTTATGGGAAGCGACAAACGATTTCAAAAAATAGAATACCTATTTTATGCTCTGTCTGCAGTAGAATTGTTAAGAGCACGCCAGAATGTATCTGTTTGTGGAAGACTTCGACAAGATGGGATACAGCCGGAGGATCTTATACAAAATATACATTTATGTATGAGAAACATACGAGGGACTTCTTCCTACTGGCACAGGGCTTTTACAGAGCTAATGGCCATGGTCAGAAACTTAGGGCCACCCCATTTCTATCTTACATTATCCTGTAATGATTTGAATTGGCGGGACATGTTAAAAGCTCTCTTGGTGGCAGATGGTAGGCCTGATTTTCCTATCGACGATCTGACTTATGATGAAAAGCTAAGATTAGTGGAATCGTATCCAGTAACCCTGTCGCGCCAGTTTATGTTCAGGTTTAATGCTCTTATGCGAGTATTAAAAAGCAAATCGAATTATATATTGGGTCATGAACTGGTTGATTTCTGGTGGCGGGTTGAATTTCAATTAAGGGGATCTCCACATATACATATGATTGTTTGGTGTAAAGATATGCCCGATTTCAATTCGCCAGAAGGAATTAATCTGCTTGAAAATATAATTACCTGCGAAATACCTGAAAACGATTCAGAATTAAAAGATCTTGTCACCAGACTTCAAACTCACAGACACACACATACATGTTACAGTTATAGAAGTCCAAATTCATGTAGATTTGGGTTTCCAAAACGAAGCTCAGAAAGAACAGTAATATTGGATGACAACCAAGCTACTTCAAATGGTGGAAAATTTTATATATTAAAGAGACGCTCGGAAGAATCTATGATTAATAATTACAATGCAACACTACTACGATTGTGGGGTGCTAATATTGACATACAGCCTGTGGTTTCAGCTCTTGGCGTTGCGTATTATATCGCTAAATATATCGCGAAATCGGAACCAGCGAACCTGCAAACCGCAATAGCAGAAGCGCTTTATAGAGTTAGAGAAAGAGGAGGAAATTTTGGCCAGCAGATATTTGCCGTTCAGAATTGTTTGATGAATCATCGTCAAGTGTCAGCGCCGGAGTGTGCATACAGGCTGTGCCACCTGAAGTTACGCGACAGCTCCAGGAAGTCAACATTCGTTAACACATGCAAGCCTGAGCTCAGGTACAGGATGTTACGTTTTGATTCGGATACAGTTGAGCCTTGCAAAAATATATTCGAACGATATGAAAGTCGACCACGGAACTTAGAAGAATTGAGTCTCGGTGAGTTCGCTGTCAATTATGAGCCGATAAGTTCTATTACTTATCAAGACGATGACGATGGAGATGCTGATGCCTATGAGCAAGAAACTGAAAACCAAGAGCCAATAATAAATTTGCTGAATAGAATGGGAAGAATGAAGAAACGATCACGGCCAGCAGTTCTACGAACTCGATATTACACCGCTGACTCCGACCCTGAAGCGTACTATTACAGTTTGCTAGTTACGCATTGTCCCTTCCGTAGTGAATGTGAGCTGTTAGAGGGGTACGACAATGCTAAAGATGCTTTCTTGGCGAAACGTGGTCTTTTAAGACCACTTCATTCTGGGTATGATAATGAGCTATTATCTCGTTGGGAAAACGAAATACAAGATGCCCTTCGACGACTAGCTGCTGAACAAGCAGTCGACATGTGTGCCAATAATAGCGCCACGAATCAGACTTCAATATTACAAAATCCATTTCATCACATTAATATTCAAGAAGATGATTTTGAAGACAATATGGTAGTAAACATTATGTCTGATGAGGATTTTTTGAGGGGAGTCAATTCCTTAAACTACGATCAAAAACAGTTGTTCACCAAAGTATGTGACAAATTACGAACAAATACTGATGACCAACAAAGATCACTCCTAATGTTCATTACTGGCGGAGCTGGAAGCGGCAAAAGTTTCACTCTAAAACTGCTGGTTGAACAAATTCGAAGACTATCCTCAAATACAAGTGTCATAGTCACGGCACCAACTGGTGTTGCTGCCCGACTAGTCGGAGGATGCACTTTACACAGTACTTTTGTATTGCCTATTGAAAAGGGCCGAACAGTTACCTTGAGGCCGCTGACCGGAGATCGTCTGCAAAGGGAAAGAAATAAATGGAGAAATATCAAGTGGGTTATAATAGACGAGGTCTCAATGGTGCCCTATTCTACACTAAGAAATATTCACCTGAGGCTACAAGAGCTTAAACAGAACGACCGAGTCTTCGGAGGTGTCAACGTTCTAGCTTTTGGCGATCTCATGCAGCTACCCCCGGTTGCTGCTACACTTGGGGGCGCGTATTGCTTCAAGCAGCCGGAACATCATGTACATGAACCACACTTGTGGAGGATGTTTGATTTCTGTGAATTGAGCCAAAATATGCGCCAAGCCAACGATAACACTTTCGTTGATCTTTTGAACAATATCAGAGTAGGCAAACTGACCTTAGAACAACTGGCCACGTTAGACACAAGAAAAATAACTAATGAAACAAACGATTATGATGAAATAGTACATATATATCCCACTTTGAAACAGGTAGAGGCATATAACACCAAGATGTCGGAACGTTTAACATTACTTACTAAAATGTACACCATCACAGCAATAGATACATCTACTGAATCGAAGACATACGGACAGACCCCGAAACCTGAGCATTTACCTAGTGACCCCAATAAGACTGGGGGTATAATAAACAGTATCGAACTGGGAATCGGCTCCAGAGTAATGCTTCGTAGAAATTTGAATGTAAACCAGGGTTTAGTAAACGGAGCGATGGGAGTGGTGAAGGCCTTTGAATGGCCTGCTCTTCGGCGCGATCAGTTGGAACAGGGAGAACAGCCAAGCGCTGTTCTCATACAATTTGACGACGCATCCATAAAAGCCGATATTAACGGACTTGTCAGAATCGAGCCTTGCCTCACTGAATTTGACGGCTTGAGGGGGTCTGGGAAAATTCAGCGTAAAATGCTCCCGCTGATTCTTTCTTGGGGTTGTACTGTACATAAATTACAAGGTTGTACTCTGGATAAAGCAGTTATCGATCTAGGAAAGTCATTGTTTGCTAAAGGACAGGCCTATGTCGCTCTCAGTAGAGTCAAAACCATAGAGGGTTTGTTTATAAGTGCCTTGGATCATAATAAGTTGCTTAAAAATCCACATGACAGTCAATCGTTAGCAGAATTAGATAGATTAAGAAATCTTCCTAGGTCATCTTAATACATGAAACCTTCAATCTACATTACACATTTACACATTACACTAACGACCTCATCCACTAATCGGTCCATTACCCATTTGCTGCCATCGACGGATATGTGCGTCACTACTACCAAATACTGGAAGCGTCATACGTCAAAAAATAAAGTTAAGATAAATATGCCGTGTTTGGTATCATTCAAAAGCGCTTTACTTGTACATTTTGAATATATCTATATATTACTAGCATTTGCTTGTGACTTTACCTGTATTCATGGGGTACTTTTATACTTTTTCAGCGTAGTTTTTTGTCGTAGTTGGGTTTTAGTTTTTTTACTTTATCTTGTTATTGAATAATTTTTATCTTAATTACTTTTGTTATTTCAACATATAGAAATGATAGTGTATGGCTATACGTTCCTTATTATGATTTCATTTATGTTTTGACATTTAGTAATAACACTAATAGTTTGCTTAATTGTTTCTGTACCGTTGGTGATCACTTTATTTTATACACATATTTCACTCTTTCAATTTAAAATATAGATTGCCTCGCTAAACGTACCGGGTGTGATAAAAAGCAGAGAAAAAAATTAAAAAGTTGTAATGTCTGTTAAATCCTATTGTAATACTGCATTTTCCAAAAGTCTCCAAAAACTCTTTCACAGCATATTATCATATAAATATGAATCGAATATCGTTAAATTTCAGACAAAGAGATAATCTTGAAACTTCAGTAAGTCTATTTTAATAGCTACGATTAACATTATTAAAGTAAAAGTAATTTTCTTCTCAAAATTGAAAAAAAATTCGAAACCGAAATGTTTAAGATAACCAGATTTTAAAACATTTCAACTTCATAAGTTTTCAAAGCACTAAAACTCTTAACCGTTCGAGATTTACCTTTGTCTAAAAATCCATAAACATAAATTTGCTAAAGCTAAGAAAGTTTCTTTAAATTAAAAAAATAAGACTGACTCTTTAAATAGAACTTCATTTCCGAAAATTGTGAAAGATTGGTCATCTTAGATACAGATTTTAAAAACTTTTTCTTTTATCGCATTTTGAAATAAATATAAATTAACTGATTTCTTTTAACTTTATAAAAAACTTTATTCTAACGAAGATTGTAATTAAAAAGCTGATATTTATATAAATAGTTAAATCTCATCTAAATAATGTCTGAAAAAGATCAGCAAAAATATACACCTTAAATACAACCATGAATTTACAAATCTTTACATTAACTTTAGATACTTTTTTTATTAATTGCTAATCTCGTTAGGAAAAAAAATAATTTTAAAATTTTTTTGGTTTCATTGCTATATGTCATTGATTTATATTGTACTTATTATTTTCTTTTTTCTCACCACTAAATAATTGTATTCCCTGTATTCCCGTATTAAAGAGATTCGGTACTCTTAATTAGACAAAAAATCACAAAAATACCGATTTTCTAAATTTTTCCCATGCGCTAATTATACTTTATTAGTCTTATTATAGTATTATGAAATTTCGTAAAGATCTGAATGTTATATATATGCTATGATATACATAAACGTATTTTATTACATCGCTGTCCCTTTAAATGCATCCTCTTTATTTAAAAAAGATTTTTCTCTGTTTGTGTTTTTTCGAAGAATCAGCATGTTCAAAATGATAAACTTTTAGATATATTTTTCCACTTACTTGATTTTTTTTATTGTTCCCTATGGTTTGTTTTATAAAACTATGTATTAAATTTAGAATAAAGTAAAAAGTTTGTTTACATATAAAAATGTAAAATAAATTCCAACTTTCACTTGTAATTTTACACGTATTTGCGAATTTAAATTTTTTTCCTCCCTAACTAAGTTATGGTAATTCCGGTACTTAAAGCTATACAACACACCTCTAAGAAGAATTTCGGAAAAATTAGCTCATAACATAGGAGTAGGTACATTTAAAGATTTATTTAAAATTAAAAAAAATAATATTTCTTTTAAATTTCGCCAGAGGAATTGAAAAATTTCTCAATAAAATCTTTTTTCTTCCTTAAATCCTTTATTATTATTGTCAAAAATATATCTTAAAACAATTAAATAAAAAAATGTTCAAAAGGTACTGAGTTCCCTTAAATAACTGTCATTATTTTAACCCTTTAAGCAGCAGATTCAGTTTGGTGGTAGCATGCTGAAAACCAAATATATTAAATTTCGTTAAAAAAAGTAGTTTATGTCATTATTTTTAACTACATGTGAATTATTCAATTACATAAAGTATGGGGAAATGTAACAAAGGTATATTTAGATTATGTATCTATATTAGATTAGATTATGATCTTCAAAAGTAATTTCCTTTTATTTGCATTCTGATAAAGTAATAGGAGAGAATGAGATAAACTTATGAGAAACAAATAAATTACGTTTAAATTTTATGAGACTTTCACAAGTTTCTAGAATAATTCAAAATTAAATTTTTCAAAGAAACTTAATGGAAAGATGGAAAGACAATTTCGATTTAGAAATAACTCCAATAACACTTGAAATACTGATATTCATTTCAATCAGAGATAATTGCGAAATTTAATGTTTTTTGTATAGAGGGTTCTTATAATTAAACGATCCTATTGTAAACGTCTACAGACTAATGCCTACTATTGTTCATTATGTTGCAAAATTTTGTAAAAGATATAATAAAGAGATGGAAATCTGTGTAAGCGTAAAAACAATTAGTTTAATTTTTCGCGACCAGCGGGCGAATTTTAACTGATTTATCTCTTACCTTACATTTACGCTAGTTTAAAATTTTAATAAGCAACCTTATCCAATCTTAAAGACAACCTTTCACGACATATTCTTAGCAGTTCCCAGAAAATAATGCAGTCAACTGTGGAACACACTATCATACGATTCCAGGTGGTATCTAAAAATGATAATCGTCAGGTGGAACATATTTGATTTAACTTTACCTGATCTTATAGACAACCTTTCACGGCATATTTTTTGCAATTCCCAGAAAATATTGCAGTTAACTGTGGAACATATTATCATACAATTCAGGATGGTATCTAAAAATAATAATCGTCATATGGAACATATCTGATTTAACTTTACCTGATCTTAAAGACAATATCTCGTGATATATTCTCTCCGAAAATACTGCAGTCAACTGTGAATCATACTATCATACGATTCTGGATGGTATTTAAAAATGATAATTGTCGTGCGGAACATATGTGATTTAACTTTACCTGATCTTAAAGCCGACCTTTCTGGCCAAATTCTTTGAAGTTCCCCAAAATACTGCAGTCAACTGTAGAACATACTATCATACGATCCCGAAAAATGATAATCGTCTTGTGGAACATATGTGATTTAACTTTACCAGATCTTAAATACAACCTTTCACAACATGTGATTTAACTTTTCCTGATCTTAAAAACAATCTTTCACGAAATATTCTCTGGAGATTCTTGAAAATACTACAGTTAACTGTGAAACATATTGTCATAGGGTTCCGGACCATATCTAAAAATGATATCTTCCTGTAGAACATTTTTGATTTAACTTTACCTGATCTTAAAGACAATCTTTTAAGACATATTCTTCCAGTTCCCAGAAAATTAATAAAAGGTATAATGCATCTCTTAACCTTTTTAGCACCAAATTTCTTTTAGGATGTGGGGATTACTTTTAGATTTTTAAAAAAAAATCAGAATTAACTACCCAAATGACAAATATTAAGGTTCGTCGAAATTCAACGACGAATATGACACTTCATGAAATTTTACAAATATAGTTATTGTGCTTTCTGTTTTTATATGACGAAAGGTTTAGGAAAATTTTTGAAAAGCAATTGAAAACTGATAATTCGCAACAATATTAAATAGATTCAAGAGGACTCGGTAACAAATTTTTTTATTTTACAGCTATAACCGATATTATATTTCTTGGTTCCTTTTTGAATAAAGCATAGCCATAATAGATCATAAAATGTGTTGAACTCTTAATATAGTTATAACTTTAAATAAAATTAGTAATACTAAAATTCCTCCTTATTCCATTTTTCATATTTAGAAATAGATTTTTTTTTTTAATCCTTTTTTCAAAATACTTTTTCCTATAAATCTAAGTATCTGATTTTCAATGAATCCATTAGATCAGCAGGAAAAAAAAATAATAATTAACGATTGTGTACGGAAAAAAATCTTTGAAAAATAGCATGCTTTTGCACTGTAAAAAAAATCTGCAAAGGTACTAAACCTTTTCTAGGAAACTGGGATTCCAAGAACTTTTCCTGTAACGGTAACAGCAAAAATTCAAGTTTTAGAATCAATTACAAGAATTTTTCCTGTTATCGTTACATGAAAAGTTCTTGGAATCCCAGTTTCCTAGAAAATGTTTAGTACCTTCACAGATTTTTTTTCACAGTGTATTTATATTTTATATTATTTTTTTTTTTGTTACAAATATATCAAAGTTTTGATACACTTAGTTAGAATACATAAGGACTAAAGGTACTTTTTCAAAAAATTCAGACGATTTACGTAATTATTGTAGAATTCTTAATATTTCGATTAAAATGAAAATATAAAGAAATGCGGAAAAATGAGTTTAATCATATCAATTACAAAGACGTTTAACGGGTAAGCTTGGAAAATTAAGTTATCTCTTTTATCATTTATCGAATGATTCCGAAATTTGGACAGAATGTTCTAAGGATACTAAGACATATTTTTAAATAAAAATTTGAAATTCGATTTTTTTTTTTTTTTTTTTTTTTTTTTTTTTTTTTTTTTTGCCATTTTTTTAAATCAAAATAACAGATATTGAGTCCCTTGAACAGACATTTAAACAGAACCTTATAGACATTTTTGCTTTTTTATCATAAATTATTGAATCTGAAAAAAAGCATCTATTTTAAATTTAAAGAACTAAACGTGTGTTTAAAATAAAAGAACCATCAATGTTGCAAATAATTTTAAGCAAACAATTTATTTTTGTAGCTAATTACTGAAATATAAATGAAGGGATAATAAAGTGTGTGTGTGTATACTATCATTATTACATGTATATAATAAACAAAAAGAATATTAGGACAAAATAAATTCAATTTAAATTTATTATTCAATTTAAATTTTTAATTTATGTTTCATAAATGTTAATGGGGTTCCAGTACCTGCTATATTTTCTGTTGAACTGTCTATGTGGCAGAAAAAATGCCATAGTTAATAAGGATATCTGAGTGCAAAGTGAAAGTAGATCTCGGTCCAGGTAGCTCAATAGGAAAAGTGTTGACAATTTAAGTAAAGGTCTCGGTTTCGACTCGCAGTAAGGAATTTTATCGGTCAGTTGGAAAAAATCAGTTCATACATCCATTAAAAAAGCACAAAAAAATCTTTCAATATCTATAGAAATAAATTACAAAAAGTTAGTCTAAATGATTCATCGGGTTTCAAAACCCTGTGTATTGAGAGATATACGGCGTAAAAAAGAAGATGGTGCATGACAAGATAGATAAACTCACCAAGTTTAAAAGGCAACCTGGCTCACGTGCAGGAGCGCATCACTGCTGCTGTGATGAGCGTTGACAGAATGTGTGGACGGAACTAGATTATTGTTGGAATATGCGGCGGGTAACTAGAGTGGCACACATTCATCATTTGTAGCATGAACCAGAAACTTGGTGAGCATATGTATCTTTTCATGTAGGGGGAACTGGGGTACATTGATACAGTTTTTTTCTAAGATTTTTTTTTGCTGTCAAGAAAGTAGAAAATTCAAGTTTTTTTTCCATGAGGTGACAGCAAAACTTGTGTAGTATGTTATAAAAATGTACAATCATTGTTTTATGTAGTATTTTTGCATGTAATTTTTAAAAAAATCAAAAAAAGTCATTTGTATCAATGTGCCCCATCCCCGGGGCAGATTGATACGTTTAAGAAAAATAACGACAAAATAATACCAATGCATATTTTTCATAAAAAATGAGTTAGAAAACCATTTTATATTTATTTATAAAAATTCAAATCACCCACAATTTATTTTTAAGCAATATTAAAGCAATCAAAATTAAATATATTATGACTTGATGTTCTGTCTGTTTCTTGTCTGACTGTTGGCTGTGGTAACTTTGTCATATCTAGCACTTCAACCTCAGCATTATCTTCTTTCTTATGAAAGATGAAAAAATTACCAGTTTTTCTGTGTATAAATAGGTTCATAAACAGAAAATAAAGGATAATTATATTAAAAATTCTGTTTATAATATAAGTATCATTTTCTGTTCTGCAGTTTGTTTCTCTTACTTAACATTTCTCATGTCGAAAATACTTTTTTCTCTGGCGAATCGATATAAATTCGAGATTTGCCAGAATGCCGTCCTTTTCTTTTATTAGTTCTACTAGCACTAGATGCTGAGTAAGTTCCTACGTCTTCTGTTTTCAAAAATACTATAAAATGCTCTAATAAATAAAGAAATTAGAGCTATTTCACTTCAATAAAAACTAATATTAGAAATTTTTCGTGAAAAAAAGGTTGGATTAAGGAGTGTATGGTAAAAACAATAATAAAAGATAATGAAAATATGAACTATTAAAGGATTTAGGCTGCATCAATGTGCCCCGTCATAAACTGTATCAATGTGCCCCATACAGCGATTTTGAATAAAATGAGTCTCAAATCCAACACTTCACAATATATCTAACAATAAATAATGAGAAACTGATAAAGAGTAGCAGTACTTACCAGGGAGAGTATTCATTTTGGTTGAAAATACTGGAACAGTTGTATAATAGCATTTCAATTGTACAACTCAAATTTACTTTTGAACAACAAAAACAATAAATCACCCGTCTCATTTCATCAAACTGCTGAATCATTCCAAGATTTTCTGTATGTAGTTGAATACACTAGCATCACCTTTTGGAGCTGTTGTGAAACTTCCTGTAATGACCCTGTGAGCGGTAGAGGGGTTGTATCAATGTACCCCAGTTCCCCCTATAGGCCGTTTTTGTACGTCGTATGCTTGGAAATTAACAGTTTTTTGAAGCGCGATGAGTCATTTAGTCTAAACCTGTATATTCCGCATTTTAAACAGTCTTGATTTTTAAATCCAAAGGAATTAATTTCAAAAGCTTTGAAAGCAACTTTCTTTTATTTTTTTTCCTTTTCTTTTCTCTGATAAAGTAATTCTAGAGGATGTGGTAAACTTATACGAAACCCAAAAAATCATGTTTAAATTTTATGTGACTTTCACTAAGTCTCTAGATTAATTCTAAATGAAAATTTTCAAACAAACTTAATGGGGAGAAATGAAGGCAGTTTCGAGTCGGAGAGAACTTGTCACATCCAATTCAGAAGTAATAACACAACTTAACTGTTTAGGAGGGTTTCTTCCCTTTTGCAAAACTTCTACTTTCGCTTCTCCCTCTGGCACAAAAAATGCAAGTTTATAGAGAAGAAACCATTATATTCTAGCCTGAAAATGAAAAAAAAAAAGGAGCTAAATAAAATGAAGAAAATATCATTTGGAATTTTTCAGGAAGAAGCGTAATTTCGGAGACGAGAGTGTCATAATAGATAAAAGAAGATAGCAGAATCACTTTTTGTAAAACATAACACTGATCTGATGCAGAATAATTTTTAAAAAATAATATGAAAAATAAAAATGGAAAATGTCTAACGGAAGTGAATTCAAGGAAAATAAGTTGAGAAATGATTTCATTATAAATATTATCGACAAAAGGTCGTTTTAAGACCAAAAAAACTGTTTCTTTTTATCTTTTTTATCTGATATTTTATTAAAATCTTTTAAAGTTTTATTATTCAAAGAAAACTACCAGTTATAAAGCAAAGTGAAAATTTCAATTTTTTTATGCAAATTGTTTAAAAAATAACTGTTTAATTCTAAGGCATTTAAAAATCGTTCTTTTATATAAATTGAAACTAATAATAAACTGTTATAGGTTATATTGAAATCGAATACTGAGCGACTATTGAATTCATTAAAAATGTTTCCGATGAAATTAAATATTGGCGTTGCATCGGGAATATTTGTAACTACACGCATATATTGAATAAGTCACATTGTAAATTCATTGTAATGCATAAGCAGTATTATAAATACAATATAAATACTGACAATGAAAGTACTAATATAAGTAGTTCTTGCTATTACTGGTGTTAACACAAGTGCTTCTTCTACTGAATTATATTCGACTAAATAATGATGAACTAAAATAAATGCTTCTTGCTATTATTGGTGCAATTTAAATGTAAGCATCTCACTGTTTGTAAATAAATTTCATACTAATACTGTCAAAATGAGCCAGTATATATCCAAGCTGTCCATTCTTGTTTTGTTGCTAGATATGCGGAGAATTAGTACAGATGTATTGACTGGAGCAAATTTGTCTCTACACTGTTAAAATTCTTGTCCTAGTTTGAATCAAATTTTGGTTCTCAATAGCTGCTACTGTAAGATGGTGAAATATTGAATCAATGTTTGGAGCTACCGTTGTAGAATAGTTACAATAGTTGGAACGAGATTGAAATAGGAAAATCCAAAACAATGGTAGAAGATTTCAACATCTTATGGTGGCAGCTACTGAGCATCAAAATTTAGTTCAAACTAGAGCAACATTTTTAACAGTGTAGTGCTTGTTCTTATAAATTTTGTTGTTATAGAAATGCATGAAAAGATAAATTCTTAATTAAAGCTGTTTCTGAGACATTTTCTCTGATCTACCACATTTTATTTCATATCATAAGTTTCATCATGATTTATTTATAATGATACCTCAACAATTACAGAAATTACTGTCAGGTAACAAAAAAAAAATTTACTGCTTTGTTATAATAATATTTGAATGCGTTCAGGAAAATTAAGTTATAAATATCAACTAGAGAAAAGTGGTTAACTTTTTTATCTGTAGTGCTCTTTTTTGTAAGGTTATTAATTTCATCTTCAGTTATCAAATATTTTTAAAAAATCTACATTTGTTCTCTTCTTTTCTTTCAGCCTTCCCTTGGTTTTGGTAGGTCAGAATCTTACATTAAATTAGAACAACTGGGAGAAGGTTCCTACGCAACAGTCTACAAAGGATTCAGCGAGTAAGATTAATTTTTTAAGTATACTCTTTATTCCTCTCCACAGGTAAAAAGTAATCCGAAAAATGGTATGGCTTCTTCAGCAATTTTGTAACTTGTTTTAACTCCTTTTTTAGCTACTTTCATCTATATTTAATTCTTGAAGCGAAAAAATGCATTTACTTTTTCATTATTTGACACTTGTTCAACAATATTGTCATTACTTTTTTCAAAGTGTAAGAAGAACTGAAAATTTATTAATTATCAGTTTATTTATCTCAATCACTTTGGCTCATAAATAAAATCCGAAAATAAAGTAGACTTTTCTTATCTTTTCCGCAACATATTTCAGTTTCAATCCTTGTTAAAAAAATGTTTTTATTAAGTTGTCATCACAGTGGCCCGCACTGGCCAAAATTTCCCATCCCAACTCCAACTAGACACATACGGAAGCTTTATTGGCCGAGAACAGCTCAGTATAAAAACTAAAAATTACATTTGAACCTGTCACAGCCCAGCCCATAATGAATTCAAAATCTTCGGTCTGGATTCGAATCAACTTCTACAAAACATGCCGATATTTTTAACCCTGCTGTTCTATTCGCATTTACTATACGTATGTAGTGTTCGGGTCAATGTGACCCGATTTAGAATATTACCTTTTCTAGCAGTAAATGAAAATAACTATTTTAGAAATAATTAAAAAAATAGTAAAATAAGCTTAAATATATATCAAATAATACAAAACACCAGTAAAATAACTTAAAAATATTTGAATACTTACTTTTATTTACAATTTGGACAAAAATAGCTTACGTGAAATTTGCAAGTGTGTTTTTTGCAATTGTAACGTAATACATTAGTTTTGTTGTCGTTGTTTGATGGGCAGAACTTGCATCTTGCACGTTTAGTACACAATGGAGTGTTCTCATCTGATTCCGAGGGTACGTTTGCACTTTTACTACGCATTCTCTTCACAATTTTGACTGAATTTTCGCTTCTGGGAAGATGCTGTCTTACTTCAATGTGTGGAAAAATTAGAAATTTCCCCAATTCTTCTAAAAAGAGCCTTCGTTTGGTTAATTTATTTTCATTCCATTTGCTGTTTATTGAAATCCACGGAATAAATGCATTGCAAGCAGATGTATCAAGCATATTATAGAATACTATCATAGGCCTGCGATTTGTTTTTCTCTTACAAGTGTATGTACTCAAAAGTTGATCAAGACTATCCACCACCCCTTTAGTTGCATTATAATCTAATATCATTTGTGGTTTTTTGCCAGGTCTGTCGCTAATTTCATTTTCATGATGGAAAGTGCTCATAAGAATAACATTTTTATTCTTTTTAGGGATGTAGTTTACAACTGTTGTATCTTCTGTAAAATAAAATGATGAGCTGTGCACTTCTTTGTTTAGCATTTTCTCAGGAAGTTCGGGCTTATTTTTTCTAATGGTGCCAAGCATAGTCATTTTCCGTTTTAGAAGTTTTCCCAAGTTATAGGATGTGAAAAAGTTATCACATGTAACATTGTGCCCCCGAATACCCATAAGTAAGGTCACTCACTACCCGCATACCCTGACTTTTCTCTGGCTTTGGTCCTTGATTTTTTCGAGTATAAATTTTTGCATTCAGTACATACGAAGTTTTGCTATCACATAAAATCCATATTTTTATCCCATACTTGGAGGGTTTACTAGGTATATATTGTTTGAAAGGGCATCGTCCACGAAATCCTACTAATTGTTCATCTACAGTAACATTTTCACTTGGATTATACAATTTAGGTTGAATTTCTATCCACTTTTCCCAAATATCTCGAACAGCAGCTAATTTATCTACATATCTTCTTTCTTGAATGGTAGATTTATTGTCAAAACGAATAACTCTCGATATCATATGAAAGGTTTCGAGGGACATTGTAGCACGAAATATATTTCTGCCTGTTTCTTGATTCCACAAACTTTTTGTTGATTCTCCATATGATTTGTACACACCAGCTAATAATAATAATCCGATGTATGCTTGAAAAGTTTCAGTACTAATATCTTTCCACTCCTTTTCATACACTTTTCTACCTTCTATATTAGTCATTTTTATGATTTCGTTCTCAGTTGTTGAATTGAATACCGACGCAAATGCGCTTTTTATGTCAGTTATCCATGTCGTTGCATATCTTGTGACACCTGGAGTAGTTTTTATAATATTAGCAGACGTTAATCGACCAGAATGAAGAAGGGGATTCAATTTCCATACTATTTCACGATTCTTAGACTGAATACTCTGTATAATGTGCGTCTTTTGAATATCATTATCAAAATCGTTGTCAGAACTTTCACTTTCAAATTTCCGCACTTGTATGATTTTCATACTCAGACGCATTTTCCCCTTCGCTGTCAGAGGCTTCCATTAATTTAGCAATATCAACTTCGCACAAATTTCTACGATTCGCCATTTTTCACTAATACTCAGAGATACAACTGTTCTTCAGATTATTAGAAATTCAAATACAGCAAGAAGAAAGAAACGCTACTAACGGGTGCATTTTTTCCCCTTCCGCCAATGATATCAACATTTGACTTTGCTCTCCTGTCACGTGATCTAACACCTGTGCCAACAAAACAGATTTCGAAATAGATACGTTGCAGTAATTATTTTTATTGAATGATTCCAAACAAAATTAAAAGTGCACGATAAAATTGTTTTTTAACTCGGGTCAATATGACCCAAACAGTACATTAGGACTAAGTTAAAAAATATCTCTTGAAAGTATAAATAAACGTAAATACTTCTAGGAATATATAGTTATATTACTAATGAACAAAGTCCAAAAGTTTCATGGAAATATCTCTGCGCTAATTTTTTTTATAAGTGAACAAGAAAATTTTCGGGTCAAATAGACCCGAACAGAACAGCAGGGTTTTTAAGAAATATTATCCTGCCTTTAAAATTATTAAAAAAACACACTCATGCATAGACTTAATTTTCAGATTATATATCAGCATTTCATAGAATACTTAATAACAATAATATTGATGATACCTTAGACAGTTGTATTAATAAACATTCAGTTAAAAAAAATTATTTAGAAAATTACATTCGAATTATGATTCAATAAAAAATAAGTGTAGTTTTGGATGAAAGTAAAAGATGGTAAAAGAAAATCACAATTTAAAAGCTCTGCAAAGAAAAACTTGATGATTTTAAAGGTATTTTACTGTAATTTAATAAATAACAATTTAATCGTTATGATTTCATTAAGTAAATGTACTATATTACTGCATACTTTTTTTATATATAAAAATAAATAATTAAAATTCAAGTCCAACATGGGTTTAGTTTGAAGAAAGAAGTATATTTCAGTATCGGGAAGAGTAGACAAAAAAAACTTAGGCTAGGTCCGAGTCTCATGAAAGGGAATTTGCCGGAGTCCGATCGCGATGATCGTGGCATGATGACATACAGATTTATGTCATCTTGCCGAATCCTGTAGATGTTAACCTTTTTAGAGTGTCCATGTATCCAAGTGAATGGAAGTTCTCTACTCACTTATAATCGCAAGATTTTATATCTCTTTCTAAAAGACTCTGCTTCCAAGAAAGAAAAAAAAAAGCAATAATCCATTACGTTATATGCATTTACATATAATTCAAATATTTGTAACCTTCAAATTACCCCCACAGTCCTTTTCTTGAAATATGTATTAAACGCCAAAAAGTGGGAAATTGATACTTATGCGTTATGTACCTAATCATTTACATAATATATACAATTTTATATCTGATCCAACTCCATAAAGCAAAGCCTCTCATCCGTATATTTTTAAATTTATATTTCTCCAGACGTGAACCGAAGTTACCCCCATCACCATCTGCAATATTTCACGATATCCAGACGCTCCTTCCAACCTTTCCATGAGGGAGTTGTGTCAAAATGCTTCTGAAGTATTTTCCCACCTTACTGCATTCAAATCGGTTATAGAAAATATATTACAACTAGAAAAAGAAATTTTTCAACTTCACCTCACTTGCGAATTTTTCTTTTCAGGAATAATTCCATATTTATTTATTTCCGCTTGAATAGCTTTATGTTTTTTATGACTATTTTTCATAAAAATTTCTATTTTTTTTTTAAAAAAAGATACATTGATTGTTAAAGTAAAAATAATACTTGAATGCATTTTAAACTACTTTAAGTCTGCTTCAAGCAAATTTATCAAAGAAAAATGTTTTTGTCTAACTTCGGAAACTTGCTTTTTTTATTATTATTATTATTATTTAGCTATGAAGGGCTAATTTTTTTAACATTTCTTTTGAGGAAGCTCGGCAGTTATACGTATCTGTCACTGGTATGTATTTAATTACATTTGTATCAAAGATATGCACAAATTACTGCTAATTTTATTATCGATAAGGAATTAACATCTAAAACCAGTTGAAATGCAATGAAATCTTATAGACCGGAGGCGGCAGTACAGACAACCACATCATCGAGTTCACTCACAGATGAGATTCTGGGATAAGTAAAACATCGATTCAAATATTAAAAAGCAATCGGTCTGCCAAGTCATACCTTGGTAAAAAAAAAAAAAAAACTAATAACCCGATTTTGGAGTTTGATTCACAGGCTATCGTGTTTTTCCGCTAACAGTTCTCCGTATTTTGAAACTTTTGGGTGCAGGAAAACACAATAGTAGACCAACTAGTCAACCGCTAAAATCGGGTTTTTGGAGTTTTCCACAAAGATAGAGCTTGGCAGATTGATTGCGTTTTAATATGTGAATCAAGTTTTAATCAAGTAAAGGTTCTTAGTGCAGACCCGGTTGCTGGAAATTGAAATTTTCATATTAAAATGGATTTAACTTTTAAATCTATTTTTGTTAATTTAACGGTTTATATTATTGTTATTATTATTATTTATAATTTATTAATTGTTCAGCATTTTATATTTCATTTAAACAATTTTTTCGTTTTTTGAAATTCTATTTATATTTCCGTTATTTTTTTTTTTCGGATTTTCTAAAAATTTTTATTTTTAGATTTATTTAAATAATTTGATTTGAACATTTTTAATTTGATTAAAATAAATAACTTCCTTTTATAGTTATTTAAATTTTAATTTATTGATGCTACCATCTATGTAACTATTTAATGATTATAAACTAACAATTTTGATCTATTAATTAAAGGATAAGTTGTTTTGAAACAAATATTAAACGAAACACTCTATGCGATCTGCGATCACACTTGTTTAAATGGAAAATCATATATTGCACCAAAAAATTATTTAAATAAACGTGCTTCACATTAAATGTGATTTTCATTTTAAATCTACTTTATTTCGTTTACTGTAAAAAAAATCTAGTTCGGAGTAAGGTTTTTTGATTTAAAAAAAATGGAGAGTGGATGTTGGTATGTATGCAACCAGTGGAGTGTACCCAATCTACGAGTCACGAACCACTGGTGGGTCGCGGCAGTTGTTTTGGTGGGTCGAGGAACAATCGAGGTTTGTCATCAAAATATATCTTTTATTTCATCTGTTTAAAAAGAAATGACAATTTCAACAGTAAATAATATCTCAAGAGAAAATCCTTAATTTTCTTCTACATTAATATACGAACCGAATATCCAGAAATATTTAAATCAGTTTTGAGGTCCTTGAAGTAGTTTAACACTTCGTGTTTATGAGAACATGCTTTTTTCTACTTTGTAAAGCTAATATAATGTATTATTACAAGATTGTAAAGTTATGTTCTCAACATAATTAAACGTACTTTTAACTGTTTTTGTAGTTTGTGCATAGTTTTAATTACTATTCACTTACACACATTGAGATTACCATTCTAGTTTTTACTGATAATGTTTCTTCTATACAAAGATTTGCATTTTTCGTAGGATAGGATAGCTGAACGTATAGATATCGTACAAAAATTGCTATACTGCTATGCTACTTTATCTCAAATAAGTTGCGATTTTTTTTTTTTTTTTTTTTTTTTTTTTTTTTTTTTTTTTTTTTTTTTTTTTGAAACGTGGGTTGCGAAATTTTTTTTCATTGAAAGGTGGTTTGCGAACCAAGAAAATTTGGGAACCACTAGTATATAGTTTAGAAACTGTTGTTCTAATGATTAAAACTGAACAGTCTTGCTATATCTGACGGATCGTCTGTGTCTTCTTTTACATTTCAATAACAATATTTTCCTTCGGGTGTGGTCAAGTAATATAATAAAGATAAACTTCTATCATAAATTCATCCAAAGAAGAAATGAAATAATCGGGCTAAATTAGAGGTAAGATATAAAAATGCCCATAAAAGCCATAAAAAACTGCACCTCACATAAAGAAAAAAACTTTTTTATGAGAGATTATTTTCTTTTGTGTATGTGTAAGCGTATGTGTATGTGTAATGTTAGAATTTTTATTATTACACGAAAAGTATAAACATTTAATGTCAAAAGAAAGTGTTAGAATATGATTATCCTCCGTGAAAAATAAATGAAATAAATATAATAAAAATGGAAAGATACTTGATTTTTTTTTAAGTTTCTTTTTTAATGTTTCTTTTAAAGCTTTCTTTTGTGTTATACTGAAATAAATTTTTTAAAGTTTACTCCTAAAGCAAAATAATCATTATAAATAAATTCCTACTACTATTTTCATACCTCTTATTTCTATATAAACAAGTTGGAAATTGCACGTGAAGCGTAGCAAATGTGGTGCATTCGTACGATAACGAAGTTTTAAAATATTCAGATCTTGCTGATATATAGAGCGTATTTTGGATACAGTATAGTGGTCGAAATCTTTGTGTTCCTGTAAATATGCAGGGAGTAATTTTTATTATACTTCATTAACGTATATCTTATTCATAAAATGTGAAGTAGTTTAATGTAATTAAAACACGCCCCAAACAATGTTTCCCCGTATAACATTATTTAGTGGAATACATTTGTGTGACCCTGTAATTTAATAATAAATGTTCTTTGCATCACAGAATGTACAAAATGTATTTTAGTACATATTTCATAGATTCATGTTAATTGTATTATGTTCAAATGAGTGTAACACCATTAAAATGCATTTGAAATTTTTTCCCCGTTGATCGTAATGTAACGGAATATTTTTATTGTCCCTGTAATTGATCTATGCATCCGATTTTCATAACATATGAAATGACTCGACAAAATTATGTAATAATTATACATTTTAAATTCCAAACGATTAAAATGCATTTGAAACTTTTTTCCCCATCGACCGTAATGTAACAGAATCCTTTTGATTGTACCTGTAATTGATCTATGCATCCGATATTTATAAAATTTGAAATGACTCGACAAAATTATATAAAAATTATACGTTTTAAATTTCAAACGATTAAAATGCATTTGAAACTTTTTTCCCCATTGACCGTTATGTAATGGAATGCTTTTGATTGTCCCTGTAATTGATCTATGCATCCGATTTTCATAACATTTGAAATGACTCGACAAAATTATGTAATAAATATACTTTTAAATTTCAAACGATTAAAATGCATTTGAAACTTTTTTCCCCATTGACCGTAATGTAACGGAAACATTTTGATTGCCCCTGTAATTGATCTATCCATCCGATTTTCATAAAATTTGAAATGACACGACAAAATTATGTAATTATTATGTATTTTAAATTTCAAACGATTCGGTTGGGTAGTTTTTGCGTTGTTATATGCGGACAGACAGACGGACAGACGGACGGATTGAGTGACAACAATAGGTGCTACGTATTTACATAATTACGAACGCACCTAAAATGTAATAGTAAGAAGTGATTAAAATATGTAATAGAAGTATATTACAGTGTTCATTACAAAAAATATGGAGTTTATGCATGATAAGCAAATGTACAAATCGTTTTCATAAAATGCGATCATCTTTTTGTAGTTATGTATTTTTTAATGTGATTACAATGCACATCTGTTTATATTTCTGCTTTTAAAATGTTTTAAAAATGTTCTTACCTTTCAGGCTCAACAACAAAGTGGTGGCTCTCAAAGAAATCCGTCTACAACCGGAAGAGGGCGCACCATTCACAGCCATTCGAGAAGGTACTTTAATTACGACAAATTTCAGTGATATAAATCATGAGCTTTTCTTCCATATGCATTATGTGACCATCTGTTTTATGGTATACAAAGAAGTTACACAGCAGTAAACAATTCAAAATTTCGATTTTTTTTTTCTCTTGCGGCTTAAAGTAATCTTAATTGCATGCTTTCTTTTAACATACAGTCATCTTTGTGTGTTGCAGTCAAATCTTGCGATTCATTTTTCATTAACTTCCTTTTGACACAGAGCTTTGATACACTATATCGCCATTGATTATGGGACACTTGCGATTTTAGACATTTTACTAAATATCTAGAAAAACACACGAGGAATCATCTCGAAACTCTTAGTGTATAAATATAATAGTATAAGTCATACATCTCCGTGGAGATTTTTTCCCGAAACTCCAAAGGGGGCCGTCAACAAATTAAAAAAGAATGAATATCTTTTGAATAACCCTGTCAAAATTAATGTAGCAAAAGAGCTCAAACTCTACATTGTAATTGAATGCCTTATTGTAATAAGCCTTGTTCATTTTTATGCAAATAGCATGCATACTCGCAGAGTAATTAAGGTTTTTATAAAAATGATCCCAAATTTTTCCAGGTTTTTTCCTTACAGTGCGCGAAAAAAGTATAAGGACAACATTTAATTGCATGAAAATATGCTTTATTTTCATTTCACCTAAATGAAATTTTTATACATCTTACTTCTGCTACATAATTTTGTGATAACATTTATACCCGATAAAAAACATAATACAGCTTCAAAATACTGATTTTACAAAATTTAACATTAAAGGAAATACGGAAAAAATTATAAGGACATGTTCCAAAATACTTTGAAAATATTTCAATAATCAAGAAAATTACCTTTTTTTTCAATCACTTGAATAAGCCGAGAGGTCAGAGATCCTGACAGATCTTTTAAAATGTCCACAGATATTTTTTCCCAAGCGTCTTTGATAGCGACGACAAGATCTTGTTTACATTGATACTGTGTGCCATTTTTATAAACTTCTCGGGCTAGAAGTCCCCATAAGTTTTCGATTGGATTAAGATCGGGACTTCTCGCTGGCCAATCAAGTAACTTTACAGAATTAGCTTCAAACCAAAGTTTTGTGCTCTTAGAAACGTGTATCGAAGCATTATCTTGCTGAAAAATATAGTCCCCTGAAGTAATTAGTGGCGCTTCAGGTAACAAATTTTCTCCTAACATATCAACATACCTGTCCGAATTCATTTTATGATTGATAAATACAATTGGAGTGGTTCCATTTGCCGCAAAACCGCCCCATACCATAACTGAGCCACCACCAAATTGACGCCTGGAAAACACTTCCTTGGTCTTTCGCAAATCATACCAAAAATAACGAAAACCATCAGGTCCATCAAGATTGAACTTTTTTTCGTCCGAAAAAACTACATCAGCCCACTTTTGACCAAGAGAAATGTATTTTTTGGCAAAGTCAACTCTTCTTTTCTTATGATGATTTGTAAGAGGGGGACGTGACACTAATTTCCCATAAGAAACTTGAGGATGTTTACTCAAAACATTTTGAACAGTCCTCGTTGAGCATGGTAAACTCAAATATTGTCTAACTTCATTTGCGGTTTCTTTTTTCTCGCAAGCTCTTCTTACAATCATTCTTTTTTGTCGACGAGAGAGAATGTCGGGTCTCCCAGTTCGCTTTTTCATACCATACATCCCAGGATTTTTTAGAAAATTATAAACTACCGTTTTAGATCTCTTGATTCTTTTTGAAATTTCCCATCCACTTAATCCACATTCTCGAAAAGCAACAATTTTTCCTTTTTCAGAGTCAGAAAGTTGAGTTCCTTTGGGCATCGTTACAAATTTACACTGAAAGTCGCCGAGTAGGAAATTTTTTTCGCAAAGGAATCTTTTAACTCGGAAATGTCATTTGTTGCTTTCAAATATGCAAATTTTTAAATAATTACTGGAGAAAAAGCAATGTCCTTATACTTTTTTCCGTTTTCATTTTAGTTCAAAAATCAAAATTTAAATTTTAAAAGATTTAAAATGGAAAATTTTAATTACTTTACGCATGAAATATTTTAGTTTTACATCTATTTTTGCTGCAAAAATTTGCATACGATTCTGATAACAAGGCTTCTAGATTTGGCGATTTTTCGCGTGTCCTTATAATTTTTTCGCGCACTGTATAATTTTCAGATTTCTTAATATAAAATATTATTTTTTTTCAGAAAATATGACAAACAACATTGCACACAGTACCCTGTAATCAGAATTAAAAAATAATGAAAATTGTATAAAAAATGAATTGGTTTACTAAATAATTTTTTACTGCGCATGCGTCAACGATATCAAAATTTCATTTGCATATTATGTTAGCTAAATGTATAGAGCAACTTTTGTGAAAGTCACAAAATCATAACTTGAAAATTCTGACAATAATCGTCAATTGAATAAGTCGAAAATCCGTTATTCTCAAAATGAAGCAAAAACAAGAGGGGTTGTATCCATATATTCATTGATTAGCGTCAATATAGAATACACAATATGGGATGTACTACTGCATTTGGATAAAATCCCTCATATTTTTGCTTCATTTTGGAAACAACGGATTTTGTCCTTTTTCTATAGACGATTACTTTCAGAATTTTCAAGCTATGATTTTGAGACTTTTACAAAAGTTGCTCTATACATTTAACTAACATATTATGCAAATGAAATTTTGGTATCTTTGACGCATGCGCAGTAAAAAATTATATAGTAAACCTACTCATTTTTCATAGAATTTTTATTATTTTTTAATTCTGATTACAGAGTACTGTGTGACATCTTGTTTGTCATATTTTCGGAAAAAAATATTATTTTATATTAAGAACTCTGAAAATTATAATGGAAAAACTTGGAAAAATTTGGGCACATTTTTATAAAAACCTTAATTACTCTGCGAGTGTGCATGCTATTTGCATAAAAATGAACACAGTGTATTACAATAAGGCATTCAATCATAATCTAGAGTTCGAGCGCTTTTGCTACATTAGTTTTGACAGGGTTATTCAAAAGATATTCATTCTTTTTTAATTTGTTGACGGTCCCCTATGGCATTTCGGTAAAAAATCTTCACGGAGATGTATGACGTATACTATTATATTTATACACTAAGAGTTTCGAGATGATTCCTCATGTATTTTTCTAGATATTTAGTAAAATGTCTAAAATCGCAAGTGTCCCATAATCAATGGCAATATAGTGTATTTGGAATATGTAGTGTGTTCCCCCGAAATAAAGCCATCGTGACTTTGTGCTGTAACTGGACATGAAACAGAACCATGAGAAGGAATCAAATATATTAAGAAAGTCTATATAGAAATGCATATTCACTCATTCTTTGCCCCACTTGGTCAGTTAAATGAAATAATGTATAAAAAAATACGGGAGAAAAGGTGCCCCGTCGAAATAAAGCTACTACTGTTAATAGCCAAGATAAACGTCATCCTTATATATAATTTGGAATAGATGATGTGGTATATCATTTACCTGTCCCTGGAAGACAGAAGCATCATTATTATCCCAGGCTTCAATGATGATGGTTTTCAGTTCGGCCACAGGCTGAAACTGTCTGTGCCATTGGCGTTTAATGCTCTACTATGCTCTACTGATGACCTGAGTTGGATTTTCTGGAAGAACATAATAATTGCTCCCAAAACGTTTGCAAAATCCTCCTTGGAATGGTTTTTGGATAATTGGATGCATGTCAGAGAATGGTCTGCCTTGTATCCTCATCTCAACCCTCAAGAAAATGTGTCGAATATCCTCAGTAGACCTGTATGTGCCAATGGCATATAGTTTAAATCTATGGCAGAACTGAAGGCCGCCATCTTTGAAGCCTGGGATAATATTAATGCTATTGTATTCCAGAGATCGGAAAAGGGTATGCCATACCGTATATTCCATGTCATATATAGACATGGCGGATATGTTGGCTATTAACAGTAGAGGCTTTATTTCGGCGGAACACTTCCTCCCCCCTCTTTTTTTATAGATTATTTTTTTTTCCTGACCAGGTGAGGCAGAGAGTTACTTACTCGTTATAAATATGTATTTGTTTTAAACTTTCTTATTATATTTGTTTCGTTCTCATTGTTTGGTTTTCTTCCCAATTACGGTACAGAATCATGGTGACTTTATTTCGGTGGGACACACAGTTTATATATATATATATATATATATACAACCCTTGGCAAAAAGTTTCTGATCAGTGTTATCAGATTTATGATTTTTGCATTTCGAAGCATATATTTCGCGATTCATGAGTATAGGAGCGTTTTCAAATATTCCCAAATAAAATAACACGTATTTAAATATAAATGAAAAGTGAATTCAATATAAAAATCATATAATTTATAAATAAACTGCAGGTGAAAAATTTCTTTGTGAGAAAAAAATATCCGATCAAGAAAGAAGTTGGAAAATAGTAATCGATCACTAAGGAAACAAGTTTGAAATCTGCATATTGAAGGCATATAAGAGTGTCTGAGCATGCCTATAATATCTGAATATTATTTAAAAGAAGAAATCTTGCAGCTGCGAGATCAAAAGCAGCTCTGAAGTTCTGGACAATGGCTTGTGTGAATAAACTGTCTCAGGATTTCAAAATTCGCATAAATAAAATGTTGCAAGAGGGAAATTCACAAAGAAGGTAGCTGTTTTATTAAACTGTGCCCAGAGTATGGTATGCAATATTTGTAAAACAAATATCAGTTGACTAACAGCGTGAAAATTAACCTCGAAGTGGACGTCAGCGAATGTCAACGCCTAGGGAAGACATAAAACTTGTGGAAATAGAAAAAAGAAACCGGCGAGCAACTTGAAAACAACCCAATGCTGAATGGTTAAAGTATAATGTAAAGGTATGTGACCGCACTGTACGTAACCGTCTAAATTCAGCGGGATTTAAATTTTGTAAAGCTAAAACGAAACCTTACTTGACAAAGAAGCATGGGAAATAGTGCTTGAAATGGTGTAAAAAACATGTACACTGGCTACTTGATAAATGGAATAAAGATATTTTTAGCGATGAATCTCGCATATCTCTCGGAACAGGTGATGACTGTGGAACATTTGTTTGGAGGAGAGTTTGTGAAAAGTTCAATGATAAGTGCGTCAATACGAGGACTAGATTTTCACCTGCATTTATAGTTTGGAGTTGTATGGCATCACAAGGCGTTGGCAAATTGTGTATTGTGTTTCGTATAGTAAACTCTGAAGTTTACATTGACATTTTAGAGAATTTTTTGATTCCCAGCATCGATCAATGGTTCGGGGATCAAAATGACTTCTTATTTCAAGATGACAACGCAGCTCCATATCGCACCAAATCAGTGCAAAATTTCCTACAAAATGTAAGTAATAATCCAATTAAAACCATGACTTGCCCGCCCAATAGTCCGGATCTTAATCCTATCGAAAATCTCTGGAATGTATTAAAAAGAAAAATTGATTTTCGAAAGATCACAAATGCCGTTGAACTACGTAAAGCTATAAGAGAATACTGGTGCCAAATTGCTCCCTATGAGTGTAAAAAGCTTATCGAGTCCATTCCACGAAGAATTTCGGTTGTCATCCGAGTTAAGATGGATTTACCAAATATTGATTACAGTGATCGGGTATTTTTTAGGTAGATTTCGTATGAAATACTACCTATTGCAATCGCACCAGTTTATATATCTATCTATCTATCTATATATATATATATATATATATATATATATCGCTTTTTTATGGACACGATAACTTCTATAATTCTTCACCAATCTCCACCAAACTGGTGCATAAAATCAAAGGGGATAAAATCTCGGCTAAGTTCGTTAATGGGCAAAATCGGACCAAGAAAGTCGGAACAGGGGGCGTTTTTGTGAAAACCGAAAAAACGCCATAACGTCTTAATTAAAGTAGATATCGAATCGGTTTAAAGTTTATATTACTTCTTAAAAATGGGTCAAAAGTTTATGCATGACAGATTTTTGATAAATTTAGAAGTGGGCTCAAGGGGCGGAAAAAACAGGGGTTTTGAGAGAAAAAAATTCATAACTTCGTCAATTTTCAAGATATCAAATCCAACTAAATGTTTTGTAAATGTTCTTAAAATTATCTAAAACTTTTGTATTTACAAGTTTTTGATAGGACCAACTTTTACTGATGAAAAAAAATTAAAAACGAAAAGAAAAAAGGCGGTGAAAAAAGAGAAAATCCATAACTCCGTCAATTTTTAAGATATCAAATCTGATTAAATTTATTTTACATCTTCTCAAAAATATCTACAACTTTTATATTGACAAGTTTTTCATAGGACCAATTCGTATAGCAAAAAGAAATTAAACAACAATAGGAGTTGGAGAAAAAACCTCAAATCCAAACTGCTTATATTCTGACTCATTTTTAAATTCATTTTTGATTTTAAACGCATCCAAATGGTAGATCCTCTTATTTAGAAACTGTATAAAGTGACGCATTGGTCAATTTTCTGATAAAGACAGAATATATTTCAAAAAAGGCTACTAAAAAGGGTATTTTGAACAGAATTTCCCAAAGTCATCGGGACTGAAAATTTAAGGAAGTATTCAAATAAGAAATTGCGTTTCTCCTGACTCGTTTTTAAATTCATTTTTGTTCTCAAATGCATCCAATTTACAGATCCTCTTATTTAGAAACTATATAATGTGATGCATTGGTCAGTTTTTTGATAAAGACGGAATATATTTCAAAAAAGACTACCAAAAAGGGTATTTTGAACAGAATTTTCCGAAATCATCGTGACTGAAAATTTAAGGAAGTATTCAAATAAGAAATTGCGTTTTTTTCTGACTCGTTTTTAAATCCATTTTTGCTCTCAAACGCATCCAATTTACAGATCCTCTTATTTAGGAACTATATAATGTGATGCATTGATCGGTTTTTTGATAAAGACAGAATATATTTCGAAAAAGGCTACCAAAAAGGGTATTTTGAACAGAATTTCCCGAAGTCTTCGTGATTTGAAAATTTAAGGAAGTTTTCACATAGCAAATTGCGTTTTTTATGACTCGTTTTAAAATCCATTTTCGCTCTCAAACGCATCCAACTTACAGATCCTCTTATTTAGGAACTATATACTGTGACGCATTGGCCAGTTTTTTGATAAAGATAAAATATATTTTTTAAAATGCTGTGAAAGTGAGTATTTCGCACAAAATTTTCCGAAGCAATCATGATTAAAGAATTAAGGATGTATTCAAACAACAAATCGGTTATTTTATGACTCATTTTTAAATTCAATTTTTTTCTCAAATGCATTCAACTGACAGTTTTTTGTTATTTAGGAACTGTATAATGTACTGTTTTGGTCGATTTTTTAATAAATTCAGAATTTATTTCAAAATATGTTGTCAAAATGGGCATTTGAGCTGAATTTTTCTTAAGATGATTCTGATAAAACCAGTTTTTGCAGAAAAATGAAATTAAAAATTTTTCATAAACGGCCAAATGAAGTTATTGAACTGGGTTTATCTCTAATCATATATATATATATATATATATATATACACTCTTCGAAATCTACCTCCGCCTATAGGCCCAGCCGACAGGGATTTTTTCCAACTCAAAGCATGATTGGATATTTTTTTCTTTGGTGTATAAATTTCAATCGCCATTTTTCTGCTTATAAATTGATATATAATGATTTTTCTTTATTACATATTTTTGTTCATAATGTAAGATACAATTGTATTATCGCTAATAATTGTTTACTTTTATGCAGTAAAAATAAATAATCCTTTCATACAAAAAATGGTAGTGTTGGTGTAATGATCGGAAACTTTGTGCCAAGGGTTGTACATGTTGCAGCCAATACCCGAAATTGGCCAATTTTAGAACTGGCCGGCCAATTCCCGAATTGGCCAGCAACATTAAAAAATGACTGGCCAATTCTAGAATTGGCCAGCCAATTCGCGAACTGGCCAGATGCAATTGGCCAATTCGCAAACTGGCCAGATGCGATTGGCCAATTCGCGAAATAGATATAAGTACTCGGCTTAATCCTTTCTAACATAGTTGAAAGTGTCTATGAATTCAAATAGTCTAGACGTCAGCCTGTCCGTGATCTAACTCGAGTAAAGTTTCCAGTTAACTTGTAATTGTCATCGTATTTGGTTTATCAATTAATTTCGATATTGAAAGGGAATTGTGTACTATTTTTGGTTTATTTATTTGGGTACACAAAAATATTTCGTTTCAATATAATCAATGGGAATCTTTTTTACTGTACATTTAAATGTTACATAATCTTAGTTACAAAAAAATTGGTACCTATGCATCATAGTTCGGATGTTGGCCAAGGCTTCCCGGCCAGTTCGCGAATTGGCCAGCCAAAACCCGAAATAGCAATTCATTTGATGTATTTCGGGTTTTGGCCAGGAAGCTTGGCCAGTTCGGGTATTGGCCGGCCAGTTCTAGAATTGGCCAGGCTCCGGGTATTGGCCGCAACATATGTTTATATATATATATATATATTAAGGAACAAACTTAAAATGACGTTTAAATCATAACTTTGTCTAAATTAGAGAACAAGAAACATTAACTTTTATGTTTTGATTTGTTTTTAAAATCTAGCTTTTATCTAATGGTTGTTATGGAAACGACGTCTTGTGAAAATGTGTTTTATTTATAATGTGTTTCTCACCATTCCTCCTATTTAAAGTGCTATAAATTACGAACCGTTAAAAATAAATGGTTCAAATATGGAACATTGTTTATTTTATTTGTTTTACTTTAATTTTGATTCAGTAAATTTGAAAAAAAAATCTTTTTTTTTTCAAAAATATGATTTTTTTAAGAAAAAGTAACATTATTTTTTTTTTCAAATTTTTACTTTAAATATTTTTTTTTAATTTAAATTAATATTTCTAAAAATCCTGAATCAAAATTAAAGCTTATGCAAGCTTATGCATTTATTCTTATTTAAATGAAAAAGAACTGAAATTCTACCGATACTATTTCGGATTATAACGATTTTAAACTACCCCATTTTTTCCATAAATTTTAAATTTACTATTGTTTTTAATTCTGAGAAGTTTTGTCATTTGGTTTTGTTTACGAATAACCTGGTTAATCCTCGTAAAAAAAATTCAAATTTTTCACTTAATAAATAAAAATTATTTTTAAATGTATCACGGACCCCTTTAACACATTTAGTAATTTTTTTAATATTTTAATTTGACAAATTCTTAATGCAATTTTTTTTATGACTATTTATGCAAATATGCCTATTTTCTACTAACTCATTACTGCTGAAAGACTACGAAATATATAAATTTTGTTTTAAACTTATTCAATAATTTTATTGTAAAAATTTTAATTGGATAAATCAATCTGAAGATGCGTATTAAAATGCGTACTAAATGTAATTCAAAGTCCTGTAGTAAATTTTTAACATAATGCATGAATACATGAATTTTCTAATATTTCTAGTAATTCATCAATGCTTCAATATTTTAAAGTCTGAAGATTTAATGTATAAATCATTAAGGATCTGCTTCACTCAAATGAAAAGACACATTCGCTAATGCTAACCCTATGGAAGAAATTTATAAAGATATCGCGGTTGCATTTTAATATTTTAAAATGATTCTTTTTGCATTGGAAGCTGAGATTGATCTGAATTCAGGTCGTTTTTTACTTTTTCGATTTTGTTTACAGATATTTTTCATGAGAGTGATTTAGCTTTCCAAACCGGTTCTGAAAATGAAAGTATTCTTGTAAAAAAATATCTGTAAAGAAAATCGAAAAAGTAAAAAACGACCTGCATTCATATCAATCTCAGCTATTCAATGCAAAAAGAATCATTTAAAAATATTAAAATGCAACCGAGATATCGTTATAAATTTCTTCCATAAGATTAGCATTAGCGAACGGTCTTTTCGTTGGAGTGAATCGGCTCCTTAAGAAAAAAACTAAAACGATGTTAAGGGGATCTGAGACACATTTAAAATAATTTTTATTTATGGAGTTAAAATTTTGAAATTTTTTGTGATGGTTCACCATATTATTTGTGAGCAAAAAAAACTTGTTTTTTTTTTTTTTCAATACTTCTAATTTTTTTTTCTTAATTTAAGATTTATTTAAACGTGGGATAACTTAAAATCGTTATAATCGGAAATATTATTTGTAGAATTTTTTTTTTTCATTTAAATAAACAGAATTATATAAACTTTAATTTTTGTTCTGCATTTTAAAAAACATTAATTAAAAAAAATTAAGAATATTTTTAAAAAAATCTTAAAAGAAAAGAGATGTAACTTTAAAAAAATCATATTTTAAAAAGTAAACATTGTTTTGTTTTTCAAATTTGCTGAAACAAAATTAAAGAAAAGTAATTAAAAAAGAAATATCCCATGAATCATTTATCTTTAACTGTTTTTCACTTATGACAATTGAAATTGCGGAAATTATGAAAAATTCATTATGAAGAAAACGCATTTTCCATAATAACCATTTTTTGAAAGCTGGAATTTGAAAACAAACCAAAACATAAAAATAAATATTCCCTGTTCCAACTAAGATAGAAGCATGATTTAAACGTCATTTTAAGTGAAAAAAAAATTAATGTTACAAAATATATTTTTAGAAAATTTGAAGTATGTTCCAAATTCCGTATCCCGGATCCATTTGAACTGAAGTTGCGCGTTATATAAGGTAGAATGTTATTAGCTTAAAGCAAAAGGAATGAATTTCGAGCAACAAGTATCTAATGAATCAGAAATACGCAAATAGGTATTTGCTGTTCAAAGTAGATAATTTCTGAAATTCAGTTCTCCGCCACCGTTTGTAGGGGGCAGTGTTCTCGCTGACATATGACCAACGTCAGTAATTTGGCTAGTTAAAAATAAAAAGCATTCGCCAAATGATTAAAGTATTAGCAAAATTAATTCGCCGTGTAGCACAAAAAAAAAAAAAAAAAAAAAAAAAAAAAAAAAAAAAAGAAAAAAAAAAAAAAACCTTTAATCTTTTAATGTACCCCCTTTTTTTTCAATATATTCTTAAATAACCTCATTTTTTATAACTGCGACTACGATTGTCATTAATCTAATTTCAACTATCCGCTACAAATATATTAAAAATGTGTATATATTAAAATATGTACATATGCATGTGTATGAAGAATGAAAAAAAAAGAAAAGAAAAGGCAAAAAACTGAGCACTAGCAATTTGGCGAATCTAATCGCATGTTTACTCACCAAATGAAGAATTTAGTCACAATTTGGCGCAATGGCGAGAGACAGCGAGAACCCTGGTAGGAAGTATTTCCTGGGAAGTGGAAATTCGAATTCATCATATTAAAACGCAGTAAATTTTCAACGTAATTCATGAATACCTTTAATGTTGTTAATATTTCTGCAAATTCGTCAATGCTGAAAAAATAAGAAATATATAAAATTCAATATTTCAATGTTTAATGTTGTAACGGATAAATCATTAAGAAAAATATAAAACGATATTAAGGGGATACGGACACATTTTAAAATATTTTTTATTTATACAGTTAAAATTTTGATTTTTTTGTGATGGTTAACCATTTTATTTGTAAACAAAATTACATGATAAAACTTCTCATTTTTTTTATTATTATTTAAAATTTATTTAAATAAGAGGAGTAACTAAAATCGTTATAATTAGAAATATTATTTGTTGATTTTTTAATTATTTAAATAAACATTAAAGTATAATATTTAATTTTGATTCAGCATTTTTTTAAGTATTAATTTAAATAAAAATTAAAAATATTTAAATTAAAAATCTTTCAAAAAAAAGTAATGTAACTTTGGTTTTTGCAGATTTTTGAAAGTAAATATTTTTTTTCAATCTGCTGATCAAATTAAAGTACAACAACTAAAAAAACCCCGTATCAAGTTTGAACCATTTATTTTTAACGGTTCTCAACTTATAACAATTTAAATAGGAGAAGTGGTAAAAAAACCCATCAAGAAGAAAAGCTCATTTTCATAAGAAATCGAACAACCATTTCTTGATAGCTAGATTTTGAAAACAAACCAAAACATAAAAATAAATATTTTCCGTTCTAATTAAGATAGAAACATGATTTGAATGTCATTTTATACAGAAAAAAAAAATAAAGAAATTTTTAGTGCAATAAAATATTTTAGAAAATTTTTAGAATTTTGTGTCAATGAAATATTCATTGAAAATTAGAAGTTTTTGTATCCTGGGTTCCCTTAAACTGAAGTTATCCGTTATAAGCTACAATGTTATCAGCTTAAAGCAAAAGGAATGAATATCATGCAACAAGCATCTAATGAATGAGAAGTACGCAAATAGGGATTTGCTATTCAAAGTAGATAATCTGCAGCTAATTTCTGAAATTCAGTTCTAATCCCACTCATTGTAGCGGGCATGCCCTGATTTTGGCCGTTAAATTCATCATATTAAAACGTAGTAAATTTTTAACATAATGCATGAATACTTTTAATATTTTTAATATTTCTACAAATTCATCAATGCTGAAAAATTACGAAGCGTTTAAAATTTAATATTTTGATGTCTAAAATTTTAACGGATAAATCGTTAAAAAATATAATACAAATAAAAAAAAATTAAAACTGAATGCATTATAAGCTATAATGTTATTAGTTTAAAGCAAAAGGAATGAATGTCGTGCAACAACCATCTAATGAATGGGAGGTACACAAACAGGGATTTGCTGTTCGAAGTAGATAATCTGCAGCTAATTTCTGAAATTCAGTTCTCCCCATGCCCAGTCCGAATTCATCATGTTAAAATGTAATCGAGATCAAGATGTGGATAATAATCTCACGGCTTTTCTCTCCGCAGCCTCCCTCCTGCGAGGTCTGAAGCACGCCAACATAGTCACGCTTCACGACATCATCCACACGAGGGAAACACTCACATTTGTCTTCGAATATGTGGTGAGTATAAGCTTCATCATCCATTTCCGACTGCATTCCTCATCCCATGCAACTCCCCCCCCCCTCTCCCAACCCTTCCTATATTGTTTAGATTTATAGTCTTTGTTGTAGAACCCGACACAGTTCTTGAATTTCTTCAAAAATGAATGTGAGTTATCCGTTATAACAATAAATAAATAATCTGTGTTTTCTTCCTTCATCGTGAGAGGTACAAAAAGGAACCTCATTCAAGGAAATAAGACAAACTTTAATTAATATTCTATTCCGTTAGCTCCATTGGTACCATGTGTGCATAGATTACTTTTACAAGGCGCATACGGGACAAGTTTTTGGTACTAGTAATAAAGGAAAATAATATTTACCTCATTTAAATAAATATTTTCGTGACTTTATAAGTAAAGATAACTGTTTAAAAATAAGTAGTGCCAGTCGAATAAAATTCTCTTTTGTGGCTCCGGTGCTGAAAGTGTAAAGCTTCAGATCATTATAAAATAATAAATAATGGTTAAAAATTATAAGTTGTATAGTTCAAACTGGAATAAAAAATGTCCAGACCAAGATTTGAAATGATCAGCCAACGAGCTAACTAATCTATCATGGACAAATCTCGAAGACACAATTCAATCAGCCACCCTTTTGATAAGGACATCTGGTCTGTTATCTGAAAGAGCAAAACAGGATAATTCGCAGGTGATGGAACTGCAAATACACGCTGGATAAATAATTACGCTTATGTAGTTTTATAACAATTATTCTATTTGATAAATAGATCATATGAATTCTAATTTTTCAACTGCATGAAAAAAGTATCCATTTAAGGATTTGAACAAGGAACATTGAGTCAAGCTGTTATTGCTCTGTCGTGCTGTGTATTCATTTATCAAAAAATAAACTGAGAGAATGTTGCCCGCTAGATAGAAGTCTGACAAATTAAGCCACATATTTAAACTTAAAATATATACTTAAAAGGTGTTATTTGTATATTTTAAGTTTAATAACAAGGTGTAAAATTCCATCAAGACACTGATATTAACCGTCTCACTGCCGCGAGCTGATTTTTCCATTCACTACGATGTAAGTTTCACTGTAGAAAAAACATTTTTTTTTTTTTTACATTAATATAATTCTACAAATGTAATGAAGTTTTAAAATATTTTGCTGTGATTAATACTCCCAAGGTTTATACTCCAATACGTAATTAAATTTTTTATGTCATATTTAAAAAATAATCTTTCTTTAGGCTTTTTAAAAAATTGAAGAGGAAACAACATTACAATTTTGCGCTTTTGCCCGGCGGTTGGGGGGTTAATACAATGATTTGACTCATTTAAGTCAAATATGCCTAGTTTAAATCTTGGCCTAAGCACTTTTTCACTCAATCGCAAAATTACAACTCATATGATTTATTTATTAATTATAATAATGTGTTAAAAGTAATAAAGATTAATTGAATGGGTGTCTGAAGTAAGGCTTATATTATAAATTTAAAATTCTACATAAATAGAAAGAAAAGTTAATGCCATGGACGAGTAATGTCCTGAACACCTAGCACAACATACGTAGTCTTCAAATCTTGATTAGTATCTACTTTTGTCGTCGTCCTGATAGACCGGCCGACGGCAGCACAGACAATCACCTCATCAAGTTCAAGGCTGAAATTCCAGGATTAGTTAAAATGCGATTCACATATTAAATAGTAATTGGTCTGCCAAGCTATATCTGAGTGAAAAACACCTAAAAACTCGATTTTGTTGGTTAACTCGTGGGTTTACCATTGAGTTTCCCTGGTTTCAAAAGTATGGAAGACTAGGAACAGAAAAACACAGTGGCAAGTCAAGCTGTGAAATTGAGTTTTCAAGTGTTTTCCACCACACTATCACTTGGCAGATCAATTATGTTTCACTATGCAAATCGAGTTTTAACTAATCCTGGAATTTCAGCCGTGAACTCGATGAGATGATTGTCTGTGCTGTTGCTTACCGGTCTATGAGCATTGGTGAGATTTATTTGTTAGGTGGGTAAGGAAAATAATAGTAATATTAATTTCAATTTATCACTGTAAAAAACAACAGATGTTCTTAACGAAAATGTCCAATAATCACGAACGCAAGATAATATAACCTGTTCCAAGTCAGCATAGATTCCGAAAAGTGTTCATTTACCCTTAGAAACCTCAGGGCAACACAACAAACATCTCATTTTGAAATTCAAAAAAGAATTTACGAAAATAAACTTTCATCAGGTGATCGTCATTTTCGGAAACGTTTTCTAGTAGCTTTTACAATGCATTAATCAATTTCATATACCCGGAAAATTGGTTTTTCGAATTCTATCAATTCTCAAATAAACATTTTCAGCGGCATAACTGAATCTGTGCATGCAATTGTAAAATAATAATAATAATAATAATAATAATAATAATAATAATAATAATAATAATAATAATAATAATAATAATAATAATGTTTATTTTCATATTAAAATTAACGCTGTTAATATTATGTATTTCTCTGTTAAACCTGTTTCCTGAATATCAAAATATTTACCTAAAAATTGATAGCATCCGAAAAAGTGTAATTCTAATTCGAGAAACATTTCCAAAAATGACAGGCAACTAATAAAATTTTATTTTTATAAATTCTTCTTTAAATTTCGAAAATAACTACTTTGCTGAGGTTTTTAAAGGTAAAAGAGTGTTTTTCAGAATCTTTGATGACTTTGAAGAGGTTATTGTATATTTTCATTTTTGATTATACGACATTTTTGAAGATTAGGAAACATCTGTCATTTTTTACAGTGATTGTTTTAATTTTTTATTTAAAGTAAACAAACTTGTACATTATGAAACTGAAATTTTTAACCCAGAGTAATCATCAATCAGTCCATATGGGCCCATTTTCAACAAAAAAAATTCTAAAGTTTGTAACATAAGTGTTCAGAATATTGAAGGTTCCAGAAAAAGTATTTTTCTCCATTCAGTATCGTGAAACTTTGACATTTTTTCTGACTCATTTTTAAATATAAAAGCATGGCATTTGCAGGCATGATTATGATACTGCTTTATTATTAAACATTTTTTTTTTCAGTTTTCGATAAGCAAATTATATCTTGTATTATGAGCTTGTTTAGTTTTATGACAGCAGTTTTTTCCTCTTCCGCGCTGTCACGTCCAGGTATTTGATTTAAAATGCCAAGTTAGGCAGCATTGTTTGAAAAATCTCCTGTTTTCACCGGAAAAGAAGAAAAGTAGTTTGATTGCACAGTTTCTGAATAACGACACCTGCTGATTTCCTGTGTTTCCGAACAAGAATGAATTTAAAAAATGCGTCATAAAGTATCCAGTGTAGATTTAAGAGTCTTTTTTTTTTCTTTAAGCCATAAGAGACAAACTTTAAAAAACTACTCACTGAGTGTGCAATTCATAAGGGGCATTTGAAGGCAACAGATTACTCAGATATAAATTTTCTCCTTCAGTGTTAAATCAATGCACAAAATTTATTTGTACTTTTAAAAATTCCTTTCGAAAATAGATTTTTTTTACTTTTTTTTTTTCGATGTCACTTATTTCTAGTCTTTACAAGTGTATACTTAATTTAAATATTTTGTGTGAATAAGCGACAATTTCTCAAAAGAAAATAACCATATCATGATAATTTACGATTAACCAACTATTTCTCAAAAAAAGAATAATCAATAATCATAAAACTTCACAAGTAAAGTGAGGTAGAAGTCTCCATTTTATTTTCATAAAAAGCAATCTTTTAACAATTTCTCAAGAATGCTTTAAAAAATCATTGAGATGACCTATTCAATCACCTTTTAAGAGGCAGATTTTATAAGAGTCAGGCAGGTCATTATACAACCCATTTTTGATTTTGCCTGAATTTTTTTTATGGTTTCTTCTAATGATTTTAGAAGATATGTATATTTTGTTTTTCCCCAAAAAAAAATTTGTGACCCACAAAAATTTATAAATCGAGTCACAACCCAGTATTTTTTTCGAATCGACATCTTTCTGTATTCTATTATCTCAGTACATTGAGCATCAAACAAAGTTATTTTTGTGATTACAACATTACATTTAGTAGCTTAATTGAATTATTTTGTAAATTTTATGGCTGACCTTCAGTGACACCCGGCGTAGCTCGTCAAACTTTGCCGCGGAAAGTGAAAAAACGCCATATTTGAGACCTCATGGACCCATGCCCTGAAGGTCAGCCACAGTTTTGGGATTTAACTTGTTTAGTACTACTCACTATTAACTGAATTAGCTCATTAATTGCATGGCTCGCCCGCAGCGCCGCCAAAAAATAGCTAATTTTGTATCGAATGAAACAAAAAAAGCCTTTTTGGTAACCCTGTATTTCAGTGCGCTGAGGGTCAAAGTAGAACTTGATAATTCGATTTTATAGAACGAAACCTACCCTTTAGCAGACAGAACTTTGGGTAACGGCCATGCGAATACATTCGGCTTACTTCAAGCCATTGTGGAAATGGAAAATATGGTAACAGAACATACCATTAACTATATACTAGAATATAACTTATTCACTATATGTCACATTTCTTACGTTCTTCTATCTTTACAAGAAAGTATCGGATTCGTGAAAATTTTCGAAGTCTGGTTTTCGATTAATTTATACTTTTTAGAGGTCAGAAAACCCGAAAAACATGTTTTTACAAAATGTTTGTCACTGAGTTTGTCTGTCAGCGTGTGCAAAAAATTTGCGGACGCTCTATCAAGAACTAATGCACTTGAATTTCACAAAACTTTACATTCTATGAGACATTGATATAAACTAAATTTGATTAGTTTTTGGTGTATATCACTCAGCAGGGTGCGCTGCTATACTGGATTATTTGCGATTTCCACTATGGCCATATCTCAAAAACTAGGCATGGATTTTCATAAAACTTTATATTTAGTAAGCACTTGACATAACATAGTACTGATTATGTTTTCATGCAAATCGCTCAACCGATGGCGCTGCTGTTGTGCATTATTCGTGATTATCGTAATAGCTCTATCTCAGGAACTAATGCACTAATTTTCATGAAACTTCAGATTCTGTTAGTCTCTTATGTCTATTAGTATTCTTCAGTTTTTGGAGTAAATAGCTCAACAGATGAAGCTGCTATGCGGCATTATTCAGAATTATCGCAAAAGCTCTATCTCAGTAACTAATGCACGAATTTTCATGAAACGCCACCTTTTGGGCAATTTACACCAAACACTAATCTATATCAGGAATTATTGAATCTGAAATTTGATGAAAATTAGTTAATATCTTATTCTTATCATACAGAATATTCGTGATGAATATTCTTGAAATATGGCTATACTGGAAATTGTAAATAATTCAGTATAGCAGCGCTTAGATCTCATAGAATCTAAAGTTTTGTGAAATTCAAGTGCATTAGTTCTTGATAGAGCGTAGGCAAATTTTATGTCACATACACACACAATCAGACAAACTCAGATACAGACATTTTGTAAAAACATGTTTTTCGGATTTTCTGGCTCCTAAAACGTATAAATCTAACGAAAACCGTATTTCGAAATTTTTTACGAATTCAATACTTTCTTCTTGTAAAGATAGAAGAACATAAAAAAATGTGACATATAGTGAATAAGTTATAATCTAGTATATAGTTAATTGTATGTTTTGTTACCATATTTTCCATTTCTACAATGGCTTGAAGTAAGCCATATGTGTTCGCATCGCCATTAGCCAAAGTTCTGTCAAGTGTCTGTTAAAAGGTAGGTTCATACTATAAAATACAATTATCAAGTTTTACTTTGACCCTCAGTCCGTCACCAAAAAGACGTTTTTTTTTTTTTTTTTTTTTGTTGTTGTTGTTTCATTCGATACAAAATTAGCTATGGTTCGACAGCGCTGAGGATGAGCCATGCAACTAATGAGCAAATTCAGTTAATAGTGAGTAGTACTACACAAGTTAAACCCCAAAACTGTGGCTGGCCCTCAACGCATGGGTCCATGATATCTCAAATATGGCGTTTTTTCACTTTCCGCGACAAAGTTTAACGAGCCACGCCGGGTATCACTGAAGGTTCAGCCATGAAATTTACAAAATAATTCAACTTAGTTACTAAATGTAATGTTGTAATCACAAAAATAACTTTGTTTGATGCTCAATGTACTGAGATAATAGAATACAGAAAGATGTCGATTCGAAAAAAATACTGGGTCGTGACCCGCTTTATAAATTTTTGTGGGTCACAAAAATTTTTTTGGGGGGGAAAACAAAATATACATATCTTCAAAAATCACTAGAAGAAACCATGAAAAACATTTCGGCAAAATCAAAAATGGCTTGTATAATGACACTCCCTTTTCTGCCCGACTCTTATAAAATCTGCCTCTTAATTATTTTAGTGTACTAACAAAGAAGGTCTCCATACTGGGCATACTCAGAATTTTTCGAAAAAACTACGAACTAAACTACTGATGTGTGTAATAAAGGATCAGTCAAATTTAGCGGAGGAATTACAGTAGAAACTCTGTAAAGAAATCAAATATTTTCGAATATTTGGCGTGAAAAGACGAAAACATCCCTCGATTTCGCGAGCAGCACATTTCCTCGGCAAAGGCAAACGTTTTTAATGCAATTGAAAATTCTTTATCAATAGATTTTAAAATGCGTGTAAAAGGTATTTATAAATTTAACTTTAAATAATTAAGGAGTTTAATACATTACTTTTTTTTTTTTTTTTTTTTTTTTTTTTGTAGTACATATTTATTGTGCTTGTCGCTGCTGTTATTTAATTTTATCACTGTAAAAATATTTTCATAAATAAAAAATGTTTTCATATATTTAAGCATATTCCAAAATAAAGACCAGATGAAGTATACATTACTTCAGCAATACATTCCAATGTGGGAGACGTTTTTGTTAGCTCACAGGCTATCATAGCCTGAGAGCTTATGTGCCCGTCCGTTCTGTATGTACGTGCGTTCGTGCGTAACGCGATAACTCATGATAAAAATATCGGATCCACTTGAAATTTTGTATATAGGTATATCCTGATAAGGCGCTTCCCTGATTAGTTTTTGGACTTCGTTCGATATGTATAAGAGGGGGAACGGGGGGCTCATGCCCCTCCCCTTAATTGATATAAACGGGATTTTCATGCAGAATTAACAGTTTTTGTTCAAAATTTAGATATAGGATCATTATGATGAGGCGATTCCGTGACTGTTATTAGGTGTTCATTGAATAAGTATAAACAGGGGGAACGGGGGGCTCATGCCTCTCCCCTTAATTGATATAATCGGGATTTTCATGCAGAATTAACAGTTTTCGTTCAAAATTTAGATATAGGATCATTCTGATGAGGCGAGTCCGTGGCTGTTATTAGGTGTTCATTGAAAAAGTATAAACGGGGGGAACGGGGGTTCTAATTCCCCTCCCCTTAACTTGTATAAATGGATTTTTCAATCAGAATTGTTAGATTTCGTTCAAATTTCTGAATAGTTTTGGAAGTTTAATGGTTAAGTATAAAAGAGGGGAATAACTCCTCTTAAATTATATAAATGCTAAATGGGTTTTTATTAAGAATTATCCGATTTGCTCTGAATTTTGGATATAGATTTTTTAATATGATAAAGCATGTACTTGATAGTTTAGGAGGTTCAATGTTTAAATATAAAAAAGGAGAAAGGGGAGAGCTGTTTCCCCTTCTTAATTTTTTTTCGAACGGAATTAACGAAAATACAAGGCTGTAATGTACAATTAGTATGCGTAGCTTGTGAACTCATTGCCATCAGTTTAACTGGGCAATATTCTTTTTTATTTAAATAGCAACAAAGTTGAATCGACAGTGATCATTTGGGCTTCATTTTGAGATTGAAACGATTTTATTATTATTTTTTTTTCATAATATTTAATATTTAATTTTCAATATGTATATGATAAAACTACAGATAAAACAAATTAAAATTTACAAAATTAAAGTTATTTAAACATATTTTTTTTAAATACAAGTTCAACATGAAACATTTTTACCTTAAAAAGTATTTGAGATAAAAAAATACTTTTTGAAATTTTATTTCGTCACCAACCGATGATAAACCGCCAAACAAACGAAATGTTCATTATTTTATTTACGAACGTTTTAAAAGAATTCTGCCGAAATTTTTTTATAAACATATATATTCACGCTAAAAGAATATTCTGTAATATATATATACATATATATAAATATATATATATATATATATATATATATATATATATATTTGATTTTCTGAGTTTGCCCGTATGGAGACCTTCCTTGTAAGTTCCATTTGCAAACTTTCTAATTATTTACTGTGAATAATAAGATAAAAGATACCCGTGCACCATAAAAATCGGTACTTTTCCCGACTTTTATGGTGTATGTCTCGAAGTACTGTTCTTTGTACCCCTGAAAGGGACCATTTAAGTCACGCGAAAAGATCCGTTCTCAAATATGCTAATTATATGGAAGAAATTTATAACGATACCTCGGTTACATTTCAGTATATCGAAATTATTTTCTTACATTGGGTAGCAGAGATGGATCTGTGCAAAAGCCATGTTTTACTCTTTCGATTTTAATTGCAGATTTTTGTAGGAGTGTGTTTTAACTTTCGAAACCGGTTCCAAAAATTATAGTCTACATAAAAATATGTGTAAATAAATTCTAAAAAATCAACAATGCCCTTTGTACTGATTGATCTCAGCTATCTAAAGCAAAAAATTTGTATAAAAATATTCAAAAGTATGCGAGATATCTTTATAAACTTCTTCCATAGGATTAGCATCAGCGAAGGGTCTTTTCGCTTGACTGAAATAGCCTTCTTTTTCCAGCTGCCATGGTCTTTATTTTTTCCCCTCTAAAATAAGAATTTGACAATTATTTCTAATTGCTAAAAAATGTAAAATTAAAACTTTAAAAACCGTTTTATTTGACTGTTAATATGTTTCAAGGCTACCCGAGTCATTTCGAAAACAAATATATTTATTTCTTTATATTGTTTTTTGATATTCTGAAATTTCATGGTCTCTGATGCAATGGTCTGAAAGGCATCATTCAGTCTTTCATGTAAATTACGCTTTTTTTTTTCTACTTGGATGTTTATTTCTATTCTCGTAACCATTCAGTAATTAGAACCACTGAAAAGGATTTCTCGTAATAGATCGGAAGGCGTTAGCGCAGACAATTAATTCATCGAGTTCACGGCTGAAATTTCAGAATTAGTTTAAACTCAATTCGTATATTAAAGCGCAATCGGTCTGACAAGTCATATCTTGGTGCAAAACACCTGAAAATACCATTTTGTTTTCCTGCAGCCAGTCCTCCATGTTTTCATACCTTTGGATATAGGAAAACACAATCGGAAACCTTAGAGCCAACCGCTAAAATCTGGTTTTCAGATATTCTCCACCAAGATATGACTTGGCAGACCGATTGCGTTTTAATATGCGAATTGAGTTTCAACTAATTCTGGGATTTCAGCCATGAATTCGATGTGGTGATTGTCTGTGCTGCCGTCTTCCGATCTATAGAAAAGCGCTTCGAAAGCTTCGAAAGTCTTGCAATAAGGCAGTTTTTCTTTCCTGAAATTATTAGTGTGTTTCTTAACAATTATGTAACGATGATATTCTTAAAGATCTGCTTAAGTTTGATCCTTATTATTTTTGTTTTTCTCTAGCATACAGATCTCAGTCAGTACCTCGAAAGACATCCAGGAGGCTTACATCCTAAAAATATCAAAGTGAGTGATTCTTTTATTTTCAAAGGAAATTGAAATATATCTTTGCCTGTAGACTAAAAAGCGTTTAAAGATTTTTCACGCATTTTGTTAAAAGAATCTATGGATTTAACTTAACTGTGTTTATCTTTGAAACCTGCCTTATATACAAAATTTTTCGATCTTGTTTACACACTTTTTAGTTTTGAAATGATTTTTTTTTTTTGGGGGGGGGGGGGAGGTTCTGCTTTAGATACAGTTTTTGAAGCCTTTTAAAGTGCACGATGATGTGAAACTCATATTGGCATTTGAAACAAGATATTTTTAATAAACTATTAAACAGCTTTGTAGAGCTTCTTTTTTTTTCACCTCCCACCTCTATTTATATTTGTGCCTTCTGCGGAATTGATAATTACATTAAATATGGGTTCTTTTCTTCAACTAATGCTTAATGGATGCTGTTAGGTTTCAGATTACATAATACTTTGCTACGTTAAAAAGAAATTAAATGGCATTTTTTATTCATAAGGTACTCAATGGAAGTATTTGATTTATTAAAATGTCAACAATTATCATATATTCAGGTTGATTCGGAGTTTAAAAAAAATATTCTTTGAGTATTATCACCATGAGATGCTTCATAAGTCTATAAATTGATATTTTAGGGCATTTAAAGAAAATAAAAAAATATGTATGGTACGGGGGGGATTCATAAATCTGAAATATGTAAACAAATTATAAAATTCCTGATTTGTTTTGTAATCATTTACACATTCCAAAAGATTATATAGTAATTAATAAAGTCACAAATAAAAAATATATTTGATCAAAACTAAATTTTGCTAAATTATTATTATATAATTATGCATATTTTACTAAATTAATAGGTAAAGTTTTGCCATACATATTACAATAAAAAAAACAATACTAAAAAGAAAACCGTTTTTCATCGATTTCATATGCTTTAAAATTTTTAAATTAATGGGATATGATTAAAAAGGTTTCATCGATTCAAGATGAATTTGTCGAAAATATTCAGGGCGTATCATATAAGTTCTCTTTTTTTTTCTTTTTTAACATAACGCATAATTTATCCAGACTACTACTACTTCTTTTGTCTATGCGAAAGGTCTAATAAAAATAAATAAAATTTAAAAGAATATTTAAAATACAGAAAGAAAAAAAATAGCCGGTATATATTAATGTTTTTAAATCGAAAGAAATAAATGATGAATGAAGTATCAAATTGTAACAATAATATTAATAATATCGCTCAGAAAAAGGCAATTATCTCTCTTACATTAAAAAAAATTCTGTTTTCATTGTTGATCATTTAAATTTTGATTGTATAAAAATCTTAACATGTAAAATAAATATATAAATAAAGAATACAAAAATTGTAATTTCTTCTCTCAATTTTTTGCTTTCTTCTTTCTAAAGACGAAAGTATTGTAATCGAGATTTTTTTTCAATTTCCAATTTTTTGACAGAGTTATATGTTTAAAGACTGCTCGTCACTCAGTTTCTGAATTCTCCTCTTTAATGTTAAGTGTGTGGGCATTTGATTCATTCTTATATTTTAAATAGCTCCTCTTCAAATTAATACTTTTTAACTTATTTTTCCTAAGTACTCTTATTATAAAATATCTCTTTTTTCTTATTTCTAAAAAATAAAAAAAATAAAAAAAAAATAAATTTATGTTCAATTTTATTTGCTTAAAAATACCAGACTCCCATTTTGTTTACTTTTAAGACATAAAATATTAAGCATGTATTTATCCCTGGAAATATTCCACCGAAAAAGAGCGCTGTAATAGCGAATTTTGTGCCATTTTCTTTATTTTATCATCGAAAAGTGTATGTAGTTTTGAATCGAAATTAATCAAATGTTTTGGAAATATTCTACTACTTGAAAGGGACAGTGTGGTATTGATTTGTATACAATTTTCTCGATTTTTCGTAGTTCTGTTGTTCATTTATGGCTTGTGCAGCAGCGAGAACTCGCGTTTTGCTCATCCGGCTAATCGCAAACAGCTAATGTACAACTTTAATAATGAAAACCAACAGATTTTAATAAATATCATGATCTAGATAAACTCTTTTTTACTTCAATTAAATGACTGAAGCAGAAATTTAAAATAAAAATCTAAGTTGGTATAGTATTGAACTAATAATATTCGTATTAACATCTGTAACAACTTTTTGAAATGCTAAGATGCATGAAATAGAAGAAAGTTTTGGGATTGACGCATCCCAAATAGTCTGAAATATTAACATGCATGAGTAAATGAAATTTTTTGATTGATAAATGCGACTAGTTTATGTCTTATTATTGAACCTTGCAACTAATTATTTTTTTTAATGTTATTATTTTCTTTTCTAGCTTTTTCTATTCCAATTATTAAGAGGTCTTGCCTATTGTCACCAAAGAAGCGTTTTGCACAGGTAAGATATATTTTGAAAAAAAAATATTAATTCAAAGTAAAACTTTCATGACTGAGACATTAAAAGATTTTGAAAATCATATGCACTTCATTTAAATTTTATAAACTTATATAGTGGGTAGTCAAATTATTGGTTACATCAAAAATTTTTCTTATTGTGATTTTTTTTTTTTTTTTTTTTTTTTTTTTTTTTTTTTTGTGTGTGTGTGTGTGTGTGTTTACAACGCCAACAGGTGTCATCAACCGGTAAGGGACTTTTACTGTATAACGTATGTCAGTGATGTAATAGGAATCTTGCTGGTTTAAATCTTCTCAATTGTTAATGGTGCAAATTAATTCGATTCTTTGCTTAAAGTGTAAAAAAAACACGACAAACGAAAAAAATACATAGAGAGAAATCTTAATTATTGTCTGGCATCATAATGAATAGGTAATTAAAAGAAAGCGTAAAAAATGTATACATAACAGATCCTGAGGAGTACAATCTGTAAAAGAAGGCTCGACGAAATATTGAAGAATTAGTCTTGGAACACTTACGTTGAGTTTTCCACAATAAAGTTCTACTTTATGAACGATTTTTTTTTCTAAAACCACAAGTATTCAGCTCATGTATACGGAAAGTAGTTGAACAATCTACCAGTAAACAACAAAACAAAGCTTCATGTTCTTTGCAATGTAAACCCCACAATTGGCCGAGAGGCTCTGTTGTCGAAGGTAGTAGATGAGAGATGATGGGTTTGAATCCAACCGCGCCAGTCGGTTTAATCGTTCGGAGTTTCCCGTGGTTTTATTCGAAGTTTGGATTATCTTGCGTAAATATGGGTAAGATTCCAGTATAAAGACCCCTACGGAGGTCACTCCTCCCTCTTAGGGCCTATATCTCTCGTGTTGAAAATTGGCCATCATAAACTCAACCAACCAACGAATATTCGTAACGTAAAGTTTAGGCGTGTAACTAATAATTTGGCTACCTACTGTACGTAGTTTCTAAAGTTTTGCAAATACATCGTTAAAAATAGATATACCAGGTGATTCAATAGAGAGTTTATAGAGATTACTTTTTTAACCGTTAATGACAAATCATATTTCCAATTACAGAATATATTCATATTAAGTGCAGCTTTTATATGTGGCATTTCTTTTACGATCAATTACATATATAAAAATTCAAAATTTAAATTTCCATACCGCTGCGTTTCTTTATTAGCTGATGTTTCCCGAAATATAATGTTTCGAATTTTATAAATTTTCGGCAAGATTTAAAAAAGGCTCGTTCTTTCTTTGTGCCAAAAAGCGCTGAAATTTTAATTTATAAACATTTCTTGATTTCACTTCAGGATCATATAGAAATTTAAGTTTCACATTTCAATATGTATATAGTCCCTCTTAAAACAAATGTGTATTTAAAAGTTACATGATTTCATCCAAACTAAGTTAAAATTGCTAAAAGTGATTAAAAAAATACACTGAAAAGGTATTATATACCTTTTTTCAGATTGACATATGTTTTATAGCTCATGCAGATGACGTTTTCAAGATCTTTGCTGAATCAAATAATTTTGCCAAATTTTTAATCCTTTCGGATCTGATGTACTATTAATAGATTACATGGCATGACTTTTCATCGAGTATTATTTTGACTTAATAATTACTCAGTTACTTTCTGCATATAGAAATGATAGTGTATGGCTGTGCCTTTCATATTATGACGTCATTTATATTTTGACATTTAGTAATAACAATAACAATGAAAGTTTTCTTAATTATCTCTGCACCTCTGGCGATTCTTTCATTTTATGCATGTATTTCAGTCTTTGAATTAAAATTATAAGTTATTTTTCTGAACGAATCACGTGTGATAAAACATAAAAAGCATTAGAAACTTGTAATACCCTCTCAAATCCTGCTGTAATACGTTATTTTCCAAACGTCTCCAAAAAAAAAATCTTCCTTAGCATATTTGCATGTCATAATGTATTGAATATCACACAAAATAAGTACATTCATTAAATTTCAGACGATGAGATAATTTTTAAACTTCAGTAAATCTGTTTGGATACCTAAAATTAACATTATTATAATGAAAATAATTTTGTTCTTAAAATGAAAAAAAATCGGACTCAAGAGGGTTAAACAAGAAATTGGTAAATAAAATCACGAGACCACCTGTATAATGAAAAACAAATGCAAACTTAAAATAAAATAAAATTGGATAACTATGAACGTGAATTAATTTCTACTATTGTGTCTTATTCTGCGGAGCATTTCTTAACAAAATTAGATAACTCAATAGAGGCTGAATCATTGCAAATATTCTCAGTTCTTTAAAAAGATTTCTATTGATTCCAAGATAATGGATAGTATATAAAATCTTGATGGATAATTTATCCATCAAAATGTTTCAAAATGTTAATATCGTGATAGTAATAAAGGCAAGTTGTTCTTGTGTTTGATTTAAATAAGTATTTGGGAAATAATAATAATAATAATAATAATAATAATAATAATAATAATAATAATAATAATAATAATAATAATAATAATAATAATAATAATAATGTTTTCAGTTATTTAAGCTTCCATTTTTATTGAAATTTTTTAGAATAACATTTGCCTTTTTAATTAAGTGAAATAATTAAGCATCATAATTAGTATAAAGTGTATCATATTTTTCAGCAGAACATTTTTTTTTACTTAATCCATAAAGATTTTCCTAATGAAAATTTCTATATATTACCTACAATCACGAAATAAAAATCGAAATTTATTGATTCATAGTATAAAGTACTATGGTAACACTATACATATAATTATGTTCACGTGGTGATTATCAGAATTACATTTGGTTACCATGGCAAAAAAATGTTTAAAACTTTCCTTGCACATTTATCTCTGGAATATATTTAAGCTTTGATCATGAAAATTCGTATGGTATACTTTTTGATCTCAATATATGAAAAATAAAATTTTATTTGGCAAACACTCAATTCGTTTCATTTTACATTTAGAAGTATTTTCACCGTTTTTACAGCTCTCAATTTCGCTTTATGTTTATATGTCAATTACTCTTTGTGCTAGTTCAAGCAACTCCCATTATATTTTGAATAATACATGAGTTACAATCTTGGAATCGCTTATCGAAAGTCTATATTAATTCAGTATGTGCTCTTTTAAATATTGATACAGACACTTTGATGCATCCGAGTGCAGTGTTATTAATGTATTAGTTTAGTAAACCTTGAGATGCGATTGGATTGCATTATCGAATTCTAAATTGTTTAAATTCTATTTACCAATTGCTATTTTCAATGTCGCATTCGTTAATAATTTTAAATAACTAATAATCACCTGATAAGGATTTATTATTTTATTTATTATCTAATAATTATATATTACCAACCATTTTATAATTATTTTCTATTACGTTATATATCTCGTATAATCCTGGCTTTAAACAAAACAAGTTGGAAATTGCACGTAAAGCGTAGCAAATGAGGTGCGTTCGTTGATAACAAAGTTTTAAGATATTCAGATCTTGCTGATATAGTAGAATGCACTTTGGATACAGTATAGTGGTCGAAATCGTTGTGTTCCTGTAAATATGCAGGGAGTAATTTTTATTATACTTCATTAACGTATATCTTATTCATAAAATGTGAAGTAGTTTAATATAATTAAAACACCCCCCCCCCCCCCCCAAACAATGTTTCCCCGTATAACATTATTTAGTGGAATACATTTGTGTGGCCCAGTAATTTAATAATAAATATTCTTTGCATCACAGATTATACAAAATGTATTTTTAGTACATATTTCAAAGATTCATGTCAATTCTGTTATATTCAAATGAGTGTAACACCATTAAAATGCATTTGAAACTTTTTTCCCCATTGATCGTAATGTAACGGAATACTTTTGATTGTCCCTGTAATTGATCAATGCATCCAATTTTCATAACATTTGAAATGACTCGACAAAATTATGTAATAAATATGCGTTTTAAATTTCAAACGATTAAAATGCATTTGAATTTTTTTTCCCCTTTGACCGTAATGTAACGGAATTCTTTTGATTGTCCCTGTAATTGATCTATCCATACGATTTTCATAAAATTTGAAATGACTCGACAAAATTATGCAATAAATATACGTTTTAAATTTCAAACGATTAAAATGCATTTGAAACTTTTTTCCCCATTGACCGTAATGTAACGGAATCCTTTTGATTGTCCCTGTAATTGATCTAGCCATCCGATTTTCATAAAATTTTAAATGACTCGACAAAATTATGTAATAATTATGTATTTTAAATTTCAAACGATTCGGTTGGGTAGTTTCTGCGTTGTTATATGCGGACGGACAGACAGACAGACGGACTGACGGACGGACTGACGGACGGACTGACGGACGGACTGAGCGACAACAATAGGTGATCCGTATTTACATAATTACGAACGCACCTAACAAGTGGGTAAGCGTAATCAAGATCGCACTGTGGGTTTTGTTTAATATTTCTTTCAAAACACTTTAACCTTTAATTAAAAATTCTAAATCGTTAATTTCTCATTATTAAATCCTTAACTTTTTCAATAATAACATAGTTGGCAGCAGCATTAAATTTAGTTTTAAAATAATTGGCTTTTCACGTAAGATATTACATGAAAACGCAAATTTTTGGATAAAAATTATGATGTAGTAATGAACAAACTAAAACTTAAAACATCCTCTTATGGTGAAAAATTGAATTAAGAGGTGGAAGGGGGGGGGGGGGAGGATTGGTACTTAATATTCTGTAGGCAAAGAGCTTTAAAACGATATATCATCTGAATAAGTCTATTTCTGCCCCCACTTCCCAAGTCTCCTAATTATCTGCGCTCTAATCAATCTAAAAAACGTCACCTTCAGACAAGCTTTTAAAAAGGGGTCATAATACGCAATAGCTTAATTAGGAGCTGAGTTAGAAAAATTGTTTAAAATTGACAAGTTGGAGCCCGAAGGGGTTAAAAAAGCATCTCAGAAATTAAGAGATGCTCATAAGATTAATTAGTGGTCAAAGAGTTTTTCGATCATATATCACATGAGGGATATCGAAACATTTAGGGACCCCCCCTCTCCGTGTGTGTGATCTACTTTTCTACACCCGGATATCACACAACGCCTCTTTGAAAATTTTATACTTTATAAATAGTATATATCAGAGTTACCCTATTAAAACGCACATCTAAAATTATATTCATTGTAGAAAATGCTACGATTTTAAAAATTTGTTGGCGCTTATTTCTCTATCCCCCCGCTCCTGAAATTCAAATCCCTCTCCTTGTTTTAAATTTTAAAATCTTATCAAATATTTGAAATTTTAAAATTGATCAAAAAAATCAGACGAAAAAATATGATAATTATTGGAGAAACGATTTTAAATTTAAATACTGTGTAGTTGGCAAAATCATTCTTTTTCTTTTTAAAAAATCGATTTTTTTATTTAAAAAAAGTGTATTTATTTATAAAAAATTAAAAAAAATTTAATCACAATCAAAAAATGTTAAATAGATGCATAAGTTTAAAATCTGTAAGTGCATTTGTTACAGAAATTTTACACACACCCCGAAAAATCTTAATCAGTTAATCGAAAAATCAGTTATTAAATTATCTGTGTTTTTAGAGTGACAGCCGTCCCAATGTGAAGTATTTCTCTAACACCTGTATCTTTGAAAGGAAATTAAATCAGTTTATATAAATCGATTTTTAATAGATTTGTTCGCCTCTAAATGGATTTGTGTGTATGAGTGTCTACATCAAGTTTTCAGGAATAATTTTATGGAGTCATTTCAACTTTTATGAAAATGAGATGTATTGTTTAATTACAGAGACAATCAAAAGTATTGGGAAAAAATAGTTTCAAGAGAATTTTAATAATGTTACATTCTTTCGAACGTAATAAAATAGATGTGCAGAGCTATGAAGTATATGGATCATTTTCAAAAAACTTGTACATTTGGGAAATTTTTCACACAAAAAATTTTTTTTTAATGCAACTTTTAAAAATATTAGATGATACTAAAACATTTCTTGTATATAAAACTGAAGACAGAAGTTCACTTTTTGATTTAGAACGTCAAATAAAAAATAAAGTATGAACTTGCAACAGTAAAATGTTCCCCTCTGTTACCAACAGTCAAAATTTTTTATTAAAAAAAATAAAACACCTAAAACAGTAAATATCACATTTCCTTTAATTACATGATTGCTACTTTCAGAAAATTCTAACTGTTGTTTTGTTATGATTATTTTTATTTTTGTAAAATACAAAGGATTTCCTCTCTGTTACTTTTTTGGAAAAATCATAAGTTTTAATTAAATGTGCATTCACATTTTTTCAGTTAAATTATAAAAAAATATTACATAAATTAAATATTAGTTAAAGTTACACAATTAATTATTTAAAATGATGATTGATAAATTTTTTAGTGAAATAAATCAACTTAAATTGACGGTAACAGAGTGGAAAAAAAGTAACCGAAGGGAACTCTGATTGATAGTGGAGTGATATTTGATGTGGCATATTTTTTTATAAGTTTATATCATGTATTGTATACGATCTTAATGTTTAAAACATATCCAGATAGAATTTAAGATTTTTACAAAAATTACTGTTGGAAATTAGTGGTATTTGGCGGGCATCCTCTTTTGTAAATTTATATCATGTGCTATGACAAACACACTGCTTAGTTTAAAAAAAAAATCTCATCATATATTAGTCGAAGTAGTGGTGCTTTAAAGCAAGAACTTAAGATTTTTGCAAAAAATACTATTAAAAAATAGTGGGATTAGACCAGGCAATTTTTTTATATAACTTTTTATTATGTGCTATAAGCTATCATTAAGTTTCAATGTTTCCAACAGATCATGGCAGAATTTAACATATTTGCAAAAAAAAAAAACTATTATTCGAAAATACTGGTATTTCACATGGCATTGTTTTTATTAGGATGAGCGAAGCGAATCCTCTACTAGGCCACTCAAATTACATTTTGTCGTACGCCTTACAAAAAAACTATTCAGTATTTTGATTTGAAATTAAACACAAAAATAAATTATGATCTGTAGATTTGCACAATATAATTTTTTTTACAGTAAAACGTTAAAAAATTTATTATTTTAATTAATTTATTTTACATGCATTTCCAATACGGACGCATTTTAGCAAATAAAAAAAAATGAAACGTGTATATTTTCAGAAAAAAATATAAATCATGGAGTAAATAATTATAGATAGAATCGATTAATTTAATAAATAAAATATGTTTTCATTATTCAGCAAAATCGTTTGCACAGATGACACTTAAACATTTTAAAAAAATTGTATTGTGGATATTTTTTTTCTTTGTAAAGTAGCAACAAAAGAATTTTAAACAAATAAAATTAATTGTTAAATTTGTTATATAAATAAAAAATTAAAAGAATTGAAGCGTGAAGTTGTTGCCTCGATTCAAGCTCTTTATAAGTATACTAAAGCAAAGTTGGCCGATTCAGAAACGACAAATTGACTTTAACCATTTCTTACTTTATCATTTAGATCTAAAGTACGTTCTTATTTGTGGACCGAAAAAGGTTTAGTGAACAAGACTTTAGACTTTGTTGCACGTAATAAAGAAAATCACAAGCCACCAGACCAGATATCGCGAATAATCATGGACAAATTGGAATACTACAATAATTTAACTTATAAGAATTGGTGCGTACCAATTCTCCCAATAATTAAATTCTGGAAAACTGGAAGCATAAATTGCTCAAGGAAAGAATTTCTTCTGCAGTTAGCTTTTGCTGTTACAATTCATAAATTGCAAGGTTTAACATTAGATGAAGCAGTTGTAGATATTGAGGATATATAGACACCAGTTGGCTTAAAAACGTACGCAACGTTGTCGAGAGTGAAAATCCTTCAAAATTAAGCATTCAGTAGAAATTTTCCTTACGAAAAATTCTACAATATCAAAAATTCTGATACGCTAACATGTATAAAAACGAAGAAATTTGAAAAAAAAAAAGTTTCACTGTTAAAAATTCATAGTATCAACGAGAGCAGATTTCAAATGTTTTTCCAGAAAATAGGATTTTAACGAAATAACTTTCTTCAAGCTCTCTTCAAATATATTATTCTAAAATAGCTATCAAAGATTATTTGATGTTAATTACAAAGATTGAAAACATGCATATTTCAAACAACTTTAAAAAGCACCAGTGGTTACTGGAAATTGTAAAAACATCTTTAAAGAGCTTTTAGTTGAAAATTTAAAAATATTTTGTAAAAGTTTGCTTTGAAAATATTTTATTATGCCAGTCTTACATCATAAATAAAAAATTAAAATGCGCCAAAACATAAAATAACGTTTTTGTTTAATAAAGATGCAAAAATAATATTAAAAAATATTTTTACTTTCAAATATCTGTTTTATAAAATAATGCTTCGCGAATCCAAACAAAGCATGGCTTTTGCTAGTAAATTTTTATCATATGTTATAATCTGTGTTTCAATTTATAACAGCTCGCCTTAGATTTTCAAATTTTAACAAATTCGCGTGCCAACTGGATGACGCTTTAACCCAAGAAATAACGATTTTTACAAAAATTACTATTTGAAAATAGTAGTATTTGACGCGGTGTATCTTTTTTATAAATTCTTTTCTACTTAAATAATGATCTTTTCTCATTTAATACATTTTTATCATGTGTTATAAGATAGCCTAAAATTTGAAAGAGACCAAGCAAGAATTAAAGGCTTTTGCAAAAATTAATATTCGAAAATAATGGTATTTCACGCTGCATTATTTTTTCCTAAATAAGTAGTATTGATTCATAAATGTAAATGACTACAATTAAAGAAGCATTTTGTTTGCGAAAATTAAAGCCTAATGTTTATGGCAACTAGCTCACCACAAAAACTACTATTTTATATTTAAAAAGAAAAATGCATATTTTTAATTCTGTTCTAAGAACATGAAACGAGAATGTGCAGCCTTCAAGAACAATGTTTAAATAAACTTGGTTTTTTTAGAAGTTTCTTACTCTGTTACACTTTGTTCCATTCTGTTACCATAAGCATGGTAACAGAGGGGAATGGTAACAGAGGGGGAAAAAACTACAAATAATTTTATCAGCACAAAGTTAATTAAAAACAAGAAAAACTAAGCCTATTTATTTGAGACGCACCATTTGATCTTATGATTAAAATTTTATAAAAGTATTAAAAAAATAAATTTCACATAAATAAGCTGGTAACAGAGGGGAAACTGAATAAAACATCCTTATCTTGTAAATGCTTTAGTTCAAAACCACGGTGAAAATAACTTAATAATTTAAAAAATGGTGGCCTCATCTAAAAATAGACTGTTCAAAGAACTGCAGAACCTTGTGTTGAACACTTAGTACTAATAATTTATTACAATAAATATGGTAACAGAGTGGAAGTAACAGAGGGGAAAAAATCTGGGGACAAAAATAAATTGTTCCATTTTTATAAAAAAAAACAAGTTTTTAAAAATATATTATATGGTCTATGCTACAGATAAGACATAAAACAATTGTCACAACTGAAAAAATTAACATTTTTGACAATTGATTTATAATTTTATAGCAGTTGAAAAAGTAAAAAAGGAAGAGGGGACATAGCATTTTAGCTATAGCTGACACATTGAAACCATAACTACACTAATATTATTTTTAATTTCTGATAATATTTAGCCCACATTTACCGTAATTTCGGGTGTATAAGCCGCGGATCAAACAATTCTTTTTGGACCCAGAAATCTTATTTAGTAAATGAAGATAAATATTTACGGCGATCTAACTAGTTACATTTGTCTCTTAAAAAATTCTGGGTCGAAAAAGAATTGTTTGATCTGCGGCTTATACACCCGAAATTACGGTACTCTAAACAGTCAGACAAGTAATGTAAATGCTTAAATTTTATTTTTAAAACTCTGTTTTAGTTATTAAAAATTCTTAAAGTTGGGGGACATAGAATGTGCAAGTTTTTTGAAAATGACCCATATACTAAAATATACATTCTGTACAATCTGTGGTGTAAAATTGTTTGTTATTAATTTAAATGACCACACAAAAGAATTCCATTACATAACGGTATACGGGGGAACATTGTTTGGGCACGTTTTAATTATATTATACAATTTCACTTTATATGAAATTTATATACGTTGCCGAGGTTTATTACAAGTTACTTCCTGTATAATAGAAAGCAGATAGTATTTACAGGGACACACAAAAGTCTACTATACTGCATCCGAAGTATTGTGTTCTTATTTCATGAAGATCTGAATATTTTTAAAACATCGTTATAGTACGAACGCACCTCATTCATTACACTTGATGTGAAATTTTCGGCTTGTTTTATTTTTTAAAGATTTGAAATTTAAAAATATATTAAGAAGTGAAATTGGTTGGTTGGTTGGTTATATAGGGTTTTATGGCGCAAAATGAAGTGAAATTGGAGAATTCATATTTTATCTTCAAGCATCATAAGAGAGCTAAGCTTCAATATCTAAAATGGTATATTTAAAAAATCACGACATATTTTCGATTCACGTATTTATTTCAAAGGCATCAAAATATTTTCTTTAATGAAATTTATATTTATCAAAATATTTTGAATATGTTTTAAACATTCTATTTCAAGTAGGATTTTGCACCGTTAGAAATGTATTTTTTCTTTTATATGTGGCTTCAAGTGGTTTATTGAAGCGTAACAAACTTGATTCATATGATTAAGTGTACAAAAGAATCGCATAAGGATAACTTCTTAACAAAATTGGAATTAATGCTATTTTATTGATTTGTGAAAAAAAAAATATTTTTTTATCATTTCGTAAAAATTGAGATCAAAAATATGAATTTTAAAAATTACAAATAATTTATTTTATACAAAATTCTAACAGCAGTAAAAATTTTTCATAAGTTCATTATCTTGTTTCGTTCTGTTTTCCATTTTTTATTGTTACATGAGGTTGTAAAATGTTTAATATAAATTGATGTAATCGAGGATTAATTTTATAGCCATAACTAATCAACCAAAAACCATAAAATGCATGTTTTAAATACTGTTTTTGAAGGAAGGCACTTCATATTAGACTATTTACTTAGTTATACCGTGTTAAAGATTTAAATTCCATATTTATAAAAACATAAATCTTACCATCTGAAACTTTATTAACTCTTATTATATCAATGCCTTAAAATTAAAACTTAGAAATTAAAAATATTTAAATACTTACAAAACATTAGTATAACAATATAAAGCAGAAACGTAATATATAATGTTGTTACTTTTCTTTATATAATATTCTATCTGAAAATTAATCCATTTCTAGAAACAAATATGTATTTATAATATTGTTTTAAATAATTTATTTCAATATTCTTCCTTAGTTTTATATTTTATTTTTCAGAGATTTGAAACCCCAAAATTTATTAATAAGTGAAATAGGAGAGCTCAAACTTGCAGATTTCGGTAAGTAAGACGATTATAGCAGTCATGGTCATTTATCTTAGACTGAGAGGTGGCAGCACAAGCAGTCACTTGATCGAGTTCACGGATGAAAACCTAAGATTAGTTAAATCTCGATTCTCTTATTAAAAGGCAATCGGTGTGCACGAAAAATATTTGGTAACTTCATCCCTAAAGAACCAATTTTAGTGGTTGACTCATAAGTTTACCATTAAGTTTACCCTCCCAGTCCTCCATGTTTTCATACTTTTGGATGCAGTTAAGCGCAATGGTAAACCTACCAGTCAACCGTTAAAATCAGATTTTTAGGTGTTTTCCCCAAGATATGACTTGGCAGACTAGTTCTCTTTTAATATGCTAATCAACCACTAAAATCGTATTTGAAGGCGGTTAACATTAAAATATGGCTTACAGATTAGTTGCATTTTGATAAGCTAATCGAATTCTGTTCCAAGACTACTACATAAACCTTACGAGTCAGCCGCTAAAATCGGGTTTTTAGGTGTTCTCCACCAACATATGACTTGGCAGACCGATATCGTTACAATATGCGAATCGAAATTTAACTTATCCTAGATTTATTCGATTTATTCTTGATTTTGATGATTGTCTGTTTTGCTGCCACCCGGCCTATTTTTTTAAATAAATTTCAGCACTATATTAATTTTAAATAATTTTCAAAGATTGCAGCACTATATTAATAATAACAGAAACCTGTGTACTCACACATTTATATGAATAACGGGGCAAGTATCAAAGTAACCTGCGATAAATAACTGGAACTGAAGTATAATAACAGAAGTCTGCGGAGTAGTTATTTTTTCTACAATATTTTATATCTGTTCTCAAATTCAAATGAGCTAGTTTCTGATGCATTTCTCAAGCATGTTTGTTCAAAAACACATGAAATTATTTGGAGATTTAATTCAAAAACTATGTAATTGAATGGTGTTTTCCCTGTTTGTGTAAAGACAGAAGATTTTACAGAAAATAATGTCAAAGCTGGAGTTTTGAACTGAATTTTGCAGCGCAACAGCACAGGGAAAAGAGAAAAACTTGTTGTTAGATGACATCAACAGCTTATATCTTAGTCAGTAACTTATTTCTCAAAATTGGCAAACACCTTTCGTACCTAAAATGTTTCATATATTCAGGCCTGACAATTTCATGCCTTTACGTTTAAAATTTTCAGAAATTGCGTCAGAAACTTTCTCGCTTTTGAGAAGAGAATTTGAGAACCACCTTAAATATTTCTAATGTTTTTTTCATATGCTCAGTTCATAAATGTTGAGAATTTCTCAATATAACTTAAAGTTTTCCAACAAAATTAGGATGAAGATGTAATAATACTAATTAAATGATCTAGCAGAGCCACAAAATAAAACTCCTGTATAATGTCTATCTTTACCTCGAAACTTTTTTCAAGATATGTTCTCTTGTGCAGCATTTACATCCAATATGGCAATCAGCAGTATTTCTGAGTAAAAAAGTGTTCGAACTGTGATTTTGAACGAGGGATTTTTTACTTAAAATCCTCAGAACCCATGGTATATGTGTATATATATATATATATATATATATATAGCATATATATAGGGCTTTGAATAAGTGTATAAATTAAACAACCTCCACTTTCGGAAGAGGAGGGAATTTTGTTGTTCTTTTTGGTTGTCTTGTTCAGAAAGTTGAGTTCATTGTTTTTAATGTTATTGCACCCTCTTTACATAATTCTCACATTTTTAGGTAAAATCATACATATATACATACATATATATGTGTGTGTGTGTTACTTTAGCTATGAATTCATTTTAACAGACTGATAAGAAAGCGAAGCAAGTCAAAATTCATTTTTTGAGCATAAAAATTTATGATATATGGGGATTCAATAAGTACTTGTTTTAATAAATTTTTGAATTTTTTATTATATTTTATTGTTTGCATCTCAAAAACAATGAAAAAATGAAAAAATTATATATTTAATATTTTTTTATTACTAATGATACCTTAACACTCAGAAAAATTATTTACTTCCTCATTTTTGGACATTTTGTACAATTTTACTGCAAGCCATTTTGAAGTATTACGTATCTCGCTAAAAAATCGCTATAAACTAAATAAAAAAATTCTTCTCTTTAAAAGTTAGGTTTAAAAACTAGGTTCATTTCACAGCTTCAAAAAAATTTCCTCTAAGATAAATTGCAAGTTACTTTATGGTGCTGAAAAGTAATTGAAAAAGTAATTTGAAGACGAGTTTAACTGACATAGTGCAAAAGGATGTTTTATGTTTAATTTCCAAAAAATTGTTTTTTAAATTAAAAGCATTAATAGTATGTCAATTAATCATCTTTATTGAATAGAAAAGGCCATTCTTTAAAAATAAAGTATAATGCTTGAAATTTGGAAGCGCTTCTCAAAGAAAAGTAGTTGTTTCTTTTAACCCCGTTTAAAGTATTTAATACACTAGATGCTCTTGGCACATTAATAATACTTTAAAAAGATAAATCATTTCTCCAAAATTCGAAGATATTTTGAAAATATTTAGAATCAATAGTATTCTGCAACCTTATTCTTATTGCAAGGAAATTACCTTACAAATCATCTATGCCAAATTTAATACATTTTTTAACATAATAAAATATTTTTAAATGACCACAACCAAAAATCCAATACAATGTAAATCCTTTTTTATGCTTATAGTAATTCAAAATGTTTTTCCATTTATTAATCTAATAACGAAATCCGTATGACTATTCGAACAGTGTGCTTTAGAAATCAATGACAATTACTTCACCCATTGGCTAAGTTGGATTTGATCGATTTTTAGGTAGATTTCGTATGAAATACTACCTATTGCATTGCCTCCCATGTTGGAATTTCTGAAAAAATTTTGCGGATCTACACGAATCATGACTCCTAGACCCCAAAACTACCATCAGTAAAAAAGTTTATATATATATATATATATATATATATATACATATATATATATATATATATATATATATATATATATATATATATATATATATATATATCGGTGTATATCACTTTCTTCTAGACACGATAACTTCCATAATTATGCTCAAATCTTCATCAAACTTTTACATAAAATCAAGGGGCATAAAATCTCGGTTAAGTTCGTTAATGGGCAAAATCGGACCAAGGGGGTGGAAGATAGGAGGGTTTTTGTGAAAACAGAAAAAACGCGATAACTTTTTAATTAAAATAGATATTGAATCGGTTTAAAGTTTATATTACTTCTAAAAAATGAGGAAAAAGTTTATGCGTGACAGATTTTTGATAAAGTTAAAAATGGGCTCAAGGGGCGAAAAAAACATGGGTTTTGGGAGAAAAAAATTCATAACTTCGTCAATTCTCAAGATATCAAATCCAACTAAATTTTATATAAATGTACTCAATCTTATCTAAAACTTTTGTATTTACAAGTTTTTGATAGGACCAATTTTTACCGATGAAAAAAGTTAAAAACAAAAAGAAAAAGGGGGGAGGAAAAAGAAAAAAAACCCATAACTTACTCAATTCTTAAGCAATTAAATCTAATTAAATTTATTTTACATCTTCACAATAATATCTACAACTTTTATATTGACAAGTTTTTCATAGAACCAATTCTTATAGCAAAAATAAATTAAACAAAAAAAGGAGTTGGAGAAAAAACCTCAAATCCAAACTGCTTATATTCTGACTCATTTTAAAATTCATTTTTGATTTTAAACGCATCCAAATGACAGATCCTCTTATTTAGCAACTATATAATGCGACGTATTAATTTTTTGATAAAGGCAGAATATATTTTTAAAAAGGCTGCCAAAAAAGGTATTTTGAACAGATTTCCCGAAGTTTTCATCATTAAAAAATTCATTAAGTATAACAAATTGCGTTTTTTATGCGTCATTTTTAAATTCATTTTTGTTCTCAAACCCATTCAATTTACAGGTCCTATTATTTAGGAACTATATAACTTGACGTATTGGCCAGTTTTTTGATAAAGGCAGAATATATTTTTTAAAAGGCTGCCAAAAAGGGTATTTTGAACAGAATTTCTCGAAGTTATCGTGATTAAAATTTGAGGAAATTTAAGAAATTGCGTTTTTACCGAGTCATTTTTAAATCTTTTTTTGTTCTCAAACGCATCCAATTTACAGGTTCTCTTATTTAGGAACTATATAATGTGACGGAGTGGCCAGTTTTTTGATAAAGGCAGAATATATTTCAAAAAAGGCTGCTAAAATGGGCACTTCGCACAAAATTTCCCAAAGCGAGATGATTAATGAACTGTGGGTATTCAAATAACAAATTGGTTATTTTATGACTCATTTTTAAATCCAATTTTGCTCTGACACGCATTCAATTGACAGTTTTTTGTTACTTAGGAACTATATAATGTGCGTATTCGTCGATTTTTTGATAAAGGGTGAATATATATATTTTAAAAGCTGTTAAATTAGGCACTTCGCAAAAAAATTTCCCAAAGCGATCATGATAAAAGAATTGAGGTTGTATTCAAATAACAAATTGTTTATTTTATGACTCATTTTTAAATTCAATTTTGCTCTCAAATGCATTCAATTGACAGTTATTTATTATTTAGGAACTGTGTAATGTGCCGTATTGGTCAGATTTTTGATAAAGGCTAAATATATATTTTAAAAAATCTGTCAAAGTGGGCACTTCGCACAAAATTTCTCAAAGCGATCTTGATTAAAGAATTGTGGATGTATTAAAATAATAAATTGGTTATTTTATGACTCATTTTTAAATTCAATTTTGCTGTCAAACGAATTTAATTAACAGTTTTCTGTTATTTAGGAACTATATAATGAGCATATTGGTCAATTTTTTAAATAAAGTAAGAATATAATTCAAAATATATTGCCAAAATGGGCATTTAAGTAAAGATAGGCATTTTTTTTTTTTTTTTTTTTTTTTTTTTTTTTTTTGATGAAAATTTTTCGAAATCTACCTCCGCCTATAGGCCATGCCGAAAGGGATTTTTTGTTATATTATAAATAGAAAGATAGATTTTTGTGACGGGCTGTCGATTTTATTTCTGCGTTTCCTATTGTTTCGTAACTATTATTATTTAATTAAACTTCATTCATAGATATTGAAATTCTTTGACTTTACGTAATGAGCTTCTGTGAAAACTATTTAACAACTTATCATTGTAGTTATAATTGTATGTATGTTTAAAAAATAAATTATCTAAGTTTATTCGATAACGGTGTTACAATAAAAAAGTATTTCTACAGTTATTTAAAAATAAACAATAGCGTAATTAAACACTTTCCAACAGATTTGAAAAGTGTTTATGAATTTGGTTTGTCTGTCTTTCTATCCACGCTCTTATTCGATTAAATGGACTCAGATTTTACTATAATTAATTATGAAAATCATTATTACCATGACATGACTTTACATGACATGACATGACATGAGTTCGACACTGAATAGAGTGTGTAAACTTAGCAGTGCATTTACAGTTGTACTAAAAAAAATTCAGTTATATTTTGGTCATAGGGAAAAATCGTTTGTAGAGTACTTTAGTCAGATTATATTATTTCAAATGTATTGAAATTTATATAAATCGCTTAATTTCTCTGCAAGATAATTGCTATGGAATAGGAATTCGTAGCATTTATCGTTTATTTACATGGAAACGCAAAAGAAATTGCTAACAGAACTGTCTTTGAACAAAAAATTTTATCAAAAATGCGTTTTCAATTTCGGTATGCACTTTAAAATTTAACTCTTTTTTTTTTCCACACAATCTATACCTTGTATACAGGGCTGCACAACAGAATTCACGTTCCATTCTCCTCATAGCAAAATTTCTGAAGGAGACTTTTCAACTGTGCTATGTGTTTCCTAGCTGAATTAAATTTTTGCATGCATGTAGTTTACAGATACAAATCTGTACAGCGTATACAAGGCTGCTCAAATAATTCGGATAATTTTCCGACTGTAGATTGGAATTAATAAAATTAAGTTTTTGAATGTTGTATATATTTCTAAATGATTCAATTGGCCATTCTGTTTCAGATTATTAAAACCATGAATTTTTGTTACATTATCCTGATTGTGTTGGAAAGTATTTCATAAGCATGATTTTGTTTTTCTTGTTTTAAAATGAAATTATTATTAACCCATCACCTGCCACTGATGCGTTTTTGCAACATAAATATATATTTCTTAAATTAACTATTAAATAACCACTGTTTTTAAGTTAAAATTCTCCCTCATTTACAAACGTAAATTTTTATCATAAAATAAAGTAAAGATTAGAGATAATTTTCCAAAATGTGTGGTGCTAAATGCTTTTTCACCAAAATGGTTGAAAATTCATTTCTTTACATTTTCAGCAGTTAATAGGTTGATAGCAAAGAAATGTCTTTGAAAATGACAGTCCGTGTATTATTTAATGTAAGTTTTATAATTTATATTCTTGTAATTATTATCTATAACTCTTTCTTTTTTAAGAGGCTCCTTCAGTCGGTATTACTTGATTATCCCATCGAAAAAAACTATCGCTAAACTATAATATTAAATGCCAATAATGGATTATCATAAATGTCACTTTTAATTGACATAAAACACATTATACGTGTTTGTTATGTCATCAAATGATTCTTAATTCGACAATTTATTTGCATTTTTATTGATGTTTTACTAATTTATTTGTTCTTTCATTATTTAAAATAAAAATTGTATATTTGTATAATTTGAAGAATAGTTTATCAATTTGTATTGGATACAAATATTACAATGATTTGACGAAATTGGTCAGTGCATCAATCCAGTCAAACGAAACGGCCTGTTCGCTAATGCTAATCCTATGAAAGACATTTATAAAGATATCTCGATTGCGTTTCAATATTTTTTAAATATTTTTTTGCATTGGATGGTTGATATCGATCTGTACGAAGGTCGTTTGTACTTTTTAGATTTTATTTGTAGGTATTTTTGGTGAGGACAGTTTTATTTTCGGAACCGATTTCGAAAGTAAAAAACATTATCATTAACCTCTTTAGACCTGAGAATAAAATAACTCCGCAAATAGATATTTATTGCTTTTGCATAATCGAAATGACACCATAGATGACAGAAAGAGCCATTTTTATGAAATCAGTACTTTAGGGGACTGGTAATTTAAGTTTAAAAATATGGATATAAAAATACTAATCCCATTAAAACATCAGTTTAACTATCCTTAATATAAATTTACGCAATAACAAAATTAAGATCTTTAAACAAGTAAATGATCAGCAAATCCTCAAAATTTTTTATTGTAAAGCATTTAAGTTAAATAATCATAAATATTTCCTACTTTCTTGGCCACAATGACTTGAAGGTATTTTCGAAACTCGGATGGAAATAATATTTGTTTTATGAGGTAATATTCATCAGTGCTGACATTTATTGATTTTGTTTTAAAGCAAAAAACATTCAGCTGTAAAGTAAAAATGCAAAAAAATCGAACAGTTTTGTTTTTATGAGGTACAGAGTGGAGGTACACATTTGTGTACCTCAGGTCTGAATAGGTTAAAAAAAACTTCAATTAAAATCAAAAAGATAAACAACGACATGCAAACAGATCAACCTCAGCTATCCAACGAAAAAAAAAATCATTTAAAAATATTGAAATGCAAACGAAATATCTTTAAACATTTTTTCCATAGGATTAGAATTGGCGAACGGATTGTTTCGTGTGACTGAAATAGCTCCCTAACGTTTGTGTTGCTGCTCACAATTTGTTTATTTTTCAGTTAAATATTTTCATATTAATATTTTCTTTTTTATAAAACTCAGGTCTCGCCCGAGCCAAGTCCGTCCCAAGCCGTACATTCTCCCACGAAGTAGTCACGTTATGGTACCGGCCGCCAGACGTTCTCCTAGGATCTTGCAACTATTCCACCTCCCTTGACATCTGGTATGTATCTCAAAATAGATTCGTTATGTAATTACTAAGTTTTTACGTGAACAATAAAATAGATAAATATTATTTATGTTCACAGCAACGCTCATGTAGACAAAAAGATTAAAAGGCGAAAAAAACATGATGAAAAATTACTTTCATCCCCCTTTTTGCTGTTTAAAATTCCCCCAATGTTTCAATGTTCTAATTTTTTTTTTAGGTGTGTTCGTAATTATAGACAGTACCAGCAAAAAAATAAATAAATAATAAAAAATAAATAAAATTGGACAGTCATTGAACAATTTTTTTTAAAAAAATCCTATTTTCAAACTACTACCAGAAATTTTAAAAAAGAAGAATACTGAGTCATCTCAATCTGCTTGGGTCAACACTCCACCTGACCACCAGCCGATAGAAATTCTCTCCCGTCGTCTGTTCTATTTAATTCTTTATCTACTGACAGTACTCATAAGTACCATTAAAATAACTTATTATAAAATTCTTTTAATACGTCAGTTTGTTGCAATACTGTTTAGAATGAGTTACAGATACATTACTTTATCTTGTTGTAAAAGCCTTACTGGTTACATAAAACAAAAATATTTTTAAAAGGGTGATTTATTTTGCCTTTGTATCTTTTCAGCTTTTTTGGTGCTGAGGGAAGGGGTGGGGATTTTTTAATTCGAAAATATTTCTATATTTACATCGTAAGAATATCATATTTCTACATTTTATAATTCTGCAAAATACTAAGAAAATAATTAAAAATAAAAGATTTCATTGGTATTATAAAAATTACACAAAATCCCTGTAAATTCAAATTAAATTAATCCTTCTAAATCCTTCAATCCTTCTAAAATCCTTCAAATATTTATTAAATGATTATGTAAATCTTTTAATTTTGTTTAAACAATTTGCGTAAACGGCTTTAGAATATAAAATTTTCATGAATTCATAATGCGGTAGATAAAGGTTTAAGGCAGAAAAAACTAAAATAAAAGGTACCGAACATTAAAATTGTGGTTAAAATGTCAAGATTTTTTTTTTTTTTTTTTTTTTTTTTCTGTATTGTAAATACTTAGCACATACAATCGTCGTCGGATTCATCCGTCTGCCCGCATATAATAGCACAAAAACTACCATATTTTGAAATTTAATATCCATAATCATTTTAGAACTTTCTAGAGTCATTGGAAATTTTCATTTCAACTACCCAACCGAATAATTTTAAATTTAATGCATAATCATTTTAGAATTTCTTAGAGTCATTTTAAATTTTATGCAAATCAAATCGAAGCTTAAAAAGATATTAATAAAAATATCTTTTTTTTTTCTATAAAACTTTCCTTCATTCTATATCCTACCATGCATTATGAATTCAATATTCCATGACAGGTAATGATTCTAGGTTGCCATGATGATGGCGTCCTATTTAATGGGGAGTGATAATATTTCGATATTTCTGAATTCAACATGTATGTGATCGTCGTAAAATTTGTATTCATGCATTTTCGCATAAGAGTAGATCAGAGTATTTATTAAACTATCTATAGTATGAGCATATCTTATTTGCCGCGTTTGAAGTACAATACCCGTTTTGTCACTCCTACTCTACACCTTTTGTCACTCCTTTAAGAAGAGAATTCAGATTTTTTTTTATATTAATTTCCTGACGACATATTTTGAATATAAAAATGCCCCAAATGCCCATATATTTAATATACGGAGGGGAATTTGGAAAGTGACTGACAAGCAGCCTTAACATTTCTGAATGAAGTGTGTTTTAAAGCTGTCTTTTATAACAAAAAACTGCCTTCTCTGATGTATCAGTCAAAACCAAAAGAAATATCTTGATGCGTCAATAATACTCAATAATTTATACTATAGTAATATACAATAGGGCCATTTTCACCATTCGCTTACATTTCAGAATTTTATTTTTATTTTTCAAACTTAATAATTTCTTTTAAAAAAGGAGACAGGTGTTAAATTAAATGTTTTAGGTACATGAAAAAAATTGGTTGTGCACCTTGCCCTATAATATAATATGTAAATGCTATTTAAAGCTGGCTTGTAAAGCAAATTGTCAAGTCCGTTACCATAGAAATTTACTGAAAATACTCAGCTTTAAATTTACTTTGAAGTGATTTATGTCCCTAAATTTCCAAACCTGATATTTATCAATGATACTTAAATTAAATTGAAATGAGAGACTGTTTTAACCACAAGATTTTGATCACATAGAAGTGATAAAAAAAACTTTTTCTAATAATTGCAGTATGTATTCATTTAAATTATTAATAAGGAAATTGTATATTTGTTTCTCAGTCGAATAAAAAATAAAAGTAGAATGATGAAAAAAATGATAATCATTAAAAAACCGTGCGGTAACCGACTTGACACTATGTTGAAAATGGACGTATAGTATAAATTACTGTGTATAATTTATACTGTAGTATCACTCCATATAATTTATACTATAGTATAAATTACTGTGGAAATGCCTTTATTGATAAACTGCAATATTTTTCTGTTTGAATTTCAACAAGATGTCTGACTGAAGACACGTTGTAAATAAATCTTTAATAACGGAAAATTGGTCAAAATTTGAACAAAGCTATTTTCTATGATATTAGCAAAAATATGTAAAGATTTATTCATTGACGTGGTTATTATAAGGAAATTATTTTATTATTGGGATTAATAATACCGAAATTGAAAATGTTGATTTCTATACTTCGAAGAAGTTTATTCTAACAATCTATAATATAACAAATTTTTTTAAATAGGCAGATATGATCCACACTATAGGATCCAAGTATATTTTCATAAATATGGCCTAAGTAAGAGAGAGGTAAATATGGCCAAAAAAAAAAAAAAAAAAAAAAAAAAAAATCAACAAACTGTTAGAAAAAAAAACAAATGCTTTTAATGTCTGTATTACTTTACCAGAGTTAAATGAAAGCTGGAAATTGATACAATTCAATTTTTGCTGTGTTTATTCCGAAATTTTAGCCCCTGTATTTCTTGAGGCCCTCTTCGACCACACAGTTTCTCACCCCCAAAGCACGATTCTGAATCGTATAACTATTAGTGGGTGCAAAATCTTTTCCTTACCAAATGCGTAGTATACTGCTGATCTCGCTAGAGCTAGGGTACGGAGGTGTAGCGGCGATTATCCCCTCTGCCTGAGGCACTGAAATTTCATTTTCCAAATTCAATTTCCCAGAATTATTCCGGATAGAAAATATAAGAAAAAGTATCTTACAGATTAAATCTATTTTTCCGTACACAAAAATGCAGTGCTATATAATGTTGAAAGCAATGTATATTAATTTTGTTGTTTTAAAAAGTTAAAGTAATTTTTTTGTAATTTTCCGGGATACAATTTTATTTTTTAAATATGTACTATAATATGTCTAAACATTGATAAAATAATCTAAATAAAAGTTTTTAACCTCTTTTTTTTTTCTCAATCTCTGTTCCCGTAGTCAGAACAATATTGTTATTGTTTCGCTTATGTTTCACTTTTATTTCGCTTCTCTTTTTGTCATTTACCTATGTAATTGAGAATTTATTTTAAATAGAATTTGTCTATTCATCTGTTTGTCAGTCTTTTATCTGTCTGTTGCAAGTCCGTTTCCCTGCATACTGATTTTCCTTCCTGTAAAAGCAGTTTTAGAGGCACGTGTTATAACAAAGGTCCGACAAATTCCGGGCGACTGAAAGACTTCTCTTGGCGATTAACTTTTTTATCTACTTATCAACTTTACTAATTCATTTTATCTACTATAAGTTTAAATGAATTAAGGATTTCAATCCTGAAAAATCAATTGACGAAAGATATTTCAAATCAAAGTTTCAAAGACCTTGTTAATTTGATGAGCATAATTTCATGTTGAGAATTAAATGTAAGGATAATAATTTGTCTATTTTTTTAATATTTAATTTCATAGTTTGTTGCTACTTAGTTTTTGCAATGTAAAAGTGCATTAGCATTCAAATCAATTTTAAAAAATTTCATTTGAAATTTATTTTATTTTATTTTTTAAATATTATTTTTCTTTAATTTTAATTTAAATGTTAAGATTTTTGATCAGTCTGATTTTTTTTTTCTTTTTTATTGAATAGTTAACTTGTTCCGCAAAATGACACATACTACTCAAGAATAGAATCAACACGATTATGAGTAGCCACTGTTCCATTTTTGTGCGGATATGTTGATAGTGCTTAGCGGAACAAAAGATTTGTCTTTGTTTTAAAACCCAAAAATCTTCAACCCAAATCGGAAATGGGCAAAAACAAATCCGTATTTCTATACAATTAAATTTAAAGACAGCCTGTAATTATTTCCCTAATGGTCAATTTCATTTTTTATGTAAAAAAAAAAATAATTAATTATATATGCTCAATAATGGTCAAATATAATTTTTTTTCTTTTTTCCGTTGTTGTTCTTGGTGTTTTGTTTTCGTCTGAAAAAAACACTGTTAACGTCCTCTTGAAAAATCGGGCCAACCTGATCCTGCAATATTCAATTTCCAAGAGATACTGAGTGGCAACTTTCCTTACCTTATCAGAACCTTAGTAACATACAAAAACTTCTCAACTTTTTAATTACATACAATATTATTTAAGATAAAATTCAGACAACTCGTAAAAACTTTTCACCCCCTATCAGTGGGTGAAAGGTTCTGCTCTCGAAGCTGGTAGACGGGAGATGCTGGATTTGAACCCAATCGTGCCCGTCGGTCCAGCCGTTCGGAATTTTCCGTGGTTTTCTTCAGACCTTGAGAAACCTTACGGGTTAAAAATTATGGATTAGTTTCCCTTGGAAAGATCCCCACAGAGAGCGCCCCCTACTGTAGGGCCTATATCCCTCGTGCAATCAATCGGCCGTTATAAATAACAACATAAAAACTCTTCAACTATGTCTGGAATTGCTTCAAAACATCACCACAGCGTTCGTGCATTGTCTAAACGAGAAACAATCACATAAAAACTTCCTATGTTCAACATTGTTTCTTAAATAAATCAAATATACTTTTTTTTTTTTTTTATAAAATTATGAAAATTTATTATATCATTGTAATGTACGTAAAAATATTTTTTTATTATCAGTTTCTTATCATTAATTATAATTTTTTATAAGAATTTTATTTTGGAAGGACGAAGAGACTATTAACGCTAAAAGAACGCTGTAATTAAATTCTTTCTCAGAAATGAAGCCATCTTAATTTCTAATCAGAATTTGGGATTTAGTTAGAACAAATACTTCAAAAAAATAACTTATCAATTTTTTTATTGGTCAAAATATTGCATTTCAGTAAATTTAAACACTTTACATTTCCGAAGCTTTTAAATGAAACTGGTGAATAAAAATATTTATATTTTCTTGAAAATTTATTACATCGAAAACCGTAATAAAATGGAAGCGTGCAAAATACAAATGCTGTTTAAAATATTTTTAAAACCTGTTTAAATATCAATGTTAGGTATATGGCAGCAATTTGAAATTTAAGCATCATAACACTTTTTCCGTGCGTAAAGAAAATTGTTATTTTCATTGAAAATATCTTTCATCATTAATTTACATTCGTGACCGACTTCATTCAAGAGTTATCTGTAATTGTAATTTTTTACAGCTATCTGGACTGCTAATAATTTTACTTGACACCATATGGTGTATTTTGAAACTGCTCCTGCTAAATTTTGTGTGAATATGTACGCATCTTTTGAAATGTTTAAATTCATTTAACAAAGAAAGATTAAACAAAAAATAAATTCTAGTGCGTGATTCGTTTGTTAGATATATCATAGATGGCAGCACTACCAAAGACTCTTGCATGCAGTATTGTTTTATTTCTCTTTCATAATTATGACTAATCAATTTTAGTTGTTCATTCGCAGTCTCAATCGTAGACGGTCGTGGGACTAATTAGATCTCAGGAGGAAATCGATGGAAAAAAGTATTTAAATAATCGACTTTCATAACTTTACAGAAAGAAAATATCGTCGGATTCTGCCAAACAATTTTGTCTTCATGAAAAATTTCAATACACTTCCAATTTCTATACATAATTGTTTTCTGTTTTGTGCAAATAAATAAATGAATGAAATAACATTTAAAATATGTAAAAACAATAACAGTATTTTAAACTCTAAAAATAAAGTTTTGCCATAACTGTTTAAATTCATTATTTTGAAATTAAATTCTTTATATTAACGTAATGTAAGTTAGTTTTTTTATGTCACTTATGTATTTTGCGATATATATGAGAAATTTCAGAAATAAAAATAGTAATAATTATTGATTTGAATTAAAATAAACGTGTAGTAATTATTAATTTGAATTTCAATATTGATTTCTGTTATGTGCATAGTGCTAAAAGCAACATCAGAAAAAATTTCGTTAGTATTATGCATATATTATTGTAATAAAAAAAACAGGCATTAAAATTATACATTTGTTTATTTTTTCTATTTGACTATCTTTTTTTTTTTTTTTTTTTTTTTTTGGAGGATGGGGGAGAGGAAGTAAAAATATATTATTAAAAATAATTGATGCCATGTTTGGACTGGCCTGACGATGCGCCCGTGTTCCAAAATGTCTAAGCCACACCAATATCCTTACCTTCGTTCTATATTCTGATTAGTATACTAATTTAGGGAATAATTATCGGTAATAGAGAGACAGCACTAAAGAAATATTTTTTTATTATCACAAAGAAATGAAAAATACAGTAAAATAATTTCAGGATCGAAAATTAAAGTGGGCATGCGCTTGAGAGAGAAAACATGCATCCAGCTTTACTAATCATGGCGTCTTAGGATAGATTTTTCTAATCACTTCTTTGAAAAATGTATTTTAAATGTTAATTTTAACTAAATATTTTGTTATACTTTCATTCCTTCAGTCTTGCCTCTTCCTCCTCTTTTAAAGCCGGCCCTGAATGCACTTATAATTGAAATAGGTTATAAATAAATAGGGTTTCTTATGACACGTTTATTCTGTCCGCGACACTCTAAATTAGTGATCTTTACACCTTTTTGCTAGAAATTCGTTATCCACCGCAAATTCTAACAGGTAATCTTCGCTTTATTTAATCGCATTGTTTCCGTCATTAGATGAGGTATCTTTTCTTATTATAAAATAATGGTAGATCAGTGGCCTGAGACTGAGAACAACATGTTGCAAAGCCCTACTCCAAATTGCTCCTGGCAACAATTCTCTAAAGGTGCGTTTTCACGGGCCGCTCTAACTACCTAACTTACTCAAATTACCCAAAACCTAACCTAAGGGCGTTTTCACTGGTTACGGATAAATCCTTATGCCAACCAATCAAAGGCAAGTCTTCACTGCGCAAGCGTCTACTTTAGGGCTTTAACAATCTACAGACTGATCAGCTGATATAAAATAATAAACAAATAACTTTTGTTTACGTTCGTCGTGATAATCGTAAATATTTCGTATAAAAAATAATAGAAAGTTTTGACTGTTTTTCTTACTAAAACAGCTTTAAATAATGCTCCAAAAATCATTTTTTATCAAAATTTCAAAATGAAAATACATAAAAGCACACAGTTACTATGATTAATGTATTAAAAAACACACAAGTAAATTTTCACTTATGAAAAAGTGATAAGTTACACACTTTGATCAGGTTATTTCATGTGCGCAAATGTCATAAATTTGTCGAAAATGTTGGGAAAATTGTTCAATTTGTACAAATGGCATAATAATGATTACACTAATTAATATATCTCTATCCATAATATGTCAATGAAACACATTGTGTTAGGTATTTCTTTTCAATTTGTTTAAAAATTAAACGTTATTACTAAATAAATATAAAAGTAGAAAAAAAATATTTTTAACCATTCTTTCATAAATTTAAAATATTTATAAATATCATGCCTAATTTCAAGACAGTAATTCATGATGGATCAAAAAACTTCTCTTCATTAATTAGGCATGGCTCTAATTATGAAAAATTCATCACAATGACTTGGTAGAAAGCATAAACTGCTGAATTTATTAAAGAAATTATTTTTTCTTTCTTTTTTTCTGATATAACAACAGAAAAGGTAAAAAACTAAAAACCAGTTTTTAAACTATGAATTCAGAATTTTTAAATTATTTTTTCAAAGTTTAATAGAATTTACTTAATGCTAAATTATTAGTTGATAAAAACAGATACAAAAATTATTTCTTTATTTTTGTAAATAAAAATTATTTCATCATTTTTATTTATGTTTCATTTCTTGCCTTCAAATTATTTAAAATATTTTGTTGTTACAGTTTTACTGCCAGTTGGCATATTTTAATGGCACAATTTGATGTATAATTAACTCCGCTTGTTGTTATTGTAACCTTAAGAAATATTTGCTTTTTAACAAGTGGTTAACAGAAAATGTTTTAAAATTCACTTATTACTTAACCACTTAACCGGCGATGAGTATGGGGAAACAGTGCTTTAACCCCCAACTTATCTCGAGGCAGCCGTTGAAGTGGTTAAAATAAATTCCTAAAAAAAGAATTGCTGAGAGAAGCACACAGGTGTAGATTTTTTTTTTTTTTTGGCATGTTCTTAGAACAGCCAAGGCACTTGATTTTGGCGATTTTTTTAACATGCGGCAAGCACCCATGAGTGCCAACGGAGTTTTCAGCAACTTTGAAATTCTCCCCAATCACAATGCGCATGTTTTGGCAGACAGTTAGCGATATGCACAGCTTCAGAGATGACTGCTTTAATAAAATAAACTTTTACAAATAATTTACAACTAGTTAACTTCTTTTACCGCAAATTTTTGCTATGCAAACAGTTTTCTCGATGTTTTTCAATTTTTTAAAATTTGCAGATCTCCATTTTCTGATTTTAAGAATTTTTTTCATGTTAAATATACAGAACTTTATATACACCAGTTTCTAAAACAAAAAAAATACAATAACCATCAAATAAAATCAATTAAAATTCACCTACCTTTGCTTCTTCATTAACATTAAAAATCTTATAAAAAGAATCTTTTATTTATTCTACTTATTACTTTTGTTCAAGAAAAGAAATCACATGTTCCAAACTAAAAATCTAGCAAACAAACAAAAAAATTCCTTCAGCTTACAGATATCACATGTGGCAAATGATTCAGTACTTAAAAAATTTGAAGCTTTTCTCGAAACAAGCTAAAATCAATACCTTGTTTTCATCTAACGTCCAGTATTCTCGTGGAATTTGCGAATAAAGAGATAGTAAAACAACAATAAACAATCAGAATTCGGCATTTTTACAAAGCTTTCCATTTTCTAAGTGATAAAATTTTCTGACAGGTCAATCTTGTTTTGCCAACAACACAAATTCTATCTAGATCCCGGCCATGAAAACTACTTTTGTTCCTTTAAAAAAGTCAGTATAAAAGAACCATGTATATTATTAATTTTATATATTTTATTTGTATATAGCAAGATAAGTAGTTTCTTTACATCTAATTAATAATATAAATATTTTCTTACATATAAGAAAATGGTGAATAGGTTGTCAGAAAATTATAGGTGTAATTAAAACTATTTTCTGTGATGTGCACAGCCCCCCCCCCCCCCCCCAAGTTCTTTAGGTGCATTCAATGTCATTTTATTTGCTTCACCCTACAAAAAACTGGTATGTCAGTCGTCTTTTCTTTTCCAAGCATTTTGTGGTTATCAATGAAAGAGATGGAGATTTATGTGTCAACAATATCAATAAAAAGTCATAAAATATGAAATGGACCACCTGGCCACATAAAAGCTTTCAATGTCAAGAGTTTTGTTAGGAGCTTTAAGATCCAAACTGATTATCTTTCTTGATCATGAAACTTTTCATGTTTTACAACTTTTGTCAGATGTCTAGAAGTCACACTATACCAGTGAACTTTGATGACATATCCATCTCCACTTCTTTCTTTTTTTGATGACCCCGGTAGCAGAAAGTTCGAGACGGGAGACGTGCGTCGCAGATTTTATTTTCCCTTCTTTATATTATGTTTAGATCTTTGTTATTTATCACAAAATTAAGATATTTATTATTTATAAAAATGAGTAAAATGCATAGAGACATTAAAAGTAAGCCATTAATTAATTAATGGCTCATTTGTAAGATTTTACCTGCAGATTATTTTCTGTCTGTCGCAGACATTCGGTGAATTTTCTGCTACTGGGCATGATGACTGCAGATCACTTGTAAAAGAAAGACCAGTTGAAATTCATATAGTGTTTTTTGGATGAGCAAATAAAATTAACTCCATACTGTTTAAAAACCCACATAATAATTTTTTTAACTTTCTTTTCCAAACTTTTTGTGGTCATTAACAAAACAAATAAATGGAAATTAATTTGTTGACAAAAACATCCTGATCACTTCTGATCTCCTGATATCTTATGAAAATCATAAAACGGTAAAGAAATTTCCATACCACATCAATTGTTACAGTGAAAAGAAAAGTAGTCGGGATCCAAACAGACTAGTTTTCTTTTTTGTTGTCATGTAAAGAACTGAACAGCATAACACACTCACAACAAAAGCTTGGTGCATGACCATAAAATATTTTTATGCGAAGGTTACTCTACGATCAAACACTTTTCATTTTCCCCTTTATTTAACCCATTAAATGGCTTAATTGGGGTTTTCCATAGCTTAACTTTCAGAAACAATGGCTGATTTAACACAAAATCAATATTAAAATTAACTTTTTGAAGTGAATAAGATAAATAAATATGTAAATTTGTCAAATAAATAATTTCATACCAATACCCTTTATAAATACTATTTTATGAATTGTTAAATATGAATTGAATATTTTGCACCGTTTAAAGGATTAAAATTCACTGCATTCATCAATACTGAAATATTTCTATAATTATGCAATAAAATCTCAAATGTTTACATGAATAAAATTCTTAAAATTACATTACTTTTAAATTGTGATGGTGAGATATTGTTGAAACAAGTTGACACATTGTTAAAAATAGTGTCAAATTTTCAAAAAATATATCAAAAAAAATATATTTTTTTTAATTCAATCCTTAAATTTTAATAATAGAGGAAAGTGAGGAAGAATGGGATACTTTTTTACAAACATAAGAAAATCAACTTTGTTTGTCAAAAAAAAAAAAAAAAAAAAAAAAAAAATTCAATACAAAATGAAACATTTTCTAATATCTTTGAACAATATAAAAACATAATTTGCAGAAACAATTTTTTAATTAAAGAAAAGTTTCAAAATATCTCCCATACCTTTCTAATAGAGAAAAAAATGCATGGCATGGGACAGCTATAAAACAATACAATACGAAACAAATAATGCCTAGGTATACAGTCTAATTTTGAATTTATCGTTTACTTTAATACAACTGTAAGCTAATGCAGATCAAAAACTTTTACAACTGAAAATTGTGCTGACATTAGTTCATCTAGTGTGTAATTGATGAAATACTTAGAATACACAAGGATAAAATCCTACAGCCCCACTTTCCCCTACATATTGTTGTAAAATTATGCTGAATTCTACAGTTGTAGTATGCTATTTTAAAATTTGATTATCTCTAACAGAATTCAGTATGAAAGAGATTTGATTAAAGAGAACATGCATAGAAAATACATTTATCTAAAATAATTTTTACACAAACTAAATAAAGTTAAGTTTTATTTTCTTTTTCAATGAAAAAAAATGATAAAAACAAAATATTTGTTAAAATTATTTCTATCACATTTAAAAGGTATTTATAGGTATACACCTATTGGTCATTTTGGCCGAATACTGAATATTCGACATACAAACACAAAATATTTAACTGGCTAAATATTCCAGTATTAAAGAGTTTAAATATATATTTATATATTAAATCTTAAAGCAATATTATTTCATATTTAGCACAAATACTTCCATAAACTTATTTCCTTTCAAAATACATAACCATATACCAACATGAAATACTTCATTTTGCAAGTAAACATTACACAACAAGGAATATATGCTTTCATTTATTATTCAAGAAGAGAATAGTCTTAAAAACTTTTAAATTAATAAAATGTTAAATTCCATAGCTTCTTATACAAATTAAAATAATTTTTAAAAACTTTTGTGTTTGAATCAAATATTTTTAAATTGAAAAGAAAAAGATATTTTTAGACTTTTAAGAAAAATTGATAGTCATATAAGTGTAAATTTTTCAGAAAATACTAAAGGAAGGAAAAAAAAACCAATAAAAAGGTGGACACTCAGCCAAAAGATCTTTATTGCTGCTTTTGATTTATATATTAAGTTTTCAAATGCACTAGAGGGGGTAATTGTTTTCAGAAGTTGTAAACATACGGAGTATTCATAAAATTTTATAAGGCAATCAAGATAAACATTTTTTGTACTGTAAAACAGTATCGCAATTCACTTTTCTACCAGAAATATAACAAGAGTCAATAAAAAATATTCAGTGACTCGCTGCAAACTGAACTCGAGTTTTTGTATGTAACCTTATCAATAATGAAGATATTTTATTGAGATTTTCAACATATTAATCTTCTGTATGAAATATTTGTTTCTTAAAATTAATTATTTGCTTAGTTGATTATATTCGATTGTTTGATAGGGTACTTTTGATCTATTTTGAATTAAATATCTCTTTGCTCAGTTAAAATAATTATAAGTGCTAAGAAATATGTTTACTGTAGCTCATAGGTTTTTAAATCGAAAATTAATTATACTCAAGCTTCAATACAGTTGTTAATAATTCATGATTATGCATATTTATAAAGACATGCAATAAAATTAGTTATGTAAGAATATCTTCAGTTTGGCCCAATATTTGGTAGTATGACCGGACCAAACGGAGAGCATTTATTGTATCCTTAGTTTTTAAAAAGATATGTATAACATTGGTATGAAACTCACATGGGTAAAAAAGTGCATTAGAATATATTACAATGCTTATCATAAATAGACATCTCCCTCTAGTTAAACTTATGCAGAAAATATGTATGATAAATTTTCCTTTTCATACCAAGGTCCCTATAGTTGAAAAACACTTGCATTTCGAATATATATAAAATTTTCAGACAAACATATAAAATATTTACACTGAAACAAAACATTTTATTAGTGTTGTTATGTAAAAAAGTAAAAGTAAAATAACATTTGAAAATCCCAAATGAACTTAGTATCAACATATTAATGTGCTATGAAAAACATCCATCAACACAAGTTGCAGCTTCAATGAAAAGTTTCCTGTGGCTTAAAAGATGTCTCAAGAGCTAGCAGGTTACGTTAACAGACAGAAAAATCAAATGAAAAGTCTGCCTGAAAATGTACCCTGCTGTCAAATATTCCAACTGAAGACTTCTTCTGTATCTTAGTTCCTTGACTTCTGAAGTGGCTTCGTAATTCAATGTAGCTTCATAGCACTTTACTATAAATTAATAGCTTGTTACTAAGTTCATTTAGAATTAGCAAAAGATATTTTAAGATAACAGCTTTAAAAAGTTCTTCAAATTTCAGTAAATATTTTTATTTTACACTGCTGTATGAAGGTATATGCATTGGAAATTATAAAATTAGTAAAGATATAAGATGAAATGATTCATAAACAGAAAGACATTTTAGTATTAATTACAAAAGTTATGAATAATAACATTTTGAATAAATTTTGTTGTTTGCACAATTTTCAACTATGATTGTATTGCATGTCTTTATAAATATGTATAATTATAAACTATAAACAACTGTATTGAAGCTTGAGTATAACTAATTTTCGATTTTAAAACTCAGATCAAAAGATCATACATCAAAAGTACCCTATCGAACAATCGAATATAATCAACTAAGCAAATAATTAACTTTAAGAAACAAATATTCTTAAAAAAAATACTTTTATTCTTTGCACTGTTAACTTTCAATAAAATAACTTTGAGAACAGAGTATTATATCATCATTATTATAATGAAACGAAATCCTTGAACAAACTATATAATTAGCACATAAACATTAATGAAATGAATCTGAATGATTATTAAAAACAGATATTTATCCTGCCTTCTACAAAGATGCAACATTTATACAATCTTTACCGTTTATTATTATTAATATTAAATGAAAAGATATTAATTAAAAATGATATATCCAACACAGTTTAATAAAACTTACCATTTTTCTGCAATTACGAAATGAGATTTTGATACATAAACAAAGTTAATATTAAATTAAAAAAAAAAAAAAAAAAAAAAAAAAAGCTATTTAAAACATAAATACTAAATTGACATATTAACTCGCCGCCATATTTAGCGAAAGCTATTCTCTGATTGGCTGCGCTTAGGTAATTTCTGCTTCGGTTTGAACATGAATCAAACCTACAAAATCGCGTTCTAACTACCTAAAATCTTGTGCTTAGGTAAAGAGTTGGGAAAGTTAGCGCTTGGGTAGGCCCGTGAAAACGCAGCTTAACTGTTCCAAGGGCGGATCTGGAGAGTCCTCAAGGGGGGGGGGGGCGATTTTAGAAATTTGGAGACTCGACTTTAATGCGTGGGTCGGGGCTAATTTTTTCACTGCGGGTCATGTTGCTTTTATTTTTTGCTGCGGGTCGGGTCTGGGTCCGGTTGACTTCTAGTTTTTGCTGTGGGTCGGTTCTGGGTCCGGTTGACTTCTAGTTTTTTCTGTGGGTCGGGTTTGGGTTCGGTTGACTTCGTTTCTTTTGCTGCTGGTCGGGTTAACTAATGTTTATGTTGTGAATCACATTAGCAAGATTAGCAGGTGTTTTTATTCAAAAACTATGACGTAATCCATTTTTTGATAAGCAGTTTAAGAAAATACTGTGAAAATTATCGTTTTGAATAGAATTTCTGGAAGCGACAGCATGAGATGGTAGAAAAATCCGCAATCATTTGACGTGCGAAGAGAAAACTGCACTCGGAGCAAAGCAAAATGTGGCGCCCCCCCCCCCCCTCCGACCCAACTTTTTCTTGTAACAAACCAAAAATTACGCTGGTAGCATAAATTTGGTGCCCCCTAAATTTCCACGCCCGGGCCGACCGCATCCTTCGCCTCCCCTTTCGCACGGCACTGCATATTGTCTGTCCTACACATCTTGAGAACAATTAAGTCTAGTTCCAGCCCAGCTCGTCTATATGTAGAAAAGCAATGCAAGCCTGATCTCGAGCCGGTACGAGCCTGCTAAAAAAAATATTAAACCCGGGTTACACACAATATAATTCTCCGATGCTGATCTCTACACTGTAAAAGTTAGATTTCTGTATTGATGTTGCCAAACTAGTTTCGACTGATGACGCACATTTATATTTATTCTCATTAAACACATATAATTGAAAATAGCTCATATTTTAACGTTCCTGCTTAAATCTTTACAAAGGGCCAGTGGGCCCGCTAATTTTTTTTAGGGACTCGGCCCATATGGCCCTTCAATTTTTTTGCCGGCTCGGCTCGTTTATTTAGTTTATTGGCCAGGCCTGTTGGAAAAATTATTCTAATTTTGCTGGCCCATTAGAAAATTCGGAAACATTTCGCCGACTCGGCCAGGCTCGGGCACGTGCATACGTCTAGGCTGGGTCTGGCACGGACCGAAATTTAACTTTCATTCCGAGCCGAACCCCGACCAGGGAAATTTTGGTCAGTGCGGACTAGATAAATTTGGGCTATTATTCCACAGCCTAGTCCCGCCTGAGACAGAAACATTTTGTGGCATCAAGAGCAAAACCCGATAATGAAATTATACAGTAGAAAAAATTGCATAATACTAATAAAAAATGTTCCAAAAGTAATTGTAATTTTAAAGCTATTTTTTGTATTAAAAAAAGGCTGTTAAACGAAACATTAAATTTAATATTATCAAAAGAACAGTTTGATGTAAAATAAAAATATACTTTACGCATAAAAGGATTTTCATATGTTGTCTCTGTTTTAGTAAAAAAATATTATGGACAATGGACATGTTAATGAAGTGTGTTTCATGAATAAATGCAGGGAACCTGTAGATTATACTGTCTATTATCTGTCAAATCGAACAACATTTTTAAATTTTCTGTAAAAAATGCACATTTTTAACTATAACCATTTCATTCTTCATAACAAGCCTTCGTTATAGCATGACCCAAAAAATAACCTCAAATTAAAAATTTTAAAGTTCAAAACTTTTTTAGGAACAGTGGAAACACTACTCGATCGCAAGAATATGGTAAATACATTTACTTACCGCTACGGCATAAGCAGAAATCTCAAAAGAAATGATAATTACTACAGTTATTTCTATATGAAAAGCGATTACGACTTGTATACGTTGCATACACTAGAAATTTAAATTATTCGGTAACCGCAAAATAAAATCAAAAGAAAATATTCTTTTCGCGTTAAATGCCTAAATAATAATAATAAAAGATCCAATTGCAAAACAATCTCTGCCACAAACAAAAATCGAACTAAACACAAATTCATTATTCCCGCCTTTTTTCGTAGGCGCCAGATTGGAGGTCGTCGGCAATGCTTGAACATAAATCTACAGATGTAGATATGACTAATTGTTTGTTTTGTTTTGTTTCTTTAATAGCATTCAAATACTAAAATAAAAAAAAATGTTCCTCTTTTTCATTTTTATCAAAATAGCAAGACTGATTTGAAAAGGAATAAGTACTAATTTTTAAGAGGAAAAAGAGGTTTTTTACATATTTCTATTCATTGATAAGTAACATTTTCAGATTTCAGAAAAAATGAGTCCGAATCAAATCAGTAGACCAGCATAAAAACAGAGCACGATCTCGTATCGGACACGGGCTAAGTCTGAACCTGTGTCATTTCTAATGCAGACATCTAAGAAGAATGACTCCAGGCCAGACTCGATCTGGAAGAAAAATAAGTCAGGCCCAATCCAAATCAGCAGAAAAATGATGATCTTGATAGTATCAAATAAATGACTGCCGAGTTCTGAATGCGGTAAGACCAGACACAGTCCGAGCCTCGGGAACTTAAAAAGGCGCGGCTCGGGGGGGGGGGGCGCTGAATTCTAGTTAGGATCTAACTCATTTCTTGCAAGGATGCATGTATTTTTGGGAAACGTTTATTGCCCAAGAAGTGAAGATGATCGCCCCCTCAGACCCGCCATTGGGCCCGACCCAAATCTACAGAAAAATAATGATCACGATACTGCCCGGTTCTGAAAGCGAGAAGACCTGACTCAGCCCGAGCCTCGCGAAATTAAAAAGGCGCGGCCCGCCCCGGACTCGAGTTAGGTTTCAATTCATTTCTTGCGAGGATGCAATGTCTTTTTAGGAAACTTTTATTAGCGCAAGGGGGGGGGAGATCGCCCTTTCGCCTTGAAAACTGCCAAGGCGCATTTTCCTTGAATCCGCCAATGGCGGATCTAAGGGGGGCGATCGCCCTTTCGCCCCCCCCTCCCTAGATCCGCCATTGCTTCTCCTCCCTTATGGTCTGGTTCGATCTTAGACCGAGCGTTTACCTCAAGGAAGACCGAAATCCACGCCCGGCCCGCCCTGAAAAGAAAAGTGTGGCTCGATCCCGCTCTACAGGAAAAAGTAAGACTCGATCCGCCCCGGTTCTGAAAGTGTAAAGACCTGACCCAGTTCCGCGACTTAAAAATGGCGCGGCCCGGGTCGGGCCGCGCCGATCTCTAGTTTAAGTCCAATCCTTTTTCCGTGCGGGCAACGTTTTCAAACCCTTTACTGGGCTCAAGGGGGGGGGGCGATCGCCCCATCGCCCCCCCCTTAGATCCGCCATTGAACTGTTCGAGAACCAAACGAATTTTCGTTTGAATTTAGAATTCGAAATTTGGGGCTTTCGACAATCGAGGTTGTACTGTATATGATAAATAACCCATTGTTCGTGAAAAAAAGGGGGGGATGGAAGGGAAATCCGAACCGTAGCTTCAAGCTGTAAGCCTAATGGAGTGTTTTCCAGCGGACGGCCGAAACCCATTTGATTGTCCATCCTTTTGGAAACAGTTATACAATATATATATATATATATTCCTTTTCTATTGATTGTGCAATCTTTGAATTTATTATTATTTGGTTACACACATAAAATAAATAAAACTGTAAGATTCTCAACATAGCCGCTTGGTTCAAAACACGACAATTTATAATAATACATAAAAGTAACTGTAGTAGAATATATAATGATAGTCTAATACATAATAGTAACAAATGCACACATAGAGTAATGACTATTATGAAAAAAAATAATAGTAAAAAAAATAATTATTATTGAATATAAATGAAAACTATTTACAATGGAAAAAAAAAAAAAAAAAAAAAAAGACAGAAAATTACAAATTATTGTCTGAAGAAATGTCTGAGAAATATGGACAATTATTTCAAAATATGACTTCAGTTTTATCTATAAATCTCATTATTTCTAGTATTCTATTCATAAAAAGAGGATTTAATCCAATCCAGAATAACCATATATCTGTGCTTTTTAACGTGGTATGTTGATGACTTATTACTTTTGATTTAATAAGCAAATGACAGCTTTTAACACTGAATTTACTCAAAATATTAATTATAAATATGCATTGCAAATTAGATGAAAAGCTTTATCCTTCATGTTCTCGTGTTTTCCTTTTAACAGGGGCGTCGGTTGTATCTTCATCGAAATGGTGACGGGGAAAGCCGCCTTCCAGGGGATGAAAGACACCATGGACCAACTGGACAAGATATGGAGGGTAAGACAGACATCTCCCGTCTTTCACTCATCTGTTCATCTAAGAAATTTAATTAGCGATTTCCATATTACAGCCGCTTATAATTAATTTAAGAAAATTAGCATTGAACAAACACACGAGATATTGCCCACTGAAGTAATTAATATAAAGTTTTCGGGCTTAGAGCAAGATAATATGTAATATGATATGATATAAATCAATTTGGAGTATTTATTTTACGTACTTCAAGGAAGAATAATAAACCAAAATGTATAAAGGGACTTGGAAGCTTAAAATGAAAAATAAACAAAAGATATTTTAAGCAATCAATATTTAAATCAATTTATATATTTATTTTTTTACTAGATAAATGTCGGATTACATTAGATCAATAGATTAACTAGATTAATAACACACTAAATTAATACTGTGTGTACTTTTCATATTAATTTACTCACAGTACGCTTTTTACAGTATTTTGACAGTAAGTTAGAGTAGTATATCAAAACTGAAACAGTCTGGGATATATTTTTGGAAATATAATTACCATGGTTCGCTCAGTATTTATGTTTACTGTTTAAACTGGTAAAAATCAAATTCACTGTGAGTGAGAATTAGCAGTACCTGAAATGTATTCTTACAAATGTTATCAACTTCAAAGACTATACTTAATCCTTAAAATGTTCGCAAACTTTTAAAAAAATTCCTTAATTATACTGAATTGTCACAAAGAATATTTTCTTTCTAGGGTAACACCCCCAGTAATTGGCACATTAAGAATTTGTCTTTAAACTTACTTCTATTTTCATTACCAAGAAATAAAATATTTACTTGCAAATATTTTTAAATCAAAGAGTGTATATCTGTGCATCAACTTTGCCCACTAAAAGCAAAAATATTTGAAAAAGTATTTTTATAAAAATATATTTATAAAAAGTTGCTGTAATCACCAGTAATTGGCACTTAGACTTTTGCACAATTAAAATAACCCTTTTCAACTAAATAAAACTGTTGTCAATTAAAAATTTAAAATGTACTATAAATCAGATAACAATAAATTGGAACGCATACCTTTCTTAAACTAGAGAAGAAGCATTTGCAACGAAAATGGCTAATTTGATACAAGCCATAATTGTTTCTCTTTCCTAGGCACTATTGTAATCTAGTAGCATAAATCAAAGTTATAATCTGTAAAGTTAAATGAGCATATAACTGGTATATGGCCTTGCATTTTTAAAAGACTGGATATAAATCTTATTTTAGGACAATTTTGTAGGATGTGCCAATCACTGGTGCCTGCCAATTACTGGGGATGTTACCCTACCGCATAAATATATTTTTTTTAATCTGAAACAGAAGTATTTTTTCTGGGAATAATGATAAATAGATAAAGCCTTCGTAACTTGGGCATTCGATTTCATCGGTGGCAGTCTTTAAATTTAATCTCTATAAATATCATTGAGAATGTGTGACGAGGGGAGGGGGTACTACTTAAAAATAGGGATTTATGGATTATAAGGATTCAAAATAGGATTGTAGTAGGTAAATACAATCATGAGCCATAAGTAGATACCAACCTAAGGTTTAAATTTTTCAAACATATTCTTCCAGGTAATAGAATGTATAATATGTTTACTTAAAATTTCATAAATCATATATTGGATTTTAATTTGTGGAAAAATCCATTGCAATAATTAAATTATTGTGGTTGGATTTGCTAAATTTGAAATTCAGGGACTTAGAAACGAGCGGCCCATATATGTGCCACATAAGATTCTCGGCATCCTTGATTATGTTCACCAGTAAATTTTTATTGAAAAATTTGCCTTAACTAATACGAGCATTTCCCCGATTCAATTAGCCAAAATTTTCTGCTTTCAAAAACCAGTGAAAAAACGTTAAAATTATGTAAAAAATTCTCTTCCGGAAGAGGTTAAATGTTAACAAAATGTTGAAATCATTTACTGTGACCACAATACATAAACTCCACTTTTACATGAAGTATAGTTTTCTACAAATCGTTAAAAACGCTTTTTTTCAATTCTCCTTAAAAGTGGCCTTTTTCTTTCAGTAAATTAATGTTAATTTTGCTTCATAAATAGTTTTAATGTATGAGTAAAATCTAATTCCAAAATTCCACATTCAGAATATGTCTGTGGATATACAGGGTGTATCTAAACTACTGGGCAAAACTTTAACGTGATAGTACACATCAAGACAAATAATATTAAATGGGAAACTAAGGGTCCCAAACGTCTTCCGAAGGAGATAGGCGCCATCAAAGTTTAGGGTCCAAAATTTGAAATGATTATAAAAAACGGAAAAATTGGTCGATTCGTTTGCGGTTTTCACGAAAACTATTCTTTATGTCTGTATTGTCTTGAAAATAAATTATAAAGATAAATTTCAAAAAATGCCGATAGAGGGCGCTTTAGACTTTGGAGTAACGAACAACTATTTTTTACCGTTATTTTTTGCATCTCATTAAATTTTTTTAGAAGTTTAGACATAAACTTAAATTTTGAGCTCAAAATCTGTGGTTAAGTAGCGTAAACTGAACTGTGTTCAATGGGAGGGGGTAGGTTCAAATTTCAAATGACTATAAAAAACAGAAAAATTGGTCAATTGATTTGTAATTTTCACTAAAATTATTCTTTATGTCAGTATTGTCTTGAAAATAAATTATACAGATAAATTTCAAAAAATGTCGATAGAGGGCGCTTTAGACTGCGGAGTAACGTACAACTATTATTTACCGTTATTTTTGCATCTCATTAAATTTTTTTGAAGCTTAGACATAAACTTAAATTTTGTGCTGAAAATCTGAATCGTTGAGAGTGGTTAAGTAGCGCTAACTGAAAAGTAGCGAAAAATTGGTCGATTCGTTTGCGGTTTTCTCTAAAACCATTCTTTATGTCAGTATTTCCTTGAAAATAAATTTTAAAAATAAATTTCAAAAAATTCCGTTAGAGGGCGCTTTAAACTTTAGAGTAACCAACAACAATTTTTAACGGTTATTTTTTGTATCTAATTAAATGCTTGCAAAAGCTTAGACTTAAATTTTGAACTCAAATTCTGAATAGTCGGGAGAGGTTAAGAAGCGCATACTGAACTGTGTTTAGGAGTTGAAATGTTACCGTGCCCACCCTACGAGCACAGTTCAATTTTTCGCTACTTAATTAATCACAACGATTCATATCTTGAGCTCAAATTTTAGTCTAAGCTTTTAAAACATTTATTTAGATTAAAAAAAAATAGCGATTAAAAATAGTTGTTGATTACTCTAAAGTTTAAGGCGCCCTCTAACGGAATTTTTTTTTAATTTATTTTTAAGGAAATACTGACATAAAGAATGGTTTTAGAGAAAACCGCAAACAAATCGACCAATTTTTCCGTTTTTTATAATCATTTGAAATTTGAACCTCTCCACCCCCATTGAACAAAGTTCAGTTTACGCTATTTAACCACTCTCAACGATTCAAATATTCAGCTCAAAATTTAAGTTTATGTCTAAGCTTCTAAAAAATTTTAATGAGATGCAAAAAATAACGGTAAAAAATAGTTGTACGTTACTCCAAAGTCTAAAGCGCCCTCTATCGACATTTTTTGAAATTTATCAGTATAATTTGTTTTCAAGATAATACTAACATAAAGAATAATTTTAGTGAAAACCGCAAATCATTTGACCAATTTTTCTGTTTTTTATAATCATTTGAAATTTGAACCTACCCCCTCCCATTGAACACAGTTCAGTTTGTGCTACTTAACCACAGATTTTGAGCTGAAGATTTAAGTTTATGCTTAACTTCTAAAAAAATTTAATGAGATGCAAAAAATAACGAAAGAAAATAGTTGTTCGTTACTCCAAAGTCTAAAGCGCCCTCTATCGGCATTTTTTGAAATTAATTTTTATAATTTATTTTCAAGACAATACTGTCATAAAGAATAGTTTTCGTGAAAACCGCAAACGAATCGACCAATTTTTCCGTTTTTTATAATCATTTCAAATTTTGGACTCTAAACTTTGATGGCGCCTATCTCCTTCGGAAGACGTTTGGGAACCTTAGTTTCCCATTTAATATTATTTGTCTTGATGTGTACTATCACCCCTTAAAGTTTTGCCCAGTAGTTTAGATACACCCTGAATATGGGCCGAACACAAGAGAAATGCAAAATAAAACAGAGCTCTATCCTCGTTTTCTATAAAAGAGCGGCCATGCTACATCACGTATCCTATCTGGTATATGCCTAAAAACATTATAATTTCCATTATGTGCCATGAATTTGGACAATATGATTTCGGTCCCTAAACAGAAACAATCCAAAGAATCGAGTAACAATTATTTTGCCCATGTCAACAGCACTAGACAAAAAAAAAAAAAAAAAAAAAAAAATAGAAACAAAAGAAATTTTGATCAAGCTAATGTAAGATTTACTCTAATTGTTTTTACTGAATAGTTAAAAATATTAATATAAAAATTTAGAGAGTATTAAGCAGATTAAATTAATTGTTTTAAGCTCATTTAGTTGCAAAATATGGCAATGCAATATTTTAAAACTCTAATTGACTATATACGGAACATACAGTAAAATATCAAATTTTCGCTGAAATTTTGAAATTTATTTTTTTTTTCTTTTACTATTACTCATTAGACTGATGTACAGATTTCAAATAATTTCTCCCATAAAAATAGAAAAAATCGTGCAATAAAGGATTAAAGAATTTCGGTTACAAGAACTTTGTTTAAAATAAAGGTATAAGAAAAGATTTTTTCCACGCTGAATTTGGGAGGGAATTAACTTGCCCTTCCGTCCTCTTTCAATTTGTGACTACGGACTTGTTAAAGTTGGATGATCATTTATGTTTATTCATTTATATCATCATTTATATTTGTAGTAAATATAGTCACAGATATATTCTACATCATCAGATATTAAAAATCGCTTCCAATTTGACACAATATACATCCATAAAACCAAAATAAAATACTCAGATTACTTAAAGGTGTTTTTTATTAACAAAACCTAGTACTTTCGAGCATGTCATGCTCATCATCAAAGTTAAAACAACAAAAGAGTAGAACATGAACATGAACATGATGAGGCAAATGTAGGGGCTTCCCAGTTGCGAAGCAACTCCACGCCCTGTCTATAAGTGACCGTAGAGCACATCGTGATGTTAAGCCTTAAAAAATGCTTAACTGTAGAACGAGTCTACTATAAATTATGAAAAATAAAAATAAAAAAGTAGAAGTCGAGGGCTGAGTTCTTTTATACGAAGTGGACTGATCCAAAAACAACGTAAAAAAGGGGGGATCTTTGGATCAGTCCACTTCTTATAAAAGAACTCAGCCTTCGACTTCTACTTTTTTGTTGTTTTAACCCTGATGATGAGCATGACATGCTCGAAAGTACTAGGTTTTGTTAATAAAAAACACCTTTAAGTAATATGAGTATTTTATTTTGGTTTTATGTATAAATTAGGTGAATTAAAGGATTCGACATATGTGATATGTTATATCATTTTAATCTTACAATATGCAACCATCACACATATTTTATTTTATTTTTTATTATTATCTCATATTTTATTCACATTTCTTTTAAAATTGTAATAAGGTGTCTTTAATTAAATCTGACCTTTATTATTATTATTATTATTTGCAGGTATTGGGAACTCCGACGGAAGAAACATGGGACGGTGTTACTGAATTTCCAAACTATAGACCTCGTAAGTTATATAGTTCCGGCTTCTATTTCGTTTGTACTTTGTTTTATGCATTCGTATTTTACTTTAGACTTATTTCTTTCTATTTGTTTATTTATTTATCTTCACAGCCATAATAATTGATGATATTTTTTTATGTAAAATACATTAATAATTGTTACCAGAAAAAATCGAAATGTTTCAATATGTACTAATCTTACATGCATCTGAATTTCAAAAATGCATTGCTCCAGGGGAGGGGGGACAATATTTATTGCATTATAAAACTTAATTATTATCTGTAATTCTACTTTCATTCCTTTTTCTGGTATATATTCTTGCTAATTGTAAATGATAAATATACTGAAACCAAAAGTCATTGCTTAGGATAACATTAATGTTAAATGTTTTATTTACTTAACTTTAATTAATTCTCCTTGTTTAATCTTAAGATACGCTTAAAGTTCTGCGTCGAATAACAAATGAAATATTTATTTTTTTTCTTGACATATGAAGAAGTTAATTTGATTATAGAAAAACGGAAGCTACTGGCTTCGGTTACTCAAATTTTCTCTTATGATGTTTTTTTTTAATCTATTTTATTCTTCAATATGTTTTAAAATATCTTAAAAAGAGTATTTAAAAGTTAGAAGTAGGGGGTAACTTAGAAAAAATCCATATTGTTTTAACTGTTATGGCCATAATAAAAAAGATGAAGCAACGCATTTCAACTAGAGCATGGTAATCATAACATTATTTGTTAACATTATTCCATGATTAAAGCAAATAAAAAGTTATAAAAGTGATAACGAGAAACATTTTCTGATTTTTTTTATTTGCAATTTAAAGGATCAAAAGCTTTTTTTAAAGTCTAAAACTTATAATTCTACAATTAGCTGTACTTTGTATCCAGCTGTACGCATTTCTGTTATTTTTTTAGAATGCTACATTTACATTCATGAATTAATCTACTTCAATTAAAAAAGAAAAAAAAATCAGGAAAATATTTTTGTTGAAATATTATTTTTTTTAATTTAAAATACCCAAGAAATATTTATATCATATACTTTAACAACCGAAAGTTCACAGCGGTTAATTTTTTGAAGGCAATATTTGAATAGTGATTGTTACTATTAACCTCATCATTATCATCTTCATCATCGACAGCAACAACAACAACAGCAACAACAACCGTATTCAATTCACTTCTGAGTGGTAAATCACTATCAGATTTTTTCATTTTTTCCTCACTAGTACCCATCATTCAATTAATTTTTGTCACTTTCTAGATTTTGTCGCACCATCTTACCTGAGTTTGTTGTCTTTGTCATTTTACGTTTTACAGAAGAATGACACAATTTGTTAACGTTATTTCATGAATAAAACAAACAAAAGGTTTAAAAAAAGTGGTAGAAAAGAGACCATTTTCTGATTACTGATCTGTAGTTTAAAAAATTAAAAATATTTTTTTTTTTTTTTTTTTTAATAGTCTAAAAACTTTTGTCTGATTTCTTATCAACTTATGCTTTCTGTCTTTTTAAGTTATGCTTTACAATCATCTTTCCATACTTTGCTGTGTTATTTGAAATCTTTATAGTTTTGTTAAAGTAAAGATTGCCTAGAACAACACTGGGGTTAAAAAGTACAGAGTTATGCGTTCCTGTTGCATATTTGTAGCTAAATAAAAGGAGATTTAACTAGAGGTTTTTAATAACAATGTCTTATTTTTTTAGAAACAATTTTTTATCACTTTCCAACATAGTTGAATTTTCCAAAATGATGGAAACCTAGTAATTTAGTAGTTGTTTAGTAGTTGAACATTCCAAAATAGTTGAAAAGTGCTTATGAATTTCATTTGCCTAATTGTGAATATAGTCATATTCACACGTAAATATAGTCATATAGCCTTGAAATTGATATATGTTATTGTTTACTATGGCATACTCGGTATTGAAAATGAAGTGTGTAAAATTTACGATTTATTTACAGGGACATCTAAAAGAATTCATTTATATTACAGGCTATGGAGGAAAACATTTGCAGCGTATTTTAATTAAATTACACTATTTTAAGTACATTGAAATGTGTATATATCACTGAGATGTACAACAAAACACTTATTGTAGATATACTTTGCATATAATTATCTTTCATTTACATGTGCGCACAAAAATATTTGGCCACAGTCCTACCTGTGAAGAATAATTATTGGAAATGTGTTTTCAGTTGTAATACGCTTTTTTTTTGGGGGGGGGAGGGACTTATTACTGAGTTTTTATAAATTCTATAGATCATATATAGATAGGCTAAACAAAAGATCTGAAATGCAAAACAATTTGTATATTGTTCGGAGTATCGGTGGTAATTGCAGAAATTTGGATTTCAAATGCGTCATGCATTGTCTGCATTGTTTATTTGGACATCATCCACCTTAATAAATTTAAAAAAAATTTATAGTATTCTTAATGCTTTGGAAAATGTTTTCATAATTTATGAAGCACAAATGGTTTTTCGTTCATGTTGTAATATTACAGTTAGTAATTAATAAGTTTATTTTGTTAAACCCTTTGTACGCGACAAAATCTCACACTTGACCGATCATTTTTATTGAAATTTCGGAGATTTTTTGAATTTAATAAGTATTTTTTTATATTTTCATTAACAATACCAAAAAAACTTTTCTTTTATAAAAGTAATATCAATAATACATTGAAATAAAACTTTAGAAATTATTAAAGATATACATACATTCGTATTAGTCGCAATGTAAGAGTTAAGAATTAAGAACCTAAGAAATCACCAAATATTCCGCTACGTTCAGCTGGGATAAATATTTCCGGCTGACCATGATAAAGATATAATACACTACCTGCAAAATTTGAGTTGTCTCTTTTTTTAAGCTTTTGATAATTCATTTTACTTACCCATCATACGTAGTATAGGGTAAGTCTTGCAATCGTTTTGAAAATCGAAAAAAATTTTTTGACGGATTTACACGTTTTAGATAGTGGAGATTCCGAAAAACATATTTTTAGAAAAAAAATTTTGCCGTCCGTCTGTCTGTCAGTCTGTCTGTCTGTAAACGCTCTATCTCCCGAACGAATTGAGATAGAGACTTGAAATTTTGTATGTAGTTAGTATGTAAGAATGGAACGAACCCTATTTAATATCAGCAACCTCGATTATCCGGAAATAATTTTTTCGGTCTCTCGAAAAGTTCGTTCTGATGAAAGGTATATAAAAATTTTCGAATTTTTTTGTTCTAAGGAATGGACATAAAAGGCAATAAAATAACACACATTTTGCATATAAAACGAAGTCGATCGGATTATTAGTTGCTGAGATATTTGTAATCCTTTTTTCCACATTCTCGGATTTTTCATGACCCTGTATTTCATTCAAATTTCAATTCAGAGGTATATTTTAATTGGAAATGAGACGCTTAATCCGATGCAGTTAATTGTTAGTGAATAGAGTTATTATTTTTGGAGTTATAAGGATGTTTCTTTTACGCAGTTTGGTACTATTTGAGTAGTTTGGCGTTTTATATAATTTATCGAAATCGGTATTCAGCAGTTCTTTAATATAGCATTACTATGTATATTAACAATATTTAAATTTTGTTTATGAATTGCAATGCATTGTATAAATAGTTTTCACATGTTTTATTTTCATATACATATGCATGATGGGTAAGTATTACGGTGGCCCCCAACGACTAATTTATTTATTTTTTAGAACTGAATACAAAAATTGCTTTCCGCTTTAGCTATCACATCGGGTTTTTTGCAAATCGTAAAGTTCAAAATTAAAAAGTAAAAAAATAGCGAAAATATGGTACTATAAAAAAGATATTATTGTTGTGTTTTTTAGCTTTAGATAGTTGATTTTTATCTATTTTGTAGCACTCAATCCGAAAATGAACTCGATTTTTAACCACGTCAGGATTTTTAGAAAATTGCAAATTTTAAAATTTTAAAGAGTACAAAATTCGATTAAAATCCGATTAATTTTACACAAATCCGATTGTGTATACAATCCGATTGTATACACAAATCCGATACTAAGGTACCCTGGGGTAATAACGCCAGGCGGGGTAATAACGCCAAGTGCTTATATTTTGCATAATTATGAAATAATCAGGTAAATGACACCCATGTGCTCTGCGCAGAAGGGTTTTGAGTCATATAAATCGCAAAAAACAGCTTCAAGTTAATTTGTTTCATTTTTAGGTCTTATTGTTTTTACAAACAACTAAAATTAACGCTTGATCTAAAATTTGCGAGACACGTATTGTGATGTGAAGACTATCTTTTTATCAGGAAATACTTTGTTAATTACATAAATTTGTAGTGCATTTCATGTACTTTTAAAATGTTATTGAAGATTTTGGATATCTTCTCGAGATAATTTGTAATTTAAAATGCACTGCGCAATAACTATACCGGGGTAATAACGCCAATCCTTTACATTAATACCCCGGTTGATTCCCTACAGTGGCCGAGCTACATCCTAAATACTGATTCAAATAAACACAGTTAAAACTGTGCAATGTTTCTCATATTTCTATTTAAGCGGTCCTTTTTAAGTAAAAAGAAGCTCACGGTCTGATATTCTTTTGCATCATCCCCCCCTCCCAAACCACACCTTTATTTTTCTTACACTTTCACAAAAAATTGAACCTTTTCAATAGCTTAGAATGCAATTTGTCAATTTCTAAGTTTGTAGAATTTGTATTTTTAGAATTGGGCTATCTACATGCAATTATTCCATCTTATTTCATAGTTTTGTTTGCATGGCGTTATTACCCATATAGGTGGGTAATAACGCCAAATAGCATTGGTCGAGAAAAAACGCCATTACATTTTATGAATACATATCTGTTAAATTATTTTATTTCATCTAGATAGTCAATGAGTTGCTGTATCAGATCCTATATTTGTTTGAAAAATACAATCTAAAACTAAGCCGTGAAAATCGGTAGAACCTTAACGTGGCGTTATTACCCCAGGGTACCTTATAAAAAAAGGTGGGGTTTTTTTTCATAATAATTTATTTATCTTTTGGCTTTGCTTGTTTTTACAGCTACATGTAGAATATTCTGTATTTAAAATTTTTAGAATTTTATTCATATGTGGAAATTACTTTCGGACCCTTCATGCTTCGCTCGATCTTTTCCTTTTATGCTCGGTATTGGATTCATCGCGGTAGAATATCCAGCAGTAGTCTGTCATCATCGTACTAGTCCATTCTCTTTGATATTTCCTTTCCATTTCTCTGTAGTCTTGATGAAATCGCTCACCTATCTCTTCGGTAATGATGCCCATATTGCCAGGAAAATAGTCAAGATATGTGCTTAGGAAATGAACCTTCAAGCTCATGGAACAGCCTAAATTATTGTACTTTTGCAGCATATTCTTAAGATTGCTAGTCACTCCCTTTCCGAATTCCCCTCCGTAATGTATAGCACCTGGTGCATGTAAAATCCGTCGTGGGTGAAAAGTCCTCCAAGTTACCTGTGAATTATACCTCTGGAGGTGCCTTGCCAGGTGAAGGTCTCGTCATCTGATCAAGGTTCTAAATTACGAGACCAACTTGAGTAGCCATTTGCAGTTCAAACAACAGGATGTAACGTTAAGTAACAAGCAAAACAAGGTATGCTCAAACGAGAAACATTTACTGCAAAAATGATGGCATGCGAAGCAAATAAGTCAGGTTTATTGCCGCTACGCAACAATCAGGCGGTCACCCGCCCCGATACCAGGTATCTAAACCGTTAAGCTGAGATATCTCTGCAGGCAGAGGCCTGGTCATCGGTCAGAAAGAAAGAAGGTCAATGGGCGTTTGTTGCATTCTTATATTTAAAATATGTCCTCAGAAAATTAATATTTTTAACTTCTTCTTTCGGTATTCTCTTCTTAAAGGATGCCACATTTTTTCTTAGTCTTCAAAATACTTCTAAAATCTACGGTAAATTTAATGTTTTATGTGTTAAAAACCGACGAACTGGAAATAACATTTTAACACTTCATATAAAATTAAGCATATATTTCAGAAATATTTTGAAGACTAAGAAAAAAAGAGACATCCTTTAAGAAGAGATCACCGGAAGAAGAAGTTAAAAATATTTATTTCCTGAGGAAAATTTTTGATTATAAGAACGCATCTAACACCCATAGACTTCACATTATGGAGAGAAATTTGGAAAGTGAGTGACCAGATGAATTAACTATTGATTTGAAGTTCGGGTTCTTTTTATTGCACTAAAACTTGCTGAATACTTTTTTAAAGGTTCCCTAAGTTTCTTTTTACACAACTGTTATTTGTTTCACAAAATTCCTTCTTTGAGGAGTTTTCTATGTTCAGAGCCAGAGAGGATCGGTAAAAGCAAGACACCATCTTTTATTTTGACGGTTGATAAAGCTGCAGATTTTTGCAAATATATTTAAAACATTTTTCTTCTTTCGGTAAAGTTTAAAAAAAAATTATTTAAAAGAGGTAAATAATTTTTTTAACCCTTTTTTTAAAATTTATTATTTGCGAAAAATCCTGATGTGATGGTTAAAAACGATGGTCATTTTCGAATTTGGCACTATAAGATAAATAAAAATTTAAAAAATCAAAAATTAAAAAACACAAACATCACATCTATTTGTTACGGCCAGTTTTTTGCTGTTTTTCTTTTTAACTTTGAAATTTATCAATTATAAAAAATCCTGAAGTCATTGTTAACAAGAAAGAAAAAGTCATGCGTCAAGCATAGATTGTGAAGCACTTTCCAACACGTTCAAAATAATATAACAAAATTGCATCGTTGAAAAAATTAAAATATTATGTCTCATTTCATCATATGGATAAGTATAACTCATTTCAAAACCGAATTTCAGCTGTTTTTCTCTATAATCGGAAACATATCTGAATTTTTTAGCAGCCCTGTATATGATATAGAAATTTGTATTTATTAATCACTTGCATTCCAAAATTTAGTTCATTTAAAAGATAAATATATTTCAGTTGAAAATTCCCCTTCAGCAATTTCCTCTAATAAGGAGAATGGTGAGCGAATGCTTTTGTCAGACCCTTATATGAGGTATAAAATTTATATATAAAGAGTAATATGCAAAAAACTAATTAAATTTAAAAGCGCATACCGAATTTTAAAACGTACTCTCCAGCAATCATTATGCAAAACCGATTTGTGTGTGTGTGTCCCTGTAAATTAATAAAAAAAAGCTGTGAATGGTCTGTTTTAACGTGATCGTAGTAAAATTTATGATTTATATAAGTTTAAAAAATTTTGAAGTATCGTAATGTCATTAAAATACTCTCCAAACAATTTTTCCCCATGTAATCATAATGTAAGTAAATTCTTTTGAGTGTCTCTTTAAATAAACCATTAATCGTACATACTTCATATTCAATACCAAACATGCTTTGGTGATCCTAAATAATCTTTATAAATTGCATGAAAATCCGAGTATAATTACGAGAATTAGAGATTTAAAGACGGTCAGAAAAATCGAATGCATAAGAACTTTTCAACTTTATTGGAAAGTGCTAAAAAAGAAGGTTATTTTCAGATTCAGCTCTAGTTTTAAAAAAGTACAATGTAGGCTTCTGTCATTTAAAATATATATCTGAAAATTATTTTGAAAAACATACAAAATAATATCAGTAAATTGACATACAATATTAAAACAAATTGCATTTGAAAGAACATTTTTTTTCTCTGTTGGACAATGTAAAATTTAAATTGGGCGAAATGCGTAAATTATAAAATATTGCTGTATGTATTGGTCATATGTTGCAACCGTGCCGGTGACCTTAACGTTACTCACGGACATGTTTTTGCTTTATAATATAGATTGTTATTATTATTATTTACTTTTCAACATAATCCAGAATTTATACCTTTTTTAGCTCAATATGAGAATTCATGAACAAGTTCTTGAAAAAGAAACATTTTATTCATAAATCATATTGTATTCATAATAATTTTATCAGTAGATACTGCTCATTTTTGAAATACTTTCATTTCTTTTTTTATACATATAGATTATACAAAAATGAATGTATTTCACATACAACGAGAATGTTTTAACTTTTCTTGCACTCCCATTTCGTTAAAAGTACTATATTCTATTTTTACAGAAAAATTCGGTCGCTATCCGCCTCAAGCTCTGTCCGCCGCCTTTCCCAGGCTCACAGAAATTCAGCTGGGAGAAAAACTGGCTAACAGTTTCCTACAGGTAAGAAAATAAAATTTCGTTTTATGTCGTTTTAACAGTATTTTTATTAGGTTCCAATACAGCTGGACATTGAATCTTCAATTGTACCTATCAATCTAAATATCTGTCTGTATGTACACTATATGGCCAAAGGTGACCAGTCACTTGCGATTTTAGACATTTTGTTAAATGTTTAGAAAAATGCATGAGAAATTATCCTGAAACTCTAAGTGTATAAACATAATAGTACAAGTCATACATTTCCGTGAAGATTTTTTCCCGAAATCCAGAGGGGACCGTCAACAAATTGAGAAAGAACGAATGTGTTTTGGATAACCCTGGCAAAACTAATGTAGTAAAATCGTCCAAACTATACGATTAAGTTGTTTATAACTCTGTTCATTTTTATGAGGAGAGATATTATGTATACTCGTGGAGAAATTAAGATTTTTATAAAAAACAGACCCAAATTTTTCCGAGTTTTTTACTTATAATTTGCAGAGTTCTTAAAATAATGTTCTTTTCCAAAAATATGAAAACAACATTGTACACAATACCCTATGATCAGAAATAAAAAATAATAAAACTGTATGAAAAATGATCAGGTTTACTAAATAATTTTTAATAATTGTAATAATTTTTAATCATTGCACATGCGTGAACGTTATCGAAATTTCATTTGCATATTGTGTTAGCTATATGTATAGAGCAACTTTTGTGATAGTCTCAAAAACATAACATGAAAATAGGGAAAGTGATCGTCGATAGAATAAGCTCAAAATGCGTTGTTCCCAATATGAAGCAAAAAAATGAGAGGTCGTATCTAAATATAGTAGTACGTGTCATATCGTGAATTCTATATTGACTCTAATCAATGGATAAATGGATAAAACCTTTCATATTTTTTACCTCTTAAGTTTTGATTCAATTTTTATAAAATTTAAAAAGTCGCGGCAAAATTGTGCAATTATTCTATGTATTAAATTTCAAAAAATTCGATTGGGTAGTTTTTGCGCTGTTATATACGGACAGACGGACCAACAGGACAGACGATGACAATATATTGCTTCGTATTTATATAATCATGAACGCATGTAAAAAGGTAAGATCTAAGAAATGTATAATAATAAATATATTCCAACAAGTTAACTTTTTGTTTTATTCATCACCCCCCCCCCCACACACACACACACACACCACTTCCCATCGTCCTTTTATACTTGTAACCTACTGAGGAACCCATTCAAGAACTTCAGATTCAGCCTCAATTTTAACAAACAGATGTTAATCAACTGCTTTCTATCTCTCAAATTTCGGATAAAAACTTGACCTTAAAACTTGACCCTCTCTCTCTCTTCTCTTGGACAATAATTAGCCTCAAAAGAAAGATCTTTTCATACATTCTCTCTCAGACATACGGGTGGGAATATGCAAGAGGACTGTTTCTCGCCAGAAATCCGCAAAATGCTTTTGGATGTAATAATAGGAAATCTCAAGTTTAAGGGTGTTACTAGAATGAATGTTTTCATGCGAAATGACAACAAAAGCATCAAAATGTACAGCATATTTTCACACACTAAATAAATCTCAGAAAATTGTGTTAGGAAAATGTTACGAGAAATGTTTAAAGTTTATTATAATGTTTTGTCGTATTTCATTGCCTTTCACCGTGTTTGAACTTTTCCTTTCTATAAAGCAGATTCCTTATTTGATTTGTTTTGGATGATTTAGGGTCAGGTGGGTAGTTATGACCAAGGGCTAATTGTAGCCACTGCCATAATGGAGAAAATTGTGTATGGTAAAATTTTGTTTCACGCTTAGACATTAACCTCATAACGTATTTTTTCCTTTTAGATCTTCTTCATCACTAATCTGAAGCATTTTTGAGATCCAAATTGCAATTTGAACAAAGTCTACCAAAATTTTTGATAAATGGATTTTTCAGTTTGGTGTTCTAATGGTCTTAATTACCTCTAAACAATTCAGAAACAATGTATTTTTTAGCTCAACTTTACGAAAGCTTTTACACGATATACAAGGAAAAGATTTTTTTTTTTTTTCAAGTAACTTAATGAGCCTGTCTACATTTTCCCTAAATATATTCGTGAATGTTTAATAATCTGAAAATATGTGGGTCAATATTCTTTATTACTTTCCCCCAATTTGAACTTTCCACGTTCGATGACTTTACTAAAAATGCTAAGCTATATAGTTTCTGAATGAAAACACTTCACACAATTCTACGCAATTTCACGCATTTCCAAATAAAAATGAATTCCAAAATGCATCAGAAAGTAACTCCTTTGGATTCAGGAACCGCCATAAAAATGAAAAGACTAGTGATAATGTTTCGGTTCCCATTCTATGATTATCAGTTAGGATATTTAAAAAGCACTTCACTATAACTCACACGAAAATACACTTTCTGTAAATGTTAATCCTATGGAAGAAATTTTTTACGATGTCTCGTTGGCATTTCAATAATTTACAACGATTTTTTTTTTCAGGTTAGCTGATATCGATCTTTACAAAGGCCAAAAGTATTTTGCTTACAAATTTTTTTTTTTTTTTTTTTTTTTTTTTTTTTTTTTTTTAAACGAAATTTTTATTTTTGGAACCGGTTTCGAAAATGAAAGTATCTTCACTAAGAATCCTGCAAAGAAAGTTGAAAAAGTAATAAACGGCCTTCTTAGTGATCGACCACAGGTATTAAGTTAAAAAAAAATCGTTTAAAAATGTCGAAAGATATCTTTAAATATTTCTCCCATAAGATTAATGTTGGTAAGCGAGCGTATTCGCGTTAGTGCTCAATCCTGTAATTGTGTAAGAAAATTTATTATTATTATTATTATTATTATTATTAAATCTAAAGTAAATCAAACAATTTAATTTTTTTTATAATCAGTATTTATTTGTTTATTTCTAGCTTCAGCCACGAAGGAGGATATCTGCGACCGAGGCACTTCACCATGCCTACTTCAAGGAATTGCCGCCCAAAATATATGACCTGCCAGAACGTAAGTATACAATGATAGAAGACATAAATTCTGTTTTTTCAGAATTTCGTGCCGCCCACGGTAAAATATAAATATCAATATAGATAATACAAAACATATTTCTGTTTCAAAGGGGTAAATCACTTTTTAAAAAATTAAAAAAACTTTTTTTGTCTATTATGAAAAGAATCCAACTTTTAAAATTAATAATAATAAATATGACGGTACTCCAATTAAAAGTGGTTTCATAAGAGAGTAATAATAAGGGTGCAAATAAACGTAAATTTGACCTTAAATATTATTATTTTTTTTTTCAAATCAGAAATTTTTAACATTGCACGCATCCTATTTCCTTAACTAAGTAACATAGTAACTTAAAATTTTGCATTGCATTGTATTTTACACATCTTTATAACTTCTATCTATTTTTAATTAAGTAGGGGAAGATGGGGATACTTGAGCCACTTTTTAAATTTTAATTTTTTTAATTTTTTTATAATTTCTTAGAACAAAATAAAATATTGAAAATGAAAATTTGATCATTTTTCTTCAACTGAAAACCACTTTCAATTAATTTTGAACTATTTTTCTATGTCTAATTAATATTTACTTTTTTTTTTTTTTATCGTAGATCAAATATCCCCATGGAGGGGATACTTGAGCCAGTACGGAAAAAAACCTACGAAAGTTTTTTTTTCGCTTTATTTTTGCACAAATATTTTACAGAATGATAAATTATGATACATAAAGTCCTTCAAAACCAATTGAGAAAACAAAGCTAGTAATACGATAATTTTTTGTCTTTATAGTTGGTGATCGAAGGATCATTGCAAAATCTTTTTACTTTTAGCTACATGGTAAGTTGGTGGAACTGTTGGTGACAATAGTCATTTCTTTGATTTAAAAAAACTTCACAATTTAATTTTTACAAAATTAAATAATTACAGTAATAAATTACAGTAACAGATGATGTTACAATTTCACTATAAAATATTAATCTTAATATATTATATTAAAAAATGAATATTTTAACATGTTGGACCTGGCTAATTGAAGTATTAGTGATAATGATTTTTAAAATAGTTTAAAAAAATGTTTTAATGTAATAAAAATTAAATTGAAAACTATGTTTACATTTATCTACACAGGCTAATTTTTTAGTCAAAATGAAAAATAAAATGGGTATTTACATTAAAAAATATACATTTAAAAAAAAAATTTAAGTCATTATTTTTTAAAGAAAATAATATGAATGTTAATATAATGAAGCAATTTTATTTTTTGTTTGTTTTATGCATGTCAAATTTCCTAGTGGGGATGGTTGGGCCATGGCTCAAGTATCCCCATTCTCACTGGCTCAAGTATCCCCATTACCACCATTTTTGTTTATCAGAGCTGTACTAAGTAAAGCATGCAGCTATTTGAACTAGTTTAGATTCAAAATACAATTGAAATTATACTTATTACATTTATCCATATGATTGCAAATTTAAACAAAACTTTTAATTCAAAAAATAAAAAAACCATGCACCTAAATATTTACTTTAGATAGAGAAAAACAACTATTAATCACCATATTTTCAAAATGGTAGCAAAGTATGTGATTTTTTTTTACGTGTTCAGAACTATAAATATGTTACCATATTGCCAGTTTTAGAAAGAAAAATTAACCAACTGTAGAAATAATAGGGGGGGGGGGTCAAGTATCCCCACTCTCCCCTACCTGTAATATGTTTATTTATTTTTTATTGAAATTTTATCATAGATTTTGCGTTTTGCAGTTTAATTGCCTGAAAAAAAATTTAATCTGTAAATTTGAATATTATTTTAAATTGAAATTAAGGTATGATATTGCAAAAATATATATGTGTAATATTAAAGAAATATGTTGAATCTAATTTTTATAATCATGCACGCAATACATGTATATCATTGAAAATCTTTAATTAATCTGTCTTAATTAAACTGAATTATAAGAATGTATCTTTAAAATTACTTAACCCCTTAACGCGCAGTGTTGCCGGGTCGGCAACACCTAAAGTTCCCCCTGTTTAGAGACACAAAAACTTCGTGAATAGTTCAAAAACTACTCTAGAGACTACTTTAAATCTTTCTTATGAGTTCTAGATGGCAGCACCACAGAGATGAAACTCTACTGTTTTTAAATAATAGGTAAAACGTTTTACTGTAATACGTGCTTCACAGCAATGTTCTTCTCACTGCGCTTATCAATGCTTTACTTATGGGAGGTTACTACTTCGGCAACAGCTGTATAATTAAAATGGTTAGTGCAATCTTTACAAACAATACCCGTGTACTCTTCTAGGCCTAAATAGATTGCCTAATTTTTTTCTTCTTTAAATTCCAACTTTAAAGAGTAGTGCGCCGGAAAGGGTTAAAGGAATACGTAAAGAAAAATTTGTAAATTTTATTATAAAAACTGTTTAATTTGAAGAACTATTTACAGCTTAAAAAAATGTTTTGATACTGTATTAAGACAAAGTAATATCGAGCTACTGATGGTGATCTCTCCCTTTCAGACTTGAAAGTCACGATTTTATTTTATGTAAAATGACGTTATTTTATCTGCAAAATAATTCCACATGAAAGGTCTTAAACAACGTCTATGGAAAAGTATGCATAGGTCTTCACTATCACTGAATAATGCACACAATAAAAAGTGATGTTGTTATTCAAAAAACTCGACCAAAAAAACGGGTATCTAATTATTCACAAGTCTTCATCTTTAACGTTAATAAGAATGCTGAAAATTAAATATATAATTCATGATAACTCCACGTTTTACCAAAAATCTTTTTTTTTTTTTTTTTTTTTTTTTTAAGAATTTTGGAAAATGTTATTACACACGCTTTATAAAATTACATTATTTCAGCTTTTTTGATAATAATTAAATAAATGCGTAAAAAATAAGTCACGCATACATGCTTTAAAAAATATTTTTATATCAGGTGATATTTTTGTAAAAATCGCAGATATTTTTTCTTAATTTTAGAGAAAAAATAATGGCGACACACAGTGCATATAAAAACTTTAAGGACAACAAACAATTGTAAAAACTTTAATGAATTTAAAATGCGATAATTGAAGTGGTGATTTAATATTAGTCCTAAAATTGTTATTCTAATGCAAAAGTCAACAAAATATATCTGTGAGATTTTTATTGTGAAAAAAATGATAATTATCTAATAAAAACGCTATTTTTGACTGTGTAAAAACTTTAAGGACAGCACTATTTTTTACAGAAATTTTACGTATAATTTTTATTCATTTGCCCAGTAAAAACTCTTCTGTAGAGAGATTTTTCTGACGTGTTCTGTTAAAAAGTTTGTTAGTTTTATAACAATGGCAAAAGCTATAAAACTAACTTACTATGAAAAGGGCGCTTTTGAATATTTTGCATTACCGGGAATTAGTTATATATCTATTTTTTTAAAAATAGTAAGATCTAATACTGTCAACTACAATTTTTCAGCATTAATAGACGAGTATGAAAAAAATACCGCTGTAGGCAGACCAAAAGCTTTGACACCGAGAGATCATCAAGTTACCATCAAGTAGAAAATACTCAAATAAAAATTTTACAAACGACTAGGTTCAAGTTTGCAAGAACACAATCTGCAATACAGTTAACTGATCTGGAAATTTCCAATAAACATCAAAATTTTGTAAATAGACAAAACCTAGCGTTTATAGTTTGAAAGACCAGTGATGATTTGTGATGACAAATTGCTGCCGGTTATTTTCTCCGATGTAAAGAAATGGAACTTAGACGGTCCTAACGGCTAGAAATATTATTGGCATTATTTGTGAAAACAAAAAGAATTTTTCTGAAAACGTCGATTAGGTGGGGGTACATGACATTTCGGTCTCGCCACTTCGGTCCCGCCGTTTCGGTCCCGTTGTTTCGGTCCCGAGACAATTCGGTCCCGAGACAATTCGGTCCCGTGACATTTCGGTCCCCAGCTATTTTGGCACCTTGCTGTTTCTTTGCTCGCCATCTTATACCTCGGGTTCGAATTTTTGTGGGCCTGTCAAACGGTATAACTTCAACATTATTTGGTCTTTTTTTATTTATTTATTTATTTTTTTTTTTATTCTTTCCCTCCCTCTCCACAAATTTTATAAAATGTTGAATAAAAGAGTCCTATTAATTTAAACTTTTACAACTCTTGATAATGAAATCATGGCGAGCCTCAAATCACCCCTCTACTCCCTCTCCTTTAATAATTCAGAAATGAGATATATTTACTGAAGAACAATTTTTTTTTTTCGTATTATTTTTATAATACAAAGTTGCAACTTATAAATTTGTTTTCATAAGTTACTTTCCATTATAAATATTGAGAAAGCAATAATGATTTCGTACCTAGGCATGATATGAAAAAGTTTAGTTTCCTCCACCACTTTTTTTTAATAATAATAATTTCTAATTGCAGTTTCGAAGAGTCATCTCACTCCATGAAGACAATTTTTGTGAGCTAATTTTGTTGAAACTGAGTCTATATCATTCTAATAAGATGATTTTTTTTTCATTTTATGCAATAATTATTATTTTAAATAATTTTATTTCAAGTTTTTAACTGACAAAACTAAGCCCTTTTTTATTTATCGTTTATTTATTTTTATTATTATTTATTTATTTATTTATTTATTTTTATAATATCTTTTCGCTCCCACTTTCCCAGAAAAAAAAGATTTTTTTAGTTTTATTTTTAATTATTTTAATTGTTTTTAATTTCTGTAACTGTAAATATACAATAAATAAACAGGTAAAAGATAAATTTCAGTTTATAACTATTATAAAATATAATGATGCATTGAATATAAAATAGATTATGTATTGATTTTTATTTATTAGTAAAATTCCTAGTGTATATAATAATGTTATTATTAATTAATAAATATATTTAATAAAATATTAATTTGATTTTTATATTAGAATTACTAATTGTTTTGAGAATTAGGATTACTAATTACCTTTAGGATTACCAATTAGTATTAGGATTACCTTAAGAAATTTCTGTGGGTTATAATATTTTGGATAAGATTATACGTGTATGCGGTTTTCGGGCACTTATAATCGCATTATACTAAAGTTTTATGCCCTTCAGTTAAAAAAATCTGAATATAATTTCAGCTTGCCTATATGTCTTGGGACTGAAACGTATTGGGACCTAAATGGCTAAGGACCAAAATGTCTTGGGACCGAAATGTCTTGAGACCAAAATGTCTTGGGACCAAAACGGTGGGACCGAAATGGCAGGACCGAAATGGCGTGACCGAAACGTCCTGCTTCCATCAGGTGGCGGATGCAATATGACATTGGACAGCTTTTCGTTCAAAGCCGGAGAACGAGGGCACTGGTATTCCTTTGCGAAAAAAATTAATTCAAAGACTTATCTAAAAGTTCTTCTGTACTATAATTCATCTGTTTCAACACTTCTGACAGGAGAAAAATTGAATTTATCAGCAAGATAACGTGCCTACCCACACAAGCCTTGACTCAAAATTCTGGTTCCAGAAGAAAAAATATTGAAATTTTACAAGGCCTACACAGAAGTCGTGATCTAAACCTTATCTAGAATTCATGAGGAGATTTAATAAGACGAGTTTATAAAAATGGAAGACATTTTCCTTGGTTTCAGAACTCAGATCTACGATGGAGTTTGAATGGTACGAAACTAGTCCCGTACTGTGCCAAAAATTAATAATGTTCAAGAATGATAGAATATTTGGAGTCATTATACACAATGATGTGCATATAAATTATTAAATATTTGTTTCTTCTTTACTTATAGTTTTTACTTTGCTGTTTTTAAAGTTTTTACACAAGCAGAAATAATGTTTTTCTAAATAGTTACTTTCTTTTCGTCATAAAATAATTACAGATGAATTTCGTTGACATTTTTATTAGATTTTCAACTGAATGATACACATTATAGTAACATTTCTTCATCTGATTTTAAATTTATCAAAATTTCTTATATTCTTTGCTGTCGTTAAAGTTTTTACACGCACTGTATATGTATTTACTTTAAAAATCCACAAAACTTCAGTGGAAAATTTTTAAATGTCAGATACGAAGTCTGCATTTTTATAACTCAAAGGTGATGAACTCAGGGGAAGAGAAGCAAAATGAAAATAAAAAGAAATTAATAAAGACATTTTAAAGTATTGAGAAGTGTATTATATGTAAATATCATTTATTAAGACTTTCCCCTAAAATTATCAAAATAATGCAACATTTCCTATATGTCTTAAATAGATTTTCTGTCGTATTTTTTTCCTTTTCACTTGATAATCACACTTTAAACTTGGGATAATCAATTCCCTTGGTTTATCCCCCCCCCCCCTCCACACCACACATCAATAGTGAAGGAACTAAAAATGCTTAAATTGGAGTCACCTGTAGGCAATTTAGCATAGTACTTTTCCTTATCTTCCAATTATCAAAAATATATAATGTTTTTTTCTGTTTGATATTGGAAAAGAAAATCTGAATTTATCTTAAAGATTCAAATATTCATTTTGGCACTTTTCTGTTTGCTGGATGTAAAGAAGAAATAAAAGAAAGAAAACTGAGCCATGTAAAAAAGGGAACATAGAACAAAGCTTTATTTATTTTTTCAATTGCGAACTCAGTTCCATATTAACATTTTGATGTAACTTATCACACTTTTAAAATGGTAAGGATATCGGAAATCAAGAGCTAGCAAATTGCAATGCTTATTGAAATGTTAGCCACGTTTCTGTGAGAAGAATAGGTGACCAGTTGTATTACTAGCATGGCGTTCAAGTTCTTTGGAATTACTAATAATTAAAGCAATTAATAGTAGTAATGGGTTTAGTTATGCGTGTTTTTTTTAACATTTTTATTATTTGCATGGGAATTACAAATAACTTTTAATACAAACAGTTTTAAATTTTTCTTGCTTCTCATATTAAATGAGTTTGAATGAGCATATAATTTTATTTAAACTATCTCTCTTTCTGTACCTTAGTAATCTAAATTCTTTTTAAATACCCAAAAGAAAAAAATATGTATAACCTGTAATCAGCCAAATGCTTCAAATCCACAAAGCACTTGGAAGGGTACGAAATTTTGATTTTGTAATACAATTATAAATCTAAATTTCTTATGTTTGATGAAGACATTGTTCTAGTTTCTTCAATTGTTTGCTAAAGAGCTATCAATTAATTTCATTCCTATTTCAGAGGTATCCATCTACACAGTGTCCGGCTGCAAGCTGCATGCGGAAACGAATAATGCTCAGACTGTGATCAAGATCCGGCAATGATGATAAAGTGTAAGTTCTATTTTAAAATGATTAAATACAAATAAATATAAAAGTAAAAATAGTTATTAAAAATAAATAAAATAAAATAAAACAGCATTTTTTACAAAGCATTCAATGTTTGTCTTAAATATTACGCTCAAAGAGCCTAATTTTTTAACTGCAATCCATGTTTCTTTCTCTAAAATTTTAATTATAATGCATTAAAGTGGAGTAAGCACCCTTGGAATCCCTGTGTCCTAGAAAATATTTAGTAATTTTTACAGATTATGTTTTACAGTGCAGGCATAGTTTAATTCATGAAATTTTCATTTTTTATAAACATCTTTTGAATAATAGCTTTATGCTTACAGAATTAACTTCAAAATAAAACACATAATTGACAAATATTTTGCATATAAAAAAACGGATATCATAATTTTTGTTACTGGATGTTTGAAATTTTTGTGTATATATATTTTTTTTTCTAATTTTCGTTTAACTTATTAAAGATTTGCTATGAAAATGGAAAAAAAAAACATTAGTAACATTTTGAAGTTTTTAATAGAATTATTTCAACTATATTTTAATAGTTTTCTCATTCGTTTATAAATCTAGGTAAATGTTTCAAATTCTACTGGAATTAAGGAAATTGGTCCTAGCAAATGAATGACTTGTCGAAAAACGTGATTTTATTGAAAGGAATTATAATTAATTTAGTCAGTAACGATCCAAGATTATGGAAATTACTTTAAAAAAATAATGATTTGTCGAAAAATATGATTTTATTGTAAGAAATTATAATTTATTTTGTCAATAAGGATTCGAAATTAAGGAAATGGGTTTTAACAAATGAACGATTTATCGAAAAACGTGATTTTATTGTAAGAAATCATAATTTATTTAATCATTAAGGATCCGAGATTAAGGAAAGGGGTTTGGAAATATATATATTTGTCGAAGAATGCGATTCTTTTGTAAAGAATGGTAGTTTATTTAGTCAGCATCCAAAATTAAAGAAATGGGTTTTAGCAAATAAAAGATTTGTCAGAAAACGTGATTTTATTGTAAAAAATTCTAATTTATTTAGTCAGTAATGACCAAATATATTGAAACTATATATGAAGAAATATTTGAAATGCATGCAGCTTAATTGCAAAGAAAAAAACTTAACGTTGTTTTATTATAACAGATTCACAATTTTATACTTCTATGCTAGAAATAATTTCTCTTCATTATCATAAAAATGCAAGATTCAAATTAAGATGAATTTTTGCGAGAAACAAGTCTCAAGATACGTTCTAGTTGTTTGTTTACGGATACATAAATGGTGAGTACAAAACAAAAACTGCACATGCGAAAAAAATGTCGAAAACTTGCTAACAGCACAATATTGTGCTCCACAAGATGCTCATAAACAATTTAATTATAAAAATAATTCATATCCTTGTGGTAAATTGAGAAAAAATGGATGCTTTACAGATGGTGCATTTGTTTCATCTTCCGGAAAATTTTAAACTTTAAACAAGTTTTGCTTTTGTTTTAAATTCTTCAGCTGTTGTGTAAACTTTCTTCCCGGCACTTTATGTATTTTTTAAGCTAAAAAATTATGTAAAACATTTTTCATTTGTATAATCTTTTATTTACATCTCTTACCCTTTTTTTTTCTCTCTTTTCAGGTTGACGTGCAATTTTTTTTTGTTTTTCTAGTGGAAACATCGATTTTTTCCCGGTGTTTCACAGCGGAATTTTTCAAAAGCAAGCCTCTGTCATATCAAAGGAACAATTCCTTTTATACAAACATTCCATGGACAATTTTTGTGGAATAGGCTGTGGGAAAACAACCCACGGCCATATTTGTGGATTGAAAAAGGACAATTTTATCGCGATTTCTACTCGGTTGGATGGTGAATAAATGGAATTATGAAGTGAAAGCCTATCTTGAGTCTGTTCTTTCAATTTTATATCATTTCATTATTTCTCACTCAACTTCAGACTTCGATGTTTCCGAAAACATACCTTGTGTGGAACTGCCAAAAACATTTTAAAGAAGGGCTTCTAAAGTTTCGAATAGGGAAAAGTTCAATATCCTTTTTAGTTGGGAGAAGGGGGGGCATTAAAATAATCGATATGGTTGCGATCTCCAGCCTTTGGGTTCGCTTTTATATCACTGAAATGGACTTTATTCATTTGTCTTTGTTTACAAATTATTTAAAAATCCTGTTTTTCCACCATCTTGAGAAATCTGATAAGTTTTTAAAAGGGATTTATGTCGCTATTTTCAATTTTTCGGCATTAGTGCCAATTAGAACTGGATATGGAACTTTTCTCTTCGAATACAAGCACTATAATGCTTCTAAATTTTGTCTTCTTCAGAACAACTTCAGTTATATGAATGGTGAATGCTGTGCATCACAAAGCATTCATGATCTCAGTGAAACCGACATTTTTTTCTTATAAGAGCTCAGAAAAAGATCGATTTACAAATCGCTAATAGCATCTACTTTCGATGACAAGCAAAAACGTATTGCAATGATAAACTCAGAGTGGAACCACATTTGCCTAAACTTGTACCTGCATTGAGGCCAGTTTTATTTTATAACTTTGTTACACTTTTTCCGTTGCCATTAAGCTAGTGATGATTAACACGTTGAATGCCATGGTGACTGACACAGAACTTTCTGTTTAGGCCGCGTGAGTCACCGATAACTGATATTGTAAATTATGATTTAAAACTTTTAAAAATATGATGTTTTAAGCAACTATTGAGAAAATATAATCCTGTAATAAATAAAAGTTAAGTACATTTTAAATAATTTTCAATAATTACTTATAATAATATATTATTTTTAGTTTTATATCATATTTTACGCTATCAGCACCGGCGATTGACGTGCACTTAACGTGTTAAGCAAAATCCGGTTAACCATTTGTAAAGACTTCGAATAAATGTTGTTTCGTTTATAGGTTGCTACCACCGATATATGCGTGATATTGGACGTATTGTTAGAATGATGATAATTAAATAACAGCTTATTCAGTTAAAATTAAAGAATAATTTACAGATTATTTACATAAAAACATTTTTACAATTACAGGCTTGGATATAGCAGATCCTGTCCAACAGTAAGTTGTACGTTAAAATAATGTCTACATACTGGGTAACTACATGCTATTCCCTTCTTACTTTATCGAACTCAGCAAGGCTTATTGGAGAACCACGTAGGTATCACCCTGTTGAATTACCCATTTCTCCCTTCAGTAGTATTTTCCGTAAAATTTTTAAATAATGATTTTTTTTTTTTGCTTATCTGGTGAAGAATTTAAATCAATATTTGGCTGCACAACTCTCCTTTGGCTTGAAATCAATAGTTAATAATTCTACTATAAAATTAAATGTGTCCAAAAATATATACTTAATATGATTTTTGCAGAAAAATTTTATTAGTTCACTAACTTTAGCGTACAGACCTATAAAATGCACCATATCTCAATGCCAAGAGTAAGAGGGTTCCCTTGAGTTTCCCAAGAAGGTTCCCTTGTCTGTCACGCAAGGCTTCTTTCAACAGATGTTGAGCAACTTCAGTTACGGACTAATGTTTTGCGTGAAATTGAAGAGACACAATAAATATCTATAATATTTATAAGTATGAATGTAATCATGCATTGTAAAGAAAAGTAATCTTTCTTGATACAGCAAAAACATTTGCAAAAGTACAACAATACTTTTTCCAGTCATCTACGATTCCGAGAAGTTCCCCTTTACCTTCAGAAAACAACAGACTATAAAAATAGAAAAAAAATCTGAAACAAATGTTGCTTTTGTTACCAGTAGTTTCCGGAAACGTTTCTAAATAGCTTTTAGTTTGTATTAGTAAATTTTTTTCAACCTGATATCAACACGAAATATTGGGTTTTCAAAAGCTACCAATTCGCAAAAAAACACCTTTAAATGGAAAACAGAGTTCATAGGGGTGGGAGTAACAAAATAATATTCATCCTACGCTCTTAATTTAAAGTCTTAGTCTGTTGAACATACTTATTGAACTTAAAAATGTTTGCTTCAGAATTGATAGCATAAAAAACAAATACGAAGTATGACTATTAAGTAACAAGACTAATGTTGTAACATATTTTTTAAGTTATTATTCCCTACAATATGCTTCCTTCCCTTATCCCTACAACGTTCCATGTAAATTTTCTATTATTTGAAACAGTGCTGGAAGTCTTCTTCTATGATCCTTTTCATAACGCGTACCGCTTTTTCTTTCACAGCCTTAGTGGTCTGAAATCCTGTTCCTTTTGATGCGGATTTGATTTTTCGGGAACAGATAGAAGTCCATAATGCAAGGTCAGACAAATAAGGCTGATGTATCAATACATGCATATTATTCTGGTTAGAAACGACATGGCAGACAATGCAGCATGAGATGGTACATTTTCCTAATGAAGCAACTATGACTTATTGTTCTACAAATCGGGTCTTTTTTGTATTTTTGCACGAGAATCTCGAGTTTTTTAATTTTAATAATATTTTGACCTTCAGGAACCCCGTGAAGGTACACAATCACATGATTATCGAAAAAAATTTTCATTATTGACGTGTTAAGGAGACCGAGGCGAACATCATCTTCAGTGTCTTTTTGGCCGTCTTGAAACACTGAAACCACTAAAAAACCGCGAACGTTATAAACATTTATTGCCTCTTAACAAATTGTGATTTCCAACAGCTAATTTTCATGTTAAAAAGATATTTCATATTAATTCATTGTTCTTTTAAAACACTAAAACACTCGACATTTTACCGACAAAACACAAAAACAAGGTCCAGAGCAAATAAAGTTTACGGCTAGACTAATTGAAATAGAGTCAATTTTGAGACAAAAATCTGTACAGAAGGCTTTACGCTACACAACTATTTGGGGCATGCGCAGTTCTTCTATACGACACTAGTATCTTTATTAAATAGCCACACCTTATTTTTCTTATTCATACGAAGGTGAAAAATTGATTAAAACACTGCAAAAGTTACTTCGTAGCATTTCCTAAAATTACGGACGGCAAGAGAGACTTTTGTTTCAGAAATGTTTCTTAATTAATCTTAAAAAACTATTGGCTTCTAAGCTTTTTAAAACTAAAAGAATGTTTTTTTTCTTCAAATCGTGGACAATTACTAATAAATTATGTTATATTTTCGTAAACCTATTTATTAGAAAATCTATTTTGCTGAGATGTTTATTAGAGTGCAATTTAGTTATCTATACTTGGTTTAATATTAACGCTTAACAGAATCATAAAAATTTTAAGGCTTGTTATAATTTATCAGTTTAATAGGGTTAAAGTCATGTTTTGCCCGCAACGTTTGTAAAGATAAAAGGAACATTAAATTTCGCGTATCTTTTGAATAGTTAAAGCAATGCAAAGTTATTTGTGGAAGTAATGCAATCAAATTTATTTGAGTGTATATCATTCATCCTTGAAAACTTAATTCAAAGCACGTAACTTTATAGTTAGCCATTAATTTTATCAAGTTATTATATTAATGATTGATTTAATTGTTAATCAGAAAAAACGAATGAAATAAATTTAAAGATTAGTCATTGAATATGACTTATTTTTTTTAATTTGTTAATCATTAATCAATAATTCTCAATTATTAAACAAATTAATTTTTGCGCACTCTGATCTAAACCTCAAACTATTCTGAAGAGTTATTCTTTGTCAACAGTGGGGGTTTGCTGGTTTCCCATGTTTTTACTTATGGGTAATGCATTCGTGCATAAAATAAGAATACAATGTGACCAATATGATAAACACTTGAATCAATTTTCTAAAACATTTTCCAAAAAAGAAAGAAATCTAGAAATTTTCCTATTACAAAAAAACAACATTCTTAAACCACTATTTCACATAAAACCGGGAACACTTTGTAAAAGCAGTGTCAAAATGTGTAAGTTGATTTAAATGCTTATGAGAAATTCTTTCGATTTCTGCGGTATTTTCATTGAAACAAATATGAAAAAATTAATTTTTTATAAAATTTTTAGAATGGGAAAGAAACATGATTACCATAAAAGAATCCATCAATAAGTTTATGAATAATAATAAGAATTCAAATTATATGACATAACTGAAAATATGTTAAACAGACTTTTTCCTTTAGAATGCTCAATAAATTTAATTCTGATTTTATTATTATTATTATCTTAATATTAATTTCGGCTCTTGTCCGGAAAAATTTTTTGTAATGATTCTGGAGCAAGAGCATTTCCATCAATACATTAAGGAGATTAAAAAAAAAAGCTTGAAGAATTGAAAAGTATTGCCAGGATTGAACCTAATGGAGGGAAGAAGGCCCATGTATCCCAGGCGCCAAAACCGAGGTGAAGAGAGCACCAAATGTTTAGTTGTCGATTTTTCTCACGTCTATGTTCAGCACAGTGGTGTTAATATCGTCCTGTTTGGGGTATGTCAAAATACTCCAAGAGAAATCTAAAAATCTAAGATCTAATCAAGAAGAATCTAAATCAAGAAGAATCTAAGAATAATATGGTGCAAGGATCATGAAAACAGAACTTTTTGTTTTTGTTTTATATTTTTTTCATTCAGTTTTCCATGTTTTGATGAATCAGTATTTGATAAAACTCATGACGTATTTCAGTATTGTATATTTTATGATTATGCATTTTAAATTTTTAAAAAAGTCGGCTGTTAGAAATTTAGTCAAATTATCTTTGTAATTTTGTGAATTTACTTTGCAGAAAAGATTGGGGGATGGGGCGCAAAAATCCATATTTGCCACAGGCTCAAAAAAGTCTAATATCGGCCTTGAGTATCTTGAATTATAATCGACTGCTGTCTCATGACGATCTTTTCCATGGTATCGAGCTCTAAAAATATTCTTGAAAAGTCTATTGAAAACAGCCTTTTCCTTTTCTTTTCAATAAAAATGAAAAGAAGCTCTTATTGAATTAATTAATTTCTGCAAAAGAGCATATCAAAATCAAACTGATTTCGGGAAGATGTGAGAAAGTAACTGATTTGGATTTGAGAACAACCTTAAAAAGAGGGACTAAAAGTTACTTCCATATTTTGAAAAATAATTACTTGTCATAACTGTCGTGAGGAAAAATTCCTCGTTAATCGCTAAACATTTTTCAAACTGATAGTAATTTTTGACCTACTTTTGAGACATAAACAAAAATCAATCTGTTTGAGGATTGTAGAGAATCATTATGCAAGAACTCTCTCCGGGGTATTCGGACCTTAGACCCTTAGAGGGAGGTTTTCAAAAATGAAATGAATGACCTACATTTGTATTTCTAAACACGATAAGGGAGGGGGACAAAAAGACTTTCAGCTAAAAAATAAAGAAAAATTCGCATTTGAAGTAAATGTGTATTTTTGCAAAAGTAGTATAAAACATCCATGTTTCAAGCATATAACTTTGCGCATATAATGTGCTGTTTTCAAAAAATTAATATAATGAGCGTCTAAAAAAGTAAACGCCCATATTTCACATGTTAAACATTTCACTGTAAATATACTGTTCACAAATTACATACATAAATAAATAATTAGATATCCAATAAAAAATTTAATTCCTTGAGAATATTAAAAAAAATACAACCGAAAAAATTTCCTTAATTCAAAAATACTTCAATTTTTACGACTCAAAAGAAGATTTGTATTTGTGATATTGTTTGGATTTTTTAAGAAAAGTTTGTCATATAAAAAGAAACATCTATAAAAATGTAAAAAATAACATTGAATTAAATGATAGATATAAAGAGATTGTGTTAAATAGGTGAATTTTGCAAAAGGTTCCATAATATAGTTAAGATCATTTGAAAATTGAGTAAAATTTTTCAGCAGGCAGTAAAATAGAAATAAATCTTTGATATGAAAGAAAAAAATGTGGTAAAAAGGTTTAAAACGAATTTATATTTTCAAATGCTGTCAAAACTTCCTGTAATTTTCGAAAAATATCTGGAATGGCAGTGAGTACAAGTGTATAAGGATAATTTTCTAGGATAGTACTATTATTATAATCCCACACCTCCTAAATGAAGAGTTTCAAAAGATTGGATTAAAAAAGTTCCTGAAATCGAATGTTTGAGAGAGAAAAAAAATGACTGTCACAGAATTTGATATATTTTCAAACGAATCTTCCCTTAAAATATTTATTATATTAAATATTGTTTTTAATATTTCAACATCGAGTCATTTAGCACATCGAGACTTTATCGCAATGTCTTGGAATATTTCTGATAACACAATAATCGAGCTTTCTTTTATTATAAAAATTAATTTATAAGATTATTATACAGTTTTGTCAAATAGTTTATTTCAATTTTAACATATTCTCCACTATCTTGGCAATGACACTATTAACATTTGACTATGTATTGAACATGATTATCAAATAATATTTGCACAATTTTAGCTTGTCATGTGAGTTATATTGTTTCGTTTCTAAAAGCCAATATGAAAAGCAGACATTTAATACAAAGAAAATTCCTTGTGCATTTCACTTTTTTTTTTTTTTTTTTTTTTGCTCTACATTTATGACAAGGGGAAAATCGCTTGAGGCAGTGATTTCTTTTATTATTGTTGTTTACTGAGTTTTTGTTTTTATGTATTCACTTTTGCTTTAGAAAAACTATCTAGACCTGATATGTCCAATCCTTTGTCTTTTACAGTCCGAATTTCAGGCGAAAACTGTTATTCGAGACACAAAGTAATCTCTTAACATTCGTGGATTTAACTTTCGCGAAATAAAAAATGCAGAACATCTCAACATTCTCGAAGACTGAACTTAGTTATTTGTGAATTCTGTTTTACAAAAAATGTTTTTTAGGTAGCTTTCATTACAAAAAGTAAAAAGCTACCTATTGCAGCCGTCCGGAGGAAAGCACTTCCGGAAAATTTTGGTATATTTTCACCGATCATGACCCCCAGACCCCAAAACCACCCTCCGTTCAAATGTTGACATATATATATATATATATATATATAACCATATATATATATATATATATATCTGATTTTTGTCATGCGATAACTAACGTATTTATGAACCGATTTGAATGAAACTTGGTATGTACATAGTACATACAAATGTCTCGACCGAGTTCGTCGGTCAGCATCATCCGCCATTTTGTTTCAAAATGGCGGCCATTTTAAAATTTTAAAAAAATTTAAAATTTAAAATTAAATGCGAAAAAATTAAAAGTTGAAAAATATTTTTCTTTTACGTGTTAGAACTTAAAACAAAGATTCCAGAACACTTTTTATTTTGTCTATATCTTAAAAAATGATTGAGTTATAGCACTTTGAATTTTTCTTATGGCTGACATTTTGAAACGATCTGATTTTTGTCACGTGATAACACGTGTATTTATGAACCGATTTCAATGAAACTTGGTATGTACATAGTACATACAAATGTCTCGACCGAGTTCGTTGGCCAGCATCATCCGCCATTTTGTTTCAAAATGGTGGCCATTTTAAAATTTTTAAAATTTTTAAAATTTTAAATTAAATGCGAAAAAATCAAAATTTGAAAAACATTTTTCTTTTACGTGTTAGAACTTAAAACAAAGATTCCAGAACACTTTTTATTTTGTCTATATCTTAAAAAATGATTGAGTTATAGCACTGAATTTTTCTTATGGCTGACATTTTGAAACGATCTGATTTTTGTCACGTGATAACACGCGTATTTATGAACCGATTTCAATGAAACTTGGTATGTACATAGTATATACAAATGTCTCGACCGAGTTCGTTGGCCAGCATCATCCGCCATTTTGTTTCAAAATGGTGGCCATTTTAAAAATTTAAAAATTTTTAAAATTTTAAATTAAATGCGAAAAAATTAAAATTTGAAAAACATTTTTCTTTTACGTGTTAGAACTTAAAACAAAGATTCCAGAACACTTTTTATTTTGTCTATATCTTAAAAAATGATTGAGTTATAGCACTTTGAATTTTTCTTATGTCTGACATTTTGAAACGATCTGATTTTTGTCACATGATAACTCGCGTATTTATGAACCGATTTCAATGAAACTTGGTATGTACATAGTACATACAAATGTCTCGACCGAGTTCGTCGGCCAGCATCATCCACCATTTTGTTTCAAAATGGTGGCCATTTTAAATTTTTTAAAAATTTAAAATTAAATGCGAAAAAATTAAAAGTTGAAAAATATTTTTCTTTTACGTGTTAGAACTTAAAACAACGATTCCAGAACACTTTTTATTTTGTCTATACCTTAAAAAATGATTGAGTTATAGCACTTTGAATTTTGCTTATGGCTGACATTTTGAAACGGTCTGATCTGAACGATCCACAATGTTGCTTTAAAATGGCATACACTTCATGATATCGTGGAATTTGGTGACTCTAAATCGCTTAAAATAAAACCAGGTTGAATAAAAGACGACTAATTTCTAAAAATTTCTATTAATATTCAGTCTTGACAAAAACTAGTATTCAATCTTATAAAATCACTAATTTTATAAGATTTTTTCCACTAATTTCAGCTTAGTATTTTTGAACAATGTAACTTACCTTAAAATAAATAAATAAATATATTAGTATATGAAAGCTACCTCTTCCTCCCGGCATTGCCGGAAGGACTTTTAACAAAGTAAACTCATTCTGTTTTACCATTTCCATGAACTACGTGACGGTACTGTATAGCCTACTGTATTATTATTTGGCGTAAGTTGCGAGAATTTCAGTCTTAATGTTGAAGGAAAATATAGATCAGTAATTTCTTTTATTTTTTATGCAGATTTTCTTTAATTTTCTAAAATTTCTAAAATTTTTAATTTTTATTGCAGGTGAAATTATTTCCGTAACTGTTGTCGATGAAATTTTAAAACATTAGCAAGAACTAGTGAAAAAAAAAATAGAATGCGATTCTTCATTAATGAAGAGTATTAAATTTAAAATAAAAATCGATGCCGAAACTTTTCCTTACAATTGAAATTTATAAACATAAGAACTGTTCTGTAAAATAATAGATTTACTGATAAAACAAAAGAAATTACTGATCTATAACGATCGCACATCACTAATTTTTTTGCACTAGCAAATAAATTTTGTACAATGTGTTTATAATTATTCAAATTTATTTAAAGCATGTACTTTTTATGTACAATGCTTAATGAATATTGTTTTGAAATACAATTGCTCTTTTCATAAAGAAACAAGTAGGAAAAATCATGCGTTAAGCATAGATTCCAACACTTCTTGAAATCTTTAACAAAACTTCGTTATCCAGGGAAATAATGTATTATTGTCCATATTTAAATATGTATCCCAATACTTTTGAAAAGCCCTATATTTGATCTGTCGGTTAATATATAGACTATATAATGGTAAAATTTAGTTTAGCACGAAAACGCCTAACTGGTTGAAATTTCCCTTTCAGCAATTTATACTAATAGATGAAAACATACTTGAATACTTTTGTTTAGCCCTGTAAAATACATAGTACCTTTAATGCACGAAAGTATTTTGCTTAAGTTTAGTTTAAAAGAAAATCTCTTTAAACTACTTAAGTTGAAATTGTCATCCAAAGGCGGCCATGCATCCAAATCTTTGAGAAACCCTGTATATCATTTTATCTATAATCGATAAACATTTCAAGTAAACTAAATGCAGTTCAACATAAAAAAGCGTAACATATTTAAAAAACACCTTTAAGAAAATTACGCTCATATTCAGTAACCTTTCCGAGATCTTTTGTGTGACCCTGTATATATAAATTATGTAAAAATTAGCATTTATATAAACCATATAATATGCATAGGTATAGTGAAACTTAAAAGCTTATATCATAATTAAAAATGCATTTCATCCATCTAACAGGCATCTTCCATAATATACAGGATTTCGGATAGAATATACTATTTGATATCTTTTGTGTGCCTCTGTAAATGATTTGCATTACGTATTATGCCTGAAATATCTCATATTAATCCTCAGCAACGTATATCAATTTGATTATATATGAAATCGTTTACCATGATTAAAATATGTCGCAAACAATCCCTCCCTTAATTATCAGAACATTTTCATGGCACACTTGAGCTATTTAAGCAGCACACCGCTATGCCTTAACCCTTTCCGGCACACTGTGCCCGATCTGGGATACCTAATTTTAATTCCAAACTTGCAAACGGCATCAATGATATTTTAGTAAAATTTTGCTTTTACCATAAAAGCTTTAAGCGTTCAAAAAAGGAAAAACTAACAATATTTCCGATTGCAATTTTATTTTAACAATAGGCGAGATTTAATTTTCTAGTTCCTTCCAATTAAAAATATTTTAAATAGCCCCTCGCAGAAAAATGTATAATTCAAAATTTGCTACGATTTATTGTTATTTTGAAGCTTTGAAAGATTTCGCATGAAATACTAAGAATTACGGTCTCCCCTATGTTGAAATTTCTGAAAACATTTTACATATTTACACCAATCATGACCCCTAGACCCTAAAATTACCTCAGTAAAAACTTTTAATTACAGCTTGATTATATGGACAACATCGGACCAAGGAAATGGAAATAGGGAGAGGTTTTGTGAAAACCGAAAAAACTCCATAACTTTTTAATTAAAATTGCTATCGAATCAGTTTAAAGTTTATATTACTTCTAAAAAATGGGCCAATAGTTTCTATATGACAGATTTTTGCTAAAATTAAAAATGGGCTCAAGGGGGAAAAAATAGAGGTTTTGGGAGAAAAATTAATAAGTTCGTCCATTCTCAAGATATCAAATCCAATTAAATTTATTATAAATTTACTTAAAATTATCTAAAACTTTTGAATAAACAAGTTCTTGATAGGAGCAACTCTTATCGCAAAAAAATTTAAAAAAGAAAATAAAGGGGGGGAGGAGATGGAATTAAAAAAAAATCCATAACTTTGTCAATTCTTAATATATCAAATATAATTAAATTTATTATAAATTTACTTAATGTTATCTAAAACTTTTGTACTGACAAGTTTTTGATAGGACCAATTCTTATAGCAAAAACAAATGAAACAAAAATAGGAGTTGAAAAAAAATATCATATTAAAGGTGAACTCAAATCCAAGCTGCTTATATTCTGAAATTTTATTTCAGGATACTAATTACATATACTCATATATACCCATTGTTAAATTCGTTTTTGCTCTGAAACGCATCCAATTGGCAGATTGTGTTATTTAGGAGCTATATAATATGGCGTATTGGTCAATATTTTGATAAAGGCAGAATATATATTTTTAATGCTATCAAAATGGGCATTTTGACCAGAATTTTCCGAGACGAACGTGATTAAAGAATTGAAGATGTATTCAAATAACAAATTGCTTATTGTCTAACACATTTTTGCTCTTAAACTCATGCAATTGGCAGTTTCTCTTATTTAAGAACTATATGATGTGCCTATATGGTCAATTTTTTCATAAAGGCAGAATATAGACATGCACACAATATAATATGCGAAAATTCAGTGGAATTTAAAAGTACATATAAATACACTGCTCAAAACAATTAAAGGATATTGCAGTTTTAGGCGGATTTTGTATTTGGGAAACTTTTTAGCTGTTTGATACATAGTCGAGAGACATAGTAGGTTATATGAAAATAAATTACACATGTTTGGCAGAAAAAAATGCATTTTATTGCGCATTTGTGAACAAAAGGAAAAAAACACAGTTTATGCATATGAGAAAAAAAGAATAAGAAAAGGCGTTTTCTTCAAAGAAAATCATTTTCAGTAGGGGGTATGGTTTCCACGGGCGGTCAGCAACGTTGAACATAGACTCAATGAGGCTATTAATGACGAGTTGGGGTATTCTGCCCCACTCTTCCAGAAGAGCTCTTTCCAGTTCTTGGAGAGTTTGTGGGGGTTGTTGGCGGCCAGAAAATCGTCTTCCTAGAGCGTCCCAAACGTGCTCGATTGGATTCATGTCTGGAGAACACGCTGGCCATTCCATTCGAACGATTCCTTCCTCGAAAAGGACCTCCACCAGGTTTGCACGATGTGGCCTGCAGTTATCGTCCATTAAAATGAAGTTATCTCCGATTGCTGCAGCGTAAGGGACTACAATATGTCAGGATCTCATCCCTATATCGGCGACCAGTCAGAGCTCCATCTCGAATGATGTAGAGGTCAGTGCGCCCGTCAATGGAGATGCCACCATACACCAACACTCCTCCACCGCCAAATCTGACAGTTTCGTGCACGAACGCAGGATTATTCCTACTGCCACGGTCCCTCCAGATGAAAATAGGCCTATTATCCGGATGCACAGAAAAACGGGACTCGTCAGAAAACAGAATATTGCTCCATTCATTTCTCCTCCAGTTGACATGCTCGGTTGCCCACTCCCTGCGGTCGCGACGATGCCTTGATATTAATCTAACACATACCATCGGTCGGCGAGCATACAGACCTACAGCATGGAGTCGATTTCGGACAGTCTGAGTTGAAATCGTGGTGCCTGTAGCCGAGCGAAGGTGTTGTTGGAGAAGAGTAGCGTTCATGTTTCGGTGTCTCCGAGCTGTTAACGCTAAATACCGATCTTCATTGGGCGTTGTTGCCCGTCTACAACCTTGCCCTGGTCTTCGGCCTGCACATCCACTCTCCAAAAAACGGTTCCAGAACCTGGAAATGACACTTTGTGATACTCCAATGGCTTGCGCTACTTCGGCTTGAGTTTGGCCCCCTTCTTACCTACAACAATTCTCCAAGCTTCTGAATCTGTCAAATGACTTCGCTGAGACGTCGTACTCATCGAAACAAAGCAATCACTGAATGCCGATCATCCTTGTCTTCATTCTCTTTTATCCAGTTGAAAGTCAAATTTCATTTGCTGCCGCTGAAGCGACGTTTTTGACGTCGAACTCAAAATTTGCATACTCCACAGTTTGAAAACCAGAAAAATTTGCATTTGTGATTTTCTTCTTCTATTTTCGGCAAAAAAAATTTCGTTTATATCTTTATTTTATATAAAACTTCAAATATCCTTTAATTGTTTTGAGCAGTGTATTAAACTGCATTTCACCCATCCATCACCCATTCACGGATACATATACAGTACTTCGAAAAGAATGTATAATTTGAAAATTTTTGTGCGTCTCTGTAAATGATATGCACTTCGTATTATTCACGACTATATCGTACAACTTATATTAAGTCTCAGCGACATATATTAATTTTATTATTCACAAAATACTTTAATTGAATTAAAATATGTCGCACACAAATCCCCCTCCATTATGTAATGGAATTCTTTTGTGTGGCCCTGTAAATGAATAATAGCTATTTTTTTTTTTCATCGCAAATTTCATGAAACGCATATTTTAGTGCAATTCATAAATGCATATAAATTTTAATATGTTTGACAAGGTGTAACATCTTTAAAATTCATTTGAAACAATTTTTCCCGTAGGCCGTAATGTAACGATAAACTCTTGACTGTCCTTGTAAATAAACTTATCATGCAAGAAACTCCATTCGAAATAGGGCTCGTGCTACGGTAATCGTCATTATTGTCTAAAATTTCAGGGCAATTTGAGTTCAGTTACGGTAGTTAGGGTGCGGAGAGACGGACAGACAAACCGAATTCATAAACACTTTTCAACTTTGTTAGAAAGTGTTAAAAATAAATTAAGTTAAATAAAAGAATGCAAAAAACATTAAAATGAATCATTAACATCTGATACTATAAAATAACGCTCAAGTTAAATTTCATGCGGATTGTTATTTTACGATTTGAAAAGAACTTCTCTTTAAGCACACTGAAAAAGATTTGAGTTTTTCATTTTAGATTTTGAGAGTTTAAAAAAGAAAAAAAAGGAAAGAAATAAAGAAGTTTCTGATACCAAAAAAGACATCTAAATCTCGCGCTTGGATGTTTGAATATGCTACTGATGACTGACAACTATTTTCATAACAATCAAAGAAAATGTTGACACATTTTCGTTGATTGTTATAAAATTTAATAAAATAAAAGAATAATGAAAAAATAAATGTGACAGAGTAATAGCAATTGCATAAAATCATCAAATCATATTATGACCTAGTTTAATTTCTCTTGCCGTTATTGATATTAAAATAGAAATGTTATTATTTTTTTTTTTTAGTCAATATAAGTTTATTGATTTTATGAAGCATGTATTAACATCCTGTTTGAGATAGAATTATGTGCATGAAATCATTCGCAAATATCTGAAGGATGACCTTATTCAAAAGAGGTCTCTGCAAATCCACATTTTATTTTCTGATATGTAAAAAGAACAAAGTACATCAATTTAAACAATAAATTCAAGCAATATTTAGTTTAAAGGCACACGGCCATTTTGGAATCTTTTCAAAGAATGCAATGCGAAAAGTTCTTACCTAACAAGTTTTATTCTTTTTTTCCACCAATCATATATGACAGGCTATTAATTAGTCTTAATAAATAAGATGAAGTGGGGTAAAAGTAATCATGGGACCAATGAAACTCCTGACTTATTGGTAAATTGTAAAATTGCATTTTAACCAACAAACCTGTAGCACGTTTCTTCAATCTTTTTTTCCCCGCAATATTTGATTGAGAGTAATCAAATAAAGGTCTATTGAATAATTTTACACTCAGTATTAATAAAAGAATATATTTATCTATATATATATATATTTACTTTTTTCAATCTACAATAAAAGGAAGTACTGTAGACTCCCTCAAATCCGCACAGATTAGGACCAGAGGTAGTGCGGATTTCAGAATTTTTCAGGTTTCTGGTCATTAATTGTTTACATTATTTAAATAGTAATTTGAATGCAATTAATAATTGAATTGAAACTATAATAAAAACTTAAAATACAAAAAATAAGTAATAAACTAAAATAATAAAAATTTAGATAATTTTTAAAATGATTAAAATATAAAAAGAAGAGGTCAAATTAATAATCAATAATGTAGAATTAAATATTCATTGTAAAGTTGAAATATATTTTTCCAAAGTTATTCAATAAACTTGACTCAAAGAAGTACATTACTAATTCATGTCAAAATCATTAAAAAAAGGGTTTTATTTTCGGTTTAGTCAGACTTAAGGACCAAAAAGCTTGATTAATACATAATTATATTTGCTAAGAAGATTTTCATTACCAGTGATATCAGCAATATCTTGTTTTTTTGTTTTTGTTTTTTCAAAAATAAATTCATGAAAAAACATGATTTCAGTAACATTAACAAAAATCACAAATGAAAATATGTATGTAGGGGGAACTGGGGCACATTGATACACCCCCTCTACTGCTCACAGGGTCATTACAGGAAGTTTCACAACAGCTCCAAAAGGTGATGCTAGTGCATTCAACTACATGCAGAAAGTTTTGGAATGATTCAGTTATTTGATGAAACGGGATTTGTGATTTATTGTTTTTGTAGATCAAAAGTAAATTTGAGTTGTACAATTGAAATGGTATTATACAACTATTCCAGTGTTTTCAACCGAAAAGAATACTCTCCCTGGCAAGTAAAACTACTCTTTATCAGAGTTGCCAACCTCCGTCTTTTTTAAAATCATGAAAACGTACTTCGAACCAGAAAATTTATTTAATTAGAAGTGTCTAACATTAACTCAGAGGGTCATTTGAAATTTATTTAATTTCGTTGACTCAATAAATTTCTGGTTAGAATTATAATTGTTTCATTTTTAAAAAGCCGGAGGTTGGCATGTTTGTCTTTATCAGTTTCTCATTCTTTTTTGTTAGATAAATTATGAAGTATTGGATTTGAGACTCATTTTATTCAAAATGGCTGTATGAGGCACATTGATAGAGTCTTTGTCGAGGCACATTGATACAACCTAAATCCTTTTCTAGTTCATTTTTTCATTCCCTTTTTTTATTTATTTTTTACAATGCATTCTTTAATCCAACCATTTTTGCTAAAAATTTCTAATATTAGTTTTTATTGAAGTAAAATAGCTTTAATTTCTTTACATTAGAACATTTTATAGTATTTTTGCAAACAGAAGACGTACAAACTTATACAATATCTAGTGCTAGTAGAACAAATTAAAGAAAAGGACGACAGCCTGGAAAATCTCAAATTTATATCAATTCTCCAGAGAAAAAAGTATTTTCTACATGAAAAGTGTTACGTAAGAGAAACAAGCTGCAGAACAGCACAGGATAATTACATTAAAAACAGAAATTTTAATATAATTATCCTTTATTTTTTGTTTATAAACCGATTTATAAACATAAAACTTGGTAATTTTTCATCTTTCCTAAGAAAGAAGATAATGCTGGGGTTGAAGTACCAGATATGACAAAGTTACAACAGCTAACAATCAGAAAAAGAACAGCCAGAACACCAGATACATACATTTTATACATTTCATTTCTATTGCTTTAATATTGCTTACAAATAAAGTGTGGGTGATTTGAATTTTTATAAATAATATAAAATGGTTTGATAACTATTTTTCTATGAAAAATATGCATTGGTGTTATTTTGTCTCCATTTTTCCCAGACGTATCAAAGTGTATCAATCTGCCCCGGGGATGGGGCACATTGATAGAAATTACTTTTTTTGATCTTTTAAAAATTACATGCAAAAATAATATATAAAACATTGATTGTACATTTTTATAACATACTACACAGGTTTTGCTTAGATCACATTGAAAAATAACTTGAAATTTCTGCTTTCTAGACACCAAAAAAAAATTTTTTTTTAAGCTGTATCAATGTGCCCCAATTCCCCCTAATTGATGTAAACTAAGAAAGTCGATTTTTTTCCCAACATCTGAACTGAATGTTTCATTGTTTACATCCATAAATTATGTGCGGATTTTAGAGAGTTGTGGATTTTAGGGTTGCGGATTTGAGGGAGTCTACTGTATTGTATTCGAAATTCTTTTTTCTACGGCCTTGGATTTTCTAGGGTTCAGAGATCTCGAAAAGCATGCAAAATGTCCAAGTGTACTCTTATGATTCATATGAAGTCAGCCAAAGAATAAAACCAAACTTCATATTGTCTATATGTCTTTTTTTCTTTGCTATTTTCTATACCAATAGGTGTCGCTTTAAATTGAGGACATTCCGCCGAAAGTGGCACTGTGATAGCGATTTTTCTTTTGTATCATTGAGAAATGTACTAACTAGAGAAGTGCAAGAAGTGTAAGTCACCGATTTTGACGAATGTAGTATCGTTGGAAAGATCTCATCGAAAACAGTAAAAAACTCAATGGAACTACCCGTCGCAAATGAGCCGTTTTCGAGATATAAGACAATTTATGTCACGTTACTAGTGCATACTTAATAGGGGACAGCAAAAAATTTTAGTCTCGATTTTAGCGAAAGTAGTATCGTTAAAAAGATATCATCATGAGGGAGGAAAAACTAAATAGAACTACCCATCGGAAATAAGCCGTTTTCGAAATATCCAATAATTTATATCACGTAGCTAGTGCATACTGTTCTAGAACACAATTAATGGAGGACCGCAAAAAATTGTTTTCTCGATTTTGATGAAAATAGTGTCGCTGCAAAGATATTATCGTGAGAAGTAAAAAACTCAAAGAAACTATCCATCTGAAAGAAGCCGTTTTCGAGATATCCGACAATGTCTGTCACTTAATGCAGTTTCCCAGCAGTGTGCATTAACAATATGACACAAATTGTCGGATATCTCGAAAACGTCTCATTTTCGACGGGTAATTCCATTGAGTTCTTTAATCCTTACGATGATAACTCTTCAACGATACCACTTTCGTTAAAACGAAGACTAAAATTTTTTGAGGTCCCCCATTAGCGGTCCCCCGTTAGTCCCCCCCCCATTTTGCGGTCCCCCGTAGCTAGTGCACACTTAATGTGTGCACTAGCTACGTGACATAAATTGTCGGATATCTCGAAAACGGCTGATCTGCGACGGGTAGTTTTAATGAGTTTTTTACTGCTCTCGATGAGATCTTTCCAACGATACCACTTTCGTCAAAATTGATGACTTACACTTCTTGCACTTCCCTAGTAAGTTAAACGGATAGAACTGAATCAAACTCAGAAGTTTTTGATGGATGTTAAGCCTATGTTGGAAAAAGATCGCTGTGACAAAATTTTTTCCGATTAATGTACATTAAAATGTAATGTAATGGACCAAGATTTTTATAAAGTATTGCAGAAAAATGGCTAGGAGGCGTTGTGATAGTTAATTTTGTTCGGTTTTTGGGACGGACCCGATACTCATTGAAAAAAAATCATACTGAATCGCCTAACTGTGTAACCTAGATTTAATTTGCATATATGCACTGAGCATAAGTTTTCGGAATTTTACATATGTAACCGTTGATTGGAGTTCGTTACGATATTGTTTCCTCCGCATCGACCCCCTACGATTTTCTTACATTTATTTTGCTTATAGACATTAGTAAAATATGCGAAATATGGCCTTAATTGGCAGATGGATTTTGCTAAATGAATGTGCAGTGATGCAAAAAAAGTGAACTTTTCCTACAAATTCTATACAACTTATTGAAAATGAAAATTATTGGTATTAAATAATTAGAAATAAAGTCTACTTTCATATAATGTATATAAAATTGTCTTATGGGACCATCTATGAATCAAAACAAACTCAAACTATTTTTTTCATGAGCAATACCTATGTTTGGCATCATAAATAAATTCTGCACCCTTTAATTAGCATAAAACAAATTTTCATTAAATTCAAAAATTAGTTTAAGAGAAATTAATTATTTTAAAATGAGCCTATCTTAGATGTTGTATCCAAATGTAAGTTCGATACTCGATTGTTTAAATATTACAGAATAGCTATGTCATTTCTACAAATGCATTATTTCTTGCCAACATGCCCATTTCGCTCGCTTAATATGTTTCGATTATTGCGAGCCAAATGTTTTACTAAAATGATTTCAAAATGATAAAAATTATGTTTTTTTTTTTTTTAAGTTATGTTTTTCTGCATATGCTAGACAGCTCCTTAAACCATCATCTTGACATTTTATAATCATAATTCGAAAACTACTTGGAAGTAAAAATTTAAATTCAGAGTTCGCCTAAAGCAAAATATAATAAATAAAAATTTATCAAAAGAAATTGTAGGTTATAAATTCATATGTTTTTTTTTTTTTCAAATGTTAATTTCACAATTCATTTTATAAAACTTTTAAAACTAAAAATTCATCGAATTTATGTATACATTTTTAGTATTAGAATCATACAAAAAATATCACATTAGGATTATAATTTCAGAAGATATTAATAATAATATGAAAATGTAATTTAACATTAAGAAGCTCTTAATTTTGAATTTTCATAATCCAAAAACTTATAATACAAATGACATAAAATTTCGTTTCAAAGCATAGTTTGAAACGAACATTTAAAATATATTGTCAAAATTAATTGGATGTTGCTGTTGAAAAAAAAAAAAAAAAAAAAGTTTCAAGAGGTTTTGATTAATAGGCAGCAGTGATGTAATCAGGATAGGTATCCAAAACCAGTAATATTGTAAGGTTTTATTCTTCTTGATTTATAGTAAAAAAAAAAAAAAAAAAAAAAAAAAAATGGTTAGATAAGGCAAACAGAACTTTCAAATATTACCGGTTTTCAGAACACCCTGGTTACGCCACTGGATTCCCGGCTAAGCACATTTTACATACATCATTTAAAAGGTGACTTTGTTTCCAATCGTTTGGTACCAGTAATTTTCTTCTATTGTGATTAGTTGCAGAGTTAGTAGGAGGTGTTTAGTTTTTTTTCCCACGACTGTACATTTTTAAATTCCGCAATGAAAAAAAAAAAAGAAATAAAATAACGCTCCTGCATTTTATTCTATAGAATAAAGAATAAGAATAAAATATTGTTCAAGGATTTTATTTTCTGGAATTTAAAAAAATATATAATAAAGTAATTAGAATAGGATAGTGCTCACGTATTTTATTTTCTGGAATGAAAGGATAAAAAGAAATGAAACGAAATGAATGAAATAAGAATTATGATGACATTGAATTTTATGCCGATAGTTATTTTAAGTTTTAAAATACGGTTATACTTCAGTCCTTTTAAAAAATGTAAATTTTTGTTTTAAAACTTTAAAAAAGAAAACGCAAAAACTGGTTTGTTTTTCCTCCCCCCCCCCCCCCCCCCCTTAGGCATATAAATTGACGATTACATATAAATCTCCTACTGTACACTATCACGGGTTTGTTAAAATTATTGACATTAGTGAATATTTTTTTAACATCAACGTAAATAAGTCAATTAAGAAAAAATATGTATTTCGAGAGCTATATATGTAATGGAAATGGAAATGTTTCATAAAATAAGCAAATAATATTGTCGCGTTAATGGTACTCAAATGTGTTTAAGCTATTTCCTTTATTAATATCATATTGGATATGTTATTACTTTTTTTTAGTAAATGTAATTTTTATTGGTTTTCAAAAACGTTTTTATTCTGCATGAAATGCACTATGCATGAGTAATTCTCAAATGTGTAAAAGATTAAGCTAAAGTGCGCACGAAAAGTTAAGACAATTTATATAATTATTATTGCTATGACAAATTTAGTTTTCCATACTTCTTTTCATGTTATTTCGTAAAGTAGGATAATATATGTCGAAAAATATAGCTTCGAAAAAGTTAAATAAAATAAGACAAAAAAATGTTAAATAGACCGGAGAATCCGGGGACATATTATTTCATATTAATAATTTCATATTTAGAAGATGGGTTTTGCTAAATACATGTACATTTTTATTATCTGGAATGAAAAAATTAAAATAAAATAAACAGAATGAAGGAATAAGTATAATTCTCACATTAAATTTTATGCTAATAGTTATTTTACCTTTTAAAACGTGATTATACTTTTTTTTTTTAAATATGTTTGTTGTTGTTGTTTACTTTTTCATTTAAAGTTCGTAAAAAACCCAAAAAGATAAAAAGTAAAAAGAAGAAAATAATGCTAGATATACATTCTTTAATATGACGATAACATTTCAGTCTTTCACTGGATAAAATCTTCCATTTGAAATTATTGTTGACATCAGCCAATAATGTTCATAAAAATCCACTTAAATGTGTTATTTAAGAAAACAAAAAAATATATATTTAGAGATTCATAAGATGAAAAATGTTGCATAAAATAATCAAATAGCACTCAAATGAACTTTATGTTCTTTTTTTATTTGTAGTATACAAGAGATCTTATTATTATTTTTTTAAGTAAATGTATTTTTTATTGGTTTTCTTTTTTGAAATATTTGCACCTTATATGAAATAGACCGGGTATTGATACATTGTCAAACATGACCTTATTCAAAATAAGGTTTATTTGCTCCGTGAATGCACATTTTATTTTCTGAAATAAAATAATAAAAAATGTATTTTAGAACAGAAGGAATATTAATTATATTTATATTGAATTTAAAGCTTTTAGTAATTTTGTTTTAAAATATGGATTTTACTTTAATCCTTTAAAATAAATATAACATTATCATTTAAAAATTTGAAGGAAATTTAAAAAAAGGGGGAGGAGACCGTAAATAAATATTTTCTGCAATGACATTTCAATCTCAACCTGTTTAAAATTGGGTTAAAAATATTGTTGACAACAGCTAATAATTTTCATACCGTCAACGTAAATGTGTCAGTTAAGAAAAAAAATGGAGTTGCAATAGAAGTAATAGGAAAGTAAATGTTGCATAAATTATCAAATAGTACTCAAATGGTTTTTGAGTTTTTATGGATATTAAACTACTGAAGATGTTATTAATATTTTTATGCAAATGTAATTTTTATTGATTTCTCTGAAACATTTGCATCCTGCATGAAATAGACTGTGTATGGAGGCACTCTCAAAATTGGCCTGATTCAAGAGGTTAATTAACTTTGTGGATGCATATTTTATTTTCTAGAATGAAAGAATGAATATAAAATAAACAGAATGAAGGAATAACAGTTATGTTCACGAACTTTATCCAGAAGTTAAAGATGCGTTTTAAAATGTGATAATGTTTTATTCCTTTTAAAAATATATAGCTTTTTAAAAGTTTTTCATAAAATAAGCAAATAGTATTAACTCATTGATAGTTGTAGTTTAAATTTTTTCTTTCTTGATATTAAAAAGAAAATGTTATTAATTTTTTAAATAAATGAAATTTTTATTCGTTTTTCTGAAACTATTTCATCCTGCATAAAATAGACAGTACGAGGACGCATTCTCATATATATTAAACATGGCCTTATTTAAAAACTGGGTTTTGCTAGATGTATGTACGCTTTTATTTTCCAGAATGAAAGAATAATAATAAAATTATATTCCAGCATTTTGTTTTCTAGAATAAAAGAATTAAGAATAAAATAATGCTCATTTATTTCATGTTCTAGAATGAAAGAATAATATGAAAATAAGATCGCTCTTTTTATTTTCAGTTATAACAGAATAAAAAAAAAACAATAAAAAAATAAAAGACTAAAAATAATATTTACATTAAATTTTATGCTAATTACTTTAAGTTTTAAAATGCGATAGTACTTCAAAACATTTAAAAAGATATAGCTTTTTCATTTAAAGTTTCAAGAAAACAGGGGAAAAAAAGAAAAGAAAGATTTTTTAAGAAGACAATGACACTTCTATCTCACACTGAATAAAATTGATTTGAAATATTGCCCATGTCAGCCTATAATTTTCATAACAATCAATATAAAATAAGAATATGTTTTTAAAAATATTGAGATCAATATTGGTGATGGAAAAATAAATGTTACATACAATTTACAAACAGTATACTCAAATAAAATTTAAGTTCTTTTCTTTATTGATGTTAAGAAGCTGGAGATATTATTAATATTATTTTTTTTAAGTAAATGCAATTTTTGTTGGTTTTTCGAAATATTTTGTTTCTTCTATGAAACAAACTGTGTAGGTAGTCATTCTCAAAGTTGGTCTCATTTCAAAACAAGGTTTAATTGCTCTGACGATACAAACTTTATCTTCTGGAATAAAGAAATTTAAAAAAAATAAAGAGAAATAACAAGAATAATCTTCATGTTGAATTTTAAACTTTAAGTAATTTTGCATTTTAAAATATAATCTTGCTTCAATCGTTAGGCGAAAAAACTTAGTTTTATTAATTTAAAGTTTAAAGAAAATTTTCAAAAAAGGGAAGGAGAAGAAAAAGAAATATTTTCAAAAATGATTTCACACTGTATAAAACCGATTTGAAAATATTGTTGACACTAGCTAATAATTTTCAGAACAGCGATGCAAATGTGAGAATTAAAAATAATAATAATAATAATAATAAATATATTTTTTGAGTGTGATAGAAATAATCGGAGAGTATTGTTGTATAAAATAATTAAGTAAGGTACCCTGGGGTAATAACGCCAGGCGGGGTAATAACGCCAAGTGCTTACATTTTGCATAATTATGAAATAATCAGGTAAATGACACCCACGTGCTCTGCGCAGAAGGGTTTTGAGTCATATAAATCGCAAAAAACAGCTTCAAGTTAGTTTGTTTCATTTTTAGGTCTTATTGTTTTTACAAGCAACTAAAATTAACGCTTGATCTAAAATTTGCGAGATAAGGTTTTTGATCTGAAGACTATATTTTTTATCCAGAAATACTTTGTTTATTAAATAAATTTGTAGTGTATTTCATGTACTTTCAAATTGTTGTAGAAGATTTTGGATATCTTCTCGAGATAATTTGTAGTTTAGGATTTACTGCGCAATAAGTATCCCGGGGTAATAACGCCAGGGATTGGCGTTATTACCCCGGTTGATTCCCAACAGTGGCCTAACTACATCCGAAGGGGGTTTATATATTAATATGGGACAGCATTATCATCATTGTTGAAATGGCAAGATTAAGGGGGGGGGGGGGGTGCCCAATACTTAAAAATAATCTCTCTATTTTATTTTTTATTATATTAATATTATTTTTTTTTACTAATGTAAAAAATAATTTTTAACTCTTGTAAATAAAACTATATCAAAATGTTTTCGAGATTCAAATTCGAACATCTTCAAAATCAGGTTTCTGTTAAATTTCCACTGGATTGTTCAATTGAGTTCGAAATTTTAACTGTCCGCTTTCTCAGCGTTCGGTTTTTCAAAACTTTATAAATTTAACCTTTAACTGATGTGACAGAAATTGTAACGTATGAATGTGATGCGGTTTGTGAGACCGCAAAATTGAAATATGAATAAAAGGCGGGAATACTCATAGGATTGTGTTTTTGTACTAAACTTTTTATACAAGAGTATTATACTTAATATTCACCTATTTAGTCTCTGGTGTAGTACTAAAATTCCAAATGAAACACAATTTCGGTAGTGTTTGCAGTTAAACTGAAAATTACAAGTTAAACTAAAAAATTAAAAGAAAAATAGTGGTCTACGAGACCGGTAACATTAGTTAAAGGTTAAAATGCGATCCATGATTAAAAATCATAGAATACTGTCCGTGCGCTAAACTTTTTGTACAGAATTAATTCTAATTAAATTTAGTCTATTCAAATATTTCTAACAATATTACGAGAACTCCAAACGAAAGAGAATTTCAGTTGTAACTATAGTTAAACTGGAAAATACAAGTTAAACGCTATTTTTTTTTGGGGGGGGGGGAGGGGGTACAGTGTTCAGTCAGATTGCTAACAGCAGTTAAAGGTTAATTTTGTTGCTAATATAGAAATAATGATATATAACTATATGAATTATGTATAAAATTGAATAAGAGATCTCATTGAGATAATATTTTTTAATCAAAAATTTTATTCAATTTATTAAAAATTTATTAAAGCATGCTCTTTAAAACGTCGACAATTTCACTGTAGGTTTGGAGAATCCGCATTAGTGTGAAGTTATGGGTTAAAAACTATTTACTAGATTACTATAATAGTATTAACCCTTAACTGCTGTGACAAAAATTGTCGCATAACTTACTGTAAGCGGCCTGTCAGACCGCTTAATCTAACGATGAATAAAATGTTAAATTAACTTTTAGAATATTATTTTTGTATTGAACTTTACATACAGGACTATTATAAATAAAATTCAGCTATTCAAGAGTTTCTAGAAATAGTAATAGGACTCTAAATGAAACAAAATTTTCCCGGTATCTATAGTTAAACTAAAAATTGCAAGTTAAACTCTGAAACTTGAAAAACTCAGCGGTATGTAAGACGCTAACAGCAGTTAAGGTTTAACAAAAATATTTATTACATATAACTCTAGTTATTATAAAACTTCACATGATTAAAATATTACATTATGAATGGTTAAAACCATGCAATGTTTCTTATAATCCTATTTAAGCGGGACTTTTTAAGCAAAGGGAGACACAGGGTGTTATATTCTGTTGAAGCTCCCCCTCACCCCTTTTTCTTTCACTTTCACAAAAAAATGAACATTTTCTATCGCATAGAATGCATACATGGGAATATATATACTAATTCAGATAATCCGTGCAATGTTTCTAATAATTCTATTTAAATAGTCATTTTTAAGCAAAACGTAGCTTAGAATCTGATATTCTTTTGCCTCCTCCCCCCGTCCCCATCACAGCTTTCTTTTTCTTTCAGCCACAAAAAAATTGTACATTTTCAATAGCTTAGATTGCAATTTGTCAATTTCTAGAGCTGTTGAGTTTGTATTTTTAGAATTGGGCAATCTACATGCCATTATTCCATCTTATTTTATAGTTTTGTTTGCATGGTATTATTACCCATATAGGTGGGTATTAACGCCAAATAGCATTGGTCAAGAAAAAACGCCATTTCATTTTATGAATACATACCTGTTAAATTATTTTATTTTATATAGATTGTCAATGAGTTGCTGTATCAGATCCTATATTTGTTTGAAAAATACAATCTATAACTAAGCCGTGAAAATTGGTAGAACCTTAACGTGGCGTTATTACCCCAGGGTACCTTAGTACTCAAGTGGTTTTTAAATTCTTTATTGATATTAAATTGAAGAAATTATTAAATTTTTTAAACAAAAATATTTTTTTTTATGAAACATTCGCATTTTACATAAATTAGACTGCGCATGGAGCCATTCTCTAAGATGTAATTATTTAAAAGGAAGTTTGATTGCTTTGCGGACACTCATTTTATTTTCTGGAGTGAGGCAATAAAAATAAAATTTTCATACAGAAAATTACGAATAATATTCATATTGAATTTTAAGCTTTTAGTAATTTTATTCCTTAAAATAGGATCTAGCTTCAATCCTTTTAAAAAGATGTAGCTTTATCAAAATCCTTTACAATCAACCAATCATTTTAAGTTTGAAATCTATATTATAAAGGCCAAACGTATCTGTGCGTAACGCATATGTCATTTTGCGAATGGCAGCACTTTGAAATTTGAAATGAAATTTTTGCTTTATAATTTTTACTATTGCAAATTTTTAAGCTTTTAAAAATCACATACTTTCAATTTTTACACCGTCGTACAGGGGGGGGGAGGGGAAATGTACTTTTAAATGCAATTTATTTGAAAACTGTACCTTAATTTAATTTTAAAATAGTACTTTTTTTGTAGTTTTCAATACCTTTTTTCTAATTGTGGCAACAGAAATACACCGTTTCTTTTAAAAGAAAAGGGAAAAATAAAAATTATTATTGTATCTTTATGTTGCCATTTTCTCATTAAAAGTGAAATTATATATAATTTATATATGTGCTGCGTTTATCTTCTGTTATAAAACCGGACGGATTTTTATTTCATTTACACTTAAGAGAATATAAATAGTTTAGAATTTGTTTCAGTTAATAGCATAGACTTCAAGTTTAGATTCGAAATGATCAAATTAAAATACCAATTTTTCAAAAAAGGTCAATAAAAATGTGAAAGGTGCATATATAAATTTGGATATGATGAAAATGGTGTCGGATTTAGATTTCACGGGGGAAAAATCCTATAGTTGAGGCAAAGTGGAAAGAATTTTGCTTTTTCTTTCATTTTGGAATACTTGCATACGATCCTTAATTGATAATTTTATCATAAAAACGGATCTTTATTATTTTTTAATACTTACATGTAAGATTAAAGTTTAATTTTAAAAATTTCTACAACTGAGTTATATATAAATAGTATTTCGTTAACTTTAAGTTAAATATCATTTGTTAGTCTTACCAGTGTAAGGTGTATTTTTTATTGCAACTAATTTTGTAGGTTTATTATAAGTTAATGAAACAGTTCCTCCTTAAGTCATTTCTTTCGTCAAAATTCGACGTGTTCTACCTCGTTTTTTTTTAAAGGGGGGGCTAAAAGAAATAGTTTCGTCATTGACCTTTCAATGTAACATTGTATAAAATTGATTTGAAAATAATGTTGACATCAGCTAATAATTTTCATAACATCAAAGTAAATCTATCAATCAGGGAAATTTAAAAAAAATGGTGAGAACAATATATAGCTGATGGAAAAGTTAATGTTGCATAAAATAATCAAACGACACTCAAATGGTCCAAATATAACACTCAAATGGCGAGTTCTTTATTGATATTAAACTGTAGATGTTATTAATTTTTTTTTAAGTAAATGTAATTTTTGTTGGTTTTCCGAAACATTTACATCCTGCATGAACTAGACTGTGTACGGAAACTATTCGGAAAGATGGCCTCATTCAGAAGTAGATTTATTTGCTCTGCGGATGCACATTTTATTTCCTGGAGTGAGAGAACAAAAATAAAATTTCAATGCAGAAAGATAATTAGTAATTTTTCCTTTTTAAATACGATCTTACTTCAATCCTTTAAAAAATATATGACTTTATCAAAACCCTTGACAACCAACCAATCATTTAACGTTTGAAGAAACTTTAAAAAAAGACAGAGAGAGAGAGACTGAAAGAAATATTTTCTACATTGACCTTTCAGTGTCACATTGTATAAAATTGATTTGAAAATAATGCTGACATCAGTCAATAATTTTCAAAACATCAACGTAAGCGTGTCAAGAAAAATTTTTTTAATGTTGAGAGCAATGTAAATGATAAAAAAGTACATGTTGCATAAAATAATCAAACAGTACTCAAATGATCTTTGAGCTCTTTATTGATATTAAACTGGGGATGTTATTATTTTTGTTAAGTAAATATGATTTTTATTGGTTTCCAAAACATTTACATCCTGCATGAAATGGACTGTATGGGAGCCATTCCCAAAGATGGCCTTATTCAAAAGGAAGTTAAATTGCACTGCGGGTGCACATTTTATTTTCACGAATGAGAAAAGAAATAATAATACAGAAAGATTAAGAATAATATTGATGTTGAATTTTAAGCGTTTAGTAATTGTATTCTTTAAAATACAGGGTGATTATAATTAAAGTCCGAGTTTCAAAACGCTCTAAAAAGCGAACCACTCGTTAGAATGGCGTCAAAATTTAACAGCGTATTATTGAAGAAGGGGGAAAGAACTTAAACCAAAAAAAAAAAAAAAAAAAAAAAAAAAAAAAAAAAAAATCCAAATTTCAGCGACAGATGGCGTTTTAAGCGTCAGAATTTCGACTACAAAGGACAAATCGTAAAACATCGGCTAAGACGTAAGTTACACGATTTAAACCAACTGTGCATGACTGTACGGTGTGATACTGTTAGTTACGTAAGCCCGTCCACCACGGCAAGGTCGTACCACATCGGATGGGAAAAATCGGTTTTTAATTGTCCTGAGGCCAAAAACTGCATAAAAAGCATCCCTTCAATCGGTTTTTAATTGTCCTGAGGCCAAAAACCGCATAAAAAGCATCCATCTAACCGGTTTTTAATTGTCCTGAGGCCAAAAACCGCATAAAAAGCATCCATCCAATCGGTTTTTAAGTTTGGCGAGACTGGCGCAAAACATGTTCAATATGCTGTCCGCCGTTGTGGGCAACAAGATTAAATCGGGAAACAGCATGTTCCACAACCGATCGAAGTGTATCCGGGGTCAAGTTCAGAATGTGTTGCGCAATGCGTGTCTTTAATTCAGCTACGTTGGCAATCGGAGTACTGAGCACAATATCTTTCAGATAACCCCACATCCAGAAATCACACGGATTAAGATCAGTTGATCGGGCCGGCCAGGCTGTAGGGAAATGACGACTGATAATTCTAGCATTTCCGAAATGCCACCTCAACAACTGCTTCACTCGATTTGCAATGTGCTGAGGAGCGCCATCTTGCATAAAAATGATACTATCCAGACATTCACGCTGTTGCAGAGCTGGATTGACGTCATTACTCAAAAGAGACTCATAGCGCTGACCATTGACGGTAACGGTCACAGGACCTAAAGCACCCGTCTCCTCGAAAAAATATGGCCCTATGATAAATGATGCCGTAAATCCGCACCACACAGTGACCTTTGCAGGTTGAAGTGGTACTGGGTTCGTTGCGAGTGGATTTTCTGTTGCCCATATTCGGCAATTCTGTGTATTGACATATCCCGTCAGGTGGAAATGGGCTTCGTCTGTATACAGAATTTTCCACGGCCAATCATTGTCCACTTCCATGCGAGCGAGAAATTACAAAGCAAAACGCTCTCTTGCTGGCAGGTCAGAAGGGAACAACTCCTGCACATGGCAAATTTTATACGGATAGCATTGCAGGATGTTTCGTAGAATGTTATGTACCGTGCTCACAGGCCTGTTCAATGTTCGGGCAATTCTCCGTGCACTGCATGGTTGCTCACCACCGTTAGACTCTTCCTGAACTGCTGTGGCACTTCTTCAACTACCGCCGAATCACATCTTTTCCTTCCTCTATCAGACTGCCCATCAAACGAACCTGTATTTTCGAATTTTTGCATCATTTTCACCAGACCTCTGACAGTCATCGGTCCAGCGCCTTTTTTCATACCCTTGAGAGTCCTGAACTTCTGCAGAGCCACTGGTGCAGAATCACCGTTCTTGTAATAAAGCTTTACAAGCAGAGCACGATCCTTCATTGAGACGCTCATGGCCAACGTCTGAGAAGCGAAATGAGGAAACGCCGTTTACCCAACGCTTTTATAACACCTGAAATTGTCGTGCGCATGCCAGGTATTTTAATTTACATATACTGACGCTTACAGCGCCATCTGTCACTCAAATTTGGAACTTTTTTTGGTTCATGTTCTTTCCCCCTTCTTCAATAATACGCTGTTAAATTTTGACGCCATTCTAACGAGTGGTTCGCTTTTTAGAGCGTTTTGAAACTCGGACTTTAATTATAATCACCCTGTATAATCTTACTTCAATCCCTTTAAAAAGATATAGCTTTATCAAATTCCTATACAACCAACCAGCCATTTAACCCTTTTAGTGCCAAGGAGCGCTATCGCGCTGCTCTGAAAAGTGCCAAGGAGCGCCGTTGCGCTGCTCTGTCGTCGTGCTGTATCTGAAAATTCACTAGAAAAAACTGCAGAAATAAAATGATAATGTCTTTCATTCACAGTTCATCCCTTGCAGCTAGAAAACTTCTTACATTTTGGTATTTCTGTTGCTAGTCGACAATAAATTAAATAAATTTAAATAGCACTTTATCAAAGACTGCGCGCGCCAAAAGTGAACTGTCAAAAGGAGAGGTATGGCGACGCTGGCATTTTTTACAACTAGCATTTTTTACGGCGCTCCTGGGCACTAAAAGGTTTAAAGTCTGAAGATTTTTTTTCTCATTTTTAAGTGAGGGGGGGGGGAGGGAGTAGGATATATTTTCTACATTGACACTACAATGTCGCATTGTATAAAATAAATTTGATAATAACATACACATTAGTTAATAATTTTCATCACATCAAAGTAAATGTGTCAATTAAGGAAATTTAAAAAATGTTGGCAATGGAAAAGTAAATGTTGCATAAAATAATCCAGCAGTATTCAAATGATCTCTGAGCTCTCTATTGATATTAAACTGAAGATGTTATTAACTTTTTTTAATGTAAATTTTATTGGTTTTTCGAGACATTTACATCCTGCATGAACTAGACTGTGTATGGGAGCTATTTTCAAAGATGGCCTTATTCAAAAGGAGGTTTATTTGCTCCGCGGATGCACATTTTATTTTCTGGAGTAAGAGAATAAGAAAATGCATCTATCTAAATTCCGGAAGCAGCTCCATTCTATCTCTTTAAGCTGAATGAGTACTCATCTAATTGACAGAATCGTTCAGGAATCAGACTCCCGAAGAGTAATCGAGTGCAGTGGGTCACACAGTCGGCAAAGGGTGCTGCAGCCCAGGCATTCTTTTTCGCACTCCCATTTAGGGTCTGGTAATTGTTTTACGCTACACCGGTCTGGGCCACAAAAGCTACATTTTGGAGAGCGATTAGCTTCCTCTCACCGAACTGGGTTAAGTAGAGGACTGACAGATCGTGTGCGTTATTGATTTTAACATAAGAATAGAAAATGATCTCTGTCATTAAAGAAAACAACTTCTTGTTCAGACGCCGCTGAAATCGATTAAACGAAACAATGAATCTGTTCACCGATCATTAAAAGTTACTTTTTAAAACGAACATAGAAGGGCTTATTCGAAATACAGAAGAGTTTTGTTTTACATAATATTTAAGGGATGAAATTGATGATTCGAAGAAATCAGGCGCACAGCTGTTAATGATTTACTCTTTTTAGGTACTTTCGTAATTATGTAAATACGTAGCACTTACAGTCGTCGCTCAGCCTGTCCGCATATAACAGAACAAAAACTACACTGAATCGCTTGAAATTTAACAGAAAAAAAAAAAACATAATTTTTGCATAATTTGGTTGAGCCACTTCAAATTTTATGGAAGTCGCATGCACAGTTTAATTACAGGGTTAATCAAAAGTATTACGTTACATTACGATCAATGGGAAAAAATAGTTTCATGTGTATTTTAATGATATTACACTCTTTCGAACATAAATAAATTAATATGCATCTATGAAGTATATATTAAAATATATATTCTGTACAGTCTGTGGTATAAGGAATATTTGTTATTAATTTACAGGGCCACACAAAAGTATTCCATTACATAATAAGGGTATAGGGGGAAACATTGTTTGGGGAACGTTTTAATTATGATAAACTATTTCAAATATTATGAAATTGATATACGTTGGTGAGGTCTACTACACAAGTTAGTTCCGGTATAATAGAAAGCAAATTATATTTACAAGGACACACAAAAGATTTCGGCTCCTATACTATATACGAAATGCTGTATACTATTACACCAAGGTCTGAATATTTTTTTAACTTCGTTATAATAGGAACGCATCTCATTTTCTACGCGTGACGAGCAATTTCCAACTTTTTCTGTCTTTTAAGGACATAGTTTACCTTTACAACAATTTTGTTTATTTTTAAATGGGAACATGAAGAAAGAGCCGTTTGAAGTTTTCATTTGTGTGGAGAATTTCGCCGGTTGTATTAACAACAATATTATATTGCAATAAAATTACTTTATGGGGGAAAGAGGTGTGTCAAAATGTGCACAATTAAACAGACTTTCATTCAATATTTAAAAAAAATGACCAATTATGAGATAAACTGTCCCAAATCCATATTTACAACTTTCTCGTCCATTTTTTAATTTTGTTTTACTTGAAATTTTGAACAATCTAGCGTGAAAGAATAAGTTCAAGTGAACTTCGTAAAAGCAAGATAAAACAAAGAAAGAAATAGTCTACTGGCGCAAAGAATATAATATAGCCTACCACTTATCTTGCTTTCAAAGTGGAAGTAGGTGTTCTTTGCGCCTGAAGAAGAAAGACAAAGTTTTTTCGAAAAGGCCGGCGCATTATTTACTTTTATGGTATTTTTAATTTTTTTTTTTTTTTTTTTTTTTTTTTTTTTTTTTACTCTGCAGTTAATGAAATACTATTTATTAGAGCAGGCGGATCAAAGAATTACTATAACTGGCATCAGCAGCAAGACACATAAGTATAAAAAATGTAACTGATATAATAGAGAATAATTAAATATAATATTAATACCATAATAGACAAGGAGGATACAGCACAGACAATCACCTCATCGAGTGCACGGACGAAAATCTGGGATTAGTTAAAACTCGATTTGCATATTAAAACACAATCGGTCTGCTAAGTCATATCTTGATGGAAAACATCTAAAAACCCGATTTTAGAGATTGACTTGTTGGTCTACTTTTGTGCTTTCCTGTACCCAAAAGTATAAAAATATGGAAGATTGTGAGCAAGAAAACATACCGCTTAAATCTATGAGTCAATCGCTAAAATCAGGTTTTTAGGGGGGGGGGGTGTTCCAACGAAATATGAGTTGGCAGGCCGATTGCGTTTTAATATGCGAATCGAGATTTAACTAAATTTTCATCTATGAACTCGATTAGATGATTGTCTATGCTGCTGCCTCCCGGTGTAACCATAGAAAGATTATATCAAGAAGAAATAATCCAAATAAATTTTAATTAAAGTAAGATAATATTTCTCTCCAATCTGTACTATTCATTCATTATAAAAGAAATCATAGATATTGTAGCACGCAAAAATTCGATGAAAATACAGCATCATTTAAATTACTGAAACTATGGCTCAATTTCTCAATGTTTATGAAAGTAAAAATAAACGTACGAGTAAAATAAAAAAAAATTGCATTTTATGAAAGCATACGTGAAAAATTAAATGCTCGCGTTTCATATATTGTGAAATTTTAGAATATTCTTGTGTATTTGTTTTGAAAATAACTGTCAAAAGATGAAAACATTCAAATAAAGCTAATTTTACTGTTTTTTAAGGTTTCAATTTACAGCCTTCACCAATTAAAATTAGTACAGTGCAACCTCCATTATCCGAGCTAATTGTCACTGCCAGTACCACGGATATCAGAAATTTCGGTTAATAGAAATTATGCATAAAAATTAGCTGTATTCGCAAATTCAACATCTCTTACGATAAAAGACAATAAAAAATTTTAAATGATAAAAATATATAAAGTTTTGTTTCACAGTTCAACAAATTTAAAAAGGAAATCAACTACTAGTAATAAATTTTAAAAAGCAAATTGATTTTTTTTTAATTTACTAAGTTAAATATTGAATGATGCATTTTCAAAAATGAAACAAATTTCAATTTTTTTTTTTTTTATTTAATTACATTAATTTGTTAAATTTACTTTATTTGTAAAAAAAAAAAAAAGGGGGGGGGAGGTCTGTTACTTTTTATTGAAAAAGTCTAGATTTTACATGAGTAGCTGTCCGATCTCGCCACTTATTGGGTAATGGAATATCTATCGGCGTAACAACGCTTCTTTGCTCCATGTATTTTTGGACACCTGTTATTGCTTGAAAAACTTTAGTATGACAAGTAGTTGTTGAGTCAACGAGAGCCTGTAGCGCGGAAAGTGATCTAAAAAGTACGGTCTTTTCAAGGTTCATTAACTAAAATAATGAAATAAAAATCAGACTTCGTTATCAGCTCGGTTAACAAAAACCTCGATTAATCGAGGTTTGGTTAATAGAGATTCTATTGTAAAAGTTCTTTTGACATTAAATTCATTTTTGTTGGGAAACGTGTCAAATTTCAAGTATTCTTATTCAAAAGCCATGTAATCGAACTGTATTTTAAGTTGTTTGCCAAAAGCAGAAAGTTTTTCAGGCAAAATGATTTCAAAGTGTGCGTTTTAAATTCAATTTCCGGATGTAACAGTACAGAAAAGGAAAAAAACTATGTTCCGAATCAATAATCGCTTGTAACTCAGGATGTAATTCAATTATCGGAAAATGAAAAGCTGTTTTAATCAGAGCCAAAACTAGGAGGTGGGGGGGGGGGGCAGAGGATCATCTGCCCCGAGCGCCAGATTGTTTTGTCGATTTATTTGTTAATTTTTCTCACCTTTATGTTTAGTACGATATTGTTAAAATCATCCTGTCTCAGGTAAGTCAAAGCATAGAAGAATTTAAGTATGATATAGCCTAAGGATACTATAAAAAAGGTGATTTTTTAAAGATTCTTTTAGATTTCGTTTTCAAGATTTTAATGAATTAATATTTGACTAAACAGATTACGTAGTTCAGTATTACATCTTTTATGAATACAAATTTTAAATTTTAAAATAAGTAGGCTTGGGTGATTTGGGTCTCCACCTCGGGAACTCAGCTTTAGCTTTAGAGAGTAAGTGCAATCCTGAGGGGAGACAAACAAGAAGGCTTTTTAGAAAATATTTAAAACATTAAAATACTCTTTGTAAATATATACTTTTTGGAGGAAGGGGGGCGCCAGAATCCATGTTTGTTCCAGGTGAGAAAAGAAAACGCTAGTTTCGGCCCTGATTACAATACACCGAAAACACCAAATCTTGCTCAATATTACAGCAATTTATTCTGAAAACACCAAATTTCACTCAGTCCAAGAAAATTGTAGGCTCGCTACGTTTTCGTGCAACATTCTTTAGACCAATCAAATTTTACTGTGCTGTCACCTTTTTCTTATAAATACACTCTAGCATAATTAAAAAAAATTATAAAGCTAAAGAACAAATATGCTTAAGTTTTTTTTTTTTTTTTTTTTTTTTCAGGATTTAACTTTTAGTAACTATGAATGAGCTTTTAATTATAGTGCATTCTCGCTTATAGAATGATCTTCAGTAATTACTTTTACTGCCACAATTTTATAGTAAAATTCAAATTATAAATTTGCAAATAAACAAGCGAAAATTATTTTTCAGATACTGATACTAAAAATAATTATCATGTACCGCGTAGAACTCAGAGGACACTGTATTTGATAAAATGTCTTTTTCCATGAGAAAATTCTAGATTCCTTTCAAAATTTAAATTTAGTTACAATTTCAATTACATATAAGTGAAAGGTTTATAATTTGCCCCAAGACATAGAAAGTTGTGGTATTACTTTCGCTTATCTTTCCTAAAATGTTTAAGAATTAAGGAGATAATAATCTGTCAAAATCTCAAAATTCAACTAAAAAATTTATATTTTTTTTATATCGTGAATTATGAAACTTAATGCAAAAAATTATCTAATGTAAAAATAAATTTTCAATTCTGATGATTCTTCGAAAAGATAGACGCTTTCATATTTGCAAACAATCTATATATTTGAAAAGTTCGTTTGAAATTTTGAAATATTCTACACAAATTACCAATAATTAGATTCTTTTGAAATTTACTATAGTTTATCCTCTACACAATTATAAATAAATGTTGAATAAAAAGTTGCATTCGAGGTATATTTCAGTGTCGAAATTTATATCTATATGAAAATACAGTCGAGTCTCTGTATAACGAAACCCATCGTTCCAGTAAAAATTCGTTATATAGAGAAATTCGATGTATAGAGAATGATGTTAAAAATCGTATTTAATGTGTGAAATTTGAACAAATATTATTTTTGATGTTTTGAATTAAGAATTTGAAATGTTTAAAAGTAAATATTAACCTAACATTTTATTTCTTAATTATTTAAGCTGTTTCAAAAAAGAGAACAGACATTTATTTGAAAGCTTAATGAAAATCAAATAAGGAAGACTTGCATTAATTTCAAACAAAGAAATCTGTGATTTTTTGTTGTTTTGATTTTAAAATTGTTACGCTCTTAAAAAAAATGCTCAAATTTGAGCAAGGAATGAAAAATTGTAGTTAAAATTTTCCTCCATTTGAAAGCCTCTCTTATGTGCCTCTCATTGATTCCTCTCTTACATGTGCATCAATCCAATTGACTCTGTTTCGAGAAGGATGTGGGAGGTGGGATGAATTCGTTGGATTTAAAGAACAAGGAGAGAAGTAATATAAAAAAAAAAAACTCAGCACTTACGAGAAATCAAAAATAAGTGATGCAAAATTGATTCCATATGATTTCGAAGCCTTTTAAAACTGAGTAAATTCAGACCAATTTATGAAAAAATTCGTTATATGGAGATAGATATTTCGCTATATAGAGATTGTTCTTAATGTAATAATGCGAAAAGGGGAACTACTAAAAATTCCCTATATAGAGAAATTCGATGTATGGAGTTTCTTTATAGAGAGACTCGATTGTATATAGCTACTTTTTTAGAGTAGAAGAATTTTTTTCTCATTATACATTTAGGGAACTTCTACAATTCATATCAATTTTCATTGTAATATATGTAAAATATCTCATAAATACATATAGTCATATCAAATATATTTCGGATATTTTGAAATATGTCAAATTTTTGTCGTATTAACATATTTAAAATGCTATAACTAACAAATGTATTTTTTGAATATTCAAATTTGTCCAATTTAAAATTTTAATCGACTTCAGTACTAATTTTTTTTCCTTCAAGTGTAAAATTTTCAATGAAAATAGGCAAAGATTACTGTAAAGAAATTATATATATTAAAATATTATGTATTGTATATGGAATGTTAAGTACTATACAGATGCAAATTATTGGTTTATTTGAAATTTGGTGCATCAATGACACTTGCAGGAACTTTTCATGTTGTTTTATATTTTCAATATATATTCTGAAATATATTAAATAGAATAATATTTTAACCCCTCCACCTCTGCGCACTGTAAAAAAAAGACTAATGATTCTTATTGTACGAAAATGTGCATTAATCACAAACGCAAGCATATCGTCACCTGAGAATAATAAGGTTCTATCTGTGTTTTTTAAAAAATTGACTTATCGATATAGAAAGGTCCTATTCGTATCTATGAAGGCATTTTTGCTACAAAATGATGGTATATATCATTTACATATGAAATTACTATTACATTATGACAGAATTTTAATCCAGAAGTGCCTTCATGGATACAAATCGAGCATTTCTATAACGATAAGTCAATTTTTTTAAAAACACAGATAGAACCTTATTTTTCTCAGGTGACGATATAATATCTCTAACGCATGCCTGTCCAAACTTTTAGTAAACAGGGGCGCACTGCAGCTCCTGGCACTCACTGAAGGGCGCAATTATTCATACGACTGAAAACATGCGTCAATATCGCAGTGGTATGGAATGATAGTATTAATACACACTCTCGTCTTAACAGAATGTAAATAAATCGTAGAGAAGAAGACAAAAGGTCCTTACAGTTCTGGAGTTATGTGCGTTAAATTTCAAATTATATATTGTTCTATGATAGCACTATCCCAAAAATGTTTATAGGGTAAGATGCCAGAAGCTTTAATCGCGTCTATAATAACGGTAGCAACAAATAAATAAATAAATAAGCATGGAAATCAGAGATATTAATGAATATTTAATACGGTATTAGTCAATTGCTAGCTAAGCGTAGAACCAACGGGGTGAAAAATGTCCAAGCCCAGTTGTTTCCTCGCTTAGTTAGCAAGTGAATAACCGCGTATTAAATACGGAATAATTTCAACCTGAAAATGAATTGGTGCTGAAAATTAATTATAAATAATCTTAGAAATTGGACATAAACTCCTGAAAATTAATTAAAAATTGTACAGAGATATTGATGTTTCTTTTAGCATGTAAAAATAAGTTTTGACTTATTTCCAAGGCGTGAATTTAGTATAAAAAAAACACAATGACCAATCTATATAGGTGATTCCAGAGAATGTGAGATATACTGAAAGAACTTTCATATAGATGGAAATTATTCAGCACTGCTCTATTCATCGCTCTGCACTACTGATTCTGATTAACTTTTCTAAGCAATTTGAAAACAAACTCCCGAAATTTCAAAAGTAAAAAATGAAAAATTAAGCTCCTTTATTCCTCGTATAAAATAATCAAAAAACGTTCATGCACATGTACCTTCAAATGGATGGAAAATCTGGGAAAACCTTCATTTTTCCATTACTTATTAATTATTAAAAAGAGCTGTTTCCAAATATTAACAGTATATTTCTGGTTTTTAATGTGTTTTTGCAAGTTTTAAAAATATCTCTAATATTAATGATTTTACAGAAAGTATTTTTTTTGTAATTGAATTTTACTTCTTAAAAATCTAGTAGAAGAAAATCTTCAAAAGGACGCAAAGAAAAATCTCAAAGGGCGCAGCGTTGGACAGGCCTACTCTACCGAATCGCCAAAGATTCCGAAAAATGTTCCTTTATATTTGGCAACCTCAGAAAACTACTTATTTTCAAAATTTAAAAAAATAATTTATGAAAAAAAAAATTATAAGCGGCCCGTAATTTTTGGAGATGTTTCCTAGTAGCTTTTACAAATCATTCATCAGTTTTCTGTACCCGGAAAATCGATTTTTTGATTCTATCAATTCTCAAGAAAACATTTTCAACTGCAACTGCAATTGAATCTGTACATGCAATTGTAATAAAATAATGTTAACTTTTATATTAATGCTATCGCTGTCAATTTTGAACATCAACATATTTACTAGAGAATTGACAGCATCCGAAAAAGTGATATTCGTATTACAGAAAATTTACTATTGTGTCGTAAAAACTATTCAAAACGTTTTCGAAGGTAATTGGCAGTTAATAAAAGTTTGTTTTTGTAAATTATTCATTAAATTTCGTAAATAAAAAGTTTTATGAGGTTTTACGAAGGTAAAGGAATTCTTTTCGAAATTTTCAGTGGTTCGAAAAAGGTTATTATATATTTTCGTTTTGTCTATTTTTTGTGTTTTTATTTATTGTTTTATCTTTTTTTAACCATTTGGAAATGGTTGTTTCTGACGGTCGAGAATAGAAATATCTGAAATGTTGTGATCTTCGAATTTTATTAATTTTCTGATTGGTCCATGTTTAATGTCCAGAAAAGGATAATTTGTGTTGCCATGATAATAAAAAAAAATATTAAAAACTACAAAAAAATTGATAACTCAAAAGGGAGATACAGTTTTCAAACAAATTGCATTTAAAAACACATCCCCCCTCCCTATACAATGGTGTAAAATTGAAAATGTGCGACGTTAAAAAGTTAAAAAGTTCGCAGTACTGAAAACTGTAAAACTGAAATTTCATTTAGAATTTGTTTATGCTTGGTCCAGGAATATTAATGTCCATGGTGTACGTAATATATGACTCTGTTATTACGTAAGCTACGTCTTGATCATCCTAAAAATGATAGTTATTATTATCATTATTATTTTAAATATGGAATTTATTTATATCTAAAATTTTAGTTTTTGAAAATGTCAGTTTCCAAATGGTCGTTAAAATTTGTTCAATACTTTTTTTTTTTTTTTTTTACAGTGCAGAAAAATAGCCTACACACATACGAATATCAGAAAAAACACCATATAATAACTTGTTACAAAAAAAAAAAAAAAAAAAAAAAAAAAAAAAAAAAAAAAAAAGTCCCACAAATCATAAACGTGAAGTCTTATCTCGGCGTCCATAATTGGCCAAGTTCGCTCTTAGGCCATGAATGGGAAAGAAATCCTCTTTGGGCCTTAGAGACCTGCATCCGATGTTGTTTGCAATCCATGCCACCGAGGAGCGTCATCGACCTTCGGAAGCCTCCGGGTCTCTGGGTCAAGTTCGGGAGAGTTCAACGCATTCCGACGCAAGAAAGCGAAGGGGGCCCGACCCAGAAGGTAGGATTGACCTGGAACGAGAGGATATTTATATAGATATAATACAAAGACTGTAACAAATTTTTTAGGCTAGTCATCGTAGTAAATGGGCTGGAAGATGTTGTCGAGAAAGTCATTCACAAATTCCAATTTATTTCACTACACTTAAGTTCATTTCCTTTGTTCTCTTTTCTGTTCGCAATAGTCATGAAAAGGCCATTAGAGTAGCACCCAATAAATGTATGGTGAGATGCGCCATTCTTAGGAATTCATACGATAAAAGTTAAAATAACACAGAAAGAAAAATTTAAGCCATTCTAATTATGATCAAGAACGCAAAATTATGCACCAAGCATAGATTGTGTAACACTTTCCAACATATTCAAAATACTGTAGCAAAACGACACAGTTTACTAATGGGAAATATGGTGACTAAATAAACAATTTGGAAAACGCCTAAATGTGTTCGAAAACCCAATTCCTGTTATCAATTATTGAAAAAAATACAGTTTTTTTTTTTTTTTTTTTTTTTTTTTTTTTTTTTTTGTATGAGTTAAAAGGCTTGTATATGATCTATAAATTTTTATGTATACTACATAGTACATATAGTTAAACAAGTGGAATGCCTGAAACTTTCCATATAGAAACGAAAACACACTTGAGAACTTTTGTGCTGCCTTCTACGGACCTATAGAAGTTATATGCACCAAGTATTTTTTTTTAAATAGTTGAATTTAAATACACATATCACACAGAAAGCGTAATACCAGCAATTAGTGTTCATAGACTTCAATAAACTAATTACTCTTCAATTTCTCCTGTGGCGAATTTTTTTTGACCTACCTTTTAAATGACCAATACATTCTATGCACACTTTATTTTATATCAAGCGCCGCGTAGTACACCTCAGTGACATACTAATATGTTTAAAAAACACGGCAAACATTTTTTCCTCGTAGATCATAATGTAAAGAAATTCTTTTGAGTATCCCTGTAAATGAACTGTAAATGCTACACACTTCATTTTCAATATCGAACATGTCATAGTGATGCCCAAAAACATCTGTTGATTTCGTGGCAATATATGAAATTTGTGGACTATGTTCCACAATATAGTAAGACATGGACAAATGTCAAACAGGTGACAGACAGTCAAACCGAAGTCTTAAACATTTTTCAGTTATGTTGGAAAGTGTTGAAAAGACGGATATTGTTATAACAATTATTAATTAATACTTCATTCCGTCAGACAAAAAAAAGAACGTATCCTGTAAATTAAATATTTTTCTTTACAGACTGCATAGGATAGATCTGCCTATATACTATACGGGTTTATTTTTATCCTTGCAATTATAGCACACTCTGCTCTATCTGGTAAAGATAGCCACTTATTATAATCGCTTCCAACTGATTATAATGTTACTTATATTTTATATAATAAAAGAAAATAATTTTTTCTTCACAGTTTTTGGATTTTGAATTTGATAAAATACAAAGTTAAAAGAAGAAAGAGATTTTTAAAAATTCATTGTTTTTCTGCAGCTCTGCAGCGTTGCATTTTTCTCTAAAGTTAACTGAACTAGAGGTCTGCACGGACCGAAATTTTTAGGCCCGAGCTCGGCCCGAACGGAAAAAAAAATATTAAGCCGGCTTAGCCCGGCCCGAGTGAATTTCTACAGAACATTCATCTTTATTCTTACGGAAGAGTTCAGACCTAAAAAACTTATCTTAGTCTTCTTTTTTCATGTTTATAATCTCCATCTATGAGAAGTGGCCGTAGGCTGCGATATATATGTTTTTGATGAACCTTTGATTTTTGTATGTAAATGTTTCAGTTATCATTAGTATTATTAATCCATATTCCATGTAACGGAGACATAAAACTCTAAAAAATGGTGTATGGTAAAAGTAAAATCTTTTAAGACGGAATCGCACTGGAAAGAAAAAAATACTTTCCTTTCTTAGCAGATATAAATGTTTAATATATTTTTTCTGACTTATTATTGTATTCATTTTGCATGGATGAACAGTTAAAAAAATTGCAGTTTTCAATTTAAAAGAAAATTCCGTCATAATGATGGTTTTTATTTATTTATTTATTTATTTATCTTTTTTTTTTTTTTTTTTTTTTTTTTTTCATATGTTTAACTATTTTAATAAGCCTAGTAATCTACAATTCTTTAAAAAGAATAAATTCTAATGTTTAATTTCAGAATAATGACGACTTAAAAGTATATGCCTTTTTTGAAAAAATGTTGGCTCAAGCCAAATTTCAGTGATTTATGAACAGACTTGGAATACCGAGTATGAAAATCCTTTACTACTTCGAGAAAAGGATTTTCATACGGAATGATTCAACAGGAACTGATTATTTTTGTCCGCGAAGACTAGAAATAATGAAATCAGTCTCGGTTTCGTACGAAAAAAAATACGTTAATCCTGGCCCGATACTCCAGGAAAAAAATTAAGGCCCGAGCCCGGCCCGATCCGAAAAGATTAGTGACTAGGCCCGGCCCGAGTCTTCAGAAGTAAGGCCCGATCCCGGCCCGGCCTAAATGCCGTTTATGGAAATCGTCCCGAACTAGGCCCGTGCAGACCTCTAAACTGCGCCGACAAGATATTTTCATTCCAGTATATCATCAAAACATTTCTCACAAGAAAAAGGCTAAGCTTCGTAATCACAGAATTTGATTATTTTTATATGTTGTAGCCTCCTTATTCTCAAGTTCAGCGGATTTTATACTAAGCTCTTTAGTTCTCGAGAAAAAGGGGGATCTAATATTATAAGCCAACTTAAATATTTACTTTATAATGCGTTTATTACGTTGGTCGTACGTCAGCTATTACGACGTTTAATCGTTGGTCTACTAGCTTCCATTTGAGACCGGAACGTATTGCATTGTTTTGTCTCATTTTTTGTTTTAAAAATATAGTTATAATTTAATAATCTCGTTGTCAATTAAAAATTATAATATTGTGTATCAATTATAACTTTAACCTATTGATTTCTTTATTTGTAATTAAATCGTTGTATAAGACATCATTAAACGGTTATATTTTTTAATCACTTTTAAAATGTATTTCATACATTCTTTATCGATGTAATGACATTGAACAACTGTGTAAATGTGGGATTTTAAAGAAACGTCATTTATATATTGCCTTAACAAGAGAAGTCATTATGATGATAAAACAACTGTGTTTTTAAAGTAAGAAGCAAAATTATATTAAAAATTAGCATAAGAATTAAACTGAAATTTTTTTTTTGTTATATAATAAAGATTTTTAAATTTATAGTACATATACTTTAATTTTGAATTTTTTCTTTCCCATTTATCTTCTTTCAGCATTTATTTTTATTTTATTTGAATATGACCTTTTTTATCATAACTAGAAGACGCCACAACAGTTTTTGTAAAGATTTCGGAATTATTACAAGTCAATAATAGATCCATTTCTTAAAAATAATGACTTTAAATGATAAGAAATTCTTAATAATGGTTTAAAAATCAAAAGCACTAAATTTAAATATGTTAACATTATAATTAATGTAGGATATCAAAATTATTAATTGAGACTATTATTTTTAATTACAAGTCTATTTATTAAAAAAGAGAGAGAGAGAGAGTGAATTTTGTAATTACAAGTCTATTTATTAAAGAGAGAGAGAGAGAGAGAGAAAAGCAAACGTTGTGCTTTTCGCTTTCGAACACGTGTCCGCTGATCAAGGAACAAATTCCGTAACATATGAGTTACGATCAACTTAACAATTTAAGTAAGTATTTAAGTTTTATTACATTATGGCACCACTCCCCTGTTTCTCAAGAATTAAAAAGCATTTTATAAAATCCGTTGAATCTGAGACAAAGGGGTCTCTACTCTATAACAATCATAAAAATAATCAAAGTCCATAATTATCAAGTTTGAACTTCTCCTTGTCAGAACAATCAGTTAACTAAGTGCAGTAAACAGTTGCATGCTGTTTTCATATTTTTAAGTGACTTCAAAAAAAGAAGCTTCTATTTTGATCATTATGCATGTATGTATGCATGCATAAATTAAATTTTCTCGAAATTTATACAAGACTTTTACACCACGGGAAATTTAATGCGCAGCAAAAGTTATAAGTTTAAAGTAACCATCGTTTTGCGTATAGCTTTTTTACAGGGTCGTCAAATATTTTAATATCCATTATTGTCGACTCTAGATTGAACGTTTGATATGCTGGAAATTAAATATTCTCTGTACATGATTGAATGACGACATGCAACAAATAAGAATGACCTCCAGAATTAGTCGGTGCAACTGGGCATGGTACTTTGTTTTCAAACTGAATATTGTTTCTTAACCACAACTGATTGTGTTGAAATATTGATCAAGATGAAGTGTTAGCTTTCTTTCTTCATTATTGAGCTTAGATCACTGGACTAATCCATTTACATATTATTAAGAAACACGACTGATGTTTTACTACTGCTAATTTAGGAGAAAAAAAATATGTCATGTTCAATCTAATTCTCAAAAAACTATGCCAACTAAAATTTGTTTCAACCAGGAAATTTTGGGCAAAAGCTTCCTTCCTTGGGCAAATCCTTCAAAATTAGACTGTGCATAATTCTTCTTCTATATGGGAACAATGTTTACACACTACAACTAAAATCCATCATTCATGTTGGGAGACACTGCTAATTTTTGACTGCAGATGATGTAGGTGAAAATTTCCCCTATTGAGCCTAAATCTTAAAGTTCTATGGATGAGCATGTCATTACCACCAATGGCGGGAGTCGCTCGCCATTGCGTCAAATTGCGACAAAATGTTTTATATAGCGAGTAAACAAATAATTAAACTCGCCAAATTGCGAGTGCTTATTTACTGTGCTAAAAGAATATATAAAAAAATTTAACAATTAGGAGACATTTAGAATGTACCTTTTTTTAATACCTTCTATAGTGGATAGTCGAATTTTTCTTTTCTGAATAATTACATACTAAATTTCGGTTATTTTAGAACATATTAAAAAAATGATGCAGTAAAGGATTAAAAATAGAATTTTCAGTATTTCACGGCAAATATATTTCACTAGCACTTATTTTCATTTGGCTACTGTTTTTTGTATCTAATTCGCCAAATTAACAATATTGCTCAAAAGCCAGTGAGAACTCTGCCAATGGTATATAATGTTTATTTAATTGTCTCATCAAATTGTATTTCTCCAGATGTGGATTGCTGTATTTTATTTACAAAAATTTCCAATGTATATAATATCAATGTGTCCCTTACATATGCCGTGTCTTTAATTTATTTGCAAAGTCACTCAACTACAATAAAGCAAATTAAATTGAATGTGTATAACAATAAGATTTGTGAAAACAGAACGTTTTCTATTCCTAACCACTCTCGCTAAAACACACCAATAAATAAATAAATAAATGATACTATTAAAATGGACATTTTTGTATAACTGCAATAAAGAGATACATCGTTAACTTAAATAAAGAGATACCATCATTTGAAGTTTCATCTTTTTTATTTAAAAATTGCTTGTTATCATATGAAAAAGTGTGTGTGTTTTTCAAATTAATTCATTTGTTAAATTTCAGTGTTTAACAAAATTTATTCGATTTTCATTAATTAGCTACAATTTTGTAACAGCTTTAAATTCGTTTCCCATTAGATTAGAAAAAATTATAAGGACTATTAAGCAGCATGCTTATATCTATGAATTGTTCACCTGATTGTTTAAATTGTTTTTGATATACATTGAATTTTGAATGAGAAAATAAAATAAATTATTAATGTATTAGTATGCTTCAAGAATTGCTGAGAATTGTAATTTTCCATACCTATTTATATAGAGAATGCATTATGTGTATTATTATGTATTAATAATAAAAAAATGTTTGAACAATCTCTAGAGCAAATTAAAGTATTTTTGTTAAATATTTTGGAATGTTTGACGACATAAAAGCAAAAAAGTATTACTTTCATATGGAGTAAAAATAACAGTGAATAATTATGAACAACTTTATATGAAACTATCACAAATAAGAATGTATTTTAAAAAAAACTTAAAAATTGCGAAATCTAGATAAAATATGATATTGATGTCATGTTTCAACATCATATTTCATCCAGAAGCAGTTCGAAACGTAGATATTATATTTTCATGTGTATATTTTTTATACAAATTCATATAAAGGCTCTTGTTTTATATACCATTTCGCAATTTTTATGCGTTTTTAATACACCCTTATTTATAATATTTAATGAGGCAATTATTCATCATGTGTTAATGAGATTATTCGTCCATTCGCCCATTTTGCATTCTTTTTATTATGCTGTACTACTTTACAACTAGACATTTCAGAAACATGTCTAATGTTATTATTTTGAATTGCTTTTCAAAAAACAGACATAGACTATTGGCCAAATTATTACGGTAACTGAGAATTCAATGCCTATTATCATGTTTTGTTATACATCTAACGTTATCCACAAACAGGGCTATGATACTGGAACATAAATATGACCTTGGCGGCTTATTGTTTTACATTTTGTTATTAAACATTATTTATTTTACCGTAAGCCTGTTAAGCTTAAGCATTTATCTAAAAATCAGTGAAATAAAACATTTTCATTAACATAACATGATTCGTATACAATTAGGTGTATGGACGACTTACGATAAAGTAAATATCATGCTGCGTCAAGATCAGAATCAACAAAATTGAAGCAACAAAAAAGATTCAATTATTTAAGCGTTTAATTCGTGTATGGCATCATAGTGATGAAATGGAATGGCGGTGCCAAAGGATGCAAATATATATAAAGTCAGACATAGCTGCTAAAAATGGACATGCGAAATACTAAAAGCCATGCGCTAATATCTATAACTAACCATTATAACTAATTATTCATTGTAGGTAATGAATATATACATCACCCAATATTAAATGTAGTTCAATAAACTAATATCTAAGTTAATTTATGCGTATATTTCCCTGTTACTATCATAATTTTACCAGTAACGTACAAGACAAGTTGTCTTTGAACTATAAAATTTTATATCTGATCCAAACCATCTCTATCAAATCTCAGAAACATATTAAGTTTTCTAGAAAAATAATACAAGCTAAAGGTAAAAAAAATATATAGAAAGAGGAAGTCCGGGCATTATGGAATGACCGAATCGCTTCTTACTATGCAAGGAGGCTCGTTGCAGACATGTTGCTCCAACGACAACGAAGTTCAACTGACAGGTTTACATTTTTATCAGCTAAGTTTTGCGAATTTATTAATGAAACTTCGGGAGCGAACATACTCGCCTCCCATTGATATAATCTGATATTTCAGTGACAAATAACAAGTGACTGTACAATAACTTACAAATGATATTACTAATTAATGGTTACGTATAATGCACTAAATATAAATGCAGTGATAAGAAACGAGAGATGTTAAGATTAATTGGCATTACAAATATTTACAATAGGTAAAGCACAAATATTTGAATTATTTCTTTTGAAACTTCCAGATGAATAGGAATTCTTACGACACGAATATTGTCCTCATTTCCTTTGAAGATTTCTGAAACGCGACCTATGATCCATTTACAAACTGGTAGGTCTCCATCTTTTACAAGAACCATCATACCTAGTGCACCAGATGCAACATTTTGTTTTTTAAAGAACTATTTGGACCTTTGCTACAAATGGTTTAATAAAGAATTGGTGCAATTTTTCTATGTGTTTTACACGGGTTTTTTTAGATTTCTGCCATCGGTCAAGCAAGTTTTCTCTTTCATTAATTAAATTTCGCTCAGGAAGAACATTGGTCTTCCAACCAGATAATGGGTCAAAACTTCATATTTACTAATTCAGATGGTAATGGGGAAAAGAGGGCGAAAATTGAGAATACTTTCAGTTTTAGTAGTAACGAGGTAGAACCAGTCAAAATTCGACGAAAGAAAATCTTTAAAAAAGAACCGTTTCATTGACTTATAAGAAATCTACAAAATTAGTTGCAGTAAAAAATGCAACTTATATTGGTCAGTCTAACTCTCAAACAAATATTATTTTAAGCTAAAATTAACAAAAAACTATAAAATTCAATTATCCAATTATTAAATGAAATAGAGCGGAAATTCACCGGATTTTATAACAGACGATAGTTTTAAAATAGTATAAACATTTTAATTTCTTTTAATTTCTTTTTAAAGAGAAAAATGGACTGTTTCTGTTGCCACAATTACAAAATTGGTACTAAAAATTATTAAAATAAATTAATATCGCAAAATTTAATGGAGATACAGCTTTCAAACAAATTGCAGTTAAAAGTAGATTTTTTTCTCTATACGACGGTGTAAAAATTTTAAATTGCTATGTTTAAGAAGCGTAAAATTTGCAGAAGCGAAAATTGCATAAAAAAAGTGTTGCGCATTTTAATTTCTAATTTTTTTTTTTTTTTTTTTGTTTCAACTTTAAGAGAAAATGGAGTGAATCTGTTGCCACAATTACAAAATTGGTTCTGAAAACTACAAAAAAAAATTAATATCTTAAAAAGAAATTGAGATACAGCTCTCAAAGAAATTGCATTTAAAAGTACATTTTTTCTCTATCCGACGGTGTAAAAATTTAAAATGCGCTATGTATATAGATGTGTAAAATTTTGTAGTAGCGAAAATTACAAAACCAAAATTACAGAGGAAAGCGTTGCCATTCGCAAAACGGCATATGCGTTACGCACAGATACGTTTGGCCTTTATAGTTGGAAATTCTTATAATGGTAATTTCATAACACCAAGAGCTTTTTTATTGTTATTATTTGAGTAATATTTGAACTATCTGATGACAAGTTCTCTGAAATTTTTGAAGGAAGGGGAAATTTTTTCTGAGAACTTGCTCGGATGACAGAAAACTTGATAAATCATAATTTTTCTTTTTTTGTAGAATTTAATAATTTATTCAATTCAGCAGATGCACCAACAATGTTGGATGTATTGCCACGTCAAATTGCATTACTTTTGTCTTGATAAGCAAAAAATCGTTCAACTATTACAATTATTGCAATAAAAGTTAAATCAGAAAGCTTAAAGTAGCATTTTAGCAATACATTCTTATGGAAATAGCTACATAAACTTTATTAAATATCTATTATGTCTGATTGCGATATTTAATCAAAAATGCACCACATAAGTTAAGTCCGGCATTGAAATTGGGTTGACTTTGGATGACTCTCTAAGGGTATAAATTAATGGTTTGATTCACAACCATAGGTTTATTATGAAACATTGAACACAATCGTGTACAACTTGACTTACAATGTTTCTTCCATTAAAATGAAAAAAAAAAACTATCCAGATTGTAGATCGTCCTCAACTATCCTATGGCGAAAAAAATCATTAAAAAAATTATTAAAATCAAAGCGAAAATTTTGAAAATAACGCTTACATTAGCGTTTTTCTTTCTTCACGTGAGTGAATTGGGTACTGAACAAGAGTGAAAATGTTTAATGCTTGACATTGAGTTGTTGGTCCAATTAAATTAATCAAGAGTATAATTAATTAAGTTATAATTAATATTCATTAAAAGAGATTTTTTAAAATTTTGCAGACACGTGGTCTATTACGTCATTCATTCATATTGAAACATGTTCAAATATGTTCATTCCTGTCAGGACTTGAATGTTGATCCATGTGGGCAGTGATGTTACATATGCATGTTAGAACGCAAAACCTCACAAGACATACATTTCACTATAACTATAATATAAAATTTGAGTTGTTTTTTTTATTTCAAAATACCGTTTAACTGTAACATGTAATGAAAAACTTTTACTACACAGCAAATGGCAACAATTGTATTCATGAACTGATAGTACAACAATTGTATTCATGACTGGATTTTTCTGATGAGAGTAGCATCGTTTGTGAACGTTGGATTTTATTTAAGTGTTTGTACAAATTCTCAAAAAAAAAATTAAAATTAAAAGGCTTAGTTCTGATATCTGTAATTTAGGATCCAGAATACAAAAAACATCTGCTAATGAGTTCATAAAAGAACTTCTTACTTTATTGATAAGAATTTCTATCCACCCGCCACTCCTCTCCGTTCGAAGCAAGTGCATTCAAGACTTTTTTACTCTTCAATGCATTGTGCAACAAAAAGACTATTATAAAATACTTTGAAATAGTAACTATTTCTTTTAAGCGCTATTTGACATAAAGAGATATTTTATTGACTTCTCTTGGTTTGAATCAATAAAGTTTGCGAAAAAAAAAAAAAAAAAAGTAACCAATTTTGTATGTTACTACTAACAAAAAAAAAAAAAAAATCCTAAAACTGACATTTTTTTAATACTTTGATAATGATATTATTACCGGAAAGGGGGGGTACTTGTTCGAGGGATGATAACGTATGATATCGGAAGGGGGGACGGAGTCCAGGATAATTAAAAATTTGATAACGGTATATTTGCACATCCCCTAAACTGCCCTATTAGCTCTTAAACACATCTTTCAATGAATATTTTAAACTGATTACAAAATATAAATTTTTTCCTTTCTTTTCCGAATAAAATTAAACTTCAAAAGCACTCTATTTTGATGTTTGTTTCAAAAAGTGACTAAATCTCTGATTCGTAATCATTTAAAATAAAATGTTTCATTCTTCAGTACGCATCAGTAACTCATAAATAAACATCTTTTATCAATGAATATTTCAAACTGATAACGGATTGGAAACTCTTTTTTTTTTCTTCCTTAAATGAAACTTGCTGTCAAAAGGATTTAGTTCTGTTGATCCAAAAGATTCGCGGATGCGTTTTTCTCCCTGCGCGCATGGGTGATCAGGCCCCTCATCTTCTCGGATTCCCGAGGGCCCCGAAAAACTCCTTGCGTGTTCGGAATGTGACACCATGGATCTTCTCTATCCCCGAGCAATATCGTGCGCGATGACGCCACGCGCCGTCGCATGTTTGACACCAAAACCTTGGCGTAATGGCGACCTGCAGTGTCACGGTGATGCTTGCGGGGAAAGTTTGAACTTCCTAATCGCCCTCAGTGGGAATAATCCATCCGAATGCTTCTAGAAGTCCCGTCCCTCTTTGACCTTACAGCCTACCTTTGATTTGACAACATATAAATATAGAAAAATGAAATGCCACATGAAATGATTTTGTCGTTGAACCCAATAACTCTTAATATCATATTAATGACTGTTGGGTGTTTTTTTTAGTAAAAAGAAAAAAAATCGCAAAAAAACTGTTTTTCCTTTTTTTTACAGAATATATTTTGAAGTATTTTTTGATCTATTCTTTTTTTATTTTATTTTTTATAAATTTGCATATAAGTTAATAAAAGTTAAATACGACCATACAGGCATTTTTGCTAAAAACGATAACTGTTTTCTTTTCCATTTTCCTCAAAGGAAAAAGATAATAAAGAGAAACTGCTCCTTTCCTTTTTTTTCTTATAACATAAAAACTCCTTTACGATTTTTTAAACCTATTAATTTTTTTAATTTGTAACGTATAAATATTTTACTTTAAAAAAATACTAAATAAAGTTGTTCTTTCTTGATTAAAGTCATTAATTGTTAATATTTTTTTATTAACTATATTTATTTTTCTTTAAGGAGAGAGAAAATTAAAAATATGCCTATTTTGTTGTTGTTTGTTCGTTTGCTTGTTTAATTTATATTTATTGAAAGCATCTTTACGATCCATTTCCCTTTTTAAAATATCTTGGTTTTAAAATAAAATGCTTCGTTAAATTTATTTTTATCTTAAGCTAATAAGTGTTAAAATTATTTTATTAATAAAAGACATTTTTTAATCCTCAAAGGAAAAAACATAAAGAGGTATGTACAAAGGAACCATAAAATTTATTCTTCCTAAGTAAATTAAATTAATTAAACACAAAAAGAAAGATGATAAAGATTTTTCAGAGCAGAATATCTCAACTCATCACATTGCCTATTAATAAAAAAGAAAAAAAATGTTTGTTTGTTTGTTTTTTCTGTTTTGACATGCACCGATGAAAATTAATTAATCTGATTAAAAAATCTTGTCCCCTTTCATATTTTAATTGCTTAAAAAGCACAGATCCAACTAAGTATAAAAAGTGTTTAGCTTGGATTCGAGCCAGGGTCATTGACTATCCTTGCCAATGTTTTGCCACTAAGCTACCTGGACAATGCCAAGCCTAGCATCAGATAAGCATGAGAAGTGCTAGGCTTGGCATTTCCCAGATAGCTTAGTGGTAAAACATTGGCGCGTATAGTCAATAAGACAATGACCCTGAATCGATTCCAGGCCTGGACACTTTTTCACTCAGTTGGATCTGCGCTTTTTACCAGACTAACGAAAAAGACAGGCTACCGCGGTGCATCCAAAAAGTTTTTTTTTTTTTTTTTTTTTTTTTTTTTTTTTTACAGACCGCTAGAGCGATGTGTTAATCTTTCCGTACGCCTCCATCGGCGCATTCGAGCATCCCGTGACTCCAGCGATCTATAAAAAAAGATACATGAAATGCACCGAGGTAGCTTGTCTTTTTCGTTAGCTTCGGCCTTTTAAGGGATTGCTGCGTCTTTTTCAATGCGGGACTCAATCTCATGTACAAACAGCAGTGACTAAGGTGGAATTTTTTACTATTAGGTTTATGAAGGTAATTTTAAAATTTTACTGTTGGAACTATTGAGAATAAGTGAGGTTTAAACCTTTCTACTAAATGATATAGCTATGGAAATATTTCTTCGGGGTAAAAATAAAATTTGTATAATCCTGTGTAGCATAACTTTCAATTTTCTTTCAAGGAAGGGCTTCATACGGGCATACTCAGGGAATTCTGAAAGAATTACAGAGTGTTCTTCTCGTGTGGGTATATATGTTTATATATATTTTAAAAAATGGAGGAACCCTTTTAGAACGTTCGTAAAAAAAAAAAAAAAAAAAAAAAAAAAAAAAAGGGAGGAAACATTTTGTTTATTTGACAGTTGGCAGTGAAATAAAATTTCAATAAAGAATACTGCCCAGTTAAACTGATGGCATTGAGCTCACAGGCTACAAATACTAATTGTACATTAAAGCCTTATATTTTCAAGGGTTAATTCCGTTAAAAAATTAAGAAAGGGAAACAGCTCTCTTCTTTCCTCTTTTTTTATACTTAATCATTGAACCTCCTATACTATCAAAGACATGCTTTATCATATAAAAAATCTATATCCAAAATTCAGAGCAAATTAGATAATTCTTAATAAAAACCCACTTAGCATTTATATAATTTAAAAGGAGTTATCCCCCTCTTTTATACTTAACCATTAAACTTCCAAAACTATTCAGAGATTTGAACGAAATCTGAAAATTCTGCTTGAAAAACCCATTTATATAAATTAAGGGGGGCATTAGAACCCCTGTTCCCCCTATTTATACTTATACAATGAACACCTAATAACAGTCACTGAATCGCCTCATCTGAATGATCCTAATCTAAATTTTGAACGAAAACTTAATTCTGCATGAAAATCCCATTTATATCAACTAACGGGGGGGGGGGGATTAGAACCCCTGTTCCCCCTATTTATACTTATTCAATGAACACCTAATAACAGTCACGGAATCGTCTCATCAGAATGATCCTAATCTAAATTTTGAACGAAAACTTAATTCTACATGAAAATCCCATTTATATCAACTAACGGGGGGGGGGGGATTAGAGCCCCTGTTCCCCCTATTTATACTTATTCAATGAACACCTAATAACAGTCACGGAATCGCCTTATCAGAATGATCCTAATCTAAATTTTGAACGAAAACTTAATTCTGCATGAAAATCCCATTTATATCAACTAACGGGGGGGGGGGGGGGATTAGAACTCCTGTTCCCCCTATTTATACTTATTCAATGAACACCTAATAACAGTCACGGAATCGTCTCATCAGAATGATCCTAATCTAAATTTTGAACGAAAACTTAATTCTGCATGAAAATCCCATTTATATCAACTAACGGGGGGGGGGGGATTAGAACCCCTGCTCCCCCTATTTATACTTATTCAATGAACACCTAATAACAGTCACGGAATCGTCTCATCAGAATGATCCTAATCTAAATTTTGAACGAAAACTTAATTCTACATGAAAATCCCATTTCTATAAATTAAGGGGGGCGGGGCATTAGAACCCCTGTCCCCCTATTTATACTTATTCAATGAACACCTAATAACAGTCACGGAATCGCCTCATCAGAATGATTCTAATCTAAATTTTGAACGAAAACTTAATTCTGCATGAAAATCCCATTTATATCAACTAACGGGGGGCATGAGCCCCCCGTTCCCCCTCTTATACATATCGAATGAACTCCAAAAACTAATCAGGGAAGCGCCTTGTCAGGATATACCTACATACAAAATTTCAAGTGAATCCGATATTTTTATCATGAGTTATCGCGTTACGCACATACGCACATACGCACATACATACAGAACGGACGGGCACATAAGCTCTCAGGCTATGATAGCCTGTGAGCTAAAAACTACTTTTTTATGTTAAATACTTTTTAAGGAAAAAATATTTCATGTTGAACATTTTTATTATTATTATTACTTAAATAAGTTTAGTTTTGTCAATTTTAGTTTGTTTTAATTGTTGTGTAATCATGTGTATATTTATAGTGAAAGTTAATTATGGAATTTTATGAATTAAAAAAAATAATGAAAAAAAAATTCAATCTCAAAATTAAGCCCAATTGAACACTGTCGATTCAACTTTGTTGTATAAATAATACAAAATAATTTTCGGGTGCAATTTCTTAAACGTCTTTAGTATTAGATAATTCAAGTAATGCATACCTTAGAAAGAGTTATAAAATATTAATGCAGTAATGCTAAAAAGCAAGTTGCTACCAGTTATCCAAATTTTCAGTTTACCAATTTTCTGTAAACACATTTATCTTCCAATTTCAAAATCAACACAAATAAGAAACAATATTTGCACAAATAAGAAATGATAGATTACATTTAAAACTATTTTTATTACAGATCAAAACACTCTTTTTGTGATTCATCTAGAGTGCAAAAATCGTCTGTTAATGAGATAAAATTTCGATACATATAAAAACACTATTTTTTTATAATCGTCTGCTTTCTTTTCCTCCGTAATATCAGAATAATTGAAGATTTCTTTTTATTGATCTTATATTTGCAGTTATACAAAAGATGATTAAAAAATTTTTTTTTAACTTTTAATGTATTTTTAAACATATTTATCGCGAATTAAGTATTTAAGGAATATAAATTATGTACGTTTTTAAAAATTAGTTTCAGACATAAATTATATCGGATTTGCATTTATATTAAAAATTTAGGTAAAAAAATACTGATTTTCTCTAAAAATTCCCAAAAGTAAACTTAAGTTTTTAATGGAACAGTTTACCTCAAAACTGATCAAAAAATCGATTTTTGTTTTTAAACATTAAAAGAAAGCCTGTTTAATTGTGAATATTTTAATACCTCCTTTTTACCCATACGACAATTATATCTCGAGATGTTGAAAATTTTTTTAATACATCCGACGCAATTCCTCATACCAATAACAACTTTAAACTTTTTTTCCCCGTTTACATTTTCTTTGCTTTCATGTTTAAAAATTGTTAAAGTTTTTTTTTTTTTTTTTTTTTTTTTTTTTTGTATTTGGTATAGCGATTTAAAATGTTTTGTACAATTTGTTTGTTACATATGTGTTAAATATGCGTATGAAATTAGTCTTAACATTATTATTATTAATGTTATTAATAAAATTATATATGAAGATGTGTTAGATTTCACCACTTTACACTAATTATATCAGTTTAAAAAATATATTTAATGTAGTATTAGATTATCTAAAAATCATTGCACAATATTGTGTAATACAAATTTGAAAATAAACAAGTTGGTAATTGCACGTGAAGCGTAGCAAACGAGGTGCGTTCGTACGATAACGAAGTTTTAAAAATATTACTCTCATATATCAATCTCATAAAATTATAAATAGTGAATTACAACTAAAACGCTCATCAAACAATGTTCTCCCTATACCATTATGTAATGGAATACTTTTGTGTGGCCTTGTAAATCAATAACAAATGTTCTTTGCACCACAGATTATGTAAAATGTATATTATAATATGTACTTTATAGTTGCATATAAATTTTATTAAATTTGAATGAGTGCAACACCATTAAAATGCATTTGAAACATTTCCCCCCATTGACCGTAATGTAACGAAATACTTTTGATTGTCCCTGTAATTGATCTATGCATCCGATTTTCATAAAATTTGAAATAACTCGACAAAATTATGTAATAACTATGTATTTTAAATTTCAAACGTATAAAATACATTTGAAACTTTTCCCCCACTCGCTATAATGTAATTGAATACTTTTGATTGGCCCTGTAATTGATCTATGCACCCGATTATCAAAAATTTTAAATAACTCGACAAAATTATGTAATAACTATGTATTTTAAATTTCAAACGATTAAAATGTATTTGAAACTTTTTTCCCCATTGACTTTAATGTTACGGAATACTTTTGATTGCCCCTGTCATTGATCTATGCACCCGATTATCAAAAAATTTGAAATAACTCGACAAAATTATGTAATAACTATGTATTTTAAATTTCAAACGATTAAAATGCATTTGAAACTTTTTTCCCCATTGACCGTAATGTAACGGAATATTTTTGATTGCCCCTGTAATTGATCTATGCATCCGATTTTCATAAAATTTGAAATGACGCGACAAAATTATGTAATAATTATGTGTTTTAAATTTAAAACGATTCGGTTGGGTAGTTTTTGCGTTGTTATATGCGGACGGACAGACGGACAGACAGACAGACAGACGGACAGACAGACAGACGGACGGACTGAGCGACAACAATAGGTGCTACTTATTTACATAATTACGAACGCACCTAAAAAGGGGATTAATTAATCTAAAAATATTAATATTTAAAGTAGTGGAGATTTTAAAAATTAAAAAATGTCTTATATTTTTTCAAAAATTCAATTAAATAAGCATTCTTATTTATTTATTTGTTTCAATATTTACTTTTAGTTGAACCCTGAAGTGCTCACTATTTGAACCATATTTTAAAAAATAATAATTTAAAAAAATTTGAAAAACTAAACTGTCCTCTTCAAAAAGTAACAAAAGGTTCAAAGCTGTAAAATTCCCAATTCTGCTAAAAATTTTTAACGTTTAAAAAATATAAAAATAAATAAAAGAAAAAACGCCAGGGCGGGGTTCGATCCCACAACCTTTGGACTCGCAAACCCGAGGGCTGGCACGGCGCCACGCATTCACATTCAAATGTTTTACTAATGGATATTTCAAATATACGCTGAACTTTAACCCCCAAAGCCTCAAAAACCAAGGCCATTTGAAGAAACCCTTTCACCAGATTAATTAGTGGTATGACCCCTACAACATACTTCGAAATCATCAAAATCTGTGCGCACCACCATGTTTGGTAGTCCCCTTGTAACAATTGGCGGAATGGCATTTATCTTAATAATTGTTTTACATTGTTCTTTTTTCATAATTCCTTGTTTTTATACCAAATTTACAGTCCCAAACCGAGATAAATAATCCCACATCATAACAGATTTCCTGCTGTGCTTTGCAGATGGCACCACACAAGTTGGCAGCATCTTTTTTCAGACACAAAGTTGAACAAAAATGTACCTTTTTGCTACAAATATTTCGAGCTTGTATTTTTTATCTAAAGAATATTTTAAAAATCTTTTCCTGCCGATCTCGATAGGTAATGTACCACTGAATTTATTTCTTCTCATTTTACGCTTTTAGTAGACGTTTTCGGATGGCAGCGTGGCAGAACAAATTAGCATCTCCCAATCGTCTTTTTATAGTAATGAGTGATACAGATTTGGATCGAAATTTGTTTACTTCATTGCGAATTTTCAGTACTGTTAGGCCTCTTTTCCACTTGTAACAACAAGAAATTATCCTCTCTAGAAGGGGTGCTTTCGGCCTTCCTGGACATGACCATCCTGATTACTGCCGATTTCCTTGCATCGAGCTGTTGTGCGATAAACACGTCTTCGATAATTTTAACTGAATAACAATCATACATCCAGATTTGCCTTCATTATGTATAAAAATGATGTAAAACTGTGTTTTGATGTTGATTTGCTGTATTTTCCCAATTTTTAAGACGTTTAGACAGAGGTAACCTTAAAATCAAACTCAAGAAAAAAGTGCGTGTAGAAATTCGAGAAAACAGTATATCTGAATATAATCCACACCAAAAACTAAAATAATAGTTAAATAAGAGGCCAGTAAAAGTAAAACATTAGTTTAAGTGAACACCTGGGAAGCATTAAATAATTAACAATTACTCTACCTGACTTGCTCATACTTGGCATTCTTTGATATTCGGAAATATTGCATTTATTAAACACTTTCTTGATAAATAAACCAAAAAAATTCTTTTAGAATATTCCACAAGGGCTTTAGAAGGTGTACAGTAGGGTGGGCCGAAAAAAACCTTTTTTCGATTTTCAATGATGGCGGATGCGGAAAAATGGCCACTGGTGGCACTCAGCTCACACAAAAAAATTGAGATTTTTTGGACAATTCCTTACCCTGCCGCAAATGGCTTAAAGTTTAGAAAAAATGCTGATTTTTGAACTTTTTTAGAAAAAAAATTAAAAAGTTAAATTAAATTTATTTTGGTTGTATTTAGTTGAAAAGATATATTTAATGTGCCAAATGTTTAAATAACCTCTTAAAATGCATTATTTTAGTCCTATGTTCTTTAAAGATGTACAGCTCATATTCAAAATATTAGAATAATTGAGAAAAAGTAATAAGAAAAAATTATTTGTCATTTATTTATTTTTTATACTAAGTAAATGCAATTAAATTTCTTATAAATTAAACCTGGAATGTTTAGATAAGATTTTAACATTTATAAAATATAAAATACAGCACAATAAATTAGGTATACAGCTTCCTTAAACACACCAGAATATTAGAATAAAATTTAGATTGGTTCAAAATATTAGAATATTTTATTTTACGCAACAATATTACCTTATGAATATGAAGTAAATGGTAGTTAATATTTTGTAGCATCCCCTTTAGCTTTCATAACAGCGTACAATCGATCTTGCATACTATATACAAGGTGTTTACAAACATTTCTATCAATATTAGCCCAAATAGATTTTATACGTGCCACTAACTCAGTTTTACTTGAAGGAGGATTTTCTTGAAGTTTTTTCTTCATTATACACCATAAGTTTTCGATGGGATTAAGATCTGGTGAATTTGGTGGCCAAGGAAGTACCTTAATGTTGCGTTGGCGGAACCAATTCTTAGTTGACACCGAGGTATGCGGGGACGCTAAATCTTGTTGAAAGATGAAATCATCTTCAAATAAATCTTCTGATGATGGAATCATGTAATATTCTAAAAATTCTTGATATATCAGAGAGTTAACCTTTTCGTAGACGATGCATAACTTTCCAGGTCCTTCTGCACTCATACAACCCCAAACCATGACACTAGCAGCAAATTTTACGGAACGTTTAAGGCATTCTTTATCAAATGCTCCTTGCTTCAACTCGAATACCTTGATTACCATATGAAACACAAAACATACTTTCATCACTAAATAATATATTTTTCCAATCTTCATTGCTCCATAAACGTCTTGATTTACACCAATTCAATCTTATACGCTTTTGTCTTGCAGTCATGAGAGGTTTTGTTTTCGGTACACGAGATTCAAATTTAAATTTATGGAGACGTCTTAATGTTGTCGATGTAGAAACTTCAACTCCTTCTTCTTTCCATTTTCGGTGCAAGAATCACACACTTTTAAAACGGTTTTTCTTAACTATACGCTTCAGTTTCCTGTCATCTCTAGCAGATGTTTTTGGTTTTCGGCCACCATTTAAGCGATTATTTTGAAATTTTCCAATTTTTAACATTGTGTTAGTATTTTACTAACGCTCGATTGCGAACAATGTAAATAATTCGCTATAAAACATTGATTTTTACCGTGCCGATACAAATCAACCATACGAAGTTTAATAGATTCAGGAATATCACTCACACGGCCCATTTTAAGACGAAAAAGAAACAAACTGCAAAAAAGAATACTGATTTTAAATAAAATAGTCTGAATTTAATCAATGATGCCACCAGTTAAGAATTGGTAATAATTAAAGGAGAATTAATGTGAAATATTCTAATATTTTGAACCACTTGAATAAATATTCTAATATTTTGACTTTTCAAAATAATTTTTTTTTTGCAATTAATCTTTACAAAAATGATATTAAATTTAAGATAACAAGTAAGTTTAATCAACAATAAGTTCTTAATAAAAATATCGTTTGCATATTTTCATTAAAAGACATTAAATTACCAAACGATATTTTCAATTTCTAAAAAAAAGGTAATTATTCTAATATTTTGAATATGAGCTGTACAGCTTTTAGCTTGTTTTATGTTCGGTACCAACGCGAAACAACCCAAAACTCACCCCGAGGAAGTAGCTGTTCGCCGAGTTTTACCCGCCCTCCTACTCACAGAATTTTATACTCAAAATGCACTGAATGGCATTTACGCTACCAGTCCTTTTTAGAAATGAACTTAGGTATCTTTTACCGTGCTTGCAGGTTTGCTCTAATGAACGTATCTCTTCCTTGCACCCCGCATACTTTTGATGTAGCTTCTGTCACAATTTTAACGACTCTTTCCACAACCTGGGATTGACTTGGAAAGCAGATCAATAATTAATCCAACATAGATCCTGAAATTACGTTTTTTCTAATTTCTTCTAGTGAAAAGGTTTTTGTTGTAGAAGGTTCGCTAATTTCGACGGCGAGTTAGTCGATACACTGATAGTTTTCCTTTGCTTTAAAGTTTAGCTTCGGAACTTGAAACTCTCGCATTATGTTCGGTCTTATCTTTTTTAAATTGCGCCATACTTTTATTTTTTTCCCATGCCCTTCTTCTAATGTATTGTCTATCATTGGTTGTAGGGGCGTAGCTACTGGGGGGGCATAGGGGGGCGTCTCGCCCCCCTAATGTCGGCAACTTCGATGACAGTCGGCAAATTCTAGGCAATCAGTATCAATCGATACAACTGTAAAACACCCGATTTTTTTTTTTCCAATTTTAAATGTTTTACTTAAAATACACACTAAAAAAAACCAATCCTTAGTATTTCTCTAAAGAATTTCTTCCGAAAATCCGAAGTTTGTTTCACCATTTTTCGACTTTGCATGACTGCTGAAAATAAATTGAAAAAAAAATCCTGGAAAGACTAGTTTTTCTGAGAATCCGCAGTAAATTAGTAGAGTTCCAGTAGATCAACTAGCATTAAAGATGATGATGACTTCGGTGAAGATAATCATATTACTTGTGTGCATGGACTTAACCCAGTAGTAGCAACAATCACACTTCGGTGAATATGTACCGTCCGAAAAAGACTGTTTATTGGACGAAAGGAAAGTTGAGTAAAAATGTTCTTCATTCTTATTGGACAGGAAAGCCATTACACTGGCAATCACCTCATTGAGTTTGTGGCTAAAATTCTAAGATAGGACAGAACTCAATTATCATATTAAAATGCAACTGATCTGCTAAAGTCATAAATTGGAGGAAACAACTTGAAAAAACTCTATTTTAGTGGTCAACTGGAAGGTTTATCACTGTGTTTTCCTGCTCCCAGTCGTTTATGTTTTTCATATCTTAGGCTACAAGAAAGGGACTTGCACGAGTCCGGGCTTGATCAGAGGCCCGCACCCGGCCAGGCGAAATAAAAACAATTTTCAAACGGGCCGGGTCGGCAGAATTAAGACATTTTTATCAACGAGCGAGCCTGTCGGCCCGATGTAAAAAAGCAAGCAAAACCCATAAAATATTGGCATACATACATACATAACATGCATACATTGGCATACATACATACATGGCATACATAAATATTTAAAAAATGGTATGCAGTAAAATCTTATAAAACGGAATCGCGTAGGAAAGATAAATATCGTTATAGACATGTTTTCTTCTTAGCAGGTATAAAATGTATTATATTTTCCCCTCACATATTATTACATTCATTTTATATGAATGTAATTCATACAAAATGAATGAATGTAATTTTGTATGAATGTAATTTATACATTCATACAAAACACTCATACAAGACACATTCATACAACACATTCATTTTGTATGAATGAAACGCAATTTTCAATTTAAAACATTATTCTGTCATAGGAAAATACTTTTTTATACATTTTACTACATTTTAATGAGCTTAGAAATTTACGATTCTTTAAAAAGAATAAATTTTTATATTTAATTGAAGAACAAAGGCGATTTTAAACTGTATGATTTTTTGAAAAAATATTTACGGTCAGGCCAAATTTTACTGACCTTTCAACAGACCTGGCCACGCCGACACAATGATTTTTATATAGGCTGGCTCAAAACTGGGACAAAATATTTTGGCCCGTGAAGGCAAAAAAGAATGAAATCAGTCCCAGCTCGGTACGGAAAAAATAAATTAGGCCCGGCCCGATCCGATCCTTCAGGAAAAAAGTAAGTCCCTATCCCAGCCCGACCTAGGAAGAGTAATAAAATAAACTTTGTTTTAATCCTTTTAAATATAAATATAAATAAGTTAACTGTAAGTAAATTCCAAGTAACTTCTTACTAAAAATTTCAACTTATTTAATTAATTTGAATTCGAATTTCCGACTGTACTATCAGCAAAAAATAAACAAATTTTCATTAATATCAAAATACTTAACTGGAATAATTATAGCAATGTAACGTAAGGGGTAGTATAGAATGTCCATCTTGAATCTATCTTATAGTCTCTTCAATAAGTTAAAATATTCGATGTTTTAGAGTGAAAAATTTAACCTATTAATGCCCAAATTATTTTTTTCAATAAAAATGAAATTTTGGGTTTCCCACCATTTTTAAAAGGAGAATAACTTTGATCTTAATTTATTGAGATCTCTTTAAAAAAATACTTATTTATCTTTCTATTTACTGGTAAGTGCTTTCTTGTCTTTTTTTTTTTTTTTTTTTTTTTTTTTTAATCGACCCTAGAAAGGAACGCTAGGCACTAATGTATTAATCTTGGGGGTTAATAATGTGGAATTTTATATAGAATATACAGGGTGTCTTAAAATGAATTAACTGATTTAAAAATTCAATAACTTACAAGTGGTCGCAGCTATTAAAAAAAAAAATTGCAGAAGTGTTAAGTAAGACGTGAGAAGTGTTTTTTACAGCGGTTCTCGATTTTAGTTTAAAATAGAAGAAATACATGGCATTGCTAACAATGGGTGCTAAATTGGGGGCCGATATTTTGTTTCTCTTTACTCTCAATCTTGTTGCGATAGAAGGAGATTAAATATATGGAGTGACTCTCCGTTGCCAATGTAATTTTGTTATTAGGAGTCCACTGCATATATTTAATCTCTTTCTTTCACACCAGTTTCGAGAAAAGAGGCCAAAAGGGCTCAGATTTAGCGTCTATTACTAACAGTACCATCTATCCCCGATATTTTAAATTAAAATCGAGAATCGCGGTAAAAAACTCCTGCTATCTTACATTCTTACATAACACTCTTGTAGGAATTTAATTTTACAGCTACCACAATTTGAAAGTTACTGAGTTTTAAAATCAGTCAGTCAATTTTAGGACATCCGGTAAATGCATATATACAAATGCAGAAACATACTTTTAAAGATATATATATATATATTTTAAGTTAGTCGGCAAAATCGTCATTTACGCCCCCCTAATGAATTCTACTTAAGTACGCCCCTGATTGGTTGCTATTGCTATCAACAAATTCTCTGGATGACCATAGTATCCATTTGTTTGAATGACTAAATGCACTATCTCCTTTAAGTCATCTGGTAAAAACGTTGAAAGTTTAACTACCCTCCACATATATCTAAAGTCCGTCCCCGCAATCTGGCCTTTTCCTTACAGAAAACCACATGGACGCATAAACTCGTATCACGCACTGAGCGAGATATATTTTAACGCTTTATCAGGTTTTGAACTTCTAACGCACGAGCGTAAAATTCTGCAAGCAGTTGTGATCCATCTCGACTTCACAATTGGTCCTGATTTTCTGTTTTCTAGTTCTCGAGGACATACTCCGGTTGAAACTGCTGCACAAATATTAAATAGGTATATTTGATCGGTACTTAGATATTCAGAATTTGCCATTTCTGATATCCATGAAACAGCAATATGCTCGAAATAGGTAACACGTAGATTTTCATATCCCGTTTGTCTAGCACCGATTGGTTTGGCAAAGGTTTTAGGTCCCGTGGTTCCACCATCAAGTTTAGAGAGTAGATGGCAGAGTGGGAGTTCGTTCGTCTGAAGAATATATATTAAATGTTATAATTCTCTTTCTAGTTTTTTTTTTTTTCAAGACAGGCAATGATACCATTGCGTTTTCCTGTATTGATAGCGGTGCCATCACACCCGAGTGCTGTAAATTCAGCAAAGTCTAACTTGTATTGACTTAGAAGATTATATAATGACTTTGCTATTTCTTTTCCGCGACCGGAACGGGGTATCAAGTGGCAAAAAATATTCCTAACCGCGTTCAGACAACACGGTGACGTGTTCCCCGTCTTTTTCTCGACGTTACCACCTGTTCTTTTTTTCTATGAAGATTTATGCTTTCTACCATTAAAAAATATGCTTTTAATTTTCCTTCTTTAAAGAACTTCTTCCACCTGTATCTTCTTTACAAGTTTCTGTTTCTCTCTTTTGACCTTGTTTTTATCGATGATGAGATTCGTATTATCTGCTGTCACAATTCCTACATGTTGAAGTAATAAGTAATAGTGGCGCATGACATCAGCATAAGTTGGCAATTGCAATTCTATCAATATGCATGATGCCCTAAGAAGGCTACTTTTCATGTTATCGCGTGTCTTTACATTGCCATGACCCTTCATACTGTTTGATAAAATGCTATTTAATTTCTACTGGCTGTGTCACCTAGCAACCAAGATATACCTAATTATTTCAAAATGTAAAAAGTTTTCTGTGCAAACGATTTTTTGTGATAAATACATTATCTGTTTTATTTCTTCAGCTTTCACCTAAGCTGTGTGAAACAATATTCTTTTTTTTTTTTTTTTTTGAGTTTGATTAGAATGTTTTTTTAATGAGATATGTGAAAAAATGTTACGGTTTTTATTGGAGTTGTGTTTTGTGAAATTATTAATGTTCGAAAGAACCTGAGTTGAGTTTACTCATGAGAATAAATTGTTTAAAACCAGATATGAGTAATTAATTTTGAGTTGAGTAAAATATTAATAAAATAAACTTTCGAACAATTGAATTCTTCATATGGTCCGTCTCTACGGAGAAAAATCAGCGAGTTGTTCTACGTCAATGATTGAAGGATAACTGGTGAATATTTTGTGCTGTTTTGCTATTTCTTCGATGTTAGAACTCATCTTTTAAAGAGCCAAGAGGGGTAAGTGCACCCATTTAATTTTTATTCATTAAAAATGAGTATGAAAGAATTAAAAGCAAAAAAGAAAATTTTCAAAACAAACTTGACAAAATTAAAAGAAAAATTATCGAATACTGAGCTAGAATTAAATGAATTAATTCTCATAAAGGAGAAACGGAATAAATTAGAGAAAAACTTTTCTGAGTTATTTGAGTTTATTTATAAGATAAGTAAAGAAGGTGAAATTGAGGATTTTATTAAGGAAAACGAAGAAATTAATGAAATTTTAGAAATAATGGAATTTGAACTTACAAAAAAGTTATCAAAAATGAAAGTGCAAACTGTTAATTTAGAAAACGCCACAAAGGCTGATAATAACATTAAATTGCCAAATTTAACTCTTCCTGTATTTACGGGTAATTTGCATGAGTGGCTTTCTTTCAAAGATATATTTAAGGCTACGGTACATGAAAATTCTAATTTGTCAGGGACAATCAAATTACAATATTTGAAGTCTTCATTGAGAGGAGATGCCTTTCGTATAATTCAATCTATTTCAATCGTGGATTCTAATTATGAAGTTGCATGGTCGCTTTTGGAAGAACGGTTTTCAAATTCGAGAGAACAAGTTTACGCGCATTTAAAACGTTTTTTAAATATTCCTGTTATTCAGAATGAGTCCCCAGCAGCATTATTAAATCTAATAGATATAACAAATGAATGTGTTAGGTCGTTAGAGATTTTAGAACAAAAAGTTGAGGGGTTTTCTACTACTATGTTTGCTTATATTTTGGCTCAAAAATTAGATGTAAATACAAAAATGTGGTGGGAAAGACATCTTAAGCGGGATAATTTACCGAGTTTAACAGAATTGCTAGAATTCTTGAGAGACCACGCGCGTACACTAAGTGCGTCCAAACAAGTAAATACAAAGCGAAATTTTCAAAACGAAAGCCAAATAAAGCATAGCTTTTCAAAGGTAACATCCATGGTTGCGAATTTAAATGAGAAAAATATGCGCAAATGTGTTGTATGTAACCAGGAAAATCACAGTGTTTTTAAATGTCCCAAATTTCAAAAAATTAATGTACAGGAAAGAGTAGATTTTGTGAAAAAAAACAATATGTGCTTTAACTGTCTTTCAGAATTCCACTGCGTCAAAAAATGTAACTCAACATTCTCGTGTTCAAAATGCCATAAACGCCACAATATACTTCTTTGTTTTGATAGGCGTGAGAGAAATTCCAATGCGGTGGGAAACACAAAAAAATATAGTGATAAGGAAGTGCCAAATGCATTGTCGACGAATGAAAGTAAACCAACATTAAATGTTGACGCCATACCATTTGAGTTAAATAACCAAATTCAAAATTTCACTGGTACTTCAAATGTGAGATCGAATAATGTTAAAACAGTTCTTCTTTCCACTGCTATTGTTTATATGAGAGATAAATTCGGAAATAAAGTTCCGGTGCGTGCTTTATTGGACAATGGTTCAATGAGCAATTTTTTAACATTGCAGTTAGTTGAAAGATTAGGAATTCGAAAAGAAAAAAGTAATATTTCGGTATCATGTTTAAGTGGATCCTCTGTAGCGGTAAAAAATAAAACTACTGCCTTGATCAGTAATAATTCGGGAGATTATAGTCGGGAGTTAGATTTCCTTATCATACCAAAGATTTCGCAAATTATGCCCTCGAAATATATTAATATTTCAGAGCTAGGAATTCCAGAGTCTATTATTCTTGCTGATCCTGAATTTAATAGACCAGGGAAAATAGATCTTTTGCTAGGAGCTGAAGTATTTCTAGAATTGATAAAGGTGGGTCGTATGAAGCTACCAAATTCTAAATTAATACTGCAAAATACGGTGTTCGGTTGCATAGTAAGTGGGAGTGTTTACGATTGTAACGATCAGGAACAAATACATTGTGGGTTAATTACTGAAACAGATTTAAATTTCGAAATGAAAAAATTTTGGGAAATTGAAAGAGTAGAAGAAAGTACACCATTGAGAAATACAGAAGAATTAGCATGCGACACCCACTTTATAAACACACATCAGAGAGATATAACGGGCAAATTCATAGTACAAATGCCGTTGAAAAAAGATCCTAGTTTTTTGGGAGAATCAAAGCAATTTGCGGAAAATAGATTAAATTCACTTTGGAATAGGCTAGTCAAAAATCCAAATCTTTTAGAGTTATATTGCGCATTTATGGCAGAGTTTAATGGTTCACATGCAACTTCATCAGGAGAATCCCTAAATTCCATACAGCTGAATGGAGGTGTCATTCAAGATGATTTGTTTAGCATAATACTTAGATTTCGTACACACCGCTATGCATTTACAGCAGATGTAAAAATGATGTATCGCATGATACTTATCGATAAAAGTCAACGTGATTTACAGCGCATAGTTTGGAAAGATTCTGTAAATGGTGAGATGAAATATTACAGACTATGTGCAGTCACATATGGCACAACTAGTGCCCCTTATTTAGCCATGCGCTGCCTTAAACAGCTTGGTATAGATGGTGAATCTCAATTTCCGTATGCTTCTGGTGTGGTACAATCAGACTTTTACATGGACGATGTCCTGACTGGAGCAGCTGACCTAAAATCGGCTAAGAGACTGCAAATTGAGCTTATTCAACTATTAAATACGTGTGGCATGAACTTACATAAATGGTTTAGTAACCATCCAGAATTAATGGAGCCAGCCTTCAAAAATGAGAATTACACTTTTGAAAATATGAGTGAAACTAAGGCACTAGGACTTTGCTGGAATGCCAATGATGATACTTTTACTTTTAGTGTATCATTCAGTGAGCAAACCAAGGTAACTAAAAGAAGTGTGCTGTCAAATATTGCTCGCATTTTCGACCCCTTGGGTCTACTTGGACCAGTTGTGACGAAAGCAAAAATTTTCCTACAAAGACTGTGGAGACTGCAAATTGATTGGGATGAAAATCTCCCTACAGCTGAGCTTGATGATTGGTTGCAGTTTTTAGAATCATTAAGAGCCATCAATAATATAAGTGCTGTTAGATACATTTTTACAAATAATCCAGTGCAAATGAAAATTTGTGGCTTTTCAGATGCTTCGGAGAAAGCCTACGGTGTGGCATTGTATGCTGTGTCTTCAAATTCTTCAGGAGAGCAAATTTCTCAGTTGCTTTGCAGTAAAAGTCGAGTTGCACCAATCAAAACAATCACTATTCCTCGCTTGGAGCTCTGTGGTGCAGTTTTATAAGCCAAATTGATGAACAAGGTTGCCAAAACCTTAAAAGTTCCTAAAGAATCTGTTTACTATTATTCAGATAGTACTATTGTATTATGTTGGATTCGAAAACAGCCGTGTGACTTAAAAACCTTTGTGTCATCACGTGTGGCTACGATTCAGAATCTTTCTGATATCAGTCATTGGGGACATGTGGCTTCTTCTGATAATCCTGCTGATCTTGTGTCACGAGGTGTAGATCCAGACAAACTTCTCCAGAGTAACTTATGGTGGAAGGGTCCACTATTTCTAACACAACAAACTGAACCTTCTTTAAATACTGTCGAACTTGAGCAAAATGATAATGATCTATACATAAGTGAACTTAAACATACAGCTTCAAAGACTACACTTTTAATATCAGACTGTTCATCTTTTATTGATTATTTTTTGCAATTGAGTAATAATTATGCTAAATTAATAAGAATTCTTAGCTATGTTTTCAGGTTCATTCAGAATGTCAAAAAGCCAAAAGAAAGGTATTCAGGTAAGCTAACATCTGCTGAATTGAAGAAGGCTGAGCAGTTTATCATAAAATCTGTTCAAGAAAAAGAGTTCAGTTCTGAATTCACATTGTTATCTAAGGGTAAGGAGTTACCAAAAAATAGTAGATTACTTTCATTAAATCCTTTCTTGGATAAAAATAATTTAATCAGAGTTGGAGGTCGTCTCCAAAATAGCACGGTAAATTATGCCCAAAAACACCCAATTGTACTGCCCTCTAAACACAAATTAACAGAATTAATTATCGAGTTTTATCACAAAAAATATCTACATATAGGACCACAAAATTTACTTTATTGTGTTCGAAGAGAATTTTGGCCTTTAAACGGTAGGGCTATTTGTAGAAAAATTGTACATAAATGTATTACATGCTTTAGGGCCAAACCTAAATTGTTAGAGCAAATTATGGGAGAGCTCCCAAAAGAAAGAATAAATGTAGACTTTGTTTTTAATTGCACAGGAACTGATTTCTGTGGTCCATTTTTGATTAGATATAGAGGTCAACGTAAAGGTATTTATCATAAAGTTTATGTTTGTATTTTTATTTGTATGGTAACAAAGGCAGTGCATTTGGAATTAGTCAATGATTTAACATCTGAGGCTTTTATTGCAACATTAAAGAGGTTTTTTGCCAGACGAGACAAACCTCGAAAATTTTTCAGTGATAATGCAGGCAATTTTGTGAAGACTAATGTAGAGCTTAAAAGGTTGCATGAATTGGTAAACAAACCAGACCAGAACCTTACTAATTACTTGATATCTGAAGGTATTGCTTGGGAATTTATTCCCCCTAAAGCTCCAAATTTTGGAGGTTTATGGGAATCGGGAGTCAAGTCCTTCAAGTATCACTTTAAACGTGTTGTGGGCAACTCTAAATTAACTTATGAAGAAATGTTAACTATAATTGTCCAAATTGAAGGTATCTTAAATTCGCGTCCGCTTACTCCCTTGAGTACAGATATTGATGACTTGGAGGTCTTGACCCCGGGACATTTTCTTATTGGTCGCCCACTTAATGCCATTGCTGAATCTGACCTGAGTAATATTGAAGATAATAGACTAAACTTATGGCAAAAGACCACTAAAATGGTTCAGACCATCTGGAAAAAGTGGAAAAATAGTTATTTAAGTACATTGCAGCAAAGGCATAAGTGGATGATATCAAAAAACAACCTCAAAATAGGAGATATGGTTGTAATAAAGGAAGATGATCTTCCAGTGTCTAAATGGTTATTAGGGAGAATTGTAGAAGTATTTTTTGGTAATGATAATAGAATAAGAGTTGTAAATATAAAAACTCCAAATGGAATATATAAAAGAGCAGTATCCAAAATTGCTGTATTACCTCTTGAAAAGTAATTCAGTTTTAATAAGAAAGTGTACATTATTGTAAAATTTCTTTATTTATTATGTATTATGTAAATTTTTTTAAATATTTGCTTAAATTTAACTTAACTGTGACTCATTTATATTGTATTTAATTGTATTGTTATTTATATTTTTTACAATGGTTGTAATTCCAGTGTTTTAGTTTGAAACCCCCCCTCAGAGGTTTCAAGAGGGGCGGTATGTTTGATAAAATGCTATTTAATTTCTACTGGCTGTGTCACCTAGCAACCAAGATATACCTAATTATTTCAAAATGTAAAAAGTTTTCTGTGCAAACGATTTTTTGTGATAAATACATTATCTGTTTTATTTCTTCAGCTTTTACCTAAGCTGTGTGAAACAATATTCTTTTTTTTTTTTTTAGTTTGATTAGAATGTTTTTTTAATGAGATATGTGAAAAAATGTTACGGTTTTTATTGGAGTTGTGTTTTGTGAAATTATTAATGTTCGAAAGAACCTGAGTTGAGTTTACTCATGAGAATAAACTGTTTAAAACCAGATATGAGTAATTAATTTTGAGTTGAGTAAAATATTAATAAAATAAACTTTCGAACAATTGAATTCTTCACATACTAGCCATTTCTAAGCTCATCGAAATAAAACACCCAAACAATATAATGGCACGTTAAACGATCTAAAAAGCATTGTATCTCACTAGGAAAAGGTTTCACGTTCACTCTGAACAAATGTCGCAGGATAACAAAGCATGGAAAAATAATAAGAATCCTTATCGCATTTTTGCCCCTCTTTTGTTCCGTTCTTCACAACCTGAGTATTAGGACGAGTCATTATGCACGCTTAGAGTCCTGCTTCACTCCCTTTTGACCTTCCAGATTTATTTTTGAAGTATACTGATGCCCATTGCCAAAATATATAACCTTTGACGCATAGAAAAAATTAAAGAAGACCGAAGGACATAATAGAGAGATAAACTAATGAACGATTCAAACAAATACATTTTTTGCCTCTTATACACGAAAAAATTATAATAATCGGCTAATTTAAAATACACATAGCAATTAAATAATGCATTATCAGAACTTATTTGTACAATTGGTACATTAAATATGTCTTTTCAAGTAAATGCTACCAAAATAAATTTAATTTAACATTTAAAAATTTTTTACTAAAATTCAAAAATCAGCATTTTTGCAAATTTTAGGCCATTTGCGGCAGTGTAAGGAATGGTCTAAAAAATCTCAATTTTTTTGTGTGAACTCAGTGCCACCAGTGACCACTTTTCCGCACCCACTATTATCGAAAATCGAAAAAAAGTTTTTTCGGCACACCCTAGTGTACACTGTACAGTAAGGTGGATCAACTGTCTATGGCGAAAAAAAATTAAAATTCATCAAAACCTGCTTATGTGGAAAATATGTTCTATTGTATGGAAATTAAGGGGAAAATAATAAAAGAAAAATAATTTTTTTATTTAATGCTGCCATAAAAGGGTTGAACTTTTGAAAAAATTTGAAAAAAGACAGAATTTTGGTTAGATGATTTTTGTCTAAAAGTAAATATTTTAATTATTTTTAAAATCCAACGATGCGGAAAAGACGTTATATCGTGTGGAGATTAAGTAAAAAAAAATAATAAATAATAAATTCAAAATTTAATACTGCCACAAAAAAAGTTGAAAATTCGATGAAATTTGGAAAAAAAATGGAAAAAGATCTAATTTTGGTTAGATTTTTTTGACGCAAAATAATCATTGTAATAGCAATCAAAACCTACCTTTGTGCAAGATATATTTTATTGCATGGAAAATTAAGTGAAAAAATAAAATAAAAAATTTTTAATTTCGAAATTTAATTGCTGCAAGTGGTTTAAAATTTTGAAAAACTGGCAGTTCCAGTTTTTTCAGTGAAGGATTTGTCTGCTTGTGTATTGTGTAGCTTAATATACTTCAAATATTACTGTACCATGGCGTTGTTAAATATATATATATATGAATTACCCCTATTTGGGTCTGGCTTTGATATGCTAGTAAATATGCTCCCTATTACAAAAACGTTATAAAATTTATATATTGGTATTTAAAAGAATCGGTCTACATCTATTTATTTCCTATTAGTGAGAAGGAGTTGCTAATAAGTCAGAAGTGACCTGTAAATGAGATTCAATCTCAATAATTTCCACGGCAGCATTTTAAGAAAAATTAAATTGTCTCATAACAAATATTGCGCTTATAAAACAAAATTCTAATAAAACAAAATAAGATATTGAAAGCTATTACAGTCTTATGGACCAGTTCCGAAAACACTGCCTATTTTTTTTTTTTTTTTTCAGTTCAATAGATTTGAATATGAATACGAATATTGGGTGTAAACTAAACCGACGTAGTGCGGTCAAACTCACTTTTCTGCGTCATCAGCTATCATTGAAAAGCCAAAATGCTGATGAGCTAGGTGTCACACCACCATCCAAAATATTGGACAGTTTGGGCATTTTCGACAAAGCAGGTGTTGCTATCGTGTCAGGTTCACTTCATGATGTGGGCATTATCATTATATCAAAGACCATTCTATCGTTTTAGTCATTCGCTTTAGTCATTTATAAAACATTATGATCATGGCCATTTTCTTTAAACTTTGATGGGTGTAAAAACAAGATTACATCACTAGAAAATAACAGAAGAAAAATCACAATAGAAGCAGACTTGAGCTTGAAAAAAGAACTTGGTTCTGAATACATCGGCCACGTTCATGTAAATTATGTTATATAATAATTATGTTAAATAATGTAAATATGCCAAACAATTTGAAAACAAGACAGGCATTTTTTTTTTTTTTTTTTTTTTTTTTTTTTGTCGTCATGTGTTAACAATAATATACTTGTAACAAAGTGTGTTGCGATCGGTTGTGACGGAATATCTCTTAACATAGATGTTAAAGGATGTGTTAGTCGAAATACTGAACTGATCTTCAAGCGTTCACTAATCACTACAATGGTTTTTGTGCTAGTTATTCTCCAATGAAGTTCCTCTACGTCATCTTTTCGCAGCGTAGATGGAACCGCTGCTGGGCACAAATGTTTCACTGGTGAAATAAAAAAATATTCGCTGCATGTGAGAAGCTTTTTGTATTTTCATTTATGTCAGTAGATGAATTCTAAAAGCGCGCGAGTGAAATCAAATGGTCTGCTGTAATCCTAATCATTACATTAAATAATATCTATATTTCTCATTTACAAGCTTTTGACCTTTTGCGACAGATTACATAGATTTAATTAAATAGGAAAATGTGTCGAACCTCCACTAACTGAGGGATTTAGCAACGACATGATTTCAGAAGCAATAGTAAATCCAGGAATCCATTCCAGTGACAATAACATCTACTATCAATAATAGCTACTCACGCAACGCTTATTCTACAAATCCAATAATCAAAATAGCCACGGAAGCATTTTCTGTTGTGTATGGACCATATATAAGAGACAGTTTTATAAAAATCAACTTGAATTACAAAATCGTATGCCGATTTTCAATACCATACGTCATTATCGCCAATTGTAATGTTTGCGATTTTTCTTTATTTAATAATAAAGAAGCTGTTAAATAAAAACTAAAGGTTTAATCTTGTAATCAAATAAATATCCCCTCATTGCAATAAATGTTAAAAGGTAGCTTTCATATACTTAGTTATTTATTTTAAATTCAGTTATATAAATCAAATATCCGAAGCTCAATTTAGTGGAACACGATTACATCAGATTGAATACTAGTTTTTGTCAATACTGAATATTAATAGGAATTTTTAGAAATTAGTCATCTTTTATTAAACCTGGTTTTATTTTAAGCGATTTATAGGGTCGCCAAATTCGACGATATCCATTTTAAAGCAGCATGATGGATAAAAAAAACCCAATGAGCTTGATCGAAATCTTAATTCATGTGAACATGCACACTCACATCGAAATCGATTAATATATACGAATGCTGTCGCGGGCAAATTGACTTTAAAAAAAAATGTCACCCACATTAGAAATTCAAACTGTTATATTCCAAGCGTTTTTCAAGGTAAAGACAAAGCAAAAAATACTTCGGAATTCATTATAAACATAAATAGTTTAGAAAAACCTTTTTTAAATTTCTAATTTATTGTTATACATTATTATACATTTAAAAGATTTTTGACAAATTTAAATAGCCGCCATTTTGAAACAAGATGGCGGATAAAGTTGGCCCGTGAACTCGGTCAAGACATTGGTATGTACCATGAACACACGAAGTTATATTGAAATCAGTTTATAAATATGCGTATTAACGCGTGACAAATTTCAGACCATTTCAAAATGTCAATTTCACTGGAAATTGAATGTGCTATAACTCAGCCATTTTTCAAGATATAGATGAAACAAAAAATGCTCTGGAATCTTTGTATCAAGGTCAAAACACAAAAGAAAAATCTTTTGCCATTTCTTACTTTTTTGCACCTAATTTTAAAATTTAAATAAAGAAAAATATTCCGCCATTTTGAAACAAGACGGCGGTTGGAACTGGCCAACAAACTCGGTCCAGGCATCAGTATGTCCTATCTATGCACCAAATTTTATCCAAATCAGTGTATAAATACGCGTGTTATCACGTGACGAAAACCAGATCATTTCAAAATGTGAGCAACACTAGAAATTAAAAGTACTATAACACAGACATTTTTTAAGATACAGACGAAACAAAAAGTGCTTTGGAATCTATGTATCAAGGTCAAATGCATAAAAGAAAAATCTTTTTCAATTTCTCACTTTTTTGTACTTAATTTTAAATTTTATTTATTTTTTTAATTTAAATGGTCGCAATTTTTAAACAAGATAGCGGATGAAACTGGTTAACGAACTCGGTCCAGGCCTTATTAAGTACTATGTACACACCAAATTACATCCAAATCGATTTATAAATACAAATGCTATCACGTGACAAAATCAGATCGCTTCAAAATGTCAGCCATAAAAAAACTCAAAGTGCTATAACTCAATCATTTTTTAAGATATAGGCAAAGTAAAAAGTGTTCTAGAATCGGTGTTTTAGGATTTAACATATAAAATAAAAATATTTTTCAGCTTTTAATTTTTTCGCATTGATTTTTAAATTTTAAATTTTTTTAAATTTTTTAAATGGCTGCCATTTTGAAACAAGATGGCGGATGATGCTGGCCAACGAACCCGGTCGAGATATTTGTATGTACTTTGTACATACTAAGTTTCATTCAAATCGGCTCCTAAATACGTTAGTTATAGCATGACAAAAATCAGATAGTTTCAAAATGTCAGCTATAAGAAATATTCAAAGTGCTATAACTCAGTCATTTTTTAAGATATAGACAAAATAAAAAGTGTTCTGGAATTGGTGTTTTAAGATCTAATACATAAAATAAAAATATTTTTCAACTTTTAATTTTTTCGTATTCAATTTTAAATTTTAAACTTTAAGATGGCTGATGATGCTGGTCAACGAACTCGGTCGAGATATTTGTATGTACTATGTACATACGAAGTTTCATTCAAATCGGTTCATAAATACGTTAGTTATCGCATGACAAAAATCAGATATATTTATATATATATGGTTATATATATATATATATATATGTCAACATTTGGGGTCTGGGGATCATGATCGGTGAAAATATAGCAATATTTTCTGGAAGCGCTTTCCTCCGGTCGGCTGCAATAGGTAGCTTTTTACTTTTTGTAATCAAAGCTACCTAAAAATGCTAAAATTCATATTTTATTTTACAAAAAACACTAATTTTTTTACCGTAAAAACGTTCAAATACATAAATTTGAGCCACATTGCGGCAGATTTAAATTTTGAAATTAATTTTTTTAATTATTTATCTTATACTCAGCATATAATATAACATCTTTGACTCATAGGTAGGTTTTGGATAATTTTTTTAACTATTATTTTTGAATCAAAAATAGCCAAAATTAGGTCTTTTTTCACTTTTTTTTCGAAATTCAACCTCATTGTGGCAATAGTAAAATTAAAAATTTATTTTTTTAATTATTTTTCTCTTAATCTCCATCCAAGAGAACATCTTTTCCGCATAGGTAGGTTTTGACACTGTGAAAAAAAAAATTTCGATCCACCCTATTGTACAGGTGCAGTTTTCAATATATTTTTAAATGTTTTTCGAATATATATAGATAGTAAGAAATTTTTTGAAGTGGTCTCAAACTTTGGTCTGCAGTGTTTTCCCCCTTTTTTTCCCCCTTCCGTTGTTTTATTAACAAATTTTCTTTCAGCTGAATTTTTTTTTATTTTTTGAACCCATCCTTTTTAGCACATTCCAATTACTTTTTCCATCTGTAGTACCATTTGGCTATTTCAGGTATCTTTATTTTCTCTTAATAAATTTTTAAGAAGTTATTAAAATGATGAATGATTTTATGAAATAGAGTAATATTTTTTTGAAAAGATACAAGAAAAATAAACTGCGAAATTCTGTTTATTTAATCATTTCATTAGCTTGTAACATATAACATTTTCTATTTCTCTTCAGATTTATTTAACCTAATTTTCTTTCACTTAAACAATATTCATTTATATGTTCTATGGCTCCATTATTTTTTATTTATTGTATACGTTCTTTCGTTTTTCCAATTATTACTCTTCAAGTGTTTTTATTCCACATGCATATTTTATTAGTAGTGTTTATTTTAACATCATTTACTCCAATTCTATTTTAATTCTTTCGAATTATCATATAAGTTCTACATGTATATTATTACATGTATATTATTACCTTTATTTATTTGTGCTATTTCTTACCTTATTATTCGATTTTAATTCTTTCTGGTGTATCATATAAATTCTACATTTATATTACTACCTGAATTTCTATGACATACTTTTATCTATGACATCATTTTCTTATGACTTTATATCTAATCATTTTTTATGACATACTTTTTCTACATTTAAATGTTTTATTATACAATTTACAGATAATTTTGAGAAAATTGTTCACAAACACATTTTCAAATTTATTCTATGTGTCTGCTGTTCTCAGTGTTTTCATGCACAACCAACGTTCATTTATAAATTATACAAGTAAGTACGGGCATACTCAGAAAATTTTGAAAAAATATGGAATGTTCTTCTTATAAGAATATATATGTTTATAAAAGAAATTTTAGCTAAATATATATATATACATATTTATTTGGAGATTAATCCCTAATGGCAATGAAATATAATTTCAAAAAATGCTTTTTTAATTCAAATACTTTTTAAGATAAAAATATTTCATGCTGAACTTGTTTAAAAAGTTTTTATTTATATAACTTTTTTTGTCAGTTTTAAATGTAGTTTTTTCATATACATACTTATAATGAAAGTTAACAGTAAAATTTTATGAATTAAAACAAAATTTTAATTAATTAAAATTGTTTCAACTCCAAAATTAAGTCCAATTGAATACTGTCGATTTAATTTTGTTGCTATGGAAATAAAAACTTCTCCGATATTGAAATGTGTTTATTACAGCATTCTTCATCTGATCTTTTTTTTGGAATATGTTTAAATATATAAAAATATACTTTTCAATATGAAAATATTTTTTATTTATGAAATGATTTTCAAAGTGAAATGTTAAATACTAACTGCATCAACAAGCAACATAAATATGTAATACAAATTTATATATGTATGTATATATTAATCTCTTTTATTAAGTTTAAATTCATTAATATCATTTACACGCATTCTAAAAATCTATTAAGAAATAATTTTCAGTTACATTAAAATCGTTTGCTTTTGGCGAGGAAAAGGTTGCTCGCCAAATCGCGTAAAGCTTTCGTCTTTCACGTCACTCGAAAATATTTTTTACAGACTTTCTACTGCAATTCTACTGCTAAATTCGACAGATCCTTTATTGAACACATATGTAGTTTAATTAGTATTTTTTAGCTCACAGACTATCAAAGCCTGAGAGCTTATGTGCTCGCCCATTCTGTATGTATGTGCGTACGTACATACATAACGCGATAAGTAATGATAAAATTATCACAATACTGAAATTCACTTGAATTTTGGATGAAAGTATATGCTGATAAGGAGCCTCCCTGATTAGTTTTGGGTTTGGTTTGGTTTATTTTATGTCGCCCGATTATCTACACGTGGGATATAAGCCCTAAAGGGATGGAATGCCCTCCGTGGGGGTCTTTCTAAGGGAACCTAACCCGTATTTACCCAAGGAAATCCAAGGTTCGAAGAAAGCCACGGAAAACTCTGAACGGTTAGGCCGATGGCCGCGATTGGGTTCGAACCCAGCACTTGCCGTCTTGCAGTTGGGAGGTCAGAACCTCTCGGCCACTGGTGAGGCAATTCGTTTTGGGAGTTCATTCGATAAATATGAGAAGGGGAACGGGGGCTAATGTCCCTCCCCTTAATTTATACTAGTAAATCTGCAGATCAGGAGCCTCAACGTCAGCTCTTCAAATAACTGCTTTTTACCACACTTTGCGTATAATTTAATTTTATACAAACAGCAGTAGAAAATTTTCAAATTACATAAATTTATATATGAATAAACAAGTCAAAAATTGCACGTCAAACCGATCAAATGAGATGCGTTCTATAACGAAATTTTAAATATATTCAGATCTAGGTATAAGAGTTACTGCACTCCTATGCAAAATTGTATGGATACAAAATTTATAACGATTTTATGTATTAAATTCAGTTATACAGATACGATATTACTACCTCTTAAATGGAGCATAATCACCATGGCAACCTAGAATCAATATCTATCATGGGATATGATTGAATTATTTAAAAATGAATGAATTTGATAGATTGGAGAAAACTTTTATTAAGTCGTGACAGGACTTTCGTAAAATTCGAAATGATGCAACATAATTTTGCAGTAATTTATATATTTAATTTCATATCATTGAGTTTGGTAGTTTTTGCGCTATTATATGTGAAGAGACCGACAAACAGATGGATAGACCATACGACGACTACAGGTGCTAAAAAGTTGTAAATTTATGATATTTTCCCATGAACGATAATGAAATAAAATTGTTTTAAGTGTCTCTGCAAAAAACTGTCCCTGTACCGTTTGGTAAGGCGAGTATTGAAATTCGCATCCTTAATTGTATTTTTACATATGTCTTATTATGTAAGGAAATGAAGCCATTTCTTTTCATGATTTTCTTAGCCTGTGTTATTTTGATAAGCTTTTATTTTACTTATAACGTCCGTATGTATGTTTTCCTAGTTCAAAATTTGTATTCAAATTTTAACTCACTCCCAAATATTCGATCGAGACTCAATTCGCATACATATTTATATCCAATGACAAATCCAATGACAATTAATACGATTTTAGGTGCGTACCTTTTATTTATTTTAAAGGACTACACCAAATTCTATTAGGTTAAATAATCTAATAGAATTTTAATTTTTTTATTAGAAGTAATAATATATTTAGTAATATTTTAAAAATTCCATTTGAGCAACAGATTGACTAGATTGCTTATTACAATGCATTATTGCGAATTGAGACTTAAATAAGAACTAAAACTAACTCTAAATGAATGATAATGTAGAAACTATTTTGAAACTTTTATGTTCAATTCATACAGTCTTTTCAGTAATTATTTCAAGTATTTGGACCTATTGCATGGTAGCCCGTCGTACTAGCCACTACGTCCAATGGTCTTCATTCTAGATGCATAACAATATTTAATATTTTCTTCATACATGAGCACAAATCTATACTTCTATAAAATAGTTTGTCCTGACTGACTGATAATCAACGCACAGTCCAAACTACTGAACCTAAAAGTCTGAAAATTGGGGAAAATATACTTCTTATGATGTAAGCGTGTACTAAGACAGGATTTTTGAAAATTGCTCCCTCCAATGGAAATTAAATGGGAAGGTCGAAAATTTTTGAACATCTTGCTATATCTCAGCAGTCGTTATAGGTAGAAACGTGAAAATCTAAATTATAAATGTACTAAAAAATAATTAAACGCATATTTCAGCAATTTTACAAATTCCCCCCGCCCTCCCATAAGGGAATCGAAATGTTTAGAACATTTGACACATCTGAGCGTCCGTTTTAAGTAGGAACATGAAATTACAGAAAATATATCTATAATAAAAGTAATTAAACATGTGTTTCAGCTATTTTAAAATTTTCACCCCTAAAAAAGGCTAAGTGGGGTTGAAATTTTTCAAACTTTTTTTGAACCCGTCATGGGATGTATCATCTTAAATCACTCGGACCACTCTTTCAGGTTATGGAACTTTCATTTCTCCTCCTCAATTTGGACCATCGGGAGGGGGCAATTTTCAAACTTTTTTGGAATAGCAGTGTTTTTATCATTTTAAAATGGATTTTTTGCAGAGCTCTCTGACAAATATTATTTATAATACTTAGAAAATTTTAAAGAGAGACAGGGAGAGATGGTGGATGTATACCGGAGAAGGGGCACGATAGTTAGAACCCTGGGGGTTTTTTCACCTTTTTCCGACACTAATCATGTGACATATTATTGTAAAGCTATGTGATTATTTTATGTTATACATCTCCCGAGTCCCTCTCCCTACTTTGCCCCCAAAGGAGGCTTTTTTATAAATTTAGCCGACACCCTTCATGTGGTATATCGTTGTTTAGCCCTGTGACTACTTATTCATATTATGCACTTCCCTTGCCCTTCCTTGGGGGGTACGTTTAACTTATTTAAGCAGAATATATTCTAATAATAGTAAAACTAATGAATTGAATTTAAATAACGTAAACAAATCAATAAAAAATATTGATCCCATTCATCATCCTTTAGTTCCTGTTTTGGCTATAAGGGGAGCTTTTAATTCCTATTTCTTTGGCTATTTTGGTTCTAAATGCCAAAAAATTCTAATTTTTTATTCTTAAACTCCTTTATCTTTTTACATTTCCTCGCGCCTTTTCTACTTTTTACAACCAGGGAACGCCGTCGCATGACTTTTCCTTATAGCCTGTATTTGGTTTGTTGTTATTTAACTCCCTCTGTTTTTAGTGTCCACGTAGTTACTAAAATCAACATGTATTTTATCTATTTTAGAAATTCCCAAATCCTAAAAGGATTTAATGGGGTGGTCGTACTTTTAGGACATTTCGATATATCTCTGCAGCATATATAGGTTGAAGCGCAGAATTGAAGATAGCAAATCTACTAAAAATGATTAAACATAGTGATTTTAGAGCTAATTTTTCTATTAAGTCGTCAATATGCATTTTGAACCGAATAATGTGAGATTATACGAATAAGACAACGATTATGGCAATTTGATTAGATATTAAATTTTTAATTGTTACTAGATGCAATTTGTTTGATACAAGATTCTTTTGAAGAAACCGACCAGAGCAGCGGGCGAAGGCTTCTAGTATAATATAAACAAAAATACAGAAAATATATTTGCTGCAGAATCGAACATGCAATTTATAAGTGGATCTATATCAGAAAATTTTACTGAAGTCATATCTTAAAAGGGCTAAAATTAATTAACTTCCGTAGTCAAAATTTCTTATTAAAACGATGTAAAAATGTATTTACGAAACTAGTTTATAATTTGCCTAATAAGCTTAAAATTTTCAAACACGGATTAAATAAATGAGATTTGATTATACAATACTTTTATAATCAGACAGGAAAATAAGTAAACAAGTTCAAAACACCGCTTTTCTGATGTAAGCCGGTTCTATATGATTTCCAATTGAGTAAAAACAAAATAAGTAACTCGTCAAAAACGCGTTCCTCGACCCTTGCGGCTCACCTTTTAATTTATCTGGTCGTTCGCCGTCCAAAAACGACTAAGTTTACGAGGTTTGAAGGTCATGGAGTACTTACTCTGGGCCATCGGTGCGCAGGTGCTTATTCCCGCTGGCAATCTGGATTCATTTCCAGATTATATTTTTTATTTCATTTTTCTCTCTCTCTATTCCATATTATATCTTTCCTTAAGCTTTCCTTCTCGAATATCTTTATTTCGCCTCTAAAAAGCTTTTACAGAACCGTAATTTGTAACCATTTTACAGATCGGAGGCTCGTTTAAGCATGTAGAGTTATCATACTAGATGTTTTCTGTCAGACTTCAGATTTTAAAGCATATAATGAAAAGAATCATTTAAAACGACTTTCGTCAATTTTTCTACTTTATCATAATCTACTCATAACTAGGCCTTCCATCAAACATTTTCCCTAGCATATGGGAACACGGTGACCTAAGAATTTTTGATTCGGTTAGATGTAGGCCAGTAACAATAAACGTAAATGATTTTCAATGGGTGGGGAATTATTGTTTTAATTTTCTGAAAAAAAGCGCCTTGCCATTTGTGCTAAAGAATATATGGATCATGGGAAAACGTTGCTATAGCGATTGTCGTGTTGTAAATTACTATTATATAACACTGATGTAATTGATTTTAAATGTAATTGTAATGTCAGTTAAGTGATTTTCTGAGGAAGATTTTAGTGCGCTGAACATCTTTATATGGTGCTTATGCAAAGTGATCGGGATAAATTTAGCAGTTTGTAAGCAAAAAGTATGCCATTACATATATTACATATGTTTATACTTTTTGGTTTCAGATATATCTATTGTATTAAAGATTATGGAAAAGAAAGAGTGAAAGTCATCAGAATATTGGAAAAGAGCACACTTCATCATAAGGGTTCACGCCGGTAACCAGATTCAGCAATCTACTGAATGCTCAATAGACACGCAAAATTCATACGAAGTGTAATGACGAGGAGAAAAGAGAATAACAAGGAAGGTCTCCTCACTAGGCATACACTGAATATGTTGCAAAAAATGCTAGCTGTGCTACTAAGGATCAGTTTAATTTAGCGACGGAATTTCAGTAAAAAAGCTGTAAAAAAAATAAATAAATAAATAAAAAAATATTTTGAATATTTGGCGCGCAAATATGGAAATGACACACAATTTGGCGAACAGGATTTTTTTCTCGCCAAAAGAAAACGATTTTATTGCATCTGAAAATTGCTTCTTAATTTTCACTCAGAATCCTTCCTTATTACCACCAGTTATTTTTTTATTGTAAAGTTTACCTTATTTAATCAGAGCATTTTCGTGATTCAATTGCAAAAAAAAAATTGTTTGCAAAAACCGGTAATAAAAAATTAAAAATTAAGTAAACGACTTTCGTAGCAAAGACGTTAAAGAGCAATCGGAATAAAAGAGTATTTTTTGAAATTCTGTTTCATTGCCAACCAAAGATAAATCGCCAAAAAAACGAAAATTTAATTATTTTTTTTTACAGACGCTCTATCGAGGTTCCACAGAAATTTTTTTATATACAAATATATCCATATAAGAAGAACATTCTGTAATTTTTTTTTCAGATTTTTTTGAGTATGTCAGTATGGAGACCTTCTTTGTAAAAAACAAGAAATAGCGCAAACTCTGATGGTGTTTTAACACTTTGTATCACCATGTTGTAGATCTGCAACATACCCAAAAGTCAATGTACTTACTTAATAATCTTTAAAACACGATTTTATTTACCGCTGGACCCTGGTTCGAGTCCAGCTAGCGGCATGGGTGTGCGGGTGTTGTCCCTGTGATGTGTATTAAAATGTATGTACTGGATTTCTTGTAATAATAAAGTGTTCTGTATTTGTTTCTGTGGTTTATGGATCATTCGAGGTAACAGCCATTTGTAGCTATAGACCTCAAAGCATTGTTCAAAAAAAAAAAAAAACGATTTTATTTGTTGTTTTACTTTCCAACACACCAGTTAATATAAATTGATCATTGGAATTCTCAACAGACAATGATATCAAGTTAATTTCTCATGCCAAGGTTTTGTTTATCATTTGAGAAGCTTCAGGTCGATATTGAAAAATTAACTTGCAGAATTTTGTCAAATTAAAGAAGCTAGAAAACCCGAAAGTAGATTTTTTTTAAGTATTTTTGTATACTTTAAAATTTTGTATTTGAAAATGGACAATATTTATGAGAAGCATATCAATTTATGTTTGTTATAGACGTGAAAAAAAGTACTTTTCAATCAATAATTATTTTTGTTTTGCGTTCTAAATTTTTAAATTATTTTTTACATGCTCAAAATATAGTATTCTAACATATGAATCAGTATTTTTCAAATCGGAGTTGTTATGTCACAAAGGGCAAATTTGTCATTTGCGAGGGGGGAGGAGGTTGGAAATTAACTTGTGTCTCCCTAATTCCTTTGATTGTAAAATTATGAATTATTATGATTGTAGCTTCATTGAGCAAGTAACCAAACGCATTGTCAGTAAGGCCCATCTGACAGACATAATTCGAACAGCTTTTGCCTGATTCCAAAATGTATACATATATATACATTTCGTTAAAATTTCTTTACCACTTGGATATTTCATATGTTCGTCTTTAAGGGCACATGAAACACATGTACAACTAAAATCAAGCAGCTTTTGCGAAATAGTTATCATGTATTTTACTTAAAAAAGAAATATAAAATTTTTTTTTAAATTTATTTACAATAAATATTTCCTGTATAGCCCATATATAAATCAAAAGAAATTAATTTCATCCATAGTTATTTAGGTTTCAAGAACTAATTAAATTTGTACATACTTTTTGAACAATATGTCTGTTGGTACCTTTTTCTATAAAACTGTTGAATATAACATATGTTATTTGAGAAAAATAGGAAGAAATTTCCATTGTGCCTTAAAAGAACTGAAATTAAAAATATCGTACTAAAAATTTTGAAAATTCTTAAAATTTTAGGATCATATTTTTCATAATTAAAGAAAAAAAAACCTTTCAGGCCTATATTTTTAGATATTTTTAAAGAAACAAGTTAATGACACAATTTTGGAAAGTTTCAACTTATTACCTAAAACAAAATTTAAAAAAAGTGCACCAAAGCAAAAAAAAAAAAAAAAAAAAAAAAAAACATTTCGAAAAGAAGGCAAAAAATATACTTACACACTCGCAATGCTTAAAATGTATTATTTTAACCTCCGCAGTACTCGTGTCGCCTGTGGAAGACACTAAATAACACCCTTTAAATTAATTTAAATGCTTTGAGAATCGTTAAAATTAATTATAGACCTTTTAAATGAATGCATGAATATCATAAGCATCGATATATGTAGGCTCATGCGTCTTTAGAAATGTCTTATAGTAATTTTAAGCTGTTTTTTTTTTTTTTTTTTTTTTTTTTTTTTTTTTTTTTTTTTTTTTGTGGTCTTTCTTAATAGTTGTCTCAGGACTGAGGAGGTCCAAGCAAAAGCATTTCAGCACCATAATCTGTTAGGTCCATAATCATTTAGCACCATAATCTTTTAGCTTTATTTTTTAGGCCATAATTAAAAACACAAAAATTTTAACCATTTTATGTTCCATATACCCTTCATCAGCAAGTGTCAAATATATTGCGAAAAGCAGGGCTTGATTATCCAAAAGGAACGTGAAGCATGAGTTTCACTTTTAAAATTTAAAGAGGACCCAAAATAACTGTGAAATAGGACTTCTAAACCTCCTCCTTTTTTTTTTTTTAATTGCCACTTTGTTGTTTTTGTTGTTTGTTTATTGTTTGTTTTTAGAAGGAGGATTTACCCAATGTAAGAGAATGCCCACACCATTTTCAGGAAACTTATCCGATCAACCTTGAAATATGAATCAATCATTAGGCTATCAATTAATTATACAGTATCCTGATGTTCTGTTTTGAAATCACTTAGATAAATGAACATTACAATAAAGAATACTGCCCAGTTAAACTGATGGCATTGAGCTCACAGGCTACAAATACTAATTGTACATTAAAGCTTTATATTTTCAAGTGTTAATTCCATTCCAAAAAAAATTAAGAAGGGGAAACAGCTCTCCCCTTTCCTCTTTTTTTATACTTAATCATTGAACCTCCTATACTATCAAAGACATGCTTTATCAAATAAAAAATCTATATCCAAAATTCAGAGCAAATGAGATAATTCTTAATAAAAACCCATTTATCATTTATATAATTTAAAAGGAGTTATCCCCCTCTTTTATACTTAACCATTAAACTTCCAAAACTATTCAGAGATTTGAACGAAATCTGAAAATTCTGCTTGAAAAACCCATTTATATAAATTAAGGGGGGGGCATTAGAACCCCTGTTCCCCCTATTTATACTTATTCAATGAACATCTAATAACAGTCACGGAATCGCCTCATCAGAATGATCCTAATCTAAATTTTGAACGAAAACTTAATTCTGCATGAAAATCCCATTTGTATCAATTAAGGGGAGGGGCATGAGCCCCCCTTTTCTCCTCTTATACATATCGAATGAACTCCAAAAACTAATCAGGGAAGCGCCTTGTCTGGCTGTACCTACATACAAAATTTCAATTGGATCGGATATTTTTATCACGAGTTATCGCGTTACGCACGAACGCACGTATATACAGAACGGAAGGGCACATAAGCTCTCAGGCTATGATAGCCTGTGAGCTAAAAACTATGTATACTGCACTATACTGTAACTAAAGTATTTACAGGAAAGTGATAAACTGATGAGTTCTCACATTTTTTTAGGAAGTAAGTCATAGAAAACTCATACAAATTATCACGACAGACATATAAATTCTGAACCTCAAACATAAGGCCTGGAGTCACGAATTTTGGAATATAGATATCTTCATTATAATGCAGATAACTACAAAAAAAAGAATTTGTAGATTATTTAGAATAATTTTAATTTAAAAATTTAAATAAATTTATTTATATCTACCACTACGGCGAGCAATAAAAGTCTTCCAAAAAAGCCATTTTGTATGGTTATTTATTTTCTTATAAGCTCTTTTAAATTAAAAGACATTTTCTATGAATCAATTAAAGAAGTTGTAGATGATGCTATACATAAGTCTACAGATTACATTTTTATCCCGAAGATGTATTTCCATCGCTATACCATTTAGTAAAAAGGCTTAAACTTCACTTGTTCCCAAAAGTTCCAACAGTGTTTTCAATTAAATCTTTTATAATTTTTAAATTATTTTCATAAAAATAGTAGTAAAAAAATTCTACCTTAATCCCTGCTATTTGTAATTGAGATCGAATCCTGCATGAGTCTGATTATACTGAACACCAACCAAGAAATTATATTTGAAGTCAATACGGAACCCAACCGAAGTTTGGCAAAATAATTTTCGTCAACTTGAACCCAAAACTTAACATGAAAAAAAATTTATCAGAACTAAAATAAAAAAATGGAAAAATAATGTATAGTTTTACTTATAATTTCAATTTTATCTTTTATGTTGTACATAAAATTGAAAATAAAATTCAGGAAAAAATATGCAACTCAATGCAACTAGAAAAAAAAATTGCTTACAGTTTTATTTACAGTTTCAGTTTTATATTTTATGTTATACAAAGAAAGAAAAGAAAATTAATCCATATTTCAATGCAACTGTCAAAAAATAATCTACAGTTATACTTATAATTTCAATTTTATCTTTTATGTTAGACATAAAAAAGAGAAGAAAATAAAGTGAAAAAATATTAATCCCTATTTCAATGTATTTTATGAAAAAATTGTCTACAGTTTAACCTACAATTTCAATTTTATCTTTTATGTTAGAAAATAAATTTATACTATGCACTTCATATTCAAATAAATGTCTTTTTGAAGAAAAGAAATTAAAGCTCTCATTTGAAAATCGGGTTTACTCGAATTAGATCGACAAGAATAAAATCTAACGAGAAACCGAAATATTTTAAATCAAACCGATTCGATCCCAACCCGCAACAAAAAAAATTAGTGCCAATCCGACACTATCGAAATCGCAGGACCGCCCAAAAATAAAATGCGGTTACCCGACCCGATGCAAGACTAATTCCAGCTTGCTAAAGACATTGTGGTGTAAGTCACTAATTTGTAAATGGGACGTAGAGGTACAAAAAACGGATTATTGTCCTTCAGTGTTGCCTATTAAGTCTATGTAAGTCACTAATTTGTAAATGGGGCGTAGAGGTACAAAACACGGATTGTTGTCCTTCAGTGTCGCCTATTTAGCACTTTTTTTATATCAAAATATCAACTAGAAAATTCTAACAGTAATTTTTCCATTTTTAATTACAGACAACAGATGATTATATAAAATAAAATTTACTACACAAAAGTCTAGTAAGATGTTTTGATATTAAACAAGTTGGAAATTGCACATAAAGCGTAGCAAATGAGGTGCGTTCGTACGATAACAAAGTTTTAAAAATATCACTCTCATATATCAATCTCATAAAATTGTAAATAATTACAATTAAAATGCGCACCAAACAATGTTCTCCCTATACCATTATGTAATGGAATACTTTTGTGTGGCCTTGTAAATCAATAACAAATATTCTTTGCACCACAGATTATACAAAATGTATATTATAATATGTACTTTATAGATGCATATCAATTTTATTACGTTCGATTGAGTTTAATACCATTAAAATGCATTTGAAACATTTTTCCCCATTAACCGTAATGTAACGGAACACTTTTGATTGTCCCTGTAGTTGAACTATGCATCCGATTTTGACAAAATTTGAAATAACTCGACATAATTATGTAATAATTATGTATATAAAATTTCAAACGATTAAAATGCATTTGAAACTTTTCTTCCCATTGACCGTAATGTAACGGAATCCTTTTGATTGTCCCTGTAATTGATCTATGCATCCGATTTTCATAAAATTTGAAATGACTCGTCAAAATTATGTAATAATTATGTATTTTAAATTTCAAATGATTCAGTTGGGTAGTTTTTGCGTTGTTATATGCGGACAGACAGACGGACGGACTGAACGACAACAATCGGTGCTACGTATTTACATAATTACGAACTCACCTAAAAAGTACTAGATTAGTGATGAATATACTCATCGCCTGTGAACAAAGCAAGTAAGAAATTTAAATTAATAGAAAAAACATTATAAGACAAAATTTCAGAAAATTACATGTAGACAGATAACACCAAAAAGTATTCTACTGCATTGGAATATAAATAATAGATCAGGAGTTGGAAGCACAGACAATCACCTCATCGCGTTCACGGATGAAAACTTAGGATTAGTTAAATTTCAATTCGCATATTAAAACGCAATCTGTCTGCCAAGTCATATCTTGGTGGCAAAGATCTGAAAACCTGATTTCAGCGGTTGACACATAGGTTTATCATTATGTTTTCCTGCTCTCAATCCTCCTTGTTTTCATACTTTTGGATGCAGGAAAGTACAATGGCAAACCTATGAGTCTAATTTAACTATCTATTCCCTAACTCGAATAAATATACTCGAATTCCCATGTAATTTTTTATGTTATTGAGCTCTCGGTATTGAAGATGGAGTACATATCATCGATAGTTCATTTTACATGGACAATCAAAACAATTCCTCTACATTATGGTTTATGGGAAATATTTGTCTGCAATGCATTTTAATGAGTTACGCTACTTCAAATATTTTGTAATTGATGCGTATCACTGAGATGTACTACACAATGCTTACTGTAGAATGGCGGAAATGCATAGAATTTATTGTTCATTTATAAAAGAATTCGGTTTCAGTACTGTCTAAGTGTAATAAGTTCTGTAAATATGTTTTCAATCATGGCATGTTTTTTTTTTTTAATTATTATTTAGTTTCTTTTTTTTATTATTTGGTATGTAGAAATTTTATAGATCATACACAGAGCTGGACCAAAGAGTTTGAGGGCAAAGTTGTAATCTTAATTATTCGCAATATAATTACAAATTAATTGCATATAACTGATTATAGTTACACGCATTCATTCAAACGTAGAAATTTCGTGAAATAACTGGATGGAGGCATTTCTGGCTATAGTGCTGCAATAACTTTTTATGACGTGTAATTTTAAATATTATTAATTACATACATTTAAATTTTAACAACATTGCAGATAATTACGATTACAATACCCAACTGTGAATTCTAGAACATATTCTCTCAAAGGCGAAAATTGCTAAAATGGAATTTTTAATTGTGTTATGCCTTTCATGACTGAATTATATGTTTGCTTATTATGTAGTACATGGATCATATACAGGACCCCACAAAAAATTTGGGATGTTTTACCGACTATACATGGTAAATGCTGGTACTGAATTTTCAAATCTGTTATTCGTTTACTTAGAAATATGTATCTTTCCCCTTACTTAATATTGAAGTTTTTTACAGTATTCTCAATGTGTTAGAAAGGGTTCATAATCAATGTTTCATGTATGATATTTCTTACTTCATTCTTCTTCTTTTCGGAATGAACTGAAAAAAAAAAGGTACATACAAATGAGCGAAATAATGATGCATGATATAAGAAATGGCTACTGTAGAAATTAATCTAAAAGTATTCGTAAATTAACTTAAAGTATGTGCCTCCCATTGAGACGCCTTTTTTTTTTTTTTTTTTTTTTTTTTTTAAATATGAAAGTTTTTTAAACACATGTATTTTTAGTTAAAACAGGGAATGAAGCTACGAATTTATATGAATTTTTAATGGAACATTTCAAACTTTTCATAATTCAAAAACTTTTCACATTTACAAACTTCATATTTCAAATTTATGCAATATTTAGATAATTTTAGTAAAAATTTATGTTTATGCCAATTTTTCTATAGCAGAAACTACCCAATATATTTCACCATTCTTTTCAACAATATATTAACAAACTACTTATTTATGTTATGCAACAAAAGATTTGCCCAATACCTCTTAAATTTACAAACATATACCAAATTATGTATACAAAGCATGACTTTTTTTAAAAATGTGTACTTTTCAATAAAAAAAAATAGCTATTAGTATATAAAAAATTACAAGCTATATTTTGCTTCATAAGATACCAATAGATAAGGAAAACTTTCTAACAAAATTTTATTTCAATATCCTAAAAATTTTTAAAGAAATGGGGCTTCTAGTAAACATAAATGAAAAACCCTGTTTTCTAGGAAACGCAAATTAAGATTTTGATATAGCACAAAAAATTGTATATAAAGTTTAGAATTTTAAAATCCACTCTATTTATCCTTGTTTGTATATTGTGAATAGGTTATACAATATAAATTTGTGTATTAAAATGTATTTTTTACCTTTCAGGCTCTTTAAACGGTCATTTCCGGTTTCAGAAAGTTCATTTCCGGTTTATATTTTGGGCTATAATTTAACTTCCAATTACCGCTGAACCAAAAGTAAGGCATTTTTGGAATCCTAAATGTTTAAACTTTAGTTTTAAATTATAATTTTTTAAAGAAATCAATCTTTTTCATAAAAACAGAGATTTGATAGTAGGCACATAACTTAAAATTTTAAATTAAGGTAATTACCCAACTTTAAGTTAGAAGAGAAACAAGAATATTATAAGCAAATTTTATATTCTTCCAGGGCAATTTATGATAAATTTTCCTCTACAAATGTCCGTGGCCAAACATTAAAATCTTGTGATGTTGGTATCCGTGGGAAAGTGACCCACAATTGCTAGCACCAGAACGGTCTCAAGATTCCTTGCATTCCCCCCGGAGCATCGAGAGGAACTGGAAGAGGCAGACTTACGTGCCCAGAATCTGCTAAAGGGAACTAACTGTATTTTCGGAGAGTTTGACTTCGGAAGCCCCTAAGCGCTAACCAATATTTCTAGGTCCCCCAAATAACAAAGTTCATGGTCATACGTTAGGACACACGAGTTAAAAATGTAGGTCAAGGAAAATAGCGTGTAGTATAAAGGTAATCCTAAGTCAGTGATGTATTAGTTTATCTCAAATACATACTGTAATAGTCCCGGGAGCCGGTGACATCAAATGTCCCGTCATTGCAAAATTGAAGAGTTTTTGTGCCAATCGACATTTAAAAGTCATACGAACGAAATTAACTACGTATGACTAAGTATGACGGAAATATGCTCACGTGATTAAATCAATTCTTATTAAAAATCTATAATGTTTTACCATCACCGTCGATAATAATGCATTTTATAAAAAATTTTGCCGGAAAGGACTGTCATACCTATTTTAAAATGGCGGACGAAGATAAAATTACAGCTTTATTTTAATTTAAATTTTTACCGGTGGCTACTTTATTTCGTGTTTAGACGCTAGCCAAGGATCAACTTTCCGTGAAAATGGTGATTCATTACAGTTTTTTAATGATAATAATTTTTAATTTAATTTATTTTCGGCATACTAAACCTAGTCATACCTAGTCCATTTTATTGGTATGACTTTTTACTATCGATTTACATAAAAAAAACTCCATTCCGTGATGACGGGTCTTTTGATTAGAGCGGGAGGCGGCAGCAAAGGCAATTACCTCACCGAGTTCACGGATGACAACCTAGGACTACTTAAATCTCGATTCGTATATTAAAATGCAATCGGTCTGCCAAGTCTTATCTTGCTGGAAAACTCCTAAAGACCCGATTTTAACAGTAGACTCAAGGTTTCCCATTATATTTTCTTTGTCCCAATCCTCCATATTTTCATACTTTTGGGTGCAGGAAAACACAACGGTAAACCTACGGGTCAACCGCTAAAATTGGGTTTTTAGGAGTTTTCCAGCAAGATATGACTTGGCAAAGCAATATTGCATTTTAATATGCGAATCGAGATTTAAGTAGTCCTGGATTTTCATCTGTAAACTCGATGAAGTGATAGTCTGTGCTGCCGCCTCCCGGTTTATATGTCATATGCTCCTGGACTATATAAATTTTATGGCTTATATCTCATCTTCAGGATTTATTTATAAATGATTTAATTAATATTATTTTCCAAAATTTTTTTTCATTGTATTTCAAACCCATTCATATGTGAGCAATAATTCAAAAGATAAAGAATATTTTGAAGATGGATATTTATACAGGTATTTGACTTTGTGGTTTCATTTCATTCCGAAAACCACTCAAAATTGTTAACACTGAAACGCAAGTAGACTAACAATAAATTTCTCTTTCAAGGACCACGACTTTTCACGTGACTCTGTAGCTTAATATTCCAGCCAGTATTTTTCATATGAAAAATAATCATTATTTTCAGTTGAAACATCGGGTCTATCGGAATCCATAACATTTAAATTTATTCCGACCCACAACGATAAAAATTAGCGTTATCTCCAACCAACTTGAAGAAATGGATTGAATTGGGCTGAAATCAGATTATCGGAGCCGATTCAAGACTCCATTTTCATCTAGATAGGGATTTTGTTAATGACTGGTCTGTTTGGACTACATTAGTAGTATAGTAATGACAGTTTCACCTCACCCGGTGGACGGTGGTGACCTCTAAGAGGGGTTGAAGGTCATCCGGCGTTCGAGCTGTAAGAGGGGGGTGGGGTGAAGGTCATAGTGCAAGGTTAAGATGACGTCATCTTAGAGGATGTGTGTGTTTTAGATAAGAATTTTTTTTTTTAAATTTAAACGGGAATTTTAGGGAGTTAGAATTTTTTTTGTTGTGTTATAGTACGAGGGTGTTTTTTTAATTTTAATGCGGAGACTTTAAAATTTTCTAGGCACTTTAGTTTTAGATAAGAATTTTTTTTTAATTTTAAGCGGGAATTTTAGGGAGTTAGAATTTTTTTTTTTTTTTTTCGTATTATAGTACGATGAATTTTTTTTTTAATTTTAATGCGGGGACTTTAAAATTTTCGGCGTGTTACAGTACGTGGGGTATGTTTTTCGATTAAATTTTGCTGTTATTCATTTAAAAAGGTAATTAAAAAGTAATTAAAAATAAGGAATAAAGCGACTTTTTTTTTTTTTTTTTTTTTTTTTTTTTTTCACTATGCCCTGATTCGAGGACCTTTGATTTTAAGCGGGAGATGATTATTATTTTGTTGTACTCATGTACAAGAGGTATTTATTTATTTTATTTATTAAAATTATTTAATTAATTAATTAATTTTTGAGTGAATTTTGTGAAGATAGAAATTTTTAGGGAATCATTTTTTGTGATTTAATTTTTTTAAAAATATTGAATCGGTAATCATTTTATGTTAGTATATTTTAGAAAGACTCCCATGCAGGGCACTCATTCAAACTTAATTTTTGTAATGAGATGTATTCGCGCGCGTCGACCTTACTGCTCGGAATATGTGGCTTTCTTCGAATCTTGGTGAAAATTAAGGGCAGCGAGTTGGAAATTTTGCGTTAGTTGGATTTTTTTTTTTTTTTTTTTTTTTTAATTGTGGACCCACCATGACCACCCGTTTTGAAAAAAATTCAAAACGCCACAATTAATTTGAAGATATTAAGGTTTTTTTTTTTTTTTGTAATGAAATTGACGTGCGCTCGTCGATCTAACCGTTCGGAGTTTATAGTTTTCTTCAAATCATGTATGAATATTGGTTTAGAATTTCTTAGAATGACTTCCACCACTTTTATATATATCCATTATCATAAATAACACATGCTGGTGATGGGAATTTGGGAAGAACAATTTTGAATATTTATTTAATGAAGGAACTTTAAAATTATTTCGAGTTCTATTTTTATTCAACTATGTTATACACTTGATATTTTAGAATAGTTAAAAAATAACTTTAAAATTTGAATGAAAAAATATGTTTCAAAATGGGATTTTACGTGCTAGCATTGAATCGCACTCGTCGCCCTAACGGTTTAGAATATGTGGTTTCCTTCGAACCTTGGTGAAAATTTAATTGAATTGATTATTATTATTATTTTGTATGTGTTGTATATATGTGTGCGTATGTATGTTTGTGTGTTGTATGCATGTATGTGTGTGAATATATGTTTGTGTGTTGTATGCATGTGCGTGTGTTGTATGTATGTACGTATGTATGTATGTTGTATGCATGTATTTGTTGTATGTATGTGTGTGTAATTTTTTGCCGATAGGTGTGATCTTTAGCTGAAAGTGACCTAGGGTCAAAACTTTTACCCAGGAATCGCCACGGGGAGGCAGATCACTTGATTCCCGTATTGCACACATTCACATACATTATTTCGAGCGATATTTTTAGTGAAACATAATATGCAAATGAATTTGTAAAATAATTAAAAAATAACTTTAAAATTTAAATGAAAGAATGTTTCAAAATGGAATTTGACGTACTAACATTTAATCGCGCTCGTCGGTTTTTACTGTTTGGAGTCTGTCATTTTCCTTTCACCTTGGAAAACCTTGCATCAATAAGGATATTTCAGAAAGACCCCCACTTTGGGTACTCTTTTAAAATAATATTTGTAATGAGATGTGTTCGCGCTCGTCGGCCTAACTGTTTGGAGTATCAACATAATATCATCAAATTAATACAAAATATTTCAAATATTTAGAAAATGAATGGTTAAAACCGCCAAATAAGAACAAAATACTTAAAACAATGAGAAAATAAATGTTTAAAATCAACAATTTAACATTTAAAGGTTTTATCTTCAGATCAAAATAATTTGTGAAAAATACTTTTAAATATTTTTAAAACTGTAATGAAAATAATATTTTTTATACTTTAACATGAAAAAAAGTGTTAAATCCAAATCGATGAAGAGTTTAATAATTATTTTCTCAAAGAGAGGATACTAAATTCGTTGCAATATATGTGTGTGTAAACATAGATGAATCATTCTTATCTGCTTATCTGATAGCGTTTTCCGAAAAGGGTTGAATCTCTGAATCATATCTGATAGGAACTGGGGTTGATGTGTTATCTTAATTAATCTTAATGAGTACTATATCTAATTAAAATTATTTGACTTGAAATAAAATAACGTCTTTTGAGCAATATCTTTTGAAAATTTAAGATTTAATTATTTAAATCAAATTAGAGGCCTTTTTTTTTTCTCATCGATTTATTTTAAATAAAACTAAAATATTTATTTTTTTCTGTACTTTGTTAGCAAAATAAAGAGTGTATCACATTCATTTCGGCTTTAACTGTTTGAAAATTTAAACTAACCTTTGATTAAAATGAATTCATAAGGTTGAGTATGTGATCTTTTAAATGAAATCTAGTTAAAAACGGAACACGCATTTATATAAAACTTTAAATACTTACACTTTTGTGTATAATATAATGTATGTATTAAATATTAAATGAAAAATATGAATTAACAATAAATGAAAGACATTAACATTAATAAAATATTATTAAACATTGCATTGATTAAAAACTTAATGAAAAATATTAATTTGGGAATACGCATTCGTATAAAACTTTAAACATTTATATTTTTTTGTGTATAATATTATGTATTTATTAAATATTAAATAAAAAAAATATGAATTAACAATAAATGAAAAATATCAATTAACATTAATAAAATATTAATTAAACATTCTATTGATTAAAAACTTAATTAAAAAAATTAATATGGGAATACGCATCCTTATAAAACTTTAAACATTTATGCTTTTGGGTATAATATTATGAAAAATATGAATTAACAATAAATGAAAAATATTAATTAACATCAATAAAATATTAATTAAACATTGTGTTGATTAAAATATAGATTAAAAACTTAATGAAAAATATTAATTTCTCATGTAATTAAAATAACACTTTATAAATTAATGAATTAATAATAAATGAAAAATGTTCATTCGAAACAACTTGAGAAATACCAATTTGTAATGAAATTAGAAAATAGCAATTAATTAAATATTAATTAAAAATTAAATGAAAACTATTAATGAGAGACACATTGAAAAATATTCTTACCTTAAAAGTGACTGTTATATGCGTATTCCAACTGCTATCCACCGTCAACCTGCATCGTTGCTCGCCTGGTGGGTACTGTATGATAACCAGGTATTCTTATCTTTGACGGTTTTCCCTAAAGTTGACTCACTTCATAAGTAAAAATGACAGGTTCAGATCTGAAATTAAGAGTTTATTCATATCGAATATAATTAATATAACATGCAATTAAAAAGAGACTTAATTTATTTAATACGTCATAATTAAGAATTTAATCAAATCCTGAATATAATTTTTAAAAATCTTATTAAAAGAAAAGAATAGAAATTCTTTTCATCATTTTCAAGAAACACACATGTTATTGAATACTTAATAGAATATTTTTCGTAATGAATGTGTAATTAACAATTTTTAAATGATTTTTTCTAATTAATTAGTGTTTAATTAAAATTTTCATAATTAAAATAAATATATCAAATAAAAAAGGAATTCTTTTCAAAATTTTCAAGAAACACAAGTTATTATTAAGTAATATTTTGAATAACTACAAACTTTAATCATGATGAGTCATCACTGTGAATGATCTTTTCTTCTCATATGTTATAAAAACAAGTTTAAGTACCCGAATTTATTGATATATTTCATTGTGTGTTGGATCCTTCTTTACTAATCTCGTTAAAATTATTCATTTACTAATGATTTAAACTTCACATTTTAAAGTTATTTATATAATATACTAACATTTGACTATTAAATATCAAATAATGGATATGCACTTTTTACACTCACATCTTACAATGTAATTAGTAACCAAATGTAATGATTTTTAACCATGTCTTCTTAAAATTTTTTCAATGAAAGACTATCACAGTTGAATATTTAGCTTTCTCTTCATAACTTTATCGAGAAATATATAATGTATACCACACGATTTCATTAAATGAATCACAATACAATTCAAACTTCTCATTTTCAATGTTTTATATATACTAGTGTTTATCAAATAGGTGTTTATTCTGAACAATCATTACTTAGTATATTGATGAAAAGTTTGTGTTGAACGGTTTTTAACTCAAATGGTGTGAGAGAAGGATATATTAGGACAGAAGTTATTAAATATAGAGTCTTTAAAGTTTATACCCGTGCAAGAATTGGCATTTCAAGAAACAAAGTTGTTTTATATTTGAAAGCATTCTTTATATTCGAAACGCACACGTGATCACGATCACATCACTGAAGAGTATAGAGAAGCTGTTTATGTTGTATATAATTTGAATTTTCATTAACACAATATTATAACCGAAGTTTTTCGACAGTTTGAAAAGTTATGATGCACAACGTCTGCACACGTTAACACAGAATAAGATTAGCCGATGCCCTTTCGATGATAAGCGTTATTTGCAGGAAAGATGTATTAACATAACATTTTCTTGGTAATTTTACTCGCAGGTTTCGAAACCATAAACATCTGATCATGCTTCTCATTTTTAACACGTGACGCTAACTATTGGGCCATTAAAGCCCGTAATTTAGTAACTAAAAAGTAAGAAAGATCATCGAAAGTGATTACTTCACACATGCAAAAATAATTTTTACTGTGACTTATCAGTTAAAAATCACGAAGAAAAGAAAAAAATCACATATGTTTTGGAATACTTTGAGATTTTATGAGTCACTTCATCACTTAAATAGACATATCTACTTCTTATGAATCACTACTTATGCTTAAATTTTAAAACACTTGCTTAAATGAAATATATTATATTTTAGTTTATCAGTGATAGTGTGATTACTTGTTAATAATTTTAGTATCATTAAAAAATTTCAAAAAATCAAACGTTAATAATTAATTAAAAAATAATACAAGTCAGTATTAAAGGTTTGAACAAATTATTAAAATAATTTTACAAACCTTTTCAAATTACTTTAAAATGTTTCACTAATATTTAGTAATCGACAAATTTTAATGTTCATAATCATTTATGTGACTTAGGTTTTCTGTTTTAACTGTTAAGTTATTAGATTCCCCTTCAAGTACATCTCATTGACATGTTTTAATCAACCAACCAACCATTCAACTGTGTTCACAATCAACTAGTATGTGAGTTAGGTTTTCAGTTTTAATTGTTAAGTTATTACATCTCCCCCTCCCTTTCATTTACATCTCATTGATAAGTTTTCAACAACCAACAACCTATCTTTTATTCGTAATCAACTATTTATTTACCCTAACAACCAACTATTTATTTATCCTAGCAACCAAAAAGCTTTTATCGTCACATGAACAAAATTTTTAAGATGAAAGACTTGTCATTTTTAATCGAAAAAACAATGACTTGTGTAATAAATTTTTTCCTTACTTAAATGAAACCTTCGCATGTGTATGGTAAAACTTGGAAAATTTCATTTAATGCACAAATTTAAAGTTAACAGGCAAGGTCTTCACACATCTTTTAGTATTTTACTAACACTTTACCAAATATCTTTAGAAAACAACAGAATTTTAAATAATTATTTTAATAAAAATTCTCTTTTGTAAGTGACATTACTAAACTTACTTGAAAAATTAACTTGGTCAAGCAGGTTTTCACTGATTCAACTTAGTAATATTCATAAGTTTTATATCAAAATCAACTTGTTTGGTTATGTCCCAGCATGGTTTTATAAAATGTATCGAAAAAGACCTTTAATATTAATGTTTAAAAATATGCAGTTAGTCTTTTAAAGATAAATATTTTCACTTCTTTTATTTAAAAACATTTTTAAATAAAATTATTACAGTTGCCAATTTTACTCAGTGTTATGAAATATGCATGCAAAACTTTTAATTATAACTTTCACATTTTAGTATTTCAAATTATTGTTTTCAAGGTGTACTAAAATTTGAAAAAATAAAAAAATATATTTAATTTTCATGCATAATTAAATTAAAATAGTTTAATAATAAAGACACATTTAACATTCTGTACTCACCTAATCCATCACCATCGCCAAAGCACGTCCAACACACTCCAGGGTTTAGGAAGAAATGAAAAAAAATTCAAAGTCCTTATCAGAAAATGTTATCAGATAATCTTATCTTAAGATATGTGACGTCACAGACCATGTGTCAACTGATCACGTGATGTATACCACGTGACTAGCGCTTTGTATTCTAGATTGGTTCTTATAAAAATTCATTTATGAAGTAATTTAATCATTCTTATTATTATTAATTAACTAATTAAATTAATTTTATTAATCATTCTTATTATCATTAATTAACTAATTAAATTAATCTTATTAATTAATTTTATTAATCATTCTTATTATCATTAATTAACTAATTAATTAAACTAATTAATAAGATTAATTTAATTAGTTAATTAATGATAATAAGAATGATTAATAAAATTAATTTAATTAGTTAATTAATAATAATAAGAATGATTAAATTACTTCATAAATGAATTTTTATAAGAACCAATCTAGAATACAAAGCGCTAGTCACGTGGTATACATCACGTGATCAGTTGACACATGGTCTGTGACGTCACATATCTTAAGATAAGATTATCTGATAACATTTTCTGATAAGGACTTTGAATTTTTTTTTCATTTCTTCCTAAACCCTGGAGTGTGTTGGACGTGCTTTGGCGATGGTGATGGATTAGGTGAGTACAGAATGTTAAATGTGTCTTTATTATTAAACTATTTTAATTTAATTATGCATGAAAATTAAATATATTTTTTTATTTTTTCAAATTTTAGTACACCTTGAAAACAATAATTTGAAATACTAAAATGTGAAAGTTATAATTAAAAGTTTTGCATGCATATTTCATAACACTGAGTAAAATTGGCAACTGTAATAATTTTATTTAAAAATGTTTTTAAATAAAAGAAGTGAAAATATTTATCTTTAAAAGACTAACTGCATATTTTTAAACATTAATATTAAAGGTCTTTTTCGATACATTTTATAAAACCATGCTGGGACATAACCAAACAAGTTGATTTTGATATAAAACTTATGAATATTACTAAGTTGAAACAGTGAAAACCTGCTTGACCAAGTTAATTTTTCAAGTAATTTTAGTAATGTCACTTACAAAAGAGAATTTTTATTAAAATAATTATTTAAAATTCTGTTGTTTTCTAAAGATATTTGGTAAAGTGTTAGTAAAATACTAAAAGATGTGTGAAGACCTTGCCTGTTAACTTTAAATTTGTGCATTAAATGAAATTTTCCAAGTTTTACCATACACATGCGAAGGTTTCATTTAAGTAAGGAAAAAATTTATTACACAAGTCATTGTTTTTTCGATTAAAAATGACAAGTCTTTCATCTTAAAAATTTTGTTCATGTGACGATAAAAGCTTTTTGGTTGCTAGGATAAATAAATAGTTGGTTGTTAGGGTAAATAAATAGTTGATTACGAATAAAAGATAGGTTGTTGGTTGTTGAAAACTTATCAATGAGATGTAAATGAAAGGGAGGGGGAGATGTAATAACTTAACAATTAAAACTGAAAACCTAACTCACATACTAGTTGATTGTGAACACAGTTGAATGGTTGGTTGGTTGATTAAAACATGTCAATGAGATGTACTTGAAGGGGAATCTAATAACTTAACAGTTAAAACAGAAAATCTAAGTCACATAAATGATTATGAACATTAAAATTTGTCGATTACTAAATATTAGTGAAACATTTTAAAGTAATTTGAAAAGGTTTGTAAAATTATTTTAATAATTTGTTCAAACCTTTAATACTGACTTGTATTATTTTTTAATTAATTATTAACGTTTGATTTTTTGAAATTTTTTAATGATACTAAAATTATTAACAAGTAATCACACTATCACTGATAAACTAAAATATAATATATTTCATTTAAGCAAGTGTTTTAAAATTTAAGCATAAGTAGTGATTCATAAGAAGTAGATATGTCTATTTAAGTGATGAAGTGACTCATAAAATCTCAAAGTATTCCAAAACATATGTGATTTTTTTCTTTTCTTCGTGATTTTTAACTGATAAGTCACAGTAAAAATTATTTTTGCATGTGTGAAGTAATCACTTTCGATGATCTTTCTTACTTTTTAGTTACTAAATTACGGGCTTTAATGGCCCAATAGTTAGCGTCACGTGTTAAAAATGAGAAGCATGATCAGATGTTTATGGTTTCGAAACCTGCGAGTAAAATTACCAAGAAAATGTTATGTTAATACATCTTTCCTGCAAATAACGCTTATCATCGAAAGGGCATCGGCTAATCTTATTCTGTGTTAACGTGTGCAGACGTTGTGCATCATAACTTTTCAAACTGTCGAAAAACTTCGGTTATAATATTGTGTTAATGAAAATTCAAATTATATACAACATAAACAGCTTCTCTATACTCTTCAGTGATATGATCGTGATCACGTGTGCGTTTCGAATATAAAGAATGCTTTCAAATATAAAACAACTTTGTTTCTTGAAATGCCAATTCTTGCACGGGTATAAACTTTAAAGACTCTATATTTAATAACTTCTGTCCTAATTTTTATCTTTCTATCCTATATCCTTCTCTCACACCATTTGAGTTAAAAACCGTTCAACACAAACTTTTCATCAATATACTAAGTAATGATTGTTCAGAATAAACACCTATTTGATAAACACTAGTATATATAAAACATTGAAAATGAGAAGTTTGAATTGTATTGTGATTCATTTAATGAAATCGTGTGGTATACATTATATATTTCTCGATAAAGTTATGAAGAGAAAGCTAAATATTCAACTGTGATAGTCTTTCATTGAAAAAATTTTAAGAAGACATGGTTAAAAATCATTACATTTGGTTACTAATTACATTGTAAGATGTGAGTGTAAAAAGTGCATATCCATTATTTGATATTTAATAGTCAAATGTTAGTATATTATATAAATAACTTTAAAATGTGAAGTTTAAATCATTAGTAAATGAATAATTTTAACGAGATTAATAAAGAAGGATCCAACACACAATGAAATACATCAATAAATTCGGGTACTTAAACTTGTTTTTATAACATATGAGAAGAAAAGATCATTCACAGTGATGACTCATCATGATTAAAGTTTGTAGTTATTCAAAATATTACTTAATAATAACTTGTGTTTCTTGAAAATTTTGAAAAGAATTCCTTTTTTATTTGATATATTTATTTTAATTATGAAAATTTTAATTAAACACTAATTAATTAGAAAAAATCATTTAAAAATTGTTAATTACACATTCATTACGAAAAATATTCTATTAAGTATTCAATAACATGTGTGTTTCTTGAAAATGATGAAAAGAATTTCTATTCTTTTCTTTTAATAAGATTTTTAAAAATTATATTCAGGATTTGATTAAATTCTTAATTATGACGTATTAAATAAATTAAGTCTCTTTTTAATTGCATGTTATATTAATTATATTCGATATGAATAAACTCTTAATTTCAGATCTGAACCTGTCATTTTTACTTATGAAGTGAGTCAACTTTAGGGAAAACCGTCAAAGATAAGAATACCTGGTTATCATACAGTACCCACCAGGCGAGCAACGATGCAGGTTGACGGTGGATAGCAGTTGGAATACGCATATAACAGTCACTTTTAAGGTAAGAATATTTTTCAATGTGTCTCTCATTAATAGTTTTCATTTAATTTTTAATTAATATTTAATTAATTGCTATTTTCTAATTTCATTACAAATTGGTATTTCTCAAGTTGTTTCGAATGAACATTTTTCATTTATTATTAATTCATTAATTTATAAAGTGTTATTTTAATTACATGAGAAATTAATATTTTTCATTAAGTTTTTAATCTATATTTTAATCAACACAATGTTTAATTAATATTTTATTGATGTTAATTAATATTTTTCATTTATTGTTAATTCATATTTTTCATAATATTATACCCAAAAGCATAAATGTTTAAAGTTTTATAAGGATGCGTATTCCCATATTAATTTTTTTAATTAAGTTTTTAATCAATAGAATGTTTAATTAATATTTTATTAATGTTAATTGATATTTTTCATTTATTGTTAATTCATATTTTTTTTATTTAATATTTAATAAATACATAATATTATACACAAAAAAATATAAATGTTTAAAGTTTTATACGAATGCGTATTCCCAAATTAATATTTTTCATTAAGTTTTTAATCAATGCAATGTTTAATAATATTTTATTAATGTTAATGTCTTTCATTTATTGTTAATTCATATTTTTCATTTAATATTTAATACATACATTATATTATACACAAAAGTGTAAGTATTTAAAGTTTTATATAAATGCGTGTTCCGTTTTTAACTAGATTTCATTTAAAAGATCACATACTCAACCTTATGAAATCATTTTAATCAAAGGTTAGTTTAAATTTTCAAACAGTTAAAGCCGAAATGAATGTGATACACTCTTTATTTTGCTAACAAAGTACAGAAAAAAATAAATATTTTAGTTTTATTTAAAATAAATCGATGAGAAAAAAAAAGGCCTCTAATTTGATTTAAATAATTAAATCTTAAATTTTCAAAAGATATTGCTCAAAAGACGTTATTTTATTTCAAGTCAAATAATTTTAATTAGATATAGTACTCATTAAGATTAATTAAGATAACACATCAACCCCAGTTCCTATCAGATATGATTCAGAGATTCAACCCTTTTCGGAAAACGCTATCAGATAAGCAGATAAGAATGATTCATCTATGTTTACACACACATATATTGCAACGAATTTAGTATCCTCTCTTTGAGAAAATAATTATTAAACTCTTCATCGATTTGGATTTAACACTTTTTTTCATGTTAAAGTATAAAAAATATTATTTTCATTACAGTTTTAAAAATATTTAAAAGTATTTTTCACAAATTATTTTGATCTGAAGATAAAACCTTTAAATGTTAAATTGTTGATTTTAAACATTTATTTTCTCATTGTTTTAAGTATTTTGTTCTTATTTGGCGGTTTTAACCATTCATTTTCTAAATATTTGAAATATTTTGTATTAATTTGATGATATTATGTTGATACTCCAAACAGTTAGGCCGACGAGCGCGAACACATCTCATTACAAATATTATTTTAAAAGAGTACCCAAAGTGGGGGTCTTTCTGAAATATCCTTATTGATGCAAGGTTTTCCAAGGTTAAAGGAAAATGACAGACTCCAAACAGTAAAAACCGACGAGCGCGATTAAATGTTAGTACGTCAAATTCCATTTTGAAACATTCTTTCATTTAAATTTTAAAGTTATTTTTTAATTATTTTACAAATTCATTTGCATATTATGTTTCACTAAAAATATCGCTCGAAATAATGTATGTGAATGTGTGCAATACGGGAATCAAGTGATCTGCCTCCCCGTGGCGATTCCTGGGTAAAAGTTTTGACCCTAGGTCACTTTCAGCTAAAGATCACACCTATCGGCAAAAAATTACACACACATACATACAACAAATACATGCATACAACATACATACATACGTACATACATACAACACACGCACATGCATACAACACACAAACATATATTCACACACATACATGCATACAACACACAAACATACATACGCACACATATATACAACACATACAAAATAATAATAATAATCAATTCAATTAAATTTTCACCAAGGTTCGAAGGAAACCACATATTCTAAACCGTTAGGGCGACGAGTGCGATTCAATGCTAGCACGTAAAATCCCATTTTGAAACATATTTTTTCATTCAAATTTTAAAGTTATTTTTTAACTATTCTAAAATATCGAGTGTATAACATAGTTGACTAAAAATAGAACTCGAAATAATTTTAATGTTCCTTCATTAAATAAATATTCAAAATTGTTCTTCCCAAATTCCCATCACCAGCATGTGTTATTTATGATAATGGATAGATATAAAAGTGGTGGAAGTCATTCTAAGAAATTCTAAACCAATATTCATACATGATTTGAAGAAAACTATAAACTCCGAACGGTTAGATCGACGAGCGCACGTCAATTTCATTACAAAAAAAAAAAAAAAAAAAAAAAAAAACCTTAATATCTTCAAATTAATTGTGGCGTTTTGAATTTTTTTCAAAACGGGTGGTCATGGTGGGTCCACAATTAAAAAAAAAAAAAAAAAAAAATTCCAACTAACGCAAAATTTCCAACTCGCTGCCCTTAATTTTCACCAAGATTCGAAGAAAGCCACATATTCCGAGCAGTAAGGTCGACGCGCGCGAATACATCTCATTACAAAAATTAAGTTTGAATGAGTGCCCTGCATGGGAGTCTTTCTAAAATATACTAACATAAAATGATTACCGATTCAATATTTTTAAAAAAATTAAATCACAAAAAATGATTCCCTAAAAATTTCTATCTTCACAAAATTCACTCAAAAATTAATTAATTAATTAAATAATTTTAATAAATAAAATAAATAAATACCTCTTGTACATGAGTACAACAAAATAATAATCATCTCCCGCTTAAAATCAAAGGTCCTCGAATCAGGGCATAATGAAAAAAAAAAAAAAAAAAAAAAAAAAAAAAAAAAAAAAAGTCGCTTCATTCCTTATTTTTAATTACTTTTTAATTACCTTTTTAAATGAATAACAGCAAAATTTAATCGAAAAACATACCCCACGTACTGTAACACGCCGAAAATTTTAAAGTCCCCGCATTAAAATTAAAAAAAAAAAATTCATCGTACTATAATACGAAAAAAAAAAATTCTAACTCCCTAAAATTCCCGCTTAAAATTAAAAAAAAATTCTTATCTAAAACTAAAGTGCCTAGAAAATTTTAAAGTCTCCGCATTAAAATTAAAAAAACACCCTCGTACTATAACACAACAAAAAAAATTCTAACTCCCTAAAATTCCCGCTTAAAATTAAAAAAAAATTCTTATCTAAAACACACACATCCTCTAAGATGACGTCATCTTAACCTTGCACTATGACCTTCACCCCACCCCCCTCTTACAGCTCGAACGCCGGATGACCTTCAACCCCTCTTAGAGGTCACCACCGTCCACCGGGTGAGGTGAAACTGTCATTACTATACTACTTACATTGGTATAAAAGAAACTTCATGAAGTACACTAGTCACGTGACAATATTTCAATGCTATTGTTAAAACAATACAAATGTTCTTCATAAATTTCCCATTTGCATTTCAATGCTACGAAATAGTTTTTATTATACAGAATATGCGATGTCAAATTTTAAGTTTGTACTTTTCGATTTAGATTGCCGTTTCATTTTGAGGAAACTTTCAATTTCGGAAAAAATATTGGTTGCTTGACTCTAAAATGGAAAATATCCTAGAAAAGCTACCGAGATTCTCTGTAAATTTACACTAGTTCTCGATTAAATGTATTCAATTGAGTTTCTCGGTTATCAATTCATAGACTTTGCTTTTCTTATATGTATTATTTATACGAATTCTATGTACATTTTCCCATATCTTTATTTGAAGATATTGTTATCTTTGTTATAACCTATAATAAAAAACATATATACATTTTAAAATTTTATTGGAAATACTAAAGATGAATGTTTGATTTAAAAATTATTTTATTAAAAATTTGCACATGTTCTTTATTAAAAATATATAAATCTGCGCAAGGAGTTATCCTTCAGATCTTTTGCTATTTTTTAAATAAAAATACATGAAGAAGATGTGTTAGATTTCATCGTTTTACACTACCTACATGAATACAATAATTTTATTAAACGTGATATTTGATGTATTTAAAAATCCATACACAGTCTTGCATAATACGCATTTGTAAATCTTTAAAAAAAAATGGGTAAAATTATCAATTTTTTTAAAAAGGTAGTAATTATTTTTTAAAATTCGATTTTTTATAAGCTGTTTTAATTTTAATTAAATATGCAGTTTAAAAAAATTGAAATGTATTTTTATTTGAACGTTGAAATACACAGTAAGTTTACAATTTAAAACTGTTTTTAAATAAGCAAAATTGTTGAAAAGGTAAACTTGCACTCTAAATAAAAAGGAGTGAATATTCACTCCGGAACAGTGAATACTCACTCTATCGCAGACTCAAAATATGCCCAACTCTTTAGAGTGACTATTCACTTTGAGCAAAAGTGGAATAGTTGACTCTTTGAAAAAGTGAATATTCACTCCTGGGAAGTGAATATTCACTCTACACAGGGGTCAATAATCACTATTTCTGAGGAGTGACTACTCACTTTTGCTAAAAGAGTGCGTTTTTTCACTCCTAGTAGGGGTGAGTAGTCACTTTTTCATAGGAGTGAATGCTCTTTTTTTTAATGAATTCCCTTTTTTTATTGCTATTATGGGTATTTTAAAAGAATCGAGTCTTTTAGAACATACAATGAAAAGAAATACAAGGGTGGTAAAGATTGGAATAAAATACTTTATTAACAATATTTATTTAATTCAAAGTATGTAACATTAATTGAACTTTTTAAGGGAAACATAATTAAAGTTACACATGAATTAAATTAGATTATTGACAGAAATAAACTATTTTATTCCAATCTTTCTCCTTGTGTTTTCTTTCATTGGTAGCCTCATAAATATATGATAGTTTTAAAATGCCCATAAGCGCAAGTTATTAAACAGTTTTAAAATCTTAAACAGAGACGATATTTTTTTTTTCATATATCCATTAAGTTTTACATATTATTTAAATAAATTCATAATGCACGTTATCCATGTTTTTTTTGTTTTTTTTTGTTTTTTTTGTTTTTTTTTTTTTGTTTTTTTTTTTTGTTTTTGTTTTTTTTTTTTCATGTGTAATTAAAATCTTATTGCTGAAAAATATATATTAATACAACCCGTATTTATAAAACGACATGGTAAGTTATATTTAATTTCAATATTTTATTCCCGGATATAGAGTAGATGTGCATGTAATGGATACCTTTAAGGCATCGGTACCTGCTGGCGAAGACACTCACGAACTAATGCTAATCCTATGGAGAGAGATTTCTAATATCTCGTTTGCATCTCGACATTTTATTTATTTATTTAATGGTAGTCCTATGGAGAGAGATTTATAATATCTCGTTTGCATTTCGACATTTTATTTATTTATTTATTTTGCATTGAATAGCAGAAGTTCGTCTCTATATCCCATTTATTTATTTATTTTTATTTATTTTACTTATTTATTTTTTTTTTACTTTTTCGATTTCGGTCGCAGATATTTTTTATAAAGTTTCTTTCGCTTTCAAAACCGGTATCAAAAATGAAAGTGTTATTCTAAAAATTGTCTGCAGACAAAATTGAAAAAGTAAAAATAAACAAATATTTAAGAGAGAAAATGTGTTTTTAACGACTTCTGTAACTTAAGTGTTTTTATTTATATGGTGAATGATTAAGCCCTATAAGCCCCTCTTTGACTGTGCCCTTAAACAATTTTTTCGGCTTTATGAGTGGTTTGATTGCCAGATTATAAAAAGGGCAAAACATAGTTAGATTCATTTAAAAAATAAATAAATAAATAAATAAATGAAGAAGATATTGAAATTTTATTAATCACATTAATGTAACTTAAAAGCAACTATTTATAAAAATTCTGGTGTTATTACATTTTGGTAAGTGCAATTTAAAAATTAAAATTGATTACTTAAGTTTTTAATTAAGGCAAAATATGTTATCCACTATAACCATTACCGTAATTGCTTTTTTAACAATGCCGATATGAGGTGTACATTGCTGGAAAATGACTAAGTATTCCAGTAATGGACATTTTTCTCAAAACCTTAACAATTAATGAAATTTTATAAACGGCATTAAATACATAAAATTCAGTTTTCTTCATCTACAAAAACAAAAAATTGAAAATTTTGCAAGTAAATAAGGAATATATAAATTTATTAAATGAAGCCAGCTCTTAGTATGTTTTTCAATGAAAACACGATTTTCAATGAAAAACAGTGGAACTTAAAAACATTATTTTCTGCTTCCTGATATGTTTAATTAAGACTGTCAACAATAGTGGTAAATTATAAAATATGCAAGGACGAGTTACGAAAAAAAAAAAAAAAAAGCTAAATTTTTATTAGTTTTTTTATAAACCAAAAACATTCAGGGATGTACATTACTGCTACATCTACCCTATAGTATTCTATGAATGTGAGTTAAAGTTTTATAAAAAATATACTCATGTAGGAAAAAGAAAAATAAAGAAAATGTAAAATAAAATGAATGACTACATAAGTGTTCAATTCAGACATTTTTTCCCCGGGAGGGATATTTCTGGTTCCGGGGGGACATTATAGAGCTCCAGGGAGGGAAATTGCCCATTTTGACCACTGGAAACACAAAATCTCAAAATTTCCGGATGGCGGAATGTCCCCCCCGAGCCACCCCCTGAATTCAACACTGCTACAAATGTTTTGTTCTTACTGTTGTAAAACAACTTTAATGAGTTATTTATATCTAATAAATAAATGTCATCTAATATAAGTCATTCTGCAAACTTTTAAAATTACTAAAGCATTTTAATTTGTAAACATCAGGCATAAAATACCAATCTTTGCGTCAGCGATTTTTCTTTTCCTTTTTTTTCTCCGAGCACATAAAGATAGTAGACAACTTCCTGTATAAAAGAAAACTTTTAATTCAACATTCTAGAACTTACTTTCGGAAAATAAAAAGTTGAAACTAAAATTGACTTACCGTTTTTTTTTTTTTTTTTTTTTTTTTTTTTTTGTTAAATATTATCTCTTGTTTGATGAATAATAATCCTTTGTTTGATAAATAAGATATGTGCTGTGTAACCTCTTCGTCACTGAGTATTAATGGAATATTATTGCTTTTTACTCCTTTTTGAATCCAGAACAAGAAATCTATTCTATGTGGGTTATTTTGAATCATAAGATATCGGAGTATATCATTCAAAGATCGAAATTTAAATTAAGTTTCAATATTAATACAAATTAAAGGAATGACGATCCACATATATAAGTCGAGGAAACGAAAGTCAGACACATGGCGAACATGATAAAATGGCGAATACATTTTTATCATCACAAGCGAGAAGGCGGTTTCTGATTGGTTGATGCGTAATACATATCTAAGTCACTTTTTCGTTCGGAGTGAACGTTGACTCTTTCGAAGGAGTGAAACCATTTTTGAAAACGAGTCCGTTTTAACAGCAATAAGCGTAATTTTATAGGTTATATTATTAAATTTAGTTTTTGAAAATTAAGAATTGACATATTTTGGTACTTTTCATTGTTTTACTCCATATATTGGTTCAAAGTTTAACGGATATTTTTTTCAAGTGTATAATGCCGGGCTTTGAGTCTCGTTAACGGAGTGAGATTTTTCACTCTCGACCATGGAGTGAGATATTTCACTCTCGACAACGGGGTGACATATTTCCTTATTTTTTAGGGAGTTGGAAATTCCACTCTTTAAGGAGTGTATTTGTATAAAGTTCACTCTAAAAAGAGCGAAAGTGCCTATCACTCTTGCAAAAAGTGAGCTTTTCACTCCTCCCAGTTTTAGAGTGTGCCCTTAACCTTTTCGTGTAAGATTATTTTTTAAATTTTCAGAAAAAATACTTTTACCTTAATAACATTGACACTAGTTATCCAAATAGATTAACTACATTTTTATGAATGTTACATAGTACACAGTCTGAAACTTAACGAATATTGTTGTTTTGTGTACTATTAAATTTACATTCATACAACAATAGGCTAAGGAAACGTTTTTGGATATGTTTAGAAAATATTATATTACAACAAGATTTAATTTATATTTCCACTTTTTAGTACTTTTTGCGCTTTATTACACATGATTTTTTCAGGAAAGTAACTTTTATTTTAAATTTAATGAGTGAAATATATATTTAAAATAAAAGAATCGCAAACGGTGAAAAGAGAATTAGGAAAATATTTATTATTATTATTACTGCTAAATGCCTAAAAGATAATAAAGTCATATAGTAAATGCATTGGCTCATAGTGACATTACTACATGTAAGCAGCAAGAAAAGTATTTGTTAAAACAAATAATACTCAATTAAAGGACATGTATTATTAATAGTACATCAAATCTAAAAGGATTAAGAAGGAACAAAACCTCCTTATTTATAACAAATATGTGCATGTTTGTTCTTTCTCTGTGTACTTTGATGTTTATTCATGAGATAATATGAAACAGTCATGTTTAGCCTATAAATATTTCTTCGAAGATGTATATTTCATGAGTATCAATCTTATTCATGAAAACTAAGTACTGAAATACCCTAAATAAGTGAATTAAAGATTCTCAAAATTTGCTCAATTCAAATAAGAGTAACTTCTAACTGAATTTTTAACAGTTAATTATCAGATATGCATCCTAGTTCAGTTTTGACAATTTTAATAACTGTTTTATCTGATCGCAGTTGAAATAGAAACTTTAACCTCTTATGATATTTAACGAAACGTGTAAATACTAAATGATGGATTTAACCTACAGCTAAGTTTGAACTACTTTCTTCTTACTGATCCCAAAAGATCACATCTAACTGGTTCAAATGTAACCTTGTTACTGGAGTGAATATTTTAATTGTAAATTTTAAAATTTTAGATCTAAAGGAAAAAAGGAAAAAAAAATAATAGACTAGGAACCAGTAGCACAGAAAAATCACCTCATTGAGTTCACAGATGAAAATCTGGGATTAGTTAAATCTCGAATCGCATATTTCATAGCGCATATCGGTTGACTCGTAGACTTACCATTGTACTTTCCTGCACATAAAAGTATGAAAACATGGAGGATTGGGAACAGGAAAGTATAATGGTAAATCTATGAGTCAACTGTTAAAATCTGATTTTTGGGTGTTTCCCACCAAGATACGACTTGTCAGACCGATTGCGCTTTCATTTCCTATTCGAGATTTAACTAATCCTAGATTTTCATCCGTGAACTCGATGAGGTTATTGTTTGTACCGCCGCATCCCCGTGTGTAAGAGAACAGTGGGAGATTTTGAGCGTGTCATTTCTAGTTTCTGCTGAAGGGAAGACACGACTAAGAGGTCCCGCCTACTCACATTAATTTTATTCTAACATTTTATACTCATTTATTATATGTAGCTAAATTTTATCCATGTATTTATATGTACTTTAGTTTAATTCACGTGTCTGGTAAAACTATGCAAGAAAATTTCATACAAGGTAAAAGTGCCCAAGTTTTTAGCTCTCCCAAAAATTATATTTTTCATTTCTAATCTTGATTTAGTTGTTATTGGTAAAATTAATTCTTAATTTTGAAAAATACTTCCACCAGTAGGGCGAGACGGCAGGATTTTTTTTTTCCTTTGAAATCAAAACTTGACGTCATTTTCATCTTTTCATATCACCTTATTTCAACTTTCAAATACTTCACTCAGTTGTTTTTTTAATTTACTTTTTTTTTCTAAAATTATTAGCAATTAACTTTTGTTCTTTTTACTTGGAGCGATAAATACGTTTGAATTAGTTTTTGTTTGTTTTTTATTCATCCAAGTGTTGAATATTCTTGCACGCATTACATTAAATTATGCTCGACATTCTTTTTGCACGCAAAGATATCACAACGCGTTGGAACAATGCGTGCGTGTTTATTTCAATACCGGATGTACCCAATGCTCCTTTTTATCCCTCATTAACGGATCACTTGAGCGGTCACTCCTCTAACCCCTTTCTACAAAAATGACCATCAAATATTCATCACGCTCGGTTGGACCGTCTCGTGTAAAGTGACATTGAAAAAAATATATATATAAATACATATACTGATCTTCTGACACAGTTTCTCTAAGTGCATTGTTAAATGAATTGATAATGACCATCATTGTTCTTGAAATGAATTCATTATAGGCGATTTCTATTCACATTTAATTTTATCGAATCATAAATAAAATTATTCTACTTTCTACTATGTTAAATAAAGTTAAAACTACACTGACTATCGTTCTTTTATTATTTAAATAAAAGAGATGTTCGTAATTGTGGGGAAAACAAAATGTTAAAAAAAAAAGTAGGGCAAAAAAATCCGTTACGTACTTAATTTTTTAATGCCATTGCAATTTTTTTCTTGTTTTGAGATTTTTAAACTAATAAAGTGTTTTAATCTAAAATTTCTTAGCAATTTATAATCCTGTTAAAAAAAGGCATTATTAGATACTGAGTACAGATTTTTTTTTTTTTTTCAACAAAAAAACTAGTCGTTGGGGGCCACCGTAATACTTACCCATCATGGATATGCATATGGAAATAAAATCTGTGAAACTATTTATACAATGCATTGCAATTCATAAACAAAATTTAAATATTGTTAATATACATAGTAATGCTATATTAAAGAACTGCTGATGTACCAATTTCGACAAATTATATAAAACGCCTAACTACTCAAGTAGTACCGATCTGCGTAAAAGCAACATCCTTATAACTCCAAAAGTAATAATTCTATTAACTAACAATTAACTGCGTCGGATTAAGCGTCTCATTTACAATTAAAATATACTTCTGAATTGAAATTTGAATGAAATACAGGGTCATGAAAAATCGAAGAATGTGGAAAACAAGATTACAAATATCTCGGCAACTAACAATTCGATCGACTTCGTTCTATATGTAAAATTTGTGTTATTTTATTGCCTTTTACGTCCATTCCTTAGAACAAAAAAATTCGAAAATTTTTATATACCTTTCATCAGAACGAATTTTTCGAGAGTCCGAAAAAAATAGTTCCGGATAATCGAGGTTGCTGATATTAAATAGGGTTCGTCCTATTCTTACATACTAACTACATACAAAATTTCAAGTCTCTATCTCAATTTGTTCGGGAGATAGAGCGTTTACAGACAGACAGACAGACAGACAGACAGACGGACGGCAAAAAATTTTTTCTAAAAATATGTTTTTCGGAATCTCCACTATCTAAAACGTGTAAATCCGTCAAAAAAATTTTTCGATTTTCAAAACGATTGCAAGACTTACCCTATACTACGTATGATGGGTAAGTAATATTAATAATTACGAAAAATATTAATTTGAGAGAAACTAAAAGAAAGGTAGAGAAAAATTTAACCCTTTACTGCACCATGTTCCAAATCTGGCACTTACTTAGAAACACTATAATTCTCATTATGTGCCTTTAATTTGGCCAATAGGATCGCTCTAAGTGATCAAGAATTGTCAAAAGAATGAAATAACACTTATTACTTACCCATCATACGTAGTATAGGGTAAGTCTTGCAATCGTTTTGAAAATCGAAAAAAAATTTTTGACGGATTTACACGTTTTAGATAGTAGAGATTCCGAAAAACATATTTTTAGAAAAAAAAATTTGCCGTCCGTCTGTCTGTCTGTCTGTCTGTCTGTCCGTCTGTCTGTCTGTCTGTCTGTCTGTCTGTCTGTCTGTCTGTAAACGCTCTATCTCCCGAACAAATTGAGATAGAGACTTGAAATTTTGTATGTAGTTAGTATGTAAGAATGGGACGAACCCTATATAATATCAGCAACCTCGATTATCCGGAACTATTTTTTTCGGACTCCCGAAAAATTCGTTCTGATGAAAGGTACATAAAAATTTTCGAATTTTTTTGTTCTAAGGAATGGATGTAAAAGGCAATAAAATAACACACATTTTACATATAGAACGAAGTCGATCGGATTATTAGTTGCCGAGATATTTGTAATCCTGTTTTCCACATTCTTCGATTTTTCATGACCCTGTATTTCATTCAAACTTCAATTCAGAGGTATATTTTAATTGGAAATGAGACGCTTAATCCGACACAGTTAATTGTTAGTTAATAGAATTATTATTTTTGGAGTTATAAGGATGTTTCTTTTACGCAGTTCGGTACTACATGAGTAGTTTGGCGTTTTATATAATTTGTCGAAATTGGTACATCAGCAGTTCTTTAATAAAGCATTACTATGTATATTAACAATATTTAAATTTTGTTTATGAATTGCATTGTATAAATAGTTTTCACATGTTTTATTTTCATATAGGGGAGAGTGGGGATACTTGAGCTACCCCTATTATCTCTACAGTTAGTTAATTTTTCTTTCTAAAACTGCCAATATGTTAACACATTTATAGTTCTGAACATGTAAAAAAGAAATCACACATCTTGGTACCATTTTGAAAGTATAGTGATCAATAGTTGTATTTTCCCTATCTGAAGTAAATTTTTGGGTACATGGTTTTTTTGTTTTTTTGTAATCAAAGTTTTGTTTAAAGTTGCAACTATATACATAAATTTAATAAGCATAATTTCAATTGTATTTTGAATCTAAAATAGTTCTAATAGCTGCATGCTTTATTTAGTAAAACTCTGGGAAACAAAACTAGTGGTAGTGGGGATACTTGAGCCAGTGAGAGTGGGGATACTTGAGCCATATCTCAACCCTCCCCACTAGAAATTAAACATAGGAGAAACAAACAAAAAATAAAATTCCTTCCTTATATTCACTAATAGATTTTTTTCTGGATAAAAGAGAGAATAATTTTTCATTTCATTTTATTTTTCTTAAAAAAATAACGACTTAAAAATGTTTAAAAATGTATATTTTTTAAATGAAAATATCCATTTTAATTTTCATTTTGACTAGCAAAATAGCCTGTCTATATAAATGTAAACATAGTTTTCAATTTAACTTTTATTAAATTAAAATAACTTTTTAAAACTGTTTTACAGGCTATAATCTCTAACACTTTAATTAGTTAGGTCCAACATATTAAAATATTTATTTTTTAATATAACATATTAAGATTAATATCTTATATTGAAATCGTAACCCCTGTTGCTGTAATTCTTTTTTTAACTAAGAAAATTGAAGAAAAATTGGTAAAAAGAGCGCACAAAAAACAAGAAAAGCAACAAAAATCCCAGTTCAAACTTACCTGCATGGAGCCAAAGAGGAAGACAAAATCTTTTCCTGTGAAATCAAAAAAGTGTTTGAAATAGTAGAATGATACATCTGGCTTAAATTCCGACAGCTACTAAATTAAAAGCATGAGTTCGACATTATCATTAGAGGAAAATTCTGCCAACGATGGTGATGATGTGAAAAGAAAACCTTCTATTGATGGTTGGTTACTAATAAAATATGCCAGAAAGAAAACTAAAAATATTTGTTGGATAAGCACTTAATATTTTGAAAATGAAATTTGCCCGAAGAATAGCAGATTCCAAATTTAAATGACTCTGAACTGAGGGTGTTTCTACCGTCGTTATAACTCAAGTTGAAATTATCATTTGACAACCAGTTCTAACGAAAAAAATGATCGTATGTACTAACTTTGTTTTCTCAATTGGTTTGGAAGGACTTTATGTTTCATAATTTATCATTCTGTAAAATGTTTGTGCAAAAATAAAGCGAAAAAAATTACTTTTGTAGGTATTTTTCCGCAGTGGCTCAAGTATCCCTTCACCATGGCTCAAGTATCCCTCCCATGGGGATACTTGAGCCATCATGTAAAACAAAAAATAAACATTTTTTATACATAGAAAAAAATTCAAAATTAATTGAAAGTGGTTTTCAGTTGAAGAAAAAATATCAAATTTTCATTTTCAATATTTTATTTTATTATAAGAAATTATAAAAAATTTAAAAAAATTAAAATAAAAAAAATGGCTCAAGTATCCCCATCTTCCCCTACATATCCATGATGGGTAAGTATTACGGTGGCCCCCAACGACTAGTTTTTATCAGACAGCTGCATTTCACAAAAACTTAGAATTTGTTCTTTGGAAACAAAAAGAAATTTCGATCAAGATATTAAGGCAAAATTTAGTTTTATTATTTTTACTGAATACTTAAAGATATCAATATAAATATAGTTGCAGAGTGTTAAGCAGATTAAGTTAATTAATTTAAGCTCGTTTAATTGCAAAAATGTCCTTTCGGCAGTGCCGGGAGGAAGAGGTAGCTTTCAGCTCTTTTCAGATTTTATAAGATTGAATACTAGTTTTTGTCAATACTGAATATTAATAGGAATTTTTAGAAATTAGTCATCTTTTATTCAACAAGGTTTTATTTTAAGCGATTTAGAGAATCTCCAAATTCTACGATATGATGAAGTGTATGTCATTTTAAAGCAACATGATGGATAAAACAAACCAATGAGCTTGGTCGAAATCTTAATTCATGTGCACATGCACATTCAAGTTGAAATTGATTAATATATTCGAGTGCTGTCGCAGGCAAATTGTTTTTTTTTTTAAATGTCACCCACATTAGATATTCAAACTGCTATAAATCTCAGGCGTTTTAAAAGGTAAAGATAAAGCAAAAAATACTCCGGAATTCATTATTAAGATAAATACTTTAGAAAAAACCTTTTTTATATTTCTAATTTTTTGTATGTACATTATTATACATTTAAAAGATTTTTGACAAACTTAAATGGCCGCCATTTTGAAACAAGAGGGCGGATGAAGTTAGGAGGTGAACGCAGTCAAGACATTGTTATGTACTATGTACATACACGGAGTTATATCCAAATCAGTTTATTAAATCAGTTAAACCTAATATTAAAATTTAATTTTAAAAAAAATTTGATATACCGCCATTTTGAAACAAGATGGCGGATGGAACTGGGTAACGAACTCGGTCCAGACATCGGTATGTACTACATACGCACCAAGTTTCATCCAAATCGGTTTATAAATAACGCGTGTTATCACGTGATGAAAATCAGGTCATTTCAAAATGTGAGCAACACTAGAAATTAAAAGTACTATAACTCAGCCATTTTTTAAGATACAGATAAAACAAAAAATGCTCTGGAATTTTTGTATCAAGGTCAAATGCATAAAAGAAAAATCTTTTTCAATTTCTCACTTTCTTGGGCCTAATTTTAAATTTTAAATGTTTTAAAATTTTTTAAACGGCCGCCATTTTGAAACAAGATGGCGGATGGAACTGGCTAACGAACTCGGTCAAGGCTTTATTATGTATTATGTACACACCAAATTACATCCAAATCGATTCATAAATACACGTGTTATCACGTGACAAAAATCAAGTAATGACAAAAAATGTCAGCCATAAGAAAATTCAAAATGTTATAACTCAATCATTTTTTAAGACAAAATAAAAAGTGTTCTGGAATCTTTGTTTTAAGTTCTAATACATAAAAGAAAAATATTTCTTAAATTTTAATTTTTTCGCATTTAATTTTAAATTTTAAATTTTTTTAATGGCCGCCATTTTGAAACAAAATAGCAGATGATGCTGGCCAACGAACTCGGTCGAGAAATTTGTATGTACTATGTACATACCAAGTTTCATTGAAATCGGTTCATAAATACTTTAGTTACTGCATGATAAAAATAAGATATATATATATATATATATATATATATATATATATATATATGTATATATATATATATATATAATACCATTAAAAGTAGACAAGATTCACCAATGGATTTTATCAATAAAACAATAAACCAAAATGAAGAATTAGAATTGAATTGAATTATAATAAAATAAAAAAATAGTGTAACGAGTAAATCTGAAAAAATAAATAAATAAATAATATATATATATATATACAGCGTGTCCAGCAAATAACACCCTGATTTCAAAACTAAATTTCTCAAAAACAAAGATCGATAGTAATATGCGATAAACGGTTTTTTCATTAGGTAAGCTGTAAAAATCTTATACAAAAATTTCAAACAGTGAATATGTTGAAAAAATTGCGTTCTGATTGCATAAAATGCTTTGATTTGACATTTTTCTTGTTTTAGATTGCCTGAAGAGAAATAATTTTTCAGCTTACAGTGCAATATTTTAAAGATTTTTCGAAGTAAATTTTTAGAATTTCGAAATTTCAAAAATTTAATTTAAAAAAAACTATGAAATATGACACTTTAAGCCGAAAAACACATTCTCTGGCATTCTCTGATTATATATATATGTGTGTGTGTGTGTCAACATTTGAATGGAGGGGGTTTTGGGATTTGAGGGTCATGATCGGTGAAAATATACCAAAATTTTCTGGAAGTGCTTTCCTCCGGACGGCTGCAATAGGTAGCTTTTTACTTTTTGTAATGAAAGCTACTTAATATAGCAATAGAATATTTAAAAATGGCAATTGTGCTTATAGGGCCATGAAATATAAAATTTTAACTGAAAATTTGAAATTGAATTTTTTAACTGTTTTGAATAATTTTTTTCACAAAAATAGAAAAAAAATCATGTAGTTAAGCATAAAAGTACTTAATTTTTCGTCTATTACTATTTTTTTCTTATTTAAAGGTTTTAATTGATCAAGATTTTAACAAAAAAAAATCTTAGTAATTCCTTTGATAACAGAAATACTTTGGAAAAAAGAAATACTTTATTAGATATTGATTGTCAATATTTTATTTTTTAAACAGCGAAAAAAAAATATTCCTTCTGACGATAAAACATAATTTGAAGAAAATAAAAGCAATATTAGAAAGACAACTATTTAATTTTTTAATTTTTTGTCCGTTGACAACTTTGTGGTCACTCTTCTAACCCGTTTCTACTAAAATGACCATCAAATTTTAATCACGCTTGCCTGGACCGTCTCGTGTAAAGTGACATTGTAATAGATATATATATATAAATACATATACTGATCTTCTGACACAATTTCTCTAAGTGTATTGTTAAATGAATTCATAATGACCATGATTGTTCTTGAAAAGAATTCATTATAGGCAAATTTCTATTCATATTTAATTTTATTGAATCATAAACAAACTTATTCTACATTCTAATATGTTAAATGAAGCTAAAACTACACTGATTGTTTTTCTTTTATTATTTAAACAAAGGAAATGTTAGTAATTATGGGAAAAATAATTTGTTAAAAATAAAAAAAAAGGGTAAGGAAAAGAAATTTTTTACGTAGTTAATTTTTTTGTTTCATAGCAATTTTTTTTCTTGTTTCGAGATTATTAACTAATAATACAAAGCAACATAACTTTATGTGTGGAGGAAATGTCTTCTATTTTAGGAAAATTATAGGTATTGGAGCTGAAAATCTTTCTCATGAATTTAACTGAAACAAACAGAATCACAGAGAGATTATTGGAGCGCTCATATACAGTTCATATCTGCCCCAACTAGTCTATTCACAAGTGCTTCACATGGCTGCTTGAATTAAATTTATAAATCATTAACTTTCTCAATTTTAGAAGAAAAAAAGTTATTAAAAATATTTCTTAGTATGCATAGTATTTGCTAAAACAATAAAATTCAAATAAATGAATAAATAAATAAAATTAATAATTTACAAATTTGAAACTGGGATTTTACTTTTGAGATCTATAAACTATGTTTTGGCTAATAAAGTCTAACAAAATAGCAAAGAGCTTCAAAAATTTATCAACATATGTCTACTAGTGTTGCCATCTCTAGTAATTCTTTTCAGATAAAAAAACGCGTAATAACTATTGAAAAGTTGAGATGTTCACATATTCCTCATACTTGCATGTGTCCTCCTCTCCACCACATGAAAATCCAACTTTTTGCTGAAAACTTCAGTTACTTCGCATAGTGTGAAATATTTAAACTTACATCTCAAACGACAATTCCTTGTCTCATCGCATTTCATACAGTAACTCCGTTCCTATGCACGCTTATTCTGTACAATATATATATATATATATGTATATATATATATATATATATATATATGTATATAATATATATATATATGTATATATATATATATATATATATATATATGTATATATATATATATATATATATATATATATATATATATATATATATATATATATATATATACAGTGGCGGTCAAAATTTTCCGGCCAGCAAAAATTTTTCAGTTTATTTGTAAGTATACCTATATGAAGAGGAATCTCAAAGTGATACTTATACATTTTATTGACATAATAATTAGGAACTTATTTATAGAAGAACGTGTAAATATCAATAAATTTAATTGAAAAAATTAAGTATGAAGGAAAACGGATGTTCTCAAAAGTTTCCGGCCACCTTCACAAATTTGTAAAAAAGTGGTATTCTAATAGAAAATTACAGTGATCAACAACATTTACAATAAGTATTTTATCGTATTACTATTTTATTAGCTTTAATAATAAGTACTGCGGCGCAGAAACGTGACATTCATGCAATCAACGGTTAAAGATCATCTATGGTACGTTTTTTCCACATTTCTTGCAATTTCGGCTGAGTTGGAATATTTATAGTTCCGCAGACTTTTGCCAACTTCTTTCTAAAGATTTTCTATTGGATGCATGTTGGGCGTCTGGGCTGACCATTTCAAAAACGAAATTTTTTATGTAAAAACCATTGCTTATCCAAGCTTGCATACATTATTTATGTCGTTATCTAGCTAAAAAAATAGTTGCGGCCAAATTTTTTTCTCTAATAAGGCAGAAAATGGTCTTGCAAGATATCCTTATACATTGTATCATTCACTTGGCTGTGGATTTCAAATAACAGACCGACACTTTTTGAAGAAAATACTCCCCACGGCATAACGTTCCCTCCACCATGCTTCATTGTAGGAATAACATAGGTCGAATGATATCTTTTGTTGTTAGGTCATCGGACGTTGTGTCTGCCATCACTTCCAAAACTATTTTGAATTCGATTAATGGAAAAATAGAACTTTAGTGCAGTTTTTATTTGATCAGACTTTGTATTCCTTGGAAAATGTCAGTAGGATACGTCGGTATTTTTTTAACCTCAGAAATTTTTTTAACACCGACTCTTCCATAAAGTTTTGTATCACGTCAGCATCATAACACGGTAGACAAATGTATTCCAGAAATATTTTCATTCCGTAAATCGCAGTATTTTGCAACGGAATTTTCATGCTGATTATCAATGGTTTTTCTCCTGATAATTCTGTCCACAGGAATAGTAATTTTCCGGGGTCTCCTGGACCTCGGAAAGTCCTGAAAGCAATGGCCATCTTTATATAATTTTTAAATATCGTTTACAGTCAATTTTACCGATCGATAACTTAGCTGCAATATCTCGGGAAGATTGGCCTTTTAGCAACAAACTAATCACTCATTTATGAACAATAATTGTTGAACTTTTCAAATTTGAATTCAAACTATGCTATATACCTTGATTCATTCATAAACACAACCAAAAAACACTTTACGGATAGAAAAAAAACTAAAGAATGATAGATACACTGCAAAAAAAACGGTGAAATTAACAGTGAAATATGCAGTTATTATATCAAAAAAAGAGGAAAACGCATTTAACAGTAAATTTTGCTGTTATTTTTCTTCAGAGCCATCTACTGACAAAATCTCAAAAATACGAATGCCAAAGAATTGCACCTTGTGCGCGCTACTTCTGATTTCCGAATGTGACGAGACGAGTGGTCGTGGTCTATGTTTACTGAAAATCTATACTGAAGACACTAGTTAAAGACTTAAAGGTAAGTGTAATCTTTATTTTCTATTGCACTGTAATAAATTATATGATTGTGTCTTTTCTCTTTATGAAATCTTGTGAAATAATTGTTAATTAAATTGATTGTCACGAATGTCAGCAGAAAATGTTAGGTCTATTTTGCGATATCTGTTTATCAAAGAAATTTTTACACGTAACGAGCGATTCCCACAGACAAATCGCAATTTATGCAAAATGCATTTAAATTAAACGTATTTTCTTTCTTTCTTTCTTTCTTTTTTTCCATAGTAAGCTAAGATCTAATGCAAGCTGTACACTAAAAACTTTTATTATCAACTTTACAAACTTTTAATTTTCGAATGTAACTGGCTCTCAAATTCTTAATTTTTAATTATCATAATTGAAATTCTTAAGCTTTGAGACTTATTTAATTTTTGTTTTTTTTTCGTAGTAAGCTAACAATTGGAAGTTTTTTTTTAATTATTATTTTATTAGATTTTGGGTAGTAATGTGTACGTTTACAAATTGGAACGAACCTTGTATTGCTTAAAGACATACACTTTGAGTATGAAAGTACGGCTTTAAAATTCCTTTAATTATAAATTTAATAAATCAATTGCAGAGTTTTAAAGGATTTTATTTATAATTAAAAAAATTTCCATGTGCAAAACAGTAGCATTTTTTTAAAAATTAATAAAGCAAATATATTTTTGAGCCCATTATTGCTGTTTCTTATATTAATATATTAAGTCTAGATTTGTATTCAATTTTATAATCTTTTCCAAAATATCTTGAAATTGATGTTTCCATTCGTCCACCTACTCCCTCTCCCATTACCCACTATCTAAAAAAACTATTTGCAATGTATATATATTTTTAATGACAATCAGCTGTGGCCACGAATTCAGTTATTAGTATGAAACTGTGAAAAAGACTAATATTGAAGATTGTTACATTTTAATGTTTTTTAAAGCCATGCAAATTTTATGTTCTTTGTAGATATTTCAGAGTGCCGAAGTGCCATGGAGCTTTTTTGCATGTATATCTCCTGTGTACTGTTTATTTACTTATAATTTATTTACTCTTTTGTAATAGATTTTTATTATTTCTTAAAATAAATTAATAAATAATCGCGAAAAAAATGCAAATTTTATCAATAAGGCTAAAAAAAAAAAAAAAGAGCTTATTGGATTTTTCCCCTTTTTGGACAATGGTATGATTGTGTTAAAAATTCTAAGTATGAAAGTAACTTATTTTAAGGGTGGTAAAAAAGCCTGGTAAAATTTAAACAAGTTGGAAATTGCACGTGAAGCGTAGCAAATGAGGTGCGTGCGTACGATAACGAAGTTTTAAAAATATCACTCTCATATATCAATCTCATAAAACTGTAAATAATTCCAATTAAAATGCGCACAAACAATGTTCTCCCCATACCATTATTCTATGGAATACTTTTGTGTGGCCTTGTATATCAATAACAAATATTCTTTGCACCACAGATTATGCAAAATATATATTATAATATCTACTTTATAGATGCATATCAATTTTATTATGCTCGAATGAGTGTAACACCATTAAAATGCAGTTGAAACATTTTCCCCCATTAACCGTAATGTAACGGAATACTTTTGATTGTACCTGTAATTGAACTATGCATCCGATTTTGATAAAATTTGAAACAACTCAACAAAATTATGTAATAATTATGTATTTGAAATTTCAAACGATTAAAATGCATTTGAAACTTTTTTTCCCCATTGACCGTGATGTAACGGAAACCTTTTGATTGTCCCTGTAATTGATCTATGCATCCGATTTTCTTAAAATTTGAAATGACTCGACAAAATTATGTAATAATAATATATTTTAAATTTCAAACGATTCGGTTGGGTAGTTTTTACGTTGTTATATGCGGACGGACGGACAGACAGACAGACGGACGGACTGAACGACAACAATAGGTGCTACGTATTTACATAATTACGAACGCAACTAAAAAGCAATGCTATGCTGGTGGCTTCTGTTAGTCTTAATCGCCCTTTTTTTTTAACCAAAATTAACCTTTATTGGCCGAAGTTGATTTTCTACAAAGAATTTAAATTGTTACACTGCACCTTTTTATGTGTTTTTTTTTTTTTTTTTTTTTTTTTTTTTTAATTGATTTTAAAGGTATTTAGTTGAGGTAGACTTCAATATGACCTGGTTTCTTAATAATGAAGACGTTAATATTGGAATAATTATGGATTGCAAAATTTTCAGCTAAACTTAACAAATCCATACAAATATATTTCTCTGGTTTATACTGATCTTAAGCACCTCCTTTTTTTTTTTTTTTTTTTTTTGGTCTTTTACTGTTTTATGTAGTTAAAAAAAACAATAGTTGAAATCCAAAGTTTTATATTACTATTCAATCAAAAAGTTACATTTTTACAGGAAAACAAAAAATATTAAATAAGTAAAGTCAGCTCTTAGCTTTTTCATATAGGTTTTCAATGAAAAACAGTGAAACTTTACAGTGGTTTGCGAATGGGGGGAGGAAGGGGACGTTTGCTCTGTGCATGAAAATTTAGGAGATGCCAAACTTATACTACCATCATAACTTTTGGCCTGTCATAAAAAAAAGTTGGGAGAGGGGAGCACCAAATTCGGTCTTTGACCCGAGTGCAATTTTCTCTTCGCATGTCCCTGAAATTTTATTCTGCTTCCTAATTCCTTTGACGAAAAATGTAAAAAATAAAAAAATAATAATTCAGATTATAAAGCATGCAAGGGGAGGTTAAGAAAAAAATAATAAAAGTTTAACTATTATTATTATTAAACACAAACCAAACATTGTGAAGCAGTTGATTACTGGGAGGCAGTCCATTACTGGCACATCTACCCTATATACAGTAGACTCCCTCAAATCCGCAAACCAGAAATCCAGAACTCTCTAAAATCCGCACATATTTTATGGATGTGTAAACAATGAAAATTTCAGTTACGATAATAGGACAAAATTTGATTTTTTTAGTTTAGTATCAATTCCACACATTTTTAAATTTGAAATTTTCTTAATTATACTCTATTTATGTTTTTTCATAAAGGAAGAATTTTTTTGGGGGGGAAAAAATTCCAGATATTGCTGATATTGCTGGTAATCAAAATCTTACCAAATATAAATATGCATTAATCCAGGGGTGCCCAGAGAAGGGTTTGGTGACACAAGCTGCGTCATACAATTTAGTTTTGGGGTGGGGGAGATTTTTAATTTTTTAATATTTCAAAATTTAATTCCAGAAATGTTCCTATGTTTTCTTTCTTTTATTCTAGATAAGGGCAATAATAGCTCATTCTGCTATTCTCATTTCGCTATCTCTTGAAGGTGCAGTAGATTATAAGTAGAATATAATTTACAATTTGTATTATGTTTGGGAGGGGAATGTTAAGTTTACATTTATAATTGCCGGTAGAAATTAGAAATCAGTTCTGCTTGAAAAGAATATCATCAAATTGTCCGCACTGGCAGATAATTCGCACTTGAAATTTTCGAGGTTTTTTAACAGATAATCCGCAGATTATACACAGAAAAATAAGGTACTTCTTATGCGTTTGCATCAGTATGGTTTGCATCAGTATAGCTTAATTCCTTCTGAATGCAATTCACCAAAATGGTATACTGTTGGGAATATGTATATGCAATATGTGTTTTTAAAAGTCTTACCTTTTTTATTTATTTTTATTTCCAGGTACTTGTTGAACATAAATCCAAACAGGGGAAATAAACAGCGAAAGAACAGCCTAAAAGATGGCATAATGCCACGAGTTGTTAAATAATAATAATGCCACGAGTTCATTGTTAAATAAATTATCGGATTACGAATGGTAGAAGCAGCCACAAATACACTTGTGGCTTGTATTTGTTGTTAAAATTAAACTTTTTTTAATTGCAATTTTCATGTTTTGTTTTTTCCTCTTTTAAATCTAAATTATCTTTCAGACTTATTTCTAATGAAACTTGTTCAATTGCAAGAAAAGAATTTTATATATAATTGTGCTTCCATGATCCCTGTTTAGGTACAATTACACTTTATTGTAGATATGGTAAATTTGCTTAAAATAGAAACAGAAATTTCTGATCTTTTCCAATCAGCAAACAAATGCTGATGGTCAAGGTAGAATTTAATATCAATGCTTCGAAATTTTTTTTAGATTACTTGAAAGTTCATTTATCATAATTTATATTTCTGGTTTGAATTAACAATTAGTATATGTATGGTGAAACTTATATCTAACCATACAAAAGCAATTTTAAAAATGCATTCCTGATTGTAAATAATGCTAAGTTGAAACCACAATAAGATTTCATGATTTCATGAACTGGAATATTGTTCTGATATCCTCCATTACATTTTGAGTCCTGTAAACAACCAATATTACATATCTTGAAGCACTAATGGAACTCAAATAGGGAGTGGTTTGGAAAGAATTAATAAATTTTCATTTTTTATCAGCAAAGACAATTTAAAAATGCGTTAAGAAAGGAGAAATTCTACTTTTCTTAAAATTTGATCAAGAAAATCAAGCTTTTCTAGAAAAAATATTCAATGGTGGGGTTTTAACGAAACCGAAAAAAAAAAAAAGAAATGATGGGGTTTTAATAAAAGCAGAGCTTATAATTAAATTCATAACTGTTTTACTATCAAGGTCTCACATTGTATAAAGGTATATTTGTAGACACAGACGTACGATTTCTTTATCCTCCCTCCATCACACATATACACTGCTTAAAATTTCAGATTAGGAGGAGTTTAATTTAAAATTTTGATCTATCCATAAAAGATGCCACACATTTCTTCAATATTTTTTATCTCCCCCCTCCTCTTTTGCCACAAAATGTCAAACTTCTTCTTACTCTCCCTCCTCCTCCCTTTTGTTACATGTCATGCTATGTTACATAAACATATACTTGCCGTTCACAATCAAAGCACTACCTTATAGAATGTATTTCATACTATATTTTTAATCTTTAACTATCTGTTTTAATGACATTTGTGAGCATGAGCATAACAGTAAAAATTTTTATACATATTTTATATGCAATAAGGTTAAAGTTTATAACCAAAAACAGCAATGAAATATTAATATGAAAGAGCAATAGGAAAGATTATTAATTTGCAGTTCAAAATATAATTTAATATATTTGGCTTTAAATCTTATCTTTACTTTATAAACACAAAATACTTTTAAAATAACTTGGAAATTTAATCTATTGGTCTTACATGCTTTTATTTTAACCAAAATGTGTGATGATGCATTTCTTTTACCCCCTCTACCACCCCTTTGTCACAGTTTCTCAAACCTCCTTCCAGGCATGACATAATTTATTGACAGCCTCTGATACAATATCGTTATTAAAACTCACAGGCAAAAGCTCCATAAATCCCTGGATTACGTGTATCTTTTGGATAAATTATGAATGATGGAATATATTTCCTCGATTTCAATGTGACATATATATTTTTTAATTTAACACTCTATTCTGTAAAAGATCTTTGTTATTCTTTCAAATTAATTTTATTTATATAAGACCAAAAATTATGTAACTGTTTAATTTCAAAACATGCATATGAATACTTTACACTTTTGCATTTCAGAAATTTATTAATCTTCATATAGAAACTTAACAATGAACTTAAGTCTGTATTTAAGTATTGCAGTTAAAGAAAAAAATGTACATGTTAACAAAACTTGTAAAAATGTAATGTTGATGTACTTGACAGAAATACTGCTTCAGAGAGAGGTGTATTTGTACTACTTTTGTAGTAAACTATTTTAATCATTATCAAAATGTTCTATTTTTGAGTGTTTTACTCTATTGGTAAACTTGGTATTAAAAGCTTGTTAATGGATTTGAAAAGAATTCACAGTTTTTTAGAAGACAGTTTTTTAGACATCTGGTTTAAAGATTTTTTTAAATCTAAAAATAAATTTTTATAAGTATAATGGCCCATCAGTCCAAAAAGACACAAGGCATTGTATAGTATTTCTTACAACTTCCTTTTACTTAGTGTTGTGAAAATGATTGTAGTGAAAAAAATAAAAACCTGAGAGCACTTTAAAGTGTGTATACTATTTTTAAAAAAGATTTTGTTAAAAAAACCTAATGTCACATCCCAGTTAACTCATGCTTTAATTGGAATATAATCATAAGTAATTAAAATTTTGTATAGCATATTATTGTCACATGTTTGATATCACTATTGTATGGAGGTATTTTTCTTTATTTCTGAAATTCTGATGTCAAATAATACAAAATTATAATTAAAAGTAATTACGTTTAAATAATCCATACACTTTTTAACCTATGTCAATAATTTACTAGATGAAAATTAAGGTATAATTTACAGCTACTGAAAAAATTACAAATGATATATTTAAAAGCATGTACATTATGATGGAATTAAATTAACCAAAAAAAGGACAAATTTTAGTACATTAACTGCAATAAATACTGAATAACTACAAACGAGCAGTTAAATCTGAAAAATAAATTTCAGTAAAATAATAACAAAAAATGCTGAAAATCTACAAAAGTACAGTAAAATCTGAAAAACAAATTTTAGTAAATTAACAACAAAAAATGCTGAAAATCTACAAAAGTACAGTAAAATCTGAAAAACAAATTTTAGTAAAAAAAACAGCAAAAAATGCTGGAAATCTACAAGAGTGCTGTAAAATCTGGAAAACGAGTTTTAGTAAATTAACAGCAAAAAATGCTGAAATTATACAAGACTGCTGTAAAATCTAAAAAACGCAATTGCTGTAATTATACTGCAAAATTTACTGGCACCCATATTGCCAGCATTTTTTGCTGTTTAATTACTGTGATTTTTTTTACAGTGTAGCCAAAAACTTTTGAGAACATGCGTTTTCTTTTATACTTAATTTTGTCAATTAAATTTATTGATATTTACACGTTCTTCTACAAGTAAGTTCCTAACTAATATGTCAATAAAATGTATAAGTATCGCTTTGAGATTCCTCTTCATATGGGTATATTTACAAATTAACTGAAAAATTTTTGCTGGCCAGAAACTTTTGACAGCCACTTTATATATGTGTGTATAGCTACGGAGTGAAAAAGGCCAAATGTCACGACCTATTCGAAATCTGAAAAAGGAATTCGGAAAGATGTTGATTCCGAACGCACCTCCATTATAATATTCGGGGATGGTTAAAATTTTAATACGATTTTCAATGAATATGCTCCCAGAATCAGCATAAATCGTGCAACACTCAAATACTAGTTTTTTCAAAAACGTTTTTGCGTAGGTTATATTGTTTTATATCGTTAAACTTGTAAGTCGATTATCAGTTATAGTTAAAACAAAAATAATAACAGTTTTTAATTTATGTTGCTTTTGATATAAATGGATTTTAGTTGCCTTCAAATAATATAAAAAAGATATTAAATCATGTTTTATGTAGTTGTTTCATGAAATTATCAGAAATCATCTTAGACTATCAGCATCTTAGGGGCTGCGCAAAAATAACGTTATCAACTTTTCGATAATTTTGGACCCACTCCCCCCCCCCTCCCCCAGATGTTAATGATATCGTTATCAAAGTGTAAAAAAAATGATTCTAGAGTTTATTTCTTTTGTTCGAAGCGATACATATAACTGATTACATTTATTTTTCACATACTTTTACAATTCAAATGAAGACAAGTCAATAAAATATCACTTTGCATATGAAAAATTTTATATAACAAATAACACAAATAAGACATTTAAAAGAAGCAATTACTGTACAAAAGAGTTTTATAAGCTTTTTGTTACATAATGCATTTAACAGCAATAAAGACTTGGTGCAATTGCACCGAAGGGAGGAATGGTGGAGAGCAGATAGAAATTCTTATCAACAAAGCAAGTGGACAACATTTCTTCTCTTTCTCTTTATTAACACAATCTTCATTTCAAATGCACTTCACATATGGTTTCTCAAACCGTGGTTATATATGCATACACATATGAATAAGAATAGGAATGTTAAACGTTGCGGTTTTCCATAGTTTAGAATTAAATAATTTTTTTAATAATTAGGTGATTTTAATAAATTTGTATTTTTATTAAAATAGATAATAGGATAAAAAACTATAGCATGCTATTTTGTACCAAAGACTATGTTACAAAGAAAAAGATAATTATTTGACTGGGTCTGAAATGATATCGATATGAAAAGACAACCCCCCCTGGAGATATCTTACGATATCATATGCTAGACCATTCTAGCTATGCTAAACCCTATTTTTTTCGCTCTTTGCACCCATTTTTAACTTTATCAAATGTCTGTCATGCATAAACTTTTCGCACATTTTATTAAAGTAATATAAACTTTAAACTCATTCGATATACATTTTCATTAAGAAGTTATAGGTTTTTTTTCTCTTTTCACAAAAACCCTTCCTATTTCCACCCCCTTGGTCCGATTTTGCCTAGTAACGAACTTGACCAAAATTTCATGCCTCTTGATTTTATACATTAGTTTGGACGAGATTTGAGCAGAATTATAGAAATTGTCATGTCCATAAAAAAATTATATATATAAATATATATTCCATATTTGAGGTTGAACTGTAGCATTGTATAATTGTCCAATGTACAGGGTGTATCTAAACTCTTGGGCAAAACTTTAAGGGGTGATAGAACACATCAAGACAAAAAAATATTAAATAGGAAACTAAGGGTCCCAAACGTTTTCCAAAAGAGACAGGCGCCATTAAATTTTAGGGTCCAAAATTTCAAATAAACATAAAAAAAACTGAAAAATTGGTCGATTCATTTGCGGTTTTCACTAAAACTATTCTTTATGTCAGTATATTCTTGAAAATAAATTATAAAGATAAATTTCAAAAAATGCCGATAGAGGGTGCTTTAGACTTTGGAGTAACATACAACTATTTTTGCCGTTATTTTTTGCATCTCATTAAAAGTTTTCGGAAGCTTAGACTTAAACTTAAATTTTGAGCTCAAAATCTGAATAGTTGGGAGTGGATTAGTAGCGCTAACTGAACCATGTTCAAAAGTTAGAATTTCAAATGATTATAAGAAATGGAAAAATTGGTCGATTCATTAGCGGTTTTCGCTAAAACTATTCTTTAAATCATTATTTTCTTGAAAATAAATTTTAAAGATAAATTTCAAAAAATGCCGATAGAGGGCGCCTTAGATTTTGGAGTAACGCGCAATTATTGTTAACCGTTATTTTTAAAATCTCATTAAATGCTTAGACCTAAATTTTGAGCTTAAAATCTGAATCGTTGGGAGTAATTAAGTAGCGCAAAATTGAACTGTGTTCGAGGTGGGGGGGGGTTAAATTTCAACTCCTGAACACAGTTCAATTTGCGCTTCTAAACCCCTTCCAACGATTCAGAATTTGAGCTCAAAATTTAAATCTAAGCTTTTGCATGCATTTAATTAGGTACAAAAAAAATAACGGTTAAAAATAGTTGTTGGTTACTCTTAAGTTTAAAGCGCCCTCTAAAGAATTTTTTTGAAATTTATTTTTAAAATTTATTTTTAAGAAAATACGGACATAAAGAATAGTTTTAGTGAAAACGGCAAACGAATCGACTAATTTTTTCCGTTTCTTATAATCATTTCAAATTTGAACACCCCCTCTCTCCCTTGAACACACTTTGCGCTACTTAACCACTCCCAATGATTCAGATTTTGAACACGAAATTTAAGTTTATGTCTAAGCTTCTAAAAAAATTTAATGAGATGCAAAAAAAAATAGTTCTTCGTTGCTCTAAAGTCTCAGGCGCCCTCTTTTGGCATTTTTTGAAATTTATTTTCAAGAAAATATTGATTTAAAATGTAGTTTTAGCAAAAACCACAAACGAATCGACCAATTTTAACGTTTTTTATAATCATTTGAAATTTGAACCTCTGAACACAGTTCAGTTTGCGCTACTTAACCACTCCCAACTATTCAGATTTTGAGCTCAAAATTTAAGTTTAAGTCTAAGCTTCCGAAACTATGTAATGAAATGCAAAAAAATAGTTGTTCGTTACTCCAAAGTCTAAAGCGCCCTCTATCGACATTTTTTAAAATTTATCTTTATAATTTATTTTCATGAAAGTACTGACATAAAAAATAGTTTTAGTGAAAACCGCAAATCAATTGACCAATTTTTCTGTTTTTTATGTTTATTTGAAATTTTGGACCCTAAACTTTAATGGCACATATCTCCTTCGGAAGACGTTTGGGACCCTTAGTTTATCATTTAATAATGTTTGTCTTGATGTGCACTATCACCCCTTAAAGTTTTGCCCAAGAGTTTAGATACACCCTGTATATAGATAGATAGCCAAAATTTTTTACTGATTGTATTTTTGAGGTCTAGGGGTCATAATCAGTGTAGATCTGCAAAATTTTTGAGAAATTGTAACGCAGGAGCGACCTTAATAGGTAGTATTTCATATGAAATCTACTTAAAAAGAAACTGCTCTTTGTAAAATAACCAATTAATTGCTTTGCATTTATAATTTAGGTACTTTTACAATATAGGGGGTCTTGGAATTTTTTCTAAAAAGCTTGCTACTGTTCGGGTTTTGAAAAGGGAGATTTGTTGCCAAACAATATATAAATATCTACGAAAACAAATATATTGAACTTTAATGTTCTCTTCTACATGAACTTAATAGTAATAAATTAATAATATGTATGTATTATAATATCCTTCCCTAAATTATAGAATCTATAGGTGGCGCTATTGCCACCTTCGGCAAAATATCCTGAGATATTTTTCCTTCCTTTCTAAAAAGACATGAAATGAAGTGAAGTAATTTAGTTTTCAGTTAAGATGTAAGATTGGGATGTGTGTTTGATATACATCTCTCTTAGAGATGTTCATTCTGCTAAGTAATTTTTATGAATATTCAATTGATTGAGTTGCGCTCGTCTTGCGATTTGTATATAATGTGATATGTGTTGTGTCGTCTACAATAAAATGTGACTGTAACATCTCTGTTCTATATTTTAAGTACCGAATAACATCCCACACTGGCGCCCAACGTAAAATTGAGTTCTTTCGGAACATTCTTGTGCTTTCAAAGTCTTTGTGTCAAGTTCGCTGTTGTCATCCTGACAAAAGTTCCAAAATTATATTTAAAGTAGGGTGATCCGTACCCACTTCTAAATTATTGTCACCTCGGCAATAAATGAAGTTTTGTGTTCGTGTTCGTCAAGAACAATTCATCCTGTGATTTCCAAAAAGTTCTATTATATAATGTGCAATATCAAGTATTAAGATATACTCCAGTTTTGTGCTAATTTCTTTAATATCAGTTATGTGTGGTGGTATCATCTCGACAAAATTCAAGAAAGTATATAAAAAAAGGGGTAATCCGTGCCCATTTTAAAGGTGTTGTCAACTCTACAATGAATCAAGTTTCTATTCTTATTTTTAACAGTGCTTTCTTCTTCAATTCTGTGTTTTAAGTGCGTCATCCTGACAAAAAAAAAGCAAGAAAATGCATTCAAAAAGGGTAATCCGTACCCTTCACATTGGATTTAATTGAAAAATATTGTCGACATGACAATAAATAATGTTCTTCAGTCTTCATAAGCAAGATTGTTCAAACGTAATAATTCCTTCTTCTGAGAAAGTTTATTATGTGATTAAGTGTACTATATCAACAAAATATCTTCTAGTTTAGGGATGCACAACCTGTGGTCCGCGGGCCAAAAGTGGCCCGCGATGGGTTAACGTGTGGCCCGCGAGTTCTGTCAATTTACAAGTGTAAAAAATTGCAATTTTTGTGCATATATGACAGGAAAAAATTGTAAATTTCGCCAATTTTTTGCGGGAAAACATAAAATTTCGCCACTTAAGAATCGCAAATTTCATTAATCGGCACCGAAAAATCGCGAATTTCATTGATTAAGTGCGGAAAAAAGAGAATTTTGTCGATGAGGCTTGCAAAAATTGCAAGTTTCACTCATGAGATATTGAAAAATCTCTAATTTTGTCCATGAAGTTAGGAAAAAATAGCAAATTTCCCTGATTGGGCACAGAAAAATCGTGAGTTTTGTCAATCAAGCATAGAAAAATCGTGAGTTTTGTCGATCAAGCATAGAAAAATCGTGAATTTTGTCGGTCTTACGCGAAAAATCGCACATTTCGTTGATCAGGCAAAAAAAATCGTCAATTCTGTTGGTAATGCTCGAAAAAATTGCAAATTAAATTCATCTGTTGCAAAAAAAAATTTCATGTTTTCTCGGTTTATCGCAAAGGAAAAAAACGCGAATATCGTTGATCGGGCACGGACGAAAAAATTGCAAATTTCGTTGATAAGGAGTGGAAAAATCGCGAATTTATCGATGATGTGAGGAAAAAATGAAAAATTCGTTAATCGGCTGCGAAACAATCGTGAATTTCATCAATTTATCCAGAGAAAAAAAATCGCGAGTTTCATCTTACCGCGTAAAAAAATTGCAATTTTCGCCAGTTAGTTACAAAAATTCCAAATTTCATTGATCTGGCGCGGAAAATGCTTATTTCGCGAATTAAGGGTGAAAAAAAAATGCACATTTCATCGATCGGCCACTAAAAAATCACGAGTGTTATAGATCGGAATCCAAAAAAATTGCAAATTTCGTTGATTGGAGACGGGAATACTGCGAATTTTGTTGATCACACGCTTAAAAATTTCTAATTACGTTGATTAGGTTCTAATAAAATCTCAAATTTCCTCGATTGGGAGAGGAAAAATCACTAATCACGTCGATCAGATAACTAATAAAATCGGGAATTTCCTGCATCGGTGTGGAAAAACGCGAAATTTGTCGATCAACCGAGAAAAATCGCTAATTTCGTCGAATGGCTTTGTAAAAATCATCAATTTCGTCATTCAGGTTCTGAAAAATCAGGAATTTCGCTGATCTGGAACGAAAAAATTGCGAATTTCGTTCATCATCTGCGTAAAAAATGCGAATTTCGTCGGTCAGGCGCAGGCGCGGGACATTCACGAATTTCATTGATTAAACTCTGAAAAAATGTGAATTTCATTGCTGATGCGAGAAAAAATCGCGAATTTCGTCAATCAGCTTTGAAAAATCGCGAATATCGTTGATCAACTTTGTAAAGAACGAATTTTGTTGATCAGGCAAGGAAAAATCATAATTTTCTCGATCAGCTTCGTAAAATTTTCGAATTTTGTTCATCAAGAGCGGAAAGGTCCTGATTGTTTTCGATCGGCCTCGTAAAAATTGGAAATTTTGTCGATCAGGCTCGGAAAAATTGCGAATTTTGCCGATATGCGAAGAAAAGTCGCCTATTTCGTCGATCCTGCGAAAGAAAATTGCGAATTTTGTCGATCATGCGAAGAAAAATCGTGAATTTCATCGATCGGTTTCGTAAAAATTGCGAATTCCGTCGATTGGCTTAGTAAAAATCGCGAATTTTTGTCGACCAGTTTCTGAAAATAGCTAATTTTGTCGATCAGACGCAGAAAAATAGCTAATTTCGTCGATCGGCTTCAGAAACAGCGTGAATTTTGTCGACGAGGTTCGGAAAATCGCGAATTTCGTCGATCATGTGCGGAAAAATCGCGAATTTCACCGATCAGTTTCGGAAAAATCGCGAACTTCGCCGATCAGTTTCGGAAAAATCGCGAATTTCGCTGATCATGTGAAGAAAATCGAGAATTTCGTAGATTTGCTTAGTAAGAATTGCGAATTTTGTTGATCAGGCGAGGAAATGATGCAAATTTTCTCGATCAGCTTCATAGAAATTGCAAATTTTGTCTATTAGTTTTGTAAAATGTGCAAATTTGGTCATCTAGGAGTGGAAGAATTACAAATTTCATTGATCGGGCACAGAAAATCGAGAATTTTGTTGATCAGGCACGAAAATTCTTGTTGATCAGCTCCTTCTCTCTCTTTCGTTCATAATGTTCACATTTTTTTCGGTACCAGCAATTTATGCTTTTTTAAAACTCTTTTAATAAAACAAAACGTATTCTCCTGAAAAAAGTCAAAGAATATTTTTACATCTTGAAAATAATCCTTGCTACATCTGTTATGCATAAACTAAAATCTGCTGATATATCCTTACCATGTGAATTGGATATTTTAATTGGGTAAGCAAACTCAAAGAGGTAACACCACCACCACCCCACCCCCCTCTGAAATCATATTTTTTATCCAATTATAGCAAGCCACGGATCACCTCCTTTAAATCGAATTATCTCCTTGTTATTGATGTGGCCGTCGACCACCCAGACATATTTGCAAATGGCCCTTCACTTGAAAAGCCCTTCACTTGGGCCCCTATTCTAGTTTTTAAACATAACTGGTGTTTGTGATTGAAACTTCTTCATTTCGTCATATAAAAGTATTCTACTTATAATCTGATTTTGTGTTTAGAAGTATTCGATGCCTATTTGCTTCTGCGTGTTTTTAATTGTTATGTGAATCATCGACAATTTTTATCTAAAAATAGATTTTTATTTTATTTGTTTTCTTACCGGTAAAAGTTGAAATTATTTTTTTTATTGTTTGTTTCTCTTTTTTTTTGCTGGCCAGCTGCGGAAAAAAGTTTTCATTTTCTTTTATTTATTAAGATAAATGCTGTTTTATATATATACAGTGTCTCACAAAAGTGATGGGATACTTGTGCTTTATAAAAAGAAACTGCAATAAAATAAATAAACAAACATGTGCAAAAATTTTTTGGCTGTGTTTCATATTTAAAGTTAGCAACAATTATTACATAACATACATTTTGTCAAAATATTAAAATATTAATTTAGTAAAAATACAATTGTTCAGAACGGAGCAAAAAGTGGCTCACATAAGTGATGGGACACTTACTTTTCCATCAAATATTTATCCAAAAATTTTACTTTTTAAAAGGTTTTAATATTTTGTTGGATTTCCTTTTACTTTTAAAACATTATTTAATCTTTTTGGGATGGATTCGACTAATTTTTTGTGATTTCTGGAGTGATTTTACCCCATTCTTCTTGAAGCACCGATTTTAGTTGTTGTTTTGAAGAAATGGTGTGTTTGCGAATTCTTGATTCCAATTCTTGCCAAATATTCTCTATGGGATTTAAGTCTGGAGATTGTGGTGGTGTTTTTATTATTTCAGGACAGTTATATAGCAGCCAGAGTCTAACGTTCAGAGCAGTGTGCTTGGGGTCATTGTCCTGGTAGAATTTAAAATCGTTATGAAGGTTCAATTTTCGTGCTGAAGATCTCAAATTTTGCTTTAAAATATCAATATACTTGTACTGATCCATTATACTGTCAATAAAAACAAGATTACCAACTCCAGCGGACGACATACACCCCCATACCATAACTCCTCCTCCACCATGTTTTACTGTTGGTACCAAGTTCTGTTTGCGAAATTCTTCCCTGTTTTTTCTCTACACCAAGATTCTACTGTCAGAACCAAATATATTAAATTTACTCTCATCAGCAAATATAACTTTATTCCAGTAATCAGAATTCTTATTTATGTTGGATTTTGCGAAAGCTAATCTGAGTTTTCTATTCTTTTCACTTACGAAGAATTTTTTCCTGGCTACTCTACCATGATATCCAGCAAATCGAATTACCCTTCTAATAGTCTCAGGATTAACAATTATTCCATATAATGCTTGTAAATCAGCAGCAACTTTTGAAGCACTAATTCTTGGATTTTTTTTCAATATTTCGAACGATAATTCGCTTTATTCCATTGGATAGCTTTGATGGTCGGCCAGGTCTTCTTTTATCCTGAATCATATGATTATTTTTATATCGTTTAATGATATTGAAAACTGTTGAACGACTCAAGTTAACTTTTTCAGCAGTTTTTCTAATAGATTTTCCACGTTCAATATGCAAATTAATAACTAATTTTCGAATTTCAGGCGAAGTTTCTTTTCGTTTAGCATTCATGGCTACACAGAGCTAAAAAACACAAAAATTCCAAAACAGACTAGAGAGAAATACTGCAGACGATTTTATAAATTATTGCCAATTGCTTTTAAGTAAAAATAAAACCCCAAAAAAAAATTATTGCTTATTTCAGACGATTTTTGTTGCATATATAATGGTGTCCCATCACTTATGTGAGCTATTTTTTGCTCCGTTCTAAACATTTGTATTTTTATTAAATTAATATTTTAATATTTTGACAAAATGTATGTTATGTAATAATCTTTATTAAATTTAAATATGAAACACACCCACAAAAAATGTGTACATGTTTTTTTAATTTATTTGATTAGTTTCCTTTTGTAAAGCACAAGTGTCCCATCATTTATGTGAGACACTGTATATATAATTTTTTTGGTTGTTTTGTTTTATGTTGATTTTGAGTAAGATTATTAAGGAACATTAGTTTTCTGAAATTGAAAGTGATTTATTTTGATATTGTTTTTAAAAGCAAGGATTCTGAGTAAGTGAATTTTGTTTTTGTTTTTTAATCTGTACACAGAGTTTAAAAATGATTTTGATAAATTTTATTATTTCGTATGTTGTTTATTTTTTAGATGTACAGTAAGTTCTTTATTCATATTTCGAGTTGTTTTCATATTTATGTGTGGTTGAAAATTATTTCGCAATGAATTACCTATAATATTTCATATATTTAAAATGAATGATTTATGTCATTGGTAAGCTAATTTGGTAAGAAGGTTAAATTTTAATGAAAAATAATATTTCTTATAATTATTTTCATGAGCTCATGATTAAATTACCCTAATTTCCTGCCTATAATCCGCGGATCAAACAATTCTTTTTCGACCCAGAAATTTTATTTCGTAAATGAAGGCAAATATTTACGGCGATTTGAAAAGTTATATTTTATTTATTAACATTTCTGGGTCGAAAAATGATTGTTTGATCCGCGGATTATACGCAGGAAATTAGGGTAGTGGGATATTTTAGTATGTTTTAAATTAGTTCCTGTATTTTTTTTAACATTTATTTATGAAAATTTATCATATTTACCTGTTTTATTTACCTGTTAGGGGAAGGTAGTCATTTTGTTCTTATTATTTAATGGGTCACGTATCTAATAGTTTTCTAATTTAAGCATAAATTAACAATAGCTAATTTGGGAAAAATGGCGTTTCTTTCTAAAGGAAAAAAAATCGATTTGTTTAATTTGGCCACAGAATTAGAGTTAGATGTAGATAAAGATGATAAACTATCAGTCTTACGTGAGAAAATTATGAAGTGTCAACTGCTTAAAGACGACGAACAATTTGTTAAAGAGGCATTTATGGCTATCGTGGAAGATCGCAAAAAACAAGAAATTGAAGAACAACAACTGATTGCGGATAAACGTATTGCAGAGGAAAGAGCATATGAGCTAGAAAAGCTTAAGCTACATGCTCAAAATCCTACCGCGACAACAGTACCACAAAACCAAATAGACCAGATGCGTATAGATATTAAAAATATCTTGCCAACATTTATTCCTGAAAAGGATGATATGTCTTTGTTTTTGACAATGTTTGAACATCAAAGAAAATGCTTAATGTCTCCAAAGAATTTTGGGTTTCTCAATTAATTGCCGTACTTCCGAACGACATTGGTAAACTTATCGCCAGTGAACCATAAGAAATGTTCAAAAATTATTCTTATATTCGTGACATATTGCTTAAAAGATTTAAGTTGACAGCAGAAAAGTTTAGAGTATTATTTAGCCGGCATCAAAAAAGAGAAAATTCTATTTGGAAAGATTATTTTTATTTTGAACTTAGAAATTATTTTGAGGATTGGTTATTCGAATTAGAAATCAATTCATTTGAAAAACTAACTGAGCTAATAATCGCTGATCAGATTAAGAAAAAGTATTCACCAGAATATAAAAATCATTATCTAGATGGTTGGGACAAGTTAAACGATCCTGTCGTGTTGGCTGAAAAGCTAGACATTTACGAAAACTTTAAACCTTCTTCTCAAAAGTCAGCAAGTTATCCAAAAACACGTGAAGCGCAGAAACATGTTTTGTCGAAAAATTCAAATGGTCAAGAATTCTGGAAAAATCAAACACCTAAACATGAAACTAACGAACATTTTTCAAATTATAAAAATAATCATTCGACTTCAAAATATACAAATTCAAGATATGAAAACAATGATAAGCATCCGATTATAAGTTGCTACGGCTGTGGTAAACCAGGTTTTGTCAAAGCTAAATGTCCTAATTGTTCCCCATCTGCGCAGACGCAATCAGCAAATTTTCGTTCCCTTCATCTCAAATCTTGTTCTATCAATACTGAAGCAACACCTTTGTTGTAAATGGTGTTACAGGTGTTGCTTACGCAGATACAGGAACTACTCATTGCATTGCCGGGGAAATGTTATACAAGATTCTGTGTGACCAAGGAACTGTGTTCGATGACACCGGTGTAAGCATAACACTTGCTGATGGCCTACGAAAAGAAACCAACGTTCTTCAAGCAACAATCACTGTTGAAATAGAAGGTCGTACAACTAGTACAACGATTTTTGTGTTACCCGAAGCTGAGGGAAATAGAACATTGTTAGGTATAGATTTTTTGAATAAAATGGGGATCGTGCTAGACATGAGAAGCCAAAGTTGGTATTTCCAGAACAATCCAAAACATAAAATTCCCTTTTCTGATGATTCTTTCATTACGACCCCTGAAATCTCGGCACTAACTGCCACAGTTAACTCTGTTATGTTAAGAGAAACAGAAGGTCAGCATCTATCTAAGATACAAAGAAAAAGGCTTAATGGCTCACCTGAAAAATTTTCCAATACCTTTCGACTAGGGGGAGAAGCAACACCGTCGTCGAACATCATATAAATACTAGAGAACATCGTCCTATACCACTATCTCCTTACATGTTATCACAAGCAAAGAAAGAATTGTTGAAAACCCAAATTGAAGATCTTCTAGCCAAAAGCAAAGCGAACGTCATAGCTGACATGCTTTCTCGTCCTGCTTGTGATCATTCCAATAAAGAAAGTTTCGATATTTGCGCTATAATAGTTGATATTCCTTCTAAATCATCAAAGGATTTACGTGCTGAACAAATGAAAGATGAAGAATTAAAGAAAATTATTAAAAGTTTCGAAGATGAAGAAAAAACTTTTGACTTTACTAACTGATCGTGGTTATATTATGAATCAAGGAGTTTTATACAGGTATTCTCCAAGTTCGGAATCAGAAGAAGCTCAACTAGTTGTACCATCACATGAAAGGGAAAAATTTTTAAAAGAACACCACGATTCACCTACGGCTGGCCACTACGGTGCTGAATATGCGTTAAATAGAATATCCAAAAGGTATTATTGGACTGGAATGCGTTCATACATTGAAAATTATGTCAAAAAGTGTGCTGAATGCAATAGGTATAAGCCTTCTAATCAAAAGCCATCTAGTTTGTTACAAACACCAGTGTATTCACAAAGATTTGAAGCTCTATCAATTGATCTTTTTGGCCCTTTACCAAAAAGTAAAAACGGTAAAAGGTGGATATTTATAGTAGAAGACTGTGCAACAAGATGGGTGGAATTGTTTGCCCTTACACATGCCACTGCAGCGCAGTGTGCAACGACGTTGCTTGAAGAAGTTACCCTTAGATATGGTCTACCGAGACGTATAATATGTGATAACGGACCCCAATTTGTTAGTAGTGTGATGCAACAACTTTGTTTTCTTTTAGGTATCAAACAAAATCCAACTCCCATATACCATCCCCAGGCTAATCCTGTGGAGAGGAAAAATAAAGATCTCAAGCCGAGATTGCCAATATTACTAGAAAATGATCACTGCTCTTGGGAAGAAAAGCTTCCAACAATCCGTTTTGCACTAAATACTGCTAAGTGTGACACTACTGGAGAAACAGCAGCATTCTTGCAGTTTGGAAGAGAATTGAGAACAACGGATGATGTTCAGCATGACATTCGTGCTGTAATTCAAAATGATAATTTTGTGCCTGAGATTATTCCATATCTCAAGAAATTCGCAAAATTCACCAAAGAAATCAAAGACAAAGTTGAATCTAAGCAAGATCAGAAAAAACAATTTGCTGACTGTAGACGGAAACCGGGACATAGTTTTGTTCCAGGAAGCAAAGTTTGGGTTGACTTACATCCACTAAATAAAGCCTCTAACAACAAAACGTCGAAGTTCATGCCTAAACGTGATGGACCTTACATCATTTTAACTCAAAAATCACCCCCACTTTTGTCATAGCAAATATGGACAGTCCAAATGATCCACTTGCTACATGTCACACTTCAGCCTTAAAACTATGTAATGACTCTGACATAGTGCCTGTCGCACCCATTAGTAAACGTGGTAGGCCACCAAAGAAAGTTACTGGTTCCACACCGGGATGTTCGCGGAAACAGAGGGGGAGGCTGTAACAGGATGACTGCCTTCCCTAAATTATAGAATCTATAGGTGGCGCTATTGCCACCTTCGGCAAAATAGCCTGAGATATTTTGCCTTCCTTTCTAGAAAGACATGAAATGAAGTGAAGTAATTTAGTTTTCAGTTAAGATGTAAGGTTGGGATGTGTGTTCGATATACATCTCTCTTAGAGATGTTCTTTGTGCTAAGTAATTTTTATGAATATTCAATTGATTGAGTTGCGCTCGTCTTGCGATTTGTATATAATGCGATATGTGTTGTGTCGTCTACAATAAAATGTGACTGTAACATCTCTGTTCTATATTTTAAGTACCGAATAACATCCCACAATATTATATTCTTTGTACTAAATAAATTGTGCAAATATTAAAGAAATTCCTTTTGTTAATGCGACAATAAATAGATTGCCAGAAAATATGCTGCGAAATATCATTATAACGCCAAAGGCCTTTTCCTTATATCGCGAAGGCCTCCATATTTAAAAAAATTCAGTTTTAAAATACAAAGAAGTAATAACAAAAATGGGTCTAAATTAACAATGAGATAAAATGTTCAAAAATAGCGCGTAAAGGGCATTGTCACAAAACTATAAAGATTAGTGATGTATAAAACGGTATAGCATAAATGAAATTCGCCCCTAAACATTTGACCTCAATCATTTATTATTCATCCAGTTTGTTTAATCTCCACTTTCATACAGATTTTTCATTTTTAATCAAGAAAATGTATTGCACGTTAGAGATGGTATAAATACGTTAATTAACATTCATTAATATAAAGTAAAAATGTTAAATTTAATTTTTGCGTAAAATGCTCTACTTAATTTCTGAAGTGTTTCGTCTTTTTCTCAGTCTCATACGTGATGGAAAGTTAGAAAACTACGTCCTTAAGCTCCTTATTATGCAAACTTCAGCATTGTGTTACTGAAACCATGTATATGAAAACATGATTCCTCGCTTCTTTTACAAATAGTTTCATTTAAACATTCGTTGGAGGCGAAATAAAAGAGGGCAAAGTATCGAAATGCATAAGTATGACCGCATTTTCTGCAAAAATATTTCCTTAGATTACAAGGAAAATCTTTCAGTTTAGAATGTCTGATTCGTTTTAGAGAAATTAGCTTACGTTGTACACCGTAAAAAAATATGTAAAATTACTAAACATTTTCTAAGAAACTGAGATTCCTAGAACTTTCTATGTAGCGATAACAGAAAAAAATTATGTAACCGACACCAATACTATATAAACTAGTCGCTGGAGGACCACCGTAATACTTACCCATCATGAATATGCATAATATAATAGGAGAGAGAGCGGCAAGTTTGAACTGGGGGCACCTTTGAACACTCTAAATGTTTTCCTTCAAATAAATTATTTAAAAAAATGTATATGTCAATACATTACTGCTGCTACAAGGGAATAATCATACAAAGCTGTACCATTTTGTATGAACAGTAATATCTAAACAAGATATGCATTTTTCTCCTCCTTGAATCTAAATTTAGAAAATAAAGTTGTAAGATTCTTGTTTACAAACTTCTATCCCTAAAATTTTAATTTATTGTTCAATGCTTAAACAAAAGATGTTAGCTTTAGTTTATAAGCTTTGTTTTATTCAAATTCTTCAGCCGAATTGAGTAAACCGTTGTATTGTTGATCTCCATGTAATGGGGCACCATTGAACAGCGAAAAAACACCGAATAAATTGTTGATAAATAATAATAAAAATAATTTAAAAAGAACAAGTAAAAAGTTGATAATGTTAAAATTTATATAAATATTATTATTTCTGTTTTTTTTATGTGAAAAGAGGTTAATTAAGAATGTCAAAGAACATGGACTTATACTGCCAACAATTCCCCTTACTGCACGCTAGGTTTTAACCTCTGTATTTGTCAGTAATGGGAAGTTTCAAATCTAAATTCATTTATTGGATAATTGCAAATCCTGGATACAAAATAATGATTCATGATTCAACAGGTTTCCAAACATTTCTGGTTTTCGTAAAGGATAAAACGGAATTTTATATCAAGTCTCTTAAAAAAAAATAACGAATAGAAAATTTTAATTTTCCAGAAGCATCAGATATAACATTGATGTATTTCAAGGATATTGTAAAAAAAAATTTCACAACTAAACACAACTGGAGCGATACTTTGTGTTTTATCAATAATGAATTTTGACATCAACTTTGATGGATTTAAATTTAGTTAAATAACAAAAAAATTAGAAAATTTCAACAAAATTTAGTTATTTAATTTTATTCATATTACTTTATATTTCTGTAACATATGCAACTTTTTATAAAAACTCTCAATATTTTCATATTTTATTCATTTGTTCAAAGGTGTCCCTAGCCTGTTCAAAGGTACCCTTACATGGGGCAGGTTTGAATAAAAAATTTTCAACTTTTTAAAACCTCACAATTTATTTAACTTCGCTAAAAAATGTTTAATTTATGGTTTATATGAAGAGGAAATGCGTTGTTTTTATTATGTAATATTTAAAACTCAATAAATATAATTCAAGCAAGAAATATATTGATTTTCTGAAAAAATGTTCAAAGATGCCCCCCTCTCCCCTATATGATATTAAAACATGTGTAAACTATTTCTAAAATGCATTAAAATTCCAAACAAATTTTAAGCGTATATTTAAATATTTTTAATATGCATAGTAATGTTCTATTAGTGAATTGCTGATGAACCCATTTCGACAAATTACATAAAACGCCAAATTACTCAAGTGGTACCGAATTGTGTAAAAGAAACATCCTTATAGCTCAAAAGTAATAATCACATTAACTAACAGTTTACTGCGTCGGATTAAGCATCTTTCCAATTAAAATATATTTTTAAATTGAAATTTGAATGAAATACAGTGTCATGAAAAAACGAAGAATGTGGAAAACAGGATTACAAATATCTCGGCAACTAATAGTCCGATCGACGTCATTCTTTATGAAAATTTTGTGTTATTTTATTGTCTTTTACGTTCATTCCTTAAAATAAAAAAAAATCGAAAATATTTATATACCTTTCATCAGAACAAATTTTTCGAGAGTCCGAAAACAATAGTTCCGGATAATCGAGGTTACAGATATTAAATAGGCTTCGTCCCATTTTTATATACTAAATATATACAAAATTCCAAGTCTCTTTCTCAATTGGATGAAGAGATAGAGCGTTTACAGACACACAGACAGACGGACGACATTTTTTTTTAAAATATGTTTTATAGAAGCTTCAGTATCTGAAACGTGTAAATTCATCAAAAACAATTTTTCAATTTTCAAAACGATTGCAAGGTTTATGCCCTATACTACGTACGATGGGTAAGTAAAATTAAAGTACAATGAGGGTATGTTTACAAGAGTTCGAGCATGAAGACGTACCGAAGTTATAAACACTTTTTTAAATTGTTGGAAAGCGATAAGAAAGATCGTGTTTTTCACTCATAGAGTTCAATCCGATCCATCAATTATTATTAAAACATGAATCAAGTTTGAAAAGTCACCGCACTTCTGAGATATGAATCTATTTCATTTTTCAAAATTAAATGCTAAATAGTTTTCCTAAACTTTAAGGTTGAAAGAAAAACACAGAGTTTTGCAATCCAAATGTCAAACAAGAGCAGTTCTTTTTTTTTTATGTTTGTGTGTATGTGTGTCAATTTAAATTATATTAAATTCATGAAACCGCTAATTTAATTTACTTTTTTAACCCATACCTTTTTTGTTTCAGATAACTCTAAAAGAAAATTTTGCCATTCGAAAGGTGGTGCACTCTTAGCATACGAGAATTACAGCACAGATACCACCATTATTGTTTGTATTTTTTTATACAAAAAAAATGTCTATGTAGACTTACTTAATTAAGTAGTGGGAAAATATAGTTTCGTTTTATTAATATCTCATTCAGAGAAAAAGTTTTATAAAATGCCGATTCTTTGACATTTCAAAGCAAAATCTCCCATTAAAAGAACTCGGTACCCTTCATTCGGTGAAAAAGGAAGGAAATATCGATATTTTAAAATTTTTGTTTTAATTATACTTCAGTATGATACCTAGTATATTTTGATGAAGTTTCGTAAACATCCGAGTATTATAAATACAGTTTAAACATCGCTGTCTCTTTAAACGTCACAATCCATTTCACTTAAAAGTGATTTTTCTCTGTTTTTGTGTTTTCGAAAAACAGGCATATTCAAAGTGATAAAACTTTTTTAATATTTTTCACTTGAACCGAAGTTTTTTGGGGAGTTGTTCTTTATGGTGTATTTGGATAAAGATAAGTATCGGATTTACAATAAAGTGAAAGGGTCCCTTCTATACATAAAAACATAAAATAAATTCAGTTTTCACCATAATTTTACACGTATTTGCTCATTTTACTTATTTTCTCCCAAATTATTTAACATGCGATAAACCTGACATTTAGAATTATACAGCACACTCTTATGAATAGTTAAATAAATAAATAAATTAGCTTAAAATGTTTAAAATTGTACAAGATATATTTTTAAAATTTACTCAAATTTTGCTAGATAAATCTAACAATTTCTTAATAAAATCCTTTTTGTTCATAGACTCCTTTCTTATTATGCCAAAAATGCACCTCAAAATGCTTAAATAAAAAAAATAAACGAAAAATTCAAAGGATACCGAATTCCCTTAAAATCTTAAAAATTTCTTCATTATATACTAATTCAATTTTACATCCGGAATGCATTAACTACTCAGAAAACAATTTACTTAGAAAAACAACAACAAAAAATTTCAAAGATACAAGTGTTCAGTTATCTTTTCATACGTCCATCCCTTCGTCTGCCTAATGTGTTTGTTCAAATGTAATCGACCATGAATTTTCATTAACTTGTTAAACTGGATTTTCTTTTCCTTAGTCTGTTTCCGCCTTGAAGGTTATTCCACTTACATAAATGTTTTAAAGGGTCATGTAACATTCAATAAAAGCAGTCTGCCATTTAATTTTTAAAAAGCTGTAAAAAAATTAAGTAAATTTTTTGTTCCGCCTTTTAAATTTATTGTAGCCACTGCTTCATGAATCATGTTTAAAAATTAAATGTTAAATTGTTCTTTTAGCTTTGAAGTTAAAAGACATACATACAATCCATAGGTCAAAATATATACATATACATATATTACATTTTGAAAGGGGGCGGGAGGCGGGGTAGCGGTTAATATAAATTATATTACATTTATGATCCCGTATATTGAATTGGCTTTCATAACCCATATCATTTAACTTTTTTTCATATGTTTCTATGAAACACAATCTTTCCATTCTCAATGTGGTGTATCATTTCTCAATCCTTTTCACCCATCTCAATGTGGTGTCTGCTCATGTACCTTTTAAAATAAGGAAACTGATATTTGCTTTTATATTTCTTCATACAAAAGTATAGATTATCATTTTCTATTTACCATATTTATATAAATATTATATAAAAGCATCAAAACAAATATTGTGATCATTTTTAATTGAAAAACTCTTATGAATATTAAGCCTTATATCGTTATTTATAAATAAAAATCTTTTAGATTTAACAAATTGTTCTTTGTGAAGATTTTAACTGATTCCAACATTCTTGTGGAAAACGAGATCAAATTTTGATTTGCCAATAAGCAAAACCGAAGACAGATCTATGTCACATCCGCTAACTCTCAAAATATTCACTATGATATGGTATGACAGTTCAAATTCTAGGCAAAGTCAAATATTTTCAGTATATGACGGCTATGCCGTCTCATTCTAGCTGACTTTGTATTTCTAAAGCAATTAAATATACACTATTCTACACATATAACAAATTATTATTTTTCGTGAAATGTAAGGCGTGTTAACTATTTTATTCAAATAAAAATAAGCATATACTTACTTTAATTCAATATATGCACTATGTCCTAACACTCTACTTTAATTTCACACATAACAAATATCTGTAGTGAAAATTTGTCTTACAGCATGATTCATCATTGATAGCTATTGAATTTATTGCTAAGAATTATTAAGCAAGAATCTACAAAAGTACCTTAAGACAAAATCAAAATGTTGATTTAGTTCTGCAGGTTAGAAATTATAATAATGATCAGGTTTATCCTCCAATATATCGCATCACAGAATAACTTCTGGAGTGGGAGCGATTGAGCAACTGCCAATAGTGGCATTGACAAAAGAGCAACAAGCATGCAAAACACTTACATGAAAGCTTTTTAGCTAAGTTTATTTAACAGTAATCATTTGTTGGGATGCTGAAGTAAAATTTTGTCGATGATAGTACAATTCTTCCATGTGTCTCTGCTATAAGCTCACACCTAAATGTTTATCTTCTCCTAACGGCTAATGAATCTATCTTTCTAAAAATTCTTCATAATTTTAAATACCGTAATTTCGGGTGTATAAGCCGCGGATCAAACAATTCTTTTTGGACCCAGAAATCTTATTTAGTGATTGAAGACAAATATTTACGTCGATCTAAGTAGTAACATTTGTTTCTTAAAAAATTCTGGGTCGAAAAAGAATTGTTTGATCCGCGGCTTATACACCCGAAATTACGGTAGTTCATTAGCGGGGCTTCCACTTTTTAAAACTACTAGAAACAATAAACTGACTCAAAAAGTGTTAAGGAGAAATCCTCATCTTGCCAAAACAAAAATTTTTTTATGCAAAATCTTACTCTTATACAATGGAAAAATTATTTTAACGCAAGATTTTGCGAAAAAGTTTTTAAAAAATTGCCATCACATGCGAAAGTCCTATTATTGGAGCTATTATAATTTGCATGAATAAATATTTTACGTAAATATCCCTCCATTGATAACACAGACTTACAAAATTTAATTTTTTGTCTGGGGTTTTTATGAATTTATGTAAATTGTACTAAATCTGATATGCTTATTTCAAAAATGATATCTATATTTATGTATCACGTCAGGATTTTTATACAATTAAGAAATAAAAATTTGGAATTTAGGAATACACATTTTACTCAACATTCATTAAAAAATGCACAAAAAAAATCATGTAAATAAATAAAATCATATATACATACATAAATGTGTGCGTGTTTTATAAGGAATTACATTCTAACATAAATAGTAAAATTACTTTTCTTTGTCATCAAAAGAACGCTTATATCCTTTAAGTATTAAAGCCAGCTTGGTGTCTTTTTTGCCCCCAGCAGTAATCTACTAACATATTGACATTCCAGTGTCCTTGATAGCATTTTTACATACATTTATGTCGTGCTGAAATCTCTCACCTTGTTCTTCACTCATTTCACCAAGATTTTTAGGAAATTGTTCAAGATGAGAGTACAGAAAATGCATTTTTAAACTCATGTTCCAACTTAGTTTTTAAAATTTTGAATTTTTTTCAATGATCATTTCGTAGATGGGATCTTTATAATTTCCAAAAAAATTTGAATAACGTCTTTGAAACAAACCCATACACCTTTCTCGTTTGATTTCATATTTTCCTCAAATTTTCGTCCTTTATCAACCGACTTATGTCTAGGAAAATGAACACATCTTCTTTGATTTAACCTTCGGTAAATATGGAAAAACTTCATTTAAACATCGAAAACAATCCCCTGTTTGATCTAAGGCTTTTACAAATTGTTTTATTAAACCAATTTAATGTGCAGGGAAGGCAAGAAACTTATTTTGGATGCATTAAGTTCTGTTGAATCACATTTTTCGATCCTAGATTAAATCTTTCCTTGTAGGCCATTCTTTCCTTATCCAGTTATGGTGTTTAGCTGGGATGTTCCATTCGTATAAGAAATAGGAAATTTTTATATAGCTCGCCTTATTGGCCCTAATAAAATTGATAAAATTTTAAAATCCCCACAGATTTGCCCACAGAACTCTTAATATTTAATAATACTGAAGAGAAAACAAGATGATCATATGATTGTTTAAAAATTACTGATTGTGCTACAGGAATTGAAGGTAGAACATTACAATTATTAAGAAAGACACGTTTTAAACTTCTTTTATTAGAATCAATAAACAGTCTCCACTGTGATTGTTCATGATCACAGGTTGGAAAAGAAATGAGTCATTAGTACAGGAATATCTGTACAGTATACAAGTGAGTTTTCTTGGGATAAATAATTGGTAAATTCTTTTTCGCGATTTCTGTACAAAGAATATGTTGTTTCTGAATCCAGTAAATTTTTTAATTTTAAGAAAATTACAAATCAAACGTAATATATCAATAAAGGAACAAAATAAATGCATGTTCTCAATACAAATGCACAAGAGAGACTTACGACTTCTTAAGCAAATATCAACACATAACGAAATGCCATCTACATTTAGATTTCACATCCATTAGTGCTGTATTATATTTTACATTTTTTAATGTCATTTTACGAAGAACTTTTTATTTTGTTTTTATTCAGAACGTATTTTATCTCATAAATATTACACGTTAATTTCATTAAGAGGCATCACATCTTTTTATTTGTTGTTGTTGTTGTTGTTGTTTAGTGAAAAAACTGTGGATAATAGCAAAAAACCAATGTCATATCTGTGATCAGCGTGATTCATTTACTAAGAAAAAAAGGGCTATTTTATAAACCCCAGATTTGTTTTGACCTGTGTAATCTTTGATATCTAATGTTTTCGACTTTTTGATGGTGTTGCTGTTGTTCAAATCCCCTAACTGTGAATTTCACAATCGTCTGATCAATAATTTTTACTGCAGGAAAAGAACCAATTGAATTGCTATCAGAAAATGAAAGCAATTACACTACACATACTATCACCAATAAATATGGTAAATGATTATTTCATTTGTGAAATTTGTGGCATCACTTTGCTGAGGCGAGATTAATCTTCTAGAACAATATCATGTTTCCTGTATAAAGCTGTTGTTTACGAGTAGGGGAGACTAGAGAAACTGGATCTTATACACATCTTATAATTCCATCCAAACGACGCGCTAAAAGACTGACAATGTAAGATATTTATCCGATCGACTGTAAGAACTAATTTCTTCTTCCGCCCGTTTAAATGCCGTATTGGTTAGTTTCTCGTTTCTCAAACGTTAATTGGCAACATTGAACGTTGTTGTAAAATCGTGTACCCGTGCTCCCTTTGGTACATAATGACATTACTTTGACTTAAGAACTAGAATTCTACGTTTTTGTGTTTCTTCAACAATCTACGTCACGTCACTTGGAAGTATCTTTTTGTCAACGAGTCTTCTACTCTAGTATTTTAAATTTTTATGCTATTATCCAAACGTAATAAGACTCAGATATGACTTTAAAACTAGTAGAACGGTTTCTCTCCATTTGACAGCAATATAGTAATTATAAATTTACCTTGTTTCTTTATTTGAAGGGGAAATTCCTTATGGAATTTTAAAAAATTACTCTCATTCTGAAATCATGCTCTTGACGACCAATCGGATTGATAAAACCCATTCATTGCATTTCACGAGACATAATGCCGCGAATAACCTATCCAATTACATCTAATATTCTTTATTGCGAAGGTAGTATCGAAGTGTTTTGCAATGTTGTAAAGAAATTAATTTATGAGTCCAGCATGATAGAAGCATATGACTCAAAACGTCATATAAATATTGCCTGTTTTTCGAAAAATGTTTTTTTTTAAGCTTTGGTAATTTTTTCTAAAATTCTAATTTAGGTAAAAAGTTGAAACTTCCCAAAATTATTTCGCTAACTTATTTCTTTAAAAATATGTTTACGTTTTAGGAATGAGAGAAAAATTCTTTAAAATAATGAAAAATATATTGTTAATATTTTTAAGGATTTTAAAAGTTTTTTAGTAAAATAATTTTAATTTTATCTTCATTGCGATTTTTATTTTGGCTTAAACTAAAATGAAAATCGCTTCATATATATATATATATATATATATATATATATATATATATATATATCAGACGACACTATAGATAATACGTAAAACATCAAACATAAATGAGTTGCGCTTTCCAATTTTACAAAATAAAAACAATATATATATATCTATTTTTTGTAACATATTTTTACGAAAATGTACAAATATCCATATACATATTTTAATGTACTGCCAAATTAGGCTCTATTGTGATAGCTTTGCCATTGGTACTTTTCAAAAAGTACTCATTATTAAAAATTATACTGAGTTCTGCATACAAAATCAATTTGATATAATTACGAACGCATCTAATAAATGAATAAATAACGGAAAACGAATATCTGATTGATGAAAGGGAGATCAGAGTATTAAACGCGTTCATCCGAAAAAAAAAATAAAGGGAACAAGGGAGACTAAGTAATATTGAACTGCATTCATTCAATTTCGTTACATTTTCACCAATCCATTTGTTTCTTGAAGCTGTTACAAAGCACCCTATTTCAGACGTCAACAGACTATTAAATGAATATTTGATGCGAAGCGGTTAAAAACACCGCTGATGCTCCGCATCCGGTGAACTGTAAAATATTTCAGAGATATGTTCGGCCCAACTCCGGTTACGAAGATTGCATAAACGTTTCGTAAAAGGTCATACGTAAAATTCGAAGAAGTAATGTAATGCAATGCAAATGCATAAGACAGTTTAGATATGTCTACTTTTATATACGCCATAAACATCAAACATAAATGAGTTGCGCTTTCCAATTTTACAAAATAAAAACAATATTTTTTTTTTTTTTTTGTAACATACTTTTACAAAAGTGTACAAATATCCATATATATATTTTAATGTACTGCCAAATTAGGGGCTACTGTGATAGCTTTGCCATTGGTACTATTCAAAAAATACTCATTATTAAAAATTATACTGAGTTCTGCATACAAAAACAAATTATAAATGGTCGATCAATAAGTTTAAATAGCTCATTATTCGGTGTTTTCCAAAAACAAAGTCGCTTGGTCACAAAAACTCTCTTTGCGGTAGAATTTTGAAATTTTTCGGAGTACATAGGTATGTAAAGTTTCAAGATTTTATTTCCATTGATTTATGTGATATGATGATTTTTCTTTTTAAATTCCATTCCCAGTCTCATGTTGCCTCCCTTTGAGATCGAATTCTTAAAAAAGAATGTCCAATCCATGTGTTGTTTTCAAGAAAGCATGTATATTGCGAATTTCATAGTTCTGTGCCAACAGGAAGTGTTTGAAGGAAATCGGATATTTTGATTAAGAGCTATCGCGTTACGTACATACATATATACGTGGGTATGTGCATACAGAATATGTAGGTACATTAGCTCCAGGCTTTGATAGCTTGTGAGCTCATAAAGTATCAATCTGACCAAAATCAATTTAACAGTTTTTAATAAAAATTCTCGAGTGAAAAAGTTTGATAAAACTTTAGATTCCCGGTATGTTTAGTGTTAAAAATTCCACTATTACAAATTATGGTAGTTCCAAAATTATTTCGTTATTGCCTGCAGTGGGCTCGACTGTCGTTGTTTCCCTACATTTATAAGGCAGTCATTATTGATTATCAAAACTATTAAAAGCATTATAAAAATTATTACACCGTTGAATAGTTGTTAATGTACATTGTAAACACTTTAAATTTAGTACAATGAAACTTTCCTTTTAACGAAGTCTCCATTTAACAAAGTTTTCTACTTAACGAAATTTTCTGCTGAATCTTGACTTTGAATGCCGTTAAAATGTAAATTAATCTCCATATTACGAAAAATATGTACAGTCGACACCGGTAGCGTACTTTCAAGAGACCAGAAAATATGGTACGTTATAACCGACGTACGTTATAAGCAATTACCAATAAAATGCAGTGCATAACGTGAAAAAAAAAGATATATATAGAATATACAAAATAATAGAGATTTAAAATAGAAATTTAATGAATTTATAAAAATAAAATAGGAAAAAAAGTTATTACTTGCATGTTCATTTTACGAAAAATAATCTAATATTTTAAAAGAAGTGATTTTTTTTTTCGTTTCATAACACAGTAAAAGATAAAAAACGCTTCGCCACAATAAAATGCCGATAGCTTACGGTTGTTTGTTAAGTCTGAGCCGATTATTTGCTGTCCAGTGTTGAATCTCCCCGTCTTTGTTAATAACCACAAACGGTTGGAGGAAAAAAAAGGCGATAATTGCTCATGAAGGAGAATATTTTATGGAAAAAGTAAAACAAGTCTTAATGAGATAAATGTCTAAGACAGTTTACGTATTTGCAAACAAGAAATGCAGATTCGCATCTAAATTTTATTTTCCGTTTTAGCATAAAAAGTACGCTATAACTAGATTAAAGCTTTTACATAGTCCATTATAGCCGAAGTTGTAAAGCATTATTTATGTAGGATTTTATTCAGCACCACGTATTTAAGTACATTATAAGCGAAAGTACGTTATATCTCAGGTACGTTATAGCCGGTGTAGACTGTACTATATAACGAAGTTTATTCCACTTTCGTGCATGTATAACATTCAAACGGAGAAATTGATGTCACGATGGATGTATGAATTTAATTCAGAGGATTGTATGCAAAAGAAATTATTAATTTCAACATTTTCTTTCGAAAGAAGAAAATCCTTCGATAGAAAAAGGAAACAGTTTCTGTTTCACGAAAATATTTCAGATGGACAGTGTTGTCAGCGGGCTTTTTTTCTGTAATTCATATTTTTTGGTTGGCACCACTTTTTCGAAATAATAAAATAGCATTTATTTAATACCATATTAAGGGGAAACAAAGGGAATTTTACTACAGATTAACCTCTGAAGCTATGGGAAGCACAGTACATTTCAGGGCGTCCTTCATTCGAAAAGAGTTTCCAAATTCAACATAACCAAAAACTTATCAATGTTTACGAATATTCCAAAGGGTGGCTGGGTTGAACTCACATATATTTCATTAAACAACGTTTTTTTATGTTCCTTTTCACAAAAATTGGATACAATCGAGAAAAATATGCAAAAAGGATTTTGCATGGTATAAGCGTAAAAATGTAAGTTAGGTAAAAAAGTTGAATCCAGAATATATGCACAACATAAAATATCAATATTTTAAAATACTTCTCTTAATTTTTGCAGTAAATTATCAATATTCTATGTTGCTCATACAAGCCAAATTCAGGATTATTTAAACTCAGTATACAAAATAAACATACATACGATCAGGTAGAATTACGATCAGGTGTTTGAATATGATCTATTACATGAAAAATTAATTTGTTATGAAGGATATTTTTATGAAACACTTCTTAATATATATTGTAACATTCATAAACTGAAAAGAAATTAGCATTTTAGAATGGAATTAATTCAATATAAAATTTGGGAGCCCTCTGTTTTCTTAAATTTGGGCCCCTTTAAAGATTTCTAAGGGAAGCACTTGCTTCTCATACCTATTCTGTAATCACAGCCTGTTTTACCACCTCATAAAAGTAGTGACAGTAAAGAAATTTAAATTTTAAAACGATAGCCCACTGGCAGGTGGGTTATTCGGCTACTTATATAATGTAAAAGTTTTATGAACAGTGAATTTTTTAAATAGAAACCCATACAAAAAAAATCACTTTTTTAAGTTAATGATTTGGAATACTGAGGGGGCAAAAATAGAAAAGGTACACAACACGTCAGTTTTTCTTTACTTCTCTTTATTGTTTTCATTATTATTTTTATTATTGTTATTATTATTATTATTATTATTATTTTAGACATTAATCTAATTAGGTTTTTCTCATATGTCTACATTGGATAAAAAAAAATGTTACCGCCCAACTTAAAATAAGGGAGAGGGGGGCACCTTTGAACACTCTAAATATTTTTCTTGAAATAAATTATTTTTAAAAAATGTATATGGTAATACATTACTGCTGCTTCAAGGGAATAATTATACAAAGCTGTACTATTTTGGATGAACAGTACTGTCTAAACAAGATATGTATTTTTCTCCTTCTTTAATCTAAACTTAAGAAAATAAAGTTGTAAGATTTTTGTTTGCAAACTTCCATTAGTAAAATTTTAATTTATTGTTCAATGCTTAAACAAAGATGTTAGCTTTACTTTATAATCTTTTTTTTATTCAAATTCCTCAGCCGAATTGAGTAAACCGTTGTAATGTTGAACTCCATGTGATGGGACACCACTGAACAACGAAGAAACACCGAATAAACTGGTGATAAATAGTAATTGAAATAATTCAAAGAGAACACATAAAACTATAACGTAAAGAGTTGTTAATATATCTAAATATTATTATTTCTGAATTTTTTTTAATGTGAAAAGCGGTTTATTAAGAATGTTAAAGAACATGAACTTATACTGCTAACAATTCCCCTTACTGCACACATAGGTTCCAACCTCTGTATGTATCAGTGATGGGAAGTTTCAAATCTAAATTCATTTATTGGATAATTGCAAATCCTGGATACAAAGAAATGATTCATGATTTAACAGGTTTCCAAACATTATTTCTGGATTCGTAACGGATAAAACGGAATTTTATATCAGGTCTCTTAAAAAAATAGTGAATGAAAAATTTTTATTTTCCAGAAGCATCAGATATCACATTGGTGTATTTCAAGGATATAGTAAAAAAGTTTTTACAACCAAACACAACAGGAGGGACACGTTGTTTTATCAACGATGAGTTTTGACATCAACTTTGATGAATTTAAGTTTGGTTAAATAACAAAAAAATTAGTAATTTCAACAAAATATAGTTATATAATTTTATTCATATTGCTTTATATTTCTGTAACATATGCAATTTTTTATAAAAACTCTATATATTTTCATATTTTATTCATTTGTTCAAAGATGCCCCTTGCTTGTTCAAAGGTACCCCTACATGGGGCACGTTTGAATAAAAATCTTTCAACATTTTAAATCCTCACAACTTATTTAATTTCTTTGGAAACTGTTTAGTTTATGGTTTATATGATGAAAAAATGTGTTGTTTTTATTATGAAATATTTTAAACTCAATAAATATAATTCAAGTAAGAAAAATATTCATTTTCTGAAAAAATGTTCAAAGGTGCCCCTCTCCCCTACACTTCATCAATATTTCTTGTGTATTTCTATTATGTGTATTTTTCATTTAATGCTTGTGTATTTTATTTTTAACCGACTTCAAGGAGAAGGTTATGATTTCGACCTGCATATACTTCTTGTTCACTCATAAATTCTTGAAATATGAACCGATTTTGATAATACTTTTTTTTTGTTTGTTTGAAAGTATAAGATACCCATGTGATCCCATTTTAATTTCATTAAATTCTGATGATTAGAACTTTTATAAAATTAAAACTTTAAAAATTTAATTTTTTTTTTTGAAGAAATCGTCTAATTAACAGCGTTCATTCTTTTCAATAAATTATATTCAAACATTAAAAAATACAATTTCGTTTCACATTACATTATATACAAAACATGTCACGAGAATTAAAGATGAAAGGATTAAAATAAAATAAACAAACATGGATAATAGACTTAACAATAACCAAGAAATACGAAAAATGTGAATATGAAAACTATTGAATACGAAAACTATTACTCTTACACAGATACGAAATCTTTTTTTCTTCGAAGTGCGAAATCTAGACTAAAAAAAGGTCGGGGGTCTAGATAGATTTTGCGAAGTTATCGAAAGCAGATTGACGCTAGTTTGTTCTAGCAGTTTGGCGTTAACGCATATGAATGCATAGTTTTAAATATGCTTATATGATTTGATTAAAAAAAATAATGATATATCGCAATTTATCTTTCATTGTTGCAACCCTTTTCAAATCATGCGCATATTAAAACTATGCATTCATATGAGTTAGTGCCAAGTTGTCGCCAAGCTTGATTGTTTTTTTGAAGTCGGTTAGTATTTTTTTTTCTTTAAGCATATAAGCATATTTTATTATAGAGGATATATCTTCTTTCAAAAAATAATTTTATTTTAAAGTTCTTTCTAAAAATTAACTTTTATACTGTTTTATTCGAAAAATTAATCTCGAGAAAAAATATAAAATTGCATATGAGTGGCAGCACCTAAAAGGATTTGTGCATCTATTATGAAGATAGTACACGATCGTTGACGGGTTTATCGCAGTTTTGCTTGATTTGTTAACTAATTATTTTTTTTTTTTTTTAATTAAGGATAGAAATTTTATTTTTTTAAACTGAATTTTGCAAAAGTGATTAGATTGAATAATTAGCTGTCCGAAAATGCACTTTATACATTTTTCTTTCCATTATTTAAGTCTGTACCTTGATTGAAATAAAAAATGTTTGACGAAGAAAAGCGGTCATTTTCAGTATCTCGACGTTTTTTAAAAAATCCTTTATCTCTGTTTATAATTATTTTCTACAGATGAGTTTGGTCGCAAATTGAAGCTTTTCTTCATTAGATTTGTTTAGTTTTCGTTTTATTTCTCTGTAATACCTAATTAAGCATCACCAGAAACTCTTCTTTAGCCTATTGTCATGTGAATATGAATTGATTAGAAAGCAAAACAACAAAATTCGTTATGTTTTAGACAATGAAATATTTGTTAAATACTAATTAATCTATTTGGATAATTTGGGTTAATGTTATTAACATAAAAAAAAATTCTAAAAATTGAAAAAAAATCGGACCTGAAAGGGTTAAATAAATCGATAAATGATAAGTAGAATTTTTACGATTCCCCTTATAGAAAATTTTTATAGTTTTCAATACAAAATAAAAACGATATATATAAAAATAAAATACATCTTGAAAAATAATAGTTTGATAGGTTATCTTTAGTAATTTAACTCGATGCTGATAATTTAATGATGTAAAAGTACGCCTATAAAAATTTCCATTTATTTTTATTTTTTCATAAGAGAGCTTAAACTTTATCATAGTGAGCATTTTGTTATAATTAGAAATTTTAATAGCCCGTTTATACTTGATAGACCCAAGTTCTGCTTAAATTAACCTTTCGGGTCTGATGTACTATTAATAGTACTTGTCTTTTAATTGAATATTATTTTATTTTAACAAATACTTTTGTTACTGTTTCCATGTTGTGATGTTAGTATGTGTCTATGCACTTGCTATATGACTTCATTAACGTTTAGGCATTTAGTAATAATAATAAATATTTGCTTTATTCACTTTGCATTGTTTACGATTCTTTTATTTTAAACACATATTTCATTCTTTAAATTTAAAATAAAGTCTATTTTCCTGAAAGAATCGTGTGAAATAAAGCGTAAAAAGTATTAAAAAGTTGTAATATCAATTAAATCTTGCTGCAATATAATATTTTATAAATATCTGCAAAAACTCTTCATTAACCTATTGTCATGTGAATAGGAATTTAATATTACTAAAAACAACAATATTCGTTATGTTTTACACAATAAAATGTTTTTAACCTCTAATTAATCAATTTGGATAACTAATGTCAATGTTACTAAAATACAAGTAATTTTTTCTAAAAATTGAAAAAAATGGGACCCGAAAGATTTAAGCAAACCAATAAATGGCAAGTAGAATGTTTTTTATGATTCCTCTTAAAGAAAATTTTCATATTTCTAAATGCAAAACAAAAAAGATACATCGAAATATATCTTTAAATCTTAACATCTTTCATATCTTTACATCTATTACATCCATCATGATCATATATTCACATCTTATTTACACATCTTGAAGAATATTAGTTTGATAGGTTATCTATAGTAATTTAACTCGAAGCTGATAATTTAATGATGTTAAAGTACCCCTATAAAAATGGGCATTTTTAAGAGAACTTAAACTTGATCATAGCGAACATTCTGCTATAATTAGAAATTTTCATATCCCATTTGTATTTGTTAGACCCAAGTTCTAGTGTATTTAATTTTTGCAGGAGAAAGTCGGAGAAATCAATAAGAGAAACTTGTTAGCCCTATTTGTTTTTTCTGATATATCGAACTGGTTAATTATTAAAAAAATATGAATTTGAATTTATTTCTATGTAATGAATTTTCTTCTTAACCAAATTTTAAGAGAAATGATAAGACTTCGTTAAATGGAAGTTTCACCGTATATAGTTTAAATTATAATTTTTTGAACAATTTTTATTATGTTATTCAGGAGTGATATTATGATATGATATCCAACAGAAACACAAATAATTTTTTTCATTATTTTCCTGGTGGGTAACTAACAAAAACAGATTCAATGGCTTTCGAAAAAAAATATAAATAAACTGCAAAATTTTGTCTTAGGAACTTGATGAATCGAGAAAATTTCGAAGTTAAAAATTAACGTTGATTTTATCCACAGAAACTATTATCTGAAAAACCAGCCAGAAATCTTAGAAACCAATGGGTCTCCAAAGATTAAGGAAAACATTTATGCGATAAAAGGGTTCGTTTGCTGCTCGTTCCGGAAAAAAAATTCCGTTAATTTAAAAAACATACTCAATTGAAATGTTTCTGGTTTGTTTCAGGCAGTAATTAAAATGTAGTCTCTGAAACATAATGTAACGTTAAATAATCCATGAGTAAAGCAAATCAGATGCATCATTGTACGGTTAAATATGAATAATCTTCACCACAATTTTGAAGTTCTAAACATCGCACATTTTCAATTTTTGTATCATCATAGGGGAAAAAAGTTCTTTAAATGCAGTTTCTTTGAAAACAACATTTCAATTTATTTTTCAGATGTTATTATTATTATTGTTATTGTTATTATGTAGTTTTCAACGCTATTTTTTTTTTCAATTTTGGCAAAAGAGTACTCTATTTCTGTAGAATGTAACGGAAAAAAGTTAGAAAATATTAGATTATTGTATCTTTCGTTTCCATTTTCCCATAACAAGTGAAAAAAATATAATTAAAATGCGTGCTACTTAGGAAAAATATAAATAAGGGACCGTCCATAAATGATGTCGCACACATTTTTTCCATATTTTTGACTCTCCACCTCCCCTTTGTCACAATGTGTCACACTTCACTTTACCCACCCCCCCCCCCCTTTGTCACAATGTGTCGCACTTCACTTTAACCCCCCCCCCCTCTTGTCACATGTCACGCTATATTACGTAAACATATACTTGCATTTAAAAAAAACAAAGCACTACGTTTAAGATCACATTTCAAATTTAATTTTTAGCTATGTGTTTTAATGACATTTGTGAACTGAACAATAAAAAAGATTCATATTTTAGATAAGACAAGGTTTACAAAATAATAATAATAATTGTAATAATAATTAATATTGAATAATAATAAAAATATTTATATGAAAGAGCAGTTAACAGTAACATTTTGGAATTTGAAATAGAATTTAACATATTTGGCTTTAAATCTTTTGCTTAGGAACACAAAATATTTTAACTTTAAAATAACTTCATACATCATAATTTATTCTACTGAATTTTAATGTTTTTAATTTAACCAAAGCATGTGATGTCATATTTTTACTTACCCCCTCCCACCCCTTGTCACAAACTGTCTCAATTACATGATCCCTCCCCGCCCTTCAAGCGTGACATCATTTATGGAGATCCCCAAAGGATTTCTGATGAAACCTGGAGATATTGTAAACTATATTTAATTTTAAGCATTGATATTAATGTTAAAGACAAAAGAAAGCAGATAAAATAATGATTCTCTTATTTTCTTATTCTATACTCTTGCAAATAAAAATGCAGGACCAAATTAGATCTAAAGGAGAATGAAAAAATTATAACATCTGTCAATCATTAAATAACCGATTTATTATTATTATTATTATTATTATTATTATTATTATTATTTAATAACGACACCGCTTTTTGCTAGATTTGAGGATTATTCTGCGATAATGACGCTAAGAGCATACTTTTCAATAGATGTTGTTGAAGACTGGATCGTAAATGTGGGATTCGTGGTGAGATTCTGTTAGCGAATGCGAATGGCGTCAATTTATGTAAAATAAAATAAAACCGTGCATTTTAAGTCTTGGAACTAAATTCTGAAGAAGCAGAATTTCTGTCTTCTAGTCTTTCGACTTTTTTTGGATCAGCATCCCAATTCTACAGAAAAAAAATTTACATGATAAAGGAAAAGTTCATCATTCTAAACATTATAAACACCTTAAACGGTGCCAAAAATAAAGAACTATTTCACAGACTCCTGTAATTTAAGAGCAGTAAAACCTATTAACGAATAAGATTTAAAAAGCGGAAGTTAACACCTGTTAACAAAACAGGGTAAGACCACATCAAATGGTGACATCCTGGGTTCATTTGGGAGCGTAACTTTAAGTGAAAATGACGTTCACCTCAAAAATTACGAGACTATCCACTAACATGAATGCCATTCCAGCTTCCATCCTCCGGCTCTAAGGTTCTGGGTCACTAGAGGTTTGCGAACCTCTTTTTGTATCTTCGTCTCGCGAAATTCCTGTGGAAAATTCTTGAAATAATCCGAATCGGCGAAATGTATTTCTTGGGATACTTGCAATACATATTTTTAGCCGATTTTAAGGACACATGGAATATTTCGACAAATAAAATGAAGCCGTTTCTACAAAATATTTAGTATTATAAAGTAAAGATTTTTTTTTTTTTTTTTTTTTTTTTTTTAAGTAAATATGCACATTATAACCCATGTGTAAATCAAAAGAAATTAATTTCATGCATCAATTAGTTTTCAAGAATTAATTAATTTCTTACACATTTTTTGAACACTATCTCAAAACGGTACATTTTTCTAAATAAAACTGTTGAATAGGTCATCTTAAAATTTGTTCTGGTGTCAAAAAACATACTATTTGAGAATAATAAGAAGCCATTTTTTATTTTATTTTTTTTTATCGATTTAAAATTAATGTAATCAAAACTATTTTACTTAAAAACTTTGTAAATTTTTAAAATTTTAATAACGTATTTTTCATTATTTTAATTTTTTTTTCACTCAAATTTATAAAAATTAGATATTTAAAAAATATATATATATTGACACAATTTCGGAAAATTTCATCTGTTGACCTAAAATAAAATTTTAGAAAAGTATACTAAAGCATAAAAAATGCACATTTCGAAAGAAAGGCAAAACAAATACATGCATCGACATTATTTTTTTTATAAATAATTTCAATGCATGTATTTTTATAAATATACATTGCATATTTTAATAAAAAATAAATTATTGCAAAACCTTCCAGCACCATAATCTTTTAGGTACATAGAAATGATTTAGTACTTTTTAGGCCGATTATTAAAAATTAAAAAATTTGAACCATTTTTATGCTTTATCTGCCTTTAAACAAAGAAAATTATACAAAATGTTTCAACTGATACAAATTTTTAGGGGTAGATACCTCTACGAGCCGAAATTTCCAGGCCCGAGCCATTCTCGTTTTGAAATCTAAAATGTCGACCTCTCAATTATTACAAAACTTATTTTTGTTTCTATAGCAACATTATCCATCAATTAAAATTATTCAAAAAATACACTTTCTTATGCATACGTTTTATTTTCAGAATATATAAACGCAATTCATTGAATGCATAATAATAATATTCATGACTACTTAGACAATTGCGTAAATAAACACTTGTTAAAAAAAAAATAATAATAATAAGTAAAATAAAAGGGAAATGGCTTAGAAATGAACATTCAACTGACGACTCAGTAAGAAAATCAGTCTAGTTTAGAATGACAGAAAATATAGTAAAAGAAAATCGCAAATTAAAGGTTCTACAATGTAGGTTTTTTTAAATACTTCTCTGCAATTTGTTAAATCAAATTAAAATTTTGAAAATTTTACTAAACAAATTTGAGACATCGCTTTATTCTTACAATAATAGATAAATAAAATGCCAACCCGATTTGAGCTGGAGGGAAGAAAAAAGTTCTGGCCCGGGTGCAGAAAAAAGAAAAATTTTCGTCGCGAAATAACATTCTTCTTTTACTTCTTTTACTTCTAATACAGGACGTCACGAAAATTCTCTTGTGAAGACAAGAGAATTTTCGTGACGTCCTGTATTCTCAGTCCCTCCATTCATTTCCAATTGATGTTCGGAACATTCTTCTTCGGAACATTCGGAACTTCTTTTACTTCTTTTACTTCTAATACAGGACGTCACGAAAATTCTCTTGTGAAGACAAGAGAATTTTCGTGACGTCCTGTATTCTCAGTCCCTCCATTCATTTCCAATTGATGTTCGGAACATCTGATCAATAAATTTCGCTTTTACCCTCAGTTTTTTTAACTTCTAAATATCGCCAAATTTTATGTTTTACACCGTCGAATAGATTAAAAAAATTATCTTTCATATTCCAATATGTTTGAAAATTGTATCTCAACTTAATGTTGATTTTTTACAATTTTCTAACTAATTATCAAGTAGGATTCTTTTTTTTTTTTTTTTTTTTTTTTTTTTTTTTTTTTTATCTATCGTTATCGCGTGAAGCCCAATTGCGAAAAATTAACATAAAGTTAATATTTAAAACTACAGAAATATTCCGGCAATTGTTTCCGACTAATACGCCATAACTAAATAATAATTCCATGAATAATAAAATAAACAAAACACATATTTAACTTAGATACGTGCTTAAAACCACTGAAATTGTCACAATCAAAACAGGCTGAGATAGGGAAAAAATACAGTCAAAAGAAAAAAAAAGTGAATTTTTTTTTCTACTGTTAAAAATTTTGCTCTTGTTTGAACCAAAGGGCATAGCCGGATAAGCATTGGAAACATGCCTTTCAATCAAATTTCTTGATTTTTTTCCCATGTGTGGCTGCTTATCTGACAATGTATTTCCCTTATTATTACCTTATAAATGTTGATATTTTATGAGATAAAAATGTTTTTTCGATTTTTTAAAAACCTCATTTTCTCAAAAACTACCAAACCGAATTATATGCTATTAATTGAGTTTATACAGATGTCAAAGATGAATATCTGAAAATTTTTGTATAAATTTCTGATCGTAAAAAGTGTATGAAAAAGTGATTAAAAATTTTACAAAAATAAAAATTATATCTTATAGTTGTGCGAAAATTACCATTTTCTTGTAAAAAATTCCTCATTTGTGTCCGCATATTATATAAAAATTTCAAAAGTTTGCGTTGGGTACTTCATGTAAATATTTACGAAAATATGTATTAAAATTCATTTAAAGGCGTTATTTGGGGCAGAGCTACTCATCTTCGATGCGTGAAGAATTTTGGGAATATAAACTTACAGAATTGCTGGTTTTTAAATTTTAATGAGCACATGGGCATCATTCTCATCGCTGCAATACAGTTTCAATCTCAAAATTTGTTGTTGTCGTGGTATACAAGAACTGGAAAGAATATTTTTGGTATAGAAACAAAACTACATTCTTCGATATCAAAATGTAACGACAATGATTAGAAACAATTTAATTAAAAACGTTTCTCACCAGTTTTTATAAACAGAAATTATAGTTAATAGTTTCAAGCTTCTTCATGAATGATGTGCTCTGTTTTGCATCGTGTAGACGCGCATGCGTATGTTATTGCTAAACTCTGCGACCGGAAATAAATTCGTTTTAGTGAATGATTTTTATTTGTTACGATGTCATCTGAAAAAGATAATACGAAATATTGATTATTGTGGAAGTTTCTTGCGGGAAAAAAGGGGTTACAGAAAAAAAAACTATTTATTTTTATATATAAAATAATATAATACATTATCAAGTGTCAGCTTTTTTTCCTTATAAAAAGTAACTGTTCTTTAAAGTGTGGCCTAAATCTCTGAACACGACTATGTATTTGCATATAAAATTTCACAAAAAATTAGCTATGTCTTTACAATATTTTAATCTCCTGGTAAATTTTCCATTTTTTTAATTAATATTTATTTATTAAAAAAATTACTTAATTAAATATCAAACAGTTCAAAATTACAGAAATATATTTTTCAGTACAAAATAACATCGAATATTATCAGCTTTCTATTTTTTCTTTTAACTCAAATTATGTATATATCGCTAATATTTATCTTCGAATAAAACAGCCTCAGTAATATACCATAAGGATAAACAAAAAAATTCTAGTAGTATAAATCTTAAATAAAAAAATTTCTATTACAACACATTCCAGATAATATGTCAAAATTTTAAGAACTGATTAAATTTTAAATCTTGCTATGAATCATCAATATAGGCGCAGTAAAAAGAATAAATACTTATTCTTATTATCCTTCCTTAAAAGTGGTGAAAATGTTTGAATAAAAATCATTATACAACAGTCGTTACATTTCGATTCCAAAGAATGTTGTTGTTTTCTAGGCAAAACATTTTTTTTTTCTACTGTTTCCAAAGCAAAACACCAGTTTTCAATATCGAAATAGTATCGATAGTATTGAAAATTATGGTTTATATGCTTAATGAAATCTATAATTTATTAGTTGACTCATTCTCTGATGACATTGTACCAAAAAATCTTCGGATGTCGAAGTTAAATAGCTCCGCCCCAAATAACGCCTTTAAATGAATTTTAATAATTTTTATACATATTTTTGTAAATATTTATATGAAGTACCCAACGCAAACTTTTGAAATTTTTATATAATATGCGGGCACAAATGAGGAATTTTTTACAAGAAAATGGTAATTTTCGGACAACTATAAGATATAATTTTTATTTTTTTAAATTTTTTAATCACTTTTTCACACATTTTTTACAATCAGAAAATTATACAAAAATTTCTAGATATTCATCTTTGACATCTATATAAACTCAATTAATAGCATATAATTCGGTTTGGTAGTTTTTGAGAAAATGAGGTTTTTAAAAAATCGAAAAAACATCTTTATCTCATAAAATATCAACATTTATAAGGTGATAATAAGGGAAATACATTGTCAGATAAGCAGCCACACATGGACAAAAAATTAAGAAATTTGATTAAAAGGCATGTTTCCAATGCTTATCCGGCTATGCCCTTTTCGTGCTCATTAGCTGCCCCCATAAGATGGTGATATCTCGTACCAACACTTGGAGCTTCCTATTTCAATCTTATTTCAACTATTGGAACTTGGGGTTCAAATATTGGTTCAAGGTTTTACCATCTTACAGTGACAGCTACTGAGCACCAAAATTTGGTTCAAATAAGAGCAAAATTTTTAACAGTGTACTGCAAAAGAAATACTTTTAACAAAATACTGCTGTTTTACATCTTTTTTGATCACTTGTTTTTTCCTGACCACTCGCCAGCCTGGACAAATAAAATGTTTTTTGTTACAAATTAGATATGTTACCTGAGGAAAGTACGATGGTATTTAACTGATTATATCAATTTTACTTCATAATTGTATTTCGTAATTAAATAATTGAAAGTATATTTGATAAATTTCTTTCACGGTCACAAGAGTAACCAGTTGCGCCAACTCATCTAAAATATTGGGTGGGCTTAAAATTTATTCAGTAGGATAACATACAATTTTTAGGGTTTAATTCATCTGACGAAACCCTGTATGACGAACCTATTCGTCTCTGTCCCCTCTCTGTCCGTCACAGAATCCGTACACAAGAACTGTTTAAATCAGAGATCTCGTTTCACACGACAAATCGTAAAAATTTGAAAAAGTCTGTTATTTTAATTAAACCAGTTTTATTTTTCAGAGTCTTCCATTCATTTTTGTGATTTGAATTTTAAAACTGAACCTTAATTTCAACGTTCTTCCTGTAGTCATGATGGCTCGGAGATAACGAGTTTCTCTTGTAAAGAGAAGGTTCTTAGTTCGAACCCCAATGCTGGAACTCGAAATTTTGTTATTAAGATGGATTTAATTAGAAGAAACTTTGTAATGTTTTTGGATTTTATTTAAATAATTTGAACATATTTAATTTAGTTAAAAAAAGTAAACTTCCTTTTATAATTATTTTAAAATTAAATTTATTGGTTCTAATCATCTATGGAAGAATTTAGTAATTATAAATTAACAATTTTGATTTATTAATTAAAAGATAAGTTGTTTTGAAGAAATTTTAAACTAAACCCTGTGTGCGATATGCGATCACACCTATCTACTTGGTTTTTTTTAGTGCGTGTGTGGGGAGAGAAGGGTGCGGAAGGAGCGTTTGAACAAAAAAAAATAATTCGAAATCAAATTATAGTTTTTCGAAGTAAACAATTAAATTATTATAATTTAATTAAATTGTATCAACATAAGTTTTTTCTTATAAATACATTAATATTAATTATAAATGCATTAAAATTATTAACTTTTAAATAAATAACTATTACTTAAAAATATTAAATTGCAGGCTATTAAATATTATGTAAAGTGAAATTAAAGTACAATGAAGATCTAACGCAAAATATGTAGGAAATCTGTCTTTGAGAGATGCTTAATTATACATTCACTAAAGATGTTTTCAGTTCTCCTGCAAGTCTAATGGATGCCCTTACTGTTTCCCAAACAAGATTACTCTGAGAATTCCGTAAACCAAATTTTATTTCTGCAATTGAATAAAAAAATAAGTAATGAAATAAATCAATGAAAATTATTTAGGCGCAGTGATCAGATTATTAGGTGGGCTCCCGTCCCACGGGCCCATATATGTTGGCGCACTGAAAGTAACAATGAACGTATCCATAAAGGTCTCGCTTTATGATGCTGAAAAAAAAGAAAAAAGATAACTTGTAAAATTAAATATTTCAATATTTTATTTTTTAACGAATTAATATATCAGCTTAAATATTTTCCTTCAATTAAATATATATATATTAGAAGATAGCCCGTCAAAATGACGTGTTTGCATTTTTAAAGGATGATAAAAAATTTCAACAACTGTCGTCAATCATAGCCTCTTTAGGCTAAAACTATTTTGATAAATATAGCGATTAAACTTGGAAAGGGAAAAATCTAACAAAAAAAAAAAAAAAGAAAAGAAAAGAAAAAAAAAGAAAAGAAAGAAAGAAAGAAAATTTCAACAGAAATCTGCATTTAAGACTATAGCAAAACTATCTGGTAGATGAATGTGGGGATTATAATGAAATTTAAAACGCATCCGTGGTTTGCTTAAATAAAAAGTTTTAATTAAATAGTGTTTTTGAAATCGTGAAAAGATTTCAAAACGAAGTAAAATGTACTGACGTCATTTACAGCTCTCACTGTAAATCTGACCATTGAGAACGCTCCATTACGACTATGGAGCGGTTTCATTGGTCAGAAAATAGACTGCCTTTAAAATCGGAGGTAACTTTTCACAATGTTTTTTATAGATTCGAAATTCTCAAGAGTCATTCACGGCTGTAAAGAAAAAAAAATTAAAGCAACCCGAATATAAAAAATTTAACAATATTGCATTTAAAATGCACCTTCGCTTTCCTTTAATAAAAAGTTTTAATTAAATATACACTGTAAAAAATTTTATTCATTTGCTACAGCGTCACTCTACCGCTTTTATAGAAAACGGTTACTTTACTGTGTTATGGAGCATTCTCATTGGTCATGAAAGAGATATTCTATAAAAGCTGTGGAGTGCCGCTGCAGCAAATGGGTCAAATTTTTAACAGTGTACTTTTTGAAATCGTGGAAAGATTTCAAAGCGAAGTAAAATATAGTGACGTCATTTACCGCTCCAACTGTAAATCTGACCAATAAGAACGCTCCATTACGACTATGAAACGTTTTCATTGGTGAAAGAGTTTCTTTTTCTCGTGGATAGGTTGACCCCGGAATTGTTATACACGGAGGGCTTTTATATATATAATAAGTGTGTGTGTGTATGTGTTTTTACCTAAATTTTGCAAACCAGATGATTTCTTGCTAACATAAACAAGTTGGAAATTGCACGTGATCGTAGCAAATGAGGTGCGTTCGTACGATAACGAAGTTTTAAAAATATTCAGATCTTGCTGATATAGTAGAGCGTACTCCGGATACTGTATAATAGTCGTAATCTTTACGTTTCTGTAAATATGCAGGAAGTAATTTTTATTGCACCTCAGCAACGTATATCTTATTCATAAAATGTGAAATAGTTGAATATAATTAAAACACGTACCAAACCATGTTTCCCCGTATAGCATTATATAGTGGAATACTTTTGTGTGGCCCTGTAATTTAATAATAAAAATTCTTTGCATCACAAATTGTACAGAATACATATTTTAGTATATATTTCATAGATTCATGCCAATTCTATTATGTTCGAATGAGTGTAACATCATTAAAATGCATTTGAAACTTTTTCCCCATTGACCGTAATGTAACGGAATCTTTTTGATTGTCCCTGTAATTGATCTATGCATCCGATTTTCATAACATTTGAAATAACTCGACAAAATTACGCAATAATTATATGTTTTAAATTTCAAACGATTAAAATGCATTTAAAACTTTTTTCCCTATTGACCGTAATGTAACGGAATCCTTTTGAATGTCCCTGTAATTTATCTATCCATCCGATTTTCATAAAATTTGAAATGACTCGACAAAATTATGTTATAATTATGTATTTTAAATTTCAAACGATTCGGTTGGGTAGTTTTTGCGTTGTTATATGCGGACAGACGGACAGACAGACAGACGGACAGACGGACGGACGGACTGAGCGACAACAATAGGTGCTACGTATTTACATAATTACGAACGCACCTAAAAAGCAATGATTTATATCCACATACGTATATGCATGCGTCTATGAAATGCATTTTGAATGAATAATTAGAAACCAACTAAATTTATATCGAGTATCTCACCTAGCTCCGAAGGTCTCTAGATATAAATTGATTTCGCTATCCTCATTACTCAGAGTCAATAACCGACTTTTAAGTCCTATAAGCAATAATTGAAAAAGCAGGAAAGTGTAACTCGGCAGTGAAATTGGACCATAGCTGAGAGGAAGGTCATCTGCCCGATATGAATATCGGTTTCTCTCATGCTAAAATCATGAGCAAATGGAGGAAGTGCTTGAAAAGAATGAGTTTGTCCACATTCGGGAAGATCTCGTTTTTCCCACACACGCACACAACGTACTTTTTTCTTTTCTTCTTGTTATTCTTTGACTTTTGATTAAAACACCATATCCAGGAAGCTAAAAGATGACCTTTGCAATTGTATGGCATACATGGTTTATAGAAAAAAAATCCTTTTTTAAAGAAATATATAGACCGGGAGGTGACAGCAGAGAATCAGCTCTTCGAGTTGGAAGTAAAATTCAAGAATTAAACAGAACTCGATTAGCACGTTTAAAATACAAATAACCTGCCAAGCTACAAATTAATCCAAACCACTTGCAGACCCGATTTTAGTAGTTGAATCGTAGGATTGTCATGGAGTTTTCCTGCACCTAAAGGTATGAAAGCATGGAGAACTGGGAGCAGAAAAACAAAAAGGTAAATCTGCGAGTCCACCGTTAAAATTGCGTTTTCAGGTGTTTTCCACCAAGATATGACTTGACAGACTAATTGCATTTTAATATGTGAATCGAGTCTTAACTAATTCTGGAATTTAAACCTTCAATTCGATGAGGCAATTGTCTGTGCTGCCACCTCTCTGTCTAAAAGTATATGTGCTGTAATTTTCGAACTGGGTTAAAATTGTCCGGTCCAGCATTCGAATCAGAGATCACTCAGTCTAAGGATACCAATGCTGTACCAACTGAATTATCCCGGACTGATCTGGATGCCCTAATTCACCCAGGTAACTTTATTGATCATAGCATCTCGTCAGATACATACATCAGCTCAACAAAATGAATCGCAAGTAATGGAAACGCCAGTAAACGCTCGATATATGAGTACACTAGATTAACCATTTACTGGAGTTCCATTACCCGTGATTTATTCTGTCGAGCTTATTCATATGTCAGACTAGATGCTACAATCAATAAAGTTATCTGGATGAATTATATTCTCCAGATTTGTCCGAAATAGAATAGTTGACAAAATACAGGCAGTTACAGCCAAGAGATGCCTGTACTGTAAAAAAAATTGGTGGTTTCTTAATTTACGAACATGTTCAATAATAACGAACGCATAATAGCCTTTTCCGAGTGACCCAAGGTTCCGAAAATTGTTCTTTTGTCTTTAAAAACCTTAGAAAGCTATTTATTTTTTTTATTTAAAGAAGTGTTTATAAAAATTAATTTTTATCAGCTGTCCGTAACGTTCGGAAACAAGAAGCTTTTATAATGCATTAATCAGTTCTTTGTATCCGGAAAATCGGTTTTTCGGATTCTATCTATTCTCAAGTAAACATTTTCAGCTGCATAACTGAATTTGCGCATTCAGTTGTAACAAAAAGAAAGGTTAATTTTCATATTAATGTTAATACCATTAATTATATATGTTTGTCTATTACACATATTTTCGGAATATCAAAATATTTACCTGAGAATTAACAGCAACCGAAAAAGTGATTATTCCGATTTGAGATTACTGATTATTGCATTGTAAAAGTTACTCAGAAACGTTTTGTTTTTGCCGGGTATTCTATAGGAGACACCGGAACTGAAGAAGTTAAGGCTGCTAGTCACTCAGGTTCCGAATTCCCTTCGGTGATGTTAAATCTATGAGCGTTTTATCGAGCGAGATATATAAAATATCTCCTCAGAAAATTAATATTTTTAATTTCTTTTTTTTTTACTGTTCTCTTCTTAAAATGTCTATCATTTTTCTCAGCTTTCAAAATATTTCTAAAATGTATACTTAATTTTATATGAAGTGTTAAACTGTTACTCCTGTTCTTCAATTTTTAACACGTGAAATATTAAATTAAGAATAGATTTTAGAAACATTTTGAAAACTAAGAAAAAATTTAGCATCTGATAAGAAGAGAATACTGAAAAGAGAAGTCGAAAATATTAATTTTCTGAGAAGATATTTTAAATATAAGAATGCTTGAACATTACTGAGGAGAACGCCGCAACTGGATGACTATCAGCCTTAATCACCACTTCTTTACCTTGATTTCGTTCTCCGATGGTTTATTTAAAATTATTTCCAGACCAGGATCCCTGCTACGGCATTTGAATCAGGGCCGTAGCTAAGGGGTGCTAGGGGCGCCTCAGCCCCTCCCCCGTAAAAAATTTTGAGCCTCCTCTGGAAAAGATTCCAAGGTCACTCAATAAATTTATGTTCCGAAAATCCAAATGAAAATTCTGTTCAAAAAATCTAATTTAGTTTTGAGGCCCTTTGCAGAAACACTAAATTGTAGCTAAAATAAGTATTTCAACAACACGCTCATCCTCTTTGCACATATAAAACTAACATGATGTTTAATATTGCACTTGTTATACGCTAAAAATTTTCCTCGCCATGCTCTTTTCTTAGCATAAAATGAAGTTATGACAACAGTTTAATAAGGAACATAGTACCTTACAGTGTGACTATGTACAATTTATCTTTTTTCGTCACAGAGAGAGTGAGAATATGAACCCCCCTCCCAACATTTTCTTGATACTGAATGTATTTTTGCCAAGTCCATTCTGCAATAGTGGACAAACTAATTTTATTTTCCAAAATTAGCTGTTCTCTTGGGGTACGAAATCACCTAGAATCACAGACCCTTTGGCTGTACGAACGGAGTACATATTGGATGTTAATAATTTTTCCGCGTTCTCCAACGGTCGTTCCACTCTATCTAGGTAAAGTGAGGTCAAGGCCATGATGATGCAGAATCACGCCCGTACAAAATGGATGCGCAACCTTTTCCATCAGGAAGAGGGACCACTGCGTATTACTTCTTAATTCGGAAGTCTTTTTTAGAACGACCTTCTAATGACGTTAGATTTATTAGCAAAGACTTTCTGTTTGCAATAATTACATATCGAAGAGGAATGCATCTGCATAATGTAACGTAAGTTCATGAACTGCCTTGAAAGAGGAATAACCACCTCGGTATCATACGTATATCATACGTGATCATACGTGATGCTTTCGAACCGAGGACGTTATAAACTAAACTATTTGAAATTTTTACTTCTATGTAGCTGAATGTTTTTGGCTTTGGATCAAAATCAATAAATGGCAGCACCGATGTTTATTTTATTGTAAAATAACTGTTATTATCATCTGAGTTTGCAAAATGCATTTCAGACAGTGCGCCCAAGAAAATAAGAAATTTCAAGGTTATTTAACTGCAACAACTTTACAATAAAAAATTTTGAGGATTTATGGATCAGTCAATTAATTAAAGGCCTTCAATTTGTTACTGCGAAATTTAGGTTATCAATAATTAAACCTATATCTTATAGAACGGAAAGAGGCAGCACGTACAATCACCTCATCGAGTGTACAGATGAAAATCTGGGATTAGTTAAATTTCGATCCGCATATTAAAATGCAATCGGTCTACCAAATCCTTTGCATGGGGAAAACGCTTAAAAACACGGTTTTAGTAGTTGACTCATGGGTTTATCATTATGTTTTCCTGCTCCCAATCCTCCATGTTTTCATATATTTGGATGCAGGAAAGCACAATAGTAAGCCAATGAGTCAACTGTTAAAATTGTTTTTTTAGTTGTTTTCCACTAAGGGAGGCCACACACCTGTGAAACATTGAGCGAAAAAACATGAGACATGCGACAATTTCACCCTGATAACAAAGGAAAAACCGGTTTGACTGCGACATGTTGCACGATTTTTGACGCATGTCTCGCTAGTGTGTGGCGTGCCTAAGATATGACTTAGCAGACCGTTTTAATATGCGGATCGAGATTTAACTAATCCTAAATTTTCATTCGTGAACTCGATGGGATGAGATTGCCTGTGCAGCCGCCTCCCAGTCTATTATGAATGATAGTAATTTCAGATCCGTATTTCTGAGCCAAAAATACCAACCCCCTAAGGTATCAATTTTAGAAAAAAGGCTCTTCCTGTCATCTTAGTGCCTTCTTGTTTGTACAAAACCAATGAATGTGTATTTACAGTGTTGTTTTAAATTCAGGTCTAAAGCGGATACTGAGGAGATATAATAAACATAATAAAAGCAAAAGTGCCCAATTAAACTCATGGCTTTGAGCTCAAAGGCTATTCGCAATAATTGTATGTTATACTCTTATTTTAAAGAATAATGCTAGGATTTAATAAAATGATGTTGTTGATGTTATTTATGACGGCCGATTTGCACTGGGATGTAAGCCCAAGAAGGGGTTTTTCTAATGGATCCTAATCCGTATTTAAGCAAGGTTACCAAAGGTTTGAAGAAAACCGAGGAAAACTCCGAACTATAAGGCCGGGGAGTGCGATTGGGTCGAACCCAGCATCTCGCATTAACCAGCTTCCATAGGATAACCTCTGAGCCACTGGTGGTGCTTAGTAGAAGGAGGAAAGCTTTTATTAATATCTTTTTAAATTTTGATTCTGTTTTCATAAAATTTCAAATGACAGGAAAAAAATTTTGCAACCGTTATTATATTAAATTGCAGATCATTCAGTTAGATATTTTTTGCGTTTTTATATGCGAACAGATGGACAGACAGATGGACGTACCTAAACAATGACTGTAGGTACTACGTATTTATATAATTACTAATTCACCTAGAAACTATTTAGACTTCAGAATGGAATAGTAAAAAATTCCAAATTTTTAAAATAAAATGAGAATTTTTTTCAAAATAATCTTGCTTTTTAAATAAAAATAGAAAATTATCACAAAATAAGAAATTTTAATTTATACTAACATATTATTAAAGGTTTAATAAAATTATTAGAATTTGTATTAAAAGGATAGTTCCAATAGGCGGCTGGCTCTCAGAAAATATTTTCCCCGCTAAGTAATACGAAAATTTCTGACACATTTTTTGACTTACTTTTAAACATAAAAACATGATACTTACAGACATGGTTATTTAAATTATTTGTAATCGGATGCATTTTCTTTCCTGCTCTGTCACGCATGGAAGTTCTGTTTAAAAACGCTAACTTTGACAGACTTTCTTTGAAAAAGTTTCTGCTTATATTAAAAAATGGTAAAATAAAATTCGATTACATAATTTTCCCAAAAGACAATTAACATCTTGCGAATAAAATTTAATTTAAAAATGAGTCAGAGATTACACAATTCGGATTTGATAACATCCTTGAGGTTATTTACGATTATTCCTTACATCTTCTGATACTTAATATCAGTGTACATGCCCGTTCTTGGACGGCAAATAAAAATTGTCTTTTTCACATCAATTTGAAAAACTGATAAAAATAATTGATAATATGAAAGCGTTTAGATGAGCGAAGTTTGGCTAATTTATAGTCTAATAACCACACTATTAGCAATAACAATACTTCTGGGTAAACAAGACTTAGCGGCTAATATACCATAACAAAATTAGGATTTCTTAATAAAACAAAATTTTAACAAATATGCAATAAAACTGCTTAATTAAAAATGTTGGCTGCATTTATTGGAATAATACTAATTATTAATAATTTTTATTATTATTTATAGCACTTTAGAGTTGTATTTTTTTTTTTTTCGTTTAACCCCCCCCCCCCCCTCCTTTCCCGCAAAAGAAAAATAATTTAATTTTTCTTTTTTGTTTGCAAATTTCTGTTTCTGTTATCAAGCTTCGGATATAAACAGACGACATACCAATCTCGGTGGGAGAATCAATTCCAATAATAGTTTTTGGAGGGAAAAACCGGTTTGGCACGCTATGTGTTACACTGTGTTTTATTATATAGAGATTAGAAAACATTTATTCCAGAAAAATATAAAGGAATCAAAACATTCTTTTCTGAAACTGGGATAGAGATAGCTTCAGACACACAATATTTATGTATTCGAGATTCGGTATTTATACAAAAACTTTCAGTTACATGTGTGCCATTTAGGTCAAATTCTAACAAGTAAGAAAAAATCATGCGTTAAGCATAGATTATGAAGCACTTTCCAAAGCTTCATGAAATCTTTAACAAAACTTCGTTATTTAGGTAAAAAAGGATATAAAGCCAATTATAACCAAATATACATTCCACTACTATTGAACAGCCCTGTATTTGATCTGTCAGCTAATATACATACTATATAATGGGAAAATTTAGTTTAGCAAAAATTCCTAGTAGCTTGAAATTACTCTTTCGGCAATTTATACTAATAGAGGAAAACATACTTGAATACTTTGTTCAGCCTTATAGTTTGCCTGGTACCTCTATTACACAACAGTGTTAAGATAAAATTTATTTTAACCTAAAACACTCCTAAAACAACTGAAATCACTTTCGCAAATTATCATTCATAGGCTCCATGTACTCAATTCTTTGCGTGGTCCTGTATATCATTTTATCTATATTCTGCAAACATTTCTTAGTACATTTAATGCAGTTCAGCGTAAAAATGCATAATTTTTTTAAGAATCACCTTTTAGTAATTTATGCTCATATTCAGTAGCTTTTACGAGCTCTTTTGGGTAGCTCTGTATATTAACTATAGCACTTATACACACCATATAATATGCATAAATTTAGTGAAACTTATAAGCGCATATCATAATTAAATTGAATTTCATTCATCCATCAGCTATCATCAGATACATATACAGTACTTCGGAAAGAATGTACTATTTGAAATCTTTTGTGTTTCCCTGTAAATACTGTGTACTTTATATTAGAGAAGGTAGTATCGTATAATTTATACTAAGCCTCATTGACACACATCAATTTTATTATACATGAAGCAGTTTAATATATTTAAAATATGTCACACACAATTCCCCCTTTTATTATTATCTAATGGAATTCCTTTGCGTGGCCCTGTAAATGAATAATAGGTACATTTTCACCTTATATTTTATAGAATGCATATTTTAATGAACCACATAAAAGCATATAACTTTTAATATGTTTGACAGGGTATAACATCTTTAAAATTTCTTTGAAACGATTTTTCCCCATAGACCGTAATGTAATGGGAAACTTTTGATTCTCCCTGTAGATAAACTAATCATGGTAGAAACTTCATTTTCAGTAGGGTTCGTGCTAGCATAAACGTCAATAATGTCCTAAAATTTATGGCAATCCAAGTTTATTTACGTAAGTTACAGCGCTGACAGACGGCCAGACAAACCGAATGCATAAGCACTTTTCAATTTTGTTGGAAAGTGCTAATAATAAAAATGCATTTTTTCTTATATACCGTATGAGTATAACAATATCTCCTTCACTGCTGCGTATTATTGCGAGATTTTCTCTTTGATTTCAAATCAACATTTGTTATTATACATCGGTTTATGTTGACTTAAAATCAGAATTGGGCAGTTATCTTAGAATAAGACTTTAACAAGACAGTTTACCCTTTATTTTTTATTTATTTATTTATTTATTTATTTTTATGATGAATTTACTGCATTTCAATGTTCAACTAAAAATACATATTGAGGAAAAAAATAATAATAACTGCATATTTAAGTAAATTTTTAAGCAAAAAATTTAAATAAAAAATTAAGAGTATTTGAATTTTTTAATATCCTTACTATTTTTTTAATATTATTATTTTTTCCCAATTATTACTTTTATTTTTTTAGAATTTCAAATGTGTATTTCACAAGACTGAGCAGGGATTTTTCGACACATCTAATATTACATTTAATTCAATTTTTTTACTGATATTATGTAATGTAAAGCAATGAAATCTAACACATTTTCATATACCTTCGTTTAAAAAAAATAGTAAAAACCTGAAGGCTAATTCCGTGTGCAGATTTGACACATATATAATGAAAAACATGTACAAAAAAAATTAATGTCTATCTAAAATACACACATACACACGCACACGCACACGCACACGCACATGCAAGAAAAAAAAAGCTTTGACTTTTTTTAAATTTTGAAAGTTAAGTAAATATGAACATTGAGAAAAGCCATTTAAAGTTATTTTGTGTAATGAATTGCGATAAGTATATTATCTAAATTTACACTATCTCGTGACATAATTGCCGTATAGGTAAAAATGAGGTGTCAAAATATTCTTAATTAAACAAGCTATCATTTGATTTTTTTATAAAAAATCAATTTTTTGATCAATTTTGACGTAAACTGTTCCCTTAATGGAGAAGAACAGATTTCCACATATCTGAATCAATGAAGTAAAAAGAAGATAGAAGCTGGGAATATTGAACTAAGCGAGAAAGTAGTATTATTGATGAAATAAAAATAACAAAAACATATTTTTAGAGCACACTCCGTTTCCATTCCGAAGGAAATGAATGCGGGGTGCACCCACAAATTATTTCCTTGGTTATTACGTACCTGAACATTCTTTCACTACATTTGCCCGCGGATTGTAGGTTACGGTCTCGGTCAAGGCTGTGAGGCAAATGCATGCTGGCATCGTCACCCACATCCGAAAAGACCGTAAACGCATACGGAAATCAATGAAAATGAAGTAAAAATTTAAAAATACTGACTAACCTTTAAAAGTTTTTTTTTAATTAATTCTAAATTTTAAAAAAATTACCTTTCATTTTACATGATATCCTCATATCTAATAAAACTGCATTGTATACACATATTTTATTATACTATTTTAAACTTTTAAAATTTTTGTGTACTATTAAGCCTAGAACGCTATTTGGTATATATAATTCTTTGTATATGTTCTATGAGTCTTCGCCCGGTACGATGGTCAGTCTTGAATAAAACGAAGTACATTTAGTAAAGATTTAGAAAAAACATAATACCTTATCAAACATCCATAACTGTTGCCTTGTTCATATAATATTAAATTATCCTGTTCAAAGTCGATGTTGACGACATAATAGACAAAATAACTGTAAAATGATTGAAGTACCTAAGTTTTACTATTTTAATAAATGTGTCATCTTGAATTTCGCACTTCTACCTAAACCTGCTGCTGAGATATGGCGAAATACCTCAGAGATGCTGGTATATAATTTAAAATAATGGTCAGAGTGCTTTCCAATGTACCACATGAAGGATGTAGGCCAAATTTAGAAAATGCCCCCCCCTCCCCCAGAGTTCTAACTGTCACGTCTCCTCGGTATGAAACATTCCCCTCTCTTCAAAATTTTCAAATATTATAACAAATATTTATCAGAGGTCCCCTTAAAAAATCCGATCTGTAATGATAAAACGCTACAATTTCAAAAAGTTTCGAAAACTGCCCATGGGGGGGAGGGCAAATTGGGGTGTGAGAAGAAAAGTTCATAATATGAAAGAGCGATCTGAGGGTTTTCCGATGATATGTCACATGACGGGTCCAAAAAAAGTTTGTAATTTTTTACCCCCCACTTTAACCCCCTCGGAGAGGGAAATTTTAAGATTGCTGAAATACTTTTTTAATTATTTTTATAATAGATTTATTTTCTGACGTTTCACGCTTCTACTTAAAACAACTGCTGAGATGTGCCAAATGTACTAAATTGTTCGACCCCCTTTTAACCCCCTCAGGGAGGCAATTTCTAAAATCGCTGAAATACATGTTTAATTATTTTTTTAGTAATTTTAATTTCTGAAAATTTCCGCTGCTACCTTAAACGGCTACTGAGATATAGAAAGATGTTCCAGAATTTTCGACCTCTCCTTTTGCCCCCCTTAGAGGGGGAATTTTGAAAAATCCCATCTCAGTGCACGCTTACATCATAAGATGTATGTTTTTCCCACTTTTCATGTTTCTACGTTTAGTAGTTTGGTCTGTGCTTTGATTATCAGTCAGTCAGGTTAAACTACAGTGCTCAGCAAAAGTTTAGACAATGATCGATTACGCTTCTATATTCAGAAGTATGTACCGAATGTTTGTAATTATTCTGTCATACATTACTTGTGACTTATCCTTTATTCACAAACAATAAAATTTGAATTTTATCTTTTACATAAAATATTATGACAAAAAAATGAAATTAACATTGTGGCAAAAGTATAGACAATTTGTATATTTACAGAAAAAATAACTACAAATTAAAATCGAGCTGCACCCACATTGTTTGCAGTTAGTGCAAGAATGTTTCTTTTCCACGAAGAAACTAAATGCTGCTTCACTTGGGGGTCTATTTTGTACCAAACATGCTCAACAGCAGCTCGAAGCTTATTAAAAGAAAAGCATAGCAAAAATTTGCATAAACATTACGACGTATGATGTTACAAAGGTTTTCGATTGGGTCCGGATCAGAACTACACGCCGGGCAGTTGACATCAGTAGTATTTTCAGAGTTAAACGAAATTCTTCTTTTGTATGCAACATGAATAGACGCATTTTGCTAAAATCCATACTTTAGATCAGCTAAAAGTTCCCCAAATGAATAAAAATTAATCTCCAACGTATGTACGTAGTCTTGTATTGCTTGGCAACCAATGAATAACTCCACAGATACTCGAGCATTTAAAGCAAAGTGAGTACCAAATCATTAAAAAGTCACCTTCTTGTTATCGACTTAAGAAAGTCCCAGACTCTTTACGCAAGTCATGCCAATAGTATGCCGTTTGGGCCATTCAAATTCCACTTTTTTTTCGTTAGAATTCCATAGTGTACCATTTGGGTCCATATGACGTATGTCTGCAAGTTCCTTGCATTCTCGCCAATTTGTAGCGAGATTTTAAAGCTGATTGTTTTACCATTTTCGTGTAAATTGGTTTACCTGTTTCTTTAATTCATCTACGAATCATGTCCGTCGACACAGAAAATCCTGACTTACTTTTAATGTGATTAGCAATCATTATTTGTGTAAATGTCAGTTTCTGGATCCTTTGACATCTCATTTTCTCGTCAAACAAGGTCTTCCAGATTATGCTTTGTTTTGAAGGCGTCATCTTTAGACTATACTTCGCAGACAGACCACTTTGTACGATTTAATGCGGCTGAAATTTCTGCAACAATCTTCCCGTTTTATTTCAGCATTCCTACTTCAATTACCTTATCTAACTGAATATTTTTAGCTTGCGGCATCTTCACTAACTGATGCTATATCGAGGTATAATTAAATACTTCAGACATGGGATATCATAACTTGGAAATTTGCATTTTACCATGAACAATTGGCTAAAAATCAAAAAATTGTCTAAACTTTTGCAATATGCAAATTTCACTTTTTACAATTAAATTAAATATTATATTATATTATAACCATTATTTTTATTCTACATTGTTTAAAATATATTTGATAATAAGTATAGCCATTTGTAAAACTCATGTGTTTGTATTTTTTATTTAAAGGTTAAAAAACACCAGTGTCTAAATTTTTGCTGAGCACTGTATTTTACATATGTATAAATAGATATAAATTAACTTGAAATAAAACATGAATAAATACTAAAATGCATTTATTTAACTATACAATAATTCGAAATTAAATAACAGTAATAATAATAAATAATGACAGCAAGTGCAGGTTAAATAAAAAATACAATAATATGATCATAAAAAACAGACCAACTGAAATAAACTTCTATCAAAGAAAACATGTTTGTAAATATGTGTGTGTATTTAATTTTGCAAATCTGTTAATAAAAAAATAAATCCAGCATTCGAACAGCTCAGAGTTAATTTTTTAAGAGAAAAAAATGATTAGTCAAACTTTTATGTTTTGTAGTTATTTACAAAATAATTTCTGAATAATAATGCATATTTTAAAGCAGTGTAGTGCAAATTTTACAGTATAATTTAGGCACTAAAACCTACAAACTTGAAAAAAGGGGGCTGCTGTCACTTTGTACCGATGTGAAATGGTGTGCCACACAAGATTCAAAATTATTTCATGGATATAATGTGAAAACATGAAAATCACTAACTGACTGAAAATTTAATAAACAGAAATTAGTTGCGGCCTCAAAAAGGGAATTTTAATTTCATATTCCAATTCATAATTTCAAATTTCTAAGAATAACACTGAAGAAAATTACAATTCGAAATTGCACGGAATTTGAAGAACGAACAAAAACAGTTGCACACTGACGTAAGCTTCTACCCAACATTTGCTAAAATGTAAAGTAAGTACACACTGTAAAAAAAAAAAGGTCGATCTACTAAAAAAACTTTAGTGATCCTTGTAATTACTAAAAAATTTTTAGTAATCTTAGTCGGTTACTAGAAAATCTGTAAGAATTACTAGAAAAAAGTTAGCAACGAATAGAGTTAATAGTTTTATAGTTTTAATAGCTCTTACTAAAATTCAGTTGGTGTGGCCTTGATAGCATAGTGGTTATAGTAACGGACTCTAGGCTAAAAGGTCCCGGGTTCGAAACTTGCGACCGCAAAATACACCCTGAATGTCTGTAGTGTCTCGTTAATAAAGGGATTATGAAAATCCTGTCGGAGCAGTTAAGAATTTTTAGTGCTGCCATCTATTGTGGTTTTGCCGAAAATCTTCCGCTTCAGATGTCTGGGTGCAGCTCGAAGGAAGCTCCTCCGCTTCGGTTGCACGTAATGGTTATTAAAAGTAATTTTGGAGCTATTACTAAAATTTGCTTTGTGGCTCATACTAAAAATTTTTAAGTTAGTTATACAAAAAATTCTTTTGTTCAGTTTACAAAAGAAATGCTTGTTTCACTTGCAAAGAAAAAGTTTGTAATGGTTACTAAAAAATTCTGTGGAATACAAATTTACTAAGAAATTTTTAGTAACCTCTTGAATTTTTTTTTACAGTGCAGTGTTCGTACGGGTCCTAGAATTTCTGGATTCGGAAATTCTTTGGCACCACATTTTCTTACAGAAAATCTCTGATTAAATAAGATGAAATTTAGCGCTTTTGAATTATATATATTTTTTAAAAAGAAATGTATGTATTTCACCTGGAAAATAATGTTTCCATACGAACCATGAAGCAAGGGAATTTGAAACTTGTAGCATGATTTTTAACATAGTTACTTCTAATGAAATATTGATATTTTTTTTTTCGACACAGGTGTGCTTTTCTAGTGTTAACTTCCCATATTGTGCAACAATACTGTACTTGATGGAGGACAATAGAGTCTAATTCTTGCTCCTCAAGACTTGACACACCCGCAAATGCCGTTTGGACATTTCTTTTTGAACCACCCTGTATATCTATATTATAAAGGCTAAACCTATCTGTGCGTAACGCAAACGTCATTTTGCGAATGGCAACACTTTCAAATTTCAAATGAAATTTCGGTATTGCAATTTTTGCTATTTCAAATTTTTATACTTCTAAATATCGCACATTATAAATTTTTACACTATCGTATAGTGAAAAAAAAAATTTTTTAATTAAATTTGTTTGAAAGCTGTATCTTAATTTGTTTTTGAAATATTAATTTTTTAGTAGTTTTTAATACCGCTTTTCTAATTGTAGCAACAGGAATACTCCATTTTTATTCAAAGCAAAGGAAAAAAGGAAAGAAATCGATTACTGTATCTTTATGTTGTCATTTTCTCATTAAAAGGGAAAAAATGGACCTTTATTATTTTTTAAACAGATCTTTATTATTTTTTACTGCTTACATGTATGAATGAAATTTAATTTTAACAATTTCTACAACTGAGTTTTATAGAAATAGTATTTTGTTAATTTGACATTAAATATCGTTTGTTCAAGAGTTAGACTTACCAATATAAAATGCTTTTTTTTCTATAACTAATTTTGTAGGTTTATTATATATCAATGAAACAGTTCCTTTTTAAACATTTTCTTTCGTCGAAATTCGACGAGTTCTACCTTGTTACTGTAAAAGCCCGATAACATTCCCAAGAAGTTTTCAAATAATGATTAAAAAACGTCAAAATAATAGTTTAAGGGACCATTTATTATGTGCAGAAATACATAATTTGAAAAAATATATTTTACTCGATTTTTTTAAACACTTAGGCTGGCAATAGTTGAAACATATTTATTCTTTCAGGTACAAAAAAAATTCTGTTCGTTAAAAGATGAAACAACTGACTGACACCAGAATTTTAAAGCGAACTTCCTGAAAAAAGTTGTTGTTGTTGTTGTTGTTTAAAACTTTAATTATAAAACTAAAATTTTATTAAAATATTCTTGGTGCCGTTGGTAATTTTTGAATTAAGTTTATGTGTGCCCGCAGTGGGATCACTTCGTCGGAAAGGATTAAGGGAGTGAAATGGTCATATTGTTAAGCAATAATACTTTAACAGAAGTAACATAGTCATTCTGTAGCATGCAGCAATCGATTACTGAATTTAAATTTGGATATAATCCCTAAAATAGGGTCATTTTAAATTCATTACTTCTTCCGAAAATTGTTTTTAGTCTAATTGGAGAGTTTAGAAAAAATTTAAGAAGTGAAATTTCAGTATTGCTATTAAAAAAAAAAAAAAAAAAAAAAAAAAAAAAAAAAAATGTCTGGCAATCGGGGACTGCCGCGGTAAAGCTATTGCATAGCATTTTTTATCAACTTATGCAAAAATACCGCGTCAATGTCTGCTGAAGTTTATCGAAGGATACCGCGCCGAAGTCTGCCAAACTCAAACGTCGTTAGCCGGAGTGTTAGGAATTTTTCTCGTTACGGAATTCCTAGATTCGGTCGCCGCGCTCAAAGCCTGCGATAATAGCTATGCAATAGCTTAATAAATTATCAAACAAAATTTGGTCGCGCTATGAAAATTAGATCGCGAGTTATAAGCATTTTAAATTTTTCGACCCTCACGGTGTGGGGTCTCCTGTCACCAAAAATTAACACTGTCTCATAATAAATTACTAAACAAAATTTGGCCGAGCTACGAAAATTAGATCGCGAGTTATAAGCCTTTTAAATTTTTCGACCCTCACCGACGGGAGTCTCCTGTCACCAAAAATTAACAGTCTCATATTAAATTACCAAACAAAATTTGGTCGCGCTACGAAAATTAGATCGCGAGTTATAAGCATTTTAAATTTTTCGACCCTCACGGTGGGGGGTCTCCTGTCACCAAAAATTAACACTGTCTCATAATAAATTACTAAACAAAATTTGGCCGAGCTACGAAAATTAGATCGCGAGTTATAAGCATTTTAATTTTTTCTACCCTCACCGTGGGGGGCTCCTGTCACCAAAAATTAACACTGTCTCATAATAAATTACCAAACAAAATTTGGCCGCCCTACGAAAATTAGATCGTGAGTTATAAGCATTTTAAATTTTTCTACCCTCACCGTGGGGGGTCTAATGTCCCAAAAATTAACACTGCCTCATAATAAATTACCAAACAAAATTTGGCCGCGCTAAAAAAATTAGATCGCGAGTTATAAGCATTTAAAATTTTTCGACCCTCACCTTGGTGGGTCTCCTGTCACCAAAAATCAACACTGTCCGATAATAAATTACCAAACAAAAATTGGCAGCGCTACGAAAATTAGATCGCGACTTAAAAGCATTTTAAATTTTTCGATCCTCACCGTGTGGGGTCTCCTGTCACCAAAAATTAACACTGTCTCATAATAAATTACCAAACAATATTTTGCCAAGCTACCAAAATTAGATCGCGAGTTATAAGCATTTTAAATTTTTCGACCCTCACCGTGAGGGGTCTCCTGTCACCAAAAATTAACAGTCTCATAATAAATTACCAAACAAAATTTGGCCGCGCTACGAAAATTAGATCGCGAGTTATAAGCATTTTAAATTTTTCGACCCTCACCGTGGGGTGTCTAATGTCCCCAAAAATTAACACTGTTTCATAATAAATTACCAAACAAAATTTGGCCGCGCTACGAAAATTAGATCGCGAGTTATAAGCATTTTAAATTTTTCGACCCTCACCGTGGGGGGGTCTCCTGTCACCAAAAATTAACAGTCTCATATTAAATTACCAAACAAAATTTGGCCGCGCTACGAAAATTAGATCGCGAGTTATAAGCATTTTAAATTTTTCGACCCTCACCGTGGGGGGTCTAATGTCCCCAAAAATTAACACTGCCTCATAATAAATTACCAAACAAAATTTGGCCGCGCTACGAAAATTAGATCGCGAGTTATAAGCCTTTTAAATTTTTCGACCCTCACCGTGGGCGGTCTCCTTTCACCAAAAATTAACAGTCTCATATTAAATTACCAAACAAAATTTGGCCGCGCTACGAAAATTAGATCGTGAGTTATAAGCATTTTAAATTTTTCGACCCTCCCCGTGAGGGGTCTAAAGTCCCTAAAAATTAACACTGCCTCATAATAAATTACCAAACAAAATTTGGCCGCGCTACGAAAATTAGATCGCGAGTTATAAGCATTTTTAATTTTTCGACCCTCACCATGGGGTGTCTCTTGTCACCAAAAATTAACACTGTCTTTTAATAAATTACCAAACAATATTTTGCCAAGCTACCAAAATTAGATCGCGAGTTATAAGCATTTTTAATTTTTCGACCCTCACCGTGGGGTGTCTTCTGTCACCAAAAATTAACACTGCCTCATAATAAATTACCAAACAAAATTTGGCCGCGCTAAAAAAATTAGATCGCGAGTTATAAGCATTTAAAATTTTTCGACCCTCACCTTGGTGGGTCTCCTGTCACCAAAAATCAACACTGTCCGATAATAAATTACCAAACAAAAATTGGCAGCGCTACGAAAATTAGATCGCGACTTAAAAGCATTTTAAATTTTTCGATCCTCACCGTGTGGGGTCTCCTGTCACCAAAAATTAACACTGTCTCATAATAAATTACCAAACAATATTTTGCCAAGCTACCAAAATTAGATCGCGAGTTATAAGCATTTTAAATTTTTCGACCCTCACCGTGAGGGGTCTCCTGTCACCAAAAATTAACAGTCTCATAATAAATTACCAAACAAAATTTGGCCGCGCTACGAAAATTAGATCGCGAGTTATAAGCATTTTAAATTTTTCGACCCTCACCGTGGGGGGGGGGTCTCCTGTCACCAAAAATTAACAGTCTCATATTAAATTACCAAACAAAATTTGGCCGCGCTACGAAAATTAGATCGCGAGTTATAAGCATTTTAAATTTTTCGACCCTCACCGTGGGGGGGGGGGGTCTCCTGTCACCAAAAATTAACAGTCTCATATTAAATTACCAAACAAAATTTGGCCGCGCTACGAAAATTAGATCGCGAGTTATAAGCATTTTAAATTTTTCGACCCTCACCGTGGGGGGTCTCCTATCACCAAAAATTAACAGTCTCATATTAAATTACCAAACAAAATTTGGCCGCGCTACGAAAATTAGATCGTGAGTTATAAGCATTTTAAATTTTTCGACCCTCCCCGTGAGGGGTCTAAAGTCCCTAAAAATTAACACTGCCTCATAATAAATTACCAAACAAAATTTGGCCGCGCTACGAAAATTAGATCGCGAGTTATAAGCATTTTTAATTTTTCGACCCTCACCATGGGGTGTCTTCTGTCACCAACAATTAACACTGTCTCATAATAAATTATCAAACAAAATTTAGCCGCGCTACGAAAATTAGATCGTGAGTTATAAGCATTTTAAATTTTTCGACCCTCACCATGGAGGGTCTCTTGTCACCAAAAATTAACACTGTCTTTTAATAAATTACCAAACAATATTTTGCCAAGCTACCAAAATTAGATCGCGAGTTATAAGCATTTTTAATTTTTCGACCCTCACCGTGGGGTGTCTTCTGTCACCAACAATTAACAATGCCTCATAATAAATTACCAAACAGAATTTGGCCGCGCTACGAAAATTAGATCGTGAAATATAAGCATTTTAAATTTTTCGACCCTCACCGTGGGGGGGTCTAATGTCCCCAAAAATTAACACTGTCTCACAATAAATTACCAAACAAAATTTGGCCGCGCTACGAAAATTAGATTGTGAGTTATAAGCATTTTAAATTTTTCGACCCTCACCGTGGGGGGTCTAATGTCCCCAAAAATTAACACTGCCTCATAATAAATTACCAAACAAAATTTGGCCGCCCTACGAAAATTAGATCGCGAGTTATAAGCATTTTAATTTTTTCTACCCTCACCGTGGGGGGCTCCTGTCACCAAAAATTAACACTGTCTCATAATAAATTACCAAACAAAATTTGGCCGCCCTACGAAAATTAGATCGTGAGTTATAAGCATTTTAAATTTTTCTACCCTCACCGTGGGGGGTCTAATGTCCCCAAAAATTAACACTGCCTCATAATAAATTACCAAACAAAATTTGGCCGCGCTAAAAAAATTAGATCGCGAGTTATAAGCATTTAAAATTTTTCGACCCTCACCTTGGTGGGTCTCCTTTCACCAAAAATCAACACTGTCCCATAATAAATTACCAAACAAAATTTGGCAGCGCTACGAAAATTAGATCGCGACTTAAAAGCATTTTAAATTTTTCGACCCTCACCGTGGGGTGTCGTCTGTCACCAACAATTAACAATGTCTCATAATAAATTACCAAACAAAATTGGCTTCGCTACGAAAATTAGATCGCGAGTTATGAGCATTTTAAATTTTTCGATCCTCACCGTGTGGGGTGTCACCAAAAATTAACACTGTCTCATAATAAATTACCAAACAAGTTTCGCTGCGCTACGAAAATTAGATCGCGAATTATAAGCATTTTAAATTTTTCGACCCTCACCGTGGGGTGTCTCCTGTCACCAGAAATTAACAATGTCTCATAATAAATTACAAAACAAAGTTTGGCCGCGCTACGAAAGTTAGATCGCGAGTTATAAGCATTTTAAATTTTTCGACCCTCACGGTGTGTGGGGGGGGGGGGTCTCCTGTCACCAAAATAAATAACACCACCAAAATAAACACTGTCTCATAATAAATTACCAAACAAAATTTGACCGCGCTATGAAAATTAGATCATAAGAAACATAAGTTTGAGACTTGATATCCTAATATCTGAAAAGTACCACGTCAATGTCTGCCGAAGTCTACCGAAGGATACCGTCCCGAAGTTTTCCGAACGGAGACGACGTTAGCCGAGTGTTAGGTTTTTTCGTTACGGATGTGTTAGGATTTTTCGCGTTACGGAATTTTTGAATTCGGTCACCGAGCTCAAAGCCCGCGATAAAAGCTATGCAATAGCTTAAAAAAAAAAAAAAAAAAAAAAAAAAAAAAAGTTTTTTTTTTTATAGTTGTTTTTTAGATGCCACTCTAAGCAAATTTTACGTCCATCATTTAAAAGTAGACTTTATTCCCAAACGTTTGGTAGCAGTAACTTTTTTTTACATTAATTTTTTGCAGCGTTAAGGGGTGTTTACTTACTTTTTCTTTCCAAGAATGTACATTTTAAGAATTCATATAGTATTATCAGTCTGTTTTCCCTATTCTCCATTCCATACTACCGTTTTCTCATGAAAAGTAAACAAGTTTCATCGAAAGTTCAAAGTGTATCTTTTCGCTCCAAATAATTTTAGCATTTGGAGTCACTTTTTCAATTATTTAATTTTATTTAGAGTGTTTTTTTTTTTTTTTTTTTTTTTTTTTTTTTTTGTGTGTGTGTGTGTGTGTGTGTACAAAAGCCATAAATTTAATTCTACTTATTTGGATGTATTTCATTCAAATACCAAAGAAAAGGCATTTTACTACCGCTGTAAAATCGCAAGCATGGAGTAAATAATCTTTCATATACATTATTATTTTTTTTTTTTTTTCATTCATGTTTTTTCTGAAAATGAAAAACTTGCATACGGATGTATTCTTGAGCTAAAGAAATAGAATTATAAAGGAGTTAAACAACAAATTGTTTTTATATTGAGCATGTCATTTGCTTTTTACCTTAAAGGAACAGTTTACTTTTTCAATATTTTTATTTATTTTTTTAAGATGCTTCAAATGATGAACTCATTGCATTTCAATGTTCTACTAAAAATACATTTTGCAAAAGAAAAAAAATAACTGCATATTTAATTAAAATTTGAAAAAAAGTTTTAAAAAATTGATTTTTTAAAAATTCCTACTACTTTTTTAACTATTAATATTTTTGCCCAATTGTTTCTTTTTGTGTGTATGTATGTATGTGTGGGTGTCTGTATTACATTAAAAAATTATTTAAAAATTATTATGCAGACCGTCCGTATATAATGACCAAAAACTACCCAACTGAATCGTTTGGAGTTTAAAATATATAATTGTAGCGTAATTTTGTCGAGTCATTTCAAATTTTTTTTAATATCGGATGTATAGTTTAATTACAGGCACACTCAAAAATATTCCGTTACATAATGGCTGATGAAATAAAACAGTTTCAAGTACATTTTTGCGATATTACATTCTTCCGAACATAATAAAATTGAAATTCATCTATGAAGTACATTTTAAAATACACATTCTGCGCAATCTATAGCGTAAAAAATATTTGTTATTAATTTACAGGGCCACCAAAAAGTATTCCATTACATAATAATATTGGGAAAACATTGTTCGGGGCACGTTTTAAATATATTAAACTATTTCACATTTTATGAAATTGATATACATTTCTGATGTTTACTACAAATTACTTGCTTTATAATAGAAAGCAGATAGTATTTACATGGATGCGTGAAAGATTTCAGCTAATACACTGTATCCGAAGTACATTCTACCATTATACCAAGATCTGAAAATTTTTAAATCTTCGTTATAGTACGAACGCACTTCATTTGCCATGCTTGACGTACAATTTCCTACTTGTTTCAAAATACTGAGGACTTTCTCTAAAAAAAAAAAAAAAAAAAAAAAAAAAAGGAATACGAACCAATCCAAAAAACTTAAAACATAACCCTGAATTAACTCGAAACTAAAACGAACCCGAAACATTTAAAATCAACAACCTTTAACGAAAACAATAAACACATGCCTGACTTGTGTTACAAATCAAGTACAGATAAAATAGAGTTACTCGACATGATGCTGGAGAGTAATATGAAGTAGTCTGCACGAAGATGATTTGAAAGTTAAAAAGTATTTATCAATCTTAAAATTCTAGCAATTATAATATGCTTGTAATTATTATAATTTTCAAAGAAATCAATTTGAATTTTTTTTTAAAGTTATATTCACTCATGACACATCTAGATAACTGTGAGTTAATAATATGGTTACAAAAGAAACACCAACACAGTCAAAGTTTCTAACCATCCATGAAAAAAGAGCCGGAACTTTTGCAATCACCTAATAATATTCTACTACTTTCTGTACATGTATGTGTTCATTTCTATTTGTAATAAAAGACTGAAATTATAAAAAAAATGTGTAAATCCTATATATACTGTATGAAATTAATGACTGGACACTTGCGATTTTAGACGTTTTGTTAAATATCTAGAAAATTACAAGAGCCATTATTCTGAAATTGCAGGTGTGTAACGCATGTTATACATTTTCGAGAAGATTTTTCCCATAATCCCATAGGAGACCGTCAACAAATTGAAAATGAACAAAGATCTTTTTCTTACGGAGATCTTTTTCATTCAAATATGAATATTTGAATATGAATATTTTCGAATTATGATATTCTTTTTGAATATAAATATTCACTTTGAATAACCCTGTCAAAACTGATGAAAAAAAAGCGTTCAAACTGCAAATTCTAGCGGCTTATTTTAATAAACTGTGTTCTATTTTATGAGAATAGCAAGTATACTCGTAGAAAAATTAATTTTTTTTTAAGAACCGGCCTAAATTTTGCCAAGCTTTTTGCTTAAAATTTGCTGAGTTCTTATTATTAAAAAAAAGTTCTTTTAAGAAAATATGGCAAACACCATTGTACTTAATAAGCCAGCAATCAAAATTAAACAGTATTAAAAATTGTATTAAAAATGATTTAATTTCACTTGATTTAATTCAAGTTTACTAATTTCACTGAGTATGCGTGAACGCAATCAAAATATAAATTACATAGTGTGGTTAGTTAAATGTATAGAGCAATTTTTGCAAAAGTCTCAAACACATAGGTTGAAAATTTCGAAAATTATCGTCGATAGAAGAAGCTCAAAATCCATTATTCCTAAAATGAAGCAAAAAGATGAGGGGCTGCATTCATATATCCACTTCTTAGTGTCAATGTAGCATACACAATATTGCACGTACTTCTATATTTGGATACAGCTCCTCATCTGTTTGCTTTTTCTTTTGAAATCAACGGATTTTGAGCATATTCTGTCAATGATAATTTTAATAATTTTCAAGCTATGTTTTTGAAATTTTCACAAAATTTTCTCTATATATAACTAACACATTACAAAATTATATTTTTATTGCGTTCACGGATGCGCAGTGAAGCATTATTTAGTAAACCTACTCATTTTTCATATAATTTTTATTTTTTTTTTATTCTGATTACAAGATGTTCTGTACAATGTTGTTTGTCATATTTTCTGAAAAGATCGTTTTATTATATTAAGAGCTCTGAAAACTATAAGCAAAAAACTTGGCAAAATTTAGGGCTGTCTTTATAAAAAATCTTAATTTTTCTACGAATATACATGCTATCCTCATGAAAATTAACTCAATTTATTATAATAAGTCACTTAATCATATTCATAATCTGCAGTTTGAACGGATTTGCTATATTAGTTTTGACAGGGTTTATTTTCATTCTTTTTCAATTTGTTGACGGTCCCCTATGGGATTTCGGAAAAAAAATCTTCTCTGAAATATATGACCTTTTCTATTTTGTTTACACATTTGGAGTTTCAGAATAATTCCTAATGCATTTGTATATTCTGTATATTTGTATATTCTGTGTATTTGTATATTCTTCTGTATATTTAACAAAACATTTAAAATCGCAAGGTCCGGTCATTTGCTTCAATATACTGTATATCATAAATACAATACAACATATCTTATTGACTGTTTTTTTCAACAAATGAAAGTAGTAGTGATTAATGAAGAATTCCCATTAATCTTGATTCTCCTATATCTTATTGAATTAGAAATAGATTCCCGTCCTCAAATCAACAATTTCTAAACAAGTGGCTAATAGTCCAGTCAAATAGAGATTCAACCTCGTAATAAAAGACAGTAAACTAAAAATTTGCAAAAGTTGGCCTTTTTTGTGCCAAATAAACAGCGTTTGCGGGACGTTTTGATTTTCTGCTTTAATCTAAAAAAAATTGCACCTCAAGGACGTCGTTTGTTAAGGAGGCTTACGGAAAACATGCATCATCGGAAACTACCTGTGAAGATTTGTCTAAATGCTTTAAAAGAGGTGATTTCTCCAGAAAACCAAAACAATTGAAGTTGCCGATCTGCAAGCGTTATTGGAGGAAGATAACAAAAAAAAAACAAAATTAACTTGGGGAGGCATTAAACATGACTCGCCAAAGTATTATCAAAAGCTTACGTATCACGAAAAAAATTCAAAAGGAAGAAAAATTGGTGCAGCATGAGTTGACTGAGAGACAGATGAAAAATCGAAGAACCATTATCGAAATTTTGCTTTTGCGGCACAGAAGAAAGGGTTTCCTGTATCGAATTGTAATTGGAGATGAAAAATGGATATATTTCGAGAATCCCAAATGCAAAAAATCGTGGATTTCACCTGACAAAGCATCAACATTGAAAAGCACGGCCAAATTACTTCGGAAAGAAGACAATGCATAGCGTTTGGTGGGACCTGAAAACAATCGTGTACTATGAGCTGCTGAAACCGCGTGAAATTGACAATAGACATCACCATCGACAACAACTAATTAATTTGAACCATGCATTGTTCTTGCAACGTCCAGAATGGGGCATGGGACATAAACGAATGATATTGCTGCACGACAACGTTTCGTGCTATCACAATTCCATCGTTCAGGACACCACCAAAATGCTGAAATAGGAACTGCTACCACACCCACCATATTCGCCAGACATGGCTTCTTCCGATCATCACTTGTTTTGGTAGGTCACGCATGGCTTAGCTGGGATGCATCTGGTTAATTTCAAAGAAGGGAAAAATTGATTGGATAAATGGTTTTGGTCCAAAGACACATCGTTTTATCGTCGCCGTATTCATGTACTGTCAGAAAGATGGTAAAAATGGTAGCTAGCGAAGGACAATACAAAAATAAACCATTTTTTGTATTTCTGTTGAAAATTTTCCATTTTTCATGGATAAAATCCCACCAAAACTTAGTTTCGCACCTAGTATAAGTATTATTCATAAATAAGACATCCGTAAGATAATAATTATTTAAATTATATCAATAATAAGATATTGAATTGAAATAGTTTAAATACATTTAATTATATTTTTATTTATGATAAATTTATCGTAAATTTATTACAATTTATTCAAGTTAAAATGTAAAAGATTTTTTTTTAAGTTCTGATTATCAATAGCCATCATACAGCTTAATATTCTTCTTGTCCGTCATTGTCCCCTTTTTCAGATCGTCCACATTGAATTTTCGGATCGTTATTATCATCTTTGCTGTCAGTCACGTTTCATTGTAAAGCCTTAAGAATTTCTTATTCATATTCACTTTCTTCATAAAAGATCATTTGGATATGATGAAGCGTTGGCGCATGCAGATCCGTTACACTGAACACAAGCTGAGGAACATTGCAATCCTATTTTTCGACACGCACAGTTCGTGACACAGCCTTTTTTTCAATTACAGAAGATCATACTACGTACTTCTTCTGGTGCTGAAGGTAGTAATGTTGTTATAAGGGTTAAAGGATCTCGCTTTGCATTACCCACCCCTATTCCTCCGGTTCTAAATCTTTCCCTAACCAAGTTTGGATCTGACCGTAGATACAGAACATACGTTGATGAGCTGCTGCACTTATAAGTGGAAGAGGTGATAACTGCACCAGTTTGTTGAGTCTTGTTGAATTGTGTGTACCTAAAATTATCAATTCTGAGTTCTGACTTTGGAGCATTGTACATTGCTAGAAGAAATGTATTCATTTTCCAAATAATATGTTTTAAGGGATGTTTTCTTACTGAAATACATCAATTGATTGGTAAAAATTGGAATGTTTATCGAACATTTTTATAATTGTCAGTTTTTCTTTTTTAAACAGCGCAGATGTTGTATCACATCAACTGAAGGCGTGCAGAAATAATTCTTTAAACCGTATGGATATTTGTAGAAACTAACAAACGAATACATTCGTATCTCCACATTGCCCCTTGTAATTTTTTTTTGTTGTTGTTGTTTGTTTAATTTCTTGCTGATACGATGGGTTTGTCCTATTAAAATAACTAACAGATCAGGATCTTCTCCAACGATGACCGCAGTCTTTTGATGTTTAGATTCTGTTTCAATGATGAGGACATCAGTATCATCTCTGACTTGTTTTGTAACGATCTAAATAGTTTTTTAATTGCTTAATAAGCATTTCAATTAACTTATCTGTGTTTGATCGGTTCGACAAAAACTTCTTTTGGCTGATTGGCAAAATCATTGTTTCGTGAAAACAAACTTCATAAGAGATTCAAAGAGCAGCAGTTCTTCTAAGCTGTTCCGTTGCTTTTATGTTTTTACTGGTGTCTGTGTAGCCGCCGATTTGAAATCGAATACCGTTTTGCTTTTTTCGATAAATATATTATATCTTGAATTACAAGCATGTGTTGTTTGATGACTTGTAAAGAATTTAATAGTCTACAATTTTTTTAATAAATAGCAGTTTTTCTTTTTTAATCGGCGCAAATGTTGTGTCACATATACTGAAGGCACGTAAAAAGTAAAATGTTTTCTTTAGTCCGCGGATATTTGTAGAAACTTTTAAACGATTAAACATTCATGTCTCCTGATTGTCCCAGCTAATTTTTTTAACGAAAATTTCTTGATGATGCGATCTAGTTCTTCCTATTAAAATAACTAGCAGATCAGTATCTTCTCCAACGATGACTGCAGTCTTTTGATGTTTAGATTCTGAAATTGCTGTTTCAATGATAAGGACATCAATATCATCTCTGATTTGTTTGTGGCTATTTAAATAGCTTTTAATTGCTTTATAAGCATTCCAATGAACTTTATTTCGTTAAATTGTTTCGACAAAAACTGTTTTTAAGTAATTGGCACAATCATTGTTTCATCAAGACGAACTTTGAAAGAGCAATAGCTCTTCTGAGCTTTTCCATTGCTTTTATGTTTTTACTGTTGCCTGTATAACACTCGATTTGGAATCGAATAGCATTTTATTATTTTCGATAAATGCAATACATCTTGAATTACAAGCAAGTGTTGTCTGATGACTTGTAAAGAATTTTATAGTCTACATTCTTTTTAATAATTTAGGAGATCATTTGAGGCATAAAGAACAATCGTAAGAAAGTGTTTCTCTCGTTTTCGACAGAAGACTAAAAACTCGCCCTTTTTAAGCACTGTCTACGGCTTGAACCTTTTGTCAGAAAATTAAAGTTATTTTGACATTATTTAGAAAATAGAGTCCACTTTAATTTCGAAACTGTGGTTCTTCGATAACACGCATAGTTTTCGAAAAATCGAGGTTTAAAAAAGAGCTTTTCTCTCATTTTAGATCAAAAATAGAAAATCACCTTTTCGTCAAAATGATCTAGCGCCTAAACTTTTTGTCATAAAGTTACAATTCTTTTATGAATTTTATAGAAAATAGTCATCTTTAATATTTCAACTGGGTTTTTTTTTTTTTTTTTTTTTTCGATAAAATGCATAATATCTGATAAATTGAAGACTAACGAATATTTTTTCCCGTCTTGGCCAGAAGGTCAAAAAATTGTATTTCTTCATCGCGCTCTAGTGCTAAAACATTTGCCCGAAAATTAATGTTAATGTATGTATTTAATAGAAAATTTTATCTATTTTAATTCTGTAACTGTTCAGTAAAATTTACGGTTTCCACACTGTAAAAAAAAAAGGGTCGATCTACTAAAAAAACTTTAGTAATCCTTGTAATTACTAAAAAATGTTTAGTAATCTTAGTCGGTTACTAGAAAATCTGTAAGAATTACTAGAAAAAAGTTAGCAACGAATAGAGTTAATAGTTTTATATTTTTAATAGCTATTACTAAAACTCACTTGGCGTGGCCTCGATAGCATAGTGGTTATAGTAACGGATTCCAGGCTAAAAGGTCCCGGGTTCAATACTGGACAGCGCCAAGTACGCCCCGAATGTATGTAGTGTAAGTACTCTATAATAAAGGGATTATGAATTTCCGGTTGGAGCTGGTCGCAATGTTTGGTGCTGCCATCTATTGCGTTTTTTCCGAATATCTATCGCTTCACAAGTCTGGATGCAGCTCGAAGGAAGCTCCTGCCCTTCGGACGCACGTAATTGTTATTAAAAATAATTTTGGAGCTATTACTAAAATTTGCTTGGTGGCTCATACTAAAAAATTTTAAGTTAGTTATACAAAATATTCTTTTGTTCAGTTTACAAAAGAAATGCTTGTTTCATTTGCAAAAAAATGTTTGTAATGGTTACTAAAAAATTCTGTGGAATACGAATTTACTAAAAAAATTTTAGTAACCTCTTGAATTTTTTTTACAGTGCAGATAAAAGAAAAAACTGATTTTCGGGACCTTTGACATTGAATATCTGGCGAACGTACACGAAATTTTATGATACTTTTCATGTAACTTTTAAAATGCCAAAACGAAGCTTTTTTCAAATTTTCAGATGCTGCTTTTTTTTTTTTTTTCAAGGTTAGTCCTTTTTCCCACCTTATTTGGCATGACTATAAGTGTGATCATAAATCTCACAAAGGGTTTCATTTAATATTTCTTTCATACCAACTTATCCCTCAATTAGTATCCAAGTTGTTAATTTATTATTATTAAATTCTTATATAGATGATAGTACCAATAAAATTTTTTTTTAAATAATTATAAAAGGAAGTTATTTATATTAATGAAATTAAAAATGTTTGTTACACTCTTCCTTCCTTAGACCACACAATTTTGAAAAAAGTTCCTTTGTTTTAGTAGCTGCCACCACCGATATAATCAAGTTATAATGGACACTTAGTCAGAAAGATTGTCAACAAGAATACAAACTCATTAAATTAAACTTAATTAATAATTTATTTACTCATTATTTACAATAATAAAGCAATATCTACAATTAAGAACTCGGATATAGCTGATCCGGTCCTATATTAAGTTAAGTACAGCAAATTCTGTGTACTGTTAAACTAATCTATATTTCTCTCACGCTATGCAAGTTAAATTAGATTTATGGTAGATTACTTTTAATCTCCCAGTACTTCGGCTCTATCTTCCAAGATCTTCACACAACTTGAAACGCATTCTGTCCGAGAGCTCTATTCAGGAAGAAGTGTCCATATGCTTTTGTCTCCACAGGAGAACTGCCCTCTGTTAACTATCTCAATCTTCTTAAAAAGAGCTTACAAGGATACCCATCTCTCAACAGGGCCATATCCCTTCAAAATTTCACCTTCCCGGGACGTCTTTTATCTCGCTAAATAGTGGATAAATTCTTTTATCTGCCTCATGTTAGATATGTATTTTGAATGGCAAGAGAAACCCCACCAATACATTCTTTCAACAAATACTATCTAACTCAAACTAACTGGGATTAATTTCCAGACAAGAAAAAAAATGCTATTTTAAAATCCCTAGTACACATATAGTGACACGAATATAACACAGAAGTAAAAAGATAACATCATATAACAATAGTGCTAAATGGCATCTATTCATCAGAACCTGACAATATTCAAATCAAATTATTTAAATAAAATACAAAATTCCTTTTTTTTTTCTTTTTTTTTGAAAATCTGAATTAAAAAATTTAGCGGGTACATACATAAAATTTTAAATTTATAAAAGTGAAAAAATTGTTTAAACGAAATTTAAAATGCTGAATTATTAATGCATTACAATATTTTTTTAAATTGAAAGAAAATTTAATTCCAAAAAATATTATGAATGTCAGTGATAAAAGAAAAATATAAACCCTTAAATTGGCAAAAATATTAAATACTATTTAATTAAAATTATCTTAATGTGAAAATTTCAAGTTCTCGCACCAGTCTTCGAACTAAGAATTTCCTGTTTACTAGCGAGATGCTTTACTTGCAAGCTATTACGCCTACACGAAAAACATTGAAATTAATGTTTCATTCCCAAAAATGAGCAGATACCATTAATAAAATGGATTTAATTAAAAATTGGCTTTTTCAAAATTCTATGATATGTCGTGTGACATAAGGAACTGTAAGTGCTGTAAGTACACAAAATTTGAAGCCTCTGACTTAGACAGTTTTTGTGTACAGACTCCTTTTGTGACGGACAGACAGATAGAGGATTGAGACAAATAGGATTTCGTCAGATGAACGAAACCATAAAAAAGCTTCTTTGAATAATGATTTCCATAATTTTTTCTTTCCATGTTTTTGTCATAAATGACTCGACAATAAGGAGCTCACTTAAAGCGAACAATAAAATCCATTTAGTCCCTTGCATTTAGACCCAGTGTATCTTACAGGAACCCATATTTACAAAAAAATTCACGTTTATAAATAATGTTAAAAAAAAATCGTGTGAAGGCAGTCTAATAAACACCAGAACTAAACAAAATAGCAATTTGTTTCTGATAGCACTTTTTTAGCGAGATATGTGTTATATCAAAGTGGCTTGCAACAAAAATATAAGACACATACAAAAATGAAAACGTAAATAATTTTTCCGTACGTTAAGATATATTTTGTAAAGTTCATTAGTAATAAAAAAGTATTGAATATATATGCTTTTTTTTTCAATGCAAACAAAAGTTATGAATAAGTGAAAAATCCAGGTAAATTGTCGAAAAATGCTGTTATTCAATCCCCATGTATCATCACATTTCATGTACAAAACATGTACAGAAATTTTTTTCGCTTATCAGTCTTTATTGGTTATTGATTTGTTAACATAAATTCATAACTAAAATTATATATATGTATACATATAATATCATTTTAACCGATTTACATTCCACTATGAATGTTTTTTCACAAAATATTTCTCATTATTGAATTTACCAGCAAATGTAGACAGTGTCTACTTCAAATCTTTAACTAATTTTCTAGTCTATCATAATAATATTTTTTAAAATAATGCTACTTTTAAACAAATACAAGAAATTCCGCAGGAGGATCCACATCCAGTATGATTTCGGTTATCTATTTATATTTCTATAAAAGAAAGTTTATTAACAATAATGTTTTGTTCTTTAGATACATAGATGACATAATTATTCTTTCTGTAAATGATAATAAATCTATACCTGTTCCTGTAAATTATCCCCCTATTCTCAAACCAAGTACTACACATTTTAATAATTCTAGTATTATTTTTTTGGATGTTAGGATAAATATTTCATATAATAATACTCTAATATTTACTATTTATGATAAACGAAAGGATTTTTCTTTTAATGTAATTAACTTCACTATTTTTAGTTCCTGTTTTCATCTGTCTGCTTATAGAAATATTCTTCTAAATCATTGCCTTCGTATTAAAAGTTTACGTTAATCCATTTATATAAGAACTAACCTTTCTAATTTACAATATACAGCATTGTCTTATAATAATCTCCAAACATTTATTTTATCATGGATTAAACATTAATTCCTTTTGATTAAGTATATAATGCCTATAAAAATTATTTAAAAAAAATTTAAATGTACAAAAAATTAAAAAATTTAGTAAAATATATATATAAAAATACAAAATCGAAAACACTATTATGGAGGATTGGAAAAACTGGGTTTTTTTCTTTTTCTTCTTCATAAGAAATCTTTAACGGGATCACAGTGAGCATTCTGTTATAACTAGAAATTTTCATAACCCATTTTTACTTGTTAGACCCAAATCCTACTGTATTTAACCCTTTCGGGTCTGATGCACTATTAGTAGTACATGTCTTTTAATTGGGAATTATTTTACATTAACAAACACTTTTGTTACTGTTTACATGATAGTGATGTTAGTGTGTGTCTTTCCATTTACTATATGATTTCATTAAGGTTTAGGCATTTAGTAATTATAATAGTAATGAATATTTGCTCTATTCTCTTTGCACCGTTTGCAGTTCCTTTATTTTAAACATTATTTCATTCTTTAAATTTAAAATAAAGTTTATTTTCTTAAAATAAGCATGTGTAATAAAACTTAAAAAGTATTAGAAAGTTGTAATAACAATTACACCTTCTTGTAATATAATATTTTCAAACTATCTCCAAAAACTCTTTTTCAGCCTATTGTCATGTCAATATTAATTTAATAGTAAGCAAAACAACAACATTCGTTATGTTTTAGACAATGAAATATTCGTTAAATACTAATTCATCTATTTGGATAGTTATAGTTGATGTTATTAACGTAAAAGTATTTTTTATAAAAATTTAAAAAAAATCGAACCTGAAAGGGATAAGCAAATCAATAAATGGTATAAGTAGAATTTTATCAATTCTTTTAACAGAAATTTTTCATATTTTTAAGTACAAAATAAAAAAGATATATATCAAAATAAAATACATCTTGAAGAATAATAGTTTGATAGGTTATCTTTATTAATTTAACTCAATGCTAATAATTTAATACTGTTAAAGTACCCCTATAAAAATTGGCATTTTTAAGAGAACTTAAACTTGACCATAGTGAACATTCTGTCATAATCAGAAATCTTCATATCGCATTTGTACTTGTTAGAACCAAGTTTTACTGTATTTAATTTTTGCAGGAGAAAGTCTGTGAAATCGATAAGATGAACACATGATAGCCCTATTTGTTTTTTTCTTCTGATATCTCGAACTGATTAATTATTCCAAATGAAATCACTTGCATCAGAATCGTCGAATAAACGCGGAAGGCATCCGATTCTCTCTGATCCCATTCAGGTAACATCTGTATTGCCCACGGGATCATTTCTCTGCTGCCGGAACCGCCTCTCGATCTCATCCCGGCACTCCTCCAATCCCAAGTCTCATGGACTCGACGTCAGGAACCTGGCGCCTCCCCTCCTCACACGATCCGTTTAAATAATCCGGGATGCGGAGAAAAACTTCTCAGTAAGCAGAAACGACATAACGGGACGTGTGGATTAGTTGTGACTAAAGTTTATTGAATTTTTATTTTCATTTTAAGAAGCCGAGGTAGGTTTTTGTGATATCTCTTTCTGTGGATAAATGGATTTTTATATGTCTCTGGATATTGATACAAAATGGGTAAGTTTTAGAATGATAAATCTTGCAGAATTTAACTTTCTCTTTGTTAATTTAGAAAAATATATGTTTAATGATACTTAATTAAATTATATATAGAGTAGTTTGTTAATAAAAAATTTTAATAGGGTGATAGTTACATAAAACCTTCTCTTTTTTTTAGTAGAAATTTCATGTACAAACATTTTAAATGTGAGAAATTTTAGTTCTTGATGAAAAATTTTTATTTAACAACTATGTTACAATTTACTTTATTAATTATTTTAGCTTAACAAGAATACATGAAATTATTAATAATTTATTTATTGAACATTTTTATTTCTTTAAATAAAACAAAATCTGTTATGTCTCTTTCACTACAAATTTCTTTAAACTGTATTCTCATTGTAAGAAAAAAGAAAAATCAATCTTCCCACTCCTCCTAAATAAAACAACTTTTTGACATTTTGTTATTTTTATATCAAACGAAAAATATCAAAATTTTATATTTCATATCAGATGAGAAATAAATTCAAACAGTTTAAATGCAATGAAGTAATGTAGAAAAACATAGACTTTTTTCTTTCAAGATTAAAATATTAAAATAAACCTCTTTTTGGAATGTTAACAAATAATGTCTTCAAATTAGGCTAAAAGTATCTGTCATTCTTAAAATTTTTAGCAGTTTTAGCTGCAGTTTTTACTTCGCGTAACAAAATACAAAAAAGGGAAAAAGAAAGGTATCAAAATATATGTAAAATGTACTTAATTATTTTGAAAGTTTTATTCTGACAAAATATTTGTATAAAGAAAGCTATTTTACTTTTGATTTCAGACACGTTATTAAAATTTTTCTTAAATAAAATTTCAAATAAATATTAATTTCAAATAAAAATCACGCGAGGAAATATTTCAGTGTAAAATTTAAACTGGAAATTTAAGAAAATTTTAATCTGTATTAATTATCTAAAATAACATGATTTTTTTTAAATGCTTTTATTTTTATGATAAAAATAAACAAAATAAGTATTTCTCGATTATTTTCATTATTTGTTTATCTGTTTATTTTCGTATTTGACCCTAACAGGACGAATATAAAATTTCATTCCTAAACAAAAAGAAAAAACTTAATTAATACCATACTAAAAATATTTTCCCCTCGCTTTATTTTACATATTCTTTTGCTTCATTTTTTATCACATTTGAATATTTTTTATGCTGAAAAAGAATATTCAGATTTTAATCGAGGTAGAAAATTTACGAAGTTATGTTTTATGCTTTAATAACTTTTTTAAAAAAGTGATCAAGGATTATGAAATGTATAAAACTAACAACTGGAAAAAAAGTTCGATTAAATATTAACTAAAATATTTTTCATGAAATTTACTTGTTTATTTTATATTGACATTTCTTTATTTTCAAAAAATATGTAATTTAAAAAATGAAATTTTCCAGTATATAAATTCGATAATAATATCTCTAATTATTAATATTATTATGATATATTGATGAGATAAAACTGCTATTAACACTTGAAATGTTTTAGTGTAAATAAAACATATTATAATGGATCTTACTACCACGCACATAAAAAATTAAATGTATATAATTCAAGGTTTTTAAAAAATATTTTTTCGATTAAAATTTATATGCATTTTTTTAGAAATGTTGTACTTTTTTAAGTTAAATTTTTAATTTAAATAATAAAATAAAACTTATAGCATATCGAATAACTGTATTTTTTAGAAATAATCTGATGAATTTGAACCTTGAACTTAAATAAAATTGCAAATCATAAAAATGATTTTGCTTTCTTTTGAAATACTTAAAAGAACGAAATAAAGAGCCAAATAAAGTAATGTGTTTTAAATTCTGTTCTATAATTTTGAATTTATTGCCTGTTTCTGTACCAAGAATAATTATTCAAAACTAAATAATACTGCAAGATTTGTTATTCTTTCACTTACATATTGTATCTTAATGCATTGTTTTTTGCTCAAACAGTTTGTTGTATAAATATAGTGTGTTAAAGACTATAAGTTAATCATTTTTCTATTATGTGATTTGAAAAATTTGCTTGACAAATATTTTTACCTAGTTTTTACAAAACACATGATGTTATTTTACAGAGTAGTTAAAATTGTTCTACTAAATAAAAATAATATTCCACTTTTATAAGCAAAGTTAATATACTGAAGAAAGTTCTAACAGTGTTTTTGCACATGAAATTTTTTATCTTCATACCTGCTTTCTTCCATTTCTTCATATTTCCAAAGATCTTAAAGTAAAGAGGAAAATGTAAATGATTAAAAGAAAAAAAAAGTTAAACGAAAAATGCAGATTATAAAAATTCAATTTCAACATCTAAATCGTTCAATTTTCCTGCATTCTTTACAGTGTTTAAAATATATAAATGTCTTTCTATATTTTCAGAAATTTCTTGTTGACAGATTAATTTTTCAAGCGAAAATTATCGTGCAAACGAGACGACTAAGTATATATTCAAGGTTGCAGAATTTAACAAAATAATAAAGTTTTTAAAATAAAAAGTGAGTTTTATATTAAAATAAATATCCATGCATATATGCAAAAAGTTACGCTTATTTTATTGCGTCACACTATGTTATCGCGTTATATGAAGCATTCTGTCTATGATATGTAGAATATTATTCTGGTCGCATGATTTTGATTCTTGTTTTTTATTATAATTATTCTAAGCTGATATCATTATGCAATTACGTAGATTCACTATTTTAGCATACGTTTATAAACTATCAAACATTTTAAATATTTGTTTAAAACAAAAAAGTGAAACTCACTGTAAAAGAATTGATATTTATTCCTCATGTGCAAAATGATGTTCTAACTACTGCGAGTATAATGCTTTAAAAAAAGCACTGTACAACCGTGGTAAAAAAGTAAACATTCTTTGCTAATCTTACAACAAATTTTAATGTAAGAAAATTATTGATACCAAACTATAAAAAAATAAAGTCTATTTTCAAATCATACGTATAAAACTTTTTTTTGGGGGGGGGAGGGGGGATTATATGTAGATAGCACTAAGCAAATTTTACATATACATCATTTAAAAGTAGATTTTATTTCCATTCGTTTGATACCAGTAACTTCCTTCTACAGTAATTTGTTACAGAATTACTATAGAGTTGTTTGCTCTTTTCCCCACGACTGTACTTATTTCACTATTGGAAAATTTTCTTTCAAATGTGTTATCTTAATAAATATGGAAAATACAACATGATGCATGATTAATGCTTGTTCTTTATCATACCAATATTTTTATGCATTTTTAATTACCATACCGATAATTTTTCCATACCTTTCCTAGCATAGGAGAGTTTTTAAAGCTTAATTAATTATATAGGAATTATTTTGGTTAAATTTGGAATGCGATGTTTTACAGAAAACGAAATAATTATAATTACTTGAATTATTTTTTAAAAAACTTCCATTCTTGTTTAAACTAAACACCGTACAAATTTTTGTAATATGTCATAAAATTTTCAAATGCTTCAAAAACAAAAAAGAGTTTTTTTCTTTTTTTTTCAGAATTATTCGAAAAAACATAATGGTTTTTAATGTTACATTTATTATTCATTAATATTAGGCACATATTTAAAAACTATTTAAGCTTAGGGGTTTTTTTTTTAAGTTTTATATATCTTTTTGCTGACAGTTAGGATACTAGGTAATATTATTACATTTTTATTCGAAATGTATCATCAGTCTTAATTCTTGATATAAATCTACAAAAGATATATTAACAATTAAGATTATATATATACATTGCGAAAAAGTTACAATTATTTTCAATGTCAAAATATTTTTCGATTTCTTTTTTAAGTAATTGACCTCTTTTTTTATCTTTTTTTTTTTTTTTTTTTTTTTTTTTTTCCTCTTTTTTTAATTCATATTTGAGACCATTGACCTATTTTTGCCCCAGAAAGTCTGGACGCAAGTCATAAAAAACACGAGTTTGTTATTACAAAAAACCGGTTTGTAAAAGAAAATTAAAATGACATAACAGTATCAAATCATTTCACATAATCTCTTAAAGAAAAAACTTCCAATGATTTTATTTCAACAAATCAATAATTGAACATGAAATTCAAAAATTCATTGGCGTTAAGTGCTGTAAATTACCAGTTATGGTTGCTGATAGAATGAAATCTAAGGAGGCGAAAGATTTTGGAACAAGAATACCCGTAGACCGCAATTTAGACTAAGTGATTTCCAAATCGGGATCAAATACCACTTTTAAAATTGAAAGCCAAACAAAAATCCTCAAAAAAAAACCCGGAATTTTAAAACTAAATAAAAACGTTAACGACTTATTTCTTAAATAAAGAATTGAAACAATTTCTTCTTTTATTCTTCCGGAATTCTTCTCCCCTAAACACGCATTTAAAATAATTTTTGAATCGTAAAACAACAACTAAAAAAGTTTCACATTAAAATCAACTAATTGAAAATATTTATTTCGTGGGCAAAGTGCTACTATTACTACAACTAATAATAATAATAATAATAATAATAATAATAATAATAATAATAATAATAATAATAATAATAATAATAATAATAATAAACGTAATTTTAAAAGAATTTTGAAAGTGACCAATACTATTGAAACCAAAAAGAGTGACTTTTATAATTTATTTTTTATTCATCAAATATTTAAACAGAAAAATATAGCTATTTAACTATTTCAAAAATAAATTTCAATTTTAAAATGCAGTAAATGGCATGAGATACCAAGTTTAAACTTACATTTAAAATAAATTCCATCTATAAAGTTGATGTTTATTGCATTATAAATTATATTTACATATTATAAAGATTATAAAATTATATTTTCTATCTCAATAAACATGAAATCTTTTTAAGATATAGTTCAAAAACTGTTTTTAAAAACATTAAAATTAATTTTATCGTTATTTATGATACTTTTTAGGGATACTTTTATGGGCTTACTAAAAAAAAATATCTAAAATTTAATTGCAATGTTTGTTTAAATTTTAAAATACAAAAACACTTTGTCTAAAGTTTCAATATACATAAATAAAAACAATGTGAGTATGACTCATTTATGATTACTCTGTATTTCATTGAAAAAATATAGTAATCATTATCATTTATATAATCTTAAACATCTTGTAAATACTATAATTGTAACCATGGTATAATGAATTGATCGCTTTCAAGTCTTGATTCAACCATTACTTGAATAAGAATGCGTCATTAAAAAGGAAATAGAGTATCATGCTGGTAAAATTAAACTCTTTTTTTTCTTTTTTCTATACTATTTTAATTTAAGTGTATCCATATAAAATATATATTTCCAGCTGTCTGGTTAGGTATGCATTAATTACATTTCAATTTATAATAATTTTTTTAAATAATAATAATAATAATAAATTTTCAAGTAAAATTTGAGCCATCTTAAGAAAGTTCGCAAAATAAATTTTCAGAAGGCAATGCATAATCTAAACGGCTGACTAATAAACATCGATATAAAACCTAAATTATGTTAATCCAGATCGTGTAATAATAAAAGATAATCATGAATCTGAGTTGAATAATATTTTGTGAAAAAAGGTGAATCGCATACGCTTTATCAATCGTTACCTCCATAATCATTGTCCTTAATCTCTGACATTATTACATATAAAGCCTTTAAAAATACTTTCCTTTTAAATACATTGTACACATATAGCCTTAAAAGTATTTTCCTTGTAAATACACTGTACAAAAAATACTGTACACTTTACATCAGAAAGTTGTCCAAAGAAACTTTTTTGAGTAATTTTCAGAAAATCTAATATAATCTAAAATATTTGTATAAGATCAACCGACATAAAAACCTAAATTACATTCAGCTATTTCATTTTATAAAATAAATAATCATAAATGTGAGTTTCAAAAATATTATCTAGCTTTCAGAGCAAAAATGGGAAAATGCAAAAGAATCATCATCACTGTTTTATTTTGATAATGCTTTACCAATGATGCCTATGACACCACTGAAGCATAAGTCTGATGCGAAGCCTTTAAAACTACTTTCCTTGCAACCATACTCATTGAATGGCAAAACTAACATTATGCGTTTTGTTTTCATCAAATTTAAAACATTTATACTTTATGAATTTAAATTCCAATTGCTGCTAAATTCATTTTATTGTCTTGAAAACTTTCTAGATTCTTGGCCACAAAATTTTTTTTCATTTATAAATAAATTTCACTCTTTTTTTTTTTTTTTTTTTTTTTTTTTTTGTCTTGAATTGTATACATATAGTATACACTGCACTCATACATTATACAGATATGTATGTTTTTATGGATGTTTTTGTGTTCCTTTTCAAATGTATGGAATGCATATTCTTGTTTTAAAAATTTTAAAGAGTGTGAAACATCAAATTTGACATTTTTTTTTCGTTTATAATTAGATTTTTTTTTTTTTTTCTTGTCTTGAAGTGTACGTATGTAGCATATAAGCATGTATACAGATATATAAATATGTATGTTTTCGTTGTATGTTGGTATTAATTTTTAAATGAAACAATTTTAAAAAATTTGTATCTATTTTAAATAAATTAAATAAATAAATAAAATTTATTTTTTTTAATTAATATATGGTTAAAATTCGGTTCATCTTTTGGGAAATAAAACACTTTTCGTAATTTTTTAATACAATAAAGAATGAATAATAATTAATCAACGGGATTTTAAATATTTATTAAAAAATAATAATAATTTTAAAAGGGGAGTGTCTTTATATACTTATTTCTATGAGAATCATAGCTTCCATTTTTACACTCACAATAAACAATTCGGGAAATTTAAAGAATATATAGCTGAAAGATACTTTTTAAAGTTGTATAATTGCTTATTGTTGCTTCACATTGCTTATTATTGTTGCTTCATCCGTCATATAAAATAAGATATATTAATTTAAATATGACAAATGTTGTAATTGCATTGGCGCGGAAAAAATCATACGGTTTAAAAAAGGGGGAAGGACCCTTAAATTACGTTAATTTGAATCATGAAAAAAAAGTAAGTCTTAAATGTAAGTTGCTAAACCATTACTTAGCATTCATTCAATGCAAATGTATAAAACTGCAAAAAAGAACTGCCCCTACATCACATTCTACTACAGAATATGCAAAGCCTTTAAAACTACTTTCTTTGCAAGCATACCCTTTTGGATTGAAAGCTAACATTGTGCTTTGCGTGATAGTAAGATAGTAACGTTTATTAGATGGGGGGGGGGGGGGGGGGGAATCTTTGCGCAAAAGGCGATTTAATATTTTTTAAAGTTTAGAATTTACCATAAAGTCTGAATTATAATTGCTATTAAGTGCATTTTAATAGTGCTTGAAGATTTTAAAGTATAATTTTCATTGTTATTTCTTACATTTACAATCTAATACTGCAACACTGCCGTTAACTCTAGTTCTATACGATCAATAGATAATTTAATATTATGCTATTTAAATAAGAGAAAATGGTAAAAAATTCTTGAATCTGGTTTAATTTACTTCTTCGGGGATGAAACAACTTTTTTATATAAATTATAGAAGATAATAGGATACGGATTTCTTTATTTAAATAAATAAATAGATAAAACTTATAATGAGTTTTTTCGATCAAAATTTAAATTTACGGGAATGCCTTTTATTTTAAAATCCCAGGTAAAGAAAATTCAATCATTTATATTTAAAAAAGAAAGAAGGGACAATGACTGTCCCCTAAGACGCTCCCACTCCCCTTTTTGCCAGAATCCATTAAAAAAAAACATTAAAAATATGTTAATAAAATGTGTTGTGTATGACATAGTTGACAAGCTTCGTTGCCCTTCTGCAACTCGTTTTCTTGAAAGTTAATATTGTGCGTAGGAGGAAAAATAAGCTTTTTGAATGATACATCTTAACCTGCCGAAATGGGTCACACTTTATTTTCATGGCGTATAACATATTATAAATCCAAAAACAATCTAAAGAAAATTACGTATACTTACGTTTGTCCTATTATTATTATAATGGTTAGATGGTTATTTACATAGTTTAAAATATAAGAAAATGTTTACGTTTGATTTAAAAATAGACGTATTTGATGTGATAAATATACCAATTCAAAGAATAATTTATAAATACATTAAGTACACCTGATTTTCTGAGATAAAACGGTGTCGAATTAGATTTTTTTTCTTTTTTTTCAAAGTATGAAAAGTTATCAGATTTTCTCCATTTTAGTAGATTCAGTAAAAATAGATAAATTTCAAAGAAATTTGCGCATTTAATTGTTTATACAAATTATTACGTTACATAATTGTTTATTTGTGTGTGTAATATTGCCATTTTTCCGAATATTATTTATTTGATAAAGCGACAGACAACTATTTTATATTTTCTTTTTTCCATTTTAAAATGTGTATCACAAACAGCATTAAAATCTATTAATAAAATATTTCTTTATTGACATGTACACTACATGACCAATAATGACCCGACATTTCCAATTTCAGACATTTTGGCAAATATTTAAAATATATCTGTCAGATTTTTTGGAATTTCAGGATTAAAAAGAACAAGTTGGACCTCATATTTATAAACGTCGTCTTATTTATAAACGTAAAAAAGTATCAAAATGGAAACATTTGTTCCAGATCTAGTCATTGATATTTATTACGTACTAAATTTTTCAGTTAAAAATAACAATTTGTAAAAAATCCCTTATTAGCCAGCTATTTTTTTATAACAACAAAAATCAGCTCTGATATCTTTCTGAATTTTCACAATATTTGACTGGATTGTTTTTACGAGTATCTCAGTAGAGTTGCATATAATTATATAAAAAGATCGTTGCTATCGTTCATGCATGAACATAAATGTTATTCCATACGACTGCTCGTATTTTATAAAATATTTAATACATTTATATTTTACTTGCACTATATTATTTCTACAACATTTTGCCAAATTTTCTGAAACTGGCGTTAAATTTGGTTTGAAAAACCTGCATAATAACAAAAACATTCAAGAATTTTTTTTTAATTTTCAAAAAATCACTATATTTACATAAATACACATGATATTCTTGCAAAAACCAGTCATCATGTTGTCCAGTGTTCATAAATTTGTATTCTGCAGTGATAGATCATTTTGTGCATTTTAATGTACAAATATTATTCAATCTCAAATATTACTATTTTTTCATTGATTTTTTATCATTCCCCTAAATGTTCTGCTTATCAAATTGATGTTAATAAATTTGAGATCTAACATATTCTTTTTTAATTCTGAAGTTCCAGAAAAATCCGACAAGTATTTTTTTTTTTTTTTTTTTTTTTTTTAATATATATATATATATATATTCGAGGAAATGTCTAAAATTGAAAATGCATGGTGATTAATAGCCATACAATGTATATGTGTGTTAATGTGTGAGACAGATAAGTTAGTTTAAAGTAAGAAAAGAATATGTACTTTTATAGTTATAAATTATGCTTAGTGTACCATGCTCTCTACAATTTCTACTTACGTACTTGCATCTTACATATTTACATCCATATTACACTATTAGATACATATATAATGTATATACATTTTACATACAGCAACTTTCACTACACGCAATACATATAAAACATTTCTTCTGATTCAATTAAAATTTATCAAATCTATTTGGCTTAAGAAAAAGCTCATAGTATTTAACTTTTACCTCTTATTAATAATATACGAAAATGAATCCGCGCTAGATTCTCCTGCAGGATATGTCACTGCTTTATTTCTACAATAGGAGTGATTTCATCATAAATTGCATGATATTTTCTTTACAGTATCATCTCTTTTTACATCAGTAAGCAATTTTATAACTTAAAAAAGAAATGCTTTGCAAAATATGTTTATAACTATGAGTTATTTTCGAATTTTTCTGTAAATTTTTTTCCACTGTAAAAGAAAAAAAATTACATTTACAAACTGATTTACTTAATGTGAGCGAGATCTCTTACAAATTCTAATAAAATTAAAACCCACATTCATAAAAATATATATATTACATAAAATTTTAGTTACCGTATATAATCACTTTATTTAAACTATTATGAAACTTCGCGATTTTTGCTGCAATGAATTTATATTCCTGCAATTTCTGTCGTTTGTAATCATAATTATAATTTTGTGGCTAACGAATTCAAGTTTTGAATGCACTATTATCATAATATTGATTTACAAAGGTTAATATATTTCTGTATATGTTCAACAAACCATCGCTGCTAGAATATTGATTATGATCATTGCGAATATATTTTTGTTCTCTTTTATTGACTACTAAAGTATGATTATTTAACATTTTGTACACAAATGTAATTCATAACAAAATTTAACCCAAACATTTTTACAAATTGACCGCATTTTTTAATAATAATTGCAAAGTAATTTATTTAGAAATTATTTATTTGAGAAGTTTGATTGGAAATGAAAATGTTTTGATTCCTTTAAAACCTTTAAAAAAAATAATCATATCGAAATTAATCCTGAAGTAATTAACAATCAAAATTTTAAACCAAATTTTATTAATTCTTATACTTTTAAGTATTTTTTAAAAAATCATATAATACTATAATACTTCATCATATAATCATATAATACCTCATATAATACTGCTTAATATTAAACATTAAAATTGGGAATAAATGTATTTTGTAATACAATCATTATTGAGTTTCAGATTTTACAAAAGCATCGACACTCTAAAAATCGTCACTCGTAAAATCGATGACTCTGGTTCGATTTCGAGCCTGATTTTGGCCCTAAAACTTCAATTCCAGATTTAGACATTTTTGCACTTTATTGACTGTGCGTTTTTTAAACAACTAAAATTGAAACATTAAAAAAAAAAAAAAAAATGTCTGATTACAAATAACTTTTATAATCATGTCTCTGAGTATTGTGCTTTTAATGTATCGAAATAATAAAAAAAAATTCTCAGAAAGTTTCGAATTGTTGAACAATATTTTTTTCATCCTTACGCCTTTAAAGAAACAAAGAAAAAACAGCATAATATACGTTTTATTGTTAGCTACTTTGCTTTTAGACATCGGTCTAACATGAATGATATTGAAATATAACAGAAGATATTCTAATGAACAATAAATAATTTGTTTGTTCTTGAATTCAAATCAATCATGACGTCGGTCATTCTTGCACTTTGAGAGAGACGGCTTTTGTACGGCCATGCGCATACATTAAGAGGTTAATTGCCCTCTCCTTTCGTCAGTATACCTGAATTAAACCTCCGATACGGAAGTAGGGTGAAGTCTTCGTTTCAAGGTCACTCCCGCTCCGCCGGCATCTTCCCGTCCCGAAAAAGTTTCCACTTGTACGGTTGGCGCGTTTTCGAGTTCACGGCGTTAAAGAGAGAAAGAAAACAAGAAAAGTAACGGTTGAATGAACTCATGCCGGAGTTATGTAGAGCAGTGGTCCGTGGCTCCACGAATGACCAAAAATAAAATAAAAATAAAAACAGGAGGAGCGCCTCTCTCATCTTGAATGGGGACAGAAAAAGACTCAGATGAGATGCTGAGCAGAGATGAGATTCTGATCGTCGAAGGACTTCCGCGATGCATCTTATAAGGTGGAACTGGTGATATTGAAGAGATTTTGGGGTCAGAACTAGCACACGAGAAATATCTCACTTCATGAAAGCGATTCGATACGTTATAAAAGGACAACGAGTATCTTATCCAGTTCTTTGGTCTGAACGATTTAACAGGTCATTTGAAAGAGATGCGTACAAATTTGTTCACATAAAATTTAAAAAAAAATCAAAGTAAAGCAGAAGTTTAATTTTAAAATTTTAATTGAAATGCTTTTCATCCAAAATTTAATGTAACTATTGATATTGAAGAGATTTCAGGTTCAGAATTAGCACACGGGAAATATCCTAGCTCATGAAATTGATTCGATGCGTCATAAAAGGACAACGAGTACCTTATTCAGTTCTTTGGTCTGGAGGATTTAACAAGTCATTTAAAAGAGATGTGTACAAATTTGTTCACATAAAATGCAATATTTAAAATGAAGGAGAAGTTTAATTTAAAAGTTTTGAGTGAAATGCTTCTAATTAAAAATTTAATATTACTTGTGATATTAAATAGATTTCACGGTCAGAACTTGCACACGAGAAACATCTCAGTTCATAAAATTGATTGAATGCGTTATAAAAGGAAAAGGAGAATCTTATTCAATTCTTTGGGCTTAATAATATAACAGGTCATAAAAAAAGATATATATAAATTTGTTCATATAAAATAAATGATTCAAAATGAAAAGTAATTTAATTATAAGGTTTTGAGGGAAACACTTTTAGTCTAAAATTTAATATGATGTCACACAAACAACAACGACAACTAAAACAAACAAAAAAAGAGAGAGAGAGTTGAACCCTAGAGCCTGCCTACGATAAACTGTGGTCCTAAGAATAAAGGCATCGTGTAAAACTTCCATCGACAGTAATGTTATCAATAAAAGAAATAGTTCACTAGATACTTACTGCAATCAAACTAAAATGGCAAATTGTTCTGGAGAATTTATGGTTAAAAATATCAAATTTTCAATTGAAATCGTCAGCGGTGGCCTAATAACACTTCTTGTTGCCAAGGCCAGAAATATAAATAGCAGCCCTCGTAGTTAATGTTCAAAATTTATGATTTATGAATTCGATATAGATATATATTTATGCAATATTTTTTATTGGATGAAAAAGAAAAATTTTAATTGGTTAATTTTATAAATTTTCAAAACACGGAAACTTTAACTTATTTTGATAATATTCCGGTATCATCTCCTAAAGCTATCGTATAGGGCAATTTAAAATAATTGAAATGATTATACTCAGAATTATACTGTTATATTTAATTATTTGTTTTATGTGAAACTTTGGGTAGCTATCTGATAGAAAGCAAAAACATAACTTTACCATACCCAATAAAACTCAGAGAAACCTCACTAATGGAAAAAATTCAAAGTTAGAGTTGAATTTTGTTCGATATTCGACGCACAAGAGCATACTTTAAAAAAATTTTATGCCCGGATCAATATAAAAGAAGAAATTTACATAATAAACTAAAAATTTTAGTGTACTATATAAGAAAATTTTAAATGCGAATTGTAAATGAATTCTGAAAATTCTCACATGAAATTGACCTGGTGGATTGAGTTTTTGATGATTTTATATTTCACGTATGTCTCACTTTAAAATAACTGCGTAATGTTTTGCACAATTTAAAAAAAATATAATTACAAAGTTGTTTTAAATTCGTGATATAAATTTATTAACAATTTCGGTATGAAAAATACATAGAAGCACATTTATTCTTTCTTAATGTATTCGGATGGAAAAATTACATGGGAGTGACTTTATGATTGAAATATGATTTTTGATTAATTAGTTCTTTTCGGTTGATGGTTTTTAAAATAATTGAAATAACAGAAATATAAATAGTATATTGACATTTTAGAATTTCTTTTCAGATTAAATGTTCATAAGGTCACAGTATATTTCCTGACACTTTTTGTGTAATTTATGCAAACAGTCTTCCAAATTCAATTAACAAATGGTTGCATTATTTCGTATAATTTGTTTCAAATTAATAAATAGGTACGCATTTTTTTAGATGACTGGTAAATCACCCAGGCGCTGTGAATGATATAATTGTTGTCCTTTTATAAGATATTGAAAGAATTTCATGGACCGAGATATTTTTCGTGTGACACTTTTGGCCCCGAATCTTTTCACTATCACTAGTTTCACAAGAAGCATCATAGAAATCTTTCAATGGTCAGAATTTCATTTTTTCCCATCTCATCTGAGTCAATTTCTGTTTCTCCTCAATCTTTTGTTCCCGAACCCTTTCCCCCCTTTTGTTTCCCCCAATTGTTTGTTTCTCCTCGTCGAGTGTCGCTGTCCTTTTGTTTCATTTTCAGGGTTTTGTTCATCTGATGAAACCCTATTCATCTCATCCCTCTGTCTGCATGTCTCAGAGTCCGTAGACAAAAACTGTATAAATATAAAAGACTTCAAATTTTGTATGCCTACAGCTGAGTACTTCGTGTCATACGACAAATCATAAAATTTTGAAAAAGTCTATTATTTAAACTAAATTCATTTTTTCAAAGTCATTCGTTCATTTTTGTTATTTAAATTTATATCTTTTCTTATTCATAGCTCCACTAAATTTTTTAAATTTCGGATTTACAAAAAAATTGGAATTTTTGGATTTTATTTAAATAATTTTATTTGAAAATTTTAAATTTGGTTAACATAAATAACTTCCTCTTATAATTATTTTAAAATTAAATTTATCGGCGCTACCACCTATGTAAGAGTTTAATAATTATAAATTAGCAATTTAGATTTATGAATTTAGCTAAATGATAAGGTGTTTTGAAAGAAATATTGGACGAAACTGTATGTGTGATCTGCGATCACACCTATTCATTTATTTTTAGTTATTCTTTTGGAGATGCGATGCATTGTCTGACACTTTTTACAGAAGTAGTCTAAAATTTTCTGAAAAGCTGTTTCTCATTCTTTATCTGTTTAGATCAAATCTCGTAATCGATTTCTGACACATTTCTGCGTAGGCGATTTTTTCTTTTTCCAATTTCGCAAGCAAGCTCATTGTCATCGATAATGTAATATTCATGTAGTTGAGGACCGCATCATATATGGGACAGGTTACAGATATATATATACACAGGTTACAGATACATAAATTCTCCAGAACAATTTGCCATTTTAGTTTGATTTGTATTATTTGCAGTAAATTGAAAAATTCATTTTGTGCAAAAAGTGAAATTGACTCGTGAACATTTTCGTGCGATCATTTTTCATAACTTTCGCCGTGGATTGTCAAGGTAAGAGTACTTCCACGAACTTAATATTTTATACAACCATAAAGCAATATCCTAAATCACTGTAAAAAATTGGTATAACGAATTCATTCGTGTTCCATTTTCGCTCAAGGACGCATTCCGTGAAGTTCTACCAAAATCGGTTGTGGGGCCAGAAAATATCGATGTTGTGCCTGAACTGATAACGCAAGATCATAATATGACATACCATGAGATTGAAAAAACATTGGATATTAGTATGACAGGTATCAGTAAGATATTGCCTGAAAATTTGGTAGCTAAAAATATTTATTCGCGTTGGAGCCCGCATAATCTAGCAAACGCTCAAAAGAAAGTTTGTGTCTATTGGGACAAAGAAATGTTAAAAAAATACATTCAAGGTTACCAAAAGTTGTGTATAACATCTACACAGGTGTCGAATTATGGATCTATGCATATGAGCCAGAAACAAAACAGCAATCGACTGTATGGGTCTTCTAAGATAAGCCAAATTCAACAAAAGTTATACGAGGAAGAAGCACATCGAAGCAAATGGTTGCCTGTTTCTTCAACATTACCGGTCACATGGCGACAGTGGCATTAGAGCAACGCAGGACAGTCAGTTCTGAATGGTAATCGACTGTTTATTTGCCAGAAGTCTTCGAAGAAATTTGAAAAAAGTCGAATAACAGGCGAATAAATTTTTATCATGACAATGTGAGCTCTCACACATCGTCTCAAACAAAGTAAATTTCTGAAAGGCCAAAACATCGAATTGATGGATCATCAACCATACAGCCATTTGTCAATAAGGTTTTTTTTATTCCCATACATCAAAATCAAATTATGTGGATGATGATTTTCGACACCCGAAGAAGCGATTATTGCGTTCAAAACGCATGTTTGGAGTTCCCTTCATAGGAGTGGAAACAGTGCTTCGAAAATTGGTTCAAACGGATATAAAAGTGTATTGATCTTCATGGAGAATACTTTTTAAAACAATACATTCAATATTGATCATAATTGTGTTTTCATTGTTAGGCCAGAAATATAAATAGCAACCCTCGTATTAAGGCTCTTCTTAAATCAAAAAGGACAACTTTATGACATTATGACTTATTTGTTTTTGTTCGGAAATGTATGAAACTAACAGGTGTTGTTCTTCAAAAACTATCTATTCGCACTCACTTTCCCGTTTTTAACAATAGTTTTTTCAAAAGTTAGTGTCAAAATAGGCGTTTTGAACCGAATTTCCTGCATGGAATAAGAATAACTGTTCGAACCGGGGATGAAAAAAAAGAGTTTGTCACGTGATCGAATTCGCTTATAACTCAATAGGTAATTTATTAATCAAAAAATGGAATATTCAATTCGATTCCAAATCACTTCAATAATTAAGTTTTCCATTTATACCTTTAAGTTAAGAAATAAATTTGTAAATTTGTCAAAACATTTTGCACTTCTTAAGATTAGCTTTAAGCATAATTAATATCTCTGCTTCCTTAAGCGTCATCTCTCTCAACGATGATTAAGAGTTTTCGAACTGAGAAACTTAAACTAACGTTGTCAATTAGATTATTTAAAGTGTGACTTCGCCTCAGCATTCTAAAACGACGATACAAACACCAAAAAACTTATATTAATCTGAAAAAGATCTGTTCATTTCTAAAGTGTGAAATGTAGTTGTTCTTATATTATTTGGGGATTTATTTTAAAATAAAATTATTAAATGCTCCAAGTGTCCTGATAAAATGATATTATCAGTGGTTTATAAAAATTGATAGTTTTTTAACACCATTCAAAGGCATCTCCAGACAGGAGGAACATTTTTCTCTTCTTCAACTATGAAAGATAACAGGAGAAACTAATGTCGTACTTCGGTTAGTCTAAAAATATTTTACCTCGGTGTACTGATAACATAATTCAAACAGCTTGAAATATCTAAAAAACCGAAAACTTTTCCCACTTTGATAAATTATGAACGCTTTTTCCTTACACTTTTTTTTTTATTTCTTTTGCATTCAAAATAAAATAAATAAACCCTTATACCCTTAAAAACGCAATATTCTCAGTGCTTCAAAAAACTGTAAAATATATATATATATATATTTAGCACTTTTCTAAAGCATGTTTACATGCTACTGACATTTTTACCCTCATTTATCATCCATGAGTTGGTAAAAGTAAAGCTCGTGTTTTTAATCCAATTATTCTAAAATATTTTATCTCAGAATTAATTTGATAGTAGGATTCAAACATTTTACACTATTGATAAATTGCAAATATATTTTTCTCCTAACTGTTTGAGAATACCTTTTATGTTTAAAACAAAATTATTAAATGCTTCATAGCTTCCTAATATGGCAGTATTCTCTCCAGCTCACAAAACTTAATAAATTCCTTGGTATTCCAATAAGGCATCTTCAACAGCACTGATATTTCCCCCCTTTTTTCATATACGGATGATGGGCTAGACTGATGTTGCTAACCCTGCAAAAGTAATCGCAGTTTTTAAGCAGTTACCTCATTAAAATAAAGCATAACATTTAAAACTGTATTGTTAATACGATTATTCTAATACAGTCGAACCTCTATATAACGAAACTTCATACATCGAATTTCTCCATATAACGAATTTTTAGTAAGAACGGTCCCCTTTTCGCATGATTACATTAAAAACAGACTCTATATAGCGAAATATCTATCTCCATATAACGAATTTTTTCATAAATTGATCTTAATTTGTTCAGTTTTAAAAAAGCTTCGAAATCATATGGAATCAATTTTCCATCACTTATTTTTGATTTATCGTTCAGTGGAGAGGTTTTTTTTATATAAATATTACTTCTCTCCTTATTCTTTAAATCTAACAAGTTCATCCCACCTCCCACACACCTTTCAACATCTTTCTCAAAACACAGTCAATTGAATTGTTACACATATAAGAAAGCAATCAATGAGAGCACATAAGAGAGACCTTCAAATGGAGGAAAATATCAACTACAATTTTTCATTCCTTGCTAAAATTTGAGAATTTTTTTTGAGAGCGTAACAATTGTAATTTTAACATCAAAACAACAAAAAATTACAGATTTCTTCCTCTGAAATTTATGTAAGTCTTCCTTATTTGATTTTCATTAAGCTTTCAAATAAATGTCTTTTCTCTTTTTTGAAACTGCTTAAATAAGTAAGAAATAAAATGTTAGGTTAATATATACTTTTAAACATTTCAAATTCTTAATTAAAAAGATCAAAAATAATATTTGTTCAAAATTTACACATTAAATACTATTTTTAACATCATACTCTATACATCGAATTTCTCTATATAACGAATTTTTTACTGGAACGATGGATTTCGTTATATAGAGGCTCGACTGTATATTTTACCTACTTGAAAATTTTTGTCTCATTGATCGATTATTGTGAACACAATTTTTCTTATATTGTGTGAAAATTTATTTTACATTTGCACTTAAATTATGAAATTTTTTATGTCCCTAAGCATGCTCCTAAGGCATTTTAACACGGATCTGACATTTTTGCCCTTCTAAAAATGCGGGTAATGTGAGAAGATAATATTGTTATTCCGACCAGTTTTTTATTTTAAATTTTTTTGGGAAAAAATTTGTATCTATATATATTTTTTAAATGTTACCGTCAAAGCAATGACACGTGTTGGTAGGAATATAAACAAGTATTTATTTACCTCGTGAATGCATTTTTATCATTTTTAGAAAATATTAAGTTAGTTTGATGTTTCATATATGATGGACTCCAGAAGCCAAGATGTATAAGTAAAAAAAATTAAAAAAAAAAAAAAAAAAAAAAAAAAAAAAAAAAAAAAAAAACTGAGCTAAGTATTTAAAATAGCTTGAATAAGGCTATTTGTATGGAAGTAAAGAAATATACATGATTATTTACTTCTGCGCCGCGTTCTAAAAGTCAGTTACTTAAACTCTTTAAACTACTTAACTAATTAACCTCTTTAATCTCTACATAAATTTTTAAAAATATTGTACTCCATGTTTCTTTCACAGTGAAATAATGAAATACCATTTTCATAACGAAAGGCCGCTATGAAAATAACAATAGTTTCATATTTTAACCTTCTGTCTACGGATTTGATTATCAAGGATTTGCTTCTCATTAATATTATATAGTATATATCTGAAGATATACTTGAATTTTCAAATAATAATAATGTGGCGTTTAGAAATATTTTTTCATTAAAACTGTTTAAATAAATTGGCACTAATAACTTTTTCTGTAAAATATTTACAAAGTTAGTTAGATTAATTAACCAAAAATACACTTATGGAAGCATCACAATTCCAATAAAAGCAATGTACTTAAATGCATTATGATCCGCTATGTAAAGAGAAAGGTTTTTGCAGTTAAAAATATTTCATATATCTTTAAAAAAAAAAAAAAAAAAAAAAAAAAAAAAAAGTTATATTTATGAAAATGACTAAGAAAATTACCATTTTTTGAAAAAATATTTAATTTTCACTGTTTCTCGACTCTATCTAAATTTGATCGATCAGAGTCTGTTATGTGAGGATAAAAAATAAACATCTATTAATATACAGATAAAATAAATTTTATATTAAATTTTCTTTAATGGCATTTAAAGAATCCGCCAGTGCGTAAAGGGTTATTTCAATCGGTTTCACTATAAAACATTTGTGTAACATTACTCCATAAAATTGGTGTCAGTTGCTATCTCCATTTTATGGATTAATTTGTTTCACTTATATAATGTTGTAATTTAAACATACATTACTGGCGTAACACTGCAATGTTACACCGGTTATATCAGTACTCCATAAAATTGGAAGCGGCAAGATTGCCATCAATTTTAAGGAGTAACATTACACAAATGTTTTACAGTGTACTACTGATGTTCAACTTGACTCCAAATCAAAATATTGTCACTTGTATCCCTTGACCTTGACATCTGAAATACTCATATATTTTCAAATGCTCAGTGTTTCTCAAAACTCGCTGAATTTCTTAGCACCTCCCTAAGGCACCTTCACACGGCACCGACAGTTTTACCCTCCTTCAATGTGCAGGTAACGGGGCCACATCCGCATTGCTGGGAAGCGAACTTCTAAGGCGGGATAAGAGGCTGGATAGGGGAATACCGAAACCGGTTGACCGAAGAGTTATGTAGGGACGCATGCGTAAAGACCTTGACAAGAAATTATACACTCGAATAAACCGTGACACTGAAAAAAACAGAACAAATCAGTCTCGGAAGGCATCCGGAGGAGGATATTTGTCGCAGCATCCCAAAAGAAGTAGGTCGTTCCTTTTTTTTTTGTCTGCTTCTTCACTCGCGCCTTATCTTTCACCTCGTAATCCTTTGAGCAGAATTATTTGAAACCAAGTTATTAAATTTGATTTCGTTTTATACGAGATATCATGACCTCATTGTAACAAAGAAAAACGATCCGTGATTGTTCTTAGTTGTCTAGTGATGCGACTGTATCGTTTTAGTATTATCATTATTTAAAAACAATACATTTTCGATAATTTTATATAAATATATACATGTAAGTTTGTTTATTTTTTTATTATTATTATTTCAATGATATTATGTATGTACATAGGCACACTTTATTATAATATTATATATCACATTTCAATACATGGAGTTCTTCTAGCTTTTTGATAATTTCTTTTTCTGGATTTCTGATTTGTTAATGCTACATTATTTTTCATTGTATATCTATAATAAAAATTTGTCACTCACTATTGATAGAGTAAAATTCATTATAGTTTAAACCCGGTTTCAAAGCAACGTTTAATTTCAAGCAATATGATGAAGTTTTCATTTAAACAATATTCTACACAAAAAATATTCTTTTATGAAAATTTTTGTTATAAATTTATTATTAATCTTATAATAAAAAAATTATTTATGCAAATGCTTCACATATAAAAAATAGTTTAATACATTTTTCATTATTTGTTATTGGCATACTCAAAAATATTTAACACAGTTTAAAGAAAGGTGAAATGTTTAATATTATATGCATGACTATTTTTAAAACATTAACACAAAAAGAGATTTTGCATGTATTACTTAACAATTTATATGCATAAGAAACAACAAATTGAGTACAGAAAAACTAATCTATAAAGCCGTAAATTGACAGAAGGAATAATTTTGTGTGTATTCTCAGACTATATTAGATTTAAGCTGGAGATTAATAGAAATTTAATAGTTAAAAAATATATAAAAAGACATTAAAACACGTGTTGCAATAAATGTTTAAATAATAAATAATATCGCGAGATCTTAAACAACGGCATGTAAAGTCACGGACAATTTATTTACCTAAATTTCTTCGCTCCCCTCATTAAGACAAAAACTAAATCATATTATCTTGGTATGCAATTTCTTTGAAGAAAGCTTGTCATTGATTCAAATCCCTTTCTTATAGATTAATGGTTTGATTAATCACAAAAATATTAAATTAAAGATATTCAATAACATGTAATCAAACATTTTTTACTGATTCAAAATATTTTTAACATGAAACCTACGGCGGCATGTACAACGGCGGATCATTTTATCCATGTGCATATAGCTAACAGTGCCACTTTTCTTTAAAGGAAATTTTGCTTCATTCTATTTAATCACAGAAAAATCTACGATTAAAAAAGGTTAAGATTTCTATCTAAAAAAGGGGCAGCAGCAAACATTTGTAGAATTTTACAGTTATGTGCACTCGTGTCTAAAGACTCGACTCTGTAGTTTTATAGTCAAATAGTTCCTTTAATTTTATGAATGAAAATGATGAATTTTATTAATGAATATTGTTTTCCTTCCTTCTTACAGGTAACATGATTCGTGTGTGGTGCACGCTGTTGCTGATGGTAGCAGCTTCCCAAGCTGCAGCACCATCTTCTTCGTCATCCTCTTCTACAAGCACGAAGCGAGAGGACCCTAACACAGGTGGCGGCTCTAGTGGCGGACAACCCGTATATTCGCCCTCGGCTTCTTCTCAAAGCTACAGCAGTGCTGCTTTCGATAGTTCTGATGGTTCTGGAGCTGCCTACAAAGCACAGCAAAATTCTCAAGGCAATCTCTATTACTATTACTATCCAGTGCAAGACAAAGCTCAAGATAATGCTTATGCCAGTTCATCAACTCATAACTACGCTACTGCCCCAGCCAACTCAAATCAGTACGAAAGTCAAGACTCCAATCAGAATAACTACCATGTCCAGAGTGGACAAGGACAGGATGCCTATGTATCTCAAGATGCAGCAGCTTACGCTGGTGCCCTCAACCAACTCAGCCAATACGGTCTAGCCAATGGATACTCTCTTGGAGCAGCAGGTTTAACGGGCGGAAATGCATTCGGAGCCTATGGAGCTGCACCAGCAGGATATGCAGCAGCAGGTATACCTGCAGCAGCTTACGGAGCTGCTGGTGGCTATCCAGCCAGCAGTGCAGCAGTAGGAAGCTATGCTGCTGCCCAACCTTCTTCACTTGCTCAATATGCTGCTCAACTAACAGGTTTCGGTGCTGGTGGTCAGTATGGAGCAGCTCAAACTGGTTATGGAGTGCCCCAAGCTTATGGCCAGAATAACAGAAGGTAAACCTATTTTAAGTGACATTTAAACGGTAAGATAAAAATAAGTCGTTAAAAATGAAACATTGTGTGAAAACCGCAATAATTTAAGATTTTCAAGAAATTAATTATAATTATTTTGCTAAAATAATTTTAATAAATTCATATATATGTGTAACTTCTTAACTATAACCACAACTTTTATTGGATATTAGCTAATTTAATTCCAAATTTTAACTTTAGAGATGAATTTAAAACTTTCCAAATTTAAATATTTATTTTTTTATGAACGAACACGAGATAGCTTTCAGAAATATTTATACGAAACCGTGATAAAATAGCTTTTTGTCTTTAGTAAAACACTTGTTGGTGAATATTTTTAAAGTATATATTTTTTTTATCCTTTATTCAATATTTTGTGCTTCAGGATCGTAAATGAGTATTATATAACTAACGAAAAAATTGACTTTCACAGGTACGGACTAGGAAGTCTCATTATGCCAATGCTTGCTTTAGCCGGACTGACCATGCTTGTCCCAACCATCACCAGCAACTTAGGCAGTAGAACAAAGAGGTCCATTGACGATCCAACACAAAAGCATCCCCTTGCAGTTTTCAGCGAGTACAAAGACAAATTAGAAAAGTACTATTCCATCTACAGAACAGCCGTAGAAAAAGAAGAATGCATGAATAGGATCATCTGTGAGTTTGGCTCGGCAGTTAGTGACGTTAAGGGAAAAGGAGCAGTCGTGCTGTAAGTATCTACGCTTTATTGAAAATTTAACTGCGTAACACATTGGCTGCCATTCTACGTATATTTCTGTGCCAGCAACATTTCCCGGGGCACTAGACCACACGAAAATGTGTGTCATTAATATTTTTTATTGAAAATTTATTGCTACAAAACGGGACTAATGATAATTTATTACCATGTATGTAAAAAACAACACCGTGCACCCCATCCCCTCGAGGCATGTTTAGTAGTGTTGATAGCCTGTTTACTCAGCAATTCACAATGCAAAAATAATTAAAATTTTATTTTTTTACAGTTAAAAATGGATAAAATAACAAATAATTAGTAACTGTGAAACGCCTTGAAAATCGACCGAAAGTCGTTTTGTCAAAGTCTGCCAAAAATCCATTTTGTTGCAATCTTTGACGATCAACGTATCAAAGAGACATTGAGCATTTTGTTATGCTTATTTATGCCATCTATTTAATAGAAACATTTAAAAGATAATCAGAATGCACAATTTAATTCTATTAGGTGTATCAAAGAAAAAGTCTGTAAATCGACCTATTCTGTTCTAGGAGAGAATATTGTATCAAAAAGCCCATTTGAATATTGGTACATGAATTTTCATGCTGACAATTTTGATGCTAGTAAACAGGATAGAAGCAGAACGAAAATTACAGACGAAGAAATTCAAAACTCTTTGAATGCCGATTCGCTGTGACGAAAAAGCTATTTGGTGAAAGTCTCAATGTAAATCAGAAAATTATTTCCCATTATCAACCGGGTTACTTTAATTGTGTGTGAAAAATCACTTACAAGCTTGTTTTTTACAGATAAAAGATATAAAAATCAAAATGAAATGTTGAAATTAATATTAAAGTCAGATAATTATTTTTCTATGGTATCGAGCACAGTAAAATATTTCTGTAAAGGTATTAAACTTTTTCTAGAAAACTGGGATTCCAAGAACTTTACATGCAACGGCAATAGCAAAAATTAAGATACGGAATCTGTTATATGAAAAATTTTAATAACTTTACAGTTTTTTTTTTTTTTTTTTTTTTTTTTTTTTTTTTTTTTTACAGTGTAGATATTAAACTATAAACATCACCAGAATTCCACAATCATTCCCCATCATCCAACGATTCCTGAGTAGATTTTTTAATAAACTAATTTCAGCTACTTTTATAACAGTATATTGATTTTTTTTTTTTTTTTTTTTTTTTTCAAAAACGACAATATTTTAATCATAAAAACATAATTTTGCCAAAGAAACAACTTTCCATTTGTCAAAATGCTCTAAAAATTGTTAACAATGATATAAAAAACAATTCAAAAATTTTTTTCTTTATTTTTTATTCTATTTCATTAATTCAATTTTCATGTTTTTTTCTGTTGTATAAGATTTAAGGGTGATTACAAAAGACTGGGTTATTTTTTGTATTTATAAAAAATTGTAGATCAGAAATTCCAAGCAAAATCTAGTATTTCTTTTGTATATTATTTTACGTATTTAAATAAATCTTATTGTACTTTCATGCACCTGATAGACATATAAAATATATCTAAAAAATATAGAATGGTCCGATATTTAAATAACAAGTCATCAGGATAGGAACGCGCTCGCATATACGTGTATTGAGAAACATATAAACTTTAAAATATATGACATCTTGATCATTGGTCATCTTATAACCTTTGAAATTGAACGCGTGTGCGTTCGAAAGATCTCGGAGATATATTAAATAACATCTTAATATAATTATAATGCCTTTTAAGTAATTGTATGTATATTTCAAAATGTATATTAGTAACAAGGTGAAAATTCCTTCACGAAGTGGTTTTTAAATAGAGGGATTTGACTCTATTGAGAGACATATGAAGAAGTGCTTTCTGTCGTGGCCATGTCCAAGTAAAGTTTTGCTCTGGAATCAATCGATTCAAGGCCAACTAACCTCTGAAATTATGGGAAGCACATTGTCAGTTCGGGCCACCCTTTCAGTCGGGAAAAGTTTTCTAAATTAGACAGATCTGGAAATTTACGAATACTACAAATATTAATGTACACCTATATTTTGTTAAGCAATTCTTTTAAGTTCCAATTATACGAAAATTGGATACAATCAAGAAAAATATGCAAAAATGATTTAATAATAAAAATGTAAGTTGGATAAAAAGGTTTAGACAACATAAATTGTCAATATTTTGAAAATGTACTCTCAATTTTGGCTACAGTTTAAATTAATAGTATTTTATATTGTACATATACAACCACATTTAATAATATCTAAATTCTATATCTCAAATAGACATCAATCTAACATTACAGCTACATATCAATAAATTCAATATGAAATTGGGGAGCGCCTTTTTCTCAATATTAAGAGACCTTAAAATTTTTTCAAGAGTAGCACGTGCCTATTCAATAATCAATGCCTGAATTGATGCATTAAATCCAATGGAATAAGGTATCAAAATTAATTTCATATAATTCGTTTGCATTTCAATACTTTTTTTTTCATTGGATAGGTGAGGTCCCTCTCCACATCCCTCCTTTTTTACTTTTTCGATTTTGGTTGTAGATATTTTTTTAATGACTTTTTTTTTCGGAACTGGTTTTGAAAGTAAAACTAACTTTCTAAAAAATATCTGCAATTAAAATCGAAAAAGTAAAAAAGAAACTATGTGGAGAGGGACCTCAGCTATCCAAGGCAAATATGTATATATATGTTTAAAAGTATCGAAATGCAAACGAGTTATTAGAAAATAACCTCCCCATAGAAATAACATTAGGTCGTGAATTTCTTCGACAGCAGAAACAGGAGCTTTGATAGAAGACAAGTTTAGGATGAATCCTATGGGAAATATGCAAACTTTAAGACCCGTTTCCTAACTATCCGAACGATTTTGATGAAATTTGAAATAACTATTCCCTGGATTAAGCTCGAGACTTATGGCTGAAAGTTTTTTTTCCCTGCGAACAAAAGCAAATTTTCAAATTTTTTTCATTTTTCAAGAAAAAAAAATTTGAAACTAATTAAATTTTTTTCAAACTGTCTACCACATACGATCTTATATTTATACTTTACCACCCAAAAAAAGTGTTATCGAAATCGCTCGATTACAATAGGAGTTAATGGGATTTTCAGCTGAAAAGTACGATATTTTGGAGAACTTAAAAATGTAGACACTTAAAATTTTATAAAGTTCTAGCAAAGTTTTATCAAATATATGAATTATAGTATTTATAAACACTTGGATAAAAGTTAATTACATAAAATAAATGAGTAAGAAATATTAGAATAAAATTAATGCGAGTGGTGGCATACCAATTTTGTCATCCCTTAAATGGTACATGATTATTTCAATATGTTTAACCCTTCACTGCACCATGTGCCACATCTTGCACGTACCTAAAAATACCATGATTCTCATTATGTGCCATGAGTCTAGCCAATATGATTGCTGTAACTGATAAAGAACAGTCGAAAGAATGAAATAATACTTTATTTTGTCCATGTCAGACGGCTGCATTTGACAAAAAATTTAGAATTTGTTCTTTGGAAACAAACAAAAAAAAAATTGATTTAGCTATTCAGGCGAAATTCACTTTTATTATTTTTACTGAATACCTATAAATATTAATATAAAGAAAGATGCAGAGTATTAAGCAGATAAAATTAATTAATTTAAGCCCATTTTATTGTAAAATATAGCGATACAATATTTAAAAGCACCAATTGTGTATATAGGGTACACGACATAAAATATCAAATTTTAGCTGAAAGTTTGAAATTTATTTATTTTATATTATTATTTTTTTATTATTATTTATTTATTTATTAGCTTATTAATCCCATTACTAGATCGATAAATAAATTTCAAATAATTTTTTTATGAAAATAGGAAAAATTGTACAGTGAAGGGTTAAAGGTAAAATTACAAACTTCTTGTGTAATTAACTAATTATGTATTTTATTTATTTTTTAGCGTTCTTGAAAAGCTCATTCCAAAACACATGAGACCCAAGATGAATGTGTTCAAAGCAGGGGCGCTATCAACGGAAATGGGAAAGTGTAAGAAACTGTTTAAGTGCTGAAGAAAACGATAGCCTGAAGAAGAATTGTAACAGTGATGCATCCGAGCCGGCCAAGAAGGTTTTGAAAAATGCGAGTTTAAAAAAAAAGAGACATTTATTGAATCCTAAGACATATCCTCTTTGTAAAGAACTCTCAAGAAATCAAACCACACAATTTTCGGAACATATACTTTATTTTGCATACTTTAAATGCTTATTTTGCTTGTGCTTCAGAAACTTGAGAACATTGAAGTAATTTTCTTTTTCTCCAGTTGTTAAAGGAAATCTTTGGGGACCCATACGGCAGCTTATCGGGCAATTAAGTCACTACATATCTTTCAGCTGGTCATCTCTAATGCATAACATCTTGAATAGAAGAAACGATTTCTCACTCGATTTTGCTTTGAAACAAAGTTTTACCAAACATCAAATTACTCTACGTAGCAGATTCTACAGATGCTCTCAGCTAATCTTTTGTGTACTAGAGTATGCGAAGAAATGATATTTCCCGAATATTTTGTTACTTTGATTCAGTGGATATGTTTGGAAGACTGTTTTTACTACTGTAACCTTCTTGGCCTTTTATAGATATTATATTTAAATATTACGTGCATTTTTAAATATTTAAATGTTTGAGGTTAGCTTGGAACGTATTGTTGAGAATTTTCACTCGCCGTGCAAAGATTGTGGGTTCTCGCTTCCATTGCAACCTGTCTTGTTTATGCTTATTCGTGAGTGCCAAACTCAGAATGTCATTCGTATTTAAAGAGTGCATCCTTGAATGTAGGCTTTTCATACCAATTTTTCCAAAGGTATGAAAGTTTAATTTCTTTTCCTCTTTTAAGACAGTTTAGGTCCGCTTAATACGGTGAAAATAAAAGTTCTTTGTGTTATTGCTGAACTACACCTGAAATTAAAAGCCATTACGCTGAAACACTCTTCTGAAGTGCAATGCCATTAATTTTCTTTGCTAAAATTACTACGGATTCAATAATTCTTTTCTATCGCTGGTTTTCTTTTTTCTGAAATATGACAGAGCTTTTGAAGATTGCACTTAATCCTAATGATGCTTAAATCCCAAATGATGTTCTCAACAATTAACTTCCAAGTCTGCCTGTGAGTATAAAGAACTTCGCAATCGTGTCCATTGTCCCTTTTGCAAGGAACAGCGTTCCTTTCCTCCTAAATGTGGATTTATTTTTCGCATATGCGCGATTGTGTTGTTCGTTGACCGTCCTTAGGATCAGTCTCGAGTGTTCGTCCGAGAGTAATATATACCCATGCAATAAATCTATTACGCAGAATATTGTATTCAGGGAAGACCTACTTTTGTTTTTATTAATCCATCCCCAAAAGAGGCTTTGCAGGGACAAAGCTGCTACGGCACTCCTTAGCTCTTTTTGAGCATGCTTATTTCGATGTGTATCAATCTAGTTTTCATGATAAATTCTTTTTCTAAGCATATGTACATTCACAATATATTTATTTTTTATATATATTTATATGTGCATGTATATATGAACGCATGCGTATCCGATTGCGGAGAGGAGCGACAAAAGTCAGTTTGAAACTGGACTTTTTGTTTTCTGTTTTAGGGAAAGTAAACATAATCACACTTTTTCCATCCATTCGCAGTACTTAGTTCTTGTAGTGTAATGCGTACTAAGGTAAGGTCAAGCATAAACGATGAAAGTTGGAATTCATCAGAAGGTTATTCATAAAAATAAAAAAAAACAAGTTTAAAATTCCAAAGCTATGTACCAAAATGGCTGATCAATGTTAAAGTCGGTGAAAATATTACCATTAAAAATATTAATTATTACATTGTGACACACTTCTTTCAAAGAAATTAAGAATCTCTTGTCATTATAAATCAGTTTTATTAGACGACCACAAACATAAATTTACACGTAGACAACATAAGGACATTTCAAAACCACCATTTCACATATTTAGACATAGTTAACACCAAGCCATTTGTTTTATGATGACCTAATTCGCGATGAAAGGTCGACCTCTAAAAAAAGGGTTTGTTTTCAACAGAGGTGATTGTCCGAGGCGCTCTGTAATGTTATTTGCTCGTCTTGCAAGTACTGCGTTGCACTTTTATTTATTCTCCCTTCATTTCATTAATTGCTGTGTATATGCTGTTTTGTGTGTTTTGTTTGTGGATAAAAAAATAAATTTATTCATTCAACGTGTCTCTTTTCATTTTTTACATTATTTTACTTGGCTCAACCGTCATTTTGTATGCAACAATGGAGTTTTATAATCGATTTTTATAGGGTTTTGGGAGTCTTTACTTCTTACCTGGCAGTACAATTTAGCAGCACGTCACATTTGATTTTTCTTTCTCAGTCCCTAAAATCTCGTCAGTTCTGAGACAAATATTACGATGGACCTCAAAAATTAGTTTACAATTATTATGAAACGTCTCCAAAGCTGTAGAAGTCGAAGTAAGCGTGAAATATATCGATGCTTATAATATGCACGCATATATTAAAAAGGTCTAAAAACAACTTCAACAATTCTGAAAAGATTTAAAGTAATTTAAAGAGTGTTCTTTAGTGTCCCCTCCTGAGGACAACAGGACTGAGGAGAATAAAACATAAATGCATAATTTTTTTAATATGTACAAACATTATAAGGCTTCTGTTTAAAACATTTTTTTAATATTCTGTATTGAAATTTTGTAATTTTTTTAATTTAATTTTGATTAAAAAATAAAATTAATTTTTGACTTGCATGCACTGCGCGCAAAAAGGTAAAAAAAAAAACTATTGGTTCAAGAGCTTTCCAAAATGCCGATAATGATGTAAAACTAATGTATCTTGAACGCATACTTCATTTATAGGAAATTTATTTATTTACTTATTTTAAATTTAAATAATAATTTTTGAAGAATATTTTTTATTGTTATAAAATTTTCATTTTTAAATAAATAAATAAATAAATTCTTATAAATGAAGTATATGTTCAAGATACATTATTTTTACATGATTATCAATATGTTTTAGGGCTTTTGAACTATTAGTTTTGCTACAGTCTTGCGCGCAATGGATGCCAATCAAAAAAATCACTTTAAATGTTTTATAAAAATTAAACAAAAAAAATGCAATTTCAATACAGAATATTGAATAAAAATATTTTAAATAGAAGAGATATTAAGATCTTTGTAATAAAAACTTTATGCCTTCTATTTTTTTATCGGGGCTGAGAAAAAAATTTAATGTGATAATTTTTTTTTCTACATTGCACCGCTAAATAAAAAGTAAGACTCCTGAGACCTCTTAAGGCTGCTAATCACTCAGCTTCCAAATTCGCCTCAGTAATGGTAGGTTTGTGGGTGTTTGACACATTTTTATTTTCAAAATATCTCCTCGGGAAATTAATGTTTTTAATTTCTATTTTCTGTATACTGTTCTTAAAAGATGTATTTTTTTTTTTCTTAGTTCGCGAAATATTTCTAAAACCTAACGTCTATTTTTAAAATCTAGGCTTAATGTTATATGAAGTGTTAAAATTTTACTCCCAGTCAGTCAGTTAAAAAAAAAAAAATAATAATAATAATTAAACATAGATTTTAGAAATATTTTGAGAACTAAAAAAAAAAAGTGACATCTTTTAAGAAGAGAGCACTGAAAAAAGAAATTAAAAATATTAATTTCCTGAAGATATATTTTTAATATAAAAATGCATCGAATGCCCATAGACTTAATATTACTGGAGTTAATTCGGACGCTGAGTTTCTAGTAAAATCAAGGCTCCGCTACATTAAAACTCCCCAATCGTGAAATCTTGTGTTAGCCTATGGGGAAAATTTGAAGCTCAATTACTCATTACCTTATATGATTATTAAAACACCATTTTCCCCAGCAGAAAATAGACGTCAGATGCCACATTTTTTTTTTTTTTTTTTTTTTTTTTTTTTTTAACTGATAACATTTACAGCTGATATTTGACAGGTGTCCTCAACCGATAAGGGATTTTTACTGCATAACGTACATCAGGAAAGGCTATAGAAACACTAGGTGATTTAATTGTTCTCAGTTGTTCATGGCGAATTCTGCTCTCTGTGAAACATGTCAAAAAATGATGCAAATCTTAAGTCTGGTATTATTTATTGTCTGGTATCATAATAAGTAATTAAAAGGAAAGTGTAAAAAAAAAAAAAAAATGTATACATAGAAGATCTGGAGGCTTACAATCCATAAAGGGAGAATCGACAAAATATTGAGGAATTTGTCTTGGAACATTTGTGTTGAGTTTTTCACAATAAAGTTCTATTCTATGGACGAAAGTTTGTTTTTATTTGTAAAACCATAGGTATTCAGTCCATGTATACGAAACGTTGTTCAACAATCCGCCAGTAAATAACAACAAAACAAAGCTTCGTGTTCTTCGCAGTGTAAAGTTTAGGCGTGTAACTAATAATTTGGCCACTCACTGTGCATAAAAAAATCTCTAGAAGCATAGAAATTTTTCTTGATTAAATTTTATCAAATTCTTAAAAATATTTAAAATTTACGTAGACAATTTTAAAAAACGCATATCATAATCCTCTGACGTCTACTTTCTGATGGTGAAAACAGTATTTGAATAATTATATTAGATAACGAGTCATCGAGCTTCAATTTTTTTCCCATGGATTATCGTGATCGTGAAGTTTTGGTGCAGCGGCCCACACCTTAGAGCATCTATATTCTTTCGAAACAATTTATTTTTTAATATTTATAAATTTTAAAGTTTAAAGTATTTTTTAAAGTTTTAAAATATTAATTTTAAAGTATATTTAATAGTTTATATCTAACCAAAAAACTGCTATTTTCCTCAAGTTATTAAATAGAAATACATTTTATAAATTCCATAATAAATATAATAATGTTACACAGGAAATAAACTATTTTTATAACAATAACAAGAATATTTTAAAAGTTTTAGCTATAAACAGATAAATAATGTTGAATATTCCTGAAAAAAAAATAGTTTATAAATAACACAGTGTAACTCATAAAATTTTCACGATATCAACATAAGAATACCCAGCAAAGAGGGAATTGATAAGCAGCAAGATAGGTGCTGGCAATTGGTCACTGACCATGACCATGACTGCATGACTATTGCCGGTCAACTTTGCTGTTGGAAATCATCAGATAAAGTTCTGATCGGCCTCCGTTTTATCTCATGCACTGGCCCACCACACCATGGAAGTGCACGAACTTTTGCAGTATTATTGCTGAGAACCCTTACGCTAGGTAACGTTGTGTCCGAAAACATTGAGTATTTCGGAATTCATCGCTTGGCCATATTCTGATTATTTGGAATTTCATTCTGGAATTTTAATTTTTTTATTAACGACTATTACAAAAGTTGTGATTGTGATCGAGAACAATAAAACAACCATTAACAATAAAATAAAGGAGTAAAGCAATAAACAGCTTGTTTATTTCAGCAGACTTTTTTTTCTTCTTACTCTCTTAAAATGTCATCCAAAAAGTAACTCAAGTTGAGTAACCCAAATTCGCTCATCTCACGTTTTGTAAGGCAGCTTTTCATAAAGATTTGAAACAACTCAAGTGAGTGAGTTGTTTTTAAACAATTTAAATCAAGAAGAGTTATTTAAATAAGCAATCTAAATCAAGATGCGTAAAGCATTTAAAAAACAACTCATTCACGATTTAATAAATTTTCTAAGTTACAAATTACTTCGGTTTTCATAATTCACTCATTTGAGAATCAGCACTTAAAATATATATGATTTCTATATGGCCTTAAAGACTGAAAACGCAAATCACAAAAAATAACCTTAAAAATTTTTAATAAGAACAGATTTACTATAACAGCCATCATAGCATGTGCTGAAGGTACCAGTGCTTATTCGATCACAAAATCCAGGCAGCATCGAACGCGGTTAGTACTTGGAAGGGTCAGTTGCATGTTAGTGAAATTCGAATATTTTTATAAAAACTCTATAAACATTTCTACATATATTTCTATAGCTTTTGGTTAAATTGGCTTATGAAAAAACAGGTCATAATTCTCTAGGATTCTATAATACTTTTTCTATCGACTCTTTTATAGAATTCTATAAGAAATTTTTGTAAAGGTGCTAGATGGGTGTCTGCGCATAGTAAAAAAAAAAAAGCTCTCTGATGGTTTACCACTGTATAAACACAGCAGGATAAGTGATGGTACTGGATTAAAAGTGCTGACCCAACAAAGGAATAGCAGTAGGATAGGTACTAACACTGCAGAGAAAGTGCCTGATTGAAGTCATGTGATGGCGTACCAATGCTGGTCTGCTGTTGGCCATTATTGATGGGCCAGCTGCATTCCGCAAGGACATTTTCGTGCTGGTTTGAGTAATTGCACCATTGCACTTTACTGCTGATGGCAATACTAGCTGCCATCTTTTTTCCAGCTGTTGGCCAACTGTTTCTTTCTTTGCTGGGTAGTATGCTTCCTTTAGTTAAAACATACTTTAAATGCTTTGTAGCAACTGAACTACAGGATTATGCTATAGAGGATTCATCGTGTTTCAAAAACTGCGTATTGAGAGATATACACAAATTATTAGGAATAAAAGTACGGGTGATACCGTTACCATCGAAATCACTTATCGACCATCGTCATCATTTATCGGCCGACTGGTGCTAGAATTCGCACCCGAAAATTCTGAATAGTAATTTTCTTTTACTTTATTTGTAGACTATCTATTTTCTTATAAAATAATAATAATAACTATCTTAACTTCTTTGATCTTTGGTGAGGATTTAGTATCTCCAAATAAAAATTCAGCCAGATGTGGAATGCCACAGTGTTGCTCATCTTGCTAATTTTTTATCAGGAGAGAGATTTTACTGAAGATATTATTATAGCTTTCAAAATTTGGAAATGTAAATTAATTTCCAAGATATTAATTTTGTGTTTCGAAATTTAAATTAATTTCCAAAATATTAATTATATTTTTTTAAATGTTCGAAATTGAAATTAAGTTTCACGATACTAATTTTGTTTTTTAAATTCAATGTAAATTTCTGAATGATGAAAATCCGATTATTCCACAGGGTAGTGTAAAAATGTTAAACAATAGAGCTTATTGTACTTTTATCTAGAATTAATTCTAGAGTTATAGCTTATAATACAAAAACACTTCAAAGGTTGTTTGTTCTTTATGACACAAAAATCCATTTGCATAAAATATTCATTTTTTTTTTTTTTTTAAGTTATGAGAGTAAAAAAAAAATTACAGTCCCATCGTCCAGTACATTGGGAAAAAAATTATTTAGAAAAGTCTATGTTATACTTAGACAAACTTTCTGCGTCTCTAACAAGGATAGCAGTAAAAATTCCATTCTTCAAAGACCAAAATCCACTGAGTATCATGGTTGGAAAAAAAACCAGGTTTTTTCGATTTAAACCAGGTTTTTTTTGGTTTAAACAGGGTTTTTTTTAAATATCCTTTCTTATTACATATGCATGCATATTTACTGATAAAAACAGACATTATTGGTTTATAAGCAGTGTAACTTCATTTAAAATAATTTAAATTTAATAATTATAGTGAATTGATGCTGAAAATTGAAGAAACTCATTTTTCAATTTAAACATCCTTTCTTATTACATATGCATGCATATTTACTGATAAAAACAGACATTATTGGTTTATAAGCAGTGTAACTTCATTTAAAATAATTTAAATTTAATAATTATAGTGAATTGATGCTGAAAATTGAAGAAATTCATTTTTCAATTTAAACAGTTTTGGCAAACAGTCTTATGTTGAAAGTTTTAACTGTTCTACACAGTGAACCATTGATGCCCTGTAAATCTTTATAAACAATCTTTTGATTAATAATAATAAACATTTGGTTGTAGTTTGATAAATATTCTTTTCCACAATTATTCAAATCATAAATTACAAATACTTAGGATTTTTTTTCTGAGTGACAATTTGAAGTTAACATTTTTAGTCGTTAGATTCAGCAGATAGTAGAGAGGAAAAAATATAAATAAAATGCTATAACCAGCAACCAGTCTTTGCTTTTAATTCTTTAAGATAATCTCCTAAAAGAAAAATTTATTTTATAGCTTGTGTAAAATGTTAAAAGATCATTGTGTTACACTATTAATTGCATTAAATAATCTGCATTATTAAAAAAATTAAAACATTTTATACTAAATATTTAATTTATTTTATCTTTGACCAATTCACATGTTTGAAGTTTTTTCTTTAGATATGTTCACCAATGTGTACTGATTTTAATCCTATACATAAAAAAATTATGTAAACCCAATATATGTAATGCTTATTGCTGAAATAAAGTGTTAAAAGTAGAAATTATTTATATCCAATAATCTGAAACTCGTAAATTATAATGAAAGAAAGAAAATGTCATTCGATTTCTTCTAAAACAGTATGGAAATTATTTATATCTAATAATCTGAAACTCGTATATTACAAAGAAAAAAAGGAAATGTCATTAAATTTTTTCTAAAAAACAAATTGCTTTTTTATAGAAAAAAAATAATTGATTTAATCCTATGCATAAAAAAAGACCTAAACCCACTATATATAATACTTATTACTGAAATAAAGTGTTAAAAGTAGAAATTGTTTATGTCCAATAATCTGAAACACGTAAATTATAAAGAAAAAAAAAAAAGAAAATATCATTAGATTTTTTCTAAAAAAAAACCAATTGGTTTTTTGAGAAAAAAAACATTTGGTTTAAACCGTGGTTTAAACCATGGTTAAAACCAATTGGTTTAAACCGTGCCAACCCTGTGAGTAATATTTTGAAATGAAGGAATTTTACAGCGCTAAAAGTGAAAAAAAGCATTTCTAATACCAGAAAATGCCGAACATTCTTAAAATTCAAACTATCATAACTCGGTAAATTTTAGAGGAACAAAAATGGAATTTTCACATTTTAGTTGCATTTGTAATTAGTATATAAATATGTAGCACCTAAAATCGCCCTGTGGTCCGTGTTTAAGTCTGTCTGTCTGTTTATTTGCGTATATCAGTACAAAAATTACCCAAATGCTTTAAATTGGATAAAATTTGGGACACTAATAGCAGAGAAAATGCTTTTCTGTGCCAGAAAACGCTGGGCATTTATAAAATTCGAATTTTTATTATTCGATAAATTTTGGTCGAACAAAAACGTAATTTTTACTTTTTAGGTGAGTTCGTAATTATATAAATACGTACCACTTATATGATAACAATCGTGAGGTCCGTCCAGATATAACAGTGCAAAAACTACTCAACCGAATGGTTTGAAATTTAATATATAGAATCGTTTTAGAATTTCAAATTTCACCATTTCAAATTTTATGAAAATCAAATCATAATTTAAAAAAGATATTAACAGAAGTTATCTTTCATTCTATTAAATCCTATCCTATTATGTCATTGATTTAATTCTATGACATGATATGTAATGATTCTAGGTTTCCATGATAATTACACTCTATTTAAGATAAAGTGCCGCTATTTTTGCATTATTGAATTCAGTATATAAAATAGTGATAAATTTTAAAATCCATGGGTTTCTAAATAGAAGGGAATATTTATAAAACTAGTTCGAACGAGCCTCACTTGCCATGTCCAACTTTTTCTTTTAAGTTAGAATATTTTAAAAAAATTAACAGCGCTGTCCTCCAGTATATTAGGGGAAAACATATTTAGAAAAACCTAAGTTATATTTAGTCAAAATTTTTTGCTTGCACTAACAAATATAGAGCTGAAAATTCCAATTTTGTACGACCAAAACTCACTGTGTTATAATACTTTTAATTGAATGAATTTTTGAATTTTTTGGGGCTAGAATAAGAAAGGAGGAGTTCTAGTGTGAGAACAAGATGAACATTGATAAAATTCAAATCATCATACGTCGGTAAGTTTTTGTAGTATAAAAATGCAATTTTTACTTTTCTTACTTTATAGATCATGAACGACTTTTCCAACAAGGGCCAATCCATGTCAAATGGGCAATAGCATATTTTTTATATTTTATTGCTTTTGTAACGATGTTATTATATCCTCAAGTTAAAAGAACTGTGTGAATATGAAAATCTACGAAGTTTTTTTTTAATTATTATTATTTATTTCTTCTTTTTTTTGTTATTTAAAATGTATAGTTTATATTTTAACATTATAGTTTACATTTTATTAGTTAATAGGTATAGGTATTGAAGTAGCGTCCCACGCAGGACATTTTTTCTATTTTACATGGAATAGCATTAAGAGACTACTTCGGTCAAGCGAAAAGGCACTTTCTTTAATGCTAATTCTATGGAGAAATTTATAAAGATATCTGGGTCGCATTTCAATATTTTTAAGCAATTTTTTTCCGGCATTGACTAGCTGATGTTAATCTGAACAAAGGCTGTTTTTTCTCTTTTTTTATTCTATTTACAGATATGTTTAATAAAGATACTTTCATTTTTGGGACCGGTTTCGAAAATGAAAGCCTTCTTATAACAAAAATCTGCAACAAAATCGAAAAAGTAAAAAACGACCTGTATACAAATCAATCTTAGCTATCCAATGAAAAAAAAAAAAAAAGCTTGAAATTATTGAAATGCAACCGAAATATCTTTATAAATTTCTGCTTTGAGATTAGCATTAGCAAAAGGGTCTTTTCGAGTGACTGCAATAGCCTCTTAAACAATGAGTTAACTTAGATATGGGGTTTAAAATGAGGACATTTCCAAATCTTTTAAAAACTGGCAGAATACTTAGATCTAGGGTAAAAATGTGAATATTTTAAAACCTATTAAAAAGCCATACACAAATCACGTGTGCTTTTATCATATTACTGCTTTTTAGCAATGTTACGGAATACGGAAATAAAAACAATTACACTAATTTAAAAATGTATAATTTTTTGGTATTTTTAATGTGTAGTTTATCATCTTTATCATCTTATAAATAAATAGATACAAGGTATTTATGCAAGGTAACGGTCAAGACATTTTTGTTTGTTTTTCATAAACAGGCTCAATAGGTCAATATTACAGTAAAATCTTTAGCTGTTTCAGAAAAAATAATTATAATGACATAAATTGATTTTCATATACTAAAAAAATATTTGAAACAACTTTGAAACAGGAATTATACATCTAACACTACTAAAGATATAAGAATTAAATACAAAAATAAGAAGCAAATAAGAATTCCCCTACAGCAATAATTCACTATCTAATAATAAATAATTTAATAATAATATTCAACCAATTCAATCAATAATATTCATTATTAAAAATAGTGTAAATAGTTCAGCATTGTCGCTGCAACGAAATTAAACTTCAAAAAAAAAAAAAAAATAATATTACAAATTGAATTATTATTGATAACATATACTCAATATATTTATAAAATATTATATATACAAATACATCATACTTGCCATCTTCGGACATAACTTTCTTTTCATTTTAGAAATGTAGATTTAGCTAAATTCCATAGACTGTTTTTAAACGGCAAACGTATTAAAAATAATACTAATAGTAATTACTTCTTAGTACTAAATATGTTTCATTTTGTTCAATTTTGAACCTTCGAATTCAAAAAACACTTTATATAGCGAGTTTAACAATTTAGTTGGTTGGTTGGTTGGCAGGCGGATTGAGACTTGTGCGTTTAACAATTTATTTTATTTATTTACAATTCTTTTGTTGCCACTCTACAAAAAAATCAAAAAAATATGATTCCTTTAAATGCGTAAGCATCGCCTGCATATATGATTTCGCATAATAAGAATAAATTGCGTATAGTGAAAAATACTTTTATAATGGAATGTAAATATTTGAATTTTCACAAATTTTAATTCATTAAAAATATGCTATAATTTTCATAAAAAAGAAATTTTAAAAATATCATGAAAGAAATCATGAAACAAATACATGATTAAAATGAATGAGCATCAAAATATGCGCCATTTCCAACAAATCTTAATAAAGTATTCTATTAAAATGTATATTTTTTCTCAAAAAATATATATTTTTAATATAAGAAAATTTTAATGTTCTTTTGCGGTTTGAAGTATAAATGCTGCAGTTGTAGACTCTATCAGTGATGACGTCACAGACAACTCAACTCCACGTATCAGCCGAAAATGCGTTCCAAACCAACAACAGAGTCCGGAAAAGGATAGAGATGAAATGTTGTTGTTTAGGGATGAAGCTGCAATCGCAATCGTGAAGAGGGTTACAAAACGGCTAAATAATTGTTGCTTAGTATGGAAACTCCCTAGTTCAATAAATTGAGTCCTTGTTGCACATTTTTGTCTTTTTTTGAACGATTATATTGCACGTGATTTTGGCGGTATAAAACATCTCTAAAATACTCTAAACTCTATGTGTTTGTTTCGAACGTATTTGCAGCTGATATGTGGAGTTGAGTTGCCTGTGACGTCACACTGATAGAGTCTATTTTCAATAGTTAAAATATTTCGCTTTTTTAAAATGCAGATATATAGTTCCTTTCCCAATTTAAATATTTAAAAAAAGAAGAAGAAATGTTGATGCAACGAACGTACTTAATCATTCATGATTTTATTCATTTTTAATGACTCAATGATTTTTACTTACTGCAAGAAATACGTGGTTTTATTATCGTTTTAAAAAATGAATCCGTATTAATGGGAAAATATATTCAACAAACTAATGAAAAATAGGGGGGGGGGGTAATAATTCGATAAGAAAATAAAATTGTCGGAATCTACAGGCCATATTTTATTTCTATCAAGTCCAAAAATATTTCTTCCTTTTATTAAATTAAAAAAAAACAGTTTTTGACATATTTTGGTAGAATATTGAAAATGTATTTTATTTATTTAATTAATCATGATTCTCTCTATAAATATTAACTCCACGACTTATTTTTTCTTCTGAAAATATACATGTTTATTTTATTTTTTTTCAAAAATGAAACAGTAATGGAAAAATATGTAAAATAAATCTATTATAATAATATTTTTTTAAGATTATTCTGCAAAAAATATAATATTGCACAAATCTACAGATCATGATTTTTTTCTAGTTAAACTTCAAATCAAAATTCAGAATTTTTTTTTTTTTTTTTTTTTTTTTTTTTTTTTTTTTTTTTTTTTGTAAAATGTACAACAAAATGTAATTTGTATATCCCAATAAATAGGTCATCATTTGTTTCAGCTTATATTCCAGAATGAAATTAAAACATTCATCAATCCATAAATAAAGTACAAAAATATAATTAAATCACGAATGTAAGACATGTAATTGAACCAAACGAACAGAAATGAAGGAATTCAAAAATGCTGAATGTAGATAACGATTTCTTCAGCCTTTAACTCCTCGAGCGAGGCTATTATTAGTAAGTTTCAAAGTGTAATATAGTTTTTTTTTTTTTTTTTTTTTTTTTTTTTTTTTTTTTTTTAATGGAAGTTATTAAATCAGCAAAGTGCAATATGGTTTTTAAACAAATTGTATTTGAAAGTTTCTTCATCATTAAAGTAAAATGATTGGTTACTTTGTATTCAATTGAAGTTGTGTGATAGTTATAAGATGTTAACTTTATGCACATTTTTTTACGGAATATTAGCGGAGGCAAAAGCTGGGCTGGTTTTGGTGTAAATGAGTTATTATTCCTTCTAAAAGAGCCTACGCGCGATAAAGATAGATTTAAAAAACGCATACTTAAAAAATATTTAAAAAGCCATAAGAAACGAATAAATTGTGATAAGGTTTCAAAAAAACTTCGTTTGAAAGCACAATTTTTTATCTATACGACGGTGTAAAAACTAAAAATGTGCAATGTTTATAAATTTAAAAAGTTGAAGCAGCAAAAATTGAAAAGGTGGATATTTCGTGATTTGTTGTCATTTGCTGAATGACGTCAGCGTTACGCAGACATGATTGTCCTTAAAATATAGACAGATAGGAAGTAGCTATTGATCAGTGGTCAAGAAGAGATATATATATTTCGATAATTTTCTGAAACAACTTATATTAAATGTTGTAAACAGAACAAGACATTCATTTATTTCATCAGAGCAACCATTATTACAAACTTATAATTATCAATCCCGAACTTTTTTAGGCTACACCAGTCATTGATGCGAAAAAAAATCAAACTATCATTTTCAGTAGAACAGTTACAGTTTCTGTCATGAAAATCAAGGGATGAATGAAGTAGAAAACAATGGAGTGAATAAAAGGAATAGAAATCAAGAAGAAAAGTAATTAACACAACAAAAGAAAAGAAAGGGGCGGGGAATGGATCAGATAACAGGACAGATATGAAAGAAGCTTTAAACATTAAAGATAAATAAGTTCGAAATTTGACAGCATTCCCTCCCTCACTCTAGAAAAAAAGCTAAAAATAATGACTGATAAATATGTAAAAGTAAATTATAAGGCATCGAAATTTTTCAGTATACTGGAGAAACAGAATATTTGTTATTATTATTATTTTGCCTGATATAGTAACAAAAACTTTGAAAAATAATATTAATTATTTTTTCCCTTGAAAAAATACTTAAATAGAAATAAAGAGATTGTGATAAAGTATTTTAATACAGATTTTTATAGATTTAAATAGATATACGAAACAATAAGACTCAAATCTAAAAATCTCTCTATTACCTTTAAAAAAATAACTATCGCTGTAACCGCTATCGTGTGTATATATATATATATATATATATATATATATATTATCATAATTTTTTATTACTAACATCAAGAAAACTTCTATATACAAAAACATGAAAATGGATAGTATTAGAGAAAGGTTTCATAAACACGTTAAAGTAGACAATTTTAAAATCGGAGAGTTATTTTAAGAACTATTAATTGTTAAAGATTGTCAAAATCGTTCCATTAAAAAAGTCGTATTGGAGCACAAACCGTACACAATAATTTTATGATATTCTCTAAGGAAATTGCAAACAAAGACATTACAAATTTGCGGTGTCCAGTCTGTGTTTATTTTTTTAAGATGACGAATTTTATGAGGGTTTTGTTCAGTTTTCTATTCAAATTTTAAGCATTTCAAGACTTTTTATTTCATGTTTTAGAAAATTTTTATTTTGATCTGTTCCCTTTTATACAAACTGGACAAAAAATACTTTTTCTTTTTCAATTAAAATTTATTTACAGGTGGCTATTATAAACAAAAGAAATACCTTTAAAATTAGAATTAAATTATAATGCATTAAAAACAGAGAATTATTGAAAATTATGTCATTGAAATTGTATTTACACATCAATATTAAAAGTGAAAAAAAATATTTAAATAATATTTTTTTTAATATGCGTTACAAATAGTAAATAAGAGGGGTACTTACGTATTAACGCCATCGCAGTTATCTTTTGGATTCCTTGTTGCCTTGTTTTTTACTGATTTTTGAAGCCATTTTTCAGTGTTTTAGAGATTTTTTAGTGAATTTAGTGCATTTTTTTGCACATTTTTAGACGTCATTATTTTTGTTCACGTGCGAACAACAAGATTGCTCTTTATGGCGCATTAGAGCAAGCTCTGCTGCGGTGGCGTTAATACGTAAGTACCATAAGAGGTCCTATTTAAAATGACCAAATAATAATATTGCCAAAAGGTTTAAATTTAAAAATATATTTACACGAGACATTTACTTAATATTTCGAGGTGGTCAATTAACTATTGTTGCCAGTTCTAAGGCAGCGCAAATAATAACACTTCCTTTCTAACAACGAAAGTACTGATATACCACTCTTGTAAGGTCTTGACTTGGCAGAATCCCAAGCCGATTCCATTGAGACTTTGGGGAGAACAGCCTATGAGGCCGAAATCACTTCTACGTATTCATGGAAATGATATTAAATATTGTTTTCTATTTTTTGTTCTGAGTAAAATCTTATTTTAAATCAAATAGATTGTGCACCTTCTATCAATTATAAATATATTTTCTCTTACATTTTTGTGAATATTTAATAAAAACATGTTTTTTCTTTCTTTCTTTTTTTTTTTAACATTTATATTTATGGCTAAAACGCAGTTTTAACGATTGCTTGGCAGCTGACTTGGCGGCTATACAAGAAATTCGCCAATTCTAACAACATAAATATTCAGGGCACATGTATATCATATTCTCACTGGGATTTAATTGACGCCAAAGTGGCTTTATTTTGCAGAATATGGTAACACTGATATTGTTTATTTTTTGATAAACTGTTTATTTACTTTAATTTTTCTTTTATTGGAAATTATATAAAATGTTTTTTGTTCTATAGTTATTAGTTTTTAAAATTTAATATATTTAAAAATTGTTTTATTTATTGTAATTTTTTTAAACAATAGAGAATAATGTAAAGATGTATATTTAACCAGTATTCGAAAATGAGGTTTTCGCCAAATTGACGTTGGAAAAAAATTGTTCCAAACCTTATAAGTATATGATATCTGCGCCATTTCATATCAAATGCATGCAAATAATATAAATAAATAGTGTACACAATAATGTAAAGAAACATATTTAAAAAATCGCTAATCTGGTTTGTTTTAAAATCACGCCATGTTGCCGTTACTTCTAAAAAGATTAAGTTGCGCTATATTGCGAGTGAAAAGTTATTAGGCTAAGTTTAATAATCATACCTTTAAATCGTCTTTTTTTATTATACTTGTCTTTTTATAACTTGTTTCGTGTAACGGAATTACAATGTAATTTTAAAAACAGATAATTCAATTACAGAAACAAAAAGGTATCCCCCTCCCCAAAAAAAAAAAAAAAAAAAAAAAAACTCGAAATATCTAGGGTTGTTTAATAAACAAACTCATCTCGAGATGGTACTAACTACCCCATTTCTGACATGGACTCGCTCTTTTCGACCATGCGCAGTTCTGTCCAGGTTCCTCTCAAACGTGGTTCATCAGTACAAAAGCAAAGGTACAACAAGCAAAACATTATATGATTGCTTCCAGCAAAACAGCTGACTTGTTATGAATGGAAACTTCTGCTAACTTATGTGCACCCTTTTTTGCTTGATAAATTTCATTTTATTGGATTTTTGTACAAGTGCTTTTCAATTTGTAAGTTCAGATGTAAAAATTATTGAATAAATATAAAGTATATTGAGCAAAATCACACTTTTTAAAAAGTTGTTAAAAATTTTTACAAAAGAAATCAATCAGAAAGTATTTTAAAAGTGTCAGTTGCTTTGTTTTACAGCAATAGCCTTTCATACAATGTAAACGCACAAATTGCACTATTTCTGAATTTAAACTTACTGATTTTCTCTAAATGAAGCTGCTATACTGATTTAACAAACTTAAAAGCAAATTTAAAAATCACAATCTTGCCTAATATTGACTGAAATATTTTTGAGATTTACAGAAAATTAAGATATTCTCAAAAATAACGATCATAAGGAAAATTGTCAATGACGCAATTATGATAACTTGGAATTTTGAATACAATTTCAAGCAAGAACTTTTCTTTTAAGAAGCCATATTTATATATTTTTTCTAATATATATATAGAGAGAGACACACATTTTTTCGGAAACGAAAAGTATTAAAAGCCTAAATAGAAACCTGTTATCAGATGGCTCTAATTCAGTTGGTATTCTCTTAAACCCTTTGCTACGGAAGACTTTTATGAATTTTTAATGCTTTGTCACCGGTGTTTAAAAACAGATATTTCGGCATTATTAAATCGAGAAAATACTCCGATTAAATAAGGAAAATTTTACTGGTAGGGATAAACACGGATTCTTAAGCCTTTTTGCGGCACGTATACGTGTCGCTCGACCCCAAGAGGTTAAAGAAAAACTGAAATAGGATTCTAATTAGAATGTTTTGGCAAGACTCAAGAACAAAAAAAAATTAAATACTCAAGGATATTATAAAATTTTACCCATATAGTTTAAATCCTAAAACCATTATTTTAATTTTGCTACTTTAATCCACTAAATTTGTTGGCACGTCATGATCACATTCAATTATGTTGGGAGGCCTACCATATGGTTTGAGCTCAACAAGCCCCACTTAACATTTATTAAAAAATAAATAAACAATTGTTTTACAAAAGATTTGCCAATGCTGTTCTATATTATAAAAGAAAAACATATCTGTGTGAAACGCTGGTGTCATTTTGCAAATGGCAACACCAGACCAAATTTCGCTTTTTCCGCTTTTTTTTTTTCTTTTTTAGGCATTGCACATTTTTTTGTTCGAAATATATATCTCAATTTGTTTGAAAACTGCATTGCCATTTACTCAATTTTTATAGCGTTTAAATCAATTTTCAAGCATTTTTTAAATCTATTTCTATCGTGTTCATTTGATTACGAAAAATAAATCCGTTCAAATTAATATAAATAGCTCATCATTTTATTGCAGTTTATATAACGTAAGGAAATTTTTTTTTAATGATCAATCAAGACTTAAAACACAAATTTAAGCCGTGTATTCGACTTTCGCGCTTAATGTATTGACATAAACAGAATAAAAAGAGATTGTAAATTGCGATATATAAAGATTTCTTCGACTGTTAACTTCTGACTTGAGGACAACATGGAAATATTGCTTTTATGCATATCAAAACTTTATTTGAACACATTATTTCTTTTTTTCGTATAAATATTATTTTTAATATAGTTAGGAGGCATTCTAAAAAACATATTAAATGTAAGAAATCTATCAGAGTTATTAAGTTAAAAAAAAATAGTACAGATCTATGCAAGGTTTCCTTATTACAATATTTAATATTATTTTTTATACTTTTTTCATTAATTTTTTATTAACTGCATTTTCCAAACTATGTGTTTTAACTTTTAACTAAATGATACAAGCATACTATGGCAAAAGCCGCTTGCAGAACTTTCAAAAAATGCCTCATTCATCGCTGTACCTTTAGTATGTAAAGAGAAAAAAAGAAATGATGTTAAAATCAGAAATAATAAAAACTAGTTGGATGTGCCAATCCCAAAACTTTCTTCTATCTCATACATACATTTTAATATTAAAAAAAAATAGTTACTCATTTTAATGCTTTAATAATTTTAATTCAATACCCTACCAACTTTGATTTTCATCTTAAATTTCTGCTTCAATCAATTAATCGGAGTAAAAACAAATTTCCGTCTCTGCACGAGCCGATGGACAATAGAATGATAGGCAGATATTTTTTCAAATTCAGGGAGGACCTACTTGCCTTACCAAAAAATAATCATATACAAAATGTTTAGTTCAGTTCTAGAACTAACTTCATACACTTTTATGTGGTGCAATATTGAAAATGGCATAAAATTCGGTATTGCAGCGCCCCGTTCCGGCGGATTTTTTTCAGATTCAGGGCGATCCAACTAGCCATAGCCATACACTTACACAAAAAATTTCGTTTAATTCGATGCATAACTTCATGTACTTTTGATCGGTACTATATTGAAAATGGCACGAAAATCACGATTGCAGCGCCCTCTTCCGACGGACTTTTTTCAAATTCAGGGAGGACCAACTAGCCATAGTCATACAGATACACAAAAAATTTGATTCCATTCGATACATAACTTCATATACTTTTGGTCGGTACAATATTGAAAATGGCACATAAATCGCGATTGCAGCGCCCCCTTCCGGCGGATTATTTTCAAATTCAGGAAGAACTAACTAGCCAAAGTCATACATATGCACAAAAAATTTCGTTCAATTCGATGCATAACTTCATATACTTTTGGTCGGTACAATATTGAAAATGGCACATAAATCGCGATTGCAGCGCCCCCTTCCGGCGGATTATTTTCAAATTCAGGGAGGACCAACTAGCCATAGTCATACGCATACACAAAAAATTTGGTTCAATTCGATGCATAACTTCATATATTTTTGGTCGGTACAATATTGAAAATGGACCCAAAATCGCGATTGCAGCTCCCCCTTCAGGCGGAATATTTTAAAACTGAAGGAGGACCTGCTTGCCACAGCCAAAAACACTCACAAAAAATTTGGTTCAATTTTATGCATAACTTCATACACTTTTTGATGGTGGAATGGCGACATACACACAGACACACGGGCAGACAGACATTTTGTAAAAACATGTTTTTTGGAATCTCTGACCCCTAAAACGTGTAAATCCGTCAAAAACGGGAAGTCGAAAAAAATTTAGATTACAATACTTTCTTCTATTGAAGATAGAAGAAAGTAATTATTACTAAAAGTTCTATAATCGGGTAATACCAATTTACAATTATTAGCCTTTTTAAAAAGTTCTATTGAATAGATTTTGGGGAGACTTGCATTAATAGTTGAATAATTTTTCAGGAATAGTTTTAGTCTATCGCATATATATCCAATTTCTTAGTTATATATAATTATGAGGAAAATTCTTAATCAGGTGAATCTGATTGTGAAAAGTAATCTTTTAAATAGGTACTACTGAGCGGAATTTGATGGGACTCGCTTTATTAATACAATATTTTTGTTCAGATTTTTAATATATTGCATATCGCTGAATCGTTCTTTATTAATTCACACTGTAAATGAAAAAAAAAAACTGAATGAATTAGCCCTTAATAGCTTAAATTTGCTTGAAACATTAGAAAGTATAACAGAACGATGGGGTTCAAATAGTTTTCAGCAATCCGTAAGAACATCCCAAGTAAAAGTCCGTATCGCGGTCATAGTCCCCAATATATTACGTTTGATTCAATGTTCATTTGGAAAAGCCAACCAGCTGTAACGGGCGAAACCTGCTAGTGCCAAGATATAATACCTGTGGTAAGCAACTGATGAAGAAATGTGATCGAATAATAATGGTGTACCATGGCAGTGTGCCTTAATAATAGGTGCTTCGAAATTTTTTAAATATTGTATTGTAATTAAATATTGTATGTGTTGTAAGTGGTATTTTCGAATAGTAATCTCCGCATTATTTTTTTTTCGTTTAGTTCTGCAATTTATTAAAGCGAATTCTACAATTCGGAAGTACTGGTATTCCAAATCCGTATTATTTCATACTTGTGCACTTCATATGAATCTATAACTCTTAATTACTCGCGCCGGTGTACTTCATATACTGTTGCACGCTAGAAACTTAAATATGCATTTTATTAATACATACTGTTGGAAAATATTGTTATACGTCAATGTCAAAGGTGTACAGAAATCCTCAACTGAATTATTCAGTTTAATAATCTATTCAAGCTAAAAACCAAACTAAGTATTAATAAAGTTTTGACAAAATACAACCTACGTTTCTCTCTGTTTTGTATTCTAAATTTAATATATCTAACAAGGAAGGTCTCCATACTGAGCATACTCAGAATGTTATGAAAAAAATACGAATTAAAGTACTTATGTATGTAATAAAGGATGAGTCAAAATTAGCGGTAGAGTCACATTAGAAATTATATAAAAAAATAAAATATTTTCCAATATTTGGCGTAAAAAAACGAAAGAGTCACCCGATTTGGCGAGCAGCCCTTTTCGTCGCCAAAAGCAAACGATTATAATGCAACTCAAAACCGTTAGATACATAGAATGCTTGTAAATGGTACAGTGTCTCACATAAGTGATGGGACACTTGTGCTTTACAAAAGGAAACTAATCAAATAAATAAAAAAAACATGTACACATTTTTTGTGGGTGTGTTTCATACTTAAATTTAGTAAAGATTATTACATAACATACATTTTGTCAAAATATTAAAATATTAATTTAATAAAAATACAAATGTTTAGAACGGAGCAAAAAATAGCTCACATAAGTGATGGGACACCATTATATATGCAACAAAAATCGTCTGAAATAAGCAATAAAAATATTTTTGGGGGTTTTATTTTTACTTAAAAGCAATTGGCAATAATTTATAAAATCGTCTGCAGTATTTCTCTCCAGCAGTGTTGCCAGATTGGGGGTTTTGTCCCCAATTTGGGGAATTTTAAACCTCATGGGGAATTTTTTGGGGACAAGTAATTCTTGGGGACATGTTTGGGGACTATGAACATTTTTGGGGAAAATTTTGGGGAATTGTTTTCCCAATTTCAATTTTTACTTTCAGACATTTTCCAATATCTATCTCGAATTCAATTTTGTTTTGGAAAACGAAAATAAAATACAGAAATAATAGATATAAATCATTATCCCCATGGTCTTTCTTGCTATATGACGGATACACAAGCACCAGTGTTGCTAGTGGGCTACGTTTTTAAAATTCAGATTTCTTGATTGGCACCACTTTTTTGAAGCGATAAAATTTCATTTTTTCTCTCTTCAATTAATATGTCATTAAATAAGGTATATTTTACTATTTCAAAAAGTAATGCCAAGTAAGAATCTGAATTATAAAAAAGTAGCCCATCTGGCAACACTGACAAGCACAGATATACATAGATATATATTTCATTTAATACAGCTCATATTCAAAATATTAGAATAATTGAGAAAAAGTAATAAGAAAAAATTATTTGTCATTTATTTATTTTTTATACTAAGTAAATGCAATTAAATTTCTTATAAATTAAATCTGGAATGTTTAGATAAGATTTTAACATTTATAAAATATAAAATACAGCACAATAAATTAGGTATACAGCTTCCTTAAACACACCAAAATATTAGAATAAAATTTAGATTGGTTCAAAATATTAGAATATTTTATTTTACGCAACAATATTACCTTATGAATATGAAGTAAATGGTAGTTAATATTTTGTAGCATCCCCTTTAGCTTTCATAACAACGTACAATCGATCTTGCATACTATATACAAGGTGTTTACAAACATTTCTATCAATATTAGCCCAAATAGACTTTATACGTGCCACTAACTCAGTTTTACTTGAAGGAGGATTTTCTTGAAGTTTTTTCTTCATTATACACCATAAGTTTTCGATGGGATTAAGATCTGGTGAATTTGGTGGCCAAGGAAGTACCTTAATGTTGCGTTGGCGGAACCAATTCTTAGTTGACACCGAGGTATGCGGGGACGCTAAATCTTGTTGAAAGATGAAATCATCTTCAAATAAATCTTCTGATGATGGAATCATGTAATATTCTAAAATTTCTTGATATATCAGAGAGTTAACCTTTTCGTAGAAGATGCATAACTTTCCAGGTCCTTCTGCACTCATACAACCCCAAACCATGACACTAGCAGCAAATTTTACGGAACGTTTAAGGCATTCTTTATCAAATGCTTCTTGCTTCATTCTCCAAACTCGAATACCTTGATTACCATATGAAACACAAAACATACTTTCATCACTAAATAATATATTTTTCCAATCTTCATTGCTCCATAAACGTCTTGATTTACACCAATACAATCTTATACGCTTTTGTCTTGCAGTCATGAGAGGTTTTGTTTTCGGTACACGAGATTCAAATTTAAATTTATGGAGACGTCTTAATGTTGTCGATGTAGAAACTTCAACTCCTTCTTCTTTCCATTTTCGGTGCAAGAATCGCACACTTTTAAAACGGTTTTTCTTAACTATACGCCTCAGTTTCCTGTCATCTCTAGCAGATGTTTTTGGTTTTCGGCCACCATTTCGGCGATTATTTTGAAATTTTCCAATTTTTGAATATTGTGTTAGTATTTTACTAACGCTCGATTGCGAACAATGTAAATAATTCGCTATAAAACATTGATTTTTACCGTGCCGATACAAATCAACCATACGAAGTTTAGTAGATTCAGGAATATCACTCACACGGCCCATTTTAAGACGAAAAAGAAACAAACTGCAAAAAAGAATACTGATTTTAAATAAAATAGTCTGAATTTAATCAATGATGCCACCAGTTAAGAATTGGTAATAATTAAAGGAGAATTAATGTGAAATATTCTAATATTTTGAACCACTTGAATAAATATTCTAATATTTTGACTTTTCATCATAATTTTTTTTGAAATTAATCTTTTCAAAAATAATATTAAATTTAAGATAACAAGTAAGTTTAATCAACAATGAGTTCTTAATAAAAATATCGTTTGCATATTTTCATTAAAAGACATTAAATTACCAAACGATATTTTCAATTTCTAAAAAAAGGTAATTATTCTAATATTTTGAATATGAGCTGTAGTATAGATTTATACAGCAAAAAGAAAAACAATTTTATAACTTTTATTTGTCGTTGATTAATGCTTATTAATTTGTGTTTCATGGAATGCCAATAGAGATATTTGCAATCGCAAGACCTCCAATTTTCATACTACAATCACATTGCTACGTTTATAATTGACAATTGCGCAATGAAAGCAGCAGCTCTTCTAATTCTTTTTATAAGAAACTTGAATGAAAATTCTGCGGTCTTAAGCGACTTAGACCTTTACAGTACTAAATCTTCAGGACGTGTCCGAAACTTGCATTTGATGTACCTTTTAAAGATATTAAAAGCAACTATATTTGTTTTATTATTGCCGAAATCCCAATGATTACATTACAACATAGTACATTACATTACAAGTACAACATAGATGCTTTACATTAGATAGGTGCTTCAGAAGGGATGACAAACATTGAAAATCATGTTTTATAGTTTAAATCAGATAAATGTAGTTAATGCCAACATCATCTTTTATTCATTCAAACCCCAACTACAGATGTTCAAAACCTTGAAAAAGTTATTGGTATAAAAAGCGTAGATTGAGCTAATGTAATGATAAGCCAGCATCATCGACACGCAACAATTTAAATAATAAGTGTAAACGAGCTTATGTCATTGTAAAATGTATTTTTATTGTCGTCGATTAGCTGTGAATATACACGCAAAATTCTGTTAGCTTTTTTTTTTTTTTTTTTTTTTTTTTTTTTTTTGTAAATGGGGAATTTTTTTGAAAAAATGCTTGATTTGAGGAAAAATTTGATTTTAAATTTGTTTAAAAAAATTTATAACAAAAAATTGAAAATTGAAAAATTACCTTTTTGAGCACAAATTGCGTTGGGGACTTTTTCTGAAAAAGGGCCTGATTTGGGGAATTTTTCAGAAATTTTGGGGAAAATGGCTTTCGACAATCTGGCAACAATAAAATCGTCTGCAGTATTTCTCTCCAGGTTGTTTTGGAATTTTTGTGTTTTTTAGCTCTGTGTAGCCATGAATGCTAAACGAAAAGAAACTTCGCCTGAAATTCGAAAATTAGTTATTAATTTGCATATTGAACGTGGAAAATCTATTAGAAAAACTGCTGAAACAGTTAACTTGAGTCTTTCAACAGTTTTCAGTATCATTAAACGATATAAAAAGAATCATATTATTTAGGATAAAAGAAGACCTGGCCGACCACCAAAGCTATCCAATGGAATAAAGCGAATTATCGTTCGAAATATTAAAAAAAAATCCAAGAAATAGTGCTTCAAAAGTTGCTGCTGATTTACAAGCATTATATGGAATAATTGTTAATCCTGAGACTATTAGAAGGGTAATTCGATTTGCTGGATATCACGGTAGAGTAGCCAGGAAAAAATTCTTCGTAAGTGAAAGGAATAGAAAACTCAGACTAGCTTTCGCAAAATCCAACATAAATAAGAATTCTGATTACTGGAATAAAGTTATATTTGCTGATGAGAGTAAATTTAATATATTTGGTTCTGACGGTAGAATCTTGGTGTGGAGAAAACCCAGGGAAGAATTTCGCAAACAGAACTTGGTACCAACAGTAAAACATGGTGGAGGAGGAGTTATGGTATGGGGGTGTATGTCGTCCGCTGGAGTTGGTAATCTTGTTTTTATTGACAGTATAATGGATCAGTACAAGTATATTGGTATTTTAAAGCAAAATTTGAAATCTTCAGCACGGAAATTGAACCTTCATAACGATTTTAAATTCTACCAGGACAATGACCCCAAGCACACTGCTCTGAACGTTAGACTCTGGCTGCTATATAACTGTCCTGAAATAATAAAAACACCACCACAATCTCCAGACTTAAATCCCATAGAGAATATTTGGCAAGAATTGGAATCAATAATTCGCAAACACACCATTTCTTCAAAACAACAACTAAAATCGGTGCTTCAAGAAGAATGGGGTAAAATCACTCCAGAAATCACAAAAAAATTAGTCGAATCCATCCCAAAAAGATTAAATCATGTTTTAAAAGTAAAAGGAAATCCAACAAAATATTAAAACCTTTTAAAAAGTAAAATTTTTGGATAAATATTTGATGGAAAAGTAAGTGTCCCATCACTTATGTGAGCCATTTTTTGCTCCGTTCTGAACAATTGTATTTTTACTAAATTAATATTTTAATATTTTGACAAAATGTATGTTATGTAATAATTGTTACTAACTTTAAATATGAAACACACCCAAAAAAGTTTTGCACATGTTTGTTTATTTATTTTATTGCAGTTTCTTTTTATAAAGCACAAGTGTCCCATCACTTTTGTGAGACACTGTATTTCATTAATTTAAACATAAACGATGAGAGATTTTAACAGGTTATATACATATTGTATTACATATATATATATTACTTGTTGAAGTAGTTATTTAATTAATCACTGGAAAAAATATTTTCATAGATAAAAAAAAAAAAAAAAAAAAAAAATCATGAGAAAAATTATCTTTATACGTTTAAGCATATTCAAAAATAAAATCAGAGGTTTCCATAGCAACAAAATCTAATCGACGATTCTCAATAGGACTTTGAGCTTGAAACAAATTTAATTAATTTAAATTATGAATTTCGTGTTAAATCTCAAATTTTGATGATTAAATTTGAATATAAATATGTATAAATATCGACTGAACAAAATTTTACTTAAAACAAACTAAAACTTACAAGACTAAAATTATTTAAATTAAATTTATCAAAACAAGTTCAATATGAAACTTTTTTTTTTTTTTTTTTTTTTTTTTTTTTTCTTGAATGTATTTGACATTTAGTATTTTTTGAAATTACATTCCATCGCCAAATAATGAAATTTTCACTATTTTTTTTACGGATACTGAATGGAAGTTCCGCCGAAATTTTTTTATAAACGTATATATCCCCATGAGAAGAACATTCTGTAATTTTTTCAGATTTTTCGGGATATGCCCGTATGGAAACCTTCCTGATAAGCTTTATTTGCAAATGCTAATATTTTTTTATTTCTTTCAAACCTGTCCATTCTTTTCTAAAAAAAAGTCCAAAAAAACTTAAATACAAGTGAAAAGTTGTTTAAGATAAATAAGTTTGCACGAAGTAAATATTACACGGGGGAGACGTTAGCAATAAAATTACTCAAAATATTTTATTCTAACAGAATAACACACTGTTGTCATACCAAAATACAAATGCCATAAATTCTATGCTTATTCATAATATGTATCAATACCTTATAAGTATGAAAGATATGCTTTTCACTATTGTAAGTAAGAACGAGTGATTTACGCTAAAGTATAAGCACTTGATTTGCCTGTAAAAGTATCTTTTCCTTTACTATATTACTGTTGCCGAAAAGGAATTCATATCTTCGGTATGAGGGCTGCCACTGGAGACTATTTTTTTTAATTCTTATCGTACCACCAGCGCCGTGCGAAAGAGAGCGGTCATCCCAGGCGCAGAAATTTAAGGGGCGCCAAATTGAAACTTTGTCCCGGGCGCAGTTTTCTCTTCGCACGCCTCTGCATACCACTTTCTCAAAACCATATCTTTCACGTACACCTTAGAAATATGTGCAAGAAAAATGTGCTAAAAAAATTAGTTTTTAAAAATAGTGGTGCGAATATTATGTCACCCCCCCCCCCCCCCAGTAGCCAATGGCAGCCCTGGCCCTAGGTATGTTACCGTGCAAATTATTTTCTGTTTTTCGAACTAACAAAAAAAATGTCTATGGGCAGAACGCACATGAGCTGATCTCAGTCTCAGCTCTCGTCAAACCGTTACAGGTAAAATTGTAGTAGAAAATGCTTCATTAAATTCTCTAGCAACTTTTATAGCACTTAGACGTAGGTTTTATGCAATTTTACTAAATATAAATTTTTACGTTGAAATCACGTTATAATTGATCACGTTGTGTTAACTTATATTACCACTTTCCTTACCTTTGTTTTCGATCCGATTCTCTTCTTTCAAGCATTTAATTGCATTGTGCACCGTAGAATCGGATAAATATACTAATTTATTAATAATGCGAATGGATTTATCACTGCTATGATGAAATATAATCAATTTTCGAATGTTATTATTTGTTCATTTACGATTACGAGTGATTTTTTAATAATAAGAATATTACGAGCGAATATGGGCCAATCTTGCAAATCATAATGCCAAACAATTTTTTTAAATGTCCCCACAATGCAAAAATAAAAATAAAGCGACAGACGATAATTTTAATTATGAATTTGTTCGAGACTGTTTCAATGTGCGAAAACTTTTGTAGCATATTTTTTTCTCTGCCTCCTTCTGTTTTCATTTTTAGATAAAAAAGAAAATTAGTCAATGTTAAACGAAATATTGAGTTTTTTAGAATAACATGGAGATGATGAGGAAAAAATATTGGACTTTATATTCGATTTCAATTCCAGGGAAAATCCTTTTTGCTACAAATTTTTAAACTGTACGAACACTTTTGTGAGCCACTGTATTTATATTACTTATTAAATTGAAACATGAGGTTTTTAAAAATACTTCAAATCCTAAAATAATGATAAATGGAAAAAAATAATAATAATAATAGGGTACTCTACTCCCTGCTGAACCCCTGCTCAGACTTTGCAGCCTCTATTAGCGTGGTAATAAAAATATCACCGATTTATAAATTACTGAGAGACATTATCACGAACGCAAACTGTCTTCTGTAATCGGGTTTTCATGCGAATTGGACATTTTTCGGTATAAAATGGCTAGATTAAAAATTTCGCTGTTTCTCGGACTTTTCGTCTTTATGAACAATATTCTTTCTTTGCGTTCGAGGTTATAAAGTACCTTCTACTTGGGAATAAAATTCAGAACCACAGTAATGAAAAGGCATTGTGATTTTGAAATTTTACTCTTTTATTTTATGTTTTGATCGACTCTGTTTAAGTGCAACATCATACATATTTTCATGTTATTTTTAAATTATAAGTTGTTGTTTTTTTTATTAATAAGTATATAAGAATTTTCCGATAAGTAGTATTTATCGAATGGTAATTCGTACAAAATAAATCAAAAGTATTTTTCGCATTCATTTATCTATATCTATATTGTATCAAAAGATAAAATGCATAAAAAATTTGAAACCCGCGCTATTTTTTTTTTTACCATGTGATTCCAAAGTGACGTCACTTGAATATTGTCCATCAGAAAATAGTTTTAGACGTATCATGTTAATAGACAAGAGTAGAATCCCGTCGAATTCGACGAATAAAATGTTTAAAAGACCCGATCGATTTGGTTTGAAAAAAAGCAAAAGTAATTACATTATTGAATCAATATATAATAAATATATTTCCAAACTTAATGTCAAGTTTGCCAGTTACAATTTTGCATGCAAATATTCGCACATCTTCAGTTAAAATTGTAATCTGAGTGCCGGCGAAATTCAGAAATTTTTTTTTATATGCACTCACAGAAAAATAGTTTTATTAAAAAAAAATCTAATTTCATTTTTACTATGACATTATTTTCACTAACTGAAGTCATCTGAAAGTAAAATCTCAATCTCAGTGTCCATAATGAAAAGAAATATTGAAATGTAATATCGTTATGAGTAAAAATGCGATGTTTTAAATAGTGACGTCATTTTCTCTTCAAATGTTTTTTAAAAGTTACTGTTATTAGTAATATGAAAAAGGCATCCGTAATAATATTGTAATTCCTATTTATCTGGTTGCTGAATGACATCATTTTCCTCATTTGAAATTTTTCTTATTTTGCTTTAGACATTAAATTTTATCATAAATTATTTTCTGTTATTTTATTTACATTATTAATATTATATCACAGTAATTTTTTTTTTAACCTCAATTAGTGCATAATTATACGCAATCATTTTATTGTGGTTAAATTTTACGAAAACAATTAACTTTTTTCTTTTAAATGCGAGGACATGTTCACTGATGAAATAAAACTTCTGACTGGTGGAAAGTGATAATGGAAAATAAATTTTTATTAACGAGAGAAAAGCTAAACTGAGTTGCCACCATTTTGAAGAAATATCGTAAAAAGCATTTAAAATTAAAAATGGAAATAAATTAAAAAATAGTTAAAATGGGCACAACTACAAATAAATAGCTTTCATTTAAAAAATAATTATCAAAATCGGTTGAGTAGAAAACTCAGGGCTGATGACTTAAAAAACAGCCAGGTCTTTTAAATATATAGATAATCAGCTCAGACAATCACCCCCTCGAGTTAACGAATTCAAATCTAGAATAGTTAAATCTCGATTCAGATATTAAAATGCAATCGGTCTGTCAAGGCATATCTTGGTGGAAAACGCCAAAAATCCGATTTTAAGTGTTTACTCGTAAGTTTACCTTTGTGCTTTCCTGCACACAAAAATACACTGTTAAAAATCTGCTGCATTTTGTTACAATACACTCCCCTGCTTGTATAGAAAACGGTTTCTTCGCCGTGAAATGGAGCTTTCTCATTGGTTGGAATAGAGATATTATATACAAGCGGTGGAGTGAGTTGCAACGAAATGCAGCAGATTTTTAACAGTGTATGAAAAAATGGGAGATTGGGAGCAGGAAAACATAATGTTAAACCTATGTGTCAATCGCTAAAAGCGTGTTTTTTCGGTGTTTTCAACCAGGATATTACTTAGCAGACGGATTGCGTATTAATATGCGAGACGAGATTTAACTAATCTTAAATTTTCATCTGTGAACTCAATGAGGTGATTGTCTGTGCTGCCGCCTCCCGGTCTATGACGTGTTATATGCGTTCTGTGTCTAACAATTACAATTTTTTTTTTCACTTTTAATATTCAAGTGTAAATGTATTATGCGATACTAGCAAAAGCCATGCTTTGTTTGGATTCGCGAAGCATTATTTCATTAGTTATTTATTGGAAAGTGACCATTTTTTTTATATTATTTGGTACTACTTGATTATCCTGTTGAGCAAATAGGTACCGCCAAACTAAAAGATTAAATGATATTGATGACGGTAAAAAATATCACATTCACATAACATTAAACTCGTATCGTGTGTTCGTTATGTCATTAAGTTATTTTTATTATGAAGTTTTATTTGTATTCTTAGTAATGTTTCATTAATTTATTTGTTCTTTCGTTATTTAAAATAAAAATTATGTCGATCTGTTTAATTTGGCCAATTGTTTGGTGATTTGTATAATTTGGCGAAATTGATTGACGGGATAATCAAGTAGTACCTTAATTCGACTTTTTATTTGGATTTTTATTAATGTTTTACTAATTTATTTGGTTTTTCATTATTTAAAAAAAATGCGTCAATTTGTGCAGTTGTGCTAATAGTTTGGCTATTTGTATTATTTGACGAAATTGGTCGACGGGATAACCAAATAGTACCCGAATTAAAAATCACTTGATGACATAACGATCACATGTGTTATGTTTAATGTCATGTAATGTAACATTTATGATAATCCATTATTGGCATTTAATCTTGAAATTTGGAATTATTTTTTTGGTCGACGGGATAATCAAGTAGTACCCAAAAATGTACTGCGTTACAGTATCTATGGAATGAGGTAATAAAGTACAAAATCCTACAATATCTTGATGAAAATTAATAATTTGCCCACTGTATTCAAGCTGACCACCTTTAATGCGATGAACAGTAATAACTGGACGAACTTGGGCAATTAATTTCTCCTTGACGAATGTTAAGCCCTTTAATATTTAGGGATGTGGACCAAGATCCATATTATTAGCTAAAGAAAAAATATTTAGTTCCTTATTTACTATACATTTATGGCAAGTCTTTTGAGATCCGTCAGAGTGAATGCCAAGCCAAGGATGATGAAAAATTTTACAAAAATATAATTAAAATTTTTTTTGTGCATCTTCGAAATTTAAAGCATTTTTCCGAGCACATGCATTCTCTATCAGAAGAGATTCGTCATGTCGTCCTTTTGGCACAGATGTCATATACGCACCACATTGGCGCTATTTTTTTTTTCAGACGCTAATGTCATATATGCACCTGAGTACTTAATTGGCGACAAAGTGTAGTTATTTTGCTTGACATGGTAACCCGGCTGTTGTTTATTTATTAATAAATTGTTTATTTAATTTAATTTTCTTTTTTTAAATTATATAAATTGTTTTGTTCCACAGGTATTAATTAAACTTTTTAAATTTTATTGTTATTCCCTTTTTAAAATATATGGTACTACTAAGGTTATCTCGTGAACCGAAAAATTATCGCCAAACTATAAGATTAAATGCCAATAATGGATGATCGGGATTGTCACATTCAATGACTTTAAATACGATTGACGTGTTTGAAATGTCATTAAGTGATTTTTATTTCGACTTTTTATTAATATTTTTATTAATATTCTACTAATTATTTGTTTTTCCGTTATTTAAAATAAAAATTATGCCAACATGTATAATTTGGCTTTTAGTGTAATTTGGCAAAATTGGTCGACGGGATAACAGAGTAGTACCAAATATATATATATGGTAACTGGTATTCGAAAACCAGGTTTTTGCCAAATTGGCGTCGGAAAAATCGTGCCGATATGGCGTGTATATGCCATCTATGCCGTCCTTTTTTTTACGCTGGTATCTAACATCTTGCCTTAAAGCTATATCATATTCGCATTCTTTTCATCCAGTAAGTATATGTTTCCTTGGCATTTTTTATAATAGAACTAATACATTCTATAAATTGTTTTTAAACGGCAAACTATTTAAAAATAGTACTACATGTACCAAAATAATAATATGTATGTTTCATTTGGTTTAATTTTCAATCTTCGAATTCAAATAACTCTTTATATAATGAATTTAACAATCAATTTTATTTGTTTACAATTTTTTTTGTTGCCACTTTACGAAAAAAATAATAATAAAACACAATATAATTCTTTTAATATGCGTAAGTGACATCAGCGTAAATGATTTTGTCGGTAAGTAAGTACATTTTATTTATTTAATTAATCATGATTCTATCTACAATTGTTAACTCCATGAATTATTTATTCTTCTGAAAATATGCATGTTTCATTTCTTATTTCTAAAAATGCGTCCGTAATGGAAAAACATGTAAAATAAATTAATTAAATTAATAATTTTTTTTAAGTTATTCTGTAAAAAAAAATTATATTGTGCAAATCTACAGATCATAATTTATATTTGTATTTAATTTCAAATCAAAATATTGAATAGTTTTTTTGTAAAGCGTACGACAAAGTGTAATTTGAGTGGGCTAGTAGAGGATTCGCTTCGCTCATCCTAATAAAAATGTTTAGAAATATTATTTTTTAAGTATGACCTAATTTTTAGCTTAAAAGCTTTTCACGCATGACACATATAAAAATGTAATTATTTTATGCAATTTACGCATGAAGATATTTATTATTTGGGATAAAGATTTAAGAATATATGATGCAATTGTCCCAATAAATGTGTTTCGCATGCAATAATTTAATTATTTCAAGATTTTCTTATTTTTATAACATTCACGTGTAAATATAATTTTTATGGCGTAATTTTTCCTTATTTCCCTCTTTTAACACATGATCATATAACTATTTTAAAATTTCATTTACATTATTTTTAATAGTCACTTGTAACTACATTTTTTTATTTGAGAAGAAATATAATTCATTGTGTTGTTTTATAAACTGGTATGAATATATTTAAAAAATATATACTTTTTCTAAAAATGAAAAATATCTCTTGAAATGGTGAAAATTTGAATAAATAAAAAATAGTCGAATTTAAAAAATAAATGCAGTCTCCACACCTTCCTAGGAATAATTATAAAATTTCTATGGACAGTTTTTGTTCCTATAAAACTCCTTTAATGGGATTATTTCAAATAGCTCCTAAAATAATTCATTAAAATTAAACATAGCTATAAATAATCACTGTTGCAATCGTGAAAATGGAAGAAAAATATGAGGGTGCATGCAATAACTTCAATCGAAAAAGGAGATTACTGGCATATATAATACAGTATTACACGTCATTTTATCCTCCATAAAAATAATAATTTACAAATGTGTTATAAATGACTATGCTATCAGAACATCTCTTTACTTCATATGGTTTCATGCTGGTGAGTGTGGCAAAAACAAAGCAGTATTTTGTAATGAAATACGAGTACGTAGTGCTGCCATCTCTTGGCAAGCTCTAAATTTTAAATATAACGTAAACCAGTCTACTACAGGGCTGTCGAATGCGGCGGAAGGTTTTCTGTTACTATTTTTTTTTTTTTTTTTTTTTCTTCTTCTTCTTTACCCCAAGTAAAATTTTTTTCTAAAGGATAGTTTACTTAAAATCCTTTATATTTGCTAGAGAGATGTTTTAAAAATCTCTACAAGTGAGTTTCACGCATCAACAATTATAACGTACGCAACATATTAAAAGAAAGGCAACAACACGATTAGTTTTTTTAAGAAACAAATGATGCGTTTTTGCGTTTCTTTACTAATTTCTAGTTATTCTTTTTGTATCTTTTTATGGAAATTATGCCAACAGAAATTAATGTCGGCAATACTTTTTTTAATATGTTAAAAAGTAAAATTTAGAAAAAAATAAGCGATCCTCCCCCTCCTTCATGCATTAAAGTTCAGCATGTTTGTTATCGTTATTGACTTTGTTTCATGATCATTTGGCTGTTTTATAAGACAGGATAAAGGCTGTGTTTTTCTCCCCCAGGTCTTTGAATCTTTAAATAATTTTTTTTTTTTTTTTAATCTATAAAATAGTGTGAAAAGGATTTCCATCAATGAAAACTCTTTCGGGCTCTCTCTTTGGAACCACCCATGACTTTGTTTCTATACTTTTTATAATGACAAGTTTACAGCTCAGGAAAAAAAAAAAAAAAAATGCGGTTAATGCAGAGTATTTCTGTCCCCAAAACCTGACAAGATATCTGATTACTATTTTATTTTAATAACAAGTGATATTTAATTTTCAGACTCCCTCCAATTCAAAAATGTTTGAGATAATCCCTCGCAGAAAAATGTATTATTCAAAATCACTAAAACTTCTTAGTTATTTTGATTATTAAAAAAACATGCCACTTTAGATCAATAAAGGTATTGTGTCTCTACTGTGTTATCCATTTGCTTATATGTATTGCTACTACTATTAAAAGATGATTTTCTTGCATGTTTTAAGTTATTTTAATGATGGCGCCTTTCATTGCTTGCCAAAATCCGAGATGCACCCCTGCTTAGTAAAAGGTTAGACAGGCCTGGTCTACTATATAACAATAGCCTACATCTTTAGAATTCGTATAATTATGATACTTTGTTATTGTAATACTAAGACAAAATCAGAAATATCTAAATGTGTCTTACGTAGACAGATATGTACAGTTTTAACTTGATTGCCATATTGTTCAAAATGACGAATTTCCACGACATTAAATGAAAATTGCATATACAGCATATAAACCATGTTTCTCCCCTTACATACTATCTCTATTTAGCCCCATTTTCAGAAAGAAAAATATTGAAAAAGTAGAAAAAGAGGGAAAACCAAAAATAACTGATGAAAAAAAAAAGCTATGAAAGCCCAATTTAGTTTTTCTTCTTAGGTCATCATGTGAACAATAATCTAACAAGTAGAGAGATCCCTTGTGATCACAGATTTAGACTAATTTTACATATGTTCTAGGCAGGGCTCGAAATGTACCGGAGCAAACCGGAACGATGTTCCGGTTCGTGAAATTATGAAAAATATCGTTCCGGTTCGTGAAATTGTGCTAAATATCGTGCCGGTTCGTGAAATTACGCTAAATATCGTTCAAAAAATGGCTCTTACGCGTCCCACAAAACGTGTAATTTCGTCAAAAAGTTGCGAAAAAAAGGTCAAATTTCACTAAAAATCGCGAAATAACGACTAATTTCCGGTAAAATTCGTGAAAAATGTTTAATTTCGTCCAAAAATCGCAATAAAACGACAGATTTTATCAAAAGATTTCTGGAAAAACGGCAAATTTCGTTCGAAAATCGCAATAAAATGGAAAATTCTGTCAAAATATTTGCAAAAAACCGGCTAATTTTGCCAAAAATTCGCGAAAAAAACGTAAAATTTGTCAAAATATCCCGAAAAGACGGCAGATTTCGTCAAAAGATGGCGAAAAAATGCAAATTTCGTCAAAGAGACACACACAAAAAAATTTTAATGCCAGAAGTGAATTTTTCTGTTCTAAAAACTAATTTTCCTGCTTCAAAATTGTGTTTTTAATGCTCAAAAAGCGGATTTTTACAGCTTCACAATCAAGGTGTGTGAAGAGAAAATTGCACCCGGGGCATAATTAGAATTTGAGGCCTCTCCCTCTCCCAACGTTTTCTTGTGACAGCTCAAAAATGTCGTTTGTGGTATGAATTTGGCACTTCCTAAATTTCCGTGCCCGGGGCGACCTCCTCCTTCTCTCCCCCCTCCCCCCTGTTCACAATCATCTTTTGACTGTCCAAAACTTTCTAAATGTGAATCCTGAAAGCACCCGTTTATGAAACAAAAAGAACCCTGTATTCAACAAAAGTATTCTTTTTTTTATGTCTTTTTCAATAAATCAGGCTCGCCCTTTAACAATCTTTTAACAAAATCGGCCGCTTTTTCGCAATCTTTTAACAAAAATTGCCGTTTTTTCGCGAACTTTTAACAATAATTGCCTTGTTTGCGATTTCCCGAAATTTTGTCGTTTTTTAGTGATTTTTTAGAGAATTTGCCAGTTTTTTGCGATCTTTTTACAACATCTGCTGCTTTTTGCGATCTTTTAACAAAATCGACCGTTTTTTTGCGATCTTTTAGCAAAATTTATCATTTTTTTCTTTTTGTTCAATTTTTTGGCGAAATTTTTCTTTTTTTTCTCGAATTTTGACGAATTTTCTGCTTCTTCACGATTTTTGAACCGCTAGATTCTAGGTTCAACTCTATAAAAGTGCCCTGAAAAATGTAAAAACTGCTCTTTTCAGAACAATAGCGCCTTGCCTATTTTAAAACCTGGGAGAAACTAAACTCTGGAACAAGTAGCAAAAATGATTGCAAAACAGATGAAGCTACTCCACCAGCCAAAAAGCAGAAATTGAATCCAGAAGAAAATGTACCAAGTGAAAATGTTGAATTGCCTGACTTTTTGAGAGAAGAAAAACTAAAACGATTGAAAGGTAATAATACTTGGTAATTGTAGACAATGGTGGATTAGGTTGTTTAATCTGCAGAAAAGTAAAAGATTTAGGAGTACTTAGTGATAGAAATTTAAGACTTTCGAAAGTATGGCAAAATTGTTCTATCACGCCAAGTGGTAAGGCAGGCTCGGTACAATCCAGTTTGAAAAAAAAGATATACGAACACAAAAACATTGATGCACATAAAAAAGTTGCAGAAATTTTGGAAAAATCAGCTAAAAAAGAAATTGATAACCACATTGAAAATATGAACAAACCGCAATTTTCGAATACAGAAAAGCTTTTTAGGACTGTGTATAAAATTGTGAAACAACAAAGACCATTTGTCGATCTTCCAGTTGACTTTGATTTGCAGAGATTAAATGGAATATCAATGGGAAATGTTTTGCACTCTGATAAAACATGTGCAGAAATTGCACTACATATTGCGTGTGAAATATAATTTAATCTTTTATCTTTTTGTTTACATTCAGCACTTCTGTTCCTTTCAATGAACTTACATCTAATCTTAAACTTTAGTTACTAAATAAACGAGGTGGAACCCGTCGAAATTCGACGAAAGAAAATTTTTAAGAAGGAGCTGTTTCATTGATTTATAATAAATCTACAAAATTAGTTATAGAATAAAAAATTAGAATAAAAAATTAGAATAAAAAATTCATCGTATATTGGACAATCTAACACTCAAACTATTATTATTTTAAGCTAAAATTAACAAAATACTATAAAATCGAAATTCACTGGATTTTATAACAAAGGATATTTTTAAAATAATATACGCATTTTAATGTCTTTTTTTTTTTTTTTTTTTTTTTTTTTAGTTTTAAGAGAAAATGGGGTGATTGTGTTGCCACAATTATAAAATTGATATTAAAAATTATTAAAAAATTAATATCTCAAAAATAAATTAAGATACAGCTTTGAAATAAATTGCATTTTAAAGTACATTTTTTTCTCTATACGACGGTGTAAAAATTTAAAAGGTATGACGTTTAGAAGTGTAAAATTTGCATTAACGAAAATTGCAAAACGGAAATTGCATGTAAAAGTGTTGCGCATTTTAATTCTATTTTTCCCGTATATTTTTAGAGAAAATGGAGTTATTGCGTTGCCACAATTACAAAATTGGTACTGAAAACTATAAAAAAATTAATAACTCAAAAATAATTTGAGATGCAGCTTTCAAACAAATTGCATTTGAAAGTGCATTTTTTTCTCTATTCGACGGTGTAAAAATTAAAAATGTGCGGTGCTTTGAAGTGTAAAATTTACAATAGCCAAAAATTACAAAACTGAAATTGCAGGGGAAAAGTGTTGCCATTCGCAAAATGACGTATGCGTTACGCACAGATACGTTTGGCCTTTATAATATAGATATGACAGTCCACACACATATTTAAACTTTTTTATTAGCATCCGATGCTATTTCTTTCAGACAAGCTAAAAATGTCGTGTCATCAGCCCTGAATTTTCTAGTCAACCGATTTTGATAATTATTTTTTTAAATGAAAGCTATTTATTTGTAGTTGTGCCCATTTTAGTTATTTTTTTAATTTATTTCCATTTTTATATTTTATTTTTAATTTTAAAAGCTTTTTCATGACATTTCTTCAAAATGGTGGCAACACAGTTTAGCTTTTCTCTCGATAATAAAAATTTATTTTCTAAAATGATTGCGTATAATTGTGCACTAATTGAGTTAAAAATATATATATTTACTGAGAAATAATATTAATAACGTAAATAAAATGACAGAAAATAATTTATGATAAAAATTAATGTCTAAATCAAAATAAGAGAAATTTCAAATGAGGAAAATTATGTCATTCAGCAACCAGATAAAAGGGAATTACAATATTATTATGGATGCCTTTTTCATAAACAGTAACTTTTAAAGAACATTTGAAGAGAAAATGACGTCACTATTTAAAACATCGTATTTTTACTCATAACGATATTAGGTACTACTCTGTTATCCCGTCGACCAATTTCGCCAAATTATACAAATCGCCACATTAATAGCCAAATTATACATATTGACATAATTTGTATTTTAAATAACGAAAAAATAAATAATTAGTAGAATATTAATAAAAAGATTAATAAAAAGTCGAAATAAAAATCACTTAATGACATTTTAAACACATGAATCGTATTTAATGTCATTGAATGTGACATTCACGATCATCCATTATTGGCATTTAATCTTATAGTTTGGCGATAATTTTTTGGTCGATGGGATAAGCTAGTAGTACCCGATATTATTATTATTATTATTATTATTATTATTATTATTATTTTAAATAAAGCTATTTTTCTGTGAGTGCATATAAAATAAAATTTCTGGATTTCGCCGGCACTCATATTACAATTTTAACTGTAGATGTGCGAATATTTGAATGCAAAATTGTAACTGGCAAATTTGACATTCACTTTGTAAATATATTTATTATATATTGATTCAATAATGTAATTACTTTTGCTTTTTTTAAAACCAAATCGATCGGGCCTTTTAAACATTTCATTCGTCGAATTCGACGGTATTCCATTCGTTTTATTGTTAAATTGCATTTCCTTTTACTTAAAGTCTATAAAAAAGCGTTTAAACTAAAGAAAAAATCCGTTTTCAAATTGTATCTCTTTATTATTCCGCAATTCCAATGTCTCAGAGAGAAATTGCTATTCAATTGGGTATTTCACGCCGTTCTGTTTGCTATTATATTGAAAAATGAAGTTAATTCATTGCAATCTAAACGGGGTCGCCCCTCTAAAAAACTTCTATCGATTTTTTTTTTTTTTTTTTTTTTTTTTTTTTCTAATCGGAGGCGAAACTGAATTCTGCAATGGTAGAATCTACATTCATCTTGTTTTAATCTTTTGTTAGAACGGAGATGGAATTGTTTACATACCACATGTTGTTACCGGAAAAGTAAAAAAAAACAACCTTTTTAAACTTAAATCGCTGAATAAATGTGAGTCTCCACATCCAGACTTTTAAAATTTAATTTTTTGATATAATGGAGATGGAAGCAGGCGAAATTTTGGCCTTACTGAAGACACGGACCGTTTACATTCCGCATGCTGTTTTCCGGCAAAAGGAAAAAAATCGCCGTTTTTTGTATCGCAAACATATTATTTTACATGTATATAGCATATTCTGTTCAATGTAACCTTAAAAAATTGATTTTATCAAGTTAAAAATAAATTTAGCTATACTTAAAAAAAAAAAAATAAAAAAAAAAAAAAAAAAAATAAATAAAAAATCAAAAATAATTTTGAAAAATAGCGTTCCGGTTCGTGAAATTTCCCATTGTAATTTTGAAATAGCGTTCCGGTTCGTGAAATTTTCCATTTCGAGCCCTGGTTCTAGGGCAGAGGCCCTTTAGTCTCAGGATCAACGAAATTTATACAATGCTTTTTAGCTCTCAAGAAACAGTGAAGCAGAGTCGAATATTAAAAAATTATTGAAATACTTTGTAACAAAATCACTGTGTCAGTCATAACTTGATCGTTATCTCATCTGCTTGTTGTTTCGCAGACTTGAGTTCAATACCAGAACATGCTGAATTGAGTAAACCTAATTCTTATATTGCATCAGATGAGCATAAGATTCAAATTAATAAGAAAATCTAAAATTGATTCCAAATAAATCGTAATTTAGAATTTTGCTTTTAAGGTTTTCTGCTCATCCCATTTTTACTTATTTTTTTTTAAACCAGTCTCAGTGAGCATTTACATCTTAAAAGTAACCATTTTACCAAATTACAAACTTTTACATTAACTAAATTAAGAAAGTGTGATTATAGACTAAATCTCAAATTTTTAAAAACTGTCCTACAGATGCAGTTATGTCTCCAAAATAATAGATCAAATGGCCATTTTCTATCCCTAACAATTTCAGAAAATCGTAATCAAGAATGTTTTTTGCTCTTTTCACCCTTTTAGATTTTAACCATTCTTACTGATCTCTTGCATCTTTAAAATAACCACCAAGTCAAATTTAAAATTTCTAGCCTAAGCAGTATACCAAAAATCAAAATTTTAGAACTTTTTTTACTTTTGCACCCTTTGGAATTTCATTTCTTTTAAAAACTGTTAAGTGCATGCATTTACATCTTAAACATGTAAGGTTTTAAGTTTCTATTCTATCCAATATTTTCTAAACAAATCATAACTGAAAGCATTGTCTGCTCATTTCACAGATTTAAATATTGAATCTTTAATCGACTTTTTATGATGAGTGCATCCTTATTTTTAAAGTAACCACTAAATTAAGCATCACGTTTCTAACTGAAACAATTCCAAATAAATCTTTAAATGTTTTTATAATGTTTTCTGCTCATTTCACATTTTCAAAATTTTCTAGAAACAAATTCTTAGCAGGCATACATCTTAAAAGTAACCACTGTGCCAATTTTAAGCTTCTATACCAACTGCATCATATAAATTGCAATTTTAAAACTTTTTCACTCTTGGGTTTTTAAATTTCTAATTTTTTAAATACTGTTATGGGCAAAAATTTCAGTCTCTAAAATAACACATATGCCAAATTTTAGGTTTCTAGCCCTAACAACTCCAAACAAATTCTAATTTAGAATGATTTCTGTTCATTTCATCCACTTCATGTTTTGAACTTTTCATAAATCATTCATAGCAAGTATTTGCATCTTAAAAATAATTGCCCCACCAAACTTCTAATTTTTAGCCCTGGCAATATTAGAAAGCTTTTTGCTCCTGCACCTCTTTGAAGGTTGGGTACTACTCTGTTATCTCGTCAACAGATTTCGCTAAATTATACAAATCACCAAACTAATAGCCAAATTCTACATATTGACGTAATTTTTATTTTAAATAACGGAAAAACAAATAATTAGTAGAATATTAATAAAAATACAAAGTCGAAAAAAAAACTCAATGACGTTTTAAACACGTGTATCGTATTTAATGTCATTGAATTGACATTTACGATCATCTATTATTGGCATTTAATCTTATAATTTGGTGATAGTATTTTGGTCGACAGGATACAGAGTAGTACCGAAGGTTGTTGTACAAACATAAAATATTACAACCTATATTAGAGATGAGATGATCATCAGCATTTGGCCAGCATTTTTTTTTTTTTTTAATCTGTTTGGTAGTTCTAGAAATTAGCTTCTACACAAACAAACACTACTTCTTCATAATATAAGTACAGGTAGCAATTGAGATAAACTGTAAATGAATTGTAAATTGGATCAGTCAAAAAAAAAAAAAAAAAAAAAAAAAAACATGCAAATGTTTTTTTTTTGTGTGTCATTGTATCCAAACTAAATGAAATGTATGCAAACCCAGTGGCAGAAACACTGCGATTTACAGACACAGAAAATCTCTTGACAATTTTGGTCTGCACTAATTAAATCAATTTTAAAGAGTGTCCACAACTTTCAAACATTTTTTACCTGCGAAAAAAAACTAATTTCGGCAAAGGATTGCATGAAAAAAAGCAAAAAACTAATTTTGCTGCTTTTTTTTTTTTTTGGCTGTTTCAAAAATTGATTTTGTTGCTGTAAAATTGTCTTTTTTTTTTTTTCTTTGCTTTCTCGAAAAACAGATTTTCCTGCTACAAAATTGTTTGCTTACTGGTCCAAAATCTTTGACTGCCCCTCATTCTTCTGGGTGAATGTGACCCCTATATGTTAGTGCATGTAATTGTAAAATTTGGAGAAAAAAAAAATTAATTCAATTTTAAGGGTCAAAATACCCTCAAATTACCCAGATCAAAATATTAATTAGAAACTACCATAGGTTAAAAATCTGAAAGACATTTTAAAAAAAATTCCCAACTCCAAAAAAGAACAAATCAGCTCAAACTTTTTAAAAGCGTCTTTATTGTCCTATATGGTTCTGCTTATTCTTCCCATTTTAGAAATCCTACAAAAAGTTGGACGATGAAAATTTATAATAAAACAATAAGAATGCATCAGCATACCATGTTTTTACTATCTCTTTTTAAAGTATTATGAATAATATGAAGGTTATAAGTGAACAACATCAATTACAAATGTCCCTTATTTTTCTTGACCTATTGTCAAACCTCATGATATTAGGATGTATGTCTAGTGACTGATATATATTGACAGATGCAATATCATAAACCTGGTGAACAGTAACAACTGCAATCAATTTCCCAGACTAGACAGTCATCATGGCAGTTTTTCCCAAGTTTTTTGTTTGTATTATCTCCTGAGATTCCCTTGATTTTTCCAACCTAAAATTTATTCTCTGATTTTCCCAGAAATCCCATATTCATTAGGGTGGATCAAAAATTTTTTTTTCACAGTGTCAAAACCTACCTATGTGGAAAAGATGTTCTCTTGGATGGAAATTAAGAGAAAAATAATTTAAAAAATTTTAAATTTTACTACTGCCACAATGAGGTTGAATTTCGAAAAAAGTGAAAAAAGACCTAATTTTGGCTAAATGATTTTTGATTCAAAATAATAGTTTAAAAAATTATCCAAAACCTACCTATGCGTAAAAGATGTTATATTATATGCTGAGTATGAGAAAAATAATTTCAAAATTTAATTTCAAAATTTAAAGCTGCCGCAATGTGGCTCAAATTTATGTATTTGAACGTTTTTACGGTAAAAAATCCTTTTTTTCTTTTTTTTTTTTGTAAAATAAAAAATGAATTTCAGAATTTTTAACATTTATTTCAATGAGGAGATATTTGATTGATTACAAGATAAAAACTTCAGTTTCTTATTTAACAGCTTCATTGGTATTAAATCAAGAAAAATCGTCAACATTGCAATTGCCGATAATGACGTTCGGTATTGAAAATCAACATGAGATTTTGTAATTCAATTTGATTTTTATAAAAGTCTCTTATATACTATGGTCCATACACAGCAGAAATACTTTATTAGTTTTGTAGAATGAGCGTTGCGTGAATAGATATTGTTGATAGTAGATGTTATTGCCACTGGAATGATTGCTGGATTTACCTATTGCTTCTGAAATCATGTCGTTACTAAATCCGTCAGTTAGTAGAGGTTCAACACATTTTCCTACTTAATTAAATCTATGTAATCCGTCGCAAAAGGTCAAAAAGCTGGTAAATGAAAAATATAGATATTTTTTGATGTAATGATTAAGATTACAGCAGACTGTTTGATTTCACTCATGCCCTTTTAGAATTCATATACTGACATAAATGAAAATACAAAAAGTTTCTATCATGCTGCGAATAATCTTTCTATTTCCCCAGTGAAACATTTGTGTTCAGCCACGGTTCCATCTACGTTGCAAAAAGATGACATAGTGGAACCTCATTGGTGTGTAACTAGCACAAAAACCATTGTAGTGGACGCTTGAAGATCAGTTCCATATTTCGAATAACACATCCTTTAACATCTATGTTAACAGATATTCCCTCACAACCAATTTTGTTATATGCATATTATTGTTAACACATGACAAAAAAAAAAATGTACGTTGTGTTTTCAAATTGTTTGGTATTCTCCCAGAATTTATATATATGTGGCCAATGTATTCAGAACCAAGTTCTTTTTTTCAAGCTCAAGTCTGCTTCTATTATGATTTTTCTTCTGTTGTTTTCTAGTCTGTCTTTACACCCATCAAAGTTTAAAGAAAATGGTTATGACCATAATCTTGTATAAATGACTAAAGAGAATGACTAAAACGATGGAGTAGTCTTTGGTTTGTTTTGTCATGCCGATTTTTTTTTCTGTCAATAGCATTCGATTCATAGTTTTGTGAGATAATGCCCATATATAATGCCCACATCTTGAAGTGCACCAGACACGATGGCAGCACCTGCTTGGTCGGAAATGCCCAAACTGTCCAATATTCTGGCTGATGTCAATTTTCGCTGTCAACAGGTGATGTGACACCTAGCTCGGCAGCATTTTGGCTTTTCAATGATAGCTGATGATGCAGAAAAGTGAGTTTGCTCTCAATACGTCGGTTTAGTTTACATTCAATATTCATATTCAAATCTATTGAACTGAAAAAATAGGCAGTAGTTTCGGAAATGGTCCAAAAGACTGTAGTTGCTTTCAATATTGCTTTCAATGTCGGTTTAGTTTACATTCAATATTCATATTCAAATCTATTGAACTGAAAAAATAGGCAGTACTTTCGGAAATGGTCCAAAAGACTGTAGTTGCTTTCAATATCTATTTTGTTTTACAAGAATTAAGAAGAGCGCAATATTTGTCATGAAACAGTTTAATTTTTCTTAAAATGCTGGTGTGGTAAATTATTGAGATTGAATCTCATTTACAGGTCACTTGTAACTTATTAGCAACTCCTTCTCACTGGCAGGAAATAAATAGATGTTGACCGATTCCTTTCTTCGGTTATTTTTTAAATACCAATAAATAAATTTTATAATTTTTTGTAATAGGGAGCATATTTACTGGCAAATCAAAGCCAGACCCAAATAGGATGTAATTCATATCTCTCTGTCTCTCCTTTTTTATTTTTATTTATTTATTTTTTTAACAACGCCATGGTGCAGTAATATTCAAGATACACTAAGCTACACAATACATAAGCAGACAAATCCTAACTGAAAAAACTGGAACTGCCAGTTTTTCAAAACTTAAATCACTTGCAGTAGTATTAAATTTCGAAATTAGTTTTTTTATTTTTTTTTACTTAATATCCATGCAATATAATATTTCTTACGCAAAGGTAGGGGTTTTGATTGATATTAAAATGATTATTTTGCTTCAAAAATAAATCTACCAAAATTAGACCTTTTCCCATTTTTTCAATATTTTATCTAATTTTCAACTTTTTTGTGGCAGTATTAAATTTCGAATTTATTACTTATTGTGTTTTACTTAACCTCCATACGATATAACATCTTTTCTGCATTGTTGGATTTAAAAAATTATTAAAATAATTAGTTTTTGACAAAAATAACCTTACCAAAATTCGGTCTTTTTTCAAATTTTTTCGAAAAATCAACTCTTTTGCGGCAGCATTAAATTTTTAAATTAATTTTTTTTATTATTTTTCCCTTAATCTCCATACAATAGAACATCTTTTCCGCATAGGTAGATTTCGATGAATGGTAATTTTTTTTTCGCCATAGACAATTGACCCACCTTAATATTCATCTGATGAGTATGAATCCTGATTTTATAAAATCATTTAAAATAATTTGATGATGCATATCTAGCTCACATTGAAATAACACAGAAGGAATCTCTAATTTTAATTTTGTATCATTATTACAGACATACTTCATATAGAAATTATCTTAAAGAACATTTTATCTTCTTTACAATCTATGTTTATTAAGAAGCAATACAGTAGATTTCTTTTTAATGTTCCTCTTTCTTTTCTAAATATGGGAAAACAGGCCTAGGTGGATCAGTGTGAGGCCAGAAATTGGGATATTTGTACATATTTTGAGGATGATCAGGATAATAATCAAAAAAGTCTTCCATAGTCATCTCTTCAAATGGCATCATTTTCGCATACCAATCAACCTGCAAAATAAACAAAAACAGTGTAGTAGAAAATAAGTACCTAATATTCAAGATAGGCTATATTAACTATTTTGCAGCACACATTTGTGAATATACATACCAATGTTTTCAACAAAAACAAAAAATAAAAGAGAACTTATAAATAAAAAAAAATAATAAAATCTGTATTATTTCTTTAAAATCATTTTTCATTGTTCTTTGGATAAGCATTCGGGCTATTCCAAGACAATTTTTAGTAAGTTACTTTTTGCAACAAATATGTAATACACATATTTTCCAAAAGTATTAAACTTTTATTTTATTTATTTATCATTTATTTACACAATGTATTTTAAAATCATTGATCAGTCAAAATCAATAAAATCCATTGTAATCAGCATAGCTTCTTTTTATGTACTTGTTATATATTAGATATCGCTCTATTACAGGTAAAATTACATATTTTTCAAAACTACATTGTGGCAACAGTGAAATTTTGTGGAAATCTAATGTTTCTGAATTGCCTCTAAATGAAAATACATTTTTGTTATAATAAACTGTATATTATTTTATAAATAATATAGATAAACATTAAGGTGCCAAAAAGCATGGTAATTCCCATTTCTTTTTTACAATACCATTTTTTAAAATCATAATTAACCTCATTAAATAACTTATTTATAATAAACTGTATTAATTTATTAGATAATGTCTGTAGTTATCTTTTAATTACCTGATTATTATTTTTTAAATACGATAAGATCATTTGTTTTTCTTTATGACTAAGTCAGTTACAAAGAATTGCCCATTTATACAAAGTTAGTTCCAGAGATATAGCTAGAAGGAGGAGGATATAATGCACCAGGGATTTATTCAGGAAGAAATTGGGTTCTTTAAAAGACATTTCACAAAATTTTTCATTTCAAAACAAAATTCTTTACATTTTTTTTTCATTTCAAAATAATACCCTTTACAATACTTTTCACCTTCAAAAAAAATTTTTTTTTTTTTTTTAAATAGGTGTTTTACAGAATTTTTCCTGCTTTAAACTAAATCTTTCATGAATTTTATCATTTAAAAGTAAAATCTGACATGTCATTTTGTGTGTATGAAGAAAATATACAAACAAGTTCAATGTAGATTCTGCCATTGCAGAATTCAGTTTCACCCCCGATTAGAAAAAAAAAAAAAAAATTTATAGAGGTTTTTTAGAAGGGCGACCCCGTTTAGAATGAACTAACTTCATTTTTGTTGTGTTTATCAATATAATAGCAAACAGAACGGCGCACAGTGGGAAAAAACCCCAAAAAGCTGGCCAAAAGTCGAAAAATTGCATATAAATTGAATAATTTGAGACATTTTAATTTTTATTCCGCCATATTGTATCTGCCATTTTTTTTAATTTTTAATTTAGTATTCTTACTTAGCATCCTCAATAACACCTGTATACGAATCTTCGTACAATTTGAATAACATTTTCATATTTTGGCCAGCTTTTCGGGAATTTGCCTCATTGTGCAGCGTGAAATACCCAATTGATTAGCAATTTCTCTCTGAGACATTGGAATTGCGGAATAATAAAGAGATACAATTTGACGTGTTACTTCTTCATTGACTAGATTCATCAAAAACAGATTTTTTCTTTAGTTTAAATGCTTTTTTATAGACTCTGAGAAAAGGGAAATGCATTTTAACAATAAAATGAGTGGAATCCCATAGAATTCGACGAATGAAATGTTTAAAAGACCCGATTGATTTGGTTTTAAAAAAAGCAAAAATAATTACATTATTGAATCAATATATAATAAATATATTTCCAAACTTAATGTCAAGTTTGCCAGTTACAATATTCGCACATCTACAGTTAAAATTGTAATCTGAGTTCCGGCGAAATCCAGAAATTTTATTTTATATGCACTCACAGAAAAATAGTTTTATTTAAAAAAAAAAAAAAAAAAAAAAAAAAAAAAAAACTAATTTTATTTTTACTGTGACATTATTTTAACTAACTGAAGTCATCTGAAAGTAAAATCTCAATCTCAGTATCCATAATGAAAAGAAATATTGAAATGTAATATCGTTATGAGTAAAAATCGAAGTTTTAAATAGTGATGTCATTTTCTCTTCAAATGTTTTTTAAAAGTTACTGTTATTAGTAATATGAAAAAGGCATCCGTAATAATATTGTAATTCCCATTTATCTGCTTGCTGAATGACATCATTTTCCTCATTTGAAATTTTTCTTATTTTGCTTTAAACATTAATTTTTATCATAAATTATTTTCTGTTATTTTATTTACATTATTAATATTATTTTTCAGTAAATATTTTTTTTTACCTCAATTCTCTTTCAAGTGCATAATTATACGCAATCATTTTGGAAAATAAATTTTTATTATCGAGAGAAAAGCTAAACTGTGTTGCCACCATTTTGAAGAAATATCGTAAAAAGCATTTAAAATTAAAATTAAAATATAAAAATGGAAATAAATTAAAAAATAGCTAAAATGGGCACAACTATAAATAAATAGCTTTCGTTTAAAAAAATAATTATCAAAATCTGTTCAGTAGAAAATTCAGGGTTGATGACACAACATTTTTTAGCTTGTCTGAAAGAAATAGCATCGGAAGCTAAAAAGAACCTGCATGTAACAATCATTTCAAATCCACAAAATTAAGACTAGATTTTTCACAAATGTAAAAAAGCTGTTCACAATTCCATAAAAACAGGACCCAAGAAGAAAAGTCTGGACAGACTCCTGTAGATGAGTAAATATTTTCTGATCAGGAGGATCATTTCACAGTTTGTATACAGTGTGTCCACTCTTAACAATGGCCAATGACTGTTTTCTAAACTGTTAGTCTTAGACATATAGTTCCAACTACAAAAATGCTTTAAAAAAAGGTAAAGAATGTTTTTTAAGTGATTCAGGTCAAAAAAAAAAATTTAACTAAGAAAATTAAATTTTTATATGGTCCCCCAGTTTATAAGTGATATTTAGTAAAAAATTTCCATTATTAACAAGCAATACAAAAAAGGTCCCATTCATCTAACATTAAAACTGACCGAGTTATGAAACTTTAAATTTCATGACTTAAACCACCTTTCTGTAACTGAAAACTGATGAGTAGGACTAAGTTTTAAGGGTGCGTACACTAAGTGCTTAAAGTATTACAGTGAAATTATTCCCGCATCCAGTGTTTTCCTGCATTGATCGTTTTATTTCTTATGGTTCCTGCACAAATTATACTTAAATAATATTAATGAAACCCGGAAGCATTGTACTTCAAAAAGTCCTTTTCCTGCATTTATGATTGTAAAATTTTTCTTCTCACCGAAATGAAATTGAAAATCAAGTGAATTCATATGACATACAAACGAATTACATTTTTTATCCTAAAATAACTCATTTGTGCTGTTTGTGTTGATGATGGCAACAATAATGCATATGAAAAGTGTTTGTAAACAGCAGAGTATGCAATTATGCTTCCATTGATCAAGATGTTGTAACACATGGTGCCCTAAACATAGGAGAAATGAGAGATAATGCAAAAAATTAAAATAATCACAAAGAAGCAGAGGATAAAGTTCACGCCAATGAAGCTGAACTACCAGTGCGAATTAGGTCTGATGCAATTACAGCATTTGAAACCAGGGCCAAAACTAGAAGGGGGCAGAGGGGGCACGTGCTCCGGGCGCCACTAGAATACAAGGTGAAAGAGGCGTCAAATTAAGATTTTGTCTGGTGTGTTTGACATAAAGACTGCATTTATGTGGGGATGGAGGGGCACCAAAATCCATGTCTGCCCCGGGCACAAAAAAGGATAGTTTTGGCGCTGTTTGAAACTGTATGAACTTTCATATTATATGCATATAAAGTTACAGAAAATGATCAAAAAAATTTTGTATGTTTTGAAAATTTATTTTTTTAATTTAAAAAATAAAAATTAACAAAAAAGCAAACAAAATTATAGTATTTATTAGTATACATTACGCGCATTAGTGATGCATAAAAATTGTGCTTTCTCGCATTTTGAAGTTAATCCACATTTATAATTTTTTTCCTGCACCACTTGAAAAATGATGGATTGACGGCGTCCATTTCCAATGCCCTCTAATGGCTAATTCCTAAATCATTTGTCACAGACATATAGTTCCAATTACAAAAATGTTTGAAATGAGGTAAAGAAATATTTTCAAAGTTATTTAACTGAAGGTGCTGCCACCATAAGTTTTACAGTAGGGTTAATTTTCGTTAATTAACTTCTAGATTAGTTAAAATAACTGAAGACATGAGTTTCAAAATTCTCTTTATCAAGAAAATCCTTTAAATGCAATTGGTTTTCATTATAAATTTGGAGATTGTTACATTAGTAGTTTTGATTGGTATAGGCTGATAAAGAAAACAAAAGCGATAAGGCGAATTTTGAAATTCACATCCTCATTATATTTTTACATATGTTTTATTTTGTAAAGAAATGAAGCTGTTTTTCAAGCTGTTTGTTCATTTAATTTAAAAAAGTGCGTTGTTTTGATAAGCTTTTATTTTACCTACCATAAAACGAGGTGAATAGGAACAGCGGGGTGAGTAGGAACGTACGAAACTTTCCAGTCATACAAATAAATTCAGTATAAAAATATGTGATGATATTTTTAGTTGCCAATTTGTTTATAAGAAGGTAATATCATTAAGAACTGGAAAATTCAGTTTTGCTTTGTTGGCACTGTTACTGGAGTATATAAAAAAACTGCAAGTAGATTCTCAAAAACCTCACATTTTAAACGTCTTCAAAACTTTGTAACTGAAGTATTTTTTGTATTCTAAACCTAAGAGTAGGGTTTTTTAATTAATGATAGGCTTGTTAACGATATGCTGTATGCTTCTATGTATTTCTAAACTACATAATGAAAAATATTTTGTAACATCACAGGTTTAAGATTTACAGGGTGAATTAGACCACATTTACTTTCATGGTTTATTTTTTTTACACAGTAATAGTTTCATGTCATATTTGAAAACATATGTATGGTAACAACAGTTTGTTCCAATAACTTAAAAAGTTTAAAGGTGCTAAGAAATTAGTTAAACAAAAAAAAAAAAAAATCACCCCCAATCTGAAAGATATGGAACACAAAACAGAAGAATTTAAAAATGGCAAATTACTAAGCAAAATTGCAGAGAAATATTCTCTGACAACCACAACATTATGTAAATATCTCAAAACAGGAAACCAATTTAAAAAAGAGGGTTGCAAATTATACTCAGGGGTGAGGATAAGGCCATACTAGTAGATTGCATTACTACGTGCAGCGATTTGGACTATCCAATAAATTCATTTACCTAAATGACTACTAGTAAATGATAACTTAGAACATGACTGAATTTGCATTAAATTTTATCTTCCTCAATTCAAATACATTTTTTTAGAATAAATTTTAATCTTTGTTGACGTCAAAATTGCTTTCTAATTTTTGAAAAGTCATACCCTTACTTGTATAGAAAATAAAGAATTGATTTGATAGTAACTGTGTTCCTAATCCCTTATCATTATTACCCATTTTTATTAACCCTGTTAAAGTCTGAATCGAACCAAATAAAGATTACAAGACTTGTTATGATTCAACTGCAGGGTAAATTGGAACACCATTAAAAAAATAAGAAATATAAACAATGAAAAATGTTTTGTTTATAATTTCAAGAACAAAACAAGACCAAAGTTTCTAATCAAAAAGTAAAATAATTAATAAATCGGTAGTTGCTTTTTCTTCACATTAAAGATAAAAAGTGTTCCGATTCACCCCATTTTATGATACAACGTTTGTATATGTTTTCCTAGTTCAAAGTTTGTATTTAAAATTTAACACTTCCAAATATCTGATCAAGGTTCAATTCACATACTTATTTATATCCAACGACAATGTTATATTAATATGATTTTAAGTGCATGCCATTTACTTATTTTATAGAACTACACCAAATTCTATTAGGTTAAGAAATCTAATCCATTTTTAAATACAGTAGACTCCCTCAAATCTGCACTCCTAAAATCCGCAACTCTCTAAAATCTGCACATATTTTACGGATGTAAACAATGAAACATTCAGTTCAGATGTAGGTACAAATTTTGACTTTTTTAATTTTATATCAAGTCCATATGTTTTGTAATTTGTAATTTTTGTTAAAGTTATTGAATTCATGTTTTTTCATGAAGAAAGAATAATTTATTTCTGAAAAAATTAAGATATTGCTGATATCATTGGTAATCACAATCTTACTATACATATTTATGTATTAATCAAGCTTTTTTAGTTAAGTCTGGCTAAACCTGAAATAAAGCTTCATTATTTTATGATCTTGATGTGAATTAATACTGTACCTTTATGAGACAAGTTTCATTGAATAATTTAAGAAAAATACATTTCATCTTTATAATGAATATTTAATTGTACATTATTGGTTATTAATTTGACCTTTGCTTTTGTATTTTTATCATTTTAAAAACTATCTAAATTTTTATTATCTTAGTTTATTACTTATTTTAATATTTTAGCATATTGTAAGCATTCATTAAACTTTTGATTTCATTATTAATTACATTCAAATTACTTTTTAAAAAATGCAAACAAAGCAATGACCAGAAATCCGCAATATTCTAAAATCCGCAAAACCTCTGGTCCCAAGCTGTGCGGATTTGAGGGAGTCTACTGTATGTATCATTGATTTTGCAACGAATTTTTACTGTTGCTTTTCATAATTTAACAAAAATTGTTTTTTTTTTTTCAACTTATATTTTTAATTAGGGATGCACCAAATATTCGGTATATTGTTACCGAATATTCAGTTAGGCCGAATATCAAACTATTCAGATAAGCCGAATATTTGGTTAGGCCGAAGATCAAAGTATTCGACCAAATCCAATACTTAATAAAACCTTTTAAAACACATTTTTAAAACTTTTCACAATTTCTACTTTTTAACTGTCAATTTATAAATATATTTAAAATAATTAGAAAGAAAATCATATTTAAATAAAACAGAATGTTTTTACATTATTTATTTGCTGTTTGTAAAGTATAACTTAAGAAAATTAATCACGAGAAGGATTAAAATTGTGATTTATTACGATTCCCTTCAGATGATAATCAAATGATAATCAAATGCAAGTTCCTAAATCTTGTTTAGTAAATAATCTGTTTCTTGCTTTTCCCAAATAAAAATCCTTAAGCAAGAAAGAAAAACTTTTGAAATTAGTAATAGCTATCAAGGCAGACAATTTTTGTTTATGAAACCATAATCAACTTATTGAGTCATAAGTACATTGTATTTCATCTCACTCTAGGTCTAGATCAACTTGTGTTTTCATTTGTTGCATTAACAATAAATAAGATACCATAACTATATTTTCAACTCGCATGTTTTGATTTCTGTAAAATATTATATAATATGAGAAGGGTGGAAAATACCCCATTCTTAAAAAGAGAACTATGAGCTACACATTCCTTTATTCAGAATTAAGTTGAAAGTATTTGTACTTTATATTGAAAAAAAAATCTGCCTTGAGTTATTTATAAAGGACAATTATGAGACTGTAAAGTTTTTCTTCAACCATTTTTTCATTATTTCTCTTTGATTTTAAAATGTTTGTTTTAATTTGTAGAAGAAACCATGAAATTTAAAATGTTATTAATTAAAAAAGTCTCATAATTGTGCTTCTTAAATAACTCAAGGCAGATTTTTTTCAATACTAAATGTTCTTATAAAAAGTGCTTTTTTATCAAAATGTAAGTTTCTTTTATTAAATACTAGACGGTTGCCCGCCCTCAGTAGCCCGAAGACTATCTGAATGCCAGTTCTCTCGGTGTTCTGGGGTTTCGTTTGCATATCTTTTTTTATTGTTAATGAAGAGGTCTTCCATTTGTTCTTCCATCTGTTCTTCTTTCTGTTCTTCCATCTGTTCTTCCATTTGTTCTTCCATTTGTTCTTCCATTTGTTCTTCCATTTGTCTGGGGTTTCGTTTGCATATCTTTTTTTATTGTTAATGAAGAGGTCTTCCATTTGTTCTTCCATCTGTTCTTCTTTCTGTTCTTCCATCTGTTCTTCCATTTGTTCTTCCATTTGTTCTTCCATTTGTTCTTCAATTATATTCGACGATTCACTGTTTGAGAGCCTATCTGTCCTTTTATTTATAGAAGTTCAAAATGAAAAAAGATTTTCTTAGCAGACGATTTTTCTGTGCCTCAATTAATTAATTATTTAATTATCCTCAGAATTCCTTTTATTTATAGAGATTATGTAAAATTGTTTCAAAAAGTAACATTTTAATACCTTTAGACTTTGAAATATAAAAAGTATTTGGAAAGCCGAATATTTGGTATTGTTATTAGTTACTATTCGGCCTAACAATTAGTATTTGGCTAGCCGAATATTCGGCATTCGGCCAAAACCACTATTCGGTGCATCACTATTTTTAATATAAGTTGTATAGTTTGCTTTAATATGTAAACATCAACACAAATTTAAAAATATTGTATAAAATACCTTACTCTCTGTGTTTAATATTAAATTTTATATCTGACATTAATTTTATTTCCAATAAATTTGTGACTGATCCCTATTTTGCAGCAAAAAAGGTACTTCAACTTTAAATAGCTATTACTCGGTCAGTTTTAATTCACAGAAGAATGGAATTTTTTTGTCTTAATTGTTAGAGTAGTGGTAAAAATTTACTAAATATCACTTATAATACCGGAGGACTATAAAAAAATTTTTTTAATTAATTTTTTTTTTAATTTTTTAATTAATTTTTTTTTTACCTAAATCACTTAATTATTTACTTTTTTTAAAACATTTTTGCAATTGGAACTATATGTCTATGACTAACGGTTTAGAAATTAGCCATTAGACACCATTGAGAATGGACACACTATATATAAAATGAGAAAAATTAAGTACTATGTCTAAGATTTAAAAGTCATAACTTCTTTTACTATCACTGAAAACCTAAAAGAAAACTCTAAAGGTTAATTAAAATTCAGGACATAAACAGCATTAAAAATGTACCAAATATTTTATTGGTTGAATACTGAATGTCAGTTTGCTGTTACTTTGGCGAATACTTTTGGTATTTTGCTGAATACTTTTGATATGCAAAATACATTTAGGTTTTAATTTAAACTTTTTAATTTTAATTTTCTGTTTTGGTTTTAAACCATGGAATAAAAAACTTCTGACAGTCATTGTTAAAACTTATTTTAAATGAGAAAAAGATCTTATGATAAATATAATACAACATTTGGAACTGTTTGTCGAAATAACATTTAACAATATTTAATAATTTTTAAAATATTAATTGATAAATACTAGTGTGAACACCCATCCTAGGACACTGAATATAAAAAATATGGTTTTCCTTAAAAATTGAAAATTTATAAAAATATTCATGTATTATTTCATAATTGAACTATTCAGTTTAAAATCATAAAAAGTCAATAAATCAAAATAAAGTTTTCAAACATTTTACATTTATTTGAAAATATACCCTTCCTTTTCAACGATGTAAAATTTAATATGCAATGTTGAGAAATAATTACATTTGAAAAAAAAATGTTTTAATAAGTCATCAAATCAATTTTTCAAAAATAAACATACAAACCCGAAATAAACTACAGGCTATGTTCATTATATTAACACTCTGAAAATGTTATACTTTATGTTAGCTTGGCCATGTTGATAAATCAAATATTATTCACACTGACATCATTATTTTATTAATTTCACTTAAAATATAAACCTTATAATGCCCCAAACTATTTTCTGGCATTAGACCACCATCTTAAAAAGATAAGAGAAAACATGGTACCACTATTTGATGACAAAATAACCATTGAGCATTTTTTTTCCTTTCTAATACAGCAGGAATTACATAGTTTTAAGTAAATGAAAAAATTTATTATTAACAAAAAGGAACTCTGTAACAAAAGCTGTTCCTTTACATTAGGGATGCACAACCTGTGGCCCGCGGGCCAAAAGTGGCCTGCGATGGGTTAACGTGTGGCCCGCGAACTTCGCCAGTTTATAACTAGAAAATATTGCAATTTTTTTGCTAATGTCACAGAAAAATATCGTAAATTTTGTCAATTTACCATGGGAAAATATATAATTTTGTCAGTCACTTAAGAATCGCAAATTTCGTAGATCGGGCACGGAAAAATCGCACATTTCGTTCATTAGGTATGAAAAAATCGCGAATTTTGCCCACGAGGTTCGGAAAAAAAGCAAATTTAGCCGACCGGACACAGAAAAATTGCGTGTTTTTTCGATCAGGCACGGAAAAATCGCGAATTTTATCGTTCGGACGCGAAAATCGGCATTTCGTTGGTCGGGCAAGAAAAAATCGTCAGATTTCTTGATAATGCACGAAAAAAATTGCAAATTAAACTCATCAGCTACGGAAAAGTTGTTTGCTTTCTCGGTTTATCGCGTGAAAAGATAACGAATTTCGTTGATCAGGCACGAAAAAATCGTGAATTTTATCGATCGGGGACGAAAATATCGCAAAGTTCGTAGATAAGGTACGGGAAAATCGGGAATTTTGCGATGATGCTCGGAAAAATTGAAAATTTCTTTGATCATCTGCGAAACAATCCTGAGTTTTGGTAGTTTATCAAGAGAAAAAAATCGCTAATTTCGTTGATAGGGCGCAGGAAAATGCAGATTTCGTCAATTAAAGGCGGCAAAAGCGCAAATTTCGTCGATCAAGCTCAAATAAAATCGCGAATTTTGTCAATATCACGTGGAAAAATTGCAGATTCGTCAGTCAAGCTCAAATATAGTTGCAAATTTCGTCTAATCAGTGCGGAAAAATCAGGAATTTTGCCTATCACGCGAAGAATAATCGCAAATTTCGTCGATCGGCTTTGCAGAAATCGCAAATTTCGTCAATCAGGTTTGTAAAAATTGTGAATTCCGTCAATCGGCTTTTAAAAAATTGCAAATTTCATTGATAAGGTTTGTAAAAATCGCAAAATTCATCGATCTGGTATGGAAGAATCGTGATTTTAACAATCATACGAGAAAAATTGCAAATTCGCGAATTTTGCTGGTCAGGGACGGAAGGATCATGAATTTTCTCGATCGGCTTCGAAACAATCACGAATTACGTCGATATCAGCTTTGTAAAAATCGGTTTTGAAAAATCCTGAATTTGCCGATTGGCTTCGTAAAAATTATTAATTTTGTTGATCAGGCGCAGGAAATCTGAGTTTTCTCAATCGTCTTGGTAAAAATCGCAAATTTCGCCGATCAGCTTTGTAAAAAATCGCAAATTTTGTCAATCAGTTTCGTAAAAATTGCGAATTTCGTCAATCGACTTCTTAAAAATCGATAATTTCATCGATCAGGTGCAGAAAAGTCAAAAATTTCGTCAATAAGCTGCGGAAAAATATGGAATTTTATCGATCATGTGAGGAAAAACTCAAATTTCGTCAACCGGCTAAATAAAAATCGCGAATTTCGTCAATCAACTTAGTAAAAATCGCTAATTTTGTTGGTCAAGAGCGTAAAAATTTTGAAATTTGTTGATCGCGAATTTCGCCGACCAGCTTCGTAAAAATCGCGAATTTTATCGATCGACTTCGTAAAAATCGCGAATTTCATCGATCGGGTTCGCAAAAATTGCGAATTTCGTCGATAAACCGCAGAAAAATCGCGAATTTTATTGATCATGCTAAGAAAAATCGCGAATTTCACCGATCGGCTTTGTAAAAATCGCAAATTTCGCCAATCAGCTTCGTAAAAATCGCGAATTTATCCAATCAGCTTCGTGAATTTCAGCGATCGGCTTCGTAAAAATCGTAAATTTCGTCGATCGGCTTCGTAAAATGACGAATTTCGTCAATCAACAGCAGAAAAATTGCAAATTTTACCGATGTCGCTAAGAAAAATCGCGAATTTCACCGATCAGCTTTGTTTAAATCGCAAATTTCCTCAATTGGCTTCGTAAAAATCGCGAATTTTGTCTATCGGATTCGTAAAAAATCGCAAATTTCGTCCAACAGGCACAGAAAGATTGAATTTTGTCGATCAGTTTCGTAAAAATTGCAAATTTTGTCGGTCATTTTCGTAAAAAGCCCAAATTTGGTCGATCAGTCATGGTAAGTTGCAAATTTTGTTGATTGGGAGTTGAAAAATCTAGAATTTCAATGATGAGGCACTTAAAAACCTTGTTGATCGACTCTTTTCCTTCATTCATAAAGTTAACATTTTTTTTGGCACCAGACACTTATCTTTGTTTCTTAGTACTTTTAATAAAACAAGATTTACTCTCCTGAATAAAGTCAAGGAATATTATTACATCTTGAGAATAATCTTGCTATATCTGTTAATCATACAAAAGTAAAAACTGCTGATATATCCTTACCAACTAAATTGAATTTTTTGACTGGTTAAGCAAATCTAAAGGGGTATCCCCCACTTCTCTCTGAAAACATATTTTTTATCCAATTATACGTCACAGATCACTCTCGAAATCGAATTCTATCCTTGTTATTGATGTGGCCCTCGACCACCCAGACATATTTGTAAGTGGCCCTTCTCTTGAAAAGGTTGTGCACCCCTACTTTACATCTTAGCTTACAATATTCATTAAACTCTTTGATTTGAACAAGCTGAAACAAAAAGTTACTAAATGAATAAAAAAACATAAAAAAGAGGCATTACATAATCAAAATACACAACTTATCAAATTAAAATATTTAAATTTTTAAAAAGTGAAAACCGTTATAAATTATTAGATACTTACATATTTGTTAAGCACTTTACATCTTAGCTCACATAATTCATTAAACTCTTTGATTTGAACAAGCTGAAACAAAAAGTTACAAAATGAATAAAAAACAGCAAAAAAGAGGAAATACATAATCAAAATACATAACTTATTTGCGATTGTTTTTGCTGCTAAAAATAAATATATCATAATACATCATTTCAGAACACAGATTATAATATTACAATTGCTTCTAGTACACGAATCATTTTGTTTCATTATACATGCCATAAGAACAAACATAATATAATAAAAGAATACCTTTTTTAAGAAATAAAACACAAGTATATTTTTTATCTTAAAAATTAATTGCCATATATTTCCATGTTTAAGCCAAGCATATGATTTTTCAATATAAAATGGTCCAAAATCAGAAACATTTATATAAACCAATGTTAAATAACGGTGAACTTTTTTTTTTTTTTTTTTTTTTTTTGTGCGTAGCTAAGAAAGAAAAAGAAAAATGTTTTCTTTAAAATCATTGATCTCCTCAATTCAATTTTAGCAAAATTCATGTGTCTGCTAAAGAAAGATGGTTGGATAAAAGTGCATGGTTTATAAAGCAAATTTTAAATTAAAAGTCATCAATTTTGCAGAGCAGTTGAATAACCCAGTGGCTGCTTTTCGATTCACTTGATGAAAAACAAATGCAAAGAAAAAAGCAGAAATTTCTAAAGTAATGAAAGCTGCACATGAACATAAACCATCATATACTGCATTTCAAGAAAAATTAGACAACTTGGTAAGAGAATTTCAGCAAAGTAGATTCATTACCAATACAAATATTCATATCAGAGCTCTAAGTATGATTTAAAGATACAAATTTACTGCTACTTAAACTAACAAATTTTGCCATATCTGTTAGATGATATAAATGTTTTAAGAATCCATATAGGTTATAGCATGTGAAAAATGTGTGTATTAAAATTGCCAAAAAACTACCAAAAGAGAAATTTCATGTTTTTCAAAAGTATGTCATCTTTTTTTGCAAAAGCGATATAATTTTGAAATTGAGAAACTTTGGTATGCTTTAAGGAATCGCACAGTGGAGAAGGTAGGTATAAAAACAGTTTTTATTAGAACTGATCAAGAGAAAACGCACTTCAGATTTGTTTTAAGATACATAACAGATAAAGAGTGTTTATATCCAATAGTAATTTTTAAACAGAAAAGATTGCTTTATCAGATATATTTCCTAAGTGGCAATATCATCCATGTCCATTCAAAAAGTTGGAATTTTAGAAAATGGAATTTTAGATTGGCTTTAAAATGTAGGGCAAAAAAGGTGGACAGTTTTTAAGAAGTTACCTCTACTTGTTTGGGATGCTTTAAAAGCACAACAATTTTCCTGTAAAATGAGTGAACAATATTTTTTAACCAACAGACATTTGTCTAAATAAGCCATTTAATGTACACTTTTTGAGAATTTAAGATTTTTATTTTATTTTGTTGCATTGCAAAAACATTGAAAAACATAAAATAAATATATATTTAATATCTTTCTTATTACTAATAGACTCTCAAAAAGGTATCTTAATGTACAATAAAATTATTTAAATTTTTATTTTTGTCCATTTCTGCTGCAAGCAATTTTTATATATCATGTAGCTTACTAAAAAATCACTATAAGAAAAAAAAAAACTTATTTTGTTCTATTCTGCTATCAGTTAGGCTTATTCACATCAATTTGTTTTTTTCAACAATATTTATGCACACGAGAAAAAAAAACTGTAAAGATGTGTATCATATAGGATGCACCAGGTCTGAAAAAGTTTTTTTTTTTTTTTTAGAAATTTAAGTATTTATGTTTTTTATATTTACCATTTTTTATTTCAGAATATGAATTTTGAAAAATTTCTTAGACTGGTGTATAAGCTAACATTCTCCCCCTCTCCAACTTTGGTGCCCATAAATTCATTTCTTATATGGAAATATACAATAAAAACAAAGATATTTTCAGAATGTAACACATTTTTGAAACATGACAATACATTATAATTTACAGGTGCACATCAGTATAAAAACAGAATCAGAATTAAGATAATCATAATTTAATTTTGATATTAATGTAAAAAAAAAAAAAAAAAAAAAAAAAAAAAAAAAATGATTAGCTGAACAAACAAAAGTACAATTCCAAATGTTTAATGAGGATTCAGATAAACACATTCAGGCAGTTGTTACTTAAAGCACTCAAAAATGTTATTTTAAAACCTCAACTTAAAAAAATAATGTGGATGTCAGTTATTAACTAAAATGCATAAAAAGAAGTTATTTAACCTTTTAAAATTTTCAAAATACTGATAAATTATTCATGGTTGAAAATTTTTACTTTTTTTCCATAAAAAATAAAAAGTGAAAAAATCTCTTATTCATCTTAAACAAAATCATACCTTAAGCAAAAAACATCAAGAGAATTCAAAATGTGAAGATAATATTAAAATAAATAAAACATGGACAACAGATTTAACATTTTCACCTTCTGCTTGTCTTATAGTCAAAACTTCGAATGACAAACATTTGCATGAACATATAAATTGAAATTTTCTGGTATAAATATTCTATCACATCTAGTCTTTTTAAGTCATGACTTATCACAAGGATTGAATTTGAATCTGATTGAATTTGTTGTTTCATATTTTTATAATATTCCAGTTTAATCTTAAAAAAAAAAAAAAAAAAAAAAAAAAAAAAAAAAAAAAAAAATCTGAATCATTATCACAATATATAACGAAACATCTTCCTCTGCAAGAAACATCTTCTTAAAGCCATCAAAAGTACCTCTGTAGAAGCTTCAGTAACAAGTTCAAAATGAACAGCTCTGTAGACAGTGCATGTAAATAACATATCCATTTTGATTATTTTTAAGAAACAAAAGGCAATGACAATAATTTAAAATAATGCTGCCTCTTTCATCAGATTTTCTGGCCAAGAAACAGGAAAATATTCTAGATTTTTAAAATTAAATCTTTTACAAATGCTACATTTAGATAAAACAAAAGTCATAGTTTTCCATTCAAAATTTCATTTTTTTTCTCTGAGCATATTTTAAAGAATATGAGGACTAACAAAATTTTTGAGATGAAAATGTAAAACTATTTGTTTTATAACTTCACGATTTAAAGGAACAATCATAGGTGTAAGGAAATCTGTATTGTCTTGTCTATACATATTTGTTTTTGTTCATATTATGTCTTGTTCATCATTAACACTCCAGAATTTTCAATCTTTCATGACTTTCAGGGGGAAAACATTCCTTTTATATCAACCAGAATTATCTTCATTTCTGCTTTTTTAAATTCATGACTATCAATTAACCTTTATCAAGAAAGAAAAACAAAGTATGAATGGCTTATTTAATTTATGCTACATACAACTGTTTTGAAGCCTCTAAGCTTCATCCTCAGTGTTTAAAAATTAAAAAGAAGATAAAATAAAATTAAAATGTAGATTAAACAGAAAAGATGCGGAGAGCTAAATAGGAAGTACCTTACAGCTCGACTGTCAACGACGATAGGCGATTGTAGATTGTGAAACAACTGCAGAGATGATATCTTGTGCAGACGAAGAGACCAATTAGAAATGCCCAAATACTTCGGAGAGTCCAAACACAAGAAATGATAAAGGGTGGGTAGAAAAAGATAAAGGGTCGGAGCAGAAGTAAAACAAATTATAGGAATTGAATCCATATCTTTAAAAAATTAGGTGTGCTGGATCAATCGTTAACTAAAGTATCTGAATTTTTCCATATGCGATAAGCGTCCCAAAAATTAAGATTGCGAATTTATGAGCATTTCCATATTATTAAGGCTTCAGAAAATTTAAAATGATAATTGTTAGACCAGCAGTGATCAGCAACAGCAGAACATTTATGTCAAAGTTTTTAACACAAGTTTTGTGCTTTCCCAAGCATACCTTAAAGGGTTGCTTTGTTTGGCCAATGTATATTTTCTTGCATTAGCCAAATGAAGTGAACTTTTATGGTCCTGAAGTTAGTCCTAGTTAGTATCTGAATAACTGTGCATTTTATGCAAGTAAGAATGTGTCACAAAGTAATCAATTTGGATAAAACAAAAAAAATCATCCTAATTTGGCAATATAGCTTTCAATATACAGCAAGATCTCTAAATATTCAGTCACAAATATTTGGCCAACCAAATATTTGGCAAATAGCCAAATACCCAATATTCGGCCCATCCCTAAATAAAATGTGGTATTGAATGCTATAGAGTCTACTTTGAAGGCCTCAAAATAAATTTTAAGTAAATTTTTTTTGTGTTGCATTTTGCAATTCTGCATACTTTTTTCACCAAATGTATTTAATGTTTTTCCTTCAAATCAGTGGTGTGTAATTTCAGTTTTGGGTTTGATTGAGCATCTATTGCTTGCAGTACCATCTAACATTGCTATTTGAAATTAAAATTAAGAATCTCAATAAAATAACTCATAAAACTTCCGTGAAAAAACAAAACATACATATATATATATAGTTTATATTAATAAGATAGATTTTCATAAAATGCATTTTAATATTTTAAGAATCTATAAATACCATTTTAAGGTAGACAGTCTTCAGAACATTGAAATTTTAATTAGAATAGCAAACAATGACAGAAAATTTTAAATTATGAAAAAATAAACTTACTGCCTGTTTTTCTTGTTCATCAATTTGTGGTGTCAACTTATCTGCAGGATATGGAACTTTAACAGCATTATACTATAAAAAAAAGAAATTAAGGATTATAAAATAATCATTAATATAATAAGTTTTTAAATAAAATTTTCCATCCCTCCTTATGCCTTCTTTCACTTCACTTTAGATACTCTAAAAGCATAGGTATAATTAAGTAAGTCTTCAAAAGAAATACCTTTTAAACATAAAAATGTTCAGTCAGACAAATATTCGGCTAAAGGATAAAGTTACTATTTAACTAGCTGAATATTCGATACATGATCTATAATTGCTAATTAATTAAAAACAAAAATTTCCGGTTAAAATTTTGAAAAATCTTTCCATCTTTCCTTTTGCCTTCCCCCTTTTCACATTGTATACTCCAAAAGCACAGTTATGTGTTCACTTATGCAGAGTTCAAAAGAGACACTTACTGCTCAGATCCTGAAATATAAAATGCACTAGGGGTATGAACATAAATGATGTCACTTTTTTTCAATATTTTTTACTCCCCTCTTTGTCACTAAGTGTCACACTTCACTATACATTCCCCCCTTGGGACTGTTCAAGTATTACAGGGCTTGAAATTCAATTTTTGGAAGGAGGGGAGCCTCCCTACCAACATTTATAAATGGAGGGGAGTTTGGTTGTTTGGGAGGGAGAAAAAATATTTAAAATCCGCCATTATTTTATGTGCTATTTAAATAATTACCAGAATACAGACATAAAAAAATATCATTGAAGATGCGAAATGTGTAAAAAAAACTTTTATACTCTCTAGTTTTTACTGGTGGTAAATTCCCTCCCGGTACTAATTATTTTTGTCACAGGTCTAATTATTATTTTAACAATAATTAATAAAACTTCTAATTAATTTAATAAATTTATATTTATAATTAATGATTAATAATTATAATTAACAATGTTATTTTTCTGTATTTTAAATGTGCAAGATACAAATTTAATCATAAAATAATACTTATTTGAGTGTAGAAGATAAGAAGTTTCACTATTGTTTGCATTTCTTTAAGAAAGGGAAGGGGCAAGTCAAATTCATCGAAAAAGATTTTCTTAAAAAATAAATACTTTGTTGAGTAAAGGGATACTTTTTGTTTAATATATGGTTGCTTTCAGGAATTGCACTCACTCAGAAAGATTTGGAGCTGTCAGAAACTGATTTTAGAGCAGCAAAGAAAAAAAAAAAAATTGAAGCAGGAAAATTAGTTTGTTGAACAGAAAAATGAACTCCCCGTTATATTATTTTTGAGAGGAGGAAGGAGGGTGAGGTTCTCTTTGACAAAAGTTGCATTTTTTCGCTATCTTTTGATGAAATTTGTCTTTTTTTTACGATTTTTTCACGAAATCTGCCGTTTTTTTCGTGAATTTTCTGAGGAAATTTGCCGTTTTTTCGCGATCTTTTGATGAAATCTGATGTTTTATCGCGATTTTTTTACAAAAATTGCCGTTTTTCGTGATATTTTGGGTAATGATAGGGGCTTTGATAAATTTGTCATTTATAGTAAATTTTTTGTCAAAATTTGTCGTTTTTCGCGATTTTTGGACGAAATTTGACGTTTTTTCGCAACTTTTTAGACGAAAATTGCCGTTTTACAGGAGTCTGACGAAATTTGCCGGAAATTAGTTGTTTTTTTCGCGATCTTTTAACAATATTTGGCGTTTTTTAGCAAACTTTTACGAAATCAAGCGTCTTGTGAAACGTGTAAAAGCTGTTTCTTTTGTGTGTCATCTCCGATCTTTTGAGTAATTTATGCGCAATAGCGCGTCCGCGGCATCACTATTTCTTAATTTTTGGAATTGAATGCGATTTTTTTTTTTTTTTTGTGTATGTGTGTGTGGGGGGGGGAGGGGGGGGGCGGGGGAGGTGGAAATTCCGAACAGAATCACCTCTATTTCGCCGTGGAAAATACAACGAAACTCGCCAATTGATTGCAGGAAAAAAATTGCAAAATTTGTCAATCAGTCGCGGAAAAAAACGTGATTTTTAATGATTTTTCGCTGTAAAAAAACTCGCAAAATGTGTTGATTACTCGCACGAAAATATCAGAAAATTCACAAAACAGTCGTGGAAGTTGATCATAGTTTCAAAATGCAAAATTTTTTGGGCGGGAGCCTCCCGTCTACGTTTTTCTTTTGGGCGGGATTTCAAAATTTTAGGCGCGAATCCCGCCATCCCGCCCTGAAATTCAAGCCCTGTATTACATAAGCATATTTTTAGTCATTTTGTACTCCCTTGTAAGAAAATATAAGCAAATGCTAGACATCCCCCCCCCCCATTTGCTTACGTAAGATTTTATGACAGTTTATACATCAATACTTCTTGACTTATAAAAAGTAACCAATCAATTACATTATTAATCCTACAAATTTATTTAGGCACATAGGGATTGTGATATCAAAATATACAAAATGGTTTTAATATATTGTTGCTTATTGCATTAAACAAACCACAGAATACAAAATGGTTAAAATATATTGTTATTTATCACATTAAACAACAAGATATACAAGAAGTTTTAACTTACTCAGGTATCATAACTAAAATTTTTGACATGAATCATACAAATGTTGGAGTTCAATTTGGATGGATAAGCAAAGGATAAAATCTAAAATAAACGGCGAATTTCGAACGGACTGTAGAATGCTCTTTCCCCATCACACATTGTTTGCTTGTTGAATTTGAACGGCAGTTGCTTAGTTGTTTAATGCTTACATAAGAATTGTCATGACCCCCCCCCCTCCCCCTTGTCAGAAAAAATAAGCAGACTCAGGACCCCCCTCCCCCTTTAGTACTTAAATAATACTTGAACGGTCCCCTTGTCACATGTCACACTATATTTAATATACACTATATGGTCAAAGGTGGCTGACCACTTGCGATTTTAGACACTTTGTTAAGTATCTAGGAAAACACATGACCAATTATTCTGAAACTAAGCGTATAAACATAATAGCACAGGTCATACATTTCTGTGAAAATTTTACCCTGAAACTCCAAAGAAGATCGTCAGCAAACTGAAAGAGAACGAATATTTTTTGGATAACCCTGTCGAAAGTAATGAACCAAAAGTGTTCAAACTGTAGATTATGATTAAGTGGCTTATTGAAATAAACTGTTCATATTTATGCAGATAGCTTTTTCTCCAAGTTTTTTGCAGATAATTTGCAGAGTTCTTAATATAAAAAAAAGAAAATTACGTAAATATAGCAAACAATATTCTACACAATACCATGTAATCAGAACTGAAAAGTAATAAAAATTGCAGACCCTTATTACCGCATGGGTAAATCGGGACTTTGCCCATGGACCCCCAAAATCCATACATTAAATTATAAAACATTTAGTTTCTTTTTCCAATTCTTCCATAAATTGAAGTTATTAATTTCATCTTAAAGTGATATAACAGATTGCTAAAGTTATATAAAAGAAATTTGTCCTGCATTATGGAAAAAAGTGCACTTTTATTAATTAAGGTATTTAATTCAAATTGACGGAGCTAAGAAGTTTCTTGTATTTATAGCCAAGGGGCCAAAAATATGTTTATGCATTACGCATACACATATGAGTGACCTTCAGTTCTATTTCAATAACGTTGCAATGATTCAAAAGGGCCCCCTAATTATCCTTGCTCAGGGCCCCCAATTAGTCATAATTGGACCCTGAAAAATTATATAAAAATTGAGCAGATTTACAAAATAATTTTTCATTGTGCATGCATGGGCGCTATCAAAACTTTATTGGCATATTACATTAGCTAAATGTACAGAGCAACTTTTATGAAAGTTGCAAAAACATAACTTGAAAATTCTAAAAGAGTTTGTTGATGGAATAAGCTTAAAATCCATTGTTCTCAAAATGAAGCAAAAAAATTAGGAGTTGTATCCAAATATAGTAGTATGTGCCATATTGTATATTCTATATTGACACTAATCAACGAATAAATGAATACAGCCCTTCATCTCTTTGCTTTACTTTGGGAATAACAGATTTTGATCTTTTTCTATCGTCAAACTTTCAGAATTTTCAAGCTATGTTTTTGGCACTTTCACAAAAGTTGCTCTATACATTTAGCTAACATAGATAACATGCAAATGAAATTTCGATAGCATCCAGGCATGCACAATGAAAAATTATTTAGTAAACCTGTTCATTTTTCATACTTTTTTTTTTTTTTTTTCTAATTACAGGGTATTATGAACAATTTTGTTTGTCATATTTTTGAAAAAGAACATGAATTTTAAGTTTGAAATTTAGGCAAGACTGAAAATATTTTGCCCCCCACCTCACTGAGTGAGCACATATGCATACGTGTAACTTGCATTTTTTTGTTTCGATTCTGTATATCTCGCATACATCTATTGTTTTAATTCCATTATATTCTTTATGAGCAGATTGACTTTATGATACTTTACTCCCATATACTTCATGAACTTAATTAGGCAATTTTTTTTTGTCAAAATTCATGTTGTACCACAGTCCTTTGACTTTTTTTTTTTAACACAGTTATCAAAATTTGCAATAATTTATCGTGACAAATTAGCAAATTTCACAAGAGTTTTTCATGACAAATGGCAAAATTTTGAATATCTTTACGCAACCAAATAAAATAACAAAATTCACTACTTGTTTCTGTGACTTTGATGAAATTTGTAACATTTTCCCATCGATAGTTTATCGATAATCGCGATTTCTTTTCATAAACTTAGCAGTCATCTGATTAAAATCATAAGTGATGTTCTATTTCATTTAATTTATTAAAAAGGTGCTTTTTTTTTTTTTTTTTGTTATACATAAATGGATGGATAACAATCTACTTGTGCCCAATTTATGAATAAGAAAATATACATCTGAAACTCTTAGTTGGTCACAAAGTACACATATATAAAAGGATGCAATAAAATTATACTGTCACAACCCAACCACCTGTTGCAAGTAATAATTCAAGCAACTAGCTTGTTCTTTTTACAGAAAATTTTTCCATTTAAAGATATTGTGTATAAAAACTTAATAAATATTACATTAAAATGTTGATAAAAAAAGAAAAACTCATTATCAGGAAAACATTACTTTTCATCTATATACTACTGAAAGTCAAATTTGGTATACATGAAAATTATATTACTTTAAAATTAATAGATTATAGTGCTTCTATTTCCTTTAATGTTATTAGACCTTTATAATAATTATTTAAAATACCTGTTTTTCAAAGTCAGTAACCATAGCTTGATTAGGCAGACGAGAACGATATAGTTCAAAATTGATTGTTGGTGGCTTTTCAGGTAAACTCATAAGGCTAAACAATGGAAAGAACAACATTTTTCAATATAAACAATTTAATTACAAGCCCTAAAAATAAATGTTACATAAATAAACAGATAACACACTGAAAGAATACAGGATTTTATGGCTAAGTTCTAAGTTGTCAATTATAAATTTTGTAATAGTGATTTCAACCATTAAGAAAATTTTATCCCACGATTATTATCCAATGCAATCTGGTTGCTAGCATCACTTAGAAGGGAATTGTGAGTAATCAAATGATCTTTTTTAGAATGTTAAAGACAAAAGATATTATACCACAGATAAAAGAATAAATTTAAGTAATGAGATTTTAGGAAAAGAATTGTTTTGACAGATTAATGTTTTTTAGAATAAAATAAAGAAAATGTTGATTAAAGGTATAGAATTAAAATAAATATGTTAAAATATTATAAGAAGATAGGGAAAAAGTGTAATATTATATATAAGAATTCAGAAATAATTTAGAGTTGAGGTGGAAACATTTTTATTACATTACTTATACATTCAAGCAATATACATTATGCATATATATCTGAACATACATATAACTGTTTACATATACACAGGGGTGGGGAAATACATCATTTTGCTCGCCAGTGGAGAGTAGATTTTCTGGCAAGGCGAGTGCATTTTTAGATTTTGAAAAACTGTAAGCAATATAGGCATTATCAGTAACTTTTTTAATCAGGTATTTTAACTTTCCAAATTATTACAGAGTAAATATGGTCTGAGATCTATCTTATATTAAGCTTACCTTTGTTGTATGTATTTCTTAATTAAATCAAGCAAAAGAATCATGAAAATACGATCTAGTAATAGTAATTTCGTGTGTAATTGCATGCAGTTTTTGTTTTTGTCACGACTATTTTCAAATGCATGTGTGCTGCACCTTGCAGGCTGGTAAAATTTTTGAAAAATTCCCCACCCCTGCACATACATATAGATACATATGTAGCATATATATATAACACTGGCGACTAACTAATCAAAAAGTACCACTATTACAATAAAGAAAAAAAAGTCGGGGAATTACGGTAATTACTATTTTCGGCACCACTGTTGGTACAATGAATATCATCAAGCATAGTTAATTAACACAGGTACTCATCATATCCACCAACAGCTGACAAAGTTAAGGGTTGTATATACAGGAAAAGTATTTTCCCTCTATAAGCCTAAAAGCTTCGCGCAATTCGAGCTTCAGACACTCAGATTTGCTTTTAAATGATATCAAACAACTACAAAAACAAATCCAATGAATTTTTTATGCTTGTTTATGTACGATTTCAATTCAAACATTTTATTAATGTAATATGCTAGTTATGCAAACTATTTATGTTTGTGCGTAAAAATAAATGGCTTTTTTATATGAAATAAAATTCATAAATAATGAAAAATGTGTGAGTACAGATATTAACTCATAGGTTGCCACATTTATTTTGCTCAAAGTCATTTTCACTATCTTGCAAAGTTCCTATACCGAGAAATACCATAAATGTTTCATTATAATTGTAAATTGTTTTACTTTTGGGCAAAATTAATGCTTCTTGATTTACATTATCCAGAAAGAGAGAGACTTTTCAGTACATCTAACTAGAATGCCTCTTTAGGAAGGAAGGTACAAATTAAAACGTAAAGAAGATATAAACAGATTTCATATAGATTTTAACACAAAACTAACATAATCTGATAACATAAAAACTAATACAACAGATTAGTTAAAGGGTATTTTCAATTCATAAATGTGAAAACTTTCAATCTAGCTTATATACTTTTTAGTGTAATTATCCACTTTCGCCTTAAATTGTTGAAACTTTTGCTTTTCATGAGCAGGTATTCTTTCAGCAAATGCTGCCCAATCAATGCTAGATTTTACAAATCTTCTTGCAGCCATGCTTCAGAGGTCAAAAAATTAACACTACGGGTCAATTTAACATTGAGATCTCAATGTTTACTCCGATATAATGTGTTGCCATTCAGAAATTAAAAACTTTGTAAAAGAACCCATGCATCCATGGAATTATGAGCCACGTAGTAAGAAACAGGAGGGGAGTGGTGTTAAAATTTTGCCATCAGGATTTTTCGACGATAGGGGACGACACCTCTGCATCAAGGCTGTCGATCGATGCTTCTGCAATGCTTTTCAATGGAAAAAATGGTCATTTTTTTTTTTAATTTTACGAAAAATCTGAATTTTTAGAAAGTTGTAAAAATGGAAATCTGGTTAATTGAAGTTTTCTTCACAACATACATATTTTTTTTAAATGTATTCGGCGCTTCATTTTCTTTTTTAAGCCATTTAAAATATGAGATCATTCTGACAAAAACCAAAGGGCAGGCCATAAAAACATTGAATATCGCGGATTAACCATAGATATAGGAATAACTAGATTACGCATTCAATGTTATTCTCCCAATACCTTTTGATTCTGTTGCGGCTCGGTGGCAACATCCATTAGAGTGGCAAAAAGCAAGTGGAACTTGCTATTCTACCACAGTAATGCATAGCAAATATACGTTATTGTGATTTTGTCTGATGCGTTATTAAGTAATTCAAAGAATTGGATTTTTTTTTTATCTTTCTAGTTATTATATCTTAAAATTGAAATGGACAAAAATTATAATTTTTTTAGCTAATTCACTCATTCACACTTTTTATAAAATGTAAATGAACGGATTTATTTATCACTTCATTCATGTTGTATTTTAAAAATACCAAAGATTTATTAAGAATATTGACCTTGGTAAAATATTTCATGCTTTGTCTACCTTTGTTGATCAATGTTTGGCTAAAAAAATAATATAAGAATGTGCATTTTTACTGCTTTTTTATTCATTTTTTTAATTTATTTTTTAATTTATTTAATTTTTTTTCACACACACACAAATAAAAAGATAGCACAGTTAAAATAAGTATTTTTTTTTTCTTTTTTTTCTTTTTTTTTTTTTGTATTTAACCTTTTGAACTTTTTTTAGGGGGGGGGGGGAGGCGAGATGAACGATTAACAACTATGGCTGGGAAAGAAATGTTTTAAGTTTAGTGAGTAAGGAAAATTTGACACAATAATTTATTGTCATTGCAAAGAAACATGGGCAGAAAGGAAGGAGAAAAAATATTTTAAACGTTTGGAAATTTTGAAATATTGTGTGAAGAACAAAACAGAAGTCATTGAATGTAAAGGAGGAGGTTAAAAGTTGCAAAGTGAGGAAAAATTTTACTTTAAACATCATTATAAACTTCCTGGAAAAATAAAATAAAATCATTTAAAATTGTACATCCATTTTAAAAAAAAATATTTTGCTTAGAGAAAAAAAAAAAAAAAAAAAAAAAAAAAAAACAAGTTGGAAATTGCACGTAAAGCATAGCAAATGAGGTTCGTTCGTACTATAACGAAATTTTAAAAATATTCAAATCTTGCTGTTATAGTAAACAGTATTTTGGATACAGTATAGTGGTCGAAATCTTTTTTGTGTTCCTGTAAATATACAGGAAGTAACTTTTATTACACCTCAGCAACGTATATCATATTCATAAAATGTGAAATAGTTTAATATAATAAAAACACGCCCCAAACAATGTTTCCATGTATAGCATTATGTAGTGGAATATTTTTGTGTGGTCCTGTAATTTAATAATAAATATTCTTTGCATCTCAGATTGTACAGAATGTATATTTTAGTATATATATATACTTTATAGTTTCATGTCAATTCTATTATATTCGAAAGAGTTTAACATAATTAAAATGTACTTGAAACTATTTTTTCCCATTGATCGTATTGTAATGGAATAACTTTGATTGCCCCTCTAATTAAACTATACATCCGATTTTCATAAAATTTGAAATTACTCGACAAAATTATCTAATAATTGTATATTTTAAATTTAAAACGATTACAATGCATTTGAAACTTTTTCCCCATTCACCGTAATGTAACGGAATACTTTTGATTGTCCCTGTAATTGATCTATGCATCCGATTTTCATAAAATTTGAAATGATTCAACAAAATTAAGTAATGATTACATATTTTAATTTTCAAACGATTCGGTTGGGTAGTTTTTGTGTTGTTGTATGCGAACGGATCGACAGACAGACGGACGGACTGAACGACAACTATACGTGCTATGTATTTACATAATTACGGACGCTCCTAAAAAAGATGCCAATTACTGATTTTGATGCGCATACTGTTTTGTTTAACTTCCAGGTTAAAAGATATTTAAAGATAGTTGTTAAAAAAATTCCATTATTCTTATTTATTTTATTCATAAAAAGTAACTTCGCGATAAAAAATACTAATTGGTGATTAAAAATCAGATATAAACTTTGAAATATTCACGAAGGATTAAAATATGTATATGTATATAGATATAAATGCATTTTAAGAATGCACATTTTCATACATTGATTGCTGGATCGCCGGCCATTTGCCACTCTAGTGGAGAAGAATCGTTCGAGCGCGGAGAATCAACTTTCCTCCCCGTGTGCGTAATCTAGTTATTCCTACATCTATGGGATTAACCCTTTCAGGGGCAAGGTATTTCTGCTCCGAAAATATTCAAATAATTGATTCACACCACAATTTAAGAACAGACTTATTTGAAAATAATCAAGAGCTGGTTTTCGCGCATAATATAAAATCGAAATTGTACTAAAATTTTACTGGTGCCAGTTCGAAATTGGAACAGTAATATTAAGTGTTTGCAGACTGCAAACACCGCCCCTGAAAGGGTTAAAATGACTGTTGTAAATTGAATATCGCAAAGAAATAGACTTATGATTCTTAGAAATTGAGTATTAATCAAATATTTTGGAGTAAATTTTAATTTCGCGTATAGTTTTTATAACCTTTGAACATTTTAATAATTCATAACTTGGGATATTTATGCAATTAATACAGGTAGAATTAAAGCAAGTTTTTATTTTAATTATTTGGAGGAGAAAAAATTTATAAAAAAATAAGATCTTCAGATTACACATTTAAAATAATTTAAACATGTTTTTTTTTTTTTTTTTTTTTTTTTTTTTTTTTTTACTTTGTTTCTATCTTTTATTTGTGACTGAGCAGTAAAAATAAATCTATTAATCAAAATTATTCTTAGCTCATTCAGGAACTTTTGTTTTTAAATCCTCATCTTCTCCATCCGAACAATTCAGGTCCGTGTGAAATGGGGGGGGAGGGGGTCGCCCCGTCCGAGGAGATTGAGGGAGAACTAAATTTATTCTACCAACACCAATTTCTTTTTTTATTTCCTGCTATCTTTGCAAGAAGAAAGTATTAGATTTGTATAAATTTTCGAATTCCGGTTTTCGACGGATTTTACACGTTTTAGGGGTCAGACATTCCAAACAAACATGTTCTTATAAAATATCTGTCTGGGAAATATATATTGTGGGTGCTCCATCTCAAGAAAAAATACACCGAACTTAATAAAATTTGATATTTAGGTAGCTCCTGCTATAAATTGTTGCTGATTAGTTTTTGGCGTAAATCGCTCAACAGGTGGCGCTGCTATGCAGCATTTTTTACGATTTACGCAACAGCTCTATCTTAAGAACTAATGCACGGATTGTAATAAAAATGTAAATAATATAGTCTCATAGGTAGTCCCTGATATAAACTGATGCTGATCAGTTTTTGGTGTAAATCGCTCAACAGGTGGCGCTGCTCATTTTTTACGATTTACGCAACAGCTATATCTTAAGCACTAATGCACGGATTCTAATAAAAATGTAAATAATATAGTCTCATAAGTAGTGCCTGATATAAACTGATGCTGATCAGTTTTTGGTGTAAATCGCTCAACAGGTGGCGCTGCTCATTTTTTACGATTTACGCAACAGCTATATTTTAAGAACTAATGCACGGATTGTAATATAAATGTATATAGTATAGTCTATTAGGCAGTCCCTGATATAAACTTATGCTGATCAGTTTTGGTGTAAATCGTTCAACAGGTATCGCTGCTATGCTTCATTTTTTACGATTTACGCAACAGCTGTATCTCAAGCGCACGGATTCTAATAAAAATTTAGATTTAGGTAGCCCCTGATATAAACTGATGCTGATCAGTTTTTGGTGTAAATTGCTCAACAGGTGGCACTGTTATGCCGCATTTTTTTTACAGCTTACGCAACATCTGTATCTCAAGATATGTATTAAAGCTTGTGTAAAATTTCTAGAAAAGGAATCAGAAACTTCAGTTGGCGAGATGAAATCGAAACAGTTTTATATTTTATGCAGTGTTAAATTAAGGGAGTGGCCCAGGGGGATAGTCCCCCCACGGAAAATTTGAAATTTTGTGTTTTCAATGGTCCAAAAGTACAATTCCCCCCGGAACTCTATAATGTCTCCCCCCCCGGAGCCATTGATGTCCCTCCCGGAGAAAAGTGTCTGAATTCAACATTGATTTTATGGACCAATAAATTTGTATAATATTATTTAATCCATAGACAGTGGATAAAGAAGTAATAAATACTGCTTACAAATGCTATAAAAATCTTTGGCTATTAATCTTTTGTAAAATGTACACGTCTTTTTTCATATTAAATAAGTTTGTATTTAGACACAAAACAAAGTCTGTGCTTTATTATACCACATAACATTTAAAAAACATATAAGTAAGATCTATATGCAATAAAAAATTCTCAATTTAAATATAATTACAAGTAAATAGCTTTATATTAAAGCCTAAAAAACATCACTCACTTGTGGAGCACGGAATAAACTTAATTTTTTTCTTTCGTCTTTTTTTTTACTATCATAGCCTGTTTTACATACAGGAACACAGCACTTATATCCCATCTTAATTTATTTTATGATATAGCAATATGAAACATAAACGAATAAAATAAAATATCTTTTAATTCGAACATATGCATCTTAAGCATACAATCATATTGAAATACTGCTAAAAAACCAGCCTACATCGTATCGCAGACCCCTCATTATTTACCAAAATTTCACCTAGTATTTTCGAAGAGTCATGCGCATTAAGTTTCCCCTCTGTTTCTTACTCCGTGTTATGAGCCATAGAGGATGAAAAAGGCGCTTATCCTATGGAAGAAGTGAAGCTCAAAATTTTGCCTGGAGTAGGTCTTATCTAAGAAAGGCATTTTAAAATAATTCAATTATTGCATTATTTTTGTGGTTCAAAACAAGCAAAATCAACAACTATATAAGGAAAGGGCATGTTTACAAACAAACACTTCTGTCAACCAATCTACCGCTACATTTTTTGTCATAGCGATCATTGTAGGAATCATCTTGACGACGTAGTCCAATCATATCATACTTACTTATGCAATCAGGGGCGTATTTAAGTAGAATTCATTAGGGGGGCGTAAATGACGATTTTGCCGACTAAAATAAAATATATATGTTTATATCTTTAAAAATATGTTTCTGTATTTGTATATATGCATCTACCGGATGTCCTGAAATTGACTGACTGATTTTAAAACTCAGTAACTTGCAAATTGTGGTAGCTGTAAAATTAAATTTTTACAAGAGTGTTATGTAAGAATGTAAGATAGCAAGAGTTTTTTACCGCGATTCTCGATTTTAATTTAAAATAGCGGGGATAGATGGTACTGTTAGCAACAGGCGCTAAATCTGAGCCCTTTTGGCTTCTTTTCTCAATTCTGGTGTGAAAGAAAAAGATTAAATATATGCAGTGGACTCCTAATAACAAAATTACATTGGTAACTGAGAGTCATTTCATATATTTAATCTCCTTTTGTCACAACAAGACTGAGAGTGAAGAGAAACAAAATATCGGCCCCCAATTTAACAACCATTGCTAGCAATGTCATGTATTTCTTCTATTTTAAACTTAAGTCGAGAAACGCTGTAAAAAACACTTCTCACATCTTACCTAACCCTTCTGCAAATATTTTTTAAATAGCTGCGACCATTTGTAAGTTATTGAATTTTTTAATCGGTTAATTCATTTTAAGACACCCTGTATATTCTATATAAAATTCAACATTATTAACCCACCGAGATTAACTCATTAGTGCCTAGCGTCTCATTTTTTAGGGACAATTACAAAAAAGACAAAAAAGCACTTTTTACACCAGTAAATAGAAAGATAAATAAGTACTATTTTTTAAGAGACCTCAATAAATTAAGATCAAAGTTATTCTTCTTTTAAAAGTGGTGGGAAACCCAAAAAACTTCATTTTTATTGAAGAAAATAATTTGGGCATTAATAGGTTAAATTTTTCACTTTAAAACATCGAATATTTTACACTTATTGAGGAGACTATAAGATAGATTTAAAAATGGACATTCTATACTACCCCTTACGTTATATTGCTATAAATATTCCAGTTGCGTATTTTCATATTAATGAAAATTTAATTAAAATTATTTGAAAATTAAATTCAAATTAATTAAACAAGGTGAAATTTTTAGTAAGAAGTTACTTGGAATTTATTTACAGTAAACTTATTTATATTAAAAAGGATTAAATGAAAATTTATTTTATACATTGAAAATTTAATTATTTTATTGCTGATAGTACAGCAGGAAATTCGAATCCAAATTAATTAAACAAGGTGAAATTTTTAGTAAGAAGTTACTTGGAATTTATTTACAGTAAACTTATTTATATTAAAAAGGATTAAATGAAAATTTATTTTATTACTTTCCCTAGGTCGGGCTGGGATAGGGACTTACTTTTTTCCTGAAAGATCGGATCAGGCCGGGCCTAATTTATTTTTTCCGTACCGAGCCGGGGCTGATTTCATTCTTCTTAGCCTTCACGGGCCAAAATATTTTGTCCCAGTTTTGAGCCAGCCTATATGAAAATCATTGTCTCGGCGTAGCCAGGTCTGTTGAAAGATCAGTAAAATTTGGCCTGAGCCAAAAATTTTTGCAAAAAAAGCATACAGTTTAAAATCGCCTTTATTCTTCAATTAAATATAAAAATTTATTCTTTTTAAAGAATCGTATAAGCTCATTAAAATGTAGTAAAATGTATAAAAAAGTATTTGCCTATGGCGGAATAATGTTTTAAATTGAAAATTGCGTTTCATCCATACAAAGTTAATGCAATAATATGTGAGGGTAAAATATAATACATTTTTATACCTGCTAAGAAGGAAACATGTCTATAACGATTTTTTTCTATCCTATGCGATTCCGTTTTAGAAGATTTTACTGTATACCATTTTAAAGATATTTATATCGGATAACTGAAACATTTACATACAACAAACAGCGGTTCATTTTAAACATAAACTATGTCATTTCTATATAAATGAAGATCATAAACGTTAGAAAAATTCTAAGGTATTTTTTTTTTTTAATCAGAACTTCTCCATACAAGTAAAAATCCCTATTTAGTAGAAATTCAATCGGACTGAGTTGGAATTTTGCGGGCCGGTTTCGGGTGAAATTCCAACTTCTTTTTAGGGCCGGGCCAAGATTTTTTTCAAACAGGTCGAGCCTGAAAATTATGGCCCGTGTGGATCTCTATCTCTAGTCTCTAAAAGGGATAAAAAACATTTTATTCAACAGACAAGTCAATTTTTCAATAATCGGCTTTAGACGTAAATAATCGACTAAATGATTCAATTATTCAACCCATTTCATTTAACTTTACCTATGTCACATCAGCTGCGGATATCTAGAAGATAAACAAACACCATCAGACTGAGAATCAGCTGCACAGATCATCACCACATCGAATTGACGGCTGAATTTTCAATATTCGCATGTTAAAATGCAACTGGTCTGCCAAAGTCATTCTTAGTGCCACCTGCAGACCTGATTTTCGTCAATGATCGATAGGTTTATCATCAAATTTTCCTGTATTAGAGCCAGAATTTCACTATGGGCCAGAATTTTCAGGCCCAGTCCCGACTCGAATGATGGTTATCTTGGATCGGCCTATCCAATGTAAAAATTTTAAGTTTGGTCCGTTTATATTTATAGTACACAGCCCCGCCCTGCGCGATCTGGCCCAATTCAATTTCTGTAAGGAAAAAAAATCACAATTTTGTCTTAACTACAATTAAGATTCCTCTAACAATATTGCATGCATATTTATATAATAAATTTACAGTATATCTTACAGTATATACAGTATATTACGATGCGTTCGCACGACAGAAAGTACATAAAAGCAACATTAATGACTACTTTTCCTAGACGTTTCAACATTCAAATAAGGATTCATAATAAATAAATAATAAAAATAATAATAATTTAGTTTAGAATACTTTTGAAGCTGTCTAATAAAAAGTAGATTTGTGAAAATATTTCTCCGACATTTATTAGAGTTTTCCCAAAACAAAAGGGCTATTTTTGGACACACTTCTGAATTCATTTATTTTCGGAAATGCATAAGATTGGTAGGTGTTCTCATTAGAAACTATTCAGTCGAATGACGTTATTTATTTTTTGGTAAAGGCAATGAATCTTAGATAAAATAGTGTTAAAGAAAGCGTTTTGAAACGAATTTCCAGTTCCGACATCACGAAAAAGGAGAAAAACCTGAAGCCGTAACAAGAATCTTTTATTGTCAATCTTATATATATATATATATATATATATATATATATATATATATATATATATATATATATATATATATAAATTACTATTGGATTCAAAATCGCTTCAATAGTCAGGCTTGTCAGTTTTAAGCCTTTACAGTTAAAAGTAGTTTAAAAATGTGCTGTTTAGCAATACATTTGACCGCCTTACGATATATTTTCAAAGATTACTTTAACAAAACATTATCGTTTTTAATATTTTTACAAAACATGTTGTCTGCGCTATACATCCTGAGAACAATTAAGTACAGTTCCAGCCCGTCTCGACTTCACTGAGAAAAAAAAGCAAGCTTGATTTCAGCACTGCACGAGTCTGCTAAAGAAAAAAGAAACTCAGCTCAGACACCATGCCTGATGCCGACTTCTATGGTGGACATGCAACATTTCTGTATTGATTTATCAAACTAGCATCGGTTCATGATGAACATTTACACTTATTCTCCCGAAAATCATATTCATTGAAACTAGCCAATATTTTACCGGTTTTGCTTACTCTTTCAGATCGGGCTGGCAGGCCCGCTAATTTTTTTTTTTACCGGCCTAGCTGGTCCGTTTAATTTATTTGCTGGCATGGCCCATATTTTTCGTTTATCACCCCGTTGATAAAAATGTCTTAATTCTGCCGACCCGACCCGTTTGAAAATTGTCTTTATTTCGACTGGCCGACTGCGGGCCTCGGATCAAGCCCGGGCCCGTGCAAGTCCCTATCTTGTACCCTAAGGTATGAAAAACATAGATGACTGGGAACAGGAAAACACGGTGATAAACCTTCCAATTGACCACTAAAATAGAGTTTTTGACAGTTGTTTCCACCAAGTTATGGCTTTTGCAGATCAGTTGCATTTTAATATGATAATCGAGTTCTGTCTAATCCTAGAATTTTAGCCACAAACTCAATGAGGCCTGTATAGTGGCTTTCTTGTCCAGTAAGAATGAAGAACATTTTTACTCAACTTTCCTTTCCTTTTTCAGGACGGTACATAGTCGCCGAAGTGTGATTGTTGCCACTCCTGGATTAAGTCCATGCACACGAAAAAATATGAATATCTTCACCGAAGTCGTCATCATCTTTAATGCTGTTGATCTACTAGAACTCTACTCATCTACTGCAAATTCTCAGAAAAACTTGTCTTTCCCGATTTTTTTTTTTTTTTTTTTTTTTTTTCAAATTATTTTCAGCAGTCACAAGAAGTCGAAAAATGGTGAGGCAAACTTCGGATTTTCGGAAGAAATCCTTTAGAAAAATACTAAGGATTGGTGTTTTTTAGTGTATGTTTTAAGTAAAAACATGTACAATTGGAAAAAAAGCGGGTTTTTTACAGTTGTATCAATCGATACTGACTACCTAGAATTTGCCGACTGTCATCGAAGTTGCCGACATTAGGGGGGCGAGACGCCCCCCTACGCCCCCCCCCAGTAGCTACGCCCCTATATGCAATGGCAAACTTAGACCAATCAAATTCCCGGAGTTCATCCGTACTGTGTCAGTCGTTAAAGAACGGACTGGTTTTTCTCCCTTATCCACAGTAATTCGTCCACAGTGACGTCAGCTGCCCTTTCCTTATTTCTTTATGTTCCAAAACATGGTTTTCGTACATACTTGCGTTCACTCAGATAAAATTTAAAATATTGGGAAAAGCATCATGTGATCTACTTCATCTACTATAGTCCCTTCGGCGTTTAAAATATGACAGTCAACAGTACTGAAAGTTCAAGCAAAAATTTTAACAATTTTCTTTTTATTTATTTAAAAATGATTTCTCAGTTGCTTTATATTTTTTATGATAAACAAAATGCTGTGATAAAACCAAGTTTGAGATGTCAACATACTACGAAATTTATTTGTAATCTTCAATACTGGATGGATTTCAAAGGAATTTGCACTGTTAGTTAGACAATTATTCAGAAAAAATTTAATGTATATATTTCTTATTTAATGATTGCATATCTTAATACCGTATGGATAACAGACCAAAATACATCGTAAAACATGAGAAACAAATGAACTCAAAATCATTTTAGTATAGGCTACTTACTTACTTTCAGTATTTAATTTATAAACATTCTAATCCTACTTTATTCACTACAAAATTAGAACTGAAACCCCATACATTTCATCTCTTTAAAAAATAAATATGCAGATATTTTTAGTTAAAATAATGTACACATCTATTACATTTTGCTTTTTGAAATATTTCCCATGTTGATTTTAACACCGTAAAGAATGATTTGGATGCTATTCTCGATAAAAATTCAGTTCTAAAATACTAAAAAAAAAAAAAAAAATAATAGAAAGATACATGAAGTAACTCGCAATCCATTGTCCTACGCGCAAAGCAATTTCCTTTCTGTTTACATTTTTATCTTCTTTTTGCATATCTAAACATTAGTGTTTGGTACCTTTTTTCCTTATCTATTCGTTTTAATAAAGTTATTATGATTTATTTTAATGTTTTCTTCATTTTATTTCGGTTTTATGTGTGTTGGTAATATCAAATTCGTATTATTTCACTTTTCATGGCTGATTCGAAGATGAAACCATACACTTTATTAGTTGTTCTATAGTATTTGGGGTCTGATGAATCTACTATAATTCTGCAAATTCCAAATTTTCCTTCTAATTCATTTTTTTTTTATTTTTTGTCAATATATATTATTTTACAATTAATGGTTATATATGTACATATATACAGTGAAACCCCAGCGATATAAAGAGATCTATCGTTCCCGCATTGATCATTTTCTTTCTACGGTCCCTGCACAAATTATACTTAAATAATGTTAGCGAAATCCGCAAACATCGTTCTTCAAAAAAACGTTTTCCCCCATTCATCGCTGTAAAATTTTTCTCCGACCCGAAATGAAATTGAAAGTCATGTGAATCCATATTAGTCCGGGTGCTAGGCATCAGAAAACTGCAAATCGTGATAAGAATACACCACTTGGTGAGTATGTACTTTATGATAATACAATGCATATTAGAGGGGGGGGGGGGGGCATCTCGTAAAGTGGTCGGAATTTAAGATGGCGGCTGTTATTCAAAATGGCGTCATTTTCTGAATTTTCTTAATATGCGTAATATAAATGAGCATTTCATGTCGATTTCGATGTTTTTAAAATCGAATTTTTGTTTTAACTCTTTCCAACATTATTTAAAAGAGTGTATGAATACGGCTTACTAGTATGTTTGTCTGTCTGTCCGCCTGTCCTTCCATGCTCTAGCTCACTTATATATACTCAGATTGCCATGTAAATTTTATGTGTTTTTTGAAGTTTATAATAACATATTTAGATAAAAAAAAATAAAATGTATAGCTTTTGTAGTCCATTTACAGGGCAATAAAGTATTTATGAATTGTCTAGCCGTCAGTCTGGCACCTGCTCTTTTTTGTTTAAATTTACTCGGGTATCCATGTAATTTATGTATGTGTTATCTCTATATGTAATTTAAAGAAGTGGTATACTGCAAAATGTTCTACATTGAATTTGTAGTACGTAGCATTTATAGTTCGTTTATGGGCAAACGCAAAATAATTCCTTTACATTATGGTCTATTGGCGAAAATCCTTTTTAGTGTGTTTTAATGAAGTTAAACAGTTTGAAATATATTGAAATTAATTCACATCAGTGAAGTGTAGTAGAAGATATTTGCTATACAATATGGTGAGCGTAGAATTTATAGTTCCTTTACAACCTCTCAAAAAGAATACATTTACAGTACTGTCTAAAACTACAATGTTTTCTATGTGCTTTTTAAATTAGAATATGCATTTTTAAACTTTACCATGTAGGAACGAATTGGAAAATGTCATATGATTATTTTCTTTGGTTAGAATGCAGCTTATAAATATACATTGTAATTACGATGATTAATCTCCAATCAAAATATCAAAAGTGATCCAAAATTTCTCTTCTCAGCTATGGGCTTAGATTAAGCCCATAAACAAAACAACGCTATTCTCTAAGAAGAAAGAGGTGCAGTATGGTTATTGCTGGATCCATCAACACTTACACGTTAGGGGGATGGTACCTGCATCAGAAACCTGCAGTTTCATACTAGAGATTGAGTCTAACATTCAAGTAAAACCCGAACAATGAAATCGATGCCATCATGAACAATATCACGCATTTCAAATTAAATGTTTCGCTAAGGTTCAAGCACTCTATAAAGCACTAAAAGAATTAGGGGAGCCACTTTTAGAATATGGTGAAGACTTGCTTGTCATCGACAGCAGAATTATTGTTAATACGGATATTAATGCATCAATCTATTCAGCTGAGTCAACTGGTATTGACCAATAAAACGGTTTCGTTAAGGAACGCCTAGTACAAAAAAAAAAAAAAAAAAAAAAAAATCATTAATATTTCAACCTTTGAAAAAGAACAAAATTCCTCTGTTTAATATTAAGTGAAAAACATAAACCATAAAAATGCAACCTTGAAGGTTTTAAAAACAGACGGCCAGTTGTTTTCCAGGCTTTTAATAGTTACACAGAATCGTCAGTTAGACTTGCAAAATTTTTTCAAGTATGAAAATCAACCATTTCTACCTGCATTTTCTAGTAGCTAGGAATTTATACCGAGCCATTAAGAGTTATTTAGCACATATTTTAGATGAAACTGTTGGGGAAAATGGCAAAGTTTTTCCAAGAACATGTGTTTAATATATGATGGACCAGTTCTTACTAACATTTTAAAGCCTCGACAGACTTTAAAGACATTTAATGATTACTACAATAACACATTTTATCCTCATTTACATAACGATATTGAGAGTTTTAGATGTTAAAGAATAGGTTTGATTTGTGATAGATACATTACACCAAGCATTAAAGGAGAAACTAGACAGAAGAAAGGTTCAGGGACCAGACGACAAGTGTAACCACATGTTACAATACATAAAAATTGGCAAGATTTCTTAAGAAATTCAAATAACAAAGAAGAGCTTTTTAATCTATATGAAAGGCTTACAATAAATATCATAAGTAATAAACAAACTATAGCCACTTCAGGAGAAGAAGTTAAAGGCAAACTTACTGCCGTAAGTTCCTTAATTGGAATGACTTGCCCTGGTCACGAAGAAGCTGATACAAGAATAATAATCTCAAAGATATGGTTGAAAAAGGACTGAAAAATATTGTTATACGCTCTGTAGACACTGATGTATTAGTTTCAGCGATTGCATATTTCTTTATCCTTTCAGATAGATGCCTAGAAAATGTTTTGATTGCATTTGGAACACGGAAATAATACAGATATATTCCTGTTCATACCATAGCTGCAGAAATTGGAAGAGAAAATGCAATGGCTTCACTAGGATTTCACGGAATGGGACAGCAATCCGGGTTTCACAGAAAAGACGAAAAAATTAAATTGGAAAACATGGATTCTCTTTAAAGAAGCTACTGCTGCAGTTTCATACCTATCAAAACCACAAACTTCCATTCCTGAAAGTATTTTAAATACTTTAGAAAAGTTCGTAGTATTGTTGTAATGTTCAACAAGCAATAGCATAAGTGTCAATAATACAAGACAAGAATTGTTTATGAGAAAAAATTGTTCTCTCGAACATCTTCAACCAACCAAGAGTGCACTTCAACAACATATTTTACTCAATGCTTTCCAAGCTGGACACATTTGGGGACAAGCAGATCAGCTTGAAATACATCCACCCTCTCCAAACAAATGGGGATGTAGGTTGGATAATTTATCATGGAAAATAAAATGGTCGGAGTTGCCAAAGATTGCAAACTCTTGTGAAGAGTTAATAAAATGTATGTGTAAAATCTGTAAAAATAAATGTGGCTGTATAAAGGTTGGACTTTCTTGCACATTATTGTGCAATTGCAAAAACGAATGTGAGAAATATGATGATACCAAGTGAAATTTCAATATTCTATAGCTTTATATGTAACATTCATTTTTTAATGCATTGCATAAGTAATGTATTAATAAAAGAGTATTTTTATTGTTTATTTATTCCTTTAAATTTCTACTGTAAATGACAAAAATACTTTAATAATAGTCCTATTTCCTTTTTAGGCATATTTCTAGTATTAAGGCTACAGTGGACTCTCAAAATCGCAAAAAATCATCAAATTGTTGAATTTTTATTTTTAGGATAATAACACTATATGAACTCCCTGCTATTGAACACAAAAAGAATTTTTCAGTTTCGACTATTTTTACTGGAGTTAGAAGCATTTTTGTCCAATCAACTGATTGTGCCACGCCCCTTTTTTTACTTTTTTGCCGATTCACACCGTAAAATTTAGCCTAGTTTTTAGTTTTACCATACAAAATGTTATTATTTTGCACTGATATTATTAATTTTGTGATTTCGCAAAACAATGCTTTAACTGTAACTTTTAACTATATCTTTAAGCGTTTGTTTACAATGTATTTAGAGGAATTGCTTTTTGTCCCCAATCTTTTAAACGTAAATTAAAAAATATTAATATATTTAATATATTTTCTTTTAAAAAATGTACAATAAGAGGTATTTATACCATGAATATTTCTAGTAAAATTTGAAAAAATTTCATTAGAAAATACAAAATGTTACTTTTGAGAAGATTTTTTAAAATTCAGATACTTCACGTCCTTTGCATGAATTACTGTCGAAGCCACATATTTTATGTGAATTTACCATAAAAACATAAAACACTTACATATAAGCTAGAAAGGATATTATATCCCTTAATAGCTGAAACTGTGTCAGTAGGAAAATATTAAGCAATTATAACCACTGTAGTTACTAAAACCTGTTTTTCTCAGAATGAATATTTTCGTAGTTTTCATGATTTCAAAATGTTCCATGCGAAATTCTTTATGCCCAATTTTTCTGATTTTCTATTTAAAATGCTCTTTATGTATGTGTTAACAAATGTTACTAGAAATAATTTCTTTTAGACGCATGTCAATTTTTTTAATTTTAGTTATATGAAATTTTTAATGATTTTTTAACGGAAAATACAAAAGAATTAAGTTAAAATCATTTTTTAAAATGTTTTATAAGTAATATGCTAAAAATGCTTAGCAACATTTGTTAACACATACATAGAAAGCGTTTTAAACAAAAAATCAGAAAAATTGGGCTTAAAGAATTTTGCATGGAGCATTTTAAAATATTGCCATTTTTTGTTAATTTAAAAAAAGAAAAATCTGTATCTCAAAAACTATTGAATATGTTTTTAAAAAAAATTGTGAAATAAGAGATATATATAATATATATTATGATTATTTCCAGAAATTTTTAAAAAAATCCATTGAAAATTGAAAAAAAAAATTAGTTTTGAGAGTCCACTGTAGCCTTAAATGAGTTATAAAACGTGGAAATTAATATCAGAAATATTCCTGTAAGAAGCAGAGGAAGAAAACTGCAAAAGATTTTAGATAATAGTCGCCATTTTGAGTTACTTTAAATTTATACGATGCCTCACTTTCTTATATTCATTTTATTAACATAAGATAGATAATGACTATTCGGGATATTCTTATCACAAAATGAAGTTTTATCCCTCCTAGCTCCTCCACCAATAACACTTGAATTAGATGGTGATCTTTATAAAATTTATGTGCAATTACAAACGCATATTTTCTTGTTTTGGTGTGTCACTGTAAATAAGCGATAATACTATGCACACTTTATTATATAGTAAGCATTTGATAGTTCACTGAAGTATTAACATTGATGCATATCAATTTAAATGTGTTTTAAAGAATATAACATCATTAAAACACATTGCAAGCGATTTCGCCGCATGCGCAATATTGTGATGTAATTTTTTTAGCGTCATGTAAATGGTCTAAAAAACTACACTCTTTATTTTTTACTTTGAACATGTTATTATAAATTTCGTAAAACATATAAAATTTACATGGCAATCTGAGTATATTTAAGCGAGCTAGAGCATGGAAAGACTGGCGGACAGACAGATAAACCGAATTCATACATTCTTTTAAATAATTTTGGATAGTGTTAAGAACGAAAATTTGACTTTAAAAACTTCGAAATTAAGAGCATTAATAATTAAGAGCAATGTTCTTGCTCTTGCGTCAGAGGTTAAATCCCTTCTCCATCAGATGGCGTTTTCAAGCAGGTCAATCGACAATTTATCATTGTGTTTGCTATACAATTATTTCATGTTTTTGATTCTACGGCAAATATAATAAACCTACGAGTAAACCACTAGTAATAATAATTTTTAGCTTATGCACCACTTCACTTCTGGCAGACATAGCTCATTAAATTCTCCTATTACTACTCTTCCATAAAATGTTTTTTTTTTCTTTTTTTTTTTTTTTGTGTGTGTGTGTGTGTGTTCGATACCTTAGATTTTTTGTGCTGTCGGCTCTTGGACTATTAGTGCTTGTGAAACAAAAGGGTAAATTAACCCTTCGGAATCCGGTGCATCTTACTCAAATTTTATTTGGCCAGTACAACTTTTTTAAAAGAACTTTCCTTGAAGTAGACAATTTCAAAAATTCTCCTATTAAATAAGGAAAATTTTATTTTACTTTATTACTGGTGCCAAAAACAAATTTTGGAAGGAAAGATGATGTCTCCGCAGCGGAGACGACGAAGTGCCAAGGGTTAAAATCATATTACAGTTACGATACTTAATGAGATATAATAATGAAAAAAAAAAAAAGAGAGAGTTAAAACAAAACCAACATAGAATGAAACTGCAAATATGCAAGTAAAGTAACCACTTATATCTCAATTAAAAATAGTTTTTAATATTTATATTATCTCCATACATACAGGGTGATTCTAAATCCATGATACAAACTTCAAGAGTCGGTAGAGGACACTGCAACAATCGTTTATTGTATAGGAATGTGTGCGGGAACAAGTAACGCGTTGACGTTGAGGTACAAACACTGGGGCCAATTTTGACCCGTTTTTAGTTCAAAATTTCTCATTCATACCAGAAAATTTCTATGTTATACTTTTCTTTATTTAAGAAAGACATTTTATGATTAATTAAAGAAAAAAGTCTTCTTTGAAAATTTCTGGTGCGAAATAAAAAAATAAAAAAAAAGAAAGAAAAACACAAATTGATGTATTTTATGTGTTTAACAATAACAATTCTCGCAGTTTTTTTTTTAATTGATTTTATACCACAAATTTCCAAACAGAAGTTTTTTTCTTTATACAATCATAAAATGGCTGTCTTAAATAAAAAAAGAATAGTATAGGAATTTTCTGACATGAATGAGAAATTTTGAAATATATCTTGTTTATTATTATTATTATTATTATTAGTAGTAGTAGTAGTAGTTGTTGTTGTAAAATTACAAGAGGCATTATAAAATGTTGTCTGCTATTTTAGAACCGAAATTTACATCATTAGAACGAATTTAAAAACAGATTAAAGTACACAATTTTTATGATTTTTCCTTTTAGTAATACTTAAACTGATGCGAATTCATATTTTATGAAAATAGCCATATTTCTTTTGCGTCTGTAAATCAGTCTATTCTTCTAATAACAAATATGAGCAACGCATTTACTTTTCTGATTCTTAAGAAATGTGTAAGTGTGTATTCCGATCAAAACTGCTTATTTTCGGATTTATTTTTAAATTCATTTTTGCTCTCAAATCCATCAAGCTTTCAAAATATTTTATTTAGAAACTACATAATGTGCAGTGTTTTTCGATTTTTTGGTAAATGTAGAAAATATTGCAAAAAAAATGCTGTCAAATTTTCCAATTTGAACAGAAATTTCCGAACCTGGAGATCTGGGATCGAAAAAATTATCGATCTGAGAAAATAATTGTTTCTAAATCGAATTCTAATTAATTCAGCGAAAAATTACATAACACGGCATCTTACACATCACTTCGAAAATCACCCCAGCGAGTTTCATGTTTCTACTTTAAAATATGAGTCTGAAAATGTATCGGAAATTTTCGAGCTGTTGAAGGTGGAAAATCATTTTTTCGAATACACCTTTAAAGATCAGGAATTTGTATTAAAATTATTCGTTAGATGGCGACACTAAACTAGAATTAGATGTTCTTTCTCAAATAACGAATGCTCCCACAAAGACCTAAGGCTTCCCACATGATCATTCTCAGAAGATAAATGTCCCCCCCCCCTTTTAAATAAATAAATAAATAAATTTAAAAAAAAAAGATTAAGGAGAAGGGGATTCAAAATAATAAAAACAGATATCGGGGATCCTTTAGTTCTATGCACTCTTTGCTTGCCAAAAGTTGCGATTAAAAAAAAAAAAAAAAAAAAAAAGAAAGAAAAAAATATTTAGTAGATCGTTCTAAATTAGTTTTTAATTTTATCATAATAGAATTTTTTTATTTTCTTTCATTCTCCCTGCTTAAAGTTTTAATATTTTAAAATCAAAATATCGTTACTTCAACATTTATGTATAATTTCTTAGCTTTGACATAATTTGAAAATGTAAGGTATTGCATATTTCTTAAATTATTATCTTCTAGCTTTAGCACAATTCGTAAACTTGAAGCACACCCATTTGAAAACTATGTTCTTACTTTAGAAAAAATATATTTATTTCTAATTTTAAACTAGGTCGGTTAAGAAAAAAGATTAAAAAAGAAAAATTCTGAATAAGTCAAATTTTTACCGATCATGCAAAATTAATTTTTTTTATTTCTTTCTTTCCTTTTTTTATTTTTCAACTGAGAAGGAAGGACGTCATTTAAAAGGTTGGTTGGTTTTTTTTATTATTAAGATCTACTTTGCAAGCGCGTTCAAATCCTCTCGTTATATCCATTTTTATTGGCAAAACGGTATGTTTTTTATTTCGCTCTTTGTTTTTTACCACAATGTATGTTTATGTCTCGAAACTTTTGGACGAAAGTAGATTAAAATCGTGCGAAGGCTTTTTTCTATTTTCATTCATAAGTGTCAGGACTCATACATATATTACGGTAAAAAACAAAGTCAAAAACCAAAAGCATACGTTTATTTCCAATAAAAACGTTAGATGGCGCCATCTCTCAAACCCCTCCAGTTTTCGCCAATCCTTGGTGGGAAAAAAAAAAAAAAAAAAAAAAAATCCAAGTTGGCGGGCATACACTGATCGAAAGTCCGCAATAAGTTTCACAATAAGTTTTATAATATGATCCCGTCATTTAGTAATAGTGATAGCAAATGGCTATCACTGTATAATTATATTGCTAAAAACCAATATAAATATGAATTATGAGTGAAATTTAACTATCCAGATATGACTCAGAAGAGTGAACTATGTGAACAACAGTGTATTTTACTACATTAGCACATTGATACAAGAGAAAGAATGCATGTAAAGCTATGGGATGCTATTAGCATAAAGCATTACTTATTCCAGCTTTTTATGGCACGAGAAAAGCAAATTCAGTTCGCTAACATTTGTGTTGATCTCTAGGATAATTAAATGTGCATTGAATAGCTGATCCTTTTAGATGCTTTCGTAAATATAAATGTATTGCACTTGTAATCATCGTCCGGTACGTCCGTCTGTCCGCATATAACAAAGCGAAAACACTTACGTAACCGAATAGTTTGAAATTTAATATTTAGAATCGTTGCAAAATTTTGGCGAGTCACTTCAAATTTTGTGAAAATTGAATCATAACTCAAAAATATATTAATAAAAGTTTTCTTCATTTTATTAAATCCTATCATACATATTTAATTTATTACTTATCCATGATAGGTAATGATTCTAGGTTCTCATGGTGGTTTCGTCAGATTTAAGATAGAGTCTTTTATTATTCCGGTATTACTGAATTTAATATATATTCTATATGTTCAATGATGACCAGTCACTTGCGATTTTAGACATTTTGCTAAACATCTAGAAAAGTACTTGAGGAATTATCCTAAAACTTCTAATGTGTTCAGCATACTATGCGCCATATATTACCGTGAAGAGTTTTTCCAGAAACATTATAGCGAGCCGCAAACAAATAGAAGAAAAACGAATATCTTTTGGATTACCCTGTAAAAACTAATGTAGCAAAAGCGTTGAAACTGTAACACATGATTAGAGGCTTTTTTTAAAGAAATTGTGTCTATTTTTATTTTTATGAGGATAACTAATATACTCGTAAAAAAATTAAGATTTTTATAAAAGCAATCGCAAATTTCACCAGGTGCTTAGCTTTTAATTTGCAGAGCTCTTGATGTAAAAGAATGTTTATTTCGGAAACCATGACGAACAACGTGCTACACAATACCCTGCATTCAGATTAAAAAATAGTAAAAAATGTATAAAAGATCAGCAGGTTTACTAAAAAATGTTTCACTGGACATGCACAAATGCAGTCAAAATGCAATATGTGTAACGTATTAGTTAAATGTAGAGAGCAACTTTTGTAAAAGTATCAGAAACATAGCTTGAAAATTCGAAAGTGACTGTCAATAGAATAAGCTAGAAATCTGTTATTCCCAAAAGGAAGCAAAAAGATGATTGACTGTATCAAAATACAACGGCAAGCCAACAGCATGCAAAACACAAGTTTTAAAATTATCTTTGATAAAATATTAATGATTTTAAAAAAGGTATTCGATATAATGGAATTTTACTTCTAGAATGTTCAATAACAGAAAATCTTCAAAAGGGCGCCAAGAAAACCTACAAAGGGAGCCATGGCACCCACGGGCGCTGCGTTGGACAGCCTTGGTGTGGGGTATCTTGTGAAAGCTTTCGTTACACTGAGTTCAAAAATATATTTCTTTTAATTTTATGTATCATATTATCAGAGATATCGTCTAAAATATAGTGGAAAAATATGTCCTCTCCTCCCTCTAATTCCGAATGTACAGAAACTAAAATCACGAAAAAATTAGTGGTTACAGATGTTACTCTAAACCTTGCAGGAAAACTATAACGATTACTCTAGGCTGTAAAGTTTTTCATAAAAGCACATTTTTTTCTTTTACACACAAATTTCGATTTGTATAGGCATCAAGCAAAGATGTTGAGGAGCATTGGAGGTACCAATCGTAGCAGAAGTATAAAAACATTGTTGTTAAATATTTTTGAAAAACAATTATGGTATAATTATCCGATATATTAAACTTTAAAGACAGAGACAGTTTAGACAAAAATACTGAAAAAATGATAGGGGCGGCATATTCTGTGTACCATCGGCTTTTGAAGTCTATATGACAATATTTAAAAATATATTTGTGTAATGCAATGCTTAGTAACATTATAAAAGCAACAAACTTCAAATTGTTGAAAACAGACTAAACAAACTTCAAATTGTTGCAAACAGACTAATTTAATTAGAAATAATCACATAAATCAAGGTTCGTACGCATAAGAAATTTTTATATATATATCCATTTTAGTACCAGTTTTTTTAAGTATTATATTGCCTTATTTAATGCCATATAAGTTTAAATATGCACTATCTTTTATTCTCATCAGGAAACTATCCGATGCACAGTGGGGCAGGAAGCCTCCAAAGTTGGCAAAAAATAAAATTTACTTTGAGCAAAAAAAAACACATCATGGATTCTTTTGTAGACTAAAAGTAGTAAAACTTCAAAATTTTACATAAGCTATAGAACAATTTATTAATTAACCTTTTTCAATATTTTTTGTACAAAAATGAGTTGAAAACAAGAATTTAAGATAGTTTTATACAAGTTAAGTATTTATAAATCATCCATAATGTCATACTTAAAATTAAAAAATAAATAAATATAGTTAATAATTTTAATGATTCTTAAGCAAACCTTAAAGTGAATATTAGCGACTCGTTTTGAAGAAATGAATCAACCTTTCTCAGGCAACATGCACGCATTACTATAAAGACAGACGAAGCAAAACTGTTTCTGCTGTCTTAGTGCTAATACACACCTTTTATCCTTGTCTTTCAGATCTTAAACTCATACATACCACGTACACTAACGAAGATCTAGAATTAACGAAGAACTAGAATCTTGCAACCGTTTTTCTCCAGTAGCGTAGCTATGTTTTTTGGCGCCCGGGGCCAGCAAGAAATTTTGCGCCCCCACCCCAATATAGATATATAACAATTTCTCTCAATTTGGCGCCCCTAGGCCTCGGCGCCCGGGGCGGACGCCCCCCCTTGCCCCCCCCCCTTTAGCTACGCCACTGTTTCTCTTGATCTTTTTGATCGCCCAGAATAAAATCAGAAGAAATATGAAGACAGACACGCTTACTTTTCGTTGACGTTTCTGTTTGCTTTTCAAATCGAGGAAATGAAAGCGATTTGCCAACCATCTTTATTAATTCTAAAGCATTGCTCTTGTCTCGCCAGGCTTTTGCCCATTGGAATTTATATTAAAATTTAAAACATTTAATTTTATTTTCATTTAAACTACTTGTTCGTAGTTTCTCCAATTATGAAGCTCTTATACCAAAAAATCATATTACTTTTCAAAAGTCTTTTTGTTAAAACGTTTCATGAGAGTCAGTTTCATTTAAATACATTATTTTGTAATAAATAATGTATTTAAATTCGTCTTTATCAAAGAAACATTACGTATTGATGTTTGGCACACCCGTACAGAAACAAAAATTTAAGGATGATTAAATATAAAAATTACCATACAATTAAAAAAGTAGCAAAAAATAGCAAGATTTTCTGACATAGTTACCCTTCTAAAACTCAAACTTAGTAGAAAAAATTATAGTTAATACTTAATTCGCCTTAATTCATAACTAAAACTTTCAATATTTGTAGACACTGTTAATTTTTTTTATAAATTTCACAACTATATATTCTAAGTGTCTGTATATGTATAAAAATCGTATTAAAACAAATTGAAAGTTAATGAATTATTGTTACATACTTGTAGTTAAAGGTCCCATAGTCAAAAAAAATTATTTTTTAATTATTACAGCAAAATTAACAAACTAATGTTGAAACAAAATTATTGATTTTTTTTTCATTTATTATGAAAATACAATATGCAGTTTAACTTCTTTCTTTAGTTACAACCAAAATAACTTTACGCAATTTTTAATACTAGGCAAATGTGTACTGACATCTGCTCTATTAAAGTGAAGTATGCCGGAAGTTCAAAATAAAATTTCATTTTTTCGATTTTTTGCCAGATTCAAAGGTTTTTTGCCCCACTGTGCGATGGTGTAATAAAAGAAAAAAAAAATAGTAACAATCGAAAAGGCATATTGAAATATGTGTTGAGATGCTAAAAAATGTTTACCCTCGTCTCATCGTTATCGAGATATAAAATTTTTAAATTTGCAAAATAAAATATCTAACATTAAAAAGGGGAGGGGCTTCCTGCAACTCAGCGAGCGAAACAGTTCCTGTTATAATGCAGTAGTAACTTTCTTTCTGGTCAATTAGTATTTTTTTGAGTAAATTATCGGTGTCACGCCACTATAATGTATAGAATATATTGTGTGGAAAATGGCTAGCTCAGTCAGTAATACTTAAAAAGTGCTAAAATGTTGTACCTTTAAATGTGCAACGATGCTGAAAATCTAAAGATAGCAGCGATATTTGCAGGATATTTTCTAAAACTGCTAGACTATTGCTAGTCTATACAATGTAATAACGAAATCAACAAAATCAAATTTCATAAGCTAGATTATTGCCCATTACTTTAGGACACATAAATACAGGATTAATATGACACACCTTTACACTATAACACATGCTTCATACAGAAATTAAAATGACAATAAGATGTTTTACACGTTCAATATTCAAAATCTGGATACGAAGCTGAATAAAGTCACATGGCACCGATAATTTACTCAAAGAACTTCCAATTAATTAGCAGAGAAGCTACAACTGCTTTACACTATGAACTATTTCACTCGCTGAGTTGCAGGAAGCATTTCCTCTTTTGACACTAGATATTTTATTTCACAAATTTTAAAATCTTGTATCTCGATAACGATGAGACGGACTAGGACAAATAAGTTATGCACCTAAAAACACGTTTCAATATGCCTTTTCGATTACTACTTACTTATTTATTTTTTGTTTTTGTTTTATTACACCATTCAGGTAGTTTCCTGGTCAGTGCCGAGTTAAGTTCTTCATAAATAGATAAGGATAAGATTAAAAAAAAAAAAGAGAGAGAGTTATATAGAATAGCAATGTTTGATATTATTTGGACTTTATATCTCTTTGAACTCTTATGGTATCCCATTCATACTTTTCTAGTATATTCAGCTATAACCAACCCTACTTTGTATAGTTTTTTTTTTACAAAGCCTTATCATTCTTTCAGAGATGATTTTTTTTCTTTTTTTCTTTTTCTTTTTTTTAAAATAATAATACAGTCAACTCCTTCGCGATGAGAGCACTTTGCTTGATTTTTAATCTTTAACCACAAAAGGATTTTTCAAAACAGAAAATTTTTTGTACTTAAATCGCGAAAAAGCTCCAATTAAATAAGGTTAACTTTACAATAAAACATAACTACTGGTGGAAATAATGAAACATTTTGAGAATTTTAAGTGGCATGTATGCCATTCGCTTGCTCCCAAAGAATTAATAATTACGTATATTTATTATACGGCGCTCTCTGAGCGCGAGTAATACTCGCATTTGACCGTTTGTTTACTATTTATTACTAAATATTAACTAGTATCAAATATCGAGCACGTTTAAAAAATACATATTTAAAACTGAAAAAAAATAGTGTCGTATTATGACGTTCTAATATTCCTACTGAAATTGCGTTCATTTATAGACATTTCCTCTTCATACATGTTATCGGTTGTAACTTCTTAATGTAAGTGTCTTTGGCTCATTCAAATCCCATCAAAAATAGTTTTCAGTTACTAAATGGTTTCAAATTCTAGAAAAGGTTTTCTATGCATGAAATTCCAGATATTATAACACTTCTATATAATGCATCATTTAACATTTATAAAGCAACATTGCAGGTGAATTTAGATACATAGGAATTTGGTATTTTTAATCAATGCATTTTCAGTGCAGATGATTTTGCTTAAGATTTATACATTGGGCGGGACAGTCCCAATGTGTCCCAGTATCTGCTGACATATGAGACATTGAAACTTTTAAAAATATTTTTTCTCTTTTTTGCCATTTATTACTAAATATTAACTAATGTTAAATAAGGAGCATATTTAAAAGTATCCATTTTTTTAATTGAAAAAAATCATATTATGTCGTATTATGGCGCATTATATCGAGTTATGTCATATTATGACTTTCTAATTTTCCTGCTGAAATGGCAATCGTTTATAGACATTTCATGTTCATATTTCCAATCGGAAGGCTCCGCTGCAGTGAAATTCCCCGGTCGGAAAATCATATATTATCCTTTGGGAAAACTTTGAAGCGCGACGACTCATTACCTAATATAAATATTAAAATACCGTTTTCACCATCAGAAATTAGACGTCAAATGCTGATGATATGCGTTTTTAAAAATCATCTACGTAAATTTTAAGTACATGAAAAATCCCTATAAACTTTCAAACTCCCATTTGATTAAGATTTATCATCTTCTTGAAAATACTTAAAATTTTCGTAGACGATTTTTAAAAACGCACATTATCGACATTTGATGTCTAATTTCTGATGGTGAAAACGGTATTTTAATAATTATATTAGGTAATGAGTCATCGTGCTTCAAAAATTTCCTATAGGTTAACCTGGGATTTCGCGATCAGGGAGCTTAACTGCAGCGGCCCCTTAATGTAGCTGTCTTTGACGCATTCAAATCTTACATTAAAAACTTTCAGCGACTAAATGGTTTTAAATTCTATAGTAAAGGTTTCTATACATGAAATTGCAGTGCTTGTAACACTTGCATGTAACGCATCATTTAATATTTATAAATCAACATCACAGGTGAATTTAAATATATAGGAATTTGGTCTTTTAATCAATACATTTTCAGTGCAGATGATTTTGTAGTTTCTCATGTTACAGAAATAACAATGACATTCCTGACAATTTAAAGGGTGATTTTATTCAAAACTCAGGTTTTTAAAATTATCGAAATACTGGTGTCGTTTTGTCCCGCTCCAAAACATCTAGCTCTATTCAAACTCTCATTAGCAATAGTTTTGTTACTGCATCAAAACATGAATGACATATTTCTTCTCCAGTCATTACAGATGAGCTTATACAAATTTATGTACTTTCGTGGAAAAATAAAACAATTGGGTAAAAAATCGGGTAAAAGGTTTCGTATTTTAACTTATATTACATAGAAAAACAGAATAGAAGAGGTAAAAGTGTTGAAAAGCAACAACAACAACAAAAATTAACAAAATGTCATCAGCTAAAAGAGTTAAAAATATTTAAAGTAAAAATCTCTCTTTTCAAATATTTCGATTCTAGATTTTTAAAGCAAGCAACTCTGATCTTGAACTTGACAGAAAAGTAAATTTTGATAAGGAGTTGAAAATATTTCAACCTGTCACTGATGAATTAGAGAAAAATGATTTTGTAACTGTAACGTTTGTGTAAAAGTCATTGCTTGATCTAATTTTCAGTATTATGTCTGTATTCTGTATTCTATCTGTGTGAAAGCAGTTAAAAGTAAAGAAAATATTTTTTTTAACGAGAATTCCTGGAACGTTGCTTAGCCAAGTATTGAAAATATAGCTATTGGTAATAAAGAAGATATTGTTTCAAAACTTCCTCAACCCATTCTTAAACCGGTTTTTATCATAGCAGATAACGAATTTATTATACAATCGAATCTATGGAATCATATGGCATTGCAAAGAAATTCATTTTAAGCAGGTTTCTGTCTTTATTAGCATCATTTTTAAGGCGTATAAAGAGAGCCTGTGTATAACATGAAACTTGTCAGAAATGGTTATTTTGTGGTTTTTTTGAAATAAACCTTTTTTATTGAAAACCTGCCTAAAATAGAAAATTTTCTGATCTTTTTTTAAATTCTATTTTATCAGATTTCATATCATTTTGATAAATTTTCATAATTAAACTTTATGTTTTCTACAAATTTAGAAGGGGCTGCAACCTCATCAGCCCACTCCCTGAATACGCCACTGTGTCCCAATATACCCCGTGCAGGGGCACATTCAGACAATATTTTTCATTATACTCTTTAAATAAATTAAATATTTAGCTTTTCTGTTTGGTTTTGAGGCTTTAAAGACTATATAGACTGTAGACTACAAAACAGTGATATTAGTTATTTGAACTAAGTCATATGAACTTAAAAATACATGAGCGTAATAAAAAAATGTTCCCAATGTGTTCCCTTTTCCCCAACTGAAACGGCAGAAGTGTGTGCAATAAATCCGAAAAATATAAGAAATATTTATTAATTTCAGATTAGTTTTATCTTAATTATCGAGTTTATTAGAATCATAATGTTAAAATAAATTAGGCTGTTGGTAACGCCCATAAAAACAAATGAAATTTCAGGTGTTTAAATTGAAGTTTGTTTATAAATTATGTTAGTTAAACATATTTTACTAAAATATATGCCTTTATTTCACAACTTCAATGTTAATTATGAGTATTTAAAAAAAATTAGTAAAAATTTTTCAAGTAAAATTACGGAATATTGAATTATAATAATAATAATAAAAAGTGGCGATTACTTTATAAACGGGTATTTACTCTTTTCCGTTTTATGGAAAAATAAGATTATTTAACCCGCTAATATAAAATGAACTTAGTCAACATAATCTTAGTCTATTTTTTTACTTTCTTCCATCTTCAATAGAAGAAAGTATTGTAATCGAAATTTTTTCGACTTCCGGTTTTCGACGGATTTACACGTTTTAGGGGTCAGAGATTCCAAAAACATGTTTTTACAAAATGTCTTACTCTCCGTGTGTCTGTCTGTGTGTCTGTGTGTATGTCGCCATTCTACCATAAAAAAGTGTAGGAAGTTATGCATAGAATTACAACAAATTTTTTGTGAATGTTTTTGGCTGTGGCAAGCAGGTCTTCCTTCAATTTTGAAATATTTCGCCGGAAGGGGGCGCTGCAATCGCGATTTTTGTGCCATTTTCAATATTGTACCGACCAAAAGTATCTGAAGTTATGCATCGAATTGAACCAAATTTTTTCTGTAAGTGTATGACTATGGTTAATTGATCCTCCCTGAATTTGAAAAGAATCCGCCGGTAGGGGGCACTGCAATCCGATTTTTGTGCCATTTTCAATATTGTACCGACCAAAAGTACATGAAGTTATGCATCGAATTGAACGAATTTTTTTGTGTAAGTGTATGACTATGGCTAGTTGGATCGCCCTGAATTTGAAAAAAAATCCGCCGGAAGGGAGCGCTGCAATAGCGAATTTTATACCATTTTCAATATTGCATCACTTAAAAGTGTATGAAGTTAGTTCTAGAACTGAACTAAATTTTTTGTATATGATTATTTTTTGGTAAAACAAGTAAGTTCTCCCTGAATTAAAAAAAAAAAAAAAAAAAAAAAAATCTGCCTATAATTCTATTGTTTATCGGCTCATGTAGAGACGGAAATTCGTTTTTACTCCGATTAATTGATTGAAGCAGAAATTTAAGATGAAAATCAAAGTTGGTATGGTATTGAATTAAAATTATTAAAGCACTGAAATGAGTAACTATTTTTTTTTAAAAATATTAAAATGTACGTATGAGATAGAAGGAAGTTTTGGGATTGGCACATCCAACTAGTTTAACAAAGTTGTGAGGTAATGGTTTTAAATAAGTGATTCTTAAATGCAACTTTTTAAATCTGACGTAGTTTTCAGGAAAAATTTTTTCCTTCTGCAATATTCACGCGAAAATATTTTTATCATTAGAAAGGAAATATTAGTATTTGCACTGTCTTACTTTGATTTTTAAATCTGATGTAATTTTTCTCCATTTACGACTTTCAACACCTTATAATGAATTTGTTATTTTACAGTTTTCTTTCACTTTTAAAATTCACAAGTAAATATAATTTTTATGCCGTTATTTTCAATATTTTCCTGCTTTTAATACGTAATATTCAATTAATTTTAATTTGAAATTATTTCTATATATAATAGCCACGTGGCAATAATTTGATTTTTAAATCTGATGTAATTTTTCTCCATTTACGACTTTCAACACCTTTTAATGAATTTATTATTTTACAGTTTTCTTTCGCTTTTAAAATTCACAAGTAAATATAATTTTTATGCCGTTATTTTCAATATTTTCCTGCTTTTAATACGTAATATTCAATTAATTTTAATTTGAAATTATTTCTATATATAATAGCCAGGTGGCAATAATTTTTTAATTTCAATGAACTTTTATTCCCTGCGCTATTTTAATAGTTGGCAACAATTTAAAATAATTTTCTTTTCTAAAATGCATAAAAAATTAATTTTATCTTAATTATCGAATTTATTAGAAGCATAATGTTAAAATAAATTAGGCTGTAGGTAATGCCCATAAAAATAAATGAAATTTCAAGTGTTTAAATTGAAGTTTGTTTATAAATTTATGTTAGCTAAACATATTTTACTTAAATATATTAAATATATGCTTTTATTTCACAACTTCAATGTTAATTATAAGTAGTACTTAAAAAAATTTTCGTTTAAATTTTTCAAGTTATGATTTTATGAAATTTTCCATTATTAAATAACTAGCAGTTACCCGTGACTTCGTTCACATAACATTTAAAGAAGAAATAATTGATCAATCAAGCAAAAAATTTCGATGATGAAAAGCATGTGTAATTAACTTTTTATCGCGAATTTATGGTAAAAAAACTTCTGATAATCCCTAGTTGCTAATTTGTTTGCTGGTCAAAATTTTCCTTTCAGCGATTAATACTAATAGATAGAAATATTCTTGAATTCTTTTGTTCAGCCCTGTAGTTTTCCAAGTGCCTTTAATACACGAAAGTATCTTTCTAAAATTTATTTCAAACAAAAATATTTCTTATTACTACCTAAATTACATTTTCAGAAATTATCATCCGAAGACAACCTTGTATCCAGTTCTTTGCGGGACCCTGTTTATCATTTTATATATATACTGCAAACATTTCTTAGTTTACTAAATGAAGTTCAAAATAAAAATGCATATTTTATTTAAAAACCACCTTTAAGTAAATTACGCTCATATTCAGTAACCTTTCCGAGATCTTTTGTGTAACCCTGTATATCTAAATTTAACTATTTATACTATTACCATTTATACTCTCCATTTAATATGCATACATTTAGCGAAATTTAAAAGCACATATCATAATTCAAAATGCATTTCATCCATGCAACAGTCATCATCCATGATATACAGTACTTCGGATAGAATATATGTTTTTTGAAATCTTTTGTGTGTCCCTGTAATTGCTATGCACTTCGTATTATGCATGAAATAACTTACATTAAGCCTCAGCAACTTATATCAATTTGATTATACATGAAATCGTTTACGATAATTAAAATATGCCGGAAACTGTTCCTCCCTTTATTCCTACGCAATGGAATTCTTCTGTCTGACCCTGTAAATGAATAGTAAGTGCCCTTTTCACTACATACTTTACAAAAAGCATATTTTAGTGCACTTTGTAAATGCATATAAATTTTAATATGTTCTAGAGGCTGTAACATCGTTAAATTTAATTAAAACGATTTTTCCCCATAATGCCGTAATATAAGGAAATTTTTTGACTATCCCTGTAAATAAACTAATCATGGTAGAAACTTCATTTTCAATAGGTATTCGTGCTAGGTAAACGTTAATAATGTCCAAAAATTTCATGGAAATCGGAGTATATTTACGAAAGTTGGAAAGCGACCAGACAGACAGACAAACCGAAAGCATAATAACTTTTCAACTTTATTCGAAAGTGTTAAAAAATCGAGCCAAAAATATATTAATCAGTGATTTTATTTTCCACCTTTTCCCTACAAAAAATTTCTTCCATTGATAATTATGAGTTTTGAATAAAAATATTCATTTGTATGTAACTTATAACTTATTGATAATTATGAGTTTTCAATAAAAATATTCATTTGTATGTAACTTATAACTTATTAATTAGTATAAGTAAAAAATATTTCTGATTCATTTTAAATATGACGTCATTATTTATCTCGCTCCATTAGCTACTGATATTCATACCCCTTGTATTTTTAACGACTGCTATAAAGTACCTGTTTTATTTCAACTATGACGTCACATTTTCATGAGTGAACCATTTTATTAAAAATATAATTCTTTTTCATTCTTTTTACTTTTAATTTATGTCACCGTATTTTACACAAAAATTCCCATTAACTAAACAAATATCCTTGTTAAATGTATTATAAAAAATACACCTTTTATTTTTATTTCAAACATGACGTCATATTTATTTTCTTTTAAATTATTTTATTATAGTTTTTCGCGTGGAAGTTTTCTATTAAAAATTCATTGCCGCTGAAAAATTATTATTCCAATTTTTTATTTTCTTGGCAACAGGAAAGGAAAATGGTTAAATTTTACCTGAAAAATGCCTATTAATTTTGTATGAAAAATAATTAAATTTTGAATTATTAAGGAAAATATTTGAATAAAATAAATAAAAATTACCCTATTATTTAATCCGGACTTCTAACTTTACGTCTGCAAAATTTCAAAGCAATCGGTTCAGTAGTTACGGCATGAAAGCGGAACAAACAAACAAACAAACTCACTTTCCAATTTATAATATTAGTAAGGATTAAATAATGAAAGAATATTCTTCTCTTTTTTATTTTTCATAAACTAAGGGACTCTGCCTCCTACGAGTTTACGATGTACTCCCCCCCCCCCTCGTCAAGCCCTGTTCTGCTTTTAAAGATCAGTTAATTTGATCAGCTTTTAAAAAATTACGGAATATTGAATTATAATTAAAAAAAAAAGAAAGAAAAAAAAGTGGCGATCGCTTTACAAACGGGTATTTATTCTTTTCCGTTCACGTCGTTTCAGCGTGAGAAGCGCCGTTTCCGTTTCAGCATATCCCTCGAAATGCTGAAAATTGCAATTTAAAATTGAAATACCCCCCCCCGCCCCCCCCCCCAAAAAAAAAAAAAAAAAAAAAAACAATGCCGTATGCACATCGACATCTTCTAATGTATGAAATGATTAAATTCCCATGTATATTTTTGCTCCTATAAAACTTTTTTAATGGAATGATTTTGACCAAATTTAACGTTAAATGTCTCTTAAAATAAATATTCGATTTAAAAACTGTCTGCACCAGAGTGTTTATTAAACATTTCTCTGTAATACTACCAATTTTCATATTTTTTATGATACTTAATAATAACGAAGAAAGACCTCTGATCACAAAATATTCATTGTCAGCGGTGGTGACAGCGTTAATTATTTTATTATTTATTTATTTATTATTTTTTTAGAATAGAGAGATTCATTTCCTGAGCTTATAAATATCACAATAAATAAATAAATAAGCATACTAAAGGAAAAAAAAACCGTTTGTGAATGCAAAGTTTAAACAAATGATCCATTTTACGTACTATGTATGGGGAAAGGGTGTAAGTTCGATGAGGAAGGGTATGTTTTCCCGGGCCTATCATAAACGCTGCTCTCAGAATTGACGCCTGTATTAAATCTTTTACAATTTTAGCATATTTCGAGTAGCTCTCTGCATAAAGTTTAATGAAATACTGTCACTACACAAAGCTAAAATTTATACATTTTCTTGATATTTTATTTTGAAACTGTAAGATATTCTTTTCTATTAGATTGCTGCTGCACAAAACTAAAATTTATGTCTTTTTCGGCTATTTTAATTTTAAACTGTTAGATATTCTTTTCAATAATATTGTAGCTGCATAAAGCTACAAATTTATAGCTTTTCATAACGCATCGCAGTAAATTAAAATTATTTATAATTTTTTTTATCCTCAGACCAATCGTATCGCGACCCATCAGAGGGTCAAACGTTGCCCTAAACAATATACTTCCAAAAGTGACTTTACAAAAAATAAAAAAAGGTTTTCGAAAGCTCGCATAGGAATCCCGAGTGCAGGGTCATTTTATGGTATAACCTGTTCTTTTCCGACCTTGGGTCGCCTGTGGGCCAGGCGATGCTTGCTTGATCGCATCGTTCCGTGTCTTGGATTGAGGGGGGCTGCACAATCAGTAGGCTCAACCCCGTCATCATCAGCCGTCATGCGACTTTGATGTCTCTATTTTCTGCTCGCCACAGCTCCGGGGCTATTCGCGATCAGAGAGCAAGCACTGCAATTAGGAACATTAGGCCAGTTGTCTACATTTTTACGGAGCGAGTGATTCTAGCAGATGCAGAATATACAGTTCTTGAATCTGTTTTTTTAAAAAAAGCGTAAGTTGGCGTGCTGAATGAAAGCACACGAAACATTTAATATATAATAATAATAATAATAACAGAAGAAGATAGGATGGGGTGGGAGGGGAAGGAGAGAGAAAAAGAAGATAGAAAAAAGGCAGAAACAGAAAAACCTTTGCACAGATAGAAATTAATATACAAATAATACAAGCAGTAGAAACTTGAAATTTACTGTTTTATTTATAGATATATAAATAACAAGAAAAACCCACGGCTTTGCTCGTTTAATAGTTGAAATATGCCAAGTGATAAATTGTATGCATAATTTTTATTAGAAGAAATTGTACTTTTAAGAATAATTTAAAAAGTACCATTTAAGCTGAAACTTGACTAAACTTAATTCTTACACTGTTTTAGGCAAAACTGATATTTAAATTCATAAAAATAACTAAAACTAATTCTAAATAAATGGTAATTTAGAAAATATTTTAAACCTTTCACGCTTAATTCATATACTTATTTCAGTATTCATTTGAAGTTTTTAATTTTTTAGAAACCATCTTCTCAGTATGCATTTACATCTTAAAATTAACCATCATGTCAAATTCGAAGTTTCTTGTCTAACGATCAACCATTTCCCAAGGGATAATAGTACCAGCATTAAATGCCTATGGTGAAACAGGGACTGTCATTATTAATTTGCATACATCAATTTTGATATTGCATTGGTATTTCCTAATACGTAATTTAGAAAGGTCTTAAAGACTTTTTTTTTTTTTTTAAACGTTTGTTGCTTCTGCTAACCGCAAGTGATAGTGGCACCAACATAAAATATAGCCTGTGTAGGATCAGAATTTGATACCATTGATTAGCAACCGTTTACCTTTTTATAATCGGTTTTTTTTCCCCTAAGATTGGATAGAAATCTTAACTTAGAATTTTTTTTTATTGCAGGGCTCCCACATGGTCCGCCAACTGAAGATCAGTATTTTCTTAGAGAAATTTTCTTTTTTAGATTTTTCTCGCAAATTGCCCCAAAAATATCTTTGAAAGTTCATTCTAGCGCAAATTCTGTAGAAACCTACCTTGATTTTTTTTGTTAAAAAACATTGATGTTCAGCTCGTGGACCATTTGGGAGACCTATAATCATTTTTCGCTTCTTCCCAACTCTTTGCAACTCTTAAATTTCAAACTTACTTTCGAATGCTGTTAGAGAAAATTTATATCATATAAATAATTACCATGCCAAATTTCAAGTTGCTAGTCCTTGTAGGATCACAAAAATCACAATTTATAATTTTTTTTTCGCTCCTACCAATCCCCAGGTAGTAGTGACACCAACATGAAACAGCACCTATGTCGGAGGGCTGTCACCATCAATATCTAATCCTCTTTTGTAATTGGTTTGGTAGATTATGATATTGCGTTGAAATTGCAATATAGAACGTTTTTAGAACACTTTCAGCCAATTTTCAACCCTTTTAAATTTCGAATTTTTAGGAAATTTTCTTAGATCTCATTTATATATTATAAATAACTAACACAGGGCTACCACAAGCGACTATTTTTTAATTCATATTGGCACCAATTTCTTTAAATAGAAATCGTTAAGATTCACTTTGACAACATTTGTAAGAAAATAGACTACAAAGTTTTTATTAGAAAAATATTGGTGCGAACCGAATATAAAAATAGTCACCTGTGGTAGACCTGCTAACAAGCATAATTTCAAATTGCTAGCCCCTGTAGTATAATAAAAATTGCAATTCAGAGCTATTTTCTCCTGCAATCTCAAATGGCTGTGACACCGTCATGAAACAGAACAAGGGTTGTCTGCATCAATTCCCAATCATTATTTTTTAAATCAGTTTGATACTTTCTGATTTGCTTACGAATCGGCTTACAGAACGTTTTTGAAACGCTTTTCGTGTATCTTAATGCCCTTTAAATTCGGAACTTTTTAAGAAATGTTCTAATAAGTAACTACTGTGCCAAATTTCATGAATCTAGGCCCTCAATAACACAAATATAACATTTTTAGAATGTTTTTTGCTCCTATACCCCTTTGGCGTAAGTGGCAACCGACATAAAATATAGTCTATCTTGGAGCAAGGACTGTCACTATCATTTTCACACTACTACTTTTGAACTTGGTTCAGTACTTCCTGAGATTGCATAAAAATCGCAATTTAGAATCGTTTTTGGAACAACACTTTTTGCGTATTTTCACCCTCTTTTGAATTTGAATTTCTTTAAAAAATGTTCTTAGTAATCATTTGTATATGTTACAAATAACAACCTTGCCAAATTTAGGCTCTTCCGTACTCCCCCCCCCCCCTCCTTAATTTAGAACGTTTTCTGCTTTTGCAAACCTGTAGATGTAAGTCACACCGAAATAATACATAGTCTATGTTATAGAGCAAGATCTGTCACATTTACAATTATTACTTTTGAAATCGTTTTGATACGTCCTAAAATTGGATAGAAATCTCCGCTTAGAGCGTTTTTTAGAACGCTTTTCGCTATCATTATGATTCCTTTAAAATTTCGGATTTTTTAAGAAATGTTCTTAGATAATTATACATTTTATAAGTAATTAAGATGCCAGATTTCATGTTTCTGCGCCCTTCAGTAACACAAAAGTCACATTTTTAGAGCGTTTTTTGCTCCTGCACCCCCTTTGGGGTAATGACACGACATTACCATATAGTCTATGTTGGATAATCTACCATTTTGACCATTTTTACCATTGTCACCATCATTTTGACACCAATATTTTTTAAATAGGTTCGTTACTTCCTAAGATTGCTTAAAAGTCGCAATTTAGGTCGTTTTTAGAACTTTTTTTGGGGCATTTTCACCCTTTTTAGATTTTATATCTTTTAGGCAATGTTCTTAGAGATCATTTATATCTTATAAGTAATTAGCATGCCAAATTTCGTGTTTCTAGGCCCTTCAGTAATACGAAAATCGGATTTTTAGAACTGTTTTGCTCCTGTACCCCTCTGAATTAGTGGCATCGACATAAGATATAGCTTATGCTTGAACAGGGGCTAACACCATTATTTAGGTACCATCATTGCTTTTGAAATCAGTTCGGTAGTTCAAGAGTTCCAGGTTTCCTTTGTTCCTCCTACAAAGAAATAAACTTTACCTAGATATTATTATTTATTTATTTGGAGGGGACAAAGAGTAAAATTAAAAAAATGTCTCAATGCATTCTCGTCCTCCGAAAATGTAAATAAAAAGTTTTTTTTCTAGAGTTTTGATTGTTTTGATATAAATTAAAATCTATATTTCTTCCTGTTGGATTGATTTTTATGTGATATTTGTTTAATTTCTAAACGGTTTTATTTTCAAGAAGAATTTGCTGGCTCAATTACTCAAAGTCTTTGAATACCAGTAATTTTTAATGATAATCTTCCCTTTATTTAGGAGCAGAATTTTTTTTATCCCTTTATTATAGCATATTTTTTTTCTGATTTCTACTGATAGGTTTTAACGAAATTTCGTTCAGATATAGTTTTGTCAAGAATATTGTGCGCTCCCTGGTGGCGAAATGTGTAACTAACAGAAGGCGATTTTGTTAAAATTTAGGAATATAACAAAACGATCTGTTTTGAACTTTGAGATAATTTATAACACATGATAAAAAATTTAAAAAAGAATAGTGTGTCGCAATTTGACAACGGGTGGGAGAGGGACAGGGATGTAAACAAAATTATGAAGTTTAACAAGGCGATCTGTTTGAAACTTTAAGGTAGTTACACATAAGATAGTACACATAATAAAAATTTTAACAATAAGGGAACGTCAAAATTTTGGGGGAGGGAAGGCGTGCATTTTTACCAGCTAGAATATATAAATGAAATGCATAAAAAATAACGAATCACGAAGCGATCCAAAATGGAACCGCAAAACAATTTCATTTGGGATTTGCTAGAAAATAGGGACTCTCCGCGATACCGGTCGGAATCGCGAAACGATAATGCAGGGGATTAATGAGCATAGACAGCAGGAAGGAGAAACCCCCATAGAGATTTTTAAAAAAATGTAAAAAAATATTGGTTATATATGTAAATTGAAAATATTTTATGTTAACAATAGATGAATTTTAACAATAATAATTTATTTAATCGAAGAATGCATTTAAAATTAAAAGTGCATTCATAACATCATTTACAGAAAAAAAAAATGTGTGTTTGAATGGAATACTAGCAAAATTGCATTTATTGACAGCTATTCGTTTCAAAGTTATAAGCTACAAAACTTAAACTGTCATAAAAAATATATATTCGGATAGATCCTGATGTATAACAAATATTTTATTAAATATTGAAATTAACAACAAAATACACATTTGCCAAGTCACATCTTGGTGGAAAATTCCTAAAAATCCGATTTAAATGGTTGACTCGTAAATTTACCATTGTGCTTTCCTGCAGCCAAAAGTATGAAAGCATGGAGAATTGGAAGCAGGAAAACATAAAGGTAAACCTATGAATCAACCGCTAAAATCGGGTTTTTATGTGTTTTCCACCAAGATGTGGCTCTGCAGGCTGATTGCGTTTTAATATGAGAATCGAGATTTAACTAATCCTGAAATTTCAGCCGTGAATTCTATGAGGTGATTGTCTGTGTTGCTACTTCCTATATTATTATTATTATTGTGCCACTAAAATAAATATAAAAGTCTACTTGTTCCAAAATCTTGCTCCACCCTAGATATCTTTCTGAGGGCACTTAGTATTCCAAAATATATGTTACATACTTTGAAAAAAATAGGCGTGTACGGCCCTCGTCTGTTCCCCCGACCTCTATACGTCAGTGGGCTGATGTTGGCCATTCAGAACATTTCCCTCTTGTTTAGTCTTATATCCATAAAACATCCAATTTTATTTTTCACTGGCAAAACTGTGTTTTTTATCTTATCTGTCCCTCTTTCCGGGAGCTGAAATTGGGCTCGTTAAAAAAAGTGACTGCCAATCAAGTATTTTTCCAACTTTGCAAGGCTCTGAAGATAAAGGAGGAGTGGAATGCATTTAGTGAAAAAAAGACTACGGGTGATGAAAATAACAAACATATAAAAATTTAGCTCCCTGTCTTTTACTTCCACACTGAAGTTATTTACAATTGATGCAGTGACATTCTGGGCGAGGCGCCTATTTGCAATATCAGTCGGAGAGTGACAAAATCCTAGAACTGGAGATGAGATAGGGCCAAGAAAATATAACAACAATACAGTAGACACATAAATTGTTACTTTAATAACATTTCATCTGAGTTTTGTTAAAACAGTGCAGAGCTCAAATTTGGAAACTTCATCCTAATGTTTTTAAAGCATTTTATCCGTAGAAAACTACTGAAAATTTATTTTTCATTTAAAAAACTAAAATTTCATTTTTAATAAATTAATTAAAAAATTAAAAATATTTTTTTAATAATAATAAATTAATTAATTAAAAAAATTAAACTTAAAGCATGTTGAATTAGTATAATTGTTGAATTGAATGAACAATTTCCATTTTTTTTTTTCACTTTCAGTTGCATTCAATTTTTTTTCTAAATACTTTGTCTTCACTTTCTTTAGAAAAAGAAATTTCTTTTAAAAGTGCTATTAATTTGAAATCTTAAAAAAAAAAAAAAAAAAAAAAAAAAAAAAAAAAAAAAAAAAAAGCCTTACTTTTGTGCTTTTTGCTGAGTGTAAAAAATTTTCAAAAATTTTGTTTGAAATGAAAAATCCCCAAACTTAAAATACAATAAATGTAATTACCACGCACAATTTAATGTATTGGCTTTAGAAAGAATTTAAGAGTAGGTAGTTACTTTGGTAATTTTTACAATTTTTTTTTCTGAATGCAGTAATTTTTCTTCTTAAAATATGGAGAATAAAAATTCTAAATCTAAAAAACCTAAACAGTATAAAGAGTTGTGCTTAAAAGATAAAACTGAAATTATTAATTTTCTAAAAAAATAATAGTCACAACTAAAAATTTTCAAATCAGTAAAACTTGTGTGAACAATTTTTTAAAAAGAAAATCGAAATATTTACAACAGAGGTTTGCACGGGCTGGAATTTCCAAGACCGAGCCTGGCCCGGTTCCGGCCTGGCCCATTTATATTTTTACATTTCTAGTCCCGGCCCGATCTGACCCAATATCTACTCTTTCGAAAAGATTCAGAATTTTATCATATAATTAAGATTATTTTAAAGAATACTGGATACATATTTGTGGGATGATTTAAAGTTAAAAACATCATAAATTTTGAAGCTGCATAATAAAAAAGTAGATTTATGAAAATATTTCTATATCATTTTACTGAAAATTTTCTCAAATCCAAAATAACTATTTCCTGACACATTTCTAAATTCATTTCATTTCGGAAACGCATAAGATTAGCGGCTGTTTTTATGGCAGGAGATGAATGTACAGATGAAAAGATTTTTAAAGCTAGAATTGCTATTTCGTTTGCTTGTAGTTCAACAGGAGAACTAAAATCTCTTGTGATTGAAAAAAACAGAAAACTGCGCTGTTTTAGAAAGAGCAATATCAAGGATTTTTCAGTTTCATGATTTATGAAAACGAGGTAGAACCCGTCAAATTTTGACGAAAGAAAATGTTTAAGAAGGAACTGTTTCATCGACTTATAATAAACCTACAAAATTAGTTAGTAAAAAAATGTATTTTATATTGGTACGTCTAGCTCTTAAACAAACGATATTTATTGTCAAATTAACAAAATACTATTTCTGTAAAAGGCAGTTGTAGAAATTGTTAAAATTAAACTTTCATCGTATATGTAAGCAGTAAAAAATAATAAAGATATGTTATTATGATAAAGTTATCAATTAAAGTTCTTATGCTAGTATTCCAAAATGAAAAAAAGCAAAATTTATTCAACTTTGACTCAATCATAGAATTTTTTCCCTTAAAATCTAAACCCAGCATCATTTTCACCATATCAAAATTTACAAATGCTTCGCATCTGTAATCACCTTTTAAAAATATTGGCATTTTAATTTGATCATTTTGATTCAAAACTTGAAGTCTCAATACTATTAGCTGAAACAGATATTAAACTGTTGATATTCTTTTATGTGTAAATCAAATTTTGTAAATTAAATCAAAATTCACCGGGTTTTACAACTGAAGATATTTCACTTTCATTTTTTTTCCCTTTTAATGAGAAAAATGCAACATAAAGATACAGCAATGAATTATTTCCCTTTTATCTATACCCTTTTAATAGAAATGAAGTACTCCTGTTACCACAATTAGAAAAACAGTATTAAAAGCTACAAAAAAAAAATTAATATTTCAAATACAAATTATGGTACAGCTTTCAAACAAATTTCATTTAAAAGTACATTTTTTTTCCCTTCACGATGCTGTAAAAATTGAAAATGTGCGGCATTTAGTAGTTTAAAATTTTTTAGTAGCAAAAATTGAAATACCGAAAGTTCATTTAAAATTTGAAAATATTTCCATGTGCAAAATGACGTATGCGTTAAGCACAGATACGTTTGGCCTTTATAATATAGATATTTCTATATCATTTTACTGAAAATTTTCTCAAATCCAAAATAACTATTTTCTGACACATTTCTGAATTCATTTTATTTCGGAAACGCATAAGATTAGCGGGTGTTTTTATGGCAGGAGATGAATGTACAGATGAAAAGATTTTTAAAGATAGAATTGCTATTTCGTTTGCTTGTAGTTCAACAGGAGAACTAAAATCTCTTGTGATTGAAAAAAAAAAAAAAAAAAAAAAACAGAAAACTGCGTTGTTTCAGAAAGATCAACATCAAGAATTTTTCAGTTTCACGAAAAAATCCCTGGATACCATCCTCTTTTCTCACTAAATAAAATTTCATAATTAAACATATAGATGAAGAAAAGAAAAGGAAATATTCTATTGTTTATATTGATAACTCTCCAGACCATCCGAGTGATTTGTCTTTTATCAAATGTAATGACAGTAATTTTTTTTACCACCGAATGCCACATCGCATTTACAAGGAATAATTCAAGCTTTCAAGCTACTTTAAAAATTCTAGCTCCAGGCAGTGTTGATTAGTGGGCTATTTACATAGACTTCTCATGTAACTATTTTTCTTATGAATCATTATCTATTATCATGTAAATTTATTGCTACCGGTTAGAAGGTTTACACCAAAATCTAGTCAGCAACTAGTTATGTTAACTTATAACTGGATCTGAAATTTGATGAAAATCCGTGCATTAGTTTTTAAGATAGAGCTTTTACAAAATCTTTTGAAAAATTTGCATAACTACACTACATGTTGGGTGATGTACACAAAAAACTAATCAGGATCTTTTTTTTTTTTTTTTTTTTTTTTTTTTTTTTTTTTTTTTTTTTTTTAAATTAGGTACTAACTGAATCTGAAGCTTGATGAAAATCCATGCATTAATTCTTGAGATATAACTAATGCGAAATCGTGGAAAATGAAGCATAACAGCGCCATCTGTAGAGCGGTTTACATCAAAAACTAAATAACACTAAATTATATCAGGGACTAAATGAATCCGAAATTTGATGAAAATCCTTGATGAAAGTTTTTGATATTGAGCTATTACAAAATCTAAAAAATATCTTTATAACAGCGCCACTTCTTGAGCAATTTGCATGGAAACGTAATCAGCACCATGTTATAACAAGTACTAACTAAGTCTAAAGTTTTATGAAAAAACATATATTAGTTCCTGAGATATTGCTGTTCTGGAAATTGTAAATACTGCAGCGTAGAGTGCCATCTGTTGAGCGATATACACCAAAAAACAATCAGATCTAGTTTATATTAAGGGCTAACAGAATCTAAAGTTTTGCGAAATTCTGTGAATTAGTTCTTAAAATAGAGCGCCGACAAAATGTTTGTCACATACAGATAGACAAACAGACATTTTTTAAAACATGTTTTTTTTTTTTTTTTTTTTTTTTTTTAGTTTTTTAACTCCTAAAACATCTAAATCCGTCGAAAACAGGATCTCGAAAATTTTCATGAATCCAGTACTTTCTTCTTGTAAAGATAGAAGAAAATAAAAATTATATCTCAAAATTAAAGTGAGATGCACTTTTCAAACAAATTGCATTTAAAAGTACTTTTTTTCCCTATACGACGGTATACAACTTAAAAAATGTATGATGCTTAGAAATTAAAAAATTTGCAGTAGAGAATTATCCATATTTAACAATTGTTTTACTCCTGGCATAAATAATGGATCGTTATTTTTGAGAGATGACATTTTAATTGCCGGGAGAAAGAAATAGCATATCAAGGGCTAAAAAGGGGGGGGGATATTGTGTATTATTGACCTAACTTATATTAACAAGTTGGAAATTGCACGTCAAGTGTAGAAAACGAGGTGCGTTCATATTTTAAGGAAGTTTTTAAAATATTAAGATCTTGGTGTTATAGTATACAAAGGCCCGCCCTTGGCGACCAATTTGGTCTCCCTTGAATGTATACTAAGCATCAAATCATATTGCTTTTATTTATAACTTATTTTAATTGCTCTTTTTGCTAAATTAGAAAATTCTTCTAGAGAAATAGACACATATGCCATATGCGCACCACATTGGCGAGATTGCTACAAAATGGCAATCATATGTGCCTCACATGGTAACCTGGCTATTGTTATTTATTTATTAATAAACTGTTTGATTGCTTTTTATTTTCTTTTTTTTTAAATGATATAAATTGTTTTATTCCATAGTTATTAACTAAACTTTTTTAAAATTATTATTTCCCTTTTAAAATAATAGAAATTAGTTTAAAAATATGTATGTAACTGGTATTTGAAAACGGAATTTTCGCCAGATTGGCGTCAGAAAAATAACGCACCAATGTGGTGCATATATGACATCTGTGCTGATAAATCAAAAACTCAGTATTTTTATGCTAGTCCGGCACAGATAACAAATCGTCAAATATTGTACCCGTGGAATTTTTTCGTATTTCATTAATTATTTAAAATATAATAATATAATCCTTTCACTCATTTGATTCACTTGTACATAACTTTAATTTGAAACTGAAAAGTTTAAAATTCATGACTTTTATTTATTTTTTTAAGTAAAAAAAAAAAAAAAAAAAAAAAAAAAAAATCAAATAATGCTATTTTGAAGCTCTATAATTGCAGCGAAGAAACAAAACATAAATAAATCCAATTTACCACAACATAAATCTTACCAAAGGACTTTTGCATGGTAACCCATAAGATGTGTTTCATTTGGATGTTGCCATTAAACAATTAACAATAATCGTGATTTTTGTGCCACATACGTTAGCGTAATACATTTATAGATACTTCGGATGCAGTAGAGTAGCTGAAATCTTTTATTTGTCCCTGTAAATAATATCTGTTTTCTATTACACAGGGAGAATCTTGTAGTAAACCTCAGCAACGTATATCAATTCCATAAAATGTGAAATAGTTTAATATTATTAAAGTGCGCCACAAACAATGTTTCTCCCTATACTATTAAGTTATGGAGTATTTTTGTGTAGACCTGTAAATTAACAAAAAATATTTTTTGCATCCGTTGTCCATAATGTGTATTTTAGTTTCATAGATGCATATCAATTTTATTATGTTCGAAAGAGTGTCACGCCATTAAAATGCACGCGAAACTATTTTTTCCCGTTAACCATAATGCAACGGAATACTTTTGATTGTTTCTGTAATTGAATTATACATTCGATTTTCACAAAATTGGAAATGACTCGACAAAATTATGTAATAATTATATATTTTACATTTCAAATGATTCGATTGGGTAGTTTTTACTCTGTTATATGTGGAAAGACGGACGGACTGAACAAGGACTGTAGGTGCTACGTATTTACATAATTACGAACGCGCCTTAAAAAAGGCGGAGAAGCCTCATCTTAATAAACTGAAAGGCAGACAATGCGGACCAATAAAACGAATTCATTATGAATTGCTTTGACCTTCCGCTTTTAAATCTTCCATCCCCAAATCCTGGTAATAAAGTTATTTCCCCAACCCATAAATTAGAAGTCAGATGTCCGGTCGAAAACACTAATGGCGTTATTTTTTTCGGAATCGAAGTATTTTATTAACAGTAATTTTAGGATTAAGGTGTCTCTCCCACATCCCCTGATTGTTTTTCACTTCCAGACGGTGGGTCGTAAATTTGCAGTAATGTTTTTTTTTTTTTTTTTTTTTTCTTTTCCTCATTAAAGATAACTGACTGAAATGCATTTCAAATCCTCTTAGAAAAACGACAGATGAAAAACTTTTAACTTACATTGTCTATGGGGGATTTAGATCTAGAAAAAGCGTTTTAATTGAAATATTGGATTAAGGGTAATAACCGAATAATATCAGTAATACAAAAGCTAGTCTTGTTTTTTTATTTTGTAAGAAAGAAAATGGAGAAAGGAAAATGTATTTCGAACATCGAACAATAGACATAAAATGGATTTTGATCAATTCAGGAGAATTAGAAATGTTCTATAGCTTGGCAAATTAAAAGCTTGGAAAAGCCTATTTAGGAAATTACTTTTCCATGCTGAAGAGCTCCAAATTTTCTGGCACATTTTCAGACTCATTTATAAAAGTAGAACCATGAAAGTTCTGAGGCGATTTTTGAAGAAACTTATAAACAACCTGTATAATATATATATATATTTTTTGTTCAATTAATTAGAACTTGATTTATAAATCATTATTTTCTCAGCACGATAATTTTTTTTCTACGTCTTCATGACTATGCGAATATGCGAGTCAAAATACCCGCTTTGACAGCATTTTTAACATTTTTCAACGAGGTTAAAAAGTATTTGCGCATTCAGTTTGTCCGTTTGGCCATTTGTCCATACTTTAACTCCCGTAAATGTACTCGGATTTTCATGCAATCGGTAAACCTGATTTAGGATCCCATAAGCATGTTTTGTATTGTATATAAAGTGTGTGGGATTAATAGTTCATTTAAAGGAGCACCCATAAGAATTCCTTTACATTATGGTCTATGAGGGAAAAAAATTTGCAGTTTAAAAGACATTACGCTATTCTATTAAAGACATTACATTATTGTAAATGTATTGAAACTGATATAAATTACTAAATCACTCTACACTGTAAAAAAAAAAATACATTATTGTAAATGTATTGAAACTGATATAAATCACTAAATTACTCTACACTGTTAAAAAAAAAAAAAAAAAAAAAAAAAAAATTGTAACCTTAGTAATCTAAATTTACCGAAATCTGTTATGCTTACAAAAATTTTAGCACTGATGTAATGAAAAATTTGAAAATTTCGCTGTATCTTTGACACTTACATACCACTGTAAATATTAAACTAAATAATATACAGCGGAATCTGCCTAAAGTGACCTCCCTCGGATCGACTGAAATGGTTACTATATAGAAGTGGTAAGTGATTTTATGATGTGTCTCAGAAAATGTCACATGAAGTTTTTTGCGATCTCAAAAATAAAACATATTAAAATAGAAACATAGAAAAATGCAGTATATGAAGTAATGAATTGATTAACAATTATCATAACTGATTTATTTATTTAAAATATATTACATAAAAGATAATTAATTAAAAACCCACCTTATTTCTTTTGACTTCAGTTGAAGAACTTCTGTATTGATCGATTTAACTGCTTCCCTGATTTGCCCGTACGTCATACGGGAAACGTGTTTTTGCCAATCATGATTGCCCGTAACATGTACGGGCATTCACATTCCAATCATAATTTATAATTCTCACCAGTAAATTTTGATTGTAAATTTTGCATTATTTAATCCTTGCAATTTTCTGATTCAATAAGGCAAAAATTTCTGTTTTGAAAACCACTGATAAAAGATTAAAAATTCTGTTAAAGTCTTGAACAAAATAGGCATTATTTGAAAGTTTTTAAAAAATATTATGGTTAAATAACACATAACGACAAGATATACTGTAGTTAATTTAATACGCTTTTTTATTTTGATTGTAAATGCACAATGTTAAAATTTCTATAAATGGCAGTAATCTATTATTCATTAAAATATTAATTTAAAAAAATCATAAAGTTTCAGAAAAATCAGAAATTTTCTTTGCTTAAATTACGTTTTTTGAACAATTGTGTTTTTAGTTATGCCTTCAAGCTTTCTCAATAAATCCAGCATTGGTGGACAGTTATTTTGGTAGGGAGGCGAGTGGTTAGATAAAAACACAATCAGTATAGATGATAAATACCAGTATTTTGTTAAAGATGAATTCAGCCTATATAATCTCTTTTTATTATTTGAAGTATTTTCTGTAAGAAAATACTGGTAGTTTTCTCTTTTCTTGACTGTGTTTTTCCCGGTTCTCCCTGACCACTCGCCACCCTGTTAGGACATAAGTTTTCATTATTTTGCACATCTTTAACATTTCTGTATTGGAAAATTCATCATTTTCTTCGATGTCAATTTCCTCTTCACTAACACAATCTTCATTTTCATTTTCATTTAAAAAAAAAATATCGCAATATAACTAGTATATTTTTAAATTATTTAATATATTATTAATTTTCATATAGTTGTATTAGACTGATATGTAATGTAAACTTGTTGATTGGAAACTATAATGAATATATTTTGCATAAAGCAATTTTAATCCTATTTACAAACTAGAGATGGCGCCATTATATATTTTTACTCCTTTATTAATAAAATACAATTTATCATTATTTTAAATTGCATTATTCATTCTCCTTTTGTTGATTAAGATCTAACTGTCAATTTGTCTTGTTATTTTATATATAAAATATATAATATGCTTTTTTTTTAATGTCATATTAAAAATTTTATACTCTCGTTCGTAGATGGCGCAATCAGTCTCTTTTATTAAATTGTTCTCCTTGTAAACTCTTGTTCACAATCCTTTTATTTTTTATCATTATAATATAATTACATTATTTCCATTAATTTCATAACATTATTGTTTAATATTATTTTAATAATTTAATATTTATAAAAATAGTTATTCTTAATTAAATTAATAATTAAATATATCTATTTGACTTCCGTTATTAATCTCCTTACAATATTCGGTTAACTGTAATCTCTTAACTGTAGCGAAATGAGTTTGCAAATTTGAATTTATTTTTTTTCTCCTACATGTTGGCGATTGTATAATGTGAGTTTTTTCTCCTGGCTAATTCTATTACACTGGTCAACAGCCAAAAAATGCTCTAACTTTTTCCTGCTGATATATGTTCATTTTCATACCCTGAATCCAAAACCCAAAGCGGTTTCGCACTATCAGGTCAATTTTTTGTGCAAATGTCCATTTTAGGCTAAGTGATTTCCGGCATAAATGCCTATACTTCATTGCAGTACTTGTGTGTGTTGCATTCCGAGAAGTCGTATTTTGTTGCGCTGGAGTACTAATGATAGATTTTTCTTTCATTACAGGATCTATGAGAAGTAAATGGCGTCTTCAAAAAGATCATGTAGGAATAAGCCGGATAAATTTTGCTATATCTGTGGCGAATACACCCTTGTACCAAACAGGAAGAAAATCACCAGTTTTATGAAGCTCACCTATCTTGCTTACTTCCAAATGGCACTAGGTGACCAAGATAAAGGTTGGGCACCACATATAGAATGCAAGAAATGCACCGAGTATCTTCGTGCGTGGACCAAAGGCCAGAAGACGGCTCTGAAATTTGGAATTCCTATGGTCTGGAGGGAGCCTACCAACCATGTCACAGATTGTTACTTCTGCGCTGTAGATCTGACTGGTATAAACAGAAACAACCGGAGTAGCCTGGTATATCCAGATCTGCAGTCAGCACGTCGTCCTGTAGCCCATTCTGAAGCCATTCCTGTTCCCGTGTTTAAAGAACTTCCGGACATTGACGAAGAATCATCCTCCCCCATCAGGGTTGCTGCTGATGACGACGACTATGTGATTCCAGAATGTAGTACTCCAGTTCCGTTCACACAAATGGAGCTAAATGATCTCGTTCGCGATCTTAACCTCTCCAAGTCATCTGCCGAACTATTGGCATCCAGATTAAAGGAAAAAAACTGTCTCACTGAGAGTGTCTCATCATCTTCTACCGCAACAGACATCAAGACTTCCTACAATATTTCTGTGAAGAGCTTGACCTGGTGTAATGTAATGATATCGCACGGCTGCTGTGCACGCTGAGAGTGGCAAAATATGACCCCGAACATTGGCGGCTGTTTATCGACAGCAGTAAGCGCTCACTAAAATGTGTTTTGCTACACAATGGCAACCATTTTGCCTCTGTACCACTAGCTCACTCAACTACATTGAAGGAGAAGTATGAATCAGTGAAGTATGCTCTGGAGAAAATTCATTATGATGGCCATCAGTGGTACATTTGTGTGGATTTGAAAATGGTGAAGATCTTGTTGGGACAACAATCAGGGCTTACAAAGTACCCCTGTTTCATCTGCATGTGGGACAGTAGGGACAGGGCTCATCATTACATAATCAAGGACTGGCCTCTTAGGGAGGACCTGGTGCCCTGCAGAGTGAACATCATCAACACTCCTCTTGTGAACGGAGAGAAGATCATGTTTCCTCCATTGCACATTAAGCTGGGGTTGATGAAGCAATTCACCAAAGCTCTCGACAAAAACGGTGACTGCTTCATGTACTTGTGCCAGGTTTTTCCCAGATTGAGCATTGAGAAGCTGAAAGCTGGCATCTTTCATGGTCCACAGATCCGTCAGCTAATGAGAGATACTCAATTCGAAACACATATGAGTGAAGTGGAACTGGAAGCATGGAGGGCTTTTGTTCTAGTTGTGAAAAACTTTGTCGGCAACACGAAGGCCACTGACTACGTTGAACTGGTGAACAATATGATAACAGCATTCAGAAACCTCGGGTGTAACATGAGCATCAAAATGTATTACCTATTCTCGCATTTGGATTGCGTTCCTAACAACCTGGGCTCCATGAGTGATGAACAGGAAGAGCATTTTCATCAGGAGGTCAAAGAGATGGAGAACAGATACCAAGGTCGCTGGGATGCAGTAATGATGGCGGATTACTGTTGGAATCCCCATAGAGACATTCCTGCTGCCGTCCATGCTCGGACCTCAACGAAGAGGAAATTCCTACCATAAGTGTTGCACAATGACGAAACAGTGAACTAACCGAATGTTTTCCTGTCTGTTAGTTGTTCATTAACTATGTAATTAACTAAACATGTTTTCTGTTAACATACGTACATTTTTTTCGGTTCAGTTAATTACACTTCTGCACTGTAAAAAAAAAGTGTCATTTTACTTAACAATGCTTAGTACTTTTACTAAATTTTCAGCAATTACTAAAAAATTTCTAGTAACTATAGAATAACTAATCACTGTTAGTAAAATCACTAACGAAATGCATGTAATTGAATAACATCTACTCCTTACTGTAAAAGCCTTTAGGCTAAATGTCTCCCTCACCCTTAAAATGTGTCGGTCCAAGTGACATCTGGACAGAAGAACTGGTTATTTTTTCACACCCCTGACCTCAGAGAAGGTTATTCTTGAGCTTCATGAGGAATAAAATGCTCGTTGTTTTTGCATCACACTATACAGAATATTAAAAGTGGAATTATTCAAATAATTTAAAATAAGGTAAGTGTTTTATATTGATATACAGGGTGATTCCGAATTTTTTTTACAATAAAAGAGGGGTGATAGTACACATCAAGACAAAAAATATTAAATAGGAGACCAAGGGTCCAAAAACTTTTCCTAAGGAAATAGCCGCTATTAAAGTTTAGGGACCAAAATTTCAAATAAACATAAAAAACGGAAAAATCGGTCGATTGATTTGGGGTTTTCACTAAAATTATTCTTTATGTCGGCATTTTCTTGCAATTAAATTATAAAGATAAATTTCAAAAAATGCCGATAGAGGGCGCTTTAGACTTTGGAGTAACGAACAACTATTTTTTGCCGGTATTTTTTGCACCTCATTAAATGTTTTCGTAAGCTTAGACTCAAACTTAAATTTTGAGCTCAAAATCTGTAGTTGGGAGTGGTTAAGTAACACAAACTGAGCTGTGTTCAGAGGGTTCAAATTTCAAATGATTATAAAAAAAGGAAAAATTGGTCGATTGATTTGTGGTTTTCACTAAAACTATTCTTTATTTAGATATTTTCGTGATAATAAATTATAACGATAAATTCCAAAAAATGCCGATAGATGGCGCTTTAGACTTTGGAGTAACGAAACACTCTTTTTTAGCGTTATTTTTTGCATCTTATTAAATGCTTTCGTAAGCTTAGACTTGAACTTAAATTTTGAGCTCAAAATCTGAATAGCTGGGAGTGGTTAAGTAGACAAACTTAGCTGTATTCAGAGGGTTCAAATTTTAAAAAATTGTAAAAAACGGAAAAATTGGTCGATTCGTTTGCGGTTTTTGCTAAAACTAATTTTTAAATGAGCAGTTTTCTTGATCAATCAGTGTTTTCTTGGAGATAATTTTTAAAGATAAATTTCACAAAATGCCGATAGAGGGCGCCTTAGACTTTAGAGTAGCGTACAACTATTTTTAACTATTATTTTTTAATCTCATTAAATGCTTTCAAATGCATAGACTTAAATTTTGGGCTGAAATTCTAAATCGTTGGGAGTGTTTAAGTAGCGAAAAATTGAACTGTGCTCGAGGAGGAAAGAGGGTTAAATTTTAACTCCTGAACACACTTCAGTTTGCGCTTCTTAACTCCTCATAACGATTCAGGATTTGAGCTCAAAATTTAAGTTTAAATCTAAGCTTCCGAGAACATTTAAAATGCTTTTGCAAGCATTTAATTAGAACCAAAAGAAAATGGTTAAAATGAATTGTTTGTTACTCTGAAGTTTAAGGCTCCCTCTGACGAAATTTTTTGATATTTATCTTTAAAAATTATTTTCAAGAAGATACTGACTTAAAGAATAGTTTTATTTTAAACCGCAAACGAATCGACCAATTTTTCCCTTTTCTATAATTACTTTAAATTTGAACCTCTCCCTCCCCCTTGAACACAGTTCAGTTTGTGCTACTTAACCACTCCCTACTATTCAGATTTTCAGCTCAAAATGTAAGTTTAAGTCTAACCTTCCTAAATCATTTAAAGAGATGCAAACAATAACGGCAAAAAATAGTTGTTCGTTACTCCAAAGTCTAAAGCGCCCTCTATCGGCATTTTTTGAAATTTATCTTTAAAATTTATTTTCACGAAAATACCTAAATAAACAATAGTTTTAGTGAAAACTGCAAATTAATCGACCAATTTTTCCGTTTTTTTTTAATCATTTGAAATTTGAATCCTCTGAACACAGCTCAGTTTGTGTTACTTAACCACTCCCAACTACAGATTTTGAGCTCAAAATTTAAGTTTGAGTGTAAACATACGAAAACATTTAATAAGATGCAAAACATACCGGCAAAAAATAGTTGTTCGTTACTCCAAAGTTTAAAGCGCCCTCTATCGGCATTTTTTGAAATTTATCTTTATAATTTAATTTCAAGAAAATGCCGACATAAAGAATAATTTTAGTGAAAACCGCAAATCAATCGACCGATTTTTCCGTTTTTTATGTTTATTTGAAATTTCTGTGCCTAAACTTTGATGGCGGCTATCTCCTTAGGAAAACGTTTTGGACCCTTGGTCTCCTATTTAATATTGTTTGTCTTGATGTGTACTATCACCCCTCTTTTATTGTAAAAAAATTTGGAATCACCCTGTATATGTGTATGAATTTACCTATTTACATTACATCCTTCTAAAACCTTTGCTTGCTTTTGTTTTACTGAATATTAGCTATTGTATAACTTAACACGTGTTTGGACGTTTGAAAATCAAGCGCTTTGTATTATATAATTTTCGATTATTATATTTAAAAAAAATCATTGCTTATGATTTGGAATGATTTTTTGTTTTTTAAAATGATATTTCTTTCTGTAATTTTTCGTATTTTAGCTATGTTATAAAATACATTTTAAAAATAGATTTTAAGTTATTATAGTCCTAAATGTAATGGAGATTATACTTTTTTAACACTCAAATTAAACTTTCTATTATATTAAAATTGTTTAATTTTACTATTGTAATTTTTCTATTACTATATAGTAAATTATTATATAGTAAAAATGCAACACAATTTAAAATTATAAATAATAATAATAGTAAAATTGAAAAAAAAAATTACACATATATATGTTATATAGTCGAAAACTTAGTTTCTTTGTGGAAGAATTTACTACGTTTTTAACAATGGCTTGAAAATTAAGCGAATAACATTTCATTTAGCATAATATTTTTATTGTTTTAAATAAGGTTTAGAATAAATATGCTTATAATAATCAAATAAATAAAACTACTTTTTAAAACCAAATTAAACTTCACTAAATAAGATAGTTTAGTATTGCAATTTATTAATTTCATTATTTTAAGTTTTTTAAAAGCTTCGTTTTTAGTTTATTGGTGTTTTAATTTACAAAGTATAGGTCTAGACATATTTTAAAACTTTTTAATGTGCATAAAAATGTATGTGCTTTAATCGCTATAGTTTTCAGATTTTTGCATTATTGAATAAATACTGAAAATAGTTTTTTAGTCAATTAAGTCAATCTATGGTGTATTTTTTCTTCAAACTTAATTTTAAACAGCTTTCAAGAATGCATAATATTATTAAAATGTTCACTATTTATTAGTACTTAATTTACTATTAGTGTTTAATTTACAATTTTCTAATGGTATAATGTTATTATATCTCATCAAATTTAACCAGAATTTAATATTTTTTGTTCGGTTCAATAAAAAATTATGTTTTTTGAATTAAAAGTAATACCCATAACAATATTATTATATTCTCTTAGATATTTTTAGACAATTTATGTTCAATGTAATCAAAAGCAAGTAAAAATATTTGAAGAAAGTGATGTAAATAGATTACGCAATTTTAAAGAAATATCAATATAAAACACTTATATTAAAAATGAACAAAATAAATGATAACATTAAATTGAAATTTTCAATAATAGATTTAAATATTACTTTTCAGAAATAACTGAAAATATTTTTGAAACCGGGAGAGAAATAGAAAAAGAGGAAAAAAAAAAAAAAAAAAAAAAAAGGAAAAATTATTTTTATAAATTATTATCTTTAAATCAGTTTTTTTTTTCTTTTGTGAGAAAGAGAGAATGGTGTGATTTATTTATTTATTTTTTTTTAATTTTTATGAATAAATTCACCAATTAGCCTTAACTAATCTTTAAATTTTTTTTTAATCTATTGGTGTTCTCTTTAAACATTTTTAATGTGATTTAACTCCTATGAATAAATATCTATTGTAAAATATTTACATTCTATTTATTAATATGTACGATAGAAATTGAATTTATCAGATTTGAAAAATAATGATTAAAGAATTTAATTTAAACACGAGAAAAAAAAAATCTTAGAAGATTAATAAATAAATTATGTTATATTTCGAATTTCTGATTACGTTTTTTACTAGGTTGGCATTTGCGCCTTTTAAGCAATTAAAAATTTGAAATTTGATTTTCATTTGAAATATCTGTAATTGCTGATTATAATTGCTAGTGAATATACCAGAGAAATACCTGTAATAGTATTAAACATTTCTTAGTAAACATACTAAAAATATACCGATAACAGCTACTAGCAATTTCTTAGTGAAGGTACAAGAGAATTATCTGTAAAACTACTAATTATTTATTTGGTAAACATACTAAAAAACCTGTAACGATTACTAATGATTTCTTAGTACGTTCACTAAGAAAGTCTGTGTGCTGTTTACTAAGTTTAATGCAGTAATGTTACTTAAGAATAAGCTGTATTGGTTACTAGAAAAGTTTATGGAATCCCAGTTGCCTAGAGATTTTCTAGTAGTACTACAGTTTATTTTTTACAGTGTGTAGTATATATTTGTTTTTTTCAATTCAACTTCACAGCAAAACCTTACCTGATGTACGGAAACGGATGCCATATTCGGGTTCCTGGAGGTTGAAATATCTTAAATTCATTAAAACATGTCAGACCATTAAAATTTTTTTTGTTGTTGTTGTCCTGTGTTATTATTGGTTTCATACATGTCTAGTATTTTTCACTGAGTTAAATTTTGCATGTACGATTTATCGGGTTATTTAGAAATCATTTTAGGTTTATCCTGATTTCTAATCAGAAATTAATCATACTTAATGTGTCTATTTGGTATAACGATTGAAAAAAGCCAAATACAACATTTCCAATGCTTCGTAACTGTTCCAATATTGCCAACCCCTATTAATTTCTTTTAGTTTGTTATTTTATGGGTTATTCTATATTCATTATAGATGTTAAATAGTAGTATTGCAAAATGGTTTTATATATATATATATATATATATATAAAGGTTTATCCTGATTTCTAATCAGAAATTTATCGCAATTAATGTGTCTATTTAGTATTATCCTTGATGACGAGCTAAATACCAAATTTCCAATACTTCGTATTTGTTCCAATATTTGCCAACTCCTCTATTTTGATGTAGTTTGTTATTTAATGGGTTATTCCATATTTTGATGTTGAATTGTAGTATTGTAAAATGGTTCTATATACACACACATATATATATATATACATAAATTGAGAGTGGGAAATTCATTTGTTAATTTGGTAAAAAAAAAAAAAAAAAAAAAAAAAAAAAACAGAGTTTAAATAACACCAATGTATGGATTATTGTTTAGTTATATCTATTATATTAATAATGTTAATCATTTACATTATTAAATTGCACTTCACTTTTAATAAATGAGTGCACTATATCACTACTAAATGCATAGGGTACATTTCTTAATACGCTATTTTTTAATCTTTAATCTTCCTTAATTAAGATATTGAGTTAAGCCTAGCATAGTCAAAATAAATGTTATTGATTTAAATAATAATAGGGTAAACTACGGTGTATGGTATAATTTTTCTGTTATTACATTATTCTGCTTCTAATTAATTTATTAATTTAATATTATCATGTGTACGATAAGTCGTTTTTTGTTTTAATTATTTTATTATCTCCATTTTTCAGTCATATGATATATGAATACTTTAAGTTTTAATTTTCAACGTGGGTCAGGTCGTAATCAGGGTAAGGTCGTGCATTTGGGATTCATTCTACTTTATAGCTCATCACTGTTTTATTTTCTCCATATCCACTATAGATTACTTGGTATTTCTTTAATTAATTTTGGTTTCATGTGTGTTGGTGATCCCAAATTCGTATTGTTTTTCTTTCTCATGGCAAATACGATAATGAAACCACACACTCCATTTGTAGTTCCAAAGTATTTGGGACCTGATGATTCTGCTTTGGTTCTACAAATTCCATTTGTATTCATATTATTCTTTTTTCCTTTCTTATTCAATGTGATATAAGTTATTAAATTCAATGGTTAATTTCAAATGGTTAATATTGTTTACTATTAATGGTCTTTTATATATATATATATATATATATATATATAGTTTGAAGGCAGATTACCAAATTTCTAAAAAATATATGGATAAATGGACATTATATAACCAGAGTAATTCATATATTACCATACAATAAACCAATGAAACCAGTATTTTTACAGTCATCTTATAGAAAATAGTTGAAGTTTGAAGTGAAATAGAAGGCAGATTACCAAAATATTGAAAGGTAAATGGATAAAAGGACAGTAGAAGGCTTTTTTATTAAACTACTCATCAGGGGTGCATAGTTTAAAAAAAAAGCAAAAACATCCAACCAGTTTCTGTTATGAGTCGTGCTAAAAGCTAAGAATTCGACTCACAATGTACCCGACTGGCTGGAAGCTATTTACTAATACAAATTAGTAAAAAGATACTCATTGAAGAAAAAAAAACAATATGACAAAATAACAATAATATAATATTCTTTAAAAAAAAGGCATATATATATACTAAAATATCTACCATACCCAAATCCTAGCATGATTTGTAGTTCAAGTGAATCTACAGTAGGTATAAATTACATGTGACTTTGTAACAGTTAAAGTTATGGTCAAGGTATAAGTCATATAGATAATAAAATTAAAATTGTAACAATAACTATAAAAATTAGTAGAACATATATCATACTATAAAATTCATAATACATTTAGAAAAAAATAAATGCTACTGTTAGAAGTATTATATTTTTAAACAATTATTAATATTACTATATTAATTATTTAACTAGAATGTGTTACTTCAACTTCTAGTAAAAAAATGTTTTAGTGTTGCCATCTATTATTGAAAAATATTATTGGAATGAAAATAAATTATTTAATAACTAAGAATTTCCAAGAATAATTTCTATTCTAATATTTTACAAATAATTTCTTTAAGACAAATACAATAGACAACCATGTCTTATCTCAATAATTTGATCATTTTTAAGTTATGCATATTGGTTTTTAGGTAAACATAAACTTTATAACCATTAATTGTATTACAATATATGAACCATATATATATATATATATATATATATATATATATATATATATATATATATATATATATACATTTTTGGGGGCAATTTTTTGGCAATATTAAAAATTTTTTTTTTTTTTTTAACTTAGAATAATTTAGAAATAGAAAAATCCTTTCGTCAGATTTAGTGGGGATTTTTCTCCGCTGAATGAATTATAAAATACATACTTTATAGTCAACAGTAATCGTTCCCAAAGCTCAGACAGTAAGGTGTTCTTCCATTGTCACGAGTCTCGGGTCCAAACCCCAGGACGGCTAGAAACAAATTTTGTAAAAATTAAAAGGTACAGCAGTTCAAATTTATTCGGAAAATTCAAGTTCTTTGAAGCTCATTAAAAATTCAGTGACTCATTCATTTTAAAGACTAAATTGAATTTTTATCATTAAAAGCAAATTTACAGAGTCTTGTGTATGTTTAACGATGTTAATTAACAGAGTCTATTCCAAATTTACCGAATAACTTCTCTGTTATTTAACAAAATCTTGGTTTTAGTAATCTCTGTAATTTTACATGGGACCTTTTTCTTTCTTTCTTTTTTCTTTTTTTCCTTCTGGGGCAACTTTAATTTCTGAAAATGCGGAATTTTTGTTTTCTAGTTTAATTTCTTCTTAGTAGCATATTTTTGAATGTTAACAGGTGAAACTAAACTCCAGTGGTGCCAACTTTTGAAAAATATTAGGTTGGCTCAAAAATATTGGGTGGGCTCAAAAATATTTTTATGAAAGGGTGCGATCAGTTTGTTTTTCTTTGAAGGATTGACAGATGGTGAATTTTAAGTCAAGGTACCATGTTTTAGTAAAGTTACAATTCTATCAAATTATATTCTCAATCGCCTTTCCTTATAAAGACACTTACATTTACTTTAATGCCACGATATCATCAACATGCACTAAATTGAATTAGAAGAAAATTAAACATGAAAGCAAAACAGTTCAGTCATTTGGGGTTTATGGGTGTTAGTCGGAGAATTAAAACACATGGTCATTGGCAAAATAAATTTTATTCTAAGGAGAAAAATGATTAATAAAATAATAATGAAATAAATAACTAGAACAATGAAAATTTTGCACGCTATGATTCAAAATTATTGGGTGGGTCCGGGCCCCACGGGCCCATATAAGTTGGCGCCACTGCTAAACTCTCTTAGAAAAGAATATCAACATTTAATTATTAAACAGTAGACCTGATTTTCTCTATTTAAATTATTAAATATAAAAATATTAAATATTAGAACATACTGTCTGACATCTTCAATATTAAGTAGAATTTTAGTATTGCCATATGATATAATATCTCGTAACACTTTCATCCATCAAACAAAACAAATTTTGAGAAAATTAATCATAGCATGTTCTTCCAGTACGCCTTTCAATTAATTTTTATGTAAATGAATTTCATTGGTCATTTCAGACTGAAACTTCTCATCGCGAGTGGAGGCCACTAATTTTTATGTTTAATAACTAGTCACTTTTTGCATTGGGTCGCCGTATCACGAGTGGAAGCCACTAATTTTTATGTTTAATAATTAGTCATTATTCACATCACGAATATAAACAGCTAATTTTTATGTTTAATTTTAAGTCCTTTTATTTATTTATTTATTTTTATTTATTTATTTATTTTGTTGAATCGTCACATTACAAATAGAGACAGCTAATTTTTTTTGCTTAATAACTGGTCACCTTTTTTACATTGAATCCTCACATCACGAATAGAGACAGTTAATTTTTATGTTTAATAGCTAGTATTTTTAAAGAAATCCAAAAAATTTTGCAAACGACAATTTTTTTCTTCAAAAAATAAATAAATAAATAAATGAAAATAAACATTTTAAATGATGAAAAGAGTATGTTAAACCAATGACTTCTTCTTTTTTTTTTTTTTTCTTTTTTTTTAAAGAAATAAACAACACATTTAAACAGAAAATGTCCTTCTCTCCTTATATCTTATTTAGAATTGGGTTATTCTGTCGTCATTCTAGGCGTAGCTATAATAACACTCCGACATCTGAATGTACCTTAGATTTTGCGATTTATGTTTCCCTATCTAGTTTGTTATCTATTCTTTACCATAGATTCATGTGGAGGCACATAAATCTCACCTGAACGCCTCTGTTCAACTTCTTTTTCCTCAAAGCTGTAAAGGAAATGTTGGGGTCATTTACTACGAAAAAGGATTTAGGACTTAACCCCTCCTCGCCATCATGCAGCTTCAAGGAACACGAGATTTCTAGTACGACAGAGCTTCCAGAATGGTAATGCTTCATGTTTTTAGACAGGTGCCAAGGCCCCAAACATTGCTATGAAGAAAGATGGGAGCAGCTGCTTAATAAGATTCATAACAGGAAAAAGGAAAATTATTGAATGGATTAACACAACTTGTTGCATGGATATGGATATAACAAGCATATTATAAATGAGATTTACAAACATACCAATTTCAGTTGTGAATCAGATCATTAAGTTGTAAATGTAAAGTTATAGATAGATATAACCATTATAATTAATTTTTTTACTTGTCAAGATAAGGAAAAATAAAAAAAAAGTAGGAAATTGTACGTCAAATGTGGCAAATGAGGTGCGTTCGTACTGTAATTAGTTTTATAAATATTCAAATCTTGGTGCAATAGCTGTTGCACTCTTACAAACAAATGGATGGACACAAAATTTATTACGATCGTATATATTAAATTCAGTCATACGGAAATAATGGACTCCATCTTATACAGGACGTCATTACCATGGCAACCTAAATTCATTACCTATCATGGGATATCACTGAATTACTTACGTATGATAGAATTTAATAGAATGAAGAAGACTTTTATTAACATCGCTTTAAGTTTTGATTCAATTTTCATAAAATTTGAAATCACTCCACAAAATACGTGTAAAGAACCAGTTGATATTTAACAGCAGTTGATTCGATCTTAATCAAAGGGAGATGAATAAAAACCGTTTACAGAAAAATCGTCACTTTTTCTTTAAATTATAGTTTAAAGTTTCGCAATCTTTTTAAAGCCGATCAAATTAGCTTGTTTTAGAGTTCGTGATGTCCAAATAGGGGGTTGATGAGCGTGGTTCGTACAGGGCAAAATACTGCAATAATAATAATAAAAAAAAATAGATTGAATAATGCGTCAAAATATGCGAAAGCGGTTTGAAACTTCAACAGTTAAACATTTTAACGACAAAAAAGTAGAAATTAATTTCTAAATAAAAAATGAAGCTGTAATATTTTTTTAAGAATATGCTTTTATTAGATAATGGTTAAAAATGTTGGGAAATTAATATAGAAACTCCGAAAAGATAAAATAAATTACACTGTTACCTGCAGCCAATCTTTAAAAAAGAAACTGAGCAAAAAGTATTTTTTTTAATCTTTTCGCTTGTTAGCTGATATTTATTATTATTATTTTTAAACATCATACCATTCTTTCCATTACTTTAGAGCTGCAAAAATAAAAATAAGAAAATAATTCTGGTTTTTTCGGCTTACCCTCCCTTTTTTCGATTTTTTTTTCCTTTCTTATTTTCTGTTGGCTTTCCTCGTAAAATTGTTTTAGCGCCACAAGGCAAAAGATATATTTTGCGACAGCACGTCAGAGATAATCCTCCTGTCACCTTACAAAAATATGTATTTCTGCTGTTTCCGTTTAGTATTCCATTAAGATCAATGTCTTATCGTATTAGGTTGATAATAAAAAGAAGAAAAGTTTTTCAATGTCTTATTTTACGGTTTAACAGCTGCGGAGATTTCGAATTTGTTAAGAAATTCCTTAAAATACAACTAGAAAAAAAAATGTTTGTCTATTAGGGGCCAGCCTGAGCTACTGTTGTACCTTAATCGAGAATTGAAGAATGATATAAAAAAAAAAAAAAAAAAAAAAAAAAAAAAAAAAAAAAAAACCAACTTTTACGCTTTTTCCGTACCACTAAATTTTAATATTAAATTTTGCACTATACAATCACAGAAATGTGCGATTCAGTACGGCAAACTTTCTAGTTAAATTTTGGTGGCAATCAAAAAGCTTAAAATTTTGAAACTAGATTTCGTGTACTTTCACAAATTCCCGTCCATCAAGATTGTCATCCTTCGCCTTCTCGTTCTTTCTAAAACCTTTCAATTTTACCAGTAACACATATTAAATAAGGCACTATCATATCGCTAAAAATATATATATACTCATTTATTATAAGCAATTCAATTTTATCTAAATGTTTATGTAATATACTTTAATTCGCGTGTTTGATGAAACTGCAAGAACTTTACATAAATTAGAAAAGTCTAAATTTCGTAGTTTTCCACAAAAATTGTGCTTTTCAGCTAAATACTCCATTAACTTTTAAAGTACTCGAGTGATAACGATTTTTTTAAAGAAATTAAAAATGCGATATAGAGTATAATGAAACTATGTGGCAGACAGTTTTTAAAAATTTTAATTGGTTTTAGAAAAAGAAATTCTGAAAACAGAAAATTTCTGAAAAATTAACATTGTTCTATAGTAAAAAAAATTAATCGCAGAGAAAAAAAAAACTGTTTACCTTGAGTTTTGAGCATAATCCAGAGAATACGGCTTCCAAATGTCATCAAAATCGGTCTAGTAGTTTCCGAGGGAACGGGTCTTAAATCTCGCATATTTCCAATAGGATTGCACCCAGGAAACTAGATGTAAAAGATATATTAATTTTAAAGATTTTTTTTTAAAACTTCTTTTGTTTGACGTCCGATTAAGGGTTTTTTAGAATTACATACATCAGGAAAAATAATTTCTTCATGATTCTTGCGAACGTAATGAGTTTAGATTTAAAAGAATTTAAATATTTTTACAAAACTATTTGTCAATCACTTATTCTTCTTCTTATTATTATTATTATCTTAACATTATGCTAATTTTGCCATTGCTTTAGGTTAAAATAAATAAAAAAGTAAAATATACACATATAGTATAAGATCTCTCTCTTCTTTATATTTTTCTTTCCTATTTTTTATTAGATTCCCTCGTAAAGCTGTTTTAGCGCCACAAAACGATAGATATATTTTACGACAGCGCGTCACAGGTAATCCCCACGTCACCCTGCAAAAATATGTATTTCTGCTGTTTCCGTTTACTAATCCATTAAGATCAATGTTTTATCGTATTAAGCCGATAACCTTGAAAACATGGCGGACTGAAAGCAGGAAAACATAATGGTAAACCTATGGATAAACCGCTAAAATTGGGTTTTTAAATGGTTTCCACCAAGATATCACTTAGCAGACCGATTGGGTTTTAATATGCAAATCGAGATTTACCTAATTCAGGAATTTCATTCGTGAACTCGATGAGGTGATTGCCTGTGCTACTGCCTCCCTGTCTATTATAATTTAGATAGATAGTAGAAATGTCATAAAATAGTGTTAATTTTTCAATAAACGTTAATTTTGAAAGGCAGTAGATATTCTATGTAAATTTTGCCTTAGTGAGTCAACCTTCAAGAACATGTTAAAAAAAATCTGCACTTCAGAGAAAAAAAAAAGTGGATTTATATAGTTAAACTAATAGTTAGATTAATATAAAACTGAATTGTAATAATTTATCTATTTATTTGGTAACATAATCCATCTATTCATAAATTTAAAGTTCAGAAAAAATAGCGCATAAAATTAGAAAACCCAGCATCGGAACATAAACTGACAAAAAAAATATTTTTTTGTTTTCAAAAATTTTATTTTATAGGGAAAGTGATAAATACCACATGTAAATACGATAAACAGCTCAAACGATATAACATATTTTATGTTGTAAATACTTCTCTACACGGCCAAAGGTGAACGGCTACTTGTGATTTTAGACATTTTGTTAAATATCTATAGAGATACATGAGAATTTTTTCTGAAATTGCAGATGCGCAAACAACATAGTACAGGTCATATATTTTCGTGAAAATTTTTTCTCGAAACTTGATAAGGAACAGTCAACAAATTGAAAAAGAGCGAATATCTTTTGGATAACCCTGTCAAAACTAACGTAGCAAATGCGTTCAAACTGCAGATTATAATTAAATGGCTTATTATAATAAATTGAGTTAATTTTTACGAGGCTAAGAATGCTTTTACTTGCAGAGAAATTAAGGTTTTAATAAAAACAGTCTCAAATTTTGCCAAGTTTTTTTGCAAATAAATTGTAGAGTTCGTAATATAAAAAAAAAGGCTCTTTTCAGAAAATATGGCAAACAACATTGTATATCAGAATCCCTGTAATCAGAATTAAAAAACAATACAAATTGTATAAAATATGCGCAAATTTACTAAAGAATGTTTTACTGTGCATGCTTTAATGCAATCAAAATATAATTTGCATAATGTGTTAACTAAATGTACAGAGAAACTTTTGTGAAAGTATGAAAAACAAAGCTAGAAAATTCTGAAAATTGTCATCGATAGAATGAGCTCAAAATCCGTTATTCCTGAAATGAAGCAAAAAGATGAGGAACTGTATTCATAAATCCATTGATTAATGTCAATATAGCATATATAGTATCACACGTGCATATTTGGATACAGCTCATATCTTTTTGCTTCATTTTGGGAATAACGGATTTTTAGTTTATTCCATCGACGATAATTTTCCGAATTTACAAGGTGTGCATTTGGGACTTTCACAAAAGTTGCTCTATACATTTAGCTCAGATACTATGCAAAATATATTTTCATTGCGTTCACGCATACGCAATGAAATTATTGAGCAAACCAGCTTATTTTTTAAAGAATTTTTATTATTTTTTAATACTGATTACTAGGTATTATGTATAAAAATGTTCGTCATATTTTCTGTAAAAACATTTTTTTAATAATATGAACTCTGAAAACTATAAGCAAAACACTTGACAAAATTGCTAGATTAGTTTTGACAGGATTATCCAAAAAAATTTTTTTCTCAATTTGTTGGTGGTCCCCTATGAGATTTCTGGGGAAAATCTTATCAGAAATATATAACTTGTACTAGACATTTGCATGGGCCGAAATTTCTAGGCCCGAGTCCGACTCGATCCATAGACAAATAAATTCGACCCGACCCGAACGAAACATTTATTAACCCGATCCGGCCCATTATAAAAGTTAAAATTTCGACCCGAGACCGGACCGTGTCGCGCCCGGCCCGGCCGGAAAAAATGTTAAAATTTCAATCCGAACCTGGCCCGGCTCAAGTGAATTTCTACAGAACATTCATTTTCACTCTTGCAAAAAAGTTCCGACCAAAAAAAAATTCTTTTTTTTTCTTTTTTTTTTTTTATGTTTATAATTTTTATTTATGCAGAAATGCCCTAAACTGCGATATTTATGTTTTTACTGAACCTCTGTTTGTTGCATGTAAATGTTACCATTAATATTATTAACTAAAACTTCCCTCAGAGGGATTAGTCTGAGCGATATTGCTGAGAATACACATTTAATAACTTGCGATAAGTAAAGAAAATGATATGTTATTTTTAATTGGTCATTCATAGTGATAAAATATAATGAAAATAAGCATATTGAAGCATAGAATTACAAATCTTACATATAAAGTTGCATAGACCATTTTTATACAAGAAAAGCAAACCATGCATGGATATAAAATTGGAAATATGCAAAATGTTAAAAATAATACAGAAAATAAAACACCAAATTTTCCTACATTGGAAATATAACTCTTTGAAATGATGTCATGAGCATAAACAGAAGCTTCGCACCGATTTGAGAAACTATAAATAACATAAACTGTTATGTTTGTAGAGAATGGAGTGTATTTTATATGGTGCGAAATCCGACCGAATAGTTTATAATGTTGAATATCTGTTTGCCACGGATGCAATGAGGTTGTCGATAAGAGTTAAGGAATCCTTTTTAAAAAATTTGTCCTAAACGAGCACTTACATCTTATAAGTTACTGTGATGCCAAAGTTATAGTTTCTGACCCCAACAATATCCTAGAAATTGCAATATTCTCAATAAATCGGGTTTAAAACTTTTTCTAGAAAAAAAAAATTTAATATGTGAAATAATGCATATTTAATTTGTGAAATTAAATTGTCGAATGTTTTAGAAATCGTTCATAACGAGGATATTATATCTTAAAAGTTGCCACCAAAAAAAAAAAAAAAAAAAGATTTTAAATTTTTAGTCATATCAACATCAAAGAATTCTCAATTTTAGAACTTTTTTTGATCGTGCATTGATGCTGATTATTGTTCCTACGCAAAATATAGTATATTTTGCAGCAAAGATGGTTACAAACGTTTTTTTCCCACATTATTTTTTAAATCGGCTAGGTACTCCCAATGATAACGAAAACCACACAAACGTTAATGCTTTATAGTATAGAAATACAGAATCAAAAGCTATTTATCTCCTATTATATACACATAAATTATCTAATTAGTGCTAGCAGATGCATTTTTAAATATACATAGATCAATATAATGCTTCATTTTTTTTTTTATTAGTATTTCTTAGTATTCATTTTTCATTTATTTGTATTATTCGGTAAAAAAACTCACTTTCTTAAGCCCGAATTACGTCAAACTTTTTATAAAAGCGCTTAAGTCCATATAACAGCGAAGTATTGTGAAGAGTATTAAATACAAGGTAGTAAGATACTTAGCCAAACGCAGGTAATAAATCGCCAAATATTGTTCTTTTCGCCCTCTCTCGAAATGCATTTTTTCCGTACATTTAAAAAACACGATTTTGAGTCATCTTATTTAAAATTCAAATAAATAAATAAGAGGAAGCAATAATAGCATAAGTCAAAACATTTTATTTCAGCATCAAGGAATTGTATCGTAGTTACACATGTGGAAAAAAGCTGCTTTTGGCCAAAAAACGTTGTCTTCATTAAATTTGAATCCGATTAAAAAAAAAGTACCGTGATTAATTAAAATGTTATAGGCAGAGCTGCCAAGTCTCCGGCATTTTGGATACCGGTATTTTAATACAGAAAATATTTTATTAAATTGGAACATTCTGCAGATTTAAAAAATAACTTTTCCTATAAGAAAAGTCTGCTGTGCAATAAGCGGGGGCTTGGCATCCCTGTATAGGAATATTTCGTAATCTACTTTTTAACCTTAAAAAAAGCAACGACCATTTTTCGGGTACAAAAAGTATTGCTAATTGTTCCATTTTGCATACAAGGTACTGATTGTAGTATTGATACATCTATGGTGATAAATTTCCAATAATTTTTCAAATCCCATTTATTTCATTAAAAATATAAATCTTTTATTAATTTAGTTTAAAATAAATGGTTTTTAACTAATTTCATAATGCTTTTGAAATATCAGTTTTCATTGGCCATTTTTTTAAAGCATTTAGAAAATGGTTGTTGTTTTCAGTCAAATATAGACTTTGGTCTGTCCGCATTTTATTTTATTATTATTATTATTTATAAACCGTGGAGAAATAGTCATACTTAATCCATAACGTACATAATATATAACTCTGTCATTACATAAGTCACCTTTTTATTATCAAAAAAATTATGTTATTGCTGATTTTTATTAACTCAATAGGATAAATTTTGTGCTTTGAGCAATAGATGTCCGCATTTCATTTATTTATTTATTTTAACAAAATTATTTGTATTTAAAAGAATTTTTATTTAAATAGGAAATCCAAATGTCGCTGTTAATAAAGAAGAAAGTTACAAAAAAAAGTTACAAAACGAGTAGACGCATACTATCAAATATGGAAAAACGACGAATCCAAAAAAGACGTCGTATGAAATATCTTCTTTTAAAGCAAAAAAATGAGGTCTGATTATCGAGCCTACTGATTACAAAATGTGCATTACATTAAAAAAAAAAAAAAAAAAAAAAAAAAAAAAAAAAAAAAAAACTGCAAATATTGATTTTTTTTTTCTTTTGTGCAGTTTTGGCTTCGAAAGGTGCGCTATGTTGCAAAAAGATATAAGCGACTATGAAAACACACTTGGTAAACGTTCATGCTCAGTTTTACAAATAAATATGGCACATATATGCCCTATACACACCGAGGTACCTAATTGATGTCAAAATGGCGTTCAGTTGCCTAACATGCTGGTTATCATATAAATGTTATAATTGTTAGGAATTGATAAATTAAGTTATCCCAGTTTATTCACAGAAAATCGTTTGCATATTTGCAATTGTGATATTTAATTTATTTATAAGACGCGACTCGTTGCTATGGAAGCGAAGCTGTTTTTTCGTCTGCTTTGCTTTTTATATTTTTTATCTTACGAGATGAGTTAAAAGTTTAGATAAAAAAGTTGGCATCAATTTTTGATGGAATGTAAAAGAATTTTTTGAGAGAGAGAATGTTTATATTTTTTGTTTGTCGTGCGTGTCTTGAGTTTTATTGAAGAATTATGTTAATTTTATGAAAAGGCACGCAGAAATACATAAAGGATCATCTTTCCAGTTTTTAGTATGATGATCAAAAGTTATCAAGGTAAAAGCATTTATATTTTGTACATATTATACATTTTGTACATAGTATGTAAATAATTTGAATTCAATATTTCTTTATTCTATAATTCTAAGTATGTAATAAAATTTTTAAAAAGAAAATTCAAGAATATTTAGAAGATTTTTGAACCCAAATAAGTTCAGATTATGTTAGGAATTGATAAATTAAGTTATCCCAGTTTATTCACAGAAAATCGTTTGCATATTTGCAATTGTGATATTTAATTTATTTATAAGACGCGACTCGTTGCTATGGAAGCGAAGCTGTTTTTTCGTCTGCTTTGCTTTTTATATTTTTTATCTTACGAGATGAGTTAAAAGTTTAGATAAAAAAGTTGGCATCAATTTTTGATGGAATGTAAAAGAATTTTTTGAGAGAGAGAATGTTTATATTTTTTGTTTGTCGTGCGTGTCTTGAGTTTTATTGAAGAATTATGTTAATTTTATGAAAAGGCACGCAGAAATGCATAAAGGATCATCTTTCCAGTTTTTAGTATGATGATCAAAAGTTATCAAGGTAAAAGCATTTATATTTTGTACATATTATACATTTTGTACATAGTATGTAAATAATTTGAATTCAATATTTCTTTATTCTATAATTCTAAGTATGTAATAAAATTTTTAAAAAGAAAATTCAAGAATATTTAGAAGATTTTTGAACCCAAATAAGTTCTGATTGTTTACAGAACAAATCTGGCGCCCCGAGCACGGACATTTGAATAATACTGTTGAGATATTGAATTGTTTTTATAGCGTATAGTGTTTTCATAAGCTGTGCATTACTACTTAATTTTTCTAAGATGAATAAGCTAAAGAAAAAGCGTACACCACTACGTTCGTCATTTACCAGAACTTTAAATGTTTTGAATGAAGAAATTAACAGCGAGTCATTAGATAAGGACAAAATTTTAGACGGTTTTAGTAAATTAGAAAATTTGATTCATGAAATTAAAGCTATTGATGAAGCTATAATTGAACTCATGTTAGATGATGATAAATGCGGTGAAGAGGCTATTGAAAATGAAGTAGTGGAAAATGAAAGTTATTCAGATCAATTTATTACCATTAAGCGTAAAGTTAGCGAAGCATTGGGCACAAATTTCTGTTTTTAAAAACCGGTGACGAAGCAATTAAAATTTTGTAAAAGGCTCCCGTCGCGCGTGGTTTCAGATTTGTTCTGTAAACAATCAGAACTTATTTGGGTTCAAAAATCTTCTAAATATTCTTGAATTTTCTTTTTAAAAATTTTATTACATACTTAGAATTATAGAATAAAGAAATATTGAATTCAAATTATTTACATACTATGTACAAAATGTATAATATGTACAAAATATAAATGCTTTTACCTTGATAACTTTTGATCATCATACTAAAAACTGGAAAGATGATCCTTTATGCATTTCTGCGTGCCTTTTCATAAAATTAACATAATTCTTCAATAAAACTCAAGACACGCACGACAAACAAAAAATATAAACATTCTCTCTCTCAAAAAATTCTTTTACATTCCATCAAAAATTGATGCCAACTTTTTTATCTAAACTTTTAACTCATCTCGTAAGATAAAAAATATAAAAAGCAAAGCAGACGAAAAAACAGCTTCGCTTCCATAGCAACGAGTCGCGTCTTATAAATAAATTAAATATCACAATTGCAAATATGCAAACGATTTTCTGTGAATAAACTGGGATAACTTAATTTATCAATTCCTAACATACTCCCACCTTTAATTTAGGCGGAAGCCAAATTAAACTTAAGATCACTTTTGATCAAATTAAGCCCTAATTCAAAATAAAAAATATGCAAATAAATAAAGATAATAACTAAACAATAATAAAATAATAATGAAACATTTAGAGTTCTAGAAAAGTCAATTCAGGGTTTTAGAAAAGTCATTTCAGAGTTCTAGAAAAAGTCATTTCAGAAGTCTCTGTACTACTCTACCACTTCTAGTTTTACTGTTACTCACAGTCTGGATTACAGGGTCATCAGGACTTGATATCTCTAATGAGTACAGCTTACGAAGTGGACGCACCAAGGTCCCTGAACTTGTTTTAACTTCAGCCACTCTAGCTGCTCCATCTCGACTTGGGAAAATCTTTACAATTTTTCCTATAGGCCAATAAAGTCTCTTTTGGTTTAGTTCTATCAAGACTACTTCACCTAGTCTGACAGCTTGTCCTTTCTGTTTTGATTTTTGGACCAATTCAGCTAAATATTCTTTTCTAAATCTATTTCTAAGTTGTTGCCGAATATTTTGACAGTGTTTATATCTAGATTGAAGTTTCTTTGAATCTATTGCATCTAAATCAGGAACACCTATTTCTTCAATGTCTTGCAAAAATGATGATGGAGTCAAAGGTATAAATTTATCTGTTTCTTCAAAAATATAGGTTAGAGGCCTTTTATTTACTGTTGCTTCGACATCACATAGAACAGTCATGAGTTCTTCAAAAGTTAAAGTTGAAATGCCGAGTGTTCTGATCAAGGGAATTTTAACACATCTAATCAGACGCTCCCACCATCCACCCCACCAAGCTGCTGCTGGAGGGATGAACTTCCATTTAATAGGAGACAGTTCTTTTGAAGAAACTATTGCATTCCAATCCAATGATTTTAAAAGGTTATTGGTTCCTCTAAAATTTGAGCCATTATCAGAGTATATAGTAGTCGGCCTTCCTCTCCTGCATATAAATCTTCGAAGTGACTGAATGAATCCTTCCGCTGAGAGACTGGATACAAGTTCCAAATGTATTGCCCTATATACTGCACATGTAAAAAGTACAACCCAAACTTTGGATCTTTGCTTTACGAAAAGAGGGCCAAAAAGATCAGCTCCAACAACTCCAAAAACTTTGGAATCTCTGACTCGATCTAGAGGTAGGTGGATTGGAGGTGTAGTATATGGCTTTGTAGAGTATCTTTTGCATCTGTAACACTTAGACAATTGACTTCTAATGATGCGTCTAGAAGAAATTATCCAATATTTTTCTCTCAAAATGGATCCAACTGTTTGAAGTCCAGCATGACAATTCTTTAAATGACATTCTTGAATCAGACAATTCACTACATGATGTTTCGATGGTAATAAAATTGGATATCTGAAAGAAAACTCGTCATCTCGCTCTAATATCTTTGTTTTTACTCTTAATAAACCTTCTTGATCTTTCATAACCTTTAATCCTTTTATTGCATCAGTAGTATTACCAAAACTTTCAGATTGTATTATTGACCAGAGCGACCTTTCCGCATCTTCTTTTTCTTCAATTGACAATTCTGATGGAAAACATATATTTCTGTTTCTGCACTTCATTATGAATCTCTTCACCCAACATACGACATTAATAAATCTACCAAATTTTGAAATTCTACTATATATCATAAATTCATGTGAATTAGAACATAAAAGAGTAGGTACTGAAGTTTTCTTCTTTTCCATCATTACTAATTCTTCGTTGGGGCTTGTTTCTGAATGTGGCCAATTTTCTTCTGATAACTTCAACCATTCTGGTCCCTCCCACCATCTCATCTTCAGCAGCTGTTTAGGACTACATCCGCGAGAAGGTAGATCAGCAGGGTTGAGATGACCAGGTACGAAGTTCCATTGTTGAGATTCGGAAAATTTACAAATTTCTCTAACTCTATTGCCTACAAACGTTCCCCATTGATCATTTCTTCGAATCCAAGCGAGAACAGTCGAAGAGTCGGTCCAATACTTTACTGGTATGGAAATACAATTAAAGGCTTTCAAAACAAATTTAGTCAACCTTATTCCTAAAATACAAGCAAGAAGCTCTAAACGTGGTATGGTTACATTTTTCTTTGGTGCAAGACGAGACTTAGCTCCTAAAAGTTGTACAAAGACTGCGTCTTTATCTTCACAACGTAAGAAAACTGCTGTTGCATAAGCTCTGGTACTTGCATCACAAAATGTATGAATAGACCATTTTTCTTTACAACCATAGCCTACACGTCTATTTATCTTCACGTCATTTAAATACTTGAGTTCGCTATACCATTTTTGAAAATTATTCCGGATTTCTTCTGGAAGTGGAGCATCCCAATCTAATTTCGTCGACCAGGCGTCTTGAATTATCAGTTTGGCTGGCAACAATGCTGGGGCTAAAAATCCTATTGGATCGAAGATCCCTTGGGTTACAGCTAATATCTTTCTTTTCGACAGATTTTCTATCTCATCACTAAATTTATAAGCGATCTTCAAACTATCTTCCATTGTGTCCCACTTCAACCCTAAAACCGGAACTATCGTTGTTACATTTTTGCTGAGCACCTTCTTTTCGTTAAGGAAACTGCTGTCTTCACTTTTAATTGGTCCGAATTCCCACATTCTTAATTCCATTTTCGCATCAGCCATGATTTCTGTAGATTTTGAAATAAAATTTTCTAGTTCAGGCACATTGTCGACTGAAGTAACGCAGTTATCTATATAGTATGATTTCATAAGCTTCTCAGCTATCTGTTTGTTTTCTTCATCAACATTACTCAAATGATATCTTATAACTGCACCTAGCAAAAATGGGCTACAAGTTGCTCCAAAAACTACTCTATTGTGTTGATAAACTTGAAATTCGTCAGGACTCTTCCACCATAAAAATCGCAAGAAATGTCGATCTGATTCTTTGACTTCAATTTGAAGAAATGCTCTTCTTATATCGGCTACTACCCCAATAGCTTTCTCACGAAATCTTATTAACACTGCAGGAATTTGTTCGATGAGGTTTGGTCCTTTAAAGAGGCAATCATTTAAAGAAGGAGACCTCCCTACCTTACACGATGCATCAAAAACTGGTCGAACACTTGTAGTAAGACTATCTGGTTTGATGACGGGATGATGAGGTAAAAAATGTCCTGGAATCTTGAGTGCTTCATCTGGTACTTTACTTATAACGCCTTCTTCTTCCCATTCATAGAAAACTTTAGCATATTCTTCAAACATTTTCATTGATTTTAATTTCTTTGTTGAATTTATCAATCTTCGTTCAGCTCTGGGTTCAAAAATCTTCTAAATATTCTTGAATTTTCTTTTTAAAAATTTTATTACATACTTAGAATTATAGAATAAAGAAATATTGAATTCAAATTATTTACATACTATGTACAAAATGTATAATATGTACAAAATATAAATGCTTTTACCTTGATAACTTTTGATCATCATACTAAAAACTGGAAAGATGATCCTTTATGCATTTCTGCGTGCCTTTTCATAAAATTAACATAATTCTTCAATAAAACTCAAGACACGCACGACAAACAAAAAATATAAACATTCTCTCTCTCAAAAAATTCTTTTACATTCCATCAAAAATTGATGCCAACTTTTTTATCTAAACTTTTAACTCATCTCGTAAGATAAAAAATATAAAAAGCAAAGCAGACGAAAAAACAGCTTCGCTTCCATAGCAACGAGTCGCGTCTTATAAATAAATTAAATATCACAATTGCAAATATGCAAACGATTTTCTGTGAATAAACTGGGATAACTTAATTTATCAATTCCTAACAATAATAAATTGTTTGTTCTAAAAGTATTATCATTTATTGATTGTTATTTCTTTTTTTTAATAACAGAAAATGTTTCGTTTATTCCTTTTTAATCATTTTGAAATAAATAAATAACGTGTTATTATAGCATGCTCTACAGGGTGAGTCATAAATATCGAAACAATAGACTATCTCCTTAAATATTGCCCTTAGACCCATACTTCCAATTGCAAAAATTTATAAAAAAATGTGAAATTTTTTCTAAGATAAATTGCGACTCCATGGGGGGTCTAGTTGAAAAGTTACGAAAATTAAATTTTTATACGGCCCCCGTAGGATAAAATGTCCAATTAGAAAAATTTTCCTTATTCAGTCCTGAATAAGACACAAAAAGTTGCATCTTCTTATCTTTAAAACTCGCTAAGTTACAGCCATTTAAAAAATTCATCAGGTTTTAAGGGATTAGACACAAATTGAAATGTGCGCAATTAAAAAAAAACAAAGTTACATTAACAGTTCTAGGAAACGCGCGAAAATCTATTTTTTGAGTTCAAATTTTGATTTTTTTTCTTTTTTTTGTGATGATTAGTCTTATAGTTTGCTAAGAAAATCATATTCTAAAATTTCTCATATAATTTATAAAAATTTCATGTGGTTAGTGTTAGTACTGGTTTAATTAAAAATGAGATAATTAAATATCGTAATAGCGTAACATTATTTATCGGATTTCAGTTTCTTTCCATTTAATTAAAGATGATAATCTGATTTTAGTTTTGCTCCAGAATTTTGTTTTTTAATATTAATTTTAAAAATGTTAAAAATATTTATTGAAAAAGTAATTTAACTTTTTAAAAAATCATATTTTCAAAAGTAAATATTTTTTCAAAATTGCCGAAAGAAAACTAATGTAAAAGAATCAAAATTTGCGGCTGAACCGGGCTATGATTTAAACTATTTTCCAGACCGGTCCGGGTTATGATTTTAACATTTTTTCAGGCCGGGCCGAACTTTTCCCCCTATGGGTTGGTTTGGGACCGGATCAAGATATTTCGATCCATGCAGACCTGAAGTGCAGACTACCAACATATTTTGAAAAAAGTTTAGATTTAATTCAATACACTGCTTTGTTATGTCCAAATAAGAGGCACTGTCTTAAATTGATATTTAAAAATGGACAATATATGGATGACCCCTTACTTGCTTTGAAAATTAGAGAGAAATTCTTTGTTTCTAGACATGGTAAAGTGGTGTAAGTCACGAATTTTGGAGAAATTCAGATTTTAATATCTCCGTCAGATTTTTAGATATTTAGATGAAATTTTTTTTGTTCATTTTAGGAATGAATGAGGAATAATTTCCTAACTGGGAATTTTGTTCTACGAGGGCTGTATAAAAATTTAATTTTCGTATTTATTCAAATAAACCCCCATGGAGTTGCAACTTATATTATCTGAAACTTCATCTTTTTTTATGAATTTTTGCAATTGGAAGTATGGGTCTAGGAGCAATATTTAAGGATACAGTCTATTGTTTCGATATTTATGACTCACCCTGTATGTATCTGGTAATCAAAAAGATGTTTTCGCCTAATTGGCATAAAAAATCTCGCCAAACCTGGTGCTTATATCTCTAGTATATTATCTCAAACATTTTATTTATGTATACTATAATTGTTTTTACATACCACTTACTTCTTCTTGTATATAAAAATAAGTAAATGGCTCCTTTATGCAGTATAAATTGTATGAATCTTTAAAAAATAGCCCCCGTTGCCCCTTTTTGGATCGAATTAAAAAAAAATCAATGTCTAATTCCAGTATTGCTCCCAGGTATGCATACATATTCCAAATTTCTAAGTTGTATGCCAACAGGAAATGGATGAAAAATGGGAAAAGATGTCACATATGCACCAGGGTACATAATTGACGTCAAAATGGCATTATTTTACCTGAGATGGTAACCCGGCTTTATTTATTTATTATTTGTTTATTTACTCATAAAATCTTTATTTACTTTCATTTCCTTTTTTTAATTATATAAAATATTTCTTTTTATAGTTATTAATTATTATTATTATTTTATTTACTGCAAGTTCTTTTTGAAAATAGAAAATAATTTAAAAATGTGTATATAAACGTTATTTGAAAACGGAGTTTTCGCCAAATGGGCTTTGAAAAAAATTGCGCCAAATCTGATGCTCTTGTGGTATCCGTGCCGAAAAATTAGTGACCAGAATTGACTTCCACACACAAACAAAATATAAGTTAAAAGAAAACATGCAATAAAAATAAATATAAAGGGAAAATGATGTCATAAAAGAAACTTTTTATTTAAAAACGTAATTGTTTCTAATTTTCACACGCGAAACATATAAAACATTCTTTTAGCGATCAAAGTTTTATGAAATTTTTTTAATATAAAAAAATAACAGTTTTATTTCCCTGCATGATTAAATTTTAAAATGTTTTATTGCATTCAATATTTCTGAGTGCGTAAATGATTACTATTTACTCACTGATTCGGTTATCTACGAAAATATCCAGCCGGTGAAAATCCCGCTCACCAAGTTTCTGTGACGTATGCAAATAAATTGTGCTTTTTTATCAGTTTTTTAATATAACTTTTAAACTATTTGGAATTAATTTTTAAAAGTAGGTGCATTCACCAGATTACCTTCATAGGTACCTTCTGGTACAAACAGTATCGAAATCCGACACATACTTTTTGAGATTTGCTTGACGAAAGAATTTTTTTGACTTTTAATATCGTTACGTACTCTGAGTATAAGACTTCGCTACGCTCAGACAATCAATATTCCATGTAATAGAGACATAGAAATCTAAAAAAAGGTTATGGTAAAAGTAAAATTTCCCAAGACAGAATGGCATTGGAAAGAAAACTATACGTTATAGACAAGTTCCCTCCTTAGTAGGTGTAAATGTATAATATATTTCTTTTCTGGCGTATTATTGTATTCATTTTGCATGGATGAACTATTTAAAAGAAATCAAAAAGAAATTTCCAGTTTTCAGTTTAAAGAAAGATTCTGTCTTAAGCAGGTTCTTTTTTCACGCATTTAACTCTAGTTTAATAACCCTAGAAATCTATGTTTCTTTAAAAAGAATAAGTTCTAATGTTTAATGGGAGAATAATGGCGATTTAAGAGTATATGCCTTTATTGCAAACATTTTTGGACCAAGCCAAATTTTACTAATTTTTGAACAGACTTGGCAACGTCAAGAAAATGATTTTCATACGGGATTATTCAACCGGGACAGAATATTTTGATCCATATAAAGACTAGGAAGAATGAAATGGTATGAAAAAAATAAGTAAGTCCCGGCTCGATCCTTCAAGAAAATAGTAAGGCCCGAGCCCGGCCCGAATGTCGTTAATGAAAATCTGCCGAAACCAGGCCCATGCAGATCTCTAACCTATACTATTCTGCTTCCACTCCTGGAGTTTCGGGATATTTCCTCATCTTTTTTTCTAGATATTTAACAAAACGTCTAAAATCGCAAGTGGCCGGTTGTCTTTGGCCATATAGTGTAGGTAGAATTTGTTACAAGATTGAAATCCTTTGATCTCACAATGCATTTTTTCAAGATTTCTAATGCTGAAATCTATAATCTAAATACTTATGAAAGATAAAGCTATGAATATTTGTGAAATACTTTTCAGTTATGCTTTTTTAAAACTTGTTTTTTCTTTTCTTCTTCTTTTTATTTATTTATTTTTTAATTGAGAATTTTTAAAATATGTTTATTGTAGTAAAAATAAAAAGTACTATTAATGTTTCTTTTATACAATAATAGAAATAATAATATACAAATTTTATAAATATTTTTTAAATCCCGGAGACAGTGTTTGTTCTTTCACGCACTCCCCCCTCCCCCCCCCCAAAAAAAAGGCTTACATATCTTAAAAAATAAATATGGATGAAATTTGATATTTTTAATTGAAAAAAATTAAGTTTTCTTTGTTAAATTTCATAACAGTTTTTATTTTGAATAATTGATTTTTTTTATAGCTTGTTCATTTTTTCTTTCAATAGTTAAATTTTTATAACTTGTGGCGTTTCATAGAATTCATGAGAAACCCACGGTCTGTCGTTGATTCGAAAAAATTGAAAAACACTTAAAAAAAAAAAAAAAAAAAAAAAAAAAAAAAAAAAAACTTTTGTTCAAACACCCCCACGTCCAGGATGCTTAATTAGATTATGGTAATTACGTTTCATGTCCAGAAGATTTAGACTCGAAAAAGAGACATCCTTGTCGGGTTCTCGGGAAGATAGACGATACAATAAATTACAACTGCACTTTAGAGGAAAGGTCTTGACTCACGAATGACCTCCAGAAAACAATAAAAATGTGCTTTCATTTTATTTTTGGCGTGAAATATAGCGCAGTTGTAATTTCTGTTATTTCAATTAGAAGATTTCTTTAAAAGAACAAAGAACAGAGTGTAGGGTCAGATTCAGCCTTTTATTTAGAGGGGGTGGAGGTATTTTTTATACGTATGATTTCTAGAGTTGGGTTAATGGGGGAGGGGCGATGGGGGGGGGGATTAAGTTATATATCTTCATGACCAGTTTTATATCTTATGGCTGTTTTCATTTGCAAACTGGCTGTATTTTGGCACATAATAGTTACACAAAGAAATTTTTATTCTTGTGCATTTTGTAGCTGAATTCGAAAATTTATAAAACATTTCAAATATTCAGATAGTGTAACATCTCCAGTAATTGGCACATTAAGGATTTGTCTTTAAACTTACGTACTTCTATTTTCATTACCAAGAAATAAAATATTTACTTGTAAATATTTTTAAATCAAAGAGTGCATATCTGTGCATTTATTTTGCCCACTAAAAGCAAAATATTTGAAAAAGTATTTTTATAAAAATATATTTATAAAAAGTTGCTGTAATCACCAGTATTTGGCACTTAGATTTGTACACAATTAAAGTAACTCTTTTCAACTAAACAAAACTGTTGTCAATTAAAATTTAAAATATACTATAAATCAGATAATAATAAATTGAAATGCATGCCTTTCTTAAGCCAGAGAAGAAACATTTGCAACAAAAATGGCTAATTTGATACAAGCCATAATTGTTTATCTTTCCTAGGCACTATTGTCATTTAGTAGAATAATTCAAAGTTATAATCTGTAAAGTAAATGAGCATATAACTGGTATATGGTCTTGCATTTTTAAAAGATTGGATATAAATCTTATTTTATTACATTTTTGTAGGATGTGCCAATCACTGGTGCCTGCCAATTACTGGGGATGTTACCCTACCAAGAAATTGAACAGAGTTTACCATTTTATTAGAAAGATAAGATATATTTTGTTAAAAAATGATGCCAAAGTTAATATTTTAAGCAACTTGGATTATTCGGGACTCTACAGTCAGAAAAAAGATTATCATAGGAAATGCATTTAGTTATAATTCAAGATGTAACATATTTGAAGCACTGTTTGAAAAAAAAATGCAATTTTTTATAGAAAAAAAAAGTATTTTTTACTTAAAAAACTGTTTTTAAAAAGTTGATTTTGTAATTTTATATTAGCTTATTTTATATTAGTTAAATATAAGTTATATTTTTTACTGGAAAAAATTATTTTAGTAAAAAATTACTGACATTTTCTGTAAATTACACGGTTTTCCATTAACGCCAAAATTGTCACTTTTTCTGGCAACTTGAGAATTTTTAGTTTTTATATTAAGGATAATTAAAAATTTGTGTGATTTTTGGGGAGACTTAAAAAACAAAGTGGTTGGGACTCGTCGAATTTCCACGAAAGAAAATGTTTAAAGAACTTTTAATAATAAACCATGGCTTGATTAAACCAAAAAAAAAAAAAAAAAAAAAAAAAAAAAATTGCAGTTAAAAAAATAAAAAAAATCTCGAATATTGGTTAGCAGTAGTTTGCAATGGCCAATTAAGCTCTTATGCAAACAAATTATGGAATGAAAAATCATTAAAAGTTATTTTACTCTGACGCAATGATAGAATTTGCTTTCCGTATGAAATCGAAACCTTACGTCATTTTCACTATCTCAAAATGTACGTACCATCTTTCATACCCATAAACACCATTTTAATGATATTTTCACTCGCAATAATTTATTATTAAATATTTTTCTAAACTTAGAATCACGTTTATCAGCTATGTAGCGTTGCATGCGAACATTCGCATTCTTGACTTGAGGTTTTAGTTTCAGTACCCAGTGTGTAAAATTCTTGAAATATATGCCTTTTCAGGCAAATTTGTGGTAAAATATTTATCAAAGAACATGTTTATTTTCTTTTAATGACAACATTTTCTCTTGTATTTCACTTAAATGAAGAATTTCGTTTAGCATCTCATAAGTATTTAAAAAAAAAAAAAAAAAAAAATGAAAAACGAATAAATATTGAAATATAACAGTTTTATGACTTAAATACTTGTTTTTTAAAGCCTTGACATCATTTTTTGTTTACTTTTGAAAAATTGTTTTTAATTATAATGAAAAAAATTGACACCAATAATGATTTAATCAATAAAAACTCCCTTTTCCCTTTTTCTTCTGCAACAATAGCAGTAAAACTGCTACCATTAAAAATAAATTTCACAAAAAAAAACTTTAAAAAGAAAATAAAATTTAAAAATGGAAATAAATGTAAAAAAAAAATCCTCCACTCCCAGTCCTCCATATGTTTTCATAACTTTGGGTGCAGGAAAACACAATGATAAACCAAGGGGTCAACCACTAAAATCGGGTTTTCAGATCTTTTCCACCAAGATATCAGTTAGCAGACCGATTGCGTTTTAATATGCGAATCAAGTTTTAACAAATTCTAGAATTTCAGCCATGAACCCGGTGAGGCGATTGTCTGTGTTGCCGCTTCCAGTTCTATATTTATTTAGTTTTAGGCCGACACAATCTGGACCCAGATGTGCAATAATAAAGACATTATATTAAATATTGTACTCTCTTTTAAAAATCCAGCGTTTTTAACTCCGACGGAGCTAATTTTTGCTCCTTTCTGGTATTGAAGATGCCCTTATCCTATAGGAGTGAATTTCATTCATCTTGCGGAGCGTTTAATTTTATCCTTTTTATATAAGCCATTTCACTCCTTTTTGATAAGCTATTTTCAGTCTTTTTTGGACTATTTATTATTCCAATGTTTTTGTTTAATGATCTAAACAAGTAAAGCAAGAATTAGCATAGATCGGAGGTACACATATGTCCAAGGTACACCACTCTCCCCTATGACAAAAACAACTTTTTTTCGTTAAACAAAAACATGAGACTCCTCCTTCATCGTTTTCTAGACACACATACGCAATAAAAAACAAAAATTTTATGTTATTTTACTGAATTTTTTTTTTAAGTCCGCCCAATATTTTACAAAATTTGGCGCTATTGCTAAAGACATTTTTTTTTCTTAAAATAAGGCAAATATTACTTTACAAAAATTCTGTTAAAAAGTGCTTGAAAGTCCTTGAAGCGTTCGAAACCAGCAGATATATTTCATACGTATGTGATTTCATTTTAATCATATACGTGATCAAAACTCAAATCACCATCATAACACTTTTAACTCGTTTCAAAGGTGTTAAAAATATTAAAGAAATTCAGAGAAATCATAGCAATAATAAAAAACAACAATAATGGAATCTCTGTTCAAAGTATTTAACTATGACAAAAACAACCTTTTTTTTCATTAAACAAAAATATGAGACCAAGGCAGCTTCGGAGATGATAATCTGAGCCGACTCGTTCCAAACCATGTTCAGCTAAACATGCTTTGAGTAAGAACATGCAAGTTGTCAAGTTACCAGGAAGATGGGCAGTTTCATAAACTACGATGGCAGAAGCAAGTTCATGTTTGGATCACAGGTTAACGAAAAAGTTTCTTTCATTCTTTTTTCTTTTTGTAAAATGATACCACGGACATGTTATCCGGTTCTTTCAACTGTTAAAGATATTTAAAAAGAAGTAGTTGTGTTCTTGGAAATCGATTGAATCGATTTATTTTTCATATTTGAAGAAATGTTGTTGCAACTGCTGGGATAAATACAATGCCACAAGGCGTATAGTTCTCGGAAAGAAAAGGTGTAATCACTTATTCTTTTCCTTTCCCTTTTTCCCTTTTTTTTTTTTTTTTTTTTTTTTTCTTTTTAAAAGTTTAATTTTACAGAAAATAATTGCAAAATTTAATTAACTATACTATATAATAAATAAATAATATATATAATATATAAATAATATATAATAAATAAATAATATATTTATTTATATATTGTAATAAATAATATATAAATAAATAAAAATAACTTTAATAGATTTTTACTTTTTTCCATCTTCAATAGAAGAAAGTACTGTAATCGAAATTTTTTTCGACTTCCAGTTCTCGAAGGATTTACACGTTTTTAGGTGGCGTTGTAATAGCGATTTTTGCGCCATTTTCAATAATGCATCACCAAAAAGTACATGAATTTATGCCAATTGATTCAATTTTTTTCTGTAAGTGTTTGGCTATGGCTAGTAGGTCTTCCGTGAAAGGGAGGTCCGCCGAAAAGGGGCGTTGTAGTACCGATTTTTTGTGTCATTTTCAATATTGTAACCGAAAAGTGTATAAATATATGTACAGAATTGAACCAAAGTTTTGTGTATGATATTTGGCTATAGCCAGCAGATCTTTCTTGAATTTGAAATTCCGTGTATAATATATTCCTTGGTATTCCGTAGGAAAGGAGCAATGTGATTCGTTTTTGTAAAAAAAAATTCGATTTTTTGTCGTTCTATTGTACACCGGCTCGTTGAGAGACAGGAAATTTCTAAGCCGGCAATTTGCAAACAGTTGATAATAACAGAATAAGGGAAAACTATTAATTTTAATAAATATTATGATCCACATTAACTTTTTTTTTACTCCGATTAATTGAGTGAAGCAGAAATTTAAGATCAAAATTAAAGTTGGTATAGTATTGTATTAATACATATAAAGTATTGACATGTGTACCTACTATTTGAAATATATGTATGAGATAGAAGAAAGTTTTGTGATTGACGCATCCAACTAGTTTTTATTATTCTTTTTATTTATTTTTTACATTTGGTATATCTTTATAGATTCTTATACTAGGGGTGCCCAACTTTATCAAGAGAAGGGCCACATCAATAACATGCAGAGAATTAAATTTAGATCTGTGGCCTATTATCGGGTAAAAAATAAGGTTTCAGAGTTGAGTGGGGAGGGCACTCTTTTAAATTTGTTTACCCAGTCAAAAAAAAATCTAGAAAATATCCAATTCAGTCGGTAAGGATATATCAGCAGTTTTTATGTTTTTATAAATAACAGATATAACAAGGATTATTTTCAATATGTAAGAATATTCCTTGACTTTATTCAGGAGAGTTTTGTTTTATTAAAAGTGCTGAAAAACAAGTATAAATGGCTGGTGCCGAAAAAAATGGGAACTTCATGAACGAAGGAGAGAGAAGGAGGCAATCAACAAGATTTCACCGCACCTGATCGACCAAATTTGCACATTTTATGAAACTAATCGGCAAAATGCGCCGAATATGAAGCCGATCAAGAAAATTCATATTTCCTCGCCTGATCAACATAATTCGCAATTCTTATGAAACAGATCGAGAAAATTCACGTTTTTTCCGCGCCTGATCAACAAAATTCGCTATTTTTACGAAGCCGATTGTCGAAATTTGTGATTTTTAAAAAGCCGATCGACACAATTTACAATTTTTCCTCACATGATCGTCGAAATTCTTGATTTTTCGGCACCTGATCGGCGATATTTTCGATTTTTCGATGACTGATCGACGAAACCGCGAATTTTACGAAGCCGATCGATCAAATTCTCAAATTTTATGAAGCCGATCAATGAAATTCGTTATTTTTATGAAGACGACCAATGAAATTCGCGATTTTTTAACAAAGCAGATCGATGAAAATCGCTATTATCTTCGCATGATCGACGAAATTCGCAATTTTTATGAAACCGATCAAGAAAATTCACGCTTTTTCCGCGACTGATCAAGAAAATTCGCGATTTTTACGGAGCCGATGGACAAAATTCACGATTTTTACAAAGCCGATCGACAAAAACGGCGATTTTTCCTCAAACGATCAAGAAAATTCGAGAACTATCCACACCTGATCGATAGAAGTTTCAATTTTTTCGCGCCTGATCAACCAGATTCGCGATTGTTGCGAAGCCAATCGACGAAATTTGTGATTATTCAGTTCCTTATCAACGATTTTTCTTAGCATGGTCAACAAAATTCACGATTTTATTTTGCATGATTAAGGAAATCCGTGATTTTTCCGCGCTTAATCGATAAAACTCGCGATTTTTATTTGTCTGATTGACAAAATTCGCAATTTTAAGAAGCCGATCGACGATATTCGCAATTTTTACAAAGCTGATCGACGAATTCCCCTCATAATCAATAAAATTCACATGTTGTCCCCGTATGATTGACGAAATTCGAGAATTTCTTGCACGTGATCGATGAAATTCGCATTTTTTGCAAAGCAAATCGACGAAAATCGCATTTTTATAAAGCTGATTGACGAATTTTGAGATTTTTAAAAAAGTTGATCGACGAAATTCGTGATTTTTCCGTTCCAGGTCGGCTAAATTCCGCGACGAAATTCGCGACTTTTACAAAGTCAATCAACGAAATCGGCGATTTTTATGAACTTTATCGACGAAATGTGCGATTTTATTACAGCCTGACAAATATATATAGCAATTTTTCCGCTTGTGATCAATAAAATTCTCAACATTCCCATCTCCGACTAACGAAATTGCGATTTTTCGAATCCGACCAACAAAAGTCGCGATTTTTCAGTGTCCGATTGACGAACTGTGCTCTTTTTCCTCCCTTAATTGACGAAATATGCAATTTTCTGCGCCAGATCAACGAAATTTACGATTTTTGTACTAAATCTGACGAAATCTGCATTATTTTTACATCACAAGATGAAACACGCGATTTTTTATCTCTCGTAAAACTGACGAAATTTACAATTGTTTGACAGCCGATCAACGAAATTTTCAGTTTTTCCTTGTCTTATCAACGAAATTTACAATTTTTTCGTCCCTGATCAATAAAATTTGCGATTTTTTCGTGCCCGATCAACAAAATTCGTGTTTATTTCACACGATAAACCGAAAAAACATGCTATTTTTTTTCGAGCATTATAAACTGACGAATTTTTCTTCCGGATTAACGAAAGGTGCGATTTTTCGCGTCTGACCGACAAAATTCGCGATTTTTCCGTGCTTGACCGACAAAACTCGCGAATTTTCCTTGCCCGATCAGGGAAATTTGCTGTTTATTTCTCATGGGCAAAATTCGCGATTTTTCTATATTTGATGAGGGAAACTTGCGATTTTCCGAGTCATCAACAAAATTTGCTTTTTTCCGCACTTGATCAATGAAATTCGCGATTTTTCCGTGTCGATCAACGAAATTTGCGATTCTTAAGTTACAAAATTTTATATTTTCCCGCGGTTAATTGATGAAATCTATGTTTTTTTCCTGCGACACATGCACAAAAATTTCAATTTTTTTCCAGTTGTAAATCGACGAAACTCACGGCCATACATCGCGGGCCACAGGTTGTGCATCCCTATTCTATACCAACAACACAAAAAGCATTGTTATATGAAAATATGAATTATACATTCAAACAAAGAGTGAACATATATATATATATATATATATATATATTAAGCTTTTATACTAACAACGCAAAAAACATTGTTATATGAAAATATGAATTATACATTCAAATAAAGTTTGCACTTTAAATTTTATAAATGCATTTTATATTTTATCCTAATTAAAAATATTTTTATACTGAAAATATCACAAAATATTTTATTTTTTCATTTCTTTCTTTTTTTAAAACTTATGTCTTAGCTTCATAACATAAATAGATTGATCATTTGAATTCGGAAAAAACTATGTTTATACATAAATTTTACGGGGTTCCCAATTGTGAACATTGGCCATTTCTGACTTTTCTGGTGCATTGGATTCAAAAGTGAGTAATGCGTAGGTTAAATAAGAGGCATTCTGATAAGAATTAATGAAAGATTTATTTTTAAATTTAAAAACTGGCATGGACCCGAAAGGGTTTAAGCACCTACATAAATTACAACTACGTATAAAACAAATCAATTTTGCGTTCTATATATAAAGCAAACTATAGTAAAATGTTCGTAATGCACATTCTGTGTAAGACGGAAATCTGTCTAACGCGTTAAGATTTTCAAGTCCCTGCGAATTCACAGACATGAAGTAAAGTTTGTCTAAGGCGGAGTATTGTTTACTACAGAACATTTTCTCTAGACATAGTTTACTGTATATTCAATGAGAAAAATATGTTTAAATTCTTATGAATAAATTATACGATTATAAATATCATGATAAATCTGCTTCGCTTACATTCTCTCGAGATGTCATTATGTGTCATCACGATGATCTTCCTAATTCACTATCAGGTGGCTATAGTCCGGAGCCGTAGCTAAGAAGGTGCAAGGAGTGGGGGCTCAGCCCCCTAAAACATTTTGATCCACCCCTGGAAAAAATTCCAAGATCACTAAATGAATTTCTGTTCCAAAAATCCAAATGAAATTCTGTTCAAAAATCTAATTTAGTTTTGAAGTTCTTTCACAGTTTTGCAGAAATACTAAATTGTAACTAAAATAATTGTTTCAACACTCTCTCATCTTTTTTGCACATATAAAGCTAACACGATGTTTAATATTGCACTAATTATACACTCGAATTTTTCGTCGTCATATTTTTCCGTAGCATAAAATGAAGTTATTTCAAGAGTTTAATAAGAAACATAGTACCTACAGTGTGAATGTGCAGTAAATTGTCTTTCTGAATCAGAGAGAGAGAGAGAGTAAATTTAAGAACCCCTCCCCTTCCCCCCCGTCTGTTATTCACTTCTAGCTACTTCCCTGTATAGTTAAGAAAGCCGAGTTCAAATTCTCGCTCAGGTTTGGGTACTTTGAGTAATTAGTGCCTGCCTAATTAATCTTTCGGTGCAAAAAATGACCGCAGACACACACACACACAAAAAAAAAAATCTAATATTGCATTTTTTTTTTAAAAAATTCTCAAAACCGCATTATGTCTAATACCTACTGTTTTTTAGCTCACAGGCTATCAAAGCCTGAGAGTTTATGTGCCCGCCCATTCTGTATGTATGTATGTACGTGCGTACGAACGTAACGCGATAACTCATAATAAAAATACCCGATTTACATGACATTTTGGATATAGGCTTATTATGATAAGACGCTTCCCTGATTAGTTTTGAGAGTTCATTCCATAAGTATATAAGAAGGGAAACGGGGGCTATTGCCCCTTCCCTTAATTTAAATAAATGGATTTTTCATGCAGAATTAATAGATTTCATTGAAATCTTAGATGTAGGATCATTCCAATGAGGTGCCTCCGTGATTAGCATTGTGTGTTAATTGGATAAGTTTAAAGAAGCGGAATAGGGGAGGGGGGGTAATTCCCCCGTCTTAATTTAGGTTTTTCACGCAAAATTTACCGATTTGCTTCAAATTTTTGTAATTAGGTTTATTCTAAAAAGGCGCTTCCTTGATTTGTTTTTGGAATTCACTGGATAAGTATAAAGGAAGGATAGGGGAAACTACCCCTCATAATTTATGAGAATGGAATTTCATCAGAATTAACCGATTTGTTTCAATTTTCGGATAGAGGTTCATAGTAATAAGAAGCTCACGCTCATTTGTTATGATGTTCTTTTTTTAATTACAAAGAGGAGTACGTGCGATTATCTTCCGCTTAAGTTAGCTAAATAGAGTTTTATGCAGAGTTATCCGATTTGCTTTAAATTTTGGATATAGGTTACTTCTAATAAGTTGAATTTCTGGACAGTTTCGGAGGTTTAATGGTTAATTATAAAGGAGGGAACGGGTGACAACGTTTTTTAAATTACATAAATGGGTTTTTATACAGAATTATTCGACTTACTTCGAATTTTGAATACAGGTTTATTATATGTTAAGGCGTATCCCTGATTAGTTTTGGGGTTTCAATGATTAAATATAAAGAAAGGAAATGGGGGGGAGGTACTTCCTTATTTTATTTATTTATTTATTTATTTATTTTTGAAAGACTTTATTGTATAAGGCTGTAATATTAGCCTGCATAGCCTGTGAGCTCTATGCCATCAGTTTAATTGGACATCATTCTTTTTATTTTCCTTTCAGAAACATAAAAACTGCAAACCAGCTCATTGATTTCTTAAGTACAACCTGCGCGGATTCATCATTTGTTCTCATTAAAAAGAAAACAGAAGGAAAAAGTAACGAAAAATGTCAAAGCCAATTATTTTAATCAGCAAGTTAGAAATGGTTCTTAGTAAAAAAGTAAGACCAGATATTGAGGCACAGCTGCCCTTTAAAAGCGAAGCTGTCAACACTGATTACATGAATGAAAGGTGGAGATGACTAGCTTGAATTATTTTCTCTGGTACATGTGTGACTATTTAATATTTTATCTGCATCCATCTACGCTATTTCCACGATTTCTTTGGGCGTAGCTGAAATATTTACAAGTGCAAGATTTTTGTAATAGCTTTTTTAGTTTTCGTCTATCTAATATTGCTGACATTAAATTGAATTAACATTACTGACCTCGGCACAGGAATTCTGAACAAGTAGTGTTAACAAGTTAGATAATAAATTAAACAAGTCGGATGTACTAATCCCAAAACTTTCTTCTGTCTCATATATACATGTTAACAATAATTCAAAATTAGCTATCACAGTGCCAGAATTAAAGAACAATCTACGCCCATCATGAAGACTGTAAAGGTATGTATGTTCGTTGAATTAGATACATTTAATAAGGAGATATAAGTATAGCACTGTTTCGAATAAATCACTGAATTTCGGAACCCAACCTCTTAGATGTCAACAAGCAGAATTTTCAACTTAACTCCTTGGAGACGAACGACACATATACGTGCCACAAAAAAGCTTAAGAATTCGTTTTTATTCCCACCAGTAAAATTTTACTGTAAAATTTGCCTTTTCTAATCAGAGCATTTTATAGGTTTAATAAAGCACAAATTTCTGCTTTTTTAATCCGGTGACAAAATATTAAAAATTTCGTAAAAGGCTCCCGTCGCGAAGGGGTTAAAAAGTATAAAATCATCATCTGTTGACCTGTTGTTCAATATACACCCAAGTCCAATAATGGTTTATATACCTAAAGATATAACACAATATTAAGTTTGATTAAATTGTTTCAGATATAGTTTTCGTGAAAAACGTGACAAATTCATCACAGCAGCGCCACCTGTTGTGCTAATTAAGCCAAAATCTAATCAGTAATCGCTTATGCCTACGTCTAATTGAATCTAAAGTTTGATGAAAATCCATTGATTAGTTCTTGAGCCAGGGCTATTGCGGAAATCGTATAAAATGCAGCACAGCGAAATGCACCTGTTGTGCGATCTATACCAAAAATTAATCAACAACAGTTTATATAAAGGTTTAACTAAATCTAAATTTTATTAAATGCCGTACATTAATTCTTGAAATAGAATTATTGCTGAATGCACGAAAAATGCCCCATAGCAGCGCAACCTGTTGGGCGAACACCCAAAAGACTATTGTTAAAATCCTACAGGATAAACTTCTAATATTAAAAAGTGAAATAATTAAGTCAGAATAATAGAACTGAATTTTAGTCTATTTCATAGGCCTTGTGGACCCTAATTCTTTCTGCAATAAAATCTCAATGCTTATAAACATAATATTTTTTAATAAAGTAACATAAATAATCAAATAATATTTTGAAATTAACTAACTAAAAATCAAATAAAATTATTAACAAAATCAAATTAGAAGATATCCTTTTTATAAAACAACACTTATAAACAAAATATTTTTTCTTATTAAAGTAACTAAATAATCAAATAAAATTATTTTGTATTATCAGGCCTCAAAAATGATCCGCCAACTGAACATCAATATTTTCTTAGAAAGATTTTCGTTTTATATTTTTCTTGCAAATTGCGCAGAAACCGCCTTCGAAGGTTAGTTTTAGCACAAATGCTATTGAAACCTATACTGTAAAATTTTCTGTTAAAAATATTGGTGTTCAGTTCGCAGACCATTTGGGAGCCCTTTTTGTAATATTTTCTGTAATACAATCTCAATGCCTATAAACATATTTTTAAATAAAGGAACTAAAAATTAAATAAAATTATTTCGCATTATTCAATTTCTGTAATAAAATCTCAATACTTATAAACATAACATTTTTAAATAAAGTAACTAAATAATTAAATAATATTTTAAAATTAAGTAATTAAAAATCAAATCAAATGAGAAGATCCTAAGTGTTAAACACTTGAGTTTCATTACTAAACATGCATGTGAACCCCAATAACATTTATCAGTTTCATTGCATTCTGTCTATACTTACGGAAGCACACAAAGACGGTAGACAGACAGTCGGACAGACAAACCAAATTCATAAACACTTTTCAACTACCATATATTTCCACTTATTAGCTGATCCTTATATAAGCCGAGTATACGAATCTTCAGGAGACACCGCCCAAAATCGGTAGCCCATATATAAGCCAATATTAAAACTGGTCTTTGAGGTCCACAGTAATACTTACAAATCATGGATATGCATATTATAAAATATGGAAATAAAACATGTTTAAACTATTTATAAAATACATTGCAATTCTAAAATAAAATTTAAAAGTAGATTTAAATATTTTTAATATATGTAATGCTAGATTACGGAATTGAGGATACTATTTGACTATCCCATCGACTCATTTCGACAAATTATATAAATCGCCAAATTACTCGCAAAATTATACAAATTGGCATATTTTTTATTTTAAATAAAGAAAAAACAAATAAATTAATAAAAGATTAATAAAAATACAAATAAAACGTCGAATTAAAAATCACTTGCAGACGTAACAAATAGGTGTAACGTGTTTAATGTCAAGTGAATGAGACATTTGCGATCAGCCTATAGGCATGAATCATTTAATTAATCGTGACATTTAATCTTATAGTTTGGCGATAGTTTTTTTTGGTTGACAAGATAATCAAGTAGTTCTGAACTGCTTAAAAGAAACATCCTTATGACTCCAAAAATGATAATCATATTAACTAACAGTTTATTGAGTCGGATTAAGCGTCTCGTTTCCAATTAAAAAAATATATTTGAATTGAAATTTGAATGAAATACAGGGTCATGAGAAATCGAAGAATGTAATTTATGCAAAATTTGTGCTATTTTTCTGCCTTTTACGTCCACTCCTTAAAATAAAAAATTTTGAAAAATTTTATATATCTTTCATTAACACGAATTTTTCGGGAGTCCCCAAAAGGTAGTTCCGGATAATCAAGGTTACTGATATTCAAAAGGCTTCTTTCCATTATTATATACTAGCAAGGATGGTCTCCATACAGGCATACTCCGAAAAATCTGAAAAAATTACAGAATTTTCTTTTCATGAGGATATATACGTTTATAAAAAAAATTTCGGCGGAACCTCCGTTCCCTGTCCGTAAAAACAATAATGAAAATTTCGTTATTTGACGATTTATCATCGGTTGGCGATGAAAAGCAATTTCAAAAAATGTTTTTTTTTTTTTTTTTTTTTTTTTTTTATTCAAATGCATTTTAAAGGAAAAAGTTTCATGTTCAACGTGTTTAAATAAATGAAATATCTTTGTCTTTGTCAGTTTTAGTTTGTTTAAAGTATAATTTCGTTATATTGATATTTATGTGTATTTAATTTAAATTTAACCATCAAAATTTGAGTTTTGAAACGAAATTCAAATTTAAATTAATTAAAATTGTTTCAAGTTCTAAGTCCAGTTGAGCATTCTCAATTCGATTTTGTTGCTATGGAAACATCTTAGATTTTTGAATATGCTTAAATGTATGAAAATAATTTTTCTGAATAAGAATTTTTTATATATGAAAATATTTTTTCCAGAGGTAAATTAAATAACTACAGAAACAAATAATATATGCTTATGCAATTTAATATATATATAGTATATATAATATATCAAACTCTCTAATTGTTTATGTTTAAATTCATCAAACACCATTTACGCAGATTCTAAAAATCTAAAAGTTTTCAGTTGCATTAAAATCGTTTGCTTTTGACAGGGAAAAGTGCTGCTCGCCAAATCGTGTGACACTTTTGTCTTTTCACGCCAAATATTCGAAAGTATTTTATTTTTTTTTTTACATGTTTTCTTCTGTTATTCCGCCACTTATTTTCACTGATCCTTTATTACATCCATAAGTAGCTTAATTAGTATTTTTTTTTTTTTCAAAAAAATCTGAGTATGTCCATTACTGAGATCTTCCTTGTAAGTACACGCCAAATGTTAAGTCTCTATCTCAATTTGTTCGGAGATAAAGCGTTTACAGACACACAGACAGACGAACGACATTTTTTTTTTTCTAAAAATATGTTTTTAGGAATCTTCAGTGTCTGAAACGTGTCTGTGACGTTCGGTCCATAAAATATACGTCCCCCTCCCCCCCTCCCGATTTTCAAAACGATTGCAAAACTTACTCTATACTACGTATGATGGGTAAGATGGTAATGAAATATTCAGCAAACGAAAACTTAGCACTTTTTTTCTGTATACGTAATAAAAAAATTATCCAAAATTATCAATCTTCTATAGGGATATTTTGTCGTGGACATGCAACCAGATCTGTTATTAGGTCCCGCTCATGACTTGCTCGTCCATAAAAACCAAATATTCTATTTTTGGCTTCGATTACCGCAAGAAATGATCGTTTGATCTTTCAAAAATGTTGCAGCAATAATGCGATGGATGGAACTGGAGATGCTACAGCAAAACTCTAAATTATCTTTGTTTAATTCAAATGATAAAATTTTTTTTATTTTTGTGGGATGGACCAAAATAATTCTACATGGACTAAAGTAACCCCACAAGGCCAAAGGAGGACGGTATCAATTTTTTAAATTTTCTTATACTCGTGTATAAGCCTGCCCCCCCCCCCCTACTTTGAAGCCTAAAAAATGTCCAAAAATTCTCGGCATATACACGGAAATATACGGTATGCTGGATAATGTTATTAAACAGTGCGATAAAAAATAGTAGATTTATAGACTGCGAGAATTTGTAAAATAGCTTTTATTTTGCAATCATTCTGAAAAGGAGTAGGTTGGAAGAGAAAATAATATAAAAAGAAGTCGTCCGTCAGATAAATTTAGCGACTCCGCCCGACTTCAGGACAATAAAAGATAATTATTGCTGGAGCGAGTTCGTCAGCACGGGTGTCACGCCAAAAGTTAGGATGAAGCAGAACTCGGAAGATCCAGCCTTTGCCACCAAGGTAGATCCTGCCACACTGTGGGTGGTTGATGCTCACCGAGGTCCTACATCCACATCGTCAAGAAATTATGATACATTAGTTGCATTCGAGAAAATGATAACAGTAGAGAGAAAGAGGAAGGACAAAGGTTTTATGTTAGAACGATGTTTGGATTTGGGTAATATTTTGTGAAATTCTTGTTTACCTGAAAGGGATGAGCTCGGTGAAGGGAGAGGGGCTAGAAAAAAATCATTGACAATCTTTTGATATTTAATAAATTAAATTTTCACTTTTCTGGTAAGAATTATGAAAAATACCAGTAAAATTTATTATTCCCAAGGGATATTAAATAGTTAAATATTAAGAGAAAAAATGCCCCACCAGTGGCTGAGAGATTCTGACCTCTCAACTGGTAGACGGCAGGTGCTGGGTTCGAACCCATTCGCGCTGTCGGCCTAACCGTTCGGAGTTTTCGTGGTTTTCTTCGAACCTTGCATAAATACGGGTTAGTTCCCTTAGAACGACCCCCACGAAGGGCACTCCCCCCTGGTCCTATATCCCTAGTGAAGATAATCGGACGAGAAAAATAAACCTAAACTAAGAGAGAAAAAAAAACTAAGACCTTTTTCAACAGTCCCAAACCACCCCCAACCATCCTTGAAAAATATATTTGCTTGAATTTTCTTTTTACGCTCATGTACTTAAAAATTATCTTAAATAGAAAATAGGCCAAATGCCCTCTCTCCTTCTGAGGCAAAAGAGGAAATAAAACTGTTCCAATTTTCTATTTGAAAAAGGATTGGTAGAAACTTCCTTTTCTTTCTTTTAACTTTTCATTTTTGTTACATTTTTAAAAAGCTTTTCAGATTTTAACTTTTTTCATTTTCATTATTTCCAAACGCAATTTAAAAATTTTTAAAAATCAGCCGTATATTCCTTTTAATTCTTTTTTAACGCAGAAATTTAATTAATGTTGGAATGTATTCAATGTGCAATAAAAATATTTGTCGTTAGTTTACATAAAACTTACTAAAGTGGAATCGCGAGGGACTGAAAAAAAAACGCGTTTTAGACAGGTGTTTGTCTTAGAGGTATCATCGTCCCTTACTTTTATTTTGTCTTTAAAAAAATCGCAGTTCATATTTATACCGTTGTCAAAAACCAGTGATAGTATAATTTTTATTTATTTATTTATTTATTATTTTTTTTATACAAGCTGGCTCTGTGCTCCTACGAGCTACGCTTGCCAGCCCCCAACTGCCGACTCTAAAAGCAGGCTAATTTGATCGGTTTTTAAAGGATTTTGGAGGATTAGACTATAATTAAAAGAACGTGGCGATTTCCTCATAAAAGGGTTTCCATTCATTTCGTTTTCATTGGGGAGTTTTAATCCCAAATCAGCTGTTATTAACAGATACAATGGCTGTTTTCGTCTTTGTTTCGATAAGATCAGTTAAATATTTGAAAATGGCTTAATATAAAATGAATTAAGTAAACAGAGTCTTGTCTTCCGGTATTTTTTAATAACGCTATAAGAAAGTTCTTATAAATGAGACATTTTAAATGTATCATTTTAAATCTGGCATAATTTCACCGAAGTTTTCTTTCTCTTTTTAATATTCACGTGTAAATACTTTTATTCTTAGAAAGGAGTGATTATTTGCGCTGTCTTAGAATTCACAATGGAAGTTAAAAAGTTCATCTCAAAATACGACATAAATGTCGCACAAATATATTTTTAAATTTAAACTGCTTTGCAATATTATTAGTTGGTCATTTCAAATATGATATAATTTCTCCTATTGACTTCTTTTAATGCATATTAATGAATTTATTATTTCAAAATTTCCTTTCTCTTTTTAATATTTATATGAAAATAGCTTTGTTGCTAGAAAGGAAATATTTTTACTTGCGCTGTATCAGAATTGGCGACAATAGTTTAAAAGATCATCTAGAAATGTGAGATGTTACGTGTAAATACATTTTTTAATTTAAATTGTTTGGCAATATTATTATTTGGTCATTTTAAATATGACGTGATCTTTATTTACAACTTTTAATGCGCTTTAATGAATTTATTAATTTACAATTTTCTCTCTCTTTTTAAAGTTCCCGTGTAAATATAGTTTTAATGACGCAATTTTAAATATTTTTCTCCTTTTAATATGTAATCATTGAATTCTAAAATACTGTAAATACTTAATAAAATTTTACTGAAATATGTAAAAAATATTACTGAAAAATGTTGAAAATTTGAAATTAAAATGGAAATAAATTTTTAAAAGTTGAGCCAAATTAAAAATAATAATAATAATTAATTAATTAAAAAAATGGGTAAATGCATAGTTGCCAACTTTTACGCATTTTTTCTACCACTAAAATTGTACGATTACTTTAATCTATTAAATAAGACAATATGTACTATAAAATTTTTGTGGTCGGAAAAATGCGTAAAAGTTGGCAGCTATGGTAAATGTGATCACAGATGGCATAGAATGTTTTGTTTAATATTTCTTTAACAACTTATCCTTTAATTAATAAATCCATATTGTTCATTTATAATTACTAAATTCTTACATAGATGATAGCAACAATAAATTTAATTTAAAAAAAATTATAAAAGGAAGTTACTCATTTTAATCAAATTAAAATTTTTCAAATAGAATTATTTAAATAAAATCCAAAATTTCAATTTTTTTGAAAATCCGAAAAAAATAGCAGAAATATAAATAAAATTTCGAAAAACAAATAAAAATTGTTTAAACCAAATTTAAAATGCTGAATCAGTAATATATAGCAAAAGTATTTATATATAATACAATAGTTCTTGAAATAAAAAGACAACTGAATTCCAAAAAATATTATGAATGCCATAAATAGAAAAAACAAACAAACAATATATACCCTTAAAATTGGCAAAAAATCCGAATAAATTAATAAATAATTAAATCCATTTTAGTACGACATTTTCAAGTTCCAACATAGGATTCGAACTAAGAATCTGTTTAGTTGCGACATGCTTTACCTGCAAGTTATGATGTCTACACGAATAATGTTGAAATTTTCTTTTAAAATTTAAAGCTGTTTTCAACTACTCCGCAAACCAAGTGCAAAACATTTTCACACGTTTACAAACTCATTTTTCAATGGAAAGATATAAAATTAGAAGACCTGACTATGGAAGCTATTTGAAATCGAACTATATTTTCTATTTTTTGATCAATAAATTACCCTTTGAGTTATAAGTGTTTTAAATCACGTGACATAGTGTTTTCTCCCTTCTTTGACTAGTTTTTCTGTTTTCGTCGGGAAATTTGATTCAAAACATCAACTTTATCAATATTTCTTGAAACATCTATTGCATTTGCAGATAGAAAAAAAAAAAGTAAGTGGAGTTAGATAGCTTCTGATCAACAATACCTTTCATGCATTTTCGAACAAAAATAAATTAAAAACTTACTGCATAAAGTTTGCCTTTTTATGTTTAAGGATAGCTTTAAACCGAAAAAAATGAACAGATGATATTGATAAAATTGATTTAATTAAAATAAAAGACTTTTTTCAAAAATTTAAGATTTGTCGTGTGACATGAAGTATTCAGCCAGGCCCTTTTATCACATGGGCAAATCGGTCCATGAGCTCCGGACTTCAAGGGACTTCCAAATCCATATTGTATTAATTTACAAAATATTTATTTTTTTTCCAATTGAAATTTTGGAAATTTTCAAATACCAAATACAAATATAATTTTTAAAAGATTTTATCCAACTTTCTGAAAAACAAATTTTATTTTAAACTCACAGAGTTCAATGCTTTCGAATAACTAATCTGAACCAATATTATATAAGAGGTAATATTTTGATTTTAATAATTTGTATTAGCAATGAACTTAAATCATATTTAAATTTTATTGAATGAAAATAAACAGTATGTGTAGTACTTAAAAAGATTACTTAAACTTAAAAGGATGCGAAAGAAAGTAATTTGATTAACTCTCACTAACAGGAGTGACCGAGATAAGCTCAGTCAAAATTAACTTTGTGTTCAACTCGATATAATATTCTCAATGTATCTTTCTCTCTGTATTATTGCTATAAAGCATGTTAATTTATAACAGTATTACTTACAAAAACTTTTAATATGAAAACTATGTATGTACGTACATGTTTAGAAATGTTACATTATTTACACAGTTAGAACAAAAAGACGTCAATCCAAATCATATTTTTAACTTGTCTCTGATTGGTTTAACCATGCATCTCGATTCCTATTAAGAATGTCTAAAAAACGTCTTCACATTCTGAAAGCATTTTTTTTTTTCAAATATAGCCAAATTTAGCGATTTTTTTTTTCATTTGGCGCCAAGTACATGTTTCGGCATTTTAATTTTGAAAGTCGATTTTTCAGTTAAATGTTGCCAATATTATGTCAAATATTGCCAACTGTCAATTACAATTTTCTCGGCTTCATGACCCTGATCCGTATTAACCAAAATGATCCACAAATTGAATCCGTTCAAACCTCTGACTTAGCTCAACAGTTTTCTGGTAATCAAAAACGGTAAAATATAAAATTTAGTCAAAATCGTTTAAAAGTCTTTTCTTACATAAAGTTATCTTGAACCGCAAAATGACCCATTAATATAATTTTCTCGAACATGAAACTGAACCCACTGATCTTTTTAAGGTTGAAAACCTTAAAATACCAAATTCAGTTAAAAATCGTTAAAGCCAGATAAAATTAACTTGACCCGTAATGTCCCCAGAAAGGCCCTCTAATCGAAATTTTTTGAACATGTGATCTAGCTCAATCATTTTATCGTGCCCAAAGCAATATAATATACAAAATTTTGTCACTATCATTTGACCGTTTGTTAGATACAATTAGCTTGACCACACCCATTGTGATAAAAATATATCCACTAATCGAATTTTCCCGAACATGCGATCAAACCAAATGCCCTTTTCGAGTTCAAAAGTGATAGAATACAACATTTAATCAAATTCGTTAGAGCTGTTTTCCATATAAAATTAGATTGACCAGTAGTGACCCAAAACTGATCCACTAATCGACATTTCTCGAGCATGTGATTTAGACCAGTGATCTTCACGTGCCCAAAAACAAGATAACAGAAAATTTCCATATCATTTGAGCCATTTTTTAAATACAATTAGCTTGATCCGGACCCATAGTGACCAAAAGTGACGCACTAATCGAAATTCCTCGAACATGTAACCTAGCCCAATAATCTTTTTCGCGCGCTGTAACAGTATAATACAAAATTTTGTCAAAATCTTTTCAGACGTTTTTTCGAAACATTTGACTTGATTCTGACCCAGTGTGACCCAGAATGAAGCACTAATCGAATGTTCTTAATCATGCAACTTAGCCCGTTGGTCTTCTTGAGTCCGAAAATGAAAATATAAAAATTTAGTCAAAATCTATAGAGCCATTTTTTTAGATAAAATTTGTTTGACCCGCAGTGACTCCAAAATCCCTCTTAAATAGAAATTTCTCGAACATATGATCTAGCTTGACCCTGACCCATTATGACTCAAAATGACCCACTAATCGAATTTTCGGGAACATACACTCTAAAACTGGGAAGAGTGAAAAGCTCACTTTTTGTAGGAGTGATTTGCATTTTCACTCTTTTTAGAGTGAGCTTTATACAAATACACTCTTTAAAGAGGGGAATTTCCGACTCCCTAAAAAGGAGTGAAATATCTCACTCCGTTGTCGAGAGTGAAATCTCTCGCTCCATGGTCGAGAGTGAAAAATCCCACTCCGTTAACGAGAGTGAAAGCCCGGCTTTATACACTTGAAAAAAAATACCCGCTCAACTTTGAACTAATATATGGAGTAAAACAATGAAAAGTACCAAAATATGTCAATTCTTTCTTTTCAAAAACTACATTTTATAATATAACCTATAAAATTACGCTTATTTGCTATTAAAACGCACTCGTTTTTAAAAATGAGTGTCACTCCTTCGAAAGAGTCAACGGTCACTCTCTTAAAAAGTGACTTAGATATGTATTACGCATCAGCCAATCAGAAATCGTCTTCTCAGTTGTGATGATAAAAATGTTTCCGCCATTTTGTCGTGTCTGTTATGTGTCCGACTTTCGTTTCCTCGGTCTACAAATGTGAATCTTTAATTTGTATTATTAATACTGAAAAGTAGTTTAAATTTCGATCTTGGAATGATATACTCCGATATCTTATGATTCAAAATAATCCACATAGATTAAGCTTCTTGATCAGTCAAAATGGAGAACGAATAATTCAGTAAAAAGCAATAATACTCCATTAACAGTGACGAAGATGTTGCACTGCACATATCTTATTTATCAAACAAAGGATTATTATTCATCAAACAAGGGATAATATTTAACATAAAAAACGGTAAGTCAATTTTAATTTCAACTTTTTATTTTCCGAAAGTAAATTCTAGAATGTTGAGTTAAAAGTTTTACTTTACACATAAAGTTGTCTTCTATCTCTATGTGCTCGGAGAAAAAAAAAGAAAAGAAAAATCGCTGACGCAAAGATTGGTATTTTATGCCTGATGATAACAGAATGAAACGCTTTAGTAATTTTAAAAGTTTGCAGTATGACTTATATTAGCTGACATTTATTTATTAGAGGTAAATAACTCATTAAAATTGCTTTTCCAACAGTAAGAACAAAACATATGTAGCAGTGTTGAATTCAGAGGGTGTCCCGGGGGTGGTATTCCCCCCTGAGCATTGAAATGCCCCCCGGAAATTTTGAGATTTTGTGTTTTCAATGGTCAAAATGGGCAATTTTTCTCTCCGGAGCTCTATAATGTCCCCCCCCCCCGGAGCCAGAAATATCCCTCCCGGAGAAAAATGTCTTAATTCAACACTTATGTAGTCATTTCTTTTATTTTATATTTTCTTCATTTTTCTTTTTCCTACATGAGTATATTTTTTATAAAACTTTAACTCAGGGTTCATACAGAGTTTGCTAAACGAAAAATAAGGACTTTGTAAGAGCTTTGATAAAAGAAAAATAAGGACTTTAAAGTTAAAAAAGACCAGTACACATAATTACTTACATTAAATTTTAATCTTAAATTTGCTAGCAACTGTTTTTTAGCATCTATTTCTTTGGTCAGGGAGGAAATATCTTCCTTTTTTCTAATGCAGATTTTCTACAATTGTTCGATTTTATAAATAATTGAATATCTTTAGTTGATTCACTTTATCAGCTAATTCATTGGCCTTATTTTCTATCTCCAATACTTCTTTTTCAAGAAGCCATATTTTTTTCTTTATAAAACCTAACTCATTTTCAATTAATTTCCTTATATTTCCTGCAGAAGAAGACTGTTGCTGTTAACCATGCTGCACATATCCAGTGAAATAATAAGACTACGATCAAACACAGATCAGCGGATTATAGAACAGATTGGTGCAATTATTTGTGAAATATCTTCTTTGTTATTCATTTATCTACAGCTCATATTCAAAATATTAGAATAATTACCTTTTTTTTAGAAATTGAAAATATCGTTTGGTAATTTAATGTCTTTTAATGAAAATATGCAAACGATATTTTTATTAAGAACTTATTGTTGATTAAACTTACTTGTTATCTTAAATTTAATATCATTTTTGAAAAGATTAATTGCAAAAAAAATTATCTTGAAAAGTCAAAATATTAGAATATTTATTCAAGTGGTTCAAAATATTAGAATATTTCACATTAATTCTCCTTTAATTATTACCAATTCTTAACTGGTGGCATCATTGATTAAATTCAGACTATTTTATTTAAAATCAGTATTCTTTTTTGCAGTTTGTTTCTTTTTCGTCTGAAATTGGGCCGTGTGAGTGATATTCCTGAATCTACTAAACTTCGTATGGTTGATTTGTATCGGCACGGTAAAAATCAATGTTTTATAGCGAATTATTTACATTGTTCGCAATCGAGCGTTAGTAAAATACTAACACAATATTCAAAAATTGGAAAATTTCAAAATAATCGCCGAAATGGTGGCCGAAAACCAAAAACATCTGCTAGAGATGATAGGAAACTGAAGCGTATAATTAAGAAAAACCGTTTTAAAAGTGTGCGATTCTTGCACTGAAAATGGAAAGAAGAAGGAGTTGAAGTTTCTACATCGACAACATTAAGACGTCTCCATAAATTTAAATTTGAATCTCGTATAGCGAAAACAAAACCTCTCATGACTGCAAGACAAAAGCGTATAAGATTGAATTGGTGTAAATCAAGACGTTTATGGAGCAATGAAGATTGGAAAAATATATTATTTAGTGATGAAAGTATGTTTTGTGTTTCATATGGTAATCAAGGTATTCGAGTTTGGAGAATGAAGCAAGAAGCATTTGATAAAGAATGCCTTAAACGTTCCGTAAAATTTGCTGCTAGTGTCATGGTTTGGGGTTGTATGAGTGCAGAAGGACCTGGAAAGTTATGCATCGTCTACGAAAAGGTTAACTCTCTGATATATCAAGAAATTTTATTACATGATTCCATCATCAGAAGATTTATTTGAAGATGATTTCATCTTTCAACAAGATTTAGCGTCCCCGCATACCTCGGTGTCAACTAAGAATTGGTTCCGCCAACGCAACATTAAGGTACTTCCTTGGCCACCAAATTCACCAGATCTTAATCCCATCAAAAACTTATGGTGTATAATGAAGAAAAAACTTCAAGAAAATCCTCCTTCAAGTAAAACTGAGTTAGTGGCACGTATAAAGTCTATTTGGGCTAATATTGATAGAAATGTTTGTAAACACCTTGTATATAGTATGCAAGATCGATTGTACGCTGTTATGAAAGCTAAAGGGGATGCTACAAAATATTAACTACCATTTACTTCATATTCATAAGGTAATATTGTTGCGTAAAATAAAATATTCTAATATTTTGAACCAATCTAAATTTTATTCTAATATTCTGGTGTGTTTAAGGAAGCTGTATACCTAATTTATTGTGCTGTATTTTATATTTTATAAATGTTAAAATCTTATCTAAACATTCCAGATTTAATTTATAAGAAATTTAATTGCATTTACTTAGTATAAAAAATAAATAAATGACTAATAATTTTTTCTTATTACTTTTTCTCAATTATTCTAATATTTTGAATATGAGCTGTATATCAAAGAAAAAAAAAATTTTAGATGGTGAATACTGATTACGATTGGTGTTTGTGGATACGAGGTTTCTACGTCGCAAACGGAAAACAAAAAAGGCAGCTTTAATGTCCAATCAGAAATATGAGAATTATAACAAAGAAACTTGATTTTTTTTTTTTTTTTTCAGCTGCCACATTTGGCAGATTATGAACGTTTCAGGGGTGATTTTGGGAGAATTTTTTTTTTTTCGGAAATTAACATCACAAACATCGGTGGCGCGAGGGGAGGGGGAATTCCATGAGTTGCACCCCCTCCCGTGGGAAGGGGGGGTTATCTGCGGTATTTAGCAAAATTGGCGATTTATTGCGATCTTTTGTCGAAATCGGCGTTTTTTCAGCGATCTTTTGATGAAATCAACGTTCTCCTTTTTTTTATGAAATCGGCATTTTTTTCGACGATTTTTAGGCAAAATTCGCATTTTTTATGCGATCTTTTCTCAAAAACGACGTTTTCAGGGGTGATTCTGGGTAAAAAAAAAATTTTGGAAATCGGGGGGGGGGTATCCGCGATCGCGATCTTCAGACGAAATCAGCGATTTATCTGCGATATTTTAGCAAAATCGGCGATTTATTGCGATCTTTTGTCAAAATCGGCGGTTTTTCCGCGATCTTTTGACGAAATCCGTGTTTTCCCATGTTTCTTTTTAATGAAATCGTTGTTTTTTCGACGAACTTTAGACAAAATTCGCATTTTTACGCGATCTATTCTCGAAAACGTCCTTTTATTCCCGCGATCTTGACGAAATCGGCGTTTTTTTCCATGATCTTTTGATGAAATCTGAGTTTTTTCTTCTCAATGATCTTTTGATTTAATATTTTTAAGCAATCTTATCGAAAACGGAGTTTTTTCCGCGATCTTTTAACGAAATCGGCGTTATATCCGCAATCTTTACACGAAATCTGCGATATTTGGTGAAATTGCCGTTTTTCCGCGATCCGCACAGGAAATTCGCGCTTTTCAGTGATCTTTTGACAAAGTTGAAAAGCACGAATTTCCTGTGCGGATCGCGGAAAAAACGGCAATTTCACCAAATAGCGCAGATTCGTACAAAAAAATTGACGAAATCGTAGTTTTTCCACGAAATATTGACGAAGTGTGTGCTTTTCGGCGTCCTTTCACGAAATTTGCATTGAACCGCAATTGTTTATTCCGCGCGCAAAACCATACAAGTTGGCAACTATGCAGAACTGATAACCCAATTTCAACTTTTCGGAAGAAGATGCCTTAAAATTTCAGACGAGAATCATGCCTAGGTCTTTTTATCCCCGTGATCTTTTGATGAAATCGTCGTTTTTTTTTTTTTTTTTTTTTTTTTTTTTTTTTTTCCAATGATTTTTTGATAAAATATTTTTAAGCGATCTTTTATTGAAAACAGCATTTTTTTCCTTATTCTGCACATGAATTTCGCGTTTTTCAGCGATCTTTTGACAAAGTTCGTTGACAAAAACATCGACAAAATCGTCGTTTTCCACACGAAATATTGACGAAACGTGTCCTTTTCGGCGATCCTTTTACGAAATTTGCATTTCTCCGCGGTTGTTGCGCAAAAAACTCATGTTAAAAAATAAGGACTTTCAATAAAAAATAAGGACTTTAAGGATCCTTATTAAGGACTATCGAAATATAAGGAGTTTATAAGGAATTTTAAGGTCCATGCGAACCCTGGAATAAATACTATAGGGTAGATGTAGCAGTAATGTACACACCTGAATGTTTTTAATTTATAAAAAAAATAACTAATAAAAATTTAGCTTTTATTTATTTATTTATTTATTTTTTTTTTTTTTTTCGTTACTCGCCCTTGCATAGTTTATAATTTAGCACTATTGTTGACACTCTTAATTAAACCAATCAGGAAGCACAAAATAATGTTTTTAAGTTTCACTGTTTTTCATTGAAAATCGTGTTTTCATTGAAAATCATACTAAGAGCTGGCTTCATTTAATAAATTTATGTATTCCTTATTTTATTGCAAAATTTTCAATTTTTTGTTTCTGTAGTTGAAGAAAGCTTTGAATTTTATGTATTTAATGTCGTTTATAAAATTTCATTAATTTTTAAGGATTTGAGAGGAGTGTCCATGGAATACTTAAGCAGTCATTTTTCAGTAATATACACCTCATATAGGCACTGGTTAAAAAGCAATTACGGTAATGTTTATAGTGCAAAAAATATTTTGATTTAATTAAAAACTTAAGTAATCAATTTTAATTTTTAAATTGCACTTACCAAAATGTAATAACACCAAGATTTTTATAAATAGTTGTTTTTAAGTTATATTAATGGGATTTATAAAATTTCAATATCTTCTTTATTTTATTATTATTATTTTTTAAAAATGAATCTAACTATGTTTTGCCTATTTAATAATCTGGCAATCAAACCACTCATGAAGCCGAAAAAAAATGTTTAAGGGCACAGTCAAAGAGGGGCTTAATCGTTCACCATTTAAATAAAAACACTTAAGTTACAGAAGTCGTCAAAAACACATTTTCTCTCTTAAATATTTGTTTATTTTTACTTTTACAATTTTGTCTGCAGATATTTTTTTAAATAACACTTTCATTTTTGGTATCGGTTTTGAAAGTAAAAGAAACTTTATAAAAATATCTGCGACCGAAATCGAAAAAGTAAAAAAGATGCGTAATTAAAGATGAATTTCAGTTACTCAAAGCAAAATAAATAAATAAATAAAATGTCAACATGCAAACGAGATATTAGAAAAATCTCTCCCCATAGGATTAGCATTAGCTCGTGAGTGTCTTCGCCGGCAGGTACTACATGCACATCTACTCTATATACGGGGATAAAAAATTGAAATTAAATATGACTTACCATGTCATTTTATAAATACGGCTTGTATCAATATATATTTTTTCAGAAATAAGATTTTAATTACACATAAAAAAAACATAGATAACGTGCATTATGGATTTATTTAAATAATATGTAAAACTTAATGGGTAGCTGAAAAAAAATGTATGTTTAATATTTTAAAACTGTTTAATAACTTGCGCTTATGGGCATTTTAAAACTATCATATATTTATGGGACTACCAATGAAAGCAAACACAAGGAGAAAAATTGGAATAAAATAGTTTATTTCTGTCAATAATCTAATTTAATTCATGTGTAACTTTAATTACGTTTTCCCTTAAAAAGTTCAATTAATGTTACATACTTTGAATTAAATAAATATTGTCAATAAAAGTATTTTATTCCAATCTTTACCACGTTTGTATTTATTTTCATTGTATGTTCTAAAAGACACGATTCTTTTAAAATGCCCATAATAGCAATAAAAAAAGGGAATTCATTGCAAAAAAAAAAAAAAAAAAAAAAAAAAAAAAAAAAAAGAGCATTCACTTTTATGAAAAAGTGACTACTCACTCCTACTAGGAGTGAAAAAACGCACTCCTTTAGCAAAAGGGAATAGTCTTTCCTCAGAAATAGTGATTATTGACCCCTGTGTAGAATGAATATTCACTTCCTAGGATTGAGTATTCACTCTTTCAAAGAGTCAATGATTCCTTGCTCAAAGTGAATAGTCACTCTAAAGAGGTTGGGCATATTTTGAGTCTGCGATAGAGTGAGTATTCACTATTCTGGAGTGACTATTCACTCCTTTTTATTTAGAGTGTATGATCTAGCTTGACCCTGACCCATAATGACTCAAAATGACCCACTAATCGAATTTTCTGGAACATGTGACCCAGAACAATAATTTTCTCGTACCCGAAAACGGCAGAATACAAAATTTGTTCAAAATCATTAAAGCAGTTTTTTAGATAAAATTAGTTTGACCTACAATGACCCAAAATGACTCACTAATAGAAATCTCTCGAACATGTGGTTTAGCCCAATAGTTTTCTCGTGCCAAAAAGCGGTTGGATACAAAAGTTTATTAAGATAGATTCAGCCGTACTTTAGACATAAACAGCATGACCCTGACCCATTAAGGCCCAAAATGACTTACTAATCGAATTTTCTCAAACATGTGAGTAGGGTAAAAATGTCTGTCCGACCCCAGGAGGAGGAGCTGAGGAGGGCTCCTCCTCCTCACTCCTCATCCTCACACCTCCTCCTCAATCCTCCTCCTCAATCCTCCTCCTCCTCCTCATTCCTCCTCCTCCTCAATCCTGCTCCTGACATCGTCTTGTAAGAGAAGGGGTTAAAAGGGGGGATTAATTTTTTTTCGCGAAATTTGAATATTTTATGGTATAAGAGAGGGGTAAAAGGGGGATAAGTTTTTTAAGTATACTACAGTACGAGCGGTTCTTTTGACTGTTGATTGAGAGATGAATGATTCATATTAAATTAAAAATAGTAATTAATTAAAAGGTAATTAAAAATAATAAGTGAAAAATAATGAAGGGACTTAGAATTTTTCGAGCGGTTTTTTTTTAGTCAAGTATAGTACGTAGTAGAATTTAAGAAATGAATAATAGCAATTAACGATAATTAGTAATTAATTAAAAAGTAATTAAAAATATTGAGTAAAAATAATGAAGGTAATAATTAAAAATGATAATTAAAAATAATGAACACATTTTAATTATTTCGGCGTGCTGTAGTATGATAGGTTATTTTAAAAAGTAATGAAAAGTAATTAAAAATTCACTATCTTTTGATTTTCATATCTGGAAGAGTGTGCCCTCATCTTTTATCCGGGCTTGGGACCGGCATTCTCTGTTTAAGACATTGTCTAGTCATAACCAGCGAATGGCAGATTTACACACATTCACACACACACTTTTTGAAGATTTTGATATCTTCATTTTTTTTTTCACTTTTTTTTTCACTTTTTGTAAACTTTTTTTTTTCACTTTTTGTAAGATTTTTTTTTTACCTTTTGGGTATTTGCCAATGCCCGTAAGCTAAGCTGCTTATCCCATCTTCTAATATATAACGTTTGTCATCAAAGGGCGAGAGACATTTTTTATTTTGATTCATAGAATATAATGTATGTAATCGCTGCCCGATTCTGGTTTGAACTTCAAATGTTGTTTTCTGGTCTTTAAGGCAATTTACATAATCTTGATGAGTAAGCTTCTTTCGAACAATTCTTGTGGAGATCCCCTTGGCTCTCTTCTTCTCCTCATCACAAGTCTTGATGGAATACATCTTCGACTTTAAACCTACAAATTCGTGGACAGCTCTCCCATTCAACTCATCTTTAAACTTCCCCAAAACTTTTTGATTCACTGTGGAATAAAGAGGGTTATCTTGGGGATAATCAGAAAAGTCGAATTTGGAGCTGTGGAGTGCCAAATCCCTTTGTAAGTTTTCAGTCTTGATGAGATATGTGAGACTGTCGGTGTCGGTGAAAAGCAGCAATGAACGATTTCCACTATAATTTTTTTTTTACGAAATTATAATGGAAATCATACATTAAAACCTTAGACAACTCCAGTATCGTGAATCCGACGTAAATGGGTCTGTTCATTAAGATACTGGGTTTCTGCCTTTCAACCGCAGTCAGACCCTCATCAAATATCTTGAATGATTTGAAGAAGGGTGATGCTACCAGCTTTTCAGATCTTGCGGAAGTATTACATAGCTCCACATTTCTTCGCTTCCTGAGATTTTCTATACACTTTCCATAAATGCTGTTATTTAAGAGTTTGAAGAAATCCTTTTGAAAAGTGGTAGTGGCTGTCTTCCGTTTTTCGGTGTTGAAATCGATGTATTCTTTAAGCCAAGGGGATTGTTTGAACTGTAACACTTTATACACATTTTGAAGCTTGAGTCCCAACTGTAAATATAACTGTAAATTGCGATAGTGGCAAATGTACTTTTTTTTATTCAACAAATTTGGAATAAGTTTGGGAGTACCCTTAAATTCCCTCTCCAGCAAACTCTTCGCATAGGGTGAAAGCATTTTTTCTTCCACGGTTAGTCTTTCAGTCGCGAGTGGATATTCGTTGTGTGATATATGAAGGGATTCAGGGTACTCCAAATCCACTTCAAATATATAGCCAATAGAAGAATCTTTCTTGATTTTCAAAATGTCCTCTGTTGAAAAATTGGTATCTTCACCGAAACCCTCCGTATGGCAGACTTTGGGACATAGCCCAGCCATACAAATTGTTAGCATCCCAGTAGAGGATATGGGACGTATCTTCATTTGGGTCGTAGTTTGGGATTTGTGTATTATTGGCGATCGCAAATCTGTGGGAAATCTGCGACACGCCACCACGAATTCCTTGTTCGACGAATAGTAACATATTTACGTCAGTGAGCAATTCTAATTCCACCCCCGTCATCTTCAAACAGGCCTGCCAAGACAAACCTGGTGAAGTGACGAGGTGGGTATAATATCGTGTGGTTTCGAATTACTTGTACTGTAATTCCACCAGGGAAACAACCTTTATAGTTCCATCATTTATTTACACTATCATACAAGAGCCGCTCACGCAGCATCCGAAAAAAAAAAACATTCTTACATCTCCGATCTTATTTGGCCAACATGCATTGCCTCACAAAACAGATCACGGTATATTGTTGCGCCATCTACATTTAGGAAGTGCTACTATTCGAAGATATCACACCCCTCTCCTCATAGTTCAAACGAACTACAGGCAATCTTGGTCTATTGCTTCTTCGAACTGGAACACTTTTCTTCGAGTCCTCATTATTATTTTTAGTCACAGTGTCCTTTACAGATATATCTGTCATAACATCATTTTTATTACTCACAACAGTACCTGTTACAATATCATGTGAAGGCTGAGATTTGTTTGGTTCCATAATATTCTCATTATCACGTTGGTCTTTTATTTTTCCATTAATCTCAGAAAAACGGTTTTTATTAACCCTTTCATAATTATCATAAGCATTATAATTTTTACCACTATAACCCATATTTTCAAATTTTTCTGACATTTGTTTGTTATAATGGTCATTTTCTTCAATTCTTTCAGATTTTTCGTAACTTATCTCTCTGTTACGTCTCAACTGATTTACATGACGCTTACACATTATTCCGTCACATCTATTTACTAAAACCCATCTACTTCCTAATAATTTTATAATTTTTCCTTTTACCCATTTCTCCCCCTTTCCAAAATTTTTAACAAAAACTAATTCATGAAGCTTAAATTTGTGCAGGGGTTGCTGTATTTTAGGTTTTGATGGTAATACCAAATGAAGGGCTGTTCGAATTGGCCGTCCAAACATTAATTCAGCAGGAGTTTTACCAGTCACCGAATGAGGAGTTGAATGATTTTCTAACAAAAGTCGTGCAATTGATAATGATATGTCATTTTTATCCAGTTTCCTAAGGCAATTTTTCACAGTTTGCACGTATCTTTCCGCCTGTCCGTTCGACGACGGATGATATGGTGGAATAGGTGTATGCTTAATTCCATTATTTTTAAGAAATTCCTCAAATTCCTCACTTGTGAACGCGGATCCATTATCACTGACTAATTCTAAAGGTAATCCAAATGTCGCAAAAATTCTTCTTAATACTCTAATAGTATTTCTACTATCGGTCCTGGGCACTACTTCTACTTCTAACCATTTTGTATAAGAATCAACTACTATTAAAAAAAATTTCCCTTCAAACGGACCTGCATAATCTATGTGAATCCTTTCCCAGGGTAATTCAGACTTCCATTCTAAGGGTTTCATTTTTGGATTATCCCTCGCGCACATTTGGCATCTACTACATGAATTTACCATTTGTTCAATTTCCTTATCCATGTTTGGCCACCAAACCACCCCTCTAGCTTTAGCTTTCATGCTAGACATACCCTGATGAACAGAATGCAACAATTTCAATATATATTCTCTACCTTCCTCTGGCACAATTACTCTATGCCCCCATAATAAACAATTTTCTAAACAGGAAATTTCATACCTTCTATGAAAATAAGGTTGATATTCTTCTGCTTTAACCTTTCGAGGCCACCCATGTAGTACCCACTCTAAAATTTGTTTAGTTACAGGATTTTCAGTTGTCCACTTTGCAATCGTTTTAGAAGTAACAGGCCAATCATTATTATTTGACACAAACATTATTTCAGCAGGCTTACTAACTATATTTACAGTTTCTGGGAGAGGTAATCTACATAATGCGTCCGCATTTTTATTATTTTTACCTTCGCGATACTCAATTGTATAATCATATCCTGCTAACATAAGCGACCATCTCAGCATTCTAGGTGATAATGTATCAGGTACCTTTTTAACAGGATCAAACAATCTAATTAAAGGTTTGTGATCTGTTATAATTTTAAACTGTTTACCAGCTAAATATTGGTGAAATTTAGTAACACCAAATATTACAGATAAAGCTTCTTTATCTATCATTGCATAATTTCTTTCAGTTTTATTTAAAGTTCTAGAAGCATAAGCTATGGGTTTCTCTTTACCCTCAATAATATGGCTTAATACAGAACCAATGCCATATTCTGAAGCATCACAGTTCAAAACAATATCTTTGTTAATATCATATAATTCTAAAATAGGTGATGTACATAATAATTCTTTAACTTTTTGAAATGCTTTATCATGCTATTCTGACCATGTCCACTTAACATTATTATCTAATAATCTATGTAAAGTTTCTAAGACATCTGAAATATTAGGTAGGAAGTTTCTATAATAAGAAATTAAACCTAAAAATGAACGCAACTGTGACACATTATTTGGAATAGGTGCATTCAAAATAGCATTAACTTTTTCTGGCATAGGTCTAATTCCTTCCTGAGAAATTTTATGTCCTAAATAGCAAACTTCCGAAACCATAAATTTTAACTTTTCCTTATTTAATCTTATACCATGCTCAGAAAAGCATTTCAGAACACTTTCAACTCTTTCAGAATGTTCTGATTCATTCCTAGCACTTATGATTACATCATCTAAAAATACACCAACATACTCATATTTTTTTAATATATTCTCTATTTTTCTCTGGAACATTCCAGGAGCACACTTTACGCCAAAAGCTAATCTTAACACATTAAATAATCCTTTATGAGTATTAATAGTTAAAATTTTACTACTTTCATTATCTACAGGTTGTTGTAAATAAGCATCTTTTAAATCAAAAACAGTAAAGAATTTTCCACCTGACAATTTAGAGAATAATTCTTCCATCCTAGGAAGAGGATAATTATCATTTTCTGTATTTGCATTTACTGTGGCTCTATAATCACCACAAATTCTAACAGTACCATTTGGTTTTGGAACAATTACTATAGGACTAGCCCAATCTGAATGATCAACAGGTTTCAAAATACCCTCTTTTGTTAATCGTTCCAATTCCAAATCAGTAGCTCTTCTCAAAGCAAACGGAACAGGTCGAGACTTAAGAAAAACTGGTTTTGCATCCCTTTTCAAATTTATTGAAACGGGAGGACCTTTTATTGTACCGATCCCATCAGCAAAAACATTTGGAAAATTTCTAATTAAATCATCTTTCGAAATACTTTTAATCATATTTACATTAGGCCAAAATAATTTTGATGCTTTTAACCAAGTTTTTCCAATTAGACTCGGACCTTGCTCTTTAATAACTAATATTTTTAAATCAGGTATACAATATTCATCAACAAAAACATCTACTTTTAACTCACCTAATACAGTTAAAAAATCTTTAGTATAAGTTTGTAACTTAACTTTAGATTTAATTAAAGGTAGCTTACCTGAGAACAATTTTTCTGCCACATTTTTACTTACAATCGTATGCGCCGCCCCGGTGTCAATTTCAAATTTAACATTCACCCCATTTATTTTTACATTTTTTTGCCATGTTACAATATTGGAGTTGTTGTCCACACAATTAAAACAATATTCCTCTTGAACAGTTTTAATCTTACTGTTTTTGTTCTGTTTATCATTTTTCATCATAAATTTTCGATTCCTACAACAAATTCTTAGGTGACCAAATTTGTGGCACAGATGGCACTCAGCATTCTTGAAAGGGCACATTTTAGGATTGTGGTGTTTCGCACATCTGAAACAAGGTTTCTCAGACGCGAATTTTTCTTCTTTGGGCTTAAATGGGTGAGAGAACTTTTCTGGTTTCGGTTTCTCCACTCTAGCGCGCACTTGGTTGACAGCTGTACTTTCGCCTATATGTAGTGATTTCACACCGGCTTCCGCAGATTCAAAAGATTCTGCGATCTCCACCGCAGTCTGGAAATTTAATTCCTTACAATCGAGCAGCTTTTGTTGTATCTTTTCATCTTGTATTCCGAATACAAGCTGGTCACGCAGGCGGTCATTTAAGGTGTTTCCGAAATTACAGAATTCAGACAATCTTCTAAGTTCTCTTACAAACTCAGCTATGCTTTCCCCTGTCTTTCTAAGACGTTTCTGAAATTTGAATCTTTCTACAATTTCACTTGGACAAGGAGAAAAATGTTCTTTAGCTTTTTTTAAAAGATCTTCATATTTTATCTCCTTTAACGTCTTCGGTACAATAATGTCTCTTAAAATCGTAAATGTTGTCGTACCAACAGAACTAAGCAAAATATTCTTTTTCATTTCTTCATTCTTTATATTATTCGCACAGAAATAAAAATCCATTTTCTCAACATAAATAGTCCAAGGAACCTTTGAGTCATATTCTTCTAGCCGACCCAGTGAAATAATTTCTTTTTCAACTGCCATTTTTTCCGGCGTATACTTTTTTCTTTTTTTACAATATTTTTCTTTACAAAATAATATGGGTAAATAATCCCATCTTAATCGCCACTTTATAATATCGTGTGGTTTCGAATTACTTGTACTGTAATTCCACCAGGGAAACAACCTTTATAGTTCCATCATTTATTTACACTATCATACAAGAGCCGCTCACGCAGCATCCGAAAAAAAAACCATTCTTACATCTCCGATCTTATTTGGCCAACATGCATTGCCTCACAAAACAGATCACGGTATTGTTGCGCCATCTACATTTAGGAAGTGCTACTATTCGAAGATATCACAGTGGGCTGCGTCAATATCGTAGAATTGCTTACACAAGCCCCGGAAATTTTCAAACACGTCAGCCAACAGTAACACGTCGGTTTTCACGTAAAGATTGTGATAATCACCAAGGGTTTGCATCTGGAAAGTGGACGAAATTTTTTCTGCATGCTTGTAATCATCTTCACTTATAGGTTCTTCTGTTAAATTATTGTAAAAGGCTGCTGGTGGGGGGAGATGATCTTCATCAAATTTCTTAAACGAAAAATATGAATATGGATACACTCCTTTTCGAGTGAGCAAGGATAAGTCTATTGAAGGAAAATGTTTCTTTAAAATTTTGAAGTCATCCTGTTGAAGATTGGCTGTGAGTTTATCCAGGGACGTTGGCAAGAACTGAAGAGAATCTAAGAAGGAAAATTGGATGGAAGATGTCTTTTCTTTTAGTTTGAAAGTTATATAATCTTCCAAAGTGGCAGCGATTACATCTATGTGAAAATTGGGATAGCAGCCTAGCTTCTTCATAATGTGATGGGCATCATATTTTTTCAAATTGTGGAAGACCACTGGGATAACCTTCGACTGCTTATAATTTAAGTTGCAGAAGGGATGTGCAGCTCCTCTGTACTTTGATGATATGTGGCAGTGGTCTCGAACTCGCTTCTCTCCCAGGGCCTTCCGACAAATGCAGCATTCTGTTGCCTCTTGAAAAGATTTTTCTTCTTCTTTAGTTAAACGCATAGGTGCGATAGTCATAAGTTTTTGCTGTAATTCATCTTTTTCGACCATCAAATCATTGATGAATTCACAAACGGCATTTTCGCCTCGATGCACTTTAGCATGCTTGTAGATAGCACCGTCAGAGCCTACAATAACGTATGCGTATCCGCAAGCGACATGTTGTGCCTTTTCAGTTTGGAAAGACTTAGTATTGGAGGGTTCGGTGGTGACTATCGGCACGAGGAGGGATTCGAAATCAGCATAAATTATAAATGGAACTGGTGCTTGCAAATGAGTTCCTGTAAATGTTAAGATATTTTCACCTTCCTCAGGCATTTTTACAACTTGGGGAGATTGTTTACAACAATAGGGTGCATGTTCTTGAAGGAGTTCTTCACGGGTAAAGCCATGGAGACATCGGAAATAGTAGAACGCTTTGCGTGTATGTTTGGAACGGTGACTCATGAAACGTGAGAAATCACGGATCAGCGTATAATGGATGTTTTCGCCATTGCTGATCAAAAGGAGATTAATCACGTCTGTATTTGTCTTCTCTGACACATGTAAAATATATAGTTCTCCCTCCTCGTAACCGAACACATTAATCCGAAGATTATTTTGGGCTTCGATGAGTGGAATTTTTGTGTAAGGTACTGGGTAGGTTACTCCATTCATATTCAAGGTATGCTCAAAAGGCTTGTAGTTATTTACTCGATTAGGATGTTCCTTATAATTCAGCTTCCTTTGATGGGTGAGGAGACACCATAATAAACATTTCTGATCTTCAAAATTCTGTATATTCAGAATAGCTTCCTTGCCTTTTAGATCTTGAGGAAGCTGTAAGTAACTGCTTCCCTTGAGTGGTTGATAGTTGCAAATTTTCAGTTCCAAATGCTGGACATGTTTGAGTACCCACCCAGAACCTCTCTGTAAAAATTTTTCGAAACTTTTTATAATCTTCTTATGGGCTTCATCCAGATGTTCTTCCAAATAATCATTGGTGAATTCTTGATAAGTTAAAGATGAGAAATATGTCGATAGTAATTCACTTTCCCCACCAGCAGATGTTTTTTCAAGAAGCACTTTAATTAATAGCCTCCATTTGATAGATTTTTTCTCATGAATGGCCTCGTCCAGGGAGTCTAAGAGTTCTTTTCTTTTTCTCTCGAAGAAGGTGGTGATGTCATAAATATAGTCTTCTTCCTCTTCACCGTCGAAAAAGATGCTTCTAAATACGTTAATGAATCCACTCGTTTTTGATTTTTTTTCGATGTTTTAGAGTCAAGTCTTGGCTTTTTTACTGAAACGAAGTTTGACGTGTTACTGTGGCTGACGCGTGTATGATGGTTGAGATTCTCTTTTCTGGAGAATTTTTCTCCACATTCACGACAGGAATAATTAGGATTTACGTGAGAGGCTAAATGCCGCTTGAGATTATCCCCTCGTGTAAATACAGCCTCACAAATATTACACTTGAAACGACTGTCTTCTCCAGAATGAGATTGTTTGTGGCGAAGAAAATTGTCCATTCTCATAAAGGACTTTTGGCAAATCTCACAGATGTATGTTGAGGAATCTTCTTTTTCATGGGTAAGTTGATGACGTTTTAAATTGGACGCCTTTGCGAATGATTTCTCACACATGTGGCATAGATGTACATCCTGTAAAAGAAGAAAAACCCTTGTTCATTTTTTTTTATTTTACTTTTTTTAAAACATACTCTTTTTTAATTTAAGCCTTTTAAAATACTAAATTTATTTAATTTTAATAAAAACTTAAATATTCCCCAAAATACTAAAATTAAAACTGTTTAACCCGTTTAAAAGAGGAAATTTATTTCATTTGAATAAAAATTGAAATATTCCCTAATCATTAAAATTTAAAGTTTATCAAAATAATTTTCCCCTTTTAAATGTTGAATCTTTCTCATGAAAATTAAAACACTCATAAAAGTTTTAAAAAAAGAATTGTTTAAAAACCTATTTTTAACCTGTAAAAGTCATAGAATATACTTGAAAAGAAAAAAATTACCTTCGATGTTGATGGAACAGCTTCAGACTTTGCCACATCCGATTTTTTTCCAAGTCTGGTGTGGATGAGTTCATGCCTTTTTAAATTGTCTTTTCGGGAAAAAGATTTCCCGCACTCCTTGCAGAGATGCTCATCCTGAAAATAAATTCAACCTCGCTTTACAAACTAGTTTGAATATCTCGAGTTTCATTTTAAAAAAAGGGTCTTCTACTATAAAATCAAACTTTGAGTTTTTAAGATTAAGTTAAAAATATTCGACTTAAAGTTTAAAAGAAACTTCATTAAAAATGCTTACAATTTATTTCAGTTAAAAAAAAAAAAAAAAAAAAAAAAAACCTTTCTAAAATAAATTTTAAGTTTTAGTTAAACAAGTCTAAAAATAACTTTAAACACTATAATAGACTTTGAATGAATTTTTAAAATAACTTTTTTTATACATAATATTCAATTTAGATAATCTTTTAAAAATATTTACATACCTTGGAAGAAACTGTTTGGGACTTAGTAGTAGTGATCACATCCTTTAACGTTTGAGAAATTTCCTGCTGAAAAAGATATACCCCCACAAAAGGTTATACTACGATTTCTTTTTAAGAACAAATAGCTAAGCATTTTATTAAAACTACATTTTTTTTTCTATTATCGTTAACACTTATTTCATAAATTTTAAAGTTTAAAATCATTAATATGTATAAGATTACAAAATTTTTATTAGTAAGTTTAAAATCATTAGTTTATATAAGATTTCAAAATTTTAAATAGTAAGTTTAAAATCATTAATTTATATAAGATTACAAAATTTTTATTAGTAAGTTTAAAATCATTAATATGTATTAGTTTAAAATCATTAATTTAAATAAGATTACAAAATTTTTAATAGTAAGTTTAAAATCATTAATATATATATAAAATTACAAAATTTTAGATAGTAAGTTTTTAATTAAAACACATAAAAATTGATTAATTTTCTTCATAAATAAAAAATACCTGTTTCAATTGATTTTTCCTATCCATCTCTTTTAGAGCAGCAATTTCAATCTTGTCAATCATCTCGATTTTACTCAGTGAAAATTCCATATTCCACTAAATAACAAGAAAATTACCCTTAACATCCTTTACGTGAATAAGTCATTCGAAAACTGATTAAAACATTCACTTTTAAAAGGTAGAAAGAAACCTTTATTTATAAAAGAATATAGTTAAAGTTTAAAATTTATGATGCTACACTTTTTTTTTACTCTTTCTTACTCTTAGTAATGCATTTAAATAAAACCCATAGATTTTAATTTTAGAAAACTAAACCAAAGTGTTTATAACTTTTTCACTCGATCAAAATAAAGTCACTACGTTTATTCGAAATTAGAGAATGAGTCGTCCTCTTGTTTATACATGAAAACAACATTTCCGTAAAAGGGGCAAAAATTACGCAAATACAAAGCTAAATTTTTAGTATATTCTTTCTTAGGATATTGTTAGTGAAAAATTATATTTTAAATTAAACTTTATACATAGGACATACTTTGAAATGGGTGTAAACATATTAAAACTTCGACTTTAAAAAAAATCATTCTATTAAAAGATGACTCATCAATTTTGTTTAAACATGCATGTCCAAACATAAGTATACATACATTGCTTTTAAAAATTTTTCATTAAAACTTTGAAATAAATCCATATTTTTTAAAATCTTATGGAAGGATGAGTCATACATTCGCACATGTCTAATACTTTTATAAGAAAACATTTTTACGAGAAGTACTTTTCACTTTTTCCAATCAACAAATTTAGAAGCTTTTTGATTAACACATTTCATGATTAGTAGAATGAAAATAAATTTCTATAAAAAACCCTTTTAGGTTAAATATTAAACACACATTTAAGTTAATGTAAAACATTTTCAAACGGAGTATAACTCATGTTAGAAGTATTTTCAATCATTAATTTTAACGTTATAAAATTTTAAAATAAATTTCTATAATACACCCTTTTAGGTTAAATATTAAACACACATTTAAGTTAATGTATAATATTTTCAAACGGAGTATAATTCATGTTAGAAGCACTTTCAATCATTAATTTTAACGTTATGAAATTTTTAGGATGACTCATCAAAGCATTTTATATTAGAAATAAGTTGATAGAGAATAAAATATTTCATATAGAAAAAGGAGAATATTATTAAAGAATAGAAATGCATTATAAATAAACATGAAAAGTGAATTTTTAACACAAATACACATAACACGAATAAAATATTTTCCACGAAAAACAAATTCATACAAAATAAAATATTTAACATTGATTATTTAATCTTTTTGAATAGAATGAAGTTTTAAAAAAATTACCACAGTCATCAAACTTAAGATATTCATTCATTTCATTTAAAAATAGATACATTTTCATTATGTTAAGAAATTTGCTTTTCACACACATACACATATATATGAAAAATAACATAAATTCAAACAGAAAAATAGTATTATTTCAAAAGAACAGTTTAATTTTGAAAAGGTTTCTCAGAAAAATGAGTATAAATAGAAGTATTTCAAAAGTTTCATTTAGAGAGAGTTTGAAAACTTAATCGCTTAGAAATATTAAGATTAGATTATATTAAGAAAGGTGAAAATCATTTACAAAAGAAAACCACGTTAAAATATGCAATAATATACGGTTTACAAAATAATCTTACTTGACCTTGATTATCTGAATTGAAATCCATGGGGAGCGAATTCATCATTTTATTTTATTTTTTTCAAAAAGATTAATAATATAAACTGTTTGAAGCACTAATTATAACGTGCAGTCTCTAGGACAACTAATATGAGAATGATCTCGTGAACCCAGGTCAGTACGCTTATCTGATTAATTAGATAAGCTTATCTTATCAGATCTCTGATATCATGGGTTTTTCCAACTATGACGTCATGGGGTTTTCCACGATGAGTCATTACAAGATAACATTACCAATTAACGGAATTAACAAAGATTGTTTAATTAGAATACTTAAAAAGTTTAAAAGAATTTAAAGTAATGTGAAAACGGTTTTAAATATTCAAGCAAAAGGAAATGTACTTTAAATTTCAAATAAATTTTAAATATAATATTAAAGGCAGATATAACAAAAATATTAAATTATTATTCTTATAAAGGTCTGCAAATTGGATTAAAAATTTGCAACCAAATAACAATTGTTTCAAATATATTCTTTAAAATAAAGTTTTAATTTCCTCTTTTACACATAAGTTTTGTAATAAACATACTTAATTGTGAGAAGTATAAAAAATTATACAAAGCTCTTTTCAAACTAGCAATTCGAAAATAAAGATTCCTCAAAAGTCAGCAAGTATTCAATAATAAAGAAATAATATCATTCAACAAAGCTTTTAAAGATATTTCCACGAAATAAAATCATTAAGATATATATATTTCCCAAAATTAAATTTAAAAATAAAGATTTTTTCAAAAGTTAGCAAGTATTAAATAATAAAGAAATAATATCATTCAACAAAACTTTTAAAGATATTTCCACGAAATAAAATCATTAAGACATATATATTTCCCAAAATTAAATTTAAAAATATAGATTCCCCAAAAGTTAGCAAGTATTCAATAACATAGAAATAATATCATTCAACAAAGCTTTTAAAGATATTTCCACGAAATAAAATCATTAAGATATATATTTCCCAAAATTAAAAATAAAGATTCCCCAAAAGTTAGCAAGTATTCAATAACATAGAAATAATATCATTCAACAAAACTTTTAAAGATATTTCCACGAAATAAAATCATTAAGATATATATATTTCCTAAAATTAAATTTAAAATATAGATTCCCCAAAAGTTAGCAAGTATTCAATAACATAGAAATAATATCATTCAACAAAACTTTTAAAGATATTTCCACGAAATAAAATCATTAAGATATATATATTTCCCAAAATTAAATTTAAAAATATAGATTCCCCAAAAGTTAGCAAGTATTCAATAACATAGAAATAATATCATTCAACAAAGCTTTTAAAAATATTTCCACGAAATAAAATCATTAAGATATATATATTTCCCAAAATTAAATTTAAAAATAAAGATTCCTCAAAAGTTAGCAAGTATTAAATAATAAAGAAGTAATATCATTCTTCAAAGCTTTTAAAAACATTTCCACGAAATAAAATCATTAAGATATATATTTCCCAAAATTAAGTTTAAAAATATAGATTCTAAATTAGCATTGCTCTCATCTTATAAAAATTATTTTTAATTTAAGAAGATTCTAATATATTCCCCATCTAAATGATTCATTTTAAAAACATACTATATAAAAGCATTTACGTTATTTATGTTAAACATTCTGCTTTAAAAATTATACTATCAAATCAATGACATATATAAAATCATTCTATGAAAAAATATTTACTATATCAAGAAAATTATTTAAAAACGAACAAACACTTCACATCAAATAATAAAAATAGTCTAAAAATGAACATACCTCGTCAAAAGAATTTGAAGACCTTTGATTATTTGATGAGGAATCCATAACTTGATTGCACACACACACAAAATAAAGGCAAATTCTCACCGAATTAAACGCACTTGTTAACTAGAAGAAAAAAATCCACTGAACTGGATGATGAACTGCAGTCCGTTTATATCTTCGCTGCGTGAATCACCTTATCTCTATCTGATAAGGGATTTCCCGAACGGTTGTTTATCGATGAATCATAACTGATATGAACATATACGAAATTTTCTTTAAGTGAAAATGGTAATAAATACATTTCTTTAATTTATAAGTCTAAATTCAAATAGTATTCACTAAAAATTTATTTTAATTAAAAGACTTGATAAGAAAAAAAAAATCCTTCTTTCCCCTTTTTTAAATTAAGCTTGCTAGGTGAAATGTTAATTTGCAAAATCTTTTTCTCTATTTTTTTTAAAAATAATTATAAGAGTGTAAGTCAAAGTCTTAATGAATAATTGAAAATTAAATCTTTGCTATGTTATTAGTAAAAATAATAATAATAATTATTATTATTATTAGAATGTAAAATCAAAGTCTAAATGAAAGAATAATTAATCTTCTTTTCAATTCATTAAGGATGATTTCTGATTCACTTAAACAATAATAAAACTGTTCATTATAAGATTTTAATAATAATAACATTCCTTTACACTAAAATTATTCTAACTAAAACTTTTTTTCACAATGGAGATGCAGATTTCAAGAACTAACCTTTCGAAAAATATTTCAACTTTCTCATTATTATCTACTCGTAGAAAACTACCTCAAGACTTAATTTTTTAAGAACTAAAAACAGATTCAAGAGAAACACATATTGCTTGTCTTTTAATAAGTTTTCATAAGTATTATTATTCAAAATACACTCATAGAAAAAAATTTCAGATTTTTTTTTTCTCGTAAAGAGATTTCATATCTAAGTATCAATCATGATTGTTCAAAATACTTTCTCAACTTTTTCAGGTTTTTTTTTCCTCTAAAAAAGCATGAATAAAGAATGCTGAAAGAAAAAATATGAGAAAAAGTGTGGTAAATAATGACAAAGAAAAAATTTAAACTTAAATTCTTTTATTCAAGAAAGTTTACAACTCATTCACTCTGTTGATAAAGAGTGTTTCCAAATAATTTTTATAAAAGTCTGATTTTAAACTAGCAAAAAATGCATGCGAAAAATGACATACACATTGATTAGTTACATTCTTCACAAATTGGTAGACATTAAAGTTCAAAAGGGCACTGTCTTTATACATGAGATATTTTTCTCTTAAACCAATTGTTAAACATGAGTGATCCAATTGTGAATTTTGACCCATTCGACATCTAAAACAGTCGAAAACACGATCCAATGATCGTTCAATTTCAGAGTTTAAACAGGATAAAAAGTTTTTCTTGGCAGAATCAGAGTCTATATGGCAATGGATACATTTTTCCGATTTTCGAAGGACTGAAACAGGTATCACTCGTGTAAGTAACATATCGATGAAACAGTCTGTAATTTCAGAACAAAATTCAGTAAGTTTTAAAAATTGATCTCGTGATAAACGAATTCCATTGGGTTTGAAATGAAAATTCTTATCATCCGTTTTGAATATCTGTTGAAGAAGACAGAAATCTTCATCGACAAAGGCTAGAATGAGTTGATTATTACAAACCGAAGACTCTTTCACAGAATAAAAGTGAAACTTTGTCACATGTTGTTGGAAATGATCGAACGTCGTTGAGGTCATCACAACCCCATTTTTTGTAGGGTAGAGTTTACCGAAAGCACCTTCTTTAAAATTTCGAATATGCAATTTCAAGTTACAGTTTTTATCCATTTCAATTTGTGCTAAAGTACACCATTCTAAATTCCAGGATGTTGAATAATAACTTTCTTTGAAAGTTCGGGTAAACCACTCATCTTTATGCGAATTATCAAGTTCAGGTCTGTTCATTGGCGAGCAGTGAATAGGTTCATCATCATCATCATCAGAGATAGAAAACAAGTCAAGATTTAATGCAGGATCCTTCGAGAAAGAAGCAAAATCTAGTCTTGGTTTTTTTTAAATCCAGGGGGTGTGACACTAAATGTCGAAAGGTAAGACTTATTCGAACATCTTTTATATGAGGTTCTGCTCCAATCCCATGGGTGAACAGTTCATTGCTGGGTGGATTCATGTTATAAAGTGAACTATGTGCTAACTTGATAAAGGTAGAGGGCACATTCGGTCTTTTGAATTCTATAGTTCTCTGAGCACCAAAACTAAACACTGAAACAGGGAAGACAGCATTCAAGCAGGATTCATCATCTTTGTGGTGGCTTATGCAAGTTGACCCGTCTTGATAAAAATTAAGTAACCCATAGTTGAAGGTGCACGCTGTTTCTTTTTCCACTTTGTCACGCAATTCTATCATCAGGGGAGTCCATGGAATACCGGGCACACTGGTTCCGCTGAAGGCATAACTGGTATTGGCATCTCCATAGGCTAAGGTCAGTCGTTTAGGCTTAACCTCTTTTCCAAACAGACGGAAAGTAGGTCTGAAGAAGGGTAATGTCCGCAACTCAGACAAATAACGATCCGCATGAGGTTTCTCGATGAAATCACTGATGTACTCTACATTTAATCCATTATCCGTAAAGTGAATGGAAGGCATTTTGAAGACAGCAGCAGCAGCAGCAACAGAACGTATCCAACAAGAGCAGGTTAACTTCAACGAAAAGAATGAACACTAATGAGCTGCTCAGGGCTTTATACTTGTAATTATCGCTTAATCTTATCAGCTGATAAGATCAAGTCACGTGGTGCATGACATCACTGATGACGTTGAATCAAGATATCCCGAATGACACAAGGCAACCTCGATCACGTGGTTTGATAACACTCATGACGAAAGGGGGAAAACCCAAATGATAAGAACTTATATGATTTTTTCCATTTCTAGTCAAGTCACTGTGAAGGAAGCAAGTGTTTCAGGTAAGTATGTCTTAATTCATTTTTTCATGTCATTTCTTAATTGAATTGTATATTTCATTCCTTTCACTTTTCATAAATCTAAATGAACCTCCCTTTTAAAAGAAAACACATACACACATTTAAATTAATAAAGACACAGAAATATAACGAAATCTGTTTATTAAAACGATTGAAACAATACACTTTTAAAAGTCTCTACATTAAGTTTACATAAAAACGAGTCAGTCACAGAATCTACATTCTTCAAAAACATGGATAGGACATCGTCGAAATTAACAAGCATTAAAATCATGTCCCCTAACTGTTGAAATTTTTCACGGTTGTTTAACATAAAACAGGAATGCAAACTCACACTAGGATGTCGATACACACAACCGATACATTCATAAATTTGATTAAAAACAGTTACAATAGAATTCTCGATACAATAAATCAGTTTAGACCACAAAACATATTCATTTTCTTGAGAAGTCCGTTCACAATTTTGCTTTAATAAAGCAGGTAAATGTTTTTCATACATATGACGAATCAATTTCTGATTCAATGAATAGGCTTTTTCTTTCAAATGTTCAAGTTGAGCATTGTTTAATTGGTTAAGAAATTCATTTTTTAACATTTTCAAACACATAACAGACCGATCATCATTCAAAATTAAAAGTTTATTATTGGCGATAAACGATGAACTCGTATATTTCAAATTAAACGCAAATATTTTATACTGAAATTCATACCAAGTGCGAATATCCATCTCGATTCCATTCTCGGTGGGAATTCCTTCACTCGAAAATTCTCTAATTTGAACAGAGTATTGAGCATTCTGAAATTGTAGTCCTAAAAATATATGGTTTCCAAGTTCTTGTTGAAAAATATAATTTTCTTCTTTCACCGGTGGGGTTTGCAACACATCTTGTTGTTCAGACACGTCGGATTCTTGCGATGAGTCATCTATGAGGACATTATTGTTGGAAAGAGATGATTTCGGAAAGTCAATGAAAAATTCATTCAGAATAGCAGATTCGCAGCAGGAATCGGGGAAGGAAGTTTCGTCATCGACATACGGTTCTGTAGAGTCGGTGGCAGCATACAGGGTAACAGTCTCCATAGGCAATCTTGATTCATTCATTTCCAGAGATGGTTCTAAACGTGAATACTTGCAAGGCGACAATACTTCTTCGTGAGATCTTTTCATCGTAGGAACACACTAACAGCAGATTAAACTGATAACGGCGGTGACTCGTAGGAAAGACACACCCGCTGCAGTAAATTACACAATCGATCAATTAACACACTTCGTTGATACTCTTTTTGTTGTTTCTGGTTCTTTCTCTGTTTAACAGTTACTCTACGATGAGTATGTGAATGCAGTTTTTGATGTTTCAAGAAGTCCACCTTTTGCGAAAAAATTCCTTTGCACACTTCACACGTCTTCGAATGAGTCTTGATATGACGTTGTAAATCACTTTTTCTGAATGAAACTTTTACCACACTTCTCACATTTAAAAGCTTTTTCGTCAAGATGAAATTTGATATGTCTTACATACATAAACTTTTGCAGGAATGATTTGTTGCAGGTTTCACACACGAAGGAGGCTTCCGTAAGAGGATCTTCTTTTATCAAAAGTGTTGATGAAGAGGGTTTGATATCCGAAGCAGGTTCCACTTTAGGTACGAGGTCCATCATCAATCCGGATGCAGTAGAGGGTTGACTCATCATAAACTTAAAATGACTGACCTCACTCAGCAACAGTAAAGTAACAACTAACGTTAAAAAAAATTTCGCGAGAATTTATATCAGAATAGGGGGTGCGCGCATACCGAAAAAACATCTGTGATTGCTTCACATAATGACGTCATCCCTTTAAAGAAAAAAAGCACTTCTTAAAATTTTCTTAAACAGATATGCAGTCGTGGCTGAATCGATAAGTAACAATCTATTATTCAGTCACGACTGCATTTTGCACGTTCGATCCCCAACAAAACTTTTTGGAAAAACAGTAATTCCATCAAGCAAATCTAGATGGCAGCACCAAAAGTCTCCCCTAAAAGTTCCTAAATTAAAATTTCTTAATAAATCACCGCTCGAAAAATTCTAAGTCCCTTCATTATTTTTCACTTATTATTTTTAATTACCTTTTAATTAATTACTATTTTTAATTTAATATGAATCATTCATCTCTTAATCAACAGTCAAAAGAACCGCTCGTACTGTAGTATACTTAAAAAATTTATCCCCCTTTTACCCCTCTCTTATAGCATAAAATATTCAAATTTCGCGAAAAAAAATTAATCCCCCCTTTTAACCCCTTCTCTTACAAGACGATGTCAGGAGGAGGATTGAGGAGGAGGAGGATTGAGGAGGAGGAGGAATGAGGAGGAGGAGGATTGGGGAGGAGGAGGAATGAGGAGGAGGAGGAATGAGGAGGAGGAGGATTGAGGTGGAGGTGTGAGGAGGAGGAGTGAGGAGGAGGAGCCCTCCTCCCTCCTCAGCTCCTCAGCTTCTCCTCCTGAAGTCGGACAGACATTTTTCCCCTACTCATGTGACCTAGCTCAATGATTTTTTCGTTCCCGAAGACGGTAAAATACAAAATTTAGTCAAAATCGTGCGAGTTATTTCCTAGATAAAATTAACATGACTTTACAATGACCCAAAAATGACTCACTAATCAAATTTTCTCTAACATGTAACTTAACCCAATGGTCTTCTTACAATCCAAAATGGCACAATACAAAATTTGGTCAAAATCTTTAGAGCCGTTTTTTAGATAAAATTGGCTTAACCCGCAATAAACTAAAATGACCTACTAATCAAAATTTCTCGAACACGTGACCTAGCCCAATAGTTTTCTCGTACCAAAGAGCGATTGGATATAAAATTTCGTTAAAATTGATCCTTCCGTTTTTTAGACATAAATAGCTTGACCCTGACTCATTATGACCCAAAATGACCCACTGATCAAATTTTCTCGAACATGTGACCGAGCCCAATGGTCATTTTGTGCCCGAAAATTATAAAATATACAAAATTTTGCCGAAATCATTAGAACCGTTTTTAAGATAAAATTTACACACATCTGAAGTTGAAGTTGACACAAGTTGAAAAATAATTAAATTCATCTTAAAGTAATATAACAAGTTTCTAAGTTTATAAAAGAATTTTGTTCTATACTAAGAAAAAGAAAAAGAATATTTTTATTAATTAAGGTTATTAATTTAGAATTTACGGAACTAACAATGTTCTTCTATTTAAAATTCAAGTTGCGAAAATATTGTTTATGCATTACTCACATGACTCACCATCAATTCTATTTGAATAATGTTGCAACGGTTTAGAATGGGGCCCCCTGATTTGTCTTTGCCCAGAGCCCCAATTATTCATGATTGGGATTCTCTCGGGCCAGACTCGGGCCGAACTTTTGAGTTTTATACCGGATCTTAAAATTCCGACCCGTGCTGACCTCTAATTTCCTTCATACTGTTAGTTTAATAACGAATACAGGTCAATTACAGCCTATTTCACTGCCGTGGCACTTCATAAAACATTTAAGTGACGATATTTTTTACTCTATACTCTATGGGTAATTTTTATTTTGGGTACATATGGAATATTCAAAATTTCATATAGTACTTATTACCACTTTTCTTTTTCGGACTTATCTGTACAAAAGAAAATATGTGCTAAATTTACATCCCCGACGTCTTCTTCTTCACTCGACAAAATTAATACAAATACAATTCATTCAAAATAAAGTGACCAAATATCAAAGAACAAAAACCAGGATATGTTCTCATATTAAATTAAGCCTCAAAAAGCACAAAAGTACAATAGCTGAAGCCATTTTGCACAGACCATCACCCAAAGTCTCAACGTCCATGTCTGGAAGGAGTTCCTTTAAAAATACTATTTAAAGTCGAGCTATTTACAGCGAGCAACAGTTAAAGGTAAAATGAATTTAATATCAATTTCCTTTATTTTTACTTAATTTTATTAATATTGTGTCAGTTTAAGGTAGTCGATTTTAGTCAATTTATTAATGATCTCATTAATAATTCATTAACGATAATTCATTATTGATCATTTTAAATAGATTTTATCAATTTTTAAAAAATTCTTATTGAATACACATAGCAAATAATAATTTATACATTTTATGAACTCTAACATTTTTCATAACGGTTCGAATATAGCGAACAAAACATTTGGTTCTTCGAAGTTCGTTATATCGGGGTTCAATGGTAGTTTAATTTTCTCAAACCGTCAATGATTTTTCATGCAAATAAGTACAGTCGTCATCTTCTGTAGAATTTTTTTTTTCATTCGATAAAATTGCCTTCCATGATTTCTTTACCATGATGCTTTTTACTATTTCCTGAACTGAGATTTTTAACGCCCAGGTTAATCCGATCCCGGTTAATCGAGATGCTACTGTAATTGGAAACTGCTTTCCAAGGGAAGGGCAGAGCAGAGTTCTACCCATGAAGCATTCAGTTTCTTTTTTTTCGGAGTATTCATTTATTGTAGGGTAAATTTTATATATTTTTTTAAACAATCAGAAATAAAGAAAATTTAATTAAATTTCAAAATCGAGGGAGAATTCATGTCCTGTCGAGGTTTATTCTAAATGAATCACCAACTACGTGTCACTTCGTCTTCTTAAGGGACTGCTTCACTCACCTGAAAACAAGCGTTTGCTAATGTTAATCCTATGGAAAATATTTGAAATATCTCATTTGTATTTCATTAGTTTTGTATGTTTCTTTTTTCTTTCTTCTTTTTCTTTTCTTTTCTTTTATTTATTTATTTATTTATTTTTCTTGCGTTGTATAGCTAAGGTTGATATCTACAATTGCAGGTTTTTTACTCTTTTGTTTTTGGTTACAGGTTTTGTTTCATAAGGACACTTTCACTTTTGAAAATGAAAGTATCCTTGTAATAAAAACAAATAATTAAAATCTAAATCTTAAATCGACCTCAACTATTTTATGCAAAAACAATCATTTAAAAATACTCAAATTCAAACGAGATATTTAAATGTCCCATAGGATTAACATTAGCGAGAGAATGTTTTTGTGTGGGTGAAGTACCCCTTCACGGATCAGTTCAGAAAGAAAAAATGCCCAACTACGCTATAACAACCTTTTTTTTCAACACCATTTTGTGGTTAAAAAAGAAAAAAAAAAAAAAAGAGGGGGGAAGGAGAATTAGCAATGAGTCAGGAGATAAGATTAAATCGAACTTGAAGAAAAAACTCCGCCCTCTTACAGGATATCCAACACTTTCCTTGTAAAGCCATTAAAGATGGAAAAACATTGCTTAAGGCTGTTCTTAAATCAAAAGGGCATTTTTGTGACATAAACATTAATTTATTTTTGTTCAGAAATGCGTGTAACTAGCAGGTGTTATTGTTCAGAAATTCTCAAATCGCAGTTATTTTCTCGTTTATTTGCAAACGCAATAGATCCTTCAGAAAATGGTGTCAATGTGGTAACAAACTGCGGTAAAAAAAGTGTTTCGTGTAACGTGATCGATTTTGCTCATAACTTAATAAACAATTTATTGCTCAAAAAATTGAAAATTCAGTTCGATTCCAAATCACTCCCATATTCAGGCTTTCCAGTTTTATATCTTTCTGTTAAAAAATGAATTTGCACATGTGTTAAACGCTTTGTGCTTGTTGATCAGAACAGTTGAGAACAGCCTTAACCACAAGAAAGCTTCTCTTGACCAGAACAAAATGACCGTAAGTAGAATAATACTTCTATACTGATTAATTCATGGTCTACACCACTAATAGACCTTCACCCTCTCCATTCTTCAATCGGAAAGCAGTGAATAACTAATAACTTAAAATTAATGCCCCGGAAAAAAGTTGAAAATCAGCGATAAGCTGATTATTAGTATAAAGAGTAAAAAAAGCCCCTGAAAAGCCTTATCTTTATCCATCCCTATTCAAAGAAGATCTTTACTTCCTTTACCAAGAAGGAGTAAGCTGACCATGAATTCGTAAGCAATATACAACAGAGAGCTCAATATTTTAGAAAGGGAAAAAAAAAAAAAAAAAAAAAAAAAAAAAACGCGAAACACTACGCTAAGCTATGAGAAAATTTAATTAGGGGATTATTCATCACCTATTATAAATATCGAAATACCGTTTTTCCCCCACACTGTCAGAAAAATTCATCAATATACACTAAACTATCCTTATTTTTTCACAAATAATTTCCGTTCTTCTAGAAAATATGTTTGATCCGTGAATTCTCCCCGAACGTCTGAAAAAGGGGAAGAGATTCTGTTTATTCCTAGAACGCATATTAGTATTGGGTCTATTAGTAATAAATCAGAATTTATTTTTTAAATGAAAAACCAAAAATTCTGTAAATTAAGATGTCTAATTTTGTTTTTAAGGCAAAAAGGTTTTTGAATTTAAAAATAAGTAACAATTACTTTTCTCATATTCATTCAAAAATACTCACAGTTTATTTTTTAAAGTTGGATAAATTGAATAAATTTAAATAAAGTTGAATTTACAAAGCTGTGTATAAAGAAATATTGGCCTTTAAAATATACTTTAATTGAAAACAGGTAAAGATTTTTATTTAGAAAAATTAAATGGAAAAAAAGATATTCCTCAAACAAAGATAAAACATCCATATTTTACCTCTAGTAATTTACGTAAATATATTTAAAATTAACATAACCCATTTGAAACGAACACATTTACTTCAAAGCGCTTCCCTGCCGTACTGCAGTAGCCCCGGCTAACGTATTCGCCTTCTGGGCTAAGCCAACATCTGCCGCTTTTCGCTTTTTCCAAACTTTCTTCAATTGCCTCTATAAAGTAATTAGTCCGGGAGCTTACCGTCGATTTTCCTATGTATCGAGTACAAGCACCGGACATACATCAAAATGTAGGTCTCAATATGCACATTAAGAATATCACTGGCTGCCAGGTCCTATCCTGCCGGAACTCAAGGCAGCCGCACTTTTTTGACGTCAATTTTGAGTGTTTACCTATGTATCGAGTACAAGGACCGGACATACATCAAAATGTAGGTCTCAATGTGCACATTAAGAATATCACTCGCCGACACATACATCAAAATGTAGATTTCAATGTGCACATTAAGAATACACACTGGCTGCCAGGTCTATCCTGCCGGAACCCGGTGGCAGCCGCACTTTTATGACGTCAATTTTGAGTATTTGCCTATGAATCGAGTACAAGGACCTGACATACATCAAAATGTAGGTTTCAATGTGCACATTAAGAATATCACTGGCTGTCAGGTGCTATCCTGCCGGAACCCGATGGCAGCCGCACTTTTATGACGTCAATTTTGAATGTTTGCCTATGTATCGAGTACAAGGACCGGACATACATCAAAATGTAGGTCTCAATGTGCACATTAAGAATATCACTCGCCGACACATACATCAAAATGTAGATTTCAATGTGCACATTAAGAATACACACTGGCTGCCAGGTCTATCCTGCCGGAACCCGGTGGCAGCCGCACTTTTATGACGTCAATTTTGAGTATTTGCCTATGAATCGAGTACAAGGACCTGACATACATCAAAATGTAGGTTTCAATGTGCACATTAAGAATATCACTTTCTGTCAGGTGCTATCCTGCCGGAACCCGATGGCAGCCGCACTTTTATGACGTCAATTTTGAGTGTTTGCCTATGTATCGAGTACAAGGACCGGACATACATCAAAATGTAGGTCTCAATGTGCGCATTAAGAATATAACTGGCTGCACATACATCAAAATGTAGATTTCAATGTGCACATTAAGAATATCAGTGGCTGCCAGGTGCTATCGTGCCGGAACCCAGTGGCAGCTACACATTTATGAGGTCAATTTTGAGTATTTGCCTATGTATGGAGTACAAGAACCGGATATACATCAAAATGTAGGTTTCAAAGTGCACATTAAGAATATTACTGGCTGCCAGGTCCTATCCTGCCGGAAGCCGGTGGCAGCCGCACATTTATGACGTCAATTTTGAGTGTTTGCCTGTGTAACGAGTAGAAGGACCGGACATACATCAAAATGTAGGTGTCAATGTGTACACTAAGAATATTAGTGGCAAAAAGCCTGCGCAAGGTTCCTACATGGTTGGACCTGGCAGCCAGTGATACTCTTAATGTGCACATTGAGACCTTACATTTTGATGTATGTCTGGTCCTTCTACTCGATACATAGGCAAACACTCAAAATTGACGTCATATATGTGCGGCTGCCACCGGGTTCCAGCAGGATAGGACCTGGCTACCAGTGATATTCTTAATGTGCACATTGAGACCTACATTTTGATGTATGTGGCAGCCAGTGATATACTTAATGTGCACATTGAAACCTACATTTTGATGCATGTCCGGTCCTTGTACTCTATACATAGGCAAATACTCAAAATTGACGTCATAAAAGTGCGGCTGCCACCGGGTTCCGGCAGGATAGGACCTAGCAGCCAGTTATATTCTTAATGTGCACATTGAGACCTACATTTCGATGTATGCCCGGTCCTTGTACTCGATACATAGGAAAATCGACGGTCGGCTCCCGGACTAAATGTTTACTCAAATGATATGTTTGTGTTTTAAAAAATGATACTAGTGGCATCCATGATTAAAAAAAAACTTTGTTATACAACAGATATCTATACAGGGTGAATCATAAATATCGAAACAATAGGCTATCTCCTTAAATATTGCCTCTAGACCCATACTTCCAATTGCAAAAACTCATAAAAAAACGTGAAATTTCTGATAATATAAGTTGTAACTCCATGGGGGGGGGGGGGTCTATTTGAAAAAATACGAAAATTAATTTTTTATACGGCCCCCGTAGAGCAAAATTCCCAATTAGGAAATTATTCCTTATCCATTCCTAATTTGAACAAAAAAAATTTCATCTCCGTATCTGAAAACCTGACAGAGATATTAAAATCCAAAATTCTCAAAAATTCGTGACTTACACCACTTTACCATGCCTGTAAACGATGTGTTTTTCATCCATTTTCAAAGCAAATAAGGGATCGTTCACAAATTGTCCGTTATTATATGTCGGTTTAAGAATGTGCCTGTTATTTGGACATAATAAAGCAACGTATTGATTTAAATCAAAACTTATTTTCTAAACATGTTGATCGTTACCACTGGAGGTCTGAATAGATCAAAATATATAGCTCCGGTCCGAAACCGACCCATAGGGAAAAAAGTTCTGCCCGGCATGAAATAATGTTGAAATCATAATCCGGACCAGCCTGGAAAAAAGCTTAAATCATAGCCGGCTCAGCCATGAATTTCTAGATAGTTTTTTACTTCAGTATAGTTAAAAATTGTTATGCATGGAGAAGTTCTGACCAAAAATACTTAATATAGAATTTCGATTTTTATATTTATACTTTTTTATTATTAAAGAAGCGCCAAAGGCTGTGATATATTCATTTTATCAATGAATCTCTGTTTATTATATGTAAACGTTTCATTTATATTTTATTATCGCTAATCCACATCCCGTGCGTTGGAGACTTTGAAAAATGTTATACAGTAAAACCTTTTAAGACGGAATCACATAGGAAAGAAAACATACGTAATAGACAAATGCCCTTCCTAGGAGGGTTAAATGGAATTTATTTTTTTCTCAGGCATTATTGTATTTATTTTGCATGGATCAACACATTTTCTGTTTATGACAGAATTCCGTTATAGGCATATTTTTTTCTGTGGTTTTATTTTGTTTAATTTTTTAGCATTTAAATACACTATTCTTAAAAAAATAAATTTTAAAGATTTTTTTTATTAAAATTTGTGTGGTTTTTGTAAAAATATTGATTGAACCAAATTTTACTTATTTTATGCACGTATTAGCTCAGTCAGAGGCTGTGACTTTAATATGGATTGTTCGAGACTGGGATTTAAAATTTCGGTCAGTGCAGACCTAAGTATCTCCCTTATGAAAAATACGTTAGACCCGGATAGGCGAGTCTTCAAAAAAAAAGTAATGTCTCGGTCCTGATCTGACCTGAGCCCAGATACAGATTTTTTAACAGCCTCTCTAGGACGATAAAAAGCTTGAAGTTGTGAGAGCTAAATTTTTAAAAAGCTTAATCTGCATCTTAGAAAAGCATTCTTTTAAATAACTGATGGGCTGTAAAACAGTACATTTCGTTTTTCTGTATAATGACTTTTTCCCGACTATTTCTTGTCTTTAATTATTAAAAGTTAAGAATTCTTAAAGAATAAAGTACAAATTTGAAACATGTCATTTTTAATTATTTTACATTAGTTTTGTTTGAAAAAATGAAAAATTATTTACTTTAGAAAATGTGAATTTTTAAACGTTATTATTTTTTAAATAAATATTTTTAATAGTTCTAAGATAAACATTGAAAAACAAAAACCCCGAAACAAAACTAAAATCAGATTTTTATTTTTAATTAAATGGAAAGAAATTGAAATCCGATAAATAATGTTTGGAGTTATAACGATTTTTAACTATCCCATTTAAACCTGTACTAACCATTTAAAATTTTATAAATTTTATGATAAATTTTAGGATGTTATTTTCTTAGCAAATTATATGGCTAACCATCACAAAAAAGAAAAAAAAAACAAAATTCTAACTCAAAAGATAGATTTTTTACACGTTTCCCAGAACTGCTAAAGTAACCTTGTCTTTCGAATTGCGCGCATTTCAATTTGTGTCTAATCCCTCAAAACCTGAGAAATTATTCAAACGGTTATACCTCCACGAATTTTGAAGATATGAAGATGCAACTTTTTGTGTATTATTCAGGACTGGATAAGGAAAGCTTTCCTAATTGGAATTTTTAACCTACGGGGGCCGTATAAAAAGTTAATTTTCGTACTTTTTCAAATAGACCCCCCCCCCCCCCCATGGAATTGCAACTTATCTTATCAAAAATTTCACCTTTTTTTATGAATTTTTGCAATTGGAAGTATGGGTCCAGGGGCAATATTTAAGGAGATAGCCTATTGTTTCGATATTTATGACTCACCCTGTATATTAAAAGAACAGCCCAAAAAAGTCAGCATAGTTTTAAATTGGTCTCTACGCATCGATACTTGCGCCGATATCTGAGAACGAGAGCCAATCAGAGAAGAGTACTTACTCTCTGAAAACACATACTTCCAGCAAGCGGTAAATATCAGATATGGGAATGCATTATCACTGTTGAATGAAAATGAATGCGAAAAGAAGGATTTCTTCTTTTCATAATTTTATTGTTCTTGGTTAATATAATAATCTTCAATTTTTGGAAAAACATTTTTTTTTTTTTTTTTTTTTCCGTTGCTCACTTTACGTAAGTTATTTTATTTCCATTTCTATTCCACTTTTTAGCCAGCAAACATAGCTTAGGCTTAATGTATATAAACGATTTTTTTTTCGACAGTTTCCTATGAAATTGAAACATTCAATAATTAATGATTAAAGTTTTTATTTATTTTCTTGCCGATTAAGCATTTTCCGAATTGTAATTTTCAAATTTGTATTAAGTATGTGTAAAAAAACTTAGTTAGATATCACGTTTTTTTTTGTTTGTTTGTTTGTTTTGTTTTTTGGAGGGAGGAAAAAGCAGGGATTTTTGACCGATGTTATTGACTTTATGGATATAAACAGATTCGCAAATCACTATTTATTTTGTGCTTCATTTTCTTATAATACTCATGTCAAGAAAACTGTGATTTTATATATATATATCTGTGATATCTGTATAACATCTGTGATTTTTTTTCCCCCTTAAAATTTCATATTTGAGCTAACTCATAATGGGAACAGATGTAGTATCTTCCCGCGAGCCGCCATTTTGTTTCCCTATTATTTCTAGCAAATTGCTATTATTATCATTATTTTGCAATTATTTTTTTGAGGAAACATAAAATAATTTTTTTAAGGCTTGTGCATACTAAAAAAAATATTTTCATTTTACTTCAATGTTTTAGATAATAAATGAATAAGTAAATCAAGCTACTTTTACTATTAAAAACTTGATCTTTCAATCTTTGAATTTCCAAAGTAAATTGTCTTGTTTAATTTCATATCATTTTTTTAAATGTATGATTCAATCATTAAATAACCATTTCAGTTGCATTTTGTAGTTTTAGGTAAAATAATAATGTATGAGAAGTAACAGGGAAACAAAATGGCGGCACGCGGGAAGATACTGCATCTAAGCCCTCATAATGTTTAGGAAGTATTTACATTTCATTATTTTCGCCGAAGAATGGTGAATTGCATATGAAATGAAAAAAAAGCCCAGTTTTAAACAGATTTGTAAATCATTAATATTTATTTAATGTTTCATTTTTTTTGTCTTGAGTTGACTCGAAGTTCCCTTTTTTAAAAAAAATTACCCTTTTTTTAAAAGTGTTCCTGTGACGAAATTTGCTGAGGTTTTTTTTTTGGGGGGGGGGGGGAGGGGGACAGAGAGGAGAATATTTTGATGAAATTTGCTATGTATATATATACAGTCGAACCTCGATTTAACGTACTTTGATTTAACGAATTCTCCGATTTAACGAATATTTTTTCTGTCCCGACAAAAAGGATGCTAAAATGCTGTGATTTAACGAATTTTTAGCTTTGATTTAACGAATAACAATCGCCGAAAAAATTTTCACAGATAAAGTTAAAATTTTGAATTTTTTGCACATAAAACTTTAAATCTTTGACATCCTAATCCAAATGTTAAGTTTTTTTTCTCATTTCTTTTGGATTCAAAAGACAGTCTTTTCCCTTTTTCAACTAGAAACATGACAAAGATATAGACAAATATGTAGAGCTAAGTACCTGCGATATTGACCAGAAAGAGAATGAAAATTCTCAAAGTAGTCACGATGATGAAGAAACGGAAATCTATATAATAAAGGCCAAACGTATCTATGCGTAACGCATACGTCATGTTTTGAATGGCAACACTTTCCGATGAAATTTCGGATTTGCAATTTTCGCTATTATAATTTTTTAAACTTCTAGACATTGCACGTTTTTAATCTTTATACCATCGTTTAGAGAAAAAAATGCACTTTTAAATGCCGTTTGTTAGAAAACTGTATCTTAATTTGTTTTTGAGATATTAATTTTTTGTAGTTTTTGGTTCAATTTCTCTAATGGTGGCAACTTGAATATCGCATTTATGAGGGAAAAAGAGAAAAAATAGCCACAGAGTAAAAAAGAAAAAAAAATAGAGATGCAGTTTAGTGGCTGGAGGTGACGCCAAAAATGTAACTCTAAAATTCGCTGCATTGCATCAAACACAACGGCGTGCTTTCACAAAAAAGAAAAACTTTTAGCGATGCAATTTTAATTCATAATACAATGAAATGCTATTTTATAATGCTAAAATATATTCAGATCTTTTTCATTTAGAGAAAAAATGACGTTAAAAAATTCGGTCTATGTTCCATGTTATTGTTTTGTTTGGGTCGAATGAGAGACTTATATCGGAAGAATAACGCCCATCAAACCGTTTTAATCGCATACGGCACCTCCATCTATCTCTTTTCTCCATGGAAAATAACAGATCACTGTATATTTTTATTGTCATTTTTTCATAGCAACTGAAAAAAATAGTAATTAAAAACCTGTTATGTCAATATATCGTCGGCTATAAAACCCGATGAATGTAGTTGGTTTTATTTCGTTTTTATCTATGAATTTAGTGACTTTTAGTTCGTTGTAAACTTACTTTACAAAAGATACACCAATTAACCTTTATAAAAATGTATTTTAAAGAATATCTGGGTGTCATATTTTCTTAGTTGTTTTTAAAAACTGATAATGCAATTTTATATTTGGCGAAATCTTTGGCTAATAACTGCTATCTTGCGTCTAATACGCAGGGCCGTAGTGAACAATAGGGAGAGCTCAAGAGAATGTAGGGGGGCTCATAGTTTTTTTTTCTCTCTCTCTGACGCAGAAAGATAAATTAGTGCATATTCATATTAAAGGTACTCTGTTTCTTATTAAACTGTTAAAATAACTTCATTTTATGCTTAGAAAAATATATGATGATGAAGTTTTAAGTGTATAACTGGTGCAAAATAGCCCATCATGTTAGCTTCATATGTACAAATAGAATGAAAGAGTGTTGAAACACTTATTTTAGATACAATTTAGTAACTCTGCAAAACTGTGAAAAGGTTTCAAAACTAAATTAGATTTTTAAATAATATTTCATTTGAATTTTCAGAACATAAATTCATTGAGTGACCTTGGAATCTTTTCCAGGGGAGGGGGGGGCTCAAAATATTTTAGGGGGGGGGGCTGAGCCGCCCATAGCACCTCCTTACCTACGGCCCCGCTAATACGGAAGTACCGATAAGTTTTAAAGCTGTATATGATTACATAAATAATATGTTTCATATAAAATTACTATTTGGAATTAGTTGGCAGTTTACAAAGCCTATTACGCAGAAAAAATTTATTAGACTTTCCAATTTTAAATTTTAAAAAAGTTTTTCATCTTTACTTTGTGACCCGGGAACCCCGGGTTCGGTGTACTAGTTCAATTAAAAAAGGTGACATTCCAAGAATTAATTTGCAGCTTGAACACATTAAAAAATTATTTTTTGCCTCACGAGGTTAATGATGTTGTTCTTACCGAGTTAGAAAATATCGACAATGAAATTTGAAAAGTCAAAACAAAGCACTATCAAGGACTTCTTTCCAAAGTGCCAATAATTATGTATGTATAAAGTTTCAAAAGCAAATAACATTAAAGAATTTAGATAATTTAAAAGTTGTTCTCTTAACTTATAATTTTTAAGTTCGTAGTAAACAATAATCATTATTTTTTTAATCTATATATCTATTATCTAAGGATATTTTGTATTGATATTTTTATACCATACTCTGTACAAAAATTGAAATTCGATTTAACGAATTGCTTCGATTTAACGAACGGATTTGTGGGTCCCAATCAATTCGTTAAATCGAGGTTCGACTGTATATATATTTCAATCTCTTGATCTCTCAACAATGTTTTTCCAAAAATATGAAGATCATTATAATCAACAAAGAAAAATAAAATTATCACAAGAGATCTCTCTTTTTGCATAGCATTCATTCGTGATAATGCAGACCTTATGTACCATATTTACTGCTAGCTCTTTTTTATTATTATTATTAATATTTGGCAAAATTTGCATTTTTTGTAGTACCTAGACAAATTTTGTGTGTTTTCGGGATCTTTTGACGAAGATCACGTTTTTCATGATACCTGGAGAAAATCAGTCTTTTTCTCGAGGTCTTTTGATGAAATTTGTCGTTTTTTTCTCACGATCTTTCGATTTAATTTGCCATTTTATCGAATTTATCATTTTTTGTGAAATTTGTCTTTTTTTTTTTTTTTTTGTTATCTTTTTGAAAAGTTTGTCGTTTCTTTTGCTATTTTTTGTGTGTTACAAAATGTGTTGTTTTCTCACAATCTGTTTACCAATATTTGCATTTTTTGAAGTACCTACACAAATTTAAAGTATTTTTACGATCTTTTGACGAAATTCACGTCTTTTATGATGCCAGGAAAAAATCATTTGTTTTCTCAGGGATTTTCTGTGAAATTTGTCGTTTTTTCTCGCTGTCTTTCGATGTAATTTGCCGTTTGATTGAATTTATCCTTTTTCGTGACCTTTTTTTGTGAAATTTTTCGTTTTTTTTTTTTTTTTTTTTTTCTGTTATTTTCGGAAATTTGTCATTTTTTTTTTTTCACTTTTCTTTCGCAAAATTTACCTTTTAGTGATCTTTTGATAAAATGTGCCTCTTTTTTTCATCTTTGTACAAAATGTGTTGTTTTCTCACAATCTGTTTACCAATATTTGCATTTTTTGAAGTACCTAGACAAATTTAAAGTAAATTCACGATCTTTTGACGAAATTCATGTCTTTTATGATACCAGAAAAAAAATTATTTGTTTTCTCAGGGATTTTCTGTGAAATTTGTCGTTTTTTCTCGCTGTCTTTCGATTTATTTTGCCGTTTTATTGAACTTATCCTTCTTTGTGAAATGTTTCGTTTTTTTTTTTGTCATTTTCAGAAATTTGTCATTTTTTTTTTTTTTTTTTTTTTTTTTTTTTTTTTGCAAAATTTACCTTTTTTGTGATCTTTTGATGAAATGTGCCTCTTTTTTTCATCTTTTTACAAAATGTGTTGTTTTCTCACAATCTGTTTACCAATATTTGCATTTTTTGAAGTACCTAGACAAATTTAAAGTATTTTCATGATCTTTTGACGAAATTGACGCCTTTTATGTTACCAGGAATTTTTTTTTTTTTTTCTCAGGAATTTTCGGTGAAATTTGCCGTTTTTTTCTTGCTATCTTTCGATGTAATTTGCCGTTTTATCGAATTTATCCTTTTTTCGTGATTTTGTTTGTGAAATTTGTCGCTTTTTTGTTATTTTCAGAGATATGTCATTTTTTTTTCACTTTTTTTTTTTTTTTGCAAAATTTAGTTTTTTTTTTGTGATTTTTTGATGAAATGTGCCTCTTTTTTTCATCTTTTGACAAAATGTGTTGTTTGCTCACAATCTGTTTACCAATATTTGCGTTTTTTGAAGTACCTAGAGAAATTTTATGGATTTTCGTGATCTTTTGACAAAATTCACATCTTGTATGATACTAGGACAAAATTATTTGTTTTCTCAGGGATTTTCGGTAAAATTTGTCGTTTTTTCTCGCTGTCTTTCAATGTAATTTGCCGTTTTATCGAATTTTTCCTTTTTCGTGATTCTTTTGTGAAATTTGTTGTTTCTTTTTCGTTATTTTTAGAAATTTGTCATATATTCGCTTTTTTTTTCTGCAAAATTTACCTTTTCGTGATCTTTTGATGAAATGTGCCTCTTTTTTTCATCTTTTGACAAAATGTGTTTTTTTCTCACAATCTGTTTACCAGTATTTGTGTTTTTTGAAGTGCCAAACAAATTTTATGTATTTTCACGATCTGTTGATGAAATTCATGTCTTTTATGATACCAGGAAAAAATTATTTGTTTTCTCGGTTAAATTGGAAAACATGTTCTAATGGAAGTTTAATTGACACTAATATATTGATAATTGTATAGTTATATCAATTATATTAATATAATTTTATTAATTTACATTATTAAATTGGGCTTAACTTTTAATAAATGAGAGGCCTATAACACTATAAGTGTATAGGGTATCTATATTAATTAGCTACTTTTAAATCTTATATCATCTTAAATTAAGGTATTATGTAGCTTAGCATAGTCAAATTAAATGTTTTTGTTTTAAATCTTAATAGGGTAAACTATGGTGTATGGTTTATTTTTTCTGTTATCACATTATTCTGCTTTTAATTAATTTATTATAATCATGTGTACGATAATTATTTTTATATTTTTCCCCTCTTTTCATTTTTTGTCCAATTTAGTAATTTTACTGTGCTTTGTTTTTTATGTTATTTCTTCATTTAATTTTGGTTTTTTGTGTGTTGGTAACCCCAAATTCGTATTATTTTGCTTTTTCATGGCTAATACGAAGATGAAACCACACACTTCATTTGTAGTTCCAAAGTATTTGGGGCTTGATAATTCTCATTTGGTTTTATAAATTCAATTTGTATACATTTTATTTATTTTTTTTTCTCAAATTCAATATGTTTTTTTATATTAAATTCAAATGGTTCATATTGTAATACAATTAATGGTTTTATAGATATATGTATATATATTATTCCTTCTTTTATTTTATATTAAGATATTGAGTTTAGGTTAATACTGTCAAATTAAATTATTTTTTTTATTTATTTATTTTTTTTTTTACATTATTTTAGGGGCAACTACAGTGTCTGGTATGTTTGTTCCCCTTTTCTATCCATTTTAATAATGTTATGATTTATTTTAAATGTTTTTCTCCATTTTATTTTGATTTTATGTGTGTTGGCAGCATCAAATTCGTATTGTTTTGCTTTTTCATGGCTAATGCGAAGATGGAACCACACACTTTATGTGTAGTTCCAAAGTATTTGTGTGCCTAATGATCCTGCTTTAATTCTGCCTGTTTCAATGTAGTATTTTTGTATTAAATTCAATGATTCATAATATTGTTTTATAATTAATGGTTATATACATATATATTCTTACAAAAAAAAAAAAAAAAAAAAAAAAACTTTAAATAATAAAAGGGGAACGTTTCACAGTAAACAACTTAATCTTATAAATTAGGTCTGACAAGCAAAAATGATTGGCAACAGAGCTTTAAAGTTACATGGTGGTTGCTCGAGGATTACCTAGTTTACATTGCTAATAAACCTGCACCCTCTTCATTTTTACAAAGGCGGGCTTAAATAAACAGCTCAGAAAGAGTTAAAAATCTGCGATAAGCGGCTTATTAGGATAAAAAAGCAAAAAGTTTCTGAAAAGCCTTTTCTTCAGTCATCCCTATTCAACTGAAATCTTTATTGCCATCATGAAGGCGGGGTAGGAGCTGAACCATGCAGAACCACAGAGAGCTGGAGCTTTGAAGAATATGAAAAAAATAAAGCCTGTGCATTAGGGGTAATGTATGGTTTCCCTTTCTAGGGGCCTCTTGTCCCCACGTTCAGGTCCCTAAATATCTGAAAAACGACAGAAGTAGAATAACGAGCTAGCTATATAAAGAAATTTTCTTCAGAAAAGGTCTTGGCGTAATTCAAAACACTTTTATTGATGAAAGGTTCTTTGAAATGTTCCCTCAACTGCTTTGAAGAGTGGGTGTATTGTAGAAGAATAGGAGTCGGCAAATTTTGGGAGGAATGTCTGGGACAGGAATAATGATGTCTTTCCTCAAAAAAAGGTTTCCTATTCGAAAAAAAAAATAAAACATATTTGCAAAATATCCATACTTGTTGAAGGCTGGGAATTTTGGACATAAATAAGTCTTTTAAAAAACATGTTACTCATAGAATAATTAGAAAAAGTCCGGCTCTTCTTCATAACGATGCTTTAACGTCATTCGTTAAGGAAAAAAACTGATAAATTGTATACATTTTTAAGTGAAAAAGACGAAATATTTATCTAATAAATGAAATAACATAAAATAAAATGAGATTTCTTTCAAACAATGTTAACGCACTTAATTTTAAATTTGTTTCTTCCATTATTTTTATGCATTATTTATTATTTTATTTAAGCCCCCGCCCTCTTTTTTTAAGTAGAAACTTTTATTTAGCTATTAGATATATATATATTAATTAGGTGGCTATTTTTCTGTGCTTTTATATCTTCTTATACATATATACACAAGACGCAACTTTCTGAAGAAAAATAGTGGGATGAATGAAACAGTTTGGGCAGTGGGGCAAATCTTAAGGATGTCCACAACGGCATGTATGGAAATATCAGCGATATCCGAAAAACTTAGTAGTAATATTTTAAAGATTTTTTTCGTGTCCTTATATAATAGATAAAATTTTGCATGCATTTTACAAAAAAATACGCACGTTTCAATGCGGAGTTGACTCATCTTTAATTAATTTAATGCTGTAATGTTTCGTTTATGCGACGCATAATTTCAGTTATCCATCGTTTTTTTAATACTCTAATCAATTTTATTTCTGGTAACATTTTTTTTCTTTTCTGCTAAAAGAATTTATTTTTCAACTTTAGGAATGATTATTATTTTTTTTTTTAACTTATTTCTAATATACAATAAATTTTAAACAACGGAAACTTGTAGCAAATTTAGTTTTATAGAATTACAGCACTATATTTCTACAACCAAGATTTTACACATTAGGCGACTACAATTTCGATGCACGTCTTTGTCAGTTATACGTCGCGGTCTTCTGAAAGATGTACAATCGGTACTTTACTATATAACTTTTTTTTGCATATTAAATAACGCATTTTAAATTTTCGCAATTATTTGAAGAGATATTTTTTTTTACCGACGTAAATTTGAGAATTTTTTTTCCTTGGAGTATAATTAATAAAATGATTAATGAAGTATTTTTAATTACATGGATAAATAATACCCAGTTAAAAAAATTGAAAGATGTAATCAATAATAAAATTTCTGAATTTTTTTTCTTTTACAATTTATTCTCTGCGTCTAACAGAGATAGTACGATCTGGGATCATTCAAGTAAGCAGTAAAGAGGGAAGGGGGAGTCCAATGTTTGCTTATTTTTGCTGACAAGGGGAAGAGGGGTTACGAGAATTTTTATGTAAGCATTAGACAACGAAGCAACTATATACTGTTATTTTTAACACAATCAAACTGATTGGTAAAGTTATCATACGAATTTAATATTTCCAGCTGAGCGAAAAATTGCCCAGGCCGGGAATCGAACCCGGATACTTGGCTTACAACGCCAATGCTTTACCTGTTAAGCTATCTGGGCGATAGCCGGCTGGGATTTTTCGCTCAGATAACCTTATTGGTAGTAACATCTGGTCTGTCACTTGAAACAGTTCGGCAGAATAAACCGCAGGTAATGGAACTCCATATAACGATGGATACGTAGATATACTATTATTTTTAACACAATCAAACTGATTGGTAAAGTTATCATACGAATTTAATATTTCCAGATGAGCGAAAAATTGCCCAGGCCGGGAATCGAACCCGGATAGCCAAGTATCCGGTAAAAAAACACGTTTGTGAGTCTTTTATTTCCCATTCTTCCCAGGGAGAATGCTTAATCTTTTATAATATTCTTAAAAAGGCTTCTAAAACAGTTCATAGATGGCAGCACTAAAGTAATCTGATGAAATTGAGACAGCGCTGGGAGTCGATGTTGATATAATACAATCCTACTCTACGATAAAAACCTTATCAGTTTACACTTCCGCTGTTATCTTTATGTATTATAATTGGGTATGATGTACCTGTTTTATATGAAAATATGCTGAACAAACATTATTTCAAGAGGAAAAAATTATCATTTAGCTGTCATATTACCATCTGTTTTCAACTAAGCCTAACATGGCATTTAGCTACCGTCGATTCACAGATCCGAGTGGTTCTTCCCGGAAGCGTTCTTACACTATTCTCCAATCGCATTTTATTATAAGTAGATACTTTTATAAATAAATCCAAAGGAACGCAGGTAATTATATATAATGTATAAAATAAGAGATGTCTGTCTGTCTGCCTGCCTGCCTGACCGCGGATAACGCCGAAATTATAACACCCAGGACTCTGAAATTTTTGTCATGTGTGGATGCTAAGACCGGAAAGTGCACTTCGCAGACGGATTTTTAAATTTCAATTTAAATTTTTTTTTAATTAAAACTTACTGAATAAGAGTACATTTGCAGCTTTCCATCAATCCACGGCAACGAAGCTGCCTGATTAGAGGCTATTTACAGCTTGCCACCAATCCGCGGCAACGAAGCAGCCAGCCAATGAGAGCAGGCGGTAAATAATTGGAATTTAACGACGGCATTTTACGACTTAATGTTAGCAACAAATCACACGCGCATTTATTAATTTTCCTTTTTTGATGATTTTGTTTTTCCTGGTTGATTTACAATCGATTTTCAAAATTCATTCATAGCAATATCCAAAACAGTAGTAAATTAGGTATTACTCTTTTCATGTTTTCCTAAGGTATGTTCATATGTTCAGCGCACGTTGCGCGCGTGCTCACAAGATTTTGCATGGAGCAAGGTCAAACTGAAGAAAGGAATTAAAAAAAATCAATTATTGCAGTATTTTTGTGGTTCAAAACAGCTAAAATCAGCGACTATATTTCTTTATCCTTCCAAATCATGGTTTTCGTAACAGAAATACATTAAAAAATTCTTCTGGTAAAATTTAAATTAACATTAAAAATAAATCAGAATAACATTATTGAGATAGATGAAAAGGGAAAAAACATACCAGACACTATAGTTACCCCTAAAATGATGTAGCAACACTGAAAAAAATGGGTTCTCAAAATTGAGTAAAAAGTACTAAATTTTAAGTACTTCACATACTCAAAATAGCTCCGATCCAAAAGTTCTCAAAACTGAGAAACACATGTAACTCATTTTTGATTCCATGGTTGTGTTCAAATATAAATCGCTATTATCTGAGCCCTGAATTTAACATATTAAAGTAAAAATATGCTGGTATTTATTTCTAGCTCAAAATTATGAACATTACACATTTAATTGATTCTTTATTAAGAGAAATAGCAAAATTATAAGTAAAATACTGAAATTGAACATTTTTATGACAAGAGAATTACTTGTAAGTATATTTTAACATTATTTTAAAATACTGTACATAATTTAATATTTGCATTAATAAGCATCTTTCATGCCGCCGTGAATGAGATAAACCAATGCTGGGTACAACATTATCGTTATTTGTTTGGATTTGATAACATATGCTGTTTCAAAACTGGGAAAGCAATGTGTTCATTTTTTATCCAAATATACTGAATTCGATATGAGTACATCGATTTATTTATTTTTGAGTACTTCATTTTTTTCAGTGTAAAAGAAATAAAAAATAGACTTTTATGATTACAAATTAATTATGAATTACTTATCCATTGGAAGATGCCTTAAACACAGACTGTCGGTGGATATACAGCAAACAGAAATGAAAGTTACTTATTCCTGTTTGTTGCAGTCAGTTTTCTGATACAAAATTGTAAAAATTGCCTTTTATGAAAAAAATATTTTTGAACGTTTCCATTTTTAAAATCCTTCTATAGTAAAAAAAAACTAGCCTTAAAAGGAATGACTCCTGGAATGATGCTGATGTGGAAGATTTCCGGAACTAACGAATCCGGGTTATCCACTCCTTCCATGAGTCGAATAGACCAATCAGGAAAGGGCTCCGTCTATACATCGCCGTATGGGTTATCATAAAGAGAGAAAAGGTTACCATCGCCAACAACCGCCAAGTTCGTCGCCAACTTGGCGATATATCACCAAATTTGGCGACCAAAATTAGTTGTCAAAAGTGACGCCAACTTGGCGATAACTGTAATATTTCGCCAAATTTTTAATTTCTTTACAACACCAGTCGTTTGATACATCATTTGAGAGGTTTGCAACTGCTTATTCATATAATGGATGTCTTGTGTTTTATCCCCCTTTCTGCTCCCCAAGGGGGACACATTTTTAATTTCTTTACAACACCAGTCGTGTTACACAAGATTTGAAAGGTCTGCAACTGCTTATTCATATTATGGATGTCTTGTGTGTCACCCCCACACTCTGCTCTCCCCAGGGGGGTCACATTTTTTATTTCTTTACAACACCAATTGTGTGACACATCATTTGAAAGGTCTGCAACTGCTTATTCATATTATGGATGTAATGTGTATCATCCCCCACACTGCCCCCCCAGGGGGGCACATTTTTAATGTCTTTACAACACCAATTGTGTGACACATCATTTCAGAGATCTGCAACTGCTTATTCATATTATGGATATCTTGTGTGTAACCCCCCCCCCCCCTCTGTCCTCAGAGGGGGCCCATTTTACAATTTCTTTACAACACCAATTGTGTGACACATCATTTGAAAGGTCTGCAACTGTTTATTCATTTTATGGATGTCTTTTGTGTCGCCTCCCACTCTGCCCCCCAGGGGGGCACATTTTTAATTTCTTTACAACACCAGTAGTGTGACACATCATTTGAAAGATCTGCAACTGCTTATTCATACCATGGGGTATTCTCGAGAGCAGCAAGCAGGGGCAGCCAATAATTTGGAATCGCGAAGCGATTACGCGGGGGGTTGGCGAGCATAGCGAGCAGGGGGGCGGGGCCCCCCTAGTTTTTTACAAAATTACTAAGGTTATTTTGGTATTTATGATTCAAAATTACTCAAATGACAATTGAAATTTTGGTTCGGAAAATTAACTCAGTATTGCCGTCTGTCAAGAATTTAACAAGGGTACATTGCAGATATGCAATGCATCCGCATTGCATATCTGCAAAAGGATCAGAAAGGATCAAAACGGCATTAAAAAAAATTTCCTGCTTTATTTAAGTTGAACGTTATATTTAATTCTGTGGCATTAGTAAAAGTTTTAAATATAATTAAAAAATATATTTTATATTAAATTTTTGAAATTTTAATGCCAATCTAAATAAACAGAAAAAAAATAAAGATCAAGAAGTCTTAAACTAAAATTTTCTAGTAAAATGTTTGAGTTTACACACAGAATTGTCCGATTTTTATCACTTTTCAGTGTAGCTGTGAAATACATTTATAATTTCGGTCCGCCTGTCTATCAGTATTTTAATTTCCGTCACTATGCTGGGATTGCTATAAAATTTATATATGATATCAAGGATCACTACAACATGCATCCTTACTAAAAATAGTGTGCATAATATATCAGGGTGAGTCATAAATATCGAAACAATAAACTATCTCCTTAAATATTGCCCCTAGACCCATACTTCCAATTGCTAAGTTTTATATATATATATATGTTATAGGCCAAACCCGATTTTAGGCCAAACTAGATTGGCCTAGGCCAAACCGGTCTATCCTAACACCCATCGGATAAACTAGTTTTTCCTAGGTCAAAACGGTCTGTCAGATAACGGTCTATCAGCCCATCAGATAAACTAGTTTTTCCTAGGCCAAACAGGTTTATCCTAACGCCCATCGGATAAACTAGTTTTTCCTAGGCCAAACTAGATTTTCCTAGGCCAAACTAGTTTGGCCTAACTCTTATAGGATAAACTAGTTTAGATTGCTGTTTATTGGTCTGAACTAGTTTATCCTAGGCCGATCTAGTTTATCCTAGGCCAATTCAATTTGGCGTGATTTTATTGCATACAATGACCGCCTCAACGCCAACATTCTTGTTTGTCCTAGGCTGATCTAGCTTATCCTAGGCCAAAGTAGTTTTACGTGTTTTTAGCTCACGGGCGTGAAAGCCAGAGAAAGAATGGGTTCACAGGTTCTGTATATGCATGTACGCATATATGTACGCATGTATGTACGTATGTACGTAACGCGATAACTCTTGATAGAAATAATGTAATTTGACATGTTTTTATCTCATCAGGCTACCAAAGCCTGACAACTAATGTGCCCGTAGGTTCTGTATCTATGGATGTACGTAAGTACGTAACGCAATAATTCTTGATAGAAATACTAGATTTGCATCAAACTTTCAATATAGGTTTATTCTTATGAGGAGCTTTTATGATTAATTGTGGGAGGTCATTGGAGAAGAATAAGGGGGGGGGGGGCGAGAGGCTGATTCGCCTCTTCCCTTAATTCAAATAAATGGGTTTCCATGCATTATTAGCCTATTTTATTCAAATTTTAGATATAGGAGCATTCTCTTGAGGCGCCTCCATGATTAGTTGTGGGTGTTCATTGTTTAAGTATAAAGGGAAGGGAAATAGAGGTAACGCTCCATAATTTATGTAAATGCTTTTTTCACGCAGAATTTACTGATTTGCTTCAAATTTTAGAAATAAATTCATTCTGGCAAAGGGCTTCCCTAATTAGTTTTGGGGGTTAATTGAATAAGAACAACCGGAAGAATGGGGGGATCCCGCCTAATTTTGGCAAATGGGTTTTTCATGCAGAATTAACCGATTTGCTCCAAATTTTGCATTTGTTCATTCTGATGAAGCGCTTCACTGATTAATTTTGGTGGTTCTTCGGTTAAATATAAGGGTGAAACTTACAATTCATTTCCTTCCTTAAATTAGATAAATTGGTTATAATACAGAATTATCAAATTTGCTTAAAATTTTGGACACGAATTCATTTGGTCAGGCACTTCTATAATTAATCTGGGTTTTTTCTTTTAGTTAAGTATAATGGAATAGTGGACGTTTTATCGCCTTCCTTAAATTAGATAAATGGGTTTTTAAGCAGATTTATCCGATTTGCCGTAAATTTTGAATGTAGTCTTTTTCTTTATAAGGCGAATCCCTGAATTGTTTTCAGGGTTTAATGATTAAGTATAAAGGGAGGAATGGGGGATTACCCTCCTTAAATCAGGCAAATGGCTTTTTGAGCAGAATTATCTGATTTGCTTCAAATTTTGGATAATTGTTTAATTTTATAAAGCGTATCTGTGATTAGTTTTGGGAGTTCAATGGTTAAGTATAATCGGGGGAAATGGGAAATAGTAATCCAGCTTACTTTATTTTCGGGTGTGTTATTCTTTTAAAAAATAAGGCTGTAATACCCAATATTGTAAATAGCCTGTGAATGCAAAGTCATCAATTTAATTGGGCAATATTCTTTTTAATATTGATCCCGACTACTGCTCCATTGCTAACCTTGTACAAAGTGGTTTTGTCATCACCCTTATATAAAGTATTTTATTCGAAAGGTTGTAGAAATACTGTCAGAGGCAGTGCAAGGGCCGGAATTTCGAGGCCCGGGCCTCGCCCTTTCCGAAGGAAAGTTATTTTGCCGTGACCCGGTGTAAAAATTAAAAGCCCGAGCCCTGCCTGTACAAAAATCAGTGAAAAGATATTCAATCCAGCTCAGTCTGGCCCTACTCAATTTCTGCAAAAAATTCAGATTTTACTCAACATACAATTAGGATTCCTTTAAAAAATGCTGCATACATATTTATTGGATAAATTTACAATATACTTTTAAATTACGATGTGTTCACAGAATGGTAAATACACAATGTATTATTGATTATTTAGATTCTTAAACCTTTCAATATTCAAATAGGGAAGTATTAAATAATTAATGTAGTTTAGAACAAAAGAAAAAAAAGATGTGTTAAGAATATCATAACTATTGAATCTGTTCAGTAAAAAATAGATTTGTAAATATGTTTCTCTGTCATTCCTTAAGGCTTTTCTCAAATCCAAAAGAGCTACATCCTATAACATTTAAGAACTAATTCATTTTCGGAAATGCATAAGATTAACAGGCATTCTCACTCAGAAAATATGTAATCGAATAGCGTTAATCATTTTTTCATAAAAGCGATGTACCTTTGAGAAAATACTATTAAAGCTACGTTTTGAATCGAATTTCCGCTTACGACTAGACGGAAAAGAAAAACTTGACTCCGTGACAAGAATAGCTTATATGTCGACAGGTATTTAATTTCTAAAAATGGAAAACACTGTTCGATACCAAATTATGTTCAGCTCCGATCTGACTCGAATAGGCAATAATAATAATAATAATAAACGCAAGTCTGATCTCAGTTGGCACGAGTCTCCAGAAAAAAATAAGCAAACACCATGTCCAATGCATCATGTCTCTACGGTGGGCATGTTAAATTTCTGTATTGATGATATAAACAATGACTCTTTACACACATTTATACTTATACTTGTGAAAGACATGTTTTTTACCGGCCAAACCTGATTTCAAGCCAAATTAGATAAGCCTAGGCCAAACTATTTTATCCTAACGCCAAGTGGATAAACTAGTTTTTCCTACGCCAAACTTGTTTTTTTAAATGTCCATAGGATAAACTAGTTTTTCCTAGGTAAGAGGGTAATCCTTCATTTTTTCCTTCATACTTAACCATTAACCTTCAAAACTATTCAGAAAATCGCCTTATCAGAAAGAACCTATATCCAAAATATGAAGCAAATTCCTCGATTCTGCATCAAAAACCATTTATCTAAATTATGTTTTGTTACCTACATTGTCCTTTCTTTTGAACTTAAACAATAAACATCCACAGCTAATCACAGAGGCGCCTTGTCACAATGATCCTATATCTAAAATTTTAAAGGAAAACTGATAATTCTGCATGATGAATCCATTTCTCTAAATTAACGGTGGAGGATTAGCCTCCCGTTTGTCCCCCTTTTTTCTAATCCAATGAAGTCCCAAAATTAACCAGAAAAGTACCTTATCAGAATGAACCTACATTGAGAATTTGAAGCAAATCGGATATCTCTATCAAGAGTTATCGCGTTACGTACATATGTACGCACATACGTACATACATGTGTACATACATGCGTACATGCATATACAGAACCTGTGAGCCCATTATTTCTCTGCCCTTCACGCCTGTGTGCTAAAAACACATAAAACTACATTGGCCTAGGATAAACTAGATCAGCCTAGGACAAAAAAGAATGTTGGCGTTGAGGCGGTCATTGAATTTAATAAAATCACGCCAAATTGAATTGGCCTAGGATAAACTAGTTCAGACCAATAAACAGCAGTCTAAACTAGTTTATCCCATAAGAGTTAGGCCAAACTAATTTGGCCTAGGAAAATCTAGTTTGTTCTATGGACCTTCGGATAGACTAGTTTGGCCTAGGAAAAACTAGTTTATCCGATGGGCATTCTTTACTTACTTACATTACTTCTTTACTTACATTACACCTTCTTTAATTACTCTTTAAATGCGTCAGTTGATTAAACCTCATTATTTTTATCACGTCGATTTTAATTTTTTTCATTGTTTTGGCCCTGGCAACTTCATATCTTTCTTCTTAAAATCGCTATTGCACGATGCGTAAAAGGTACTTCTAATTACGGGCGACACTTAGGCCTATAATTCTAGAGATACAGCTATTGCGAAAATCGCACAAAAGCGTGTACAGTAAACCTGTTAAGCGATTCACACCAAAAACTAATCAGCACCAATATATATCGAAGACTAAGTAAATATAATTTTTTATTAAATTCCGTGGATTAGTTCTGGAGATTGAGCGCTCATAAAATTTATGTCATATAAAGAGATACAGGAGCACAGTGACTCACAAACAGACATTTTGTAAAAACATATTTTTCAGTATCTCAAAGCCTAAAAACGTGTGAATCCGTCGAAAACCGGAATTCAAAATTTTCATGAATCCAATACTTTCTTCTTGTAAAGATAGAAAAAAGTAAAAAAAAACGTTTAAAACCATCATAAATTTTGAAGCTGAATAGTAAAAAGTAGATTTTTGAAAATATTTCTGTGTAATTTATTAAAATATATTTCCAATGATTCCGTTAATAGAAGAATCATTATCGCTATTACTATTTTTACTAAACTTATTGCCTGCGGCAATAAGTTCTTAAGTCACTTTTAATGAGAGTTTAATTAATATCACTTAATTTAATAACACTTTTAATAAGTGTTTAATAAGACGGTCTGGCCAATGGGTCGTACCAGTTACGAGGCTGGCGCGAGGCCAAGCTCGAGATATTGCAGATAGCTAGCATATTTCAAGGAAGTTTAAAGCAAAAGAAAAACCTATACGATTTTATTTTATATCTAAAAGTTAAAGTATTGTCTTTGATCGACATTTAATAATGCGTAAATTTATGGTCGATCCCTAAATTGTATTTCAAATGAGCTGATATCGCTGCGCGCAGAGGTATGCTTAAGTGGTGTACGTCACGAATTTTGGAAAATTTTGGATTTTAATATCTTTTTGGGATTTGCGAATATCAAGATTTTTTTTTTTTTTTTTTTTTTTTTGTTCAGTTGAGGAATGGATAAGGAAACATTTTCTAATTGGAAGTTTTATCCTCTGGGAGTCGTATAAAAATTTAATTTTCGTAATTTTTAAAATAGAGATCCCATAGAGTTGCATCTTATCTTGTAAAAAAATTCACCTTTTTTATTTGAAACTTTGCAATTGGAAGTATGGGTCTAGGGGCAATATTTAAGGAGATAGCCCATTGTTTCGATATTTATGACTCACCCTGTATAGTTCTTTTACAGAAACACAGAAAAAAGTTCGGATTTCATAGATATTCTAGAAAAAAGTTTTGGTGGGTATTTTTGTGATATTAAATTATTTTAAATATGAGGAAACAGAGCCGTAATCAAAATACAAAGAAAGAGGTTGGGGTTTGTTTAAATTTAAAATAATTAAATTTTTCGTAAAATTGAAAAGCTATTACAGGAACAGTGCTATTTAACCGACTTCCAAAAAGGAGAGGAGGTTATCAATTCGACGCGTATGTATTTTTTTTTTTTTTTTTTTTTTTTTTTTTTTTTTTTTATGTATGTTCACAGATTACTCCGAAACCATGCAACCGATTAACTTGGTTTTCGTGTTAAATGAAAGACGATGGTCTCGAATTGGTACCACTTCAGTTTCATCGAAATTGGTTCAGTACTTTTTTAGTAATTAGGCAAAAACTAATAAAATTAGTGATTTTTCGCTAATTAAAAGTGTTGAATACGTTCGCTGAATGGACTGTCGACAGCATGGCCGAGCGGTCTAAGGCGCTAGATTGAAGCTTATTTTTGCGAAAGAGAGCGTGGGTTCGAACCCCGCTTCTGACATTATTTGCATCTATGTAAAATTTACATTTTTTTTTCCGTATTACAATTTATATTTTTAACCGGCTTCAGAAAAGGAAGAGGAAGTTATCAATTCAACGCGTATGTGTTTTTTTCTATGTATGTTCACCAATTACTCTGAAACTATCCAACCGATTAATTTGGTTTTTGTATTTAATAAAAGAGGCTACTCTCCAATTGGTATCGCTTTTATTTCATTAAAATTGGTTCAGTACTTTTTTAGTAATTAGGCAAAATTTAACAAAATTTGTGTCTTCTCGCAAATTAAAAGTAACATGGACTTCGAATAAGCTCGCCGGCTGTAGCGTTATCAGGGTGGCTGAACGGTCTAAGGCGCCAGACTTAAGCACTTGTTCTTGGAAGAAAGCAAGGGTTCAAACCCCACTCCTGACATAATTTACATCCATGTATAATTTATAATATTTTTTCCGTATTATAATATTTATTATTAACTGACTTCAGAAAAGGAAGAGGAAGTTATCAATTCGAAACGTATGTATTTTTTTCTATGTATGTTCACCGATTACTCCGAAACTATCCAACCGATTAATTTTGTTTTGTGTTAAATAAAAGAGGCTACTCTCGAATTGGTTCCACTTCCATTTCATGGAAATTGGTTCAGTATTTTTTTAGTAATTAGGCAAAATTTAATAAAATTGGGGATTTTTCGCAAATTAAAAATAACATGGACTTTGAATAAACTCGCCGATTGGAGCGCAGTCAGGATGACCCAGCGGTTTAAGGAGCCAGATTTAAGCTCTGATGCTGGAAAGAGAGCGGGCGTTCGAACCCTATTTTTGACAAAATTTACATCCATGTATAATTTACAATATTTTTTTACGCATTATAATTTTTATTAACTGACTTCAAAAAATCGTTAACTTTTAACTAAAAAGAGAAAAATAAACTTTTCTACCAAAAATTGAACCGACTTCAAAAACTACTGCAAAGTGAAAAATAATTTTTTTTACATAATAGTAATAAGAAATTAAATTAAGAGCATAGTATTTACCATGCGTATTATTATATTTATGTACATTAATTTGATTTTTTGGAGTCGGTGCCAGCCAAGCCAATTTCAAAATTAAAATTAAATATCCAATTCCTAACAGAATAAAAGGCTTGGCTGGCACCGACTACAAAAAATCAAATTAATGTACATAAATATAATAATACGCATGGTAAATACTATGCTCTTAATTTAATTTCTTATTACTATTATGTAAAAAAATTATTTTATGTTAAAAATAAATGCCTTTAAATTTTTAATAGCCTAGCAAATAATAAGTATCAAAAGTAACTTCAGAAATTTTTCATCGCTTATTAGAAGACTAGCGGCCTTCGCCCGCTACGCTGGTCGGTTTATCTAAAGAAATCTTGAAGAAGTAGTTAGATAAGGTTCAGACATACATTAAAAAAAAAAAAAAGCAAGTCGATCATTCAAAAAACGTTGGGAAATATCAAATATTTACTGTAATTTTTTAAGAAAAACAAAGTTTCGAAAAAAAAAATTAAATCGAAAAAAAAATTACACTGACATATTAATGCAAGGAAATTTTCCCAGAGAGAAAATTCGCCTTGAATACAATATTTCAAATTCTTTTAATTGCTTATAGGCGTTAATGCCAACATAGTGAAAAAAAATTCCATGCTGGGAATCGAACCCGGGCCATCAGTATGGCGCACTGACGTTCTACCGACTAAACCACATGGAACGACAGCCAGCTTGAAACTTTCTCATACTTAAGTAGACTGGCGAAAACATAACGATAGCGCGTTTTAAAATCGCACAGTGACATCTATTGGATTTTATATGTACTAAAAAACGTTATGTACTAAAAAACGTTATGTACTAAAAAACGTGAGCAGCGCACCTAATAGTTTCTTTTGTTTCTTTTTGTTACTTTTTTGTCTGTTGTCCGATTTTGATGAAACAAAGCCTATACACTGCCCGGGAGTGTGCATTCTTCATTAGTGAAAACCGCATAAAAATCCATTCAGTAGTTACGAAGATAACCTCGAACAAACAGACAGACAGACAGACAGACAGACAGACAGACAGACAAAAAATTCAAAAAAAATTTTTTTGTGTTTCATTGGTTTTCTTTTATCGCCCTGACTCCATTTTTGTCAATTATCTTCAATGTACAGACACACCGGGTCCTACTGTTTTATTATATGTATAGATCTGGTTAGTTTTTACCTGAGTATTAAATACCTTTTGCGGGTAGGTAGGAAATACGCTAATTCAGGCTGCTTGATTTTCAAATATCTTATCGTGAATGATAATAAAACACAGTTATACACATTAAACAAATTCCTTTATAACTTTTACATTTTTTATGTATTTATATATTTTAACAAATAGTAATTTGCAAATTATAACAGGTGTAAATACTCTAACTTCACTCTAACTTCATAGCTAATTAAAATATTACGAGAATTAGAGGGGGTTTAAAAGAATATTAGAGGGGTCTCAGCCCATCTTGCCCCCCGAGCTAGTTACAAAATAACTATAACGCGTTGCTGAAGCTTGCTACATCATGTAAGTTACGAAAATAATGCATTTAACGTTATAACTTTTTTACAGACGTGTAAAACAAAATTACATTAATTCAAGTTAATTATAATTTTTGCAATAATTCAAACTATTTACTAATTTTAATTTATTTTATAACCCATCTGTTACACATAACTTGAGAAGAGGTACTTTAAGAGTAAGCATCTGAAACTTATCACACATAAAAAAAAAAAAAAAAAAAAACAGGCAATAAATGTAAAAGAGAAGGGAATACATAACGAATGTAACAAGGCCTGGAAAATCATTTTCTAAAATTTTATTATTAATCTTAAATATAAAAGAGAAATTTTCTATCCCCCATTAATTATTTTCCTAAATCCAAGCAAACCCAATGCCACGAGATATAAAAACACACTTAAATAAAAATGTCCAGGGCAAAGCTTTCATCTCGGTTTCCTTCAAAATGTACATTACAATCACAAAAGATTTCTGGTTTTACGCTTTCTACTTTTATCAGATGCCAACTGGCCGTGATAAAAACCGCGATAAATTTCTACACCTATAGCCTTGTCACTTCTCTGAAAATGAAAACGTCTCTTCCCCCGTACAAGGGCTTTTGCACAAAACACCTTGGTCAGGTACTGAAAGCGACAGATGTCCAATTTGAAAGGAAACGTTCGCACAAATAAACTCCTGTAATCCTTTCATGTATAAAAATGGTAGCCATTGTGCAAAATCCGTTCGGTGGACATTTACAGATCAAGAGTTTTGTTGGGTTCTTGTATAAAATCTGATATTTTTTTCTGTATCCGTTTTCAAAATATATATTTGTTATTCATAGTAGCATTGTATCGATTCTCCACATTGCGATACGAAAAATAAATAAAAATAAAATAAAATAAGAAAAATCTTGCGTCACGCACAAATTATGAAACACTTTCCAACAAATAATCAAACTTCCCCGTTTAATAACCTGAAAGACTTTGTTAAGTAAGCAATTTGAAAGACACATAACGCATCTGACAACCATCTGACCCGAAAGGGTTAAGTAAATAACACTTTTAATATTAAACGAATGAAAAAGTATTTTATTATACTTATAATTAACCAATTAATTTTGTAAATAAGAAATATGGAACTACAACTGAGAATATTTGACCTTCAACATATCTTTTGTGATTTACAAATTGCAACATTGTAAGAACAAAAAGGTTTCGTAAGACAAAAAATGTATTTTTTCCCCTGCTTGAGATTCCCCCCCCCCATAAAAATTGGTTTTGAAAAGTAAATTTAGGTACCTCTTTATATTTGCGTGGGTAAGCACGGTCTTCATGGGCCTATTCTATAAACAAGCCTTGGTTCCCCACACGTTTGTATTTTTTAATATGGAGTATCAGATCCGATTTAAAATAGCGTAAATTACTTTTAAAAAATGTAAACCAGGTAGATCATGTAAATTATATATCAACTAAAGAACGTTATAATGAAAAATTATTTGCAACTGTTAGGATACTGGATCCCACGTGATACCAGTTACCACTGAAATATGTCCTAGTTATCCCATTTTTGACAAATTTATGGGACAACTGCGACAAAGCCTTTATATTTGAAGCATGATGTAAATATGTACAAATACCTAATAATATTAATGTATTTATATGAATAATTAAAAAGAAAAAATCTTTAAAAAAAGTATTTACTATATTCTAACAAAAAGCAGAAGAAGTTCAACAAAATTGGCGTTGTTTAAAAAAAAAAAAAAAAAAAAAAAAAAAAACGAAACCTAAATTTTTGGCAACCTATTACAGTAAAGACAGGGTTATGATTCAGTTAAAACACTTTGTTTTAAGAACTATGGATGGAAGTGCAATGTTGTCAAAAACTAAAACTTAAAAGACATCGGCGGATTTTTATAAAATAGCATCAGTGTTCTCGCTGACATTTGACCAACGTTAGAAATAATTAGAAATAAAAAACATTCGCCAAATGAAAAAAGTGTTAGCAAAATAGATTCGCCGTGTAGCACAAATATATATATATCTTTAACTTTTAATGATCCCTCTTTTTTTCAATATGTTCTAAAATAATCTAAGTTTTTATAATAGCGACAAAGATTGCTATTAACCCATTTTAGGCCAAGCACAGAAATTTTATAAAATGTAGCATTATTTTTATTGAAATATGCTTAAATTACATACATTAAGACACAAAAAAAGATTCGTGCATGAAAAATAATATTTTATATAAGAAATAATATTTTATATAATAATATAAAATATTATTTCTTATAATGAATAATATGAATATGAATAATATTTTTATGACTTTTGTTTTATTCTTATTTCATATACAGAATTTGCAACTTTAATCTATTTTAAAAACATATAATTCATTTAAATTGGAATAATAATATATTTTTAAAAAGTCGAATTTGTCAAAGGCGTTTCAAATTAAAACTCTAGCGTATTTTGAAAATTTTTTAAGAGAAAGTGTTTACTCCAATTGAATTACTAATATTTTATGGATGTCTTCAAAAGCCTTAAAAAATAGAAGAAAAATAAAATTCTTGAAAAAAATGTGTCAGAGTGTTAAAAAAAAATATTTATCGAAATGTTTCGTATACGAACCTTTGGCCGAAAATGGGTTAATCTAATTTCATCTATCCGCTACAAATATATTAAAAATATATGTATATATGCATGTGTATAAAAAACGAAAAAGCAAAAATTGAGCACTAGCAATTTGGCGAATCTAATCGCTTGTTTATTCGCCTAATGAAGAATTTAGTCGCAATTTGTCAAAATGGCGAGCGACAGCGAGAACCTTGCATATGACCCAATTACCTGGCGGATCCAGTTACCCCAGTTTACCTTAGCTAATGTTATTTCAGAAAATATTCTACAAGTCGACAACGATTTTTGAGTCACAGCAACCACAAAATTCTACGTTTAAATACCTAAATTCAAGAAGTTTAAGAATCAATTATAACTCAGCCAGAAGCTGATCGAGTTCTCCATTTAGCTAGAGAAATGAGGGTATGGGAGTATTTTGTTATAAGAGGAAATGATATCACTTTATCAGTAATTTTTATTTTAATGTTTTCCACAACTACAAATTGGCTGTTTTATGCGGTCTTTACAAACATCTATAAATGTTTGAAATATGTAGGTATATTTGTAAATGTATTAAATATCTGACGTACATTACCTGATATATGTATTAATATCTTGATACCTGAAACTTTATTCAGATATGAAGAAATCCAACGAATTATCCGCTGATTTTTTATTTTTTTTTCTAATATAGGCAAAATAATCTTCCAAAAATTGATATCAAAATTGGAATTTTAAACTACTTTTAGGAACTCGAAGGTTACAAACAAATGGTTATAATTCTAAAGATATTATATCATATCTGCGAGAAAATTAAAAAGTTTTTCGATTAAAAAATAAATAAATAAAAATAAAAAGGTTGTTGCATAGAGTTTAAAAGATGCGTATTGTACGATACGCCCTAAAATTCGCGGTTCTAACACAGCATGCGTAGAAATTACATGAACATCACTGGTTGAATCTTTGACACAGTTATACCAACACATACCATACATTTTATATTTAAAAATATCTTTGTGAATGTGTCACATATGACCACAGTTGTCAATAGCATCAGAGAAAAAACAGACAATGCAAAAAAAAAAAAAAAAAAAAAAAAAAAAAAAAAAAAAAATCTTAATGCAGGTTAAAACTTTGTTTTGCAGCATTTTATCTTATGGATGCTCTAAGAATTTTAATTATCTGTCTTAAAAAAAATTATATCAAATATCGAGCAACGCTATGCAATTAATTAAGGTAACACAGTACTTAGAAATTGGTCAAAATATCGATTTTCTTTTATAAATACTAGCATACCCAGCCCGCTTCGCCGGGCTTAATTTGAAGGTTTATTTAATAATTTATGTGTATGGTACACTTCTCTCTCAGCTGGCGACGGATCCCCCGGTGACTCTCCCCGGACCATCGGCACTCCACGTGCGTCGGGTGAGCGTCAGAACAAACTTTCAGCATATACATATGGGTGGTTGTACTTGAATGCACAGACCTGCGCGTTTTTTTCTATCTTGCTTTTATACCTCTGGACCGAGTTGGCGCATTGCCAAGATTTGCTTCCTCTGGACCGAGTTGGCGCATTGCCAAGATTTGCTTCCTCTGGACCGAGTTGGCGCATTGCCAAGATTTGCTTTCCCCTGTGCCTCAATTAATTAATTAATTATCCTCAGAATTCCTTTTATTTATAGAGATTAACTGCAAGCTTCTTTAATTGTGAATATTTTGATATCTCATTTTTACTTTATACGATTAGTATATCGCGAGACATAATAATCGTAATCGATATTTTATTAAAAGATCCAGCACAATTACCCATACAAATGAAAACTTTATACTGGTTTTCTTTTTGTTCATGTTTTTATAACTTTCTTGTCCGAAAATTACTAAGGTTTTTTTGCTGATTTAGATAAGAGGTTTGAATTTTTTTTTACTTGTTTTCTATGGTGTATTTAATGTTTTTGTGCATGTATTTAACATTCAAGTGTATAGGTATATATATTTTTTTATATTTAAATTGAGAATTAGTTAAATTTCCTTTTTTTTTTAATATATACATGAGAGAGAAAAAATCATATTTAATGTAAAATCCTATGCATCTAAAAACCCATGCACAGTTTTATGTAGTATATTCTAATGAATGAGGAAATAATCGAAGCAAAAATATTCGTATTTAAAAAAGAAGTAGAGATTTTTAAAAAGTTAAATTTAAAAAAAAATTAGAAAAATCGGCTGGTCTACAAATTTTGTTTATTTAGTTTTTAGTATTAAGTATTATGCCACCACATGTATTACAATATTATTTAGAATTGAAAATTTTTTTCAAAAGTACTCTGTGGCCTTAATAAATATATATATTAAATTTCATATTTTCTCTCTCTCTATTTATATTCACAGTACAAACATTATTTTTAATGTGAAAAGACGTATAAGATTTACTCATCGATGCTTTTCCCTTCTCATTTCTCATAAATTCAAAATATGGATTTTAAAAGAAATGGTGTCAAAATTCGAATGAAACCAATGACGTGATTTTAAAGGATTTGTTATAAAATTCCATTTTTACTTTGCCTTCTGAAATACCTTTAAACATTCAAATAATTCTATTTATTTTTCAATACACTGTCAAGTATATAACACTTTCAATGAGCCTATATTATCTATTAAATCTGATTATTTTAATAAATTAATTTATCTTTTGCATCACCCTATCCAAAAACACAAATAAAAATTGCGTAAATGTAGCGATGCAAAAAGTCGGTTTATTCCCGGGTTCATTTCCAACAGACCAGGTTTATTCCCAGGTTTATTCCCAAAAACCGGTTTATTCCTAAAAAATCCCGGATTATTTCCAGGTTTATTCCTAAAAACCCGGTTTATTCCCGGATTTAAACCAGTTTTTTGCTAACCTTTCCAACGCTACGTAAATGTGTTCTTTGTATCGGACTTTTTGCATGCGTTTCACTTAGTTTGGATACTATAACACAAACTAGCATTTATATAAAATTTAATTATCGTTTTTGACAGCATGACGCAAAAGTTGATTTATTAAAATAAATACATTTAATACGTAATGTAGGTTCAGCAAAGTTTGACAATGTATCAAAAAGTAAAAAATATTATTTGAACGTTAAAATATACTTCAGAAGAAAAAATAAAAAAAATTGTACAATGGAACTTTATAATAAATCCTTTAAAATCACATCACGGGGTAACTCGAATTTTGACATCATTTCTTTTAAATCCATATTTTGAATTCACGAGAGACAAATAAAACAGTATCGGAGAATAAAATTTATATCTCTTTTCACTTATATTCCTTTTGAGAACATTAATAACTTTTAATGCACCAACAAAAAATTATGTAGATAATAAAACTCAATAGTCATTTTATTATTATTTTGTTATTGTTGCTATTGTTTAGAGGTTAGGTCACTAGAAAATTAGGGGCCACTGATCCAATCAGCAGTATGCATATGCTTTCATCTATTCATGAATAAACAGTTTCATTTCGATATATGGAAAAAGAAAATGATAATAAATCTAAATGCACCTAAAAGCCGATGCGGTAGTTGCATATATGAAAAAAGAAAAGTTGCTATTTTTTCTGCCTTCATAGACAGAGAAAATAAAGACAACTCCAAACTCCCCCAAAGTCACAAATCCTGAATAAATGGGTTGTCTACGCTCTAGCAAGTTTCCATGTAAAAACTAACCAAAAAGTTATTCAAATCTTTCCAACTGGGATAACAATCTGCCCTTTTTCCCAACCTATGACCCCTTGTCACCAGGAGACGCCAGGAGAACGTTCCTCGCGACAACTCCCTAGTCCCCTCATATTTCTTCTTCCAGAGGGCCTTCCCCCTTCCCCTGACAATCGCCTTCTACTGTCGAAGGAAATTTTGCTCTCAAACATCTTTATTATTTCGTTTTGTCCTGCATCTTTTCACGATTTACAGACAGGTGATAGGTGAAAGAATTTACTGTTGCTCGCATCGCAGGTAGCTGAATAAGTGTGGAATGCTCCGCCCAGTTCAGCTTTCCTGGTAAAAACATAACTCATCCACATATATAATGTGTCTCAAAAGATTAAAACATGCTGTAATGTTTTACTTGATAGAAATACGTAGCTTTCGTGATATAAAAATACATCATTTATATATACAAGATGCGCCCAAAAAATTAAAACTCGATTTAAAATTTTACTTATCAAGATATATGGTTTTCGTAATAAAAACCAGGGGCGTGCCGATCCAGTGTGCAAAGTGTGCGATACACACATAGGCGCCGAAGTAGTAAAGGCGCCAAAAGATTTCAGTTGAAGAGCAAATACTTAAAAAAAAATGTAATTTAGTTATACTAAAAAATGTGTAATATTTTCTTAGCATCTAAATTATCTTTTGTAGATTTACTTTACAAAAACTTATTTATACTATTCAATTCTTTGCATAAATTTTATTTCATTAATTTGTTCTACTTATGAGCAGAATTGCATAAAATATCTGCAAATTTCCGAATTTTGCTGCAAATTTTACAAAAGAAAAACAATTTTTGTTTTTGTAACTTTTTTTTTTAACTATTAAAAAATAAAAAATATTCCGAATTTTATGGACGATTTGTTTACTGATAACGTACAATTAAAAATCAGGGGTGATTTTCGAATTGTCCGAAAATGTAAGGCATTCGGTGCCAGAAATTTTAAAAGTTCATAAGTCCAAAAATACACCAAAATCGCAAATTTTGACAAATTATCACAGTAAAAAAATAAATTTCGCTAATCGTTCGCAGAAAAAAATCTCCAGTTTCATCAAATGGCCGCGGGAAAAAATACGAATACGGTCAAAGAGATGCGGAAAAACACGAATTTGGTCAAATAGTTTCGGGGAAAACACAAATTTGGTGAAAGAACCTTGAAAAATCAGGAATTTCAACAAAAAGTATCGGGGGGGGGGGGGGGAATATGAATTTTAACATAGTAAAATTCGCGTAAAAAAATGCTAATTTCGAGAAAAGACTGCGAAAAAAAACCCGCAAGTTTCTACAAACAAAAGAATGTTAATTTCGATAATGCACTACGCGAAAAATGCGAATTTCGCAAAGGGCATCACTAAATTGTGATTTTTGTCAAAGGACCGCACGAAAAACGCGAATTCATCAAAAAATGGCGAATTTTAAATCTAATATGTTTTAAAATTCCCCGCACAATTTTTTGTGCGAAATTTATATACATCTGTAAGTGATGTAGATTGCAAGAAGATGCTGAGCTCGAAGTAACTTTCAGTAATAGATAATAGAAAAGGGGGATGAAAGAATTATGAGCTTAAGTAGGATCCGTACATGCTTACTTTTGAGTACCACTATTCCGTAAAGCGTAAAGTAATTTAATTAATTTTTTTTTTTTTCATCGAAAGATTCCTCGATTAAATAAGGCGAAACTTACTTTTCGAAAATAATTGTATTAAAAAGTACGAACCTCATAGAAGGTCTTTAAACATGCAAATTTTAACATTCCGCTAATCATACTTATATCTGACTGATACACTATTATGTATATATATATATATATATATATATATATATATATATATATTATCATTTTTCTACAACATATATATTATTATTTTAACAATCCTTCTACATTAATTCTTTTGTAAACTATAAAATACATTCATAATATTAAAGATTTTCATTTAATGTTATTTTTATCTATTTTAAACTATCGTTTTTATCAATTTTAAATATTTTTATTAACAGTACATACTAGTGTATCTGATAAATACAGCGCGACTAGCGACATGTTAAAGAAGATTCACATCGGCGAATAAAAACAGACATTCCTTGGCATTTTTTAAACTTGATGATGTCAATCAAGGATCGATGTTGACCCGGATAATGAAGTCCTGAATGATCCTGTATTTTTTCCAATAAAGGAAGAAATACAGGATGTCCCAAATTTATCTGTACAGCTGTGATCCTCCATGAAACCTAAACGAAAGAACATAGCCAAGTTCGGTATTATATTCATATGTATGAAATAGCAGTAACTCATAAAATTTTATTTGTACAAAAAGAATGCTTTTAATTTCAGATGCAACCCAATAAGATCCATAACTGGTGATGAGTATGACTATACCTCAGGAGTAGGCCTAGTGTGGATCTTAGCCAGGGCCCGACTAGCAAGTTTCTGCACCCAGGACACTTTCAATTGAGACTGGACCCCTTAGATTGATTAATTTACTTATTTTCGAACTTTTTTCCCACATATTATACACTTATTCGAAAAGTATCAATTAAAAAAATTAAGTTTCCTAGAAAATAGAAAAACCGTTCTTGAAATAAAAATAAAATTCTATTGATTATTAGAATGTATTTTCAAATATATATTGAGATGTATTTTTTGTCATTTCATCGTATTAATATCTAAAATATCACATTTTTTCCATACATATGATTTTCATAATCGAAGTTTAGATAAAATTAGGAAAAATTGTACCCTTTAGATATTTCTTGCCCAGGGCACAGGCCCCGGGTGCCCGTGTGATAGTCCGGGTATGGGCATAGCTCATAGAGATGAAGTCAGATACACAAGTCCAAAGGGATTTCCGAACAAAATACGGTTGTCACCCACCATCCAGATTCTCAATACGCGCGCGGTAAAAGACGTTTAGGAAGACTAGACTGGTAGTTTGCTTCATAAAAAAAGACGCTGGCGGGCCAAGTATGAGTAAAGAGGATGTGGAACGCATAGGGGGGGGGGGGTATAAAACATTAGAGGATATAACTTTAGAACATGCTGTTAATTAACCTCTTTAGATCTGATGTATCCCATATAGATATTTACATTTTTTTTTTTTTTTTTTTTTTTTTTTTTTTTACATATATAAATATGCTTTGAAAAAGAAAAAAGAAATTGGTCTGAATGTAGCTTCTCAGGCAGCAGAACTAAAAAAAAAAAACAATTTGTTTTTTATAGCGCTTTTTTAAAAACAGTAATGTCACAAATGTACAAAAATGAAACGTAAATAATTTTTCTGAGCATTAAGATGTCATTTGTAAAGTCCATTAGTAATAAAAAAAAATATATTAAATATATATTTATTTTATGTTTTTCAATATTTTTGCAATGTAAAAAAGTAAAGTAAAATAAAATAAAAATTCAAGAAATTGCCCAAAAAATTTTTGAATCCCAAAGTATCATCAAATTTTATATACAAAGTACAAATTTTAATTTTTTTTTTCTCTGTTCAATCTTTCTTAGTTATTAGTTTGTAATATAAATCCATAACTGCAATTTTAAAAAGTACACAAATAAATACCGAGTTCTGAAGAGGTTATACAGTAAACAAATTTTTGTTATCTAAACTTTAACTGATGTGACAGAAATTTTCACATGACCATTGTGAAGCGGTCAGTGAAATCACTCCATCGAAATAAACAAGTTGGAAATTGCACGTCAAACATAGCAAATAAGCTGCGTTTGTACTATAACGAAATTTTAACCACTTAATCGTCGCGCACGAGACATTCACGGTAGAGGTCTGCACGGGCCCGTACCCAGCCCGGCCCGCGGGCCGGGCCGGCGGAATCGTTTCGAATTTTCTAACGGGCCGGGCCGACAGATTTAGAATAGTTTCTTCAACGGGCCGGGCCGACAAACAACATAAACGGGTCGGGCCGGCAAAAAAATTGAACGGGCCAGACGGGCCGGGCCGATAAAAAAAAGTTTTCGGGCCTGCCGAAAATTTAAGCAGAAACGATAAAATATGAGCTATTTTCTCCGAAAATGGTTTTAACGAGAATAAGTATAAATGTGGCCATACTAGTTTGACAGCATCAATATAAAAATGCACAGTGTATCGGCATCGGAGAATTACATTATGTGTACCCCGTTTTAATATTTTTTTAGCTGACTCATACCGGTCCGAGATCATGCTTGCATTATTTTTCTACATACTGACTGGCCGGACCGGTACTAGACTTAATTATTGGCGGAAAACATGATTTGTAAAATTATTAACAGCGATAAAGAACTTATGTTAGCTTAGTCTTCGGATATATACTTCTTGATGATTTTTAAATTAATTTCTCAATAATGCGAAAGTTTGACACATTTTCTGATTAATTTTAAATTGTAAAAGTATAAAAGTGATAAGCCTAACTATTGAAGGGATTTGGAATCGAATAGCGTTTTTCATTTTTGATAAATAAAATACTTGAATAACCTTGTTGAGATATAATAGTTTCTCAAATGATTGCAGCTTTTTCTCCCTTCCCTTGCTATTGCTTCCGGAAATTCTATTCAAAACGCTAATTATGACAGCATTTTATTTGTTTGCAGTATTCTTAAATTGCTTGTATCAAAAAATGGATAACGCCATTCGATTATATAGTTTCTGAATAAAGATATCTGCTAATCTTATGCGTTTCTGAGAAGAAAAAAAATGAATTTAGAAATGTATCAGAAAGGAGCTTCTTTGAATTTAAGAATGAATTTGGATTTGAAATCTATAATAAAATGATATTGAAATATATTTATAAATCTTCTTTTATTAAACAGCTTCAAAATTAACGATGTTTTTAGCTTTCTGTCTTTTTTTCTTTTATTCTAAGCCATATTAATTTTTTAATGAATCTTTATTCGAATGTTGAAAGCCTAAGAATCTAAGTAATCATTAATGTTGTTAATGTGTATTTGCTGTAAAATATACTGTAAAATCATTCCATAAATATGTATGCAGTATTCTTTAAAGGAATCTTAGTTATATGATAAAAAAATCCCTCTCGGCTGGGCCTATAGGCGGAGGTAGATTTCGAAGAGTGCTCATTTCAACAACAACAACAACAATATATATATATATATATATATGATTAGAGATAAACCCAGTTTAATAACTTCATTTGGCCGTTTATGAAAAATTTTTAATTTCATTTTTCTCCAAAAACTGGTTTTATCAGAATCATCTTAAGAAAAATTCAGCTCGAATGCCTATTTTGACAACATATTTTGAAATAAATTCTGAATTTATTAAAAAATCGACCAAAACAGTACATTATACAGTTCCTAAGTAACAAAAAACTGTCAGTTAAATGCATTTGAGAAAAAAATTGAATTTAAAAATGAGTCATAAAGTAACCGATTTGTTGTTTGAATACATCCTTAATTCTTTAATCATGATTGCTTCGGAAAATTTTGTGCGAAATACTCACTTTGACAGCATTTTTAAAAATATATTCTATCTTTATTAAAAAACTGGCCAATGAGTCACAGTATATAGTTCCTAAATAAGAGGATCTGTAAATTGGATGCGTTTGAGAGCGAAAATGGATTTTAAAACGAGTCATAAAAAACGCAATTTACTATGTGAAAACGTCCTTAAATTTTCAAATCGCGAAGACTTCGGGAAATTCTGTTCAAAATACCCTTTTTGGTAGCCTTTTTCAAAATATGTTCTGTCTTTATCAAAAAATCGATCAATGCATCACATTATATAGTTCCTAAATAAGAGGATCTGTAAATTGGATGCGTTTGAGAACAAAAATGGATTTAAAAACGAGTCAGAAAAAAACGCAATTTCTTATTTGAATACTTACTTAAATTTTCAGTCCCGATGACTTTGGGAAATTCTGTTCAAAATACCCTTTTTGGTAGCCTTTTTTGAAATATATTCTATCTTTATCAAAAAATTGACCAATGCGTCACTTTATACAGTTTCTAAATAAGAGGATCTACCATTTGGATGCGTTTAAAATCAAAAATGAATTTAAAAATGAGTCAGAATATAAGCAGTTTGGATTTGAGGTTTTTTCTCCAACTCCTATTTTTGTTTAATTTCTTTTTGCTTTACGAATTCGTCCTATGAAAAACTTGTCAATCTTGTCAATATAAAAGTTGTAGATATTTTTAAGAAGATGTAAAATAAATTTAATCAGATTTGATATCTTAAAAATTGACGGAGTTGTGGATTTTTCTCTTTTTTCACCGCCCTTTTTCTTTTCGTTTTTATTATTTTTTTTTTCATCGGTAAATGTTGGTCCTATCAAAAACTTGTAAATACAAAAGTTTTAGATAATTTTAAGACATTTACAAAAAATTTAGTTGGACTTGATATCTTGAAAATTGACGAAGTTATGAATTTGTTTCTCTCAAAACCCCTGTTTTTTTCGCTCCTTGAGCCCACTTCTAAATTTATCAAAAATCTGTCATGCATAAACTTTTGGCCCATTTTTAAGAAGTAATATAAACTTTAAACCGATTCGATATCTTATTTAATTAAGAAGTTATGGCGTTTTTTTCGGTTTTCACAAAAACGCCCCCTATTCCGACCCCCTTGGTCCGATTTTTCCCATTAACGAACTTAGCCGAGATTTTAACCCCTTTGATTTTATGTACCAGTTTGGTGGAGATTGGTGAAGAATTATAGAAGTTATCGTGTCCATAAAAAAATAAGATATATAGACAGATAGATAGATAGATAGATAGATAAACTGGTGCGATTGCAATAGGTAGTATTTCATACGAAATCTACCTAAAATCTGAATTTTTTAAAAATCGTAGAAATTGTAACGGGCCAAAACGGGCCGGGCCTGTTTTCGCTGATTTTTGTACGGGCCGGGTCGGGCCTAAAATATAAAAATTTAAACGGGCCGGGCCGAAATTTTGAATTTTACAACGGGCCGGGCGGGGCCCGGGCCTGGAAATTCCGGCCCGTGCAGACCGCTAATTCACGGGCTGCAAGCTTCACGGCTTTAATTCAAAATATTTTGATTCACACCAGTTTTATAAAATAGTGTAATTGATTTAATTCTGGTATTATTTTACTTTTATTTATATATATATATATATATTAATCAAAAAAGTGGTGGCACTTGAATTTTTAAACCGTAATTTAATGCAACCATTAAGGGGTTAAAAAATATTCAGATCTTGATGTACTTACAGTACAGTATAGCATCCGAAATCTTTTGTGTGTCCCTATAAATACTATCTGCATTCTAGTATTCTGAAAGTAACTTGTAATGTACCTCATCAACGTATATCAATTTCATAAAATGTAAAACAGTTTAATATTATTAAAACATATGCCCCAAACAAAGTTTCTGCCATTGTGCAATGGAATACTTTTATGTGGCCCGGTAAATTAATAACAAATATTCTGTGTTCCACAGATTGTACAGAAAGTATATTTTAGTACATATTTCATAGATGCATATAAATTTTATTATGTTCGAAAGTATATAGCATCCTTAAAATGCACTTAAAACTACTTTTTCCCATTGCCCGTAATGTAATGAAATACTCTTGATTGTCCCTGTAATTAAACTATAACATCCGATTTTAATAAAATTTGAAAAGGCTCTTTAATATTACGTAATAATTATGTATTTTAAATTTCTAATGATTCGAATGGGTAGTGTTTGCGTTGTTAAATGCGGACAGACGGACTGAACGACGACTGTAGGTGCTAAATATTTAGATAATTACGAACACATCTACATACCTAGTAAAAGGTGGAATTAACTCATAGGATGGTATTTGCGTGCTAAAATTTTTGCACAGGGTTGTTATAGTTAAAATTCCCCTATTCAAAAGTCTCTGGTGGTAGTACTAAAGTTCTAAATGAAACAAAATTTCGGTAGTGTTTGTAGTTAAACTAAAAATTACAAGTGAAACTATAAAAAGTGAAAAAAAAACTTGTAGTCTGTGAGAAAGGTAACATCAGTTACAGGCTATTTTCGTTTCTACAGAGGATCAAAGTTGTAAAAATAAATTTGGGACAACCGTCAGAGAAGTTAGCTGACCCTTGTCTATCTCCCCTCCCCCCCCCCCCTCTCTAACTTTTTATTCGTGCTATTAGCAATTTTGGCTAAAACATAAATACAAAATTAATGGGTAATCTCTTTTTTTTTTTTTTTCATTTGGTATTTTACTAAATGAGTATGAATATTTTTTTCAAAACGAGTAACGGAACCATTTTTCTTTAATTTGTACAATCTTATAAACAAAAAAAGAGCAGATAGATAAGATAATCATATAAAGGTATGAAATGCGGGATATTGTGATGAAGATAGAATATATTTCAAAAGTATTTTATTTTGTTTTAGGTGATATATAAATAAAAAATATCAATCAGAAAAAAGCTTCTTTTTTTATTCCAAAAGTTGCTTATTACCATAACTTTTTTTTCCTAGAATTGCTGTAAGCAAGATATTATATTTATATTTATATTTATATTTATATTTATATTTATATTTATATTTATATTTATATTTATATTTATATTTATATTTATATTATTTTTTTATTTTTGAAAACAGAGAAATTTGCTGAACATATCTGCTTTTACCCATGCTATCAACAAGTTTGAAGAAACCATAAATAAGAAATTAGTGGGTAATTTTTTCTTCATCAAGTTTGAAGAAACCATAAATACAAAATTGATGGATATTTTTTTTCTTCTTCATCCGGTATTTTTCTGAACTAATATGATTTTTCTAACACAGCGGTATTTATTTATACAGTCTTATAAGAAAAGAGCAGATAGTATAAAAAAAAATCATATAAATGTATGAAATGCATGATGACCTGATCAAGATAAAAAATAGCCTACCGTGAATTGTAAAATTTTACACTACACTTCATCCGAAAAATTTTTATATTTTATTTTAGAATGATTATTATACAGGGTGATTCCGAATTTTTTTTACAATAAAAGATGGGTGATAGTACACATCAAGACAAACAATATTAAATAGGAGACCAAGGGTCCAAAACGTTTTCCTAAGGAAATAGCCGCCATTAAAGTTTAGGGACCAAAATTTCAAATAAACATAAAAAACAGAAAAATCGGTCGATTGATTTGCGATTTTCACTAAAATTATTCTTTATGTCGGCATTTTCTTGAAATTAAATTATAAAGATAAATTTCAAAAAATGCCGAAAGAGGGCGCTTTAGAGTTTGGAGTAACGAACAACTATTTTTTGCCGGTATTTTTTGCGTCTCATTAAATGTTTTCGTAAGCTTAGACTCAAACTTAAATTTTGAGCTCAAAATCTGTAGTTGGGAGTGATTAAGTAACACAATCTGAGCTGTGTTTGTGTTCAGAGGGTTCAAATTTCAAATGATTATAAAAAACGGAAAAATTGGTCAATTGATTAGCGGTTTTCACTAAAACTATTCTTTATTTAGGTATTTTCGTGAAAATAAATCATAAAGATAAATTTCAAAAAATGCCGATAGAGGGCGCTTTAGACTTTGGAGTAATGAAACACTCTTTTTTGGCGTTATTTTTTGCATCTTATTAAATGCTTTCGTAAGCTTAGACATGAACTTAAATTTTGAGCTCAAAATCCGAATAGCTGGGAGTGGTTAAGTAGACAAACTTAGCTGCGTTCAGAGGGTTCAAATTTCAAATAATTGTAAAAAACGGAAAAATTGGTCGATTCGTTTGCGGTTTTTGCTAAAACTAATTTTTAAATTAGCAGTTTTCTTGATCAATCAGTATTTTCTTGAAAATAATTTTTAAAGATAAATTTTACAGAATGCCGATAGAGGGCGCCTTAAACTTTGGTGTAGCGTACAACTATTTTTAACTGTTATTTTTTTAATCTCATTGAATGCTTTCAAATGCCTACATATAAATTTTGGGCTGAAATTCTGAATCGTTGGGAGTGTTTAAGTAGCGTAAAAATTGAATTGTGCTCGAGGAAGAAAGACGGTTAAATTTTAACTCTTGAACACATTTCAGTTTGCCTTTCTTAACTCCTCATAACGATTCAGGATTTGAGCTCAAAATTTAAGTTTAAATCTAAGCTTCCGAGAACATTTAAAATGCTTTTGCAAGCATTTAATTAGAAACAAAAAATAAGGGTTAAAATGAATTGTTGGTTACTCTGGAGTTTAAGGCGTCCTCTGACGGAATTTTTTGAGATTTATCTTTAAAAATTATTTTCAAGAAGATAATTGACTTAAAGAATAATTTTATTTTAAACCGCAAACGAATCGACCAATTTTTCCATTTTCTGTAATTACTTTAAATTTGAACCTCTTCCTCCCCCTTGAACACAGTTCAGTTTGTGCTACTTAACCACTCCCTACTATTCAGATTTTCAGCTCAAAATTTAAGTTTAAGTCTAACCTTCCTCAATCATTTAAAGAGATGCAAACAATACAGGCAAAAAAATAGTTTTTCATTACTCCAAAGTCTAAAGCGCCCTCTATCGGCATTTTTTGAAATTTATCTTTATAATTTATTTTCACGAAAATACCTAAATAAAGAATAGTTTTAGTGAAAACCGCAAATCAATCGACCAATTTTTCCGTTTTCTATAATTATTTGAAATTTGAACCCTCTGAACACAGCTCAGTTTGTGTTACTTAACCACTCCCAACTACAGATTTTGAGCTCAAAATTTAAGTTTGAGTCTAAGCTTACGAAAACATTTAATGAAATGCAAAAAATACCGGCAAAAAATAGTTGTTCGTTATTCCAAAGTCTAAAGCGCCCTCTATCGGCATTTTTTGAAATTTACCTTTATAATTTAATTTCAAGAAAATGCCGACATAAAGAATAATTTTAGTGAAAACCGCAAATCAATCGACCGATTTTTCCGTTTTTTATGTTTAGTTGAAATTTTGGTCCCTAAACTTTAATGGCGGCTATCTCCTTAGGAAAACGTTTTGGACCCTTGGTCTCCTATTTAATATTGTTTGTCTTGATGTGTACTATCACCTCTCTTTTATTGTAAAGAAAATTTGGAATCACCCTGTATGCATAAAAAATTAGTAAAATAAAGAAAGCTTATTTTTTCGTCCCAAAAGCCGCTTATCACCTTTTTTTAATTGTTTATTTATTTATTTTTCGAGAATTGCTGTAAATAAAATATTATGATATTTATATTTATATATTTTTTATTTTTAAAAACAGAAACGTTTACGGAACATTTCTGTTATTTCCTGTGCTATCACCAAGTTTGAAGAAATCATAAATACGAAATTGGAGAGTAATTTTTTCTTCATCAAGTTTGAATGAACTGTAAATACAAAATTGATGGGTATTTTTTTCTTCTCCATCCGGTATTTTACTAAACTAATGTGATTTTTCTAACACGGCGTATCCATTTGATCAGTCTTATAAAGAAAAGAGTAGATAGTATAAAAAGCTAATCAAATAAATGTACGAATTGCGTGATGTCGTAATCGAGATCAAAAGTAGCCGACCGTGCCCTGTAAAATTTTACACTACACTTCATCCGAAAATTTTTACTTTGTTTTAGAATGATTATTATATGAATAAAAAAAAAAGTAACATAAAGAAAGCTTTTTTTTCCCTTCCAAATCATCAGGCTTATCATCATATCTTTTTATATTATTATTTGTTTATTTTTTATTTTCTAGAATTGCTGTAAATAACATATTATAAGATTTATATTTATATTTTTTAATTTTTAAAAACAGAAACGTTTACTGAACATTTCTGTTTTTTTTTCCCCACAAAGTTTGAATAAACCATACATACAAAACTGGTGTTTTTTTTTTTTTTTTTTTTTTTTCCCTTTTTCTGCTTCTTTATCCGGTATTTTGCTAAACTAATATGATTTTTCTAACGCAATGTGTCCACTTATACATCTTATAAGAAAAGAGCAGATAGTATAAAAAACTAATCATATAAATGTACGAAATGCGCGATGTCGCGATCAAGATAAAAAAAAAAAAAAAAAAAAAAAAAAGCCGACCGTGAACTGTAAAATTTTACACTGCTCTTCATCCGAAAAATTTTACTTTATTTTAGAATAATTATTAAACGAATAAAAAAATAGTAACATAAAGAAATCTTTTTTTTTTTTTCCTTCCAAAAGCCGCTTATCACAATCTAGATATATATATTTTTTTACTTGCATATTTCTTTTTTCCTTGAATTGCTACAAATAATATGTTATGATGGCTCGACTATAATGCTGTGAAGCAGGAAAGCGGGGTTTCACCTCTCACCTGCTTTTAATATACTTCTGTCTATCAAAAGATCTCGAAGTTGGATGACTGCTGAAAATTTGATGAAAGTTATTATTGTTCCAAGCAAAGTGTTAGCAATTTCTGTAAGATATGTAACCATTTTATTCCACCAAGGTCGACCGCAGGTCTATAATTTTTTCCCGCCTCCATTCACTTTTGAACTCTTAAGAAAATTCTTCATTTGAATCTAACCAATAGCACACCTTAAAAAGAAGCATTAAAACTGAAAAGAAAACTAAATAAAAATACTATATATAAAAAAATCTTTAGCTGCAACTCCGCAACTCTGACCGATCCCTAACTACCTGTCAGAGATTGTGATGTCTCAATTCTGCTAAGGTTGCTCCTCCCATTTCTTTTCCCTGTCATTATGTTCGGGGTAAGAAAGGGGGCTGAAAAACGACTTTTGTTCCCCATTTCCCCTACCTTGAGCTACCTTAATAGCGCATGAACAACGCGAGAAAATTACAGTGTTGGTCAGGCGGGGGATAATGATTGCGAGAGGGGGAAGGAATAGAGAAAATAGTATTTTGAACTCCCTCTTCATTTGCAAGGTAGTTCAGGTGATTTTTCTTTCTCTTTTTTTCCCCCGGTAGAGGATAGGGGATGTTTAAAAATAAAATCCATTCAAAGCGTGAAGGTATTTTTCGGGAAAATTGAGTGCCTTCGCCAATTTCTTTTCTTTTTCTATACCGTGAAAAAGAAAGTACACAGTTCATTATCTAATGGAGTTCAAAATTTGGAATAGATGATGTATTCAGATTGTCACGATAGAATCATTCTTCGCCTCTACACAAATGGGACGGCCAATTGTGGATTTTACTCAGCAATAGCGTATTCCTATATTATAGGTTCCTAATAATCGATTTTACGCAGCGTGTTATAAACATCCGGGGACGAATGATTTTTGGAGATCCTTACATATGAACTCATAGTTACTTTTTAGTTTTCTACAAAGCCATATAAGATATGTTAACATATGTATATAAAGATATGTAGTATCATCGTTTTATATCTCACATTTTACGTACATTTTATTTACGAGGGAGAGTCTTAAAACAAGTTTCCCATGTGTTCAGAGTTGTGTATGAAAGTAAAAAAAAAAAAATAATTTTCCGCATAAGTACCACGCATGTTGAGACATTTGTCACACCGTGCTAAAGTCATGTTTGCACGGCATGACATTTGTCATACCGTGCAGCTGCAAAATGTCCTCCAGGAAAGTATCAGAGCTTCGCATGCAAAGCCCTGAGATTTCCTAAGAAGACTTTTTGAAGCTTATGAAGCGGTTTGACAAATGTCTCAACATATGTTGTACTTATATGGAAAAATAAAGATATGTTTTGTCTTTCATGTCTCATTCAATTTTTTGACTTCATGCATAATTCTGACCACTTTCGTCAGGAGAAACTTTAAGCTGCATTTTCGCCGAAAACAAATTTTCAGCGAAACTCAAATTTTGGGCCAAAAATCACCGATTAGTGTATCTTTAGGAGCAGTAACAACGCAAAAGAAATTGAAGAAAATTAAAACGAATCCTCTGAAAATGATCCAGGTCCATCTCTTAACGAAGTCTTTGAATGCTTGAAAGCAGAAATGAAATGGCTCGAACGGCAAAAGAACGCTAGTCCTATTCAATTAACGAATAATTCGAAATATAGCAACATTGAAAGAATGTTTTCTTTAAAGCAAGCACAATCAATATTCTTTTTTTTTTTTTTTTGCTTAAATTATAATCTCTGGAGTTTAAGAGATGGTATAAAAAAAGAAAAAGAAAATTTTAAGTAATACAAAAATATAAAAAAATTAAAAAGACGAAGGTTGAAGTATAGTTAGGAACAATTCCTTAAATTGTCTGACTGTTTATCAGAACTAGTGTCGACCCCGACTTGTTTCGATATTACCGCTCTACTGTACTAGGAAAAAAAATTGAATTTATGAGAGGCCCAATGATGCGGTGCAATAAAAGGTGGAAGATGAACATATTCTTCGAAAGTATGGAAGTACAATGCCCCAAAACGGCATAAAAACAGGCTTCGTGATGACTTCAACCGGGAAAAAAAAAAATAAAAAAAATAAAATAAAATAAAAAAAATTAGATACAACTGAAATATCGAAAAGGTCCCTGATCTAACAGTTTGTCTTCTCTTCGAGGCCCAGGGGTTTAGCCAGAACCTACCATCTGAACGGAAATCTCTTACGAAAATACGAAAACAGGGCCAGAGACTCATCTGTGACCCCTAATTTCTCAGAATTCTCACGAGAGGTTTATAATTTGGGAGTGCACCAATTCATCATCTGGAGGCTCCAGGCTGAGGACATGAGGTACCCGCATTTTCAAAACTGGAGTAAATACATGAATAAACATTTAGAATGTATAACAGGCGGTGCAGATCACCACAGGAGGTGTTAGGATCCGGTTATTAATGTTAGGCAGACGAAAAAAAAAGCAAAAAAATTATCAAATTTATTTTTATAGCTATTTATATCATTTGGCAACCCATCTCATTTTCTCACTTTCTGAAGAACAAATTATCCTAAACTCTTTTTTAAAAAAACGGCAAGGCAGAGTTGAAAGAAAGAATGATTTTTATGGGGGAAAAACATGCTTTTAAATGCAAATTGTTTGAAAGCTGTATTTCAATTTTTTAAAAGATTATTATTATTATTATTTGTGGTTTTTAATAATGTTTTTCTCATCGTGGCAATAGAATTACTCTAAAAAATACGGACATTACAGGGATTATAATTATGAGATATTATAGATGTCTCAGATATATCTATTCTCGATCAAGAGCAACAAGCATTTTCCATATGGTTAAAAGAAAATGGTTAACAGTTTATTAATTGATGCGTACATGTAGGGAAAAAAATAAGGAATACGTTTATGTTATAATTAGTCAATTAGAGCAGTGGCATGACTATACTTATGGAGATTCACGTCAAAATTGTATTTACTCTGTTTTTGGCTAGACAGACCAGGCAAAGGAAGGTTTGAAACCGTAAAGAGAGGCAGCCCAATTCTACGACAGATTCTACCCCAGGATTTATGGCATTTGCCATATTATGATTGCTTTATGATTGTTTTGTGACCTTTATTGTGTCATCATGATGATTAATATTTAGTTTATTCAAATTATTAAACAGAAAACAATTACGATAATAATTTCAAAATCCGAAAATAAGTGTACGAAAAAATAAATACAAAAGTTTTATAATATTTAAAAATTTAATTGCTTAAAAACCATACACACGACAGAGTAGAAAAAAAAATCAAGAAAAGTTTAGCCGAGACTCGAATACAGGCAGGCAGTTATGATCTGAAATATTATTGAATTCAAGGTGTGAGAAATTTTCTGGAAAATTTTTTTCAGGAATCGCATACATATATACAAGTTAAATGCATATTTATTTAACGATTTTCTGCTAATTTCATAGAAATTACCAATTGATTTACCCTTATTAATTACGAAATGATTGTATGCTAATTTTTATTTTAATGCTATTTTTCTGGATATTTATTTCAGTGATGTAAAATAAAAATAAAATAACTCTATATCCAGTAAAAAAAGTTTTGATAAAAGAATTAAAACATATTAAGGCTGTTTTCAACTGCTCTGCTCAAAAAGCGCAAAACGTTTTGACATATTTACAAATTCGTTTTTAACGGAAAAATATAAAATTGGAAGACCTGACGATAGAAGCGATTTGGAATCGAACTCTATTTTCCATTTTTAGATAAATGAGCTATCTAATGAGTTATGAACAATTTTGATCACATGACAAAGACGCTTTTCACCCCTCTTTGGGTGGTTATTCTTCTTTCGCGCGGAAATTCGGTTCAAAAGGCTCATTTTGATGTTATTTTCTAAAAAATATATTGCATTAAAAAGAAGAAAAATAAAACAGTTTGACATGATAACTTCTAAACAACAACACCTGCGTGTTTCATTCATTCCTGAACAAAAATATATTAAAACTTATCTCACAAAGTTGTCCATTAGATGATGTGTCCTTCGTTTTCAGTTTTTCTTTATTATCAAAACGTAATTAATGAGCAGAATTCATTTTTGATCCATGAATTAACAGCAACAATACTGTTTTATCTTTTTATCTACCGATTTTTTTTTTTTTTTTTTTTAAAGAAACCTTTTGATGACTCACATACTTGCAATGTGACCTGTTTTTTGTTTTTACTTGATTTTTTTGTGTTACTAAAAGGAAAGACATCATTTTGATCAAGCAGTCTCATTACTTTTTTGACAGAACCTGACTGACGTGTTTTGTCTCAGACATTTCAACGTGATCGGAAAGTCATTAATAGTTTCTTAAAAAAGAACGTTCTATAATGACTCTGGTTTCTTAGAAAAGCTTCAAAATTAGAAGAAAATTAACATTAAAAATCTTTTGGATTATAAAAGACATATTTATTCTTTCCATTATATAATTAAATCAATTTCGCTAACAATAGAACAAGGTATTTATTCAAGATATTTCAAGGACTAATAAACAAGATTATCGTAATTATATATTGCTGCCAGAAAAAAAGACACATTCTAATAAATTATCGACAATATAAAAATCAACATGTTAAACTGCATCATCAAGGGTGTGTAATATATTGCTATCGCAACAGAAAAACTTAAAAGTGCGGTTTCTTATTACTAATACAATTATCGGAATACAGTTCATCATGAGAAAATAGATGCCAGATATCGACAAAGCAAGGGCGGCGCCAGAGGGGGGTCCGTGGGGGCATATGCCCCCCCGTCGGGCATACCTGGCCCCCCCATCGGGGTCAAAATTCAATTTCGTCGGGGAAAATATTTTGACTTTTGGATTTCAAAAGTCGATTTCGACCCATTCAAATTGGGTCGAAATATGGAGCTTTTTTTTTTTTTCTTTTTTTTTTTTTTTTGAAAGTTGGATTGTCTAAACTAATTCTTTTTTGTACATCGGTTTCTGACTGAAGTTTGATTCTTGCAATTTGAGTTTAGATAAACCCGAATTGTCGAAAAAAATCTGAATTTTTAAAATAAAAATCTAATTGGATGACAGCATAGGATGATGCATGAATGACTCTATACATGTTTATTTTTCAACAAAAAGATAAAATTTATACTAAAATTAATTTTATGCTTTTTTTTTTTTTTTTTTTTTTTAACTACATTAAATTCGTGGATCAATTTTCGCTTATTTTGGATTCACGATCGGCTTGGTAATGAAGAATTTTTAGTTCAGTTAAAATACGAAAACGAAAATTATTTTGTCGGGGTTGTCTTGGATAACAAGTAGAATGCTTCATCGTGTCGGGCAAACTGCACCTGACATGACTCACAGTCTGGACCGGATCGGGTTGAGCCTAAATTTTTGTCGTTGAGTGTCGGATTAAAGTCGGGTTAACTTTGTTTAGGTTCGGGTTGGATGTTGATACTTATGGTTCTTGATTCGAGATGAATCGATCTCTCAAAAGAATTTACAAAACTTATCTTAAGATGAAAAACTGTATTTGAATGTCAATGAATTTATGTATACTGATTTTTTTTTTACTTAAAATCTAAAATTGTTACTGAATATATAATTGTAAACATATTCTTACATAACTGCATTACAGCATGCATATATTTTTTCATCAATTACAATTAGGGTTTGGTTGGGTTGAAATATTTCGGGTTCAGGTCGAAATGTAGAGATGTCGAGCTCAAATCGGGTTTCGGGTAGAAACCCGATCCTGCATCTCCTCGGAAAATTAAACTCAACTCGACTGGTGGTTTTAGTCGGACCTGGCTAAAGTTAATTTTTTTTTTTCGGAGAGTTTAGGATTGACTTCTATTTTTCGAGTCGGGTAATTTTAATTGTTTTAGCGTATGGGCTCGATTCTATCAGATTCCTCAAAAGTATCCCCAAAATATATTTTTAAATGAAAAATTATATTATTTGAATGTCGATGAGTCAATATACAGATATATCGATTTTTCTACATAAAAAATATAATTGATACTAGACTACTTTTCCATTATTGCTTTACAAGATGGAATTTTGTTTTTTCATACTGAGTTGGGATTGCGTTCGGAATGAATTCTATTGATTTTAGACAGAAGTTTTGTCAAGTTCGGGTTATCTATTTTTTAAAAACTGGTAAAGGTTGAATGGATATATAATTAATTAGCTCAGGTCAGGTATAACCCATTCCGCGGAGGATTCCGTGCTCGGTAAACAATCCGTGAATTGAACTATTCCCCCCCCCCCCCCCCATTGATTAGATTCCGTAAAAACAGAAAAAATTGCACTTTAATTTTGCCATTTCTACTCCACCTCCCGCAAAAAATACAGAAAAAACACCAAATACCTGAAATACTCACACCTAAAGCAGCATGTTCGCCAAATTACATGGGTATTCTGGCATCTGTGTTGCTTAGTACTATTCGTGTTAGAAACGGAATTTAAATCCCTTTTATCTATAAATATGTAAAAATGAGAAATCTAAGATCAAAATTTAAAAAAAAAATCTTATGTCAGAAGGCAGAAATTAATTAAAATAATAGAAAAGATGAAAATCAAAGGAATGCTTCGACAATGTTGAGCGGGAAATTTTGGTATTCGCAGACCTCTAACCCGCAGCTAGATCTCATGCATAACCCGCAGTTCGAATCAGCGATATATTTATAATTGCAGATCGCTTTTTGCTGATATTAAAATAATTCACTTTTAGATTCCCAACTATTTTACAATTTTTCACTTCATTTACATTTCTCTTGGAAATTTTGTGTTAAAGTTTTTGTTTCAGATTTAAATTTTGATCTTATCAAAATTTGGAACATCACACTTTGTGCACTTGATCAATATACACTCTAAAACAAAATGGAAATTGAAGATATTTTCCCCCATTGTTTTTATTATTATTTCTATAGCTTAAAAAGTCTGCTTTAGTTTGAACATTTTTTCGAAAGTAAAGAAAATTAATCAATTTAATGCTAAAACTACCAGAAATCCTCCAATATCTACAGATGCATTTTTTTAATTAAAGGACTGTTTAATTAACTGTGCAACAATGCTGTGTACTAGGATTTTCTGTTATAAATTGATTTTTTACTTATCTCTATTTTCTCTCAAAATATGAAAAATTCATGAATCAAATCTCAATTTTTTTAAAAATTCTACAATCAAAAGACAGAAAATTCTTCAAGTAATAGAAGAATCCGTTCCAACCACACGTGTGTTCCAGCAACTTACTTCCTGTATGTTATATTTTTTGCGAAATGTTTTTTGAGAGTTTATAAAATAATTACATTTTCTCAAAAATGACTAAATTAGAAAATGATGAAAAAAGTAAAACGCGGTACTTATAAACTCTTAAAATTTACATGTTTCAAAAATTCTAGTTCGATTAATTACTTTCACATTCATTTCAAGGAAATTAGTATTTAGTACAGCAACGTGTTCAGATTTAACGAAAAAGGATATGAAAGAAATTTCAATTTTATACAGGTTTTGTTCTAGCCAAGTATGTTGTTTCTTTATATTCGTATTCTTATTTAGATTTCAATCTAACGATGTTTAAACTGCAAAGAACAGCTGAGGTTCACCAAAAGGAAATGCATGCCTACCTGTTTTGAGTAGTTTTCAAATTCTGTTCTGCAAGTTAATACAAAACAAACTTTTCGACTGCTAGGATGATAAAGAGATCGATGAATATGTTGTTTAGCTTCAGCAAATGTATCCTTGCTGATTGGTTGTAAAAAAAACCTTTATACATCTCAATGTTGCTGTGGGAATTACTAGCAAAACATCTGCTCTGATAGGCTTGAAGGATATTTCAGAGTAACATAAGGTGCAGTACCCTATTATCGACATTTGTCTGACCACAGATATAAGGAGTTAATTTTTTTTTTTCCTAATCTAGTATTTTTATTTAAAAATATCGAAATCGTCTATTTAATGCTTTTTTTTTACAAAAATTATATAATTAATCATACAGTAACCGTAAGAACAATGCTACAATGACCTTTTAAAGAACGAATCTGACTATAAAACAATGAAATTTATGACTTTGCAAATTTTGCATTTGAATTATTATTTCTACTAATTATAAATACTTTATGAGTTCAATCTTTTTACGAATGTGTGAACTATAATATTTTTCTGCAGTACATAAAAAGTTTCAAGTCTTTCATACGAGTAAGTCCAAATGATTTCTTATTTCTTTGCGTTTGTATGTAATTTAATATTTTTACCCGAGTGCTTTAATTTAAAAACTTCTTTATACGCAGAATTCGTAATTTTGTTGATAATAATAATTTAACTTTAAAAAAATTATGTAAGTTTTTCATTTGTATTTTTGCATTCAGTAATACATACAGAAGAGCACCGATTATTACGCCTCATATATTACATACGACATGGATTAAACATTAATATTCCTGGGCCCAACATAAACAAGGTTTAAATGAAATTTCAGTTTTACAATTTTCGGAACTGCGAATTTTTAAACTTCTAAATATCGCACATTTTAAATTTTTACACAATGACTTAGAGAAAAAAATGCTCTTTTAAATGAAATTTGTTTGGAAACTTCATCACAATTTGTTTTCAAATTATTAATATTTTAAAAGTTTTTATTACTTTTTTTGTCATCGTGTCAACAGAAGTATTCCATTTTTGGACATTAAATATGGACCAATCACAAAACGAATAAAATAAAATAAGTTCCGGAATTCAACCAATAAAAAGACTCAGATCTGTTTCAGATTTTCCAGTTCTCCACCGAGATCAACAACTATTTTCCAAATAGTTAAAAAAAAAAAAAAAAAAAAAAAAAGATTAATTCTTTTTGATCAGAATTCTTCGTGTAAAACAGTTTATAACCATATCGAAGTAAAAATTCATGTTTTGTAGAAATAGAGTCAAGTCGGGTCGAGATTTTAACTTTTTTGGGGGTAGGGGGAAGGGGCTAATATATATAATACTTGCTAGACCATATAAGCAGGACAACTTTCTAAATTTTACGCCGACCGGAACATTAATTTATTTTGTACGAACTGGGTCCTTGAAATTTTTGCCCACGCAATTTTTAAGACCTGGCCCAGCACGCGAGGACCTCTAATATATGTTATGAACGTGGCCCCCCTGTCGGGGATACCATGCCCCCACGTCGGGCAAATTCTGGCGCCGCCCTTGCGACAAAGTGCGTTTTTTTTTTTTTTTAAGTCTCCTTGACATTTTAAGGGTGTATCTAAATCAAAAAGGGCAATTTTGTGACATAAGTTTTAATTCATTTCTGTTCGGAAATGCATGAAACTAGCAGGTGTTGTTATTTAGAAACTATCTAATCGCACTCATTTTTCTGTTTTTGTGCAAACGCACAGTGTTGAATTCAGACACTTTTCTCCGGGAGGGAATTCTGTGGCTCCGGGGGAAGAATTGCATTTTTTGACCATTGAAAACACAAAATCTCAAACTTTCTGGGGGGGGGGGGACATTTCATGGCTGTTGGAGGGAATGCCCCCCGGGCCACCCCCTGAATTCATCACTGAATCGATATTTCAGAACAAGCCGTTAAAAATGGTGTTTTAAACCACATTTTCCGACGAAAGCAGAAAAACCAGTCAACGAAAGGTAGAAAATCGCGTGATCATGCGATCAAAATAGCTTATGACTCGTTAGGTAATATAATTATCATAAAATGTAAGACTGAGTTCGATTCGAAAGTGCTTACATAGCCAGTCCAATTTTGTACCTTTGCGTTAAAAAATGAATTTGTAAATGTGTCAAAACATTTTGCGCTTTTTGAGCAGAGCAGTTGAGAACATCCTTAAGCATTTAAAAAAATGGTTATATTTTTACTATAGGGATCTTGTTTTCTTTTCTTTTCTTTTCTTTCTTTCTTTCTTTTTCTTTTTTCTCTCTTTTTTTTTCTTTAATTTAGCGCAATTTGGGCTATAGAAAGTCAACTTTCAAGTCAAACGATATAAACAGCTTTGAAGACAAACCTGGAGAACTTTTATGCTTGTTTATATATTTGTTTCTATATATTGAAAAAAATATTTATATGTATTATTGCTATTGGTTTTTACAGGGTGTCTAGCAAATAACACCCTGATTTCAAATTTAAATTTCTCAAAAACAAAAATCGATAGAATTATGCGGTAAACGGTTTCTTTATTAGGAAAGCTGTAAAAATGTTATACAGAAGTTTCGAAGGGTGGATATTTTGAAAAGATTATGTTTTGATTGCAAAGAATGCTTGACTTAATATTTTTCTTGCTTTAAATTGCTTGGTTTGAATGAGATTATGGGCGGACAACGCCATATTTTAAAGTTTTTTGGAACAAAATATTTGGAATTTCAGAAATTTCAAAAATTTAGTTCTAAAAATATGGCTAAGTACCCCGAAAAACTCGTTCTCTACAAGCAATCTAAAGCAAGAAAAACGTCATGTCGAGCATTCTTTGCAATCAGAATATAATCTTTTCAAAATATTCACCTTTCGAAACTTTAGTATAACATTTTTACAGCTTTCCTAATAAAGAAACCGTTTACAGCATAATTCTATCGATTTTTGTTTTTGAGAAATTTAAATTTGAAATCAGGGTGTTATTTGCTAGACATTTGCATACAGAAATGCATAAATGTTTTCTCTGTGTTAAATTTAGCTATGTAAATATTGAAAAAATTGCTTGTGTATATGAAACAGTGAATAAGTTGACATAAAAAAAGGAACAAAAATTTTTCTTCTCTCGTTAAGATCTCTATACTATAAAAGTACCTAAAAAATTCCTATAAACTTTGAAATTTATCAATTCCTTAAAAATGCTCCAAATTTAATCAGACACTTTTTAACAAGTCGGAAATTGTATCCTAGAGGTGACAAATGAGGTACGCCCATTTTATAACTAGTTTAAAGATGTTATTACACGTAAAAATTTCAAGCAACAAAAGATGCTTGCTACTCACCAGTTTCCCTGTATTTCATTGGCTGCTCAAGAAAAGACTTTTCCATCGTCAGATTTCGAAGTATTTGATTGGCTGTTTCTGGCGAATTTGACCCGTCGTGTAACGTGTAACAGCATTTCAATAAATATTCAGATCTTTGTGCGGCAACTCATGCAAAAATGAATGAATACAAAATCTATTACGTATAAGATTTTTTCCCCCGAAACTACCCCGTAAGACATGGTGACGTCACGGTGACGTCGTTGTGAAGTCACATTGTGACTTTGTGACCGTCGATGTGACGTCACGTGACGTCGATGTGAAGTCACAGTGACTAAAATGTGAAGTCGTTATGGCCGTTTTAGAGCTTGTTTGTGACGTCACATTGTGACCACATTGTGACGTCGCAATGTGACCAATTTGTGAAAAGTGTGTCATTTGTGACGATTTTGTCATTAACATTGTGACGTAATTGTGACGAAAGTGACAATGCTTTCAAGTCACATTGTGACCAAATTGTGAAATACAGGGTGAGTCCAAAATCATGGAACAAACTTTGAGGGGGCGGTAGGACTCACTATAACAAATAATGATGGCACAGAAATATATGACCGGAAGTGACCCGTCAAGACGCTACACTAGTCACCAAAAAAGACCCGGATGGTAATGTTATGTCTATGGGGGTGGGGGTTTTGTTTTCTCTCAAACCTTGCTCAAATTTCAATATTTTACATGATATTTTTTCCGTAGGATAGCTGAGGACGATCCACAACCGGGCTAATTTTTACTTTTTCGATTTTGGTTATATATATTTTTTTTTATATTACAATAGTTTCAGTTTTAGAACCGGTTTAAACTGGTTCTGAATTATTGTGGGCTCTTAATCTGTAACCAAAATCAAAAAAGTAAAAACCAGCCCAGTTGCAGGTCGTCCTCAGCTATCCTATGGAAAAAAAAAATATGCGAAAATATTAAAATTTTAGCGAGATATTTGAAAACAGCGCTCCCATACACTTAACATTATAATCCGTGTATTTTACAGTGACTAGTGTGGCGTTTTAACGCGTCACTTCCAGTCATACATTTCTATGCCATAATTATTTATTATAGTGAGCTCTACCACCTCCCTTAATGTTTGTCCCATTATTTTAGACTCACGATGCAGATCGTTTGTGACAAAACTTTCGTTAACACTGTGATGATTCTGTGACGATTTAACTTTTCTTAACGATTCTCTAACAATTTAAAAGAAACAGGATCTGCTGAAGCTATAACTCCACGCCATGTTCTGTTAAAATAGGGTTTGAGTCCTAAAATCATATATTGACAATTTATGAACAAATACTGTATAATATATAAAATAGTTACCTACAGTAAGGAGACTTTCTTCTAAATTAAAGTTAAAAATTCGATTTACCTCACATGCCTTACAACTCTGGTGTTGTTTTTAAAATTTGAAAAATATTGCCTTTCAAAAATATTTATATATTTTCCCCACATGCTGAAAATTGCATAGCTTCAATTTTATTTATAACTGACACACATTTTGTAATATGCTGTTCAAACTGTTTAATCTTTTTGAACTTTTTTTACTCGCTTTAATATCCACAAATTTCAGCACATATCTAAAACTGTACAGCTTGCCAATATTTCTGACCAATAATCCTGATGTCTATAAATATATAGGGTGGATGCTCCAGTTTTGGCCACATTAAGAGAAAAGTTGAAATGGAAATTTTATAGTTTTAGACTGAATAAAGCATATTAAATCGCAATAACAGTATTCTTTAGTAAATTTAGTTGTCTTTCTGTTAATTATAATAACTTTCTATCAAATATTTTAGATTGTGAGTAATAACTCGTTAAGTAATTTCTTTCAATTTGCACCAGTTTTGGCCACCCTGCACCAGTTTTGGCCGCCCTAATATCTTGTAATTTTGAAAACATTTTAACTGATAATAAGTAAAAATAAAGCATTTTTGGGCAAAATCTGTTTTACCACACAGATATTTGTTTGCTGTATAAAAAAGATTTGCATTTTTTTAAATGAAATCATAAAAACATCGAATAAAATATACTTAAGCTGATTTTAACTGAACATTTAAATTTAAAAACAAAAAATATATTTAATTCATAAAAAAGGCTTATAGGACATAAAAAGCTTATTTTAACATTTTGCATATTTTCATTTATATATATCATATGTTATACTATACCAATATTTACAGTTATATGACTAGAATCTTGAAATTATTCCATTTTTACATGAAATAGTATTTTGACAATCTCTAAAATCCATTTTTTTCAGCTGATTTTAAACTTTAATTCCTCGTACTTAGCTGCCTGTCAGCCTAATCATTTGGAGTTAGTTTTCTTCAAACCTTAGATTTCCTTGTGTAAATATTGGCTAGGATCTTAGAAAGACCTTCACAGAGGGAATCTCCCTTCTTTTTTGGCCCATATCTCTCATATAGATAATTGGCCATCATAAATAGCACAACCCTATTACTTGAGATTCAAAAATAGTAAAAACTGGTCTCCATTCTGTAAACTTGTGTTGCAAGGTAGAACGAGATACTACAAAACTTATCCATCTTGAAAAGCTGACAATGAATTTTGAAAAGCCATAATTTTACTTCCTATCTTATAACAGTGTTTAATCTAGACCATTTTTAAGAGTACAGAATTGTCTTTTTTAAACTTGTTAAAATGAATCCTATTTATAGTATAAAGATTTTCACATTATTTGTTATTTCTAAATTCATGTGCTTGAAATTTTGCAAAAGTTATGCAACTTCCTCATTTTGTTTTGAAAAAATACAAGAAACCACTAAATCATGCTGTAATTTTATTGAACTTTTAAATTTATAAGTCATAAAACATTTCTAAATATATTGCTGAAATTTTCACTATAATTAGTCTTGTGGCCAAAGGTGGAGCATAATGTTGTGCCATTTTTGGCCACACCATGGCCATAACTGGTACACATAGCAAATTTAAAGCACGTACTAGCACGTAAAGCAAGTAGTTTTGGCCACTCCTACTTTAAGCTGTAAAAATAATTAATTTAAATATGAAATTGCAACAGAGAGGAAGCCTACTTCATAAAGCTTCATAGCAATCTGTTTCAGAACAAATAAAGTTCGATAAATCCCTAATATTGAAAGATTGTGAAAACTTGTTACCTAAGCAAAAACCTTAATATATGTGAGTGCACACTATAGTTTTACACTTTTTTTTTTTTTTTTTTTTTTTTTTTTTTTTTTTTTTTTTATCAAAAAATAAACAAATGGGATTGAAAATAATAAAAGAGTGTTAGATTAAGGAGTAAGAATGCAAATAATTTGTTAAAATCAATTTACAGCCTAAATAGAGGGTAAATCATTCCAATGTGGCCAAAACTTGTGCAGTTGCCAAAACTGGAGCATCTACCCTATATCTTTTAATTATCTTTTGTTGTAATTTTCCAACTGATTGAAAAAGTGTCCAGGTCAGGATTCGAACTAAGCAGTCTTTCGCGCAAATTGTCAATACTTAGTCGACTGAACTATCCTGGAAGAATCTGACGCACACAATTCACACAGTGAATACGAACGCATACTTATCATTATTATATATAACCCTATGTAATAATACTTTAATTTTTTTTCAAACTACTCGTATGATAAATGCATACTATTCGTATGAGTATATAATGATATTTCTCCGGGTGAATTGTGCGTGCTAAGTTGCTCTGTTGGAAGAGCATTGGCAGCATACATCGAGGGTCTCTAGTTCGAATCCTAATCTAAACATTTTTTTACTCATTTTGGAAAATTAATATTCGTTTGATTAATTTACCAATTAAAATCATTCATTCAATCTTCATTAAATATAATATAGAATTATCTTTTGATAAAACTACGTGAAGTTTATGCGCAATATTTGTAATATACAGATTTTATTTAAAAATCGAGTACTAATGAAGATGAGGCAATTAGTTCTAGTATTACGCTTAGTTATTTCCTTACTATAGTGGCCTGTGCGCATGTATGATTACACCAAGGTTTAAATTCGTAGTTAAACTCATATCGTCATATACAGGGTGAGTCATAAATATCGAAACAATAGGCTATCTCCTTAAATATTGCCCCTAGACCCATACTTCCAATTGCAAAAATTCATAAAAAAAGGTGAAATTTTTGATAAGATAAGTTGCAACTCCATGGGGGGTCTATTTGAAAAAATACGAAAATTAACTTTTTATACGGCCCCCGTAGGATAAAAATTCCAATTAGTAAAACTTTCCTTATCCAGTCCTGAATAATACACAAAAAGTTGCATCTTCATATCTTCAAAATTCGCGGAGTTATAACCGTTTGAATAATTCATCAGGTTTTAAGGGATTAGACACAAATTGAAATGCGCGCAATTCGAAAGACAATGTTGCTTTAACAATTGTAGGAAACGCGTAAAAAATCTATCTTTTGAGTTAGAATTTTGTTTTGTTTTTTTCTTTTTTGTGATGGTTAGCCATATAATTTGCTAAGAAAATCACATCCTAAAATTTATCATAAAAATTAAAAATTTTTATATGGTTAGTACTGGTTTAAATGAGATAATTAAAAATCGTTATAACTCCAAACATTATTTATCGGATTTCAATTTCTTTCTATTTAATTAATAATGAAAATCGGATTTTAGTTTTATTTCGGGGTTTTTGTTTTTCAATATTTATCTTAGAACTATTAAAAATATTTACTTAAAAAGTAATAACTTTTAAAACATCATATTTTCAAAAGTAAATAATTTTTCATTTTTTTAAATAAAACTATTGTAAAATAATTTAAAATGACATGTTTCATGTTTGTACTTTTTTTTTAACAATTCTTGACATGTTTCAAGTTTGTACTTTTTTCTTTAACAATTCTTAACTTTTAATAATGTAAAGACAAGAAATAGTCGGGAAAAAAAAGTCATACAGAAAAGCGAAATGTACTGTTTTACTGCCCATCAGTTATTGAAAAGAATGCTTTCCTAAGATGCAGATTAAGTCTTTTTACAAATTTAGCTCTCACAACTTCAAGCTTTTTATCGTCTTAGAGAGGCTGTTAAAAAAATCTGTATTCTGAGCTCAGGTCAAATCAGGACCGAGACATTACTTTTTTCTGAAGACTCGCCTACCCGGGCCTAACGTATTTTTCATACCGGAGATACTTAGGTCTGCACTGGACGAAATTTTAAATGCCGGTCTCGAACAATCGTATTAAAATCAAAATCTCTGATTGACCTAATACGTGCATAAAATAAGTAAAATTTGGTTCAATCAATATTTTTACAGAAACCACATAATTTTAATATCGCTTTTATTTTACAAAAAAAAAAAAAAAAAAAAAAAAAATCTTTAAAATTGATTTTTTTAAGAATAGTATATTTAAATGCTAAAAAATTAAACAAAATAAAACCAAAGAAAAAAAATCTGCCTATAACGGAATTCTGTCTTAAACAGGAAATTTGTTGATCCATGCAAAATAAATACAATAATACTTGAGAAAAAAATAAAATCCATTTAACCCTCCTAGGAAGGGCATTTGTCTATTACATATGTTTTCTTTCTTATGTGATTCCGTCTTAAAAGGTTTTACTGTATAACATTTTTCAAAGTCTCCAACGCACGGGATGTGGATTAGCGATAATAAAATATAAATGAAACATTTACATATAAACAGAGATTCATTGATAAAATGAGTATACCACAGCCTTTGGCGCTTCTTTAATAATAAAAAAGTATAAATATAAAAATGGAAATTCTATATTAAGTATTTTTGGTCAGACCTCCTCCACGCATAACAATTTTTAACTATACTGAAGTAAAAAACTATCTAGAAATTCACGGCTGAGCCGGCTATGATTTAAGCTTTTTTCCAGGCTGGTCCGGATTATGATTTCAACATTATTTCATGCCGGGCAGAACTTTTTTCCCTATGGGTCGGTTTAGGACCGGACCTATATATTTTCATCTATTCAGATCTCCAGTGCTAATGATCAATATGTTTAGAAAACAAGTTTTGATTTAAATCAATACGCTTCTTTATTATGTCCAAATAACAGGCACGGTCTTAAACCGACATATATTAACGGACAATTTGTGAACGATCCCTTATTTGCTTTGAAAATTGATGATAAACACATCGTCTACAGGCATGGTAAAGTGGTGTAAGTCACGAATTTTTGAGAATTTTGGATTTTAATATCTTTATCAGGTTTTCAGATACGGAGATGAAGTTTTTTTTGTTCAAATTAGGAATGGATAAGGAATAATTTCCTAATTGGGAATTTTGCTCTGCGGGGGCCGTATAAAAATTTAATTTTCGTATTTTGTCATATAGACCCCCCATGGAGTTCCAACTTATATTATCAGATATTTCACCTTTTTTTATGAGTTTTTGCAATTGGAAGTATGGGTCTAGAGGCAATATTTAAGGAGATAGCCTATTGTTTCGATATTTATGACTCACCCTGTATATATATTGTGTGCCGGTAAAGGTCATCCTTATGGAATTTATTTTTAAAAAGTTTCCTTATTAATAGTTATAATTATTAGATTTCATTTTTTTTTTCGTATTAGATGAATCTATTAATAGTATTTAAGTATTCTCAGTCTCACTTCCCAATATTAGATAAAATTTTATTGAAAATAATAGAAATACATCAAACACTAAAAATTTCAGTAATGTACATCCCACAAAAAAGTACATGTAATTGTTTTTATGACTATTTAGAACCAGGATTTAATGAACACATACTAATGGAACAAAATTGTTATTTTATGCACCATTTAACAATTAAGATATCAAAAATTAATAAAATAATGCGATAATTACTCATTTTTAAAAATCAATAATTGTTATTATCACAAAATCAATATCTTAATTATTTTAGATACATGGTTTAAAATAATAAATGTCATGGAATTACAGTTATCAAATTTTTGGGATTATGAGAAATTCAGAAAGGTAATAAAAAAGTTTTTAAAAATTTGTTTTTGCAATATTAGTGCATAAATTAATATATTTATCACTATTTTCAACAGTTAAACAACCCCAAACTCCTTTATATATTAATTATAACTTTAACTTTTGATTATGCATACATTTATTAATTTATTAATATTTGATTTTAACCATGTAATTAAAAAAATGTGATTAAAGTGCATTTTAAAAATAATGTTATTAACTATTTTCAAATCGTTGACATGCTGTTCCGTATTTCAACAAAATAAATGTTAAATTTATTGAATTTACTAAGGTAAGTGGATTCAAAAAAGTTAAATTAATATGATACTTATTCCTTTTATAACATGTTTTTTACGAAATTCACAGAAATCATTATAAAAAAAGCAGGAAAAATAACATTTTCTTACCTCTTTCTTAACGGCATTATCCTCTAATTCAAGTTTCATAATCCAAATAGCGAAGATAATTTCGAAGTCGGAATGTCCGAATGAAGTACATTGACATTGGCGCGCTCAAATTAACGAAACGCCACTGACAATGTATTTTTTCGGACCGGCATTTTATATAAAATGTCAACTGATCGCATTTCTGCATAACTTTTTAAAAATTTTCAATTTACGTACTAAATATACACGCATAACATCATAACAAAGTTACTAGAGCAGCTGCCTAATATTCTAAAGAATAAATACACTAGTGTCAACTATTCTGGTTGTTGCCAAACGATATTTTTTAAGCAGGTGATTTTTTGTTATTATTGGTTGTTTGAGCTTCGAAGATTTATAAGTTGAATGCGCATCCGCATTAGTTTTATGAGGGTATCCCTAATTAAAATTTTGAGTTAAATTTTTTTTCACGCATTTCTATTTTACTTTCAATTAGTTTCGAAATACAGTGGAACTTTCATTTAACGAAGCGCATATTTAATGAAATTATCTACTTTTTTAATTTTCTGTTGAACCTTCTTTTAGAACGCAATTAACATTTAAATTAATATTCATATTAAAAAAAAATTCTTCTTAGCAAAATTTATTGCACTTCTGTGCATGCACAATATTCAAAAGGATAGATTGCTGTTAAGATTGATTGGTGAATATATTTCAGCGGATTTTATGAATTGAAATTATGTATTTATTTTATCTTTTAAATAAAAAGGAAAAAATGCGAAAATTTTTCGATATGCTAAGAAAGGGATTCTAGTTCCGCGAAAATATTATAGGTCCATTCTCTGAATACTTAAAAAAGATGCGAAAGTTTTTATGAGTGTATCTTTCATAAGAGATCGCACACAAAGTAATATTCGAATTTTTTTTTTAATTTTTCGATTTGAAATACAAGAGAAAACGAGAATTAGAACGCTGCGATTCAGTTTTTGTTTACCTTCCTTTATTACGCGGTTTTTTAGATATTATACTAATGATTTTTTTTATTTGGCTAAATTGCATAACAAAAATTACTATCCAAAACACAGTTTTATAATATTTCCATTTTTATTTGTAGTTTACTATACAAATTTCATGAATTTTCGTGGATTTCTATTCAACGATATTTTTTTCATAACGAAGCATTTAAGTGTAACGAGAAATTTCCTTAAATGGAAGTTTCACTGATAGGTTCATTGCTGGGTGCTTAGTTTCATATGATGGGAGGTTTATCTCATATATGTGATATGACGTACATGTTACATGCAGTGCATGTAATGTGTGACATAAGAGCGATTGCACAATATTCTTCTGCAATGCCAGAAAACACGTTTTTTTACCAGTAAATAACATGGTTTGGAGAATTTTTGTAATTTTCTAAAGTTTTCTAAGAAAGTCACATCTGAGTCACAATGTGACGTCACTGAGAGGTGGCATTTTGGTCACAGATGTGACGTCACATTTCAGTCACAATGTGACGTCACTGAGGGGTGGCATTTTGGTCACAGATGTGACGTCACATTTCAGTCACAATGTGACGTCACTGAGGAGTGGCATTTTGGTCACAGATGTGACGTGACCACAGTGACTCACAGTGACGTCACTGTGACGTCACTGTGAACATCCATGCTATGTGGGACATAGGAGACCATCAACAAACTGAAAAAAAAAATATCTTTTGAATAACCCTATCAAATCTAATGTAGGAAAAACGTTTAAACTATAGATTATGATTATGTGGCTTATTGTAATAAACAGAGCTCATTTTTATGAGAATAGTATGTATACTCGTAGAGAAATTAAGGTTTTCATAGAAACAGTCCCAAATTTTGCCATAATCTTTGCTTATAATTTGCAGGGTTCTTAACATGAAAAATATATTATTTTCACAAAATATGAAAAACAACATTCTACACTCTGTAATCAGAACTAAAAAATATTGTATGAAAAATGAGCAAGTTTACTAAACATGTGCGAATGCAGTCAAAATATAATGGGCATAATATGTTAACTAAATGATTAGAGCAACGTTTGTGAATGCTTCAAAACCGTAGCATGAAAATTCTGAAAAATATCATCCATAAAATAATCTCAAAATCCATAGTTCTCGAAATGAAGCAAAAAGATGGGGGGAGGGGGCTGTATCTACATATACCTTCAATAAAATTTGAATTGAAATGAAAAAATATAACTATCTGTTTTTTCTCCTCCTGTTTTTTTTTTTTTTTAAGTTTTTTACAGTTTTTATATTTAAAATTTAAAAAAATGTTTTCATTAAATAGTTTTCTTTTTAATATGTGTTTTTTTTTTTTTTTTTTTTTTTTTTTTTTTTTTTTTTTTTACATCGAAATATAATTGACCCAGCTGTGTTTTTCCTCATTGCCATTTTATTTTCTCAATTTATACAGAAACTTTCATTACAAATATAATTTATACTATAGGTATTACACATTCATTATAATATGTAGCTTTAAACTTTGATTACTGCTAGGGGAAAAAGTAATGTAACATTGTTTTTTATGCAGTTTTCCATTTCATCAAAATTTTTAATTTAAAATTTTGAATAGAAACTTTATTTATTTCATTAAAACTAAATTCAACTTCTATTATACCACATTTTAAAAAATGAATAGATCAAAGAAACCGCGAATTTGCACTCGCTGAATGTACATTATACTTTTATGGTTTTATGTCATATGTAAAATATCTGAGTGGAAAAAAAATTAAAATAAACATAACTTAAAAAAAAAAAAAAAAAAAAAAAAAAGTCATTATGAAATACCGCTGTGTTCTGAATGACTGAATCAGTGAAACATTTCATTATAATTTTCTTAAAAAAAAAAAAAAAAAAAAGACGCGATGCATCATATATAATAATAACAAAGTGCGTAGTGTTAAAGAGGAAATCAAAAAATAATAACCAACAAGTAAATGCTTCACGTTTGTTTTCAAAACTCTGGTTTATTACAATGAAAAAAAAAGATATAAACATATTTTCCAATTGATATAAAATGAAGTTATTAAAAAAGTGCTGTTAAAGTAGCATTTTTATCCTCCGAAAGAAATGAAATAAATTACTTATAAGGAAGAATGATACAAAAAAGTAATAGAATAAACGGCCCCTATATTTCAATTTCGAAAAGGTTTAAAAAAATATCCTCAATAAGTAGATTTTTCTTTTCTTTGTCTGAGACAGACATAGAATTTTTTGCTGGGAGAAAATATTAAAAAAATAATAACAAATTCGTTATTCTGTAGTCTTTTAGAGAAGTAATTCTAATCTCCAAGATATAAATCGAATTTAATTCTAATAGTTAAAATTTTTTAATATTTGCATTTTTTTTCTTTTAGTATTTTTAAAGATTTGCTGAACAAATCATTGCAGTTTTCACTTTGCAAAAAAATTAGTTACAGATAATAAATGAATTAAAATTCAATCCAGACAATTATGAATGATGATTCAAAAAAAAAAAAAAAAAACTAGAAGAAAATAAAATCACAAAATAATTGATAGTAAACTTACAGAGCAATTCAATGTGTTGCATATGCATTTTAAGAGATCTTTCTTTCTTTCTTCTTTTTTTTCAGTTTGAGGGAGAAGTCTTTTTTTTATTCTACATTTAAAATGAATTTACAATACTAATTTTATTTAAATTTCTTATTATAAATATAAAATCACATGTGCAATATATATATATTAACAGGATAGTAACTGTAATTATATTTTGTAAATATCGCGATTTCAATGCAATTGCACTAGAATCTATTTATAAGTAAATGGCAACATAGGACAATAAAGTTTGATGAATGAAAAGTATTTTGGATAATAATTTTGTGAAGGTACCATTATCGCTAAACTAATGTTTGATTAACACATCGAAGCAAATCAGGAGATTATCACCAGTATGTGTGGTGTGAAATGCCATATTTTGGACAAAAACACCTAATTTGAACATACGTTCTGTATACTTATGTTCAAATTCATGTTTCATCAATGTTCTATCTACATTTTAAACAAATTCTGAAGATGTTCTTTGATAAATGGTAATAACATCTTCCAGCTTTTTGTTTTTTCTTTTAATTAAATAATTGATTATATTGCTCTCTTTTCTTAATTATCCCCTCTGTCAAGCCTGCATCACAACTCGGCTCAATAAGCATCCAATATCTCACATCCACCCATCATGACTTCGGTGCTTTGTGCAATGTTGCGCCATGCGACAATCAAGCAAAATTTCACCCCGTTGCCAGTCTATAGTTTGGACAATAACCTTGCAGGTAGGAGTCTGGTCAGCAGTCTAAAAAAATAACTTTAGTACGGGAAATAAGTCACATGAATATTCGTAACATTACTCTTTAAAAAGAAAATGTAAACTAAAAATCCTTAAATCTGTTTATACAAGCAAAGCAAAAACAAAGACATTTATCCACTAATTCGGATAGCAGGCGATATTCCATTATTTTCCTTTGTTTTCCGTTCCTTCTCTCTCTCTCCCGTTTTTCACGCGTAGCAATGGAGTAATTTTGTTGACATCATAACAAAAATACCTTTAAAACTTAAAAAAAAAAAATGCCAGTGAAACTTATTTAAAATTCTAAATTTTATGAGTCATGACATCTTCATATCCATGCGAATAACTGACAATATTTTTATCGTAACAACGTTCTGTATTCTAGGATGTGTAATCAGTGTTGAATTCAGACACTTTTCTCCGGGAGGGACTTTTGTAGCTCCGGAGGGACATTATAGAGTTCCTGGGGGGTGGGGGGGGTTGCACTTTTTTATCATTGAAAACCAAAATCTCCAATTTTCCGGGTGGGGGACATTTCATTGCTCCGGGGGGGGATGTACCCCCCGGGTCACCCCATCAGTTCAACACTGGGTGTAAGCATAGGTATGAAATACCCAGACGCACAGTGATATTTTATCGTAATAGATTTTAAGAATAAAGAATTTTTAAATACATCTTCCCAAATTTTAAATTTTTTTCCCAATGAAAGAGTTGCTAAACAGCTTGTCTTTGCAAAAAGGTCATTTGCAGTCGTGCTTTCCACTTTCGCCGAACCCATCGATCACTGTCATCCGTATCTATCAATTAAGTATTTCCGTTAGAAAAAGAGGTAAATCGTTTTCTACTTACTTTAAGATAAAAAAAAAAAATACCAAGCCGGCCATTTTGTTTCTCTTTGAAACAAACATAACTATTCCAAATCCAACCCCAAACTAGAAATCCATTAGTGAATGTCTTCAAGGAGTCATATTACTCAGTAAGTGTGAGGTGTCAACAAAACGCTAATCTGTTTCTTCCGTGTGAATCTTCTCGTTTCCCTTTTTTCCCAGTTAAAAAGATTTATTAAGAATATTTTTGTTTAACTATTTACATGACGAATAAAAAAAGCAAAAATTGTTTTTATTACTGTTTTTTAAATAAAATATTTTTCAGAGGTTTTTTACCATTTATATACACATTTATCTCATATATACATCTGTGAATACATGTAATAAAATTTTCTAATATCGTTGACGTACTGCTTATTTATTTATTTTAGTAAAAGCATATAACGAATCAAAAAAAGAAGAAAGTGTTTTAATTATTGCCCTTCAAATTAAATACAGTTCAGATTTTTAAATATTTTTACTATGTATATACATATTTATCACATATATACATCTTGTGAATACTTGTCCAATACGTCTTTTAATACTGAATTATGAATGCCGATTTCAAAAAGTAAAGCTCAACATTATAAAATTTTGTCTTTGACAGACTGTTTATTATTTATTTAGTAAAAGCATAAAATCTGCAGCTATAATTATACAAATCATTTGGAATCAAACGGCATCTTTCACTTATTGATAAATTTATTACACACTGAGTTACAATTGATTGAAAATCAACTTTAAGACTATTTTATGAAAGGTAATTTGTCTTTTTAGACAAAAGAAAAAAAATGCATTGGACTTATTGATATGCGAATAAGAATTTTGCACAAATTTCATAAATTTACAAATAAGCATAACTTTTTTCATTGTATTAGAAAGTAGCAAGTATGTATTTGTGAGCAACTTTATAATTAAATTTAAGAGGGTTTTTTTAGTGATTTATTTCACCTTGAATCTTAATTTAAGGCATTTTACAAATAATCTATTATTTTCAAAGAATTGGAAACGGCGAAAAAAAAAAAATTCTAAAAAAACGATTAAGGGTGTATTTCGATTCAAACTGATCATATTTTCCGATTTATTTTTAAATTCATTTTAGCGCTCATATGCATCGAATTGGCAAATTGTCTTATTTAGAAAATACATAAGGTACAATGATTGTCGATTCTTTGATGCATGCAAAGCATATTTAAAAAAAAAAAAAAAAAAAAAAAAAAAACAATCAAACTGCATTTTGAACTAATTTATCCGAAGCGGGAGATCTGTGAGCGAAAAAAGGGTCATACTGAGAAGATAATTGTTTTTAAATCAAAATCTAATGAATGGAGCTAAAAAGGAAATCACACGGCACCTCATACATGTCTTCAAAAATCCCTTTTGAAAAGTTTCATGTTTCTACTTTTAAAAATATGTCTGAAATTGTATCAGAAAATTTCGAGCTTTTGAAGGTGGAAAGCGTTTTTTCGAATACACTCTTAAGAGCGAGTATTACTCGCGCTCAGAGTGTTCCGTACAATAAATATACGTATTATTATTTTAAAAAATAATTTCTGAAAGAATAATAAGTGAAATAAAATGAATGTTACCCAGTTAAACTGATGGCATTGAGCTCACAGGCTACGCATACTAATAGTATATTTAAGACTTATATTCTCAAGGGTTAATTCCGTTCGAAAAACAAATTAAGGGGGGGGGAAGCTCCCCTCGCGCGCGTTTTATACTTAATCATCGAACCCCTTAAACTAATGAGGGATATGATTTATCATATAAAAATTTTGAACAAAAACTGATAATTCTGCATGAGAAACCCATTTATATCAATTAAGGGGAGGGGCATGAGCTCCCCGTTCCCCCTCTTTATACTTATCCAATGAACACCTAATACTAATCACGAAAGTGCCTCATCAGAATGATCTTACATCTAAATTTTGAATGAAAACTGATAATTCTGCATGAAAAACCCATTTATATAAATTAAAGGGAGGGGTATTAGCCCCCGTTCTCCCTGTTATACATTTCGAATGAACTGCAAAAACTAATAAGGGAAGCGCCTTATAAGAATATACATATATCCAAAATTTTAAGTGAATCTGATATTTTTATCATGAGTTATCGCGTTACGCACATACGCACATACAGAACCGACGGGCACATAAGCTCCCAGACTTTGATAGCCTGTGAGTTAAAAAACTATAAAATGTAGGGTGTGGTATAGCTGTATATACGCTATATGTCCAATGATGATCGGTCAGTTGGGATTTTAAACGTTTTGTTAAATATTTAAGGAAATACTTGAGGAATTATCCTGAAACTTCACGTTTGCAAACAGAATAGTATAGATTATATATTTTAGCGGTCAACAAATTGGAATATATATATCTTTTGGATAACCTTTTAAAAACTAATGTAGAAAAAGCATTCAAACTGTAGAGCATGATTACAAGGTTTATTGGAAGTATATTCTTCTCATTTTTATGAGGATAGCATCATGTATACTTGTAGAGAAATTAAGGTTTTTTTTATAAAACCAGTACTAAATTTCAGGGTATTATGTTCAATAATGCTTTTTCATAATTTCTAAAAAGGACACATTTTTATAATAAAAACTCTGCAAATTATAAGCAAAAAGCTTGGCAAAATTTGAGACTGTTTCTATAAAAGAAAACATTTCTTTATTAATATAATGCTATCCTCACAAAAATGAACACATTCATGTTTTTGCAGTTTGAAAGCTTTTGCTACGTTAATTTCTCCAGTATTATCTTAAATGTATTCGTTCTTTTTCTGTTGTTGGCGGTCCCTTATAGATCCCTCATATTTTATTAAAAAAAAAAAAAAATCTTCGTGGAAATATATGACCTTTACTTGTCTGTTTACATACCTGGATTTTCAGACTAATTCCTTAAGTATTTTTTTCCATTAACAAAACGTCTAAAATCGCAAGTGACCGATCACCATTGGTCATATAGTGTACTGGAAAAATATGAACGTGTATAACATAAATGAATAAAAGTTCAACAAAATTTCTGTCGTGGCGACCTAGGCACAGGTAGATTTCGAAGTTAAGTTGTCATTTCCCCCCAAAAAAGTAAAATATGATTAGAGATAAACTCGTTCTACAACTTTATTTGGCCGCTTTTGAAGAGTTTTTAACTACATTTATGTGTAAGAACTGCTTTTATTACAATCCACTTAAGGGAAATTCGGTTCAAAATGCACATTTTTACAGCATTTTTTGAAGTATATCCTGCTTTTATGAAAAAAATTGACCATAACGGAACATTATATAGTTCCTAAGTAAGAGAAAGTACCAATTTAAAAAGTTTGAGAGCAAAACTAATTTAAAAATGAGTTAGAAAATAAGAAGTTTGTTATGAATATATCTTTAATACTTCAATCACGATCGCTTTGGGAAATTCTTTTCACAATGCCCACATTGAAAGCATATATATTTTTAAATATATTCTGTCTTTATGAAAAAATTAAACAAAACAGCACATTATATAGTTCCTAAATAAGAGAAACTGTCAATTGCATATGAATTTGCGAGCTAAAATGAATTCAAAATAAGTAAGAAGATTCAGAATTTGTTATTTGAATATATCCCCAATTCTTCAATCTCGATCGCTTCGAGAAGTTCTGTTCAAAAGGCAACTTTGACAGCACTTTTAAAAGTATATTCTGCTTTTATCAAAAAACTGACCAATACGGCGCATTATATAGTTCCTAAGTAAGAGAACCTGCCAGATGGATGCGTTTAACGGCAAAAATGATTTAAAATATGAGTCAGAATATAAGCAATTTAGAATTGAGTACACTCTTGATACGATTTTTTCTTCAACTTCTACTTATGTTTCATTTGTTTTTGCTATAAGAATTGATCCTATCAAAAACTTGTCAATATAAAAGTTGTAGATATTATTAAGAAGATGTACAATAAATTTAATCGGATTTGATATCTCAAAAATTGACAAATTTATGGATTTTTTTTTCTTCTTCTCCCCCTCCCCCTTTTTTGCGACAAGAGTCGCTCTTATCAAAAGCTCTTCAGGACAAAAGTTTCAGATAATTTTAAGTAAAATAAATTTAATTGGACTTGATACCATAATAACTGACGAAGTTATGAATTTTTTTCTTCTAATAGTCCTATTTTTTTCGCCCTTTGAGCCTATTTTTAATTTTATCAAAAATTTGCCATGCATAAATTTTTGATCCATTTTTTAAAAGTAAATACAAACTTCAAACTGATTCGATATCTATTTTAAATAAGATGTTATGGGGATTTTTCGGTTTTCATAATACCCCTCCCCTATTTATACCCCTTGGTCCGATTTTGCCCGTTAATAAACCTAACCGAGATTTTATGTTGATTGATTTTATGTATCAGTTTGGAAGAGCTAATGAGCAGAATTGCAGAAGTTATCGTATCTATAAAAAAATTGATATAGATATATAAATTTTTTTACTGATGGTAGTTTTGGTGTCTAAGGTTCATAATCAGTGTAGATCTGCAAAAATTTTTAAGAAATTCTAGCATAGTTTAGACCGTAATAGATAATATTCTGTTGCGGTCCATATGAATCCAAACGAAATCTACCTAAAAATACATGAAGGCTAAATAATACAAAATATTGCTATTCTGTGAAAATACTTTTATAGTTTCTTTCATCTGACGAAATCTAATTTGTCGCAGTCCAGTGTCTATCTGTCCGTCAGAGTCCGCACACAAAAACTGCGCAAGTCAGAGACTTCAAATTTTGTGCATTTACAGCTGAATATGTCGTGTCACTCGACAAATTATAAAATTTCGAAAACATCTATTATTTTGATAAAATTAAATTTTTCAATGCCATAAATTTATTTTGCGATTTTGATTTAAAAAAAAATATTAATTTCAACGTTTTGCATGCAGACATTATATCTTGGTAATGAAGCATCTTGCTAATAAACAGAAGATTTGTAGTTCGAGCCCTGGTGCTAGAAGTTAAAGTAGTTTCATATTAAGATGGGTTTAATTAAATGAAATTTCGTACATTTTGCATGTTTAAGGGTTTGTACTATTATGGTTTCATGCATCGAACATTCATAATCTTTTGGAATTCAATTTTCTTTCTGTTTTAAAAAACTGTTGATTCATTAATGATTCAGCTTTTTAAATTTCGCTTAAATATTTTTTTCGTTTTCAGAAATTTAAAATTTTATTTATATTTCCGCAAATTTTTTTCAGATTTTTAAAAAAAATTGGAATTTTGGAATTTTATTTGATTAAAATAAATAACTTCCTTTTATAAATATTTTATATTAAATTTACTTGTGCTACCATATTTGTGATAATTTAAAAATTGTGAGTCAAAAGTTTGTATTTATTAAATAAAAAATAAGTTTTTTTGGGGGGGTTTTTTTTGGAAAGAAATATTAAACGAAACCCTCTGTACGATCTGCGATCACACTTACCTACTTTTTAAAATTGTATCATCATCTTTTTTTTTTTTTTCTCTCTTTGAGAATTTAATTCGACATTGACAATAAAAGTACTGCATATTTAAATTTCATTTAACATTTCATAAAACTAAATTCAGCGTAATGATAAGCTTTCTTCTACAATTTATAACAAAAACAAAACTATTGTTCAAAGTTTAAAATTGGCATTGTGCTATGCGCGCTTCGAAAGGAGGTCATTAATTTATTAATGAGTTACGAAAGCTTTCACACTCTACCCCATACGATATACAAAGAAAAAAAAAATTTTTTTCAAGTAACTTATTATCTCTATATTTTTCGTAAATATACTTGTGAATGTTTAATAATGTGTAAATATGCGAGTCAATAGTCTTTATTACTTTCTCCAATTGGGACTTTTTACATTCCATAGCTTACAAGTAAAATGGCTGTAACAGACCTAGGAGTAATCTGATAATAGTTCCGTTTTACTTTTTAAATGCGAGACCCTAAAAAGCATTGAAAAATCTGCATCATGGGTTTGTTTTTCTCTCGATTGCAAAGTAATAATAAATCAAATGCAGCAATTTGAATTAGAATCATGAATTAGGATTGTTTACTCACTGTTTCTTACCTGCGACCGACCCATTCCCGTGGGTTCGGATCGGCTTGACCTTTTTTTTCTGTTGTGGATCGGGTTGACTGATTTCTTTTTGCTGTAGATCGGGTTGACTTTTATTGGGTCAAATCTAATTCGGTTGAATCTATCTAATTCGAATCAAATCTGATTCGGCTTCGGATTTTGAATCTTGCAGGTCGACTTCGGTTTGACGTGATTTTGATTTTTCAGAATGATATTCGACAATTTTTCCGATTAAAATCTATATTACAATAAAACCTCCAAAGAAATTCGCGGAAAGCGGACTGCTATGTTTACAATTACTTTTTTCAATTACTAACGAATATTCCTAAACTTACACATTTGAATGGCACTTCACAATATACATTCATGTAATATTGGTACGTATGCATAAATATCACGAGACATGTATTTTTGTTAGTATCAAAGCCGAAATTTTAATTATCTATGATCATTTTTTTTTAAATACATTTTTGTTTCCCATACAGTACATTGAATATATACTTATTTAAATAAGCATTTATTTTCATCTGAAGCATAGTTCTGCTGAAACACTTTTTTGTGGAAATTCTAGCAACCTGACTCGTTCATGGCACCAGTACTGAAGGAAAATAAAATACGTCTTATTTAATTAGAGCATTTTTGATACTGTGTACTTGAAGAAATATTCTTTTAAAAAGGTTGTGTCAAATTTTTGAAATGAACGTCCAAGTCAAAAGGGTTAATGTATTTAAAATAATTTACAGTAATGCGCCGTTTATACAAATTACTGTTTTAAAAAACAAATTCACCTTAAATAAAACATATGAATAACTTTCATTATTTTCGGTTTCTGTTGTAAGATTACACACTTAAGAGAACGAAATTGATTTTTTACATTATTTATTTATAAACAATAAACATAGTGTATGAAATGAATAAATAAATTTCAGTTGAGTGCTTTATTTTTATTTTTTCAGACTAACACAGAATGCCGTAACCAAGGAAGAAAAATTATGCGGCGCATCCCGTGTAGATTTTTATTTCCGTTGAAAAAAAGTATTTTAATTATTTACTACTCAATATGTAAACATTTGTTTCAACTGTCACACCGATAGCATAACTAAAATCGCATTTACACCAATCACCATTCATAAACGGCAGTATACCCACTTTTTTTTACAGAAGACTTCAATATGAATTTATTATGTTCTACAAAAATTCCTTAGAATATAATCTAATATTTCAGTAAGGAAAATAAATAACACACTTTGAAATGTATTTTTAAGCCCTTCACATCCATAGACAGCTATTTAAACTACGTAATATAATAAAATTTTGTTAAGCTTCAAAGGGTCATCTTCGAAAATCGAAAATAATTTTTTCTTAATGTTTTATGGTAGAAAATTCATTTCAGTAAGAATATTTTTATTATTATTATTTTCATTAGAAATAAAAATTCTAAATTAAAATTTCGAACTTTCATTTAGTGCTCTTTAAACAATATTTTAAAGCCCCTCCCCCTTATTGCGCACACATTGTTTTAAAAATTTGATATCTTAGAATTATCGATCGACTTCAAGCTACTCGAAGAGTAATTGAACAGTATTTAAATTTATTAATTTTGAGTAAAAAATGACTCTGCTCTGAAAAAAAGTAGTAAGTTTGAAAACACGACTAAAAAGGTTTAAAAATGGAATGGAATATTTAATTTTTCCATAAATATATTACACCTTAAATTATAAATGATTGCTTAATTTATAAGTGATCATGTACACTCGCCTGTCTTGGTCAGTAATGTGCAAAAATTTTTTTCAAATCGCCAAATTTCGCAGATATTATGATACAGTCGTTAAGCAGATATTATGATACTATATAACGAAATTCACCGTTCCAGTAAAAAATTCGTTATATAGAGAAATTCGATGTATAGAGAATGATGTTAAAAATCGTATTTAATGTGTGAAATTTGAACAAATATTATTTTTGATGTTTTGAATTAAGAATTTGAAATGTTTATAATCTTTTATTAAATTTCCTTTATTAACCTAACATTTTATTTCTTAATTATTTAAGTTGTTTCAAAAAAGAGTGATGGAAAATTGATTCCATATGATTTCGAAGCCTTTTAAAACTAAATAAATTAAGACCAATTTATGAAAAAATTCGTTATATGGAGACCGATATTTCGCTATATAGAGACTGTTTTTAATGTAATTATGCGAAAAGGGGATCGTTCTTACTAAAAATTCGTTATATAGAGAAATTCGATGTATGGAGTTTCGTTATAGAGAGACTCGACTGTATTTCCTTTATTTTTTAATTATTATTTTTTTATCAAAGATTGGAAACCAATATTCGATTTCACAATTTATGAATGTCAATACCTGAAGATATCTTCCGTTTAAGATTGCAAATCAATTGACTAATCGTCCAAAAGGTAGTTTAGTGTTTAGGTTTAGTGTGTGTGTGTGGGAGGGGGGGGGAGGGTTGTTGTAGACTTGTAGATAGATAACTTTATCAACATTTCACTAATTTTGAACTCCCCCCCCCCTCCTTCCCTCCACTTCATATCATGCATTAACATTCGTCGAACACTGCTCCACCCCAACCACCTGATGAAACAGTTAACATTAAAATGTTATTTTTATCTTCTTTCTTTTTTTTTCTCCTATGTTTGCAATAATATACAGATATCGCAATTCAGATATGAATTCAGTCCTTTACGGTTTCAATTCATATGAAGAGATGGAGTAAATTAAATATCAATATTACAAATGAAATAAATTTATTTCAAATAACATACAAATCAATTGAGCAATATTGCCAGAAAGTAGCCTCTTTGGTGGGTGGATAATGCTGTAGATACATAACTTTATCAACATTTTACTAATTTTGATTTCCCCCTCCCCTCCTTTCCATATCATACGTCAGAATTTGTCGAGCACTGCCCGACCCCAACCTCTTGATGAAATAGTTGACAGTGTTAAAATATTATTTTTGTTTTCTTTCTTCCTTTTTTTCTGTGTTTGCAATAATAGACAGACATGGCAATTCAAAAATTAGTTGCTTCCAATGCACATTTAATTCAAATAGAGAGATGGAGTCAATTGAATTTCAATATCATAAATTAATAAATTTATTTTAATAAAATTAAAAAATATATATATAGTTACTATTTGAAAGTATTAAATTATAGCTTATTGTTACATAATTTATTCAACACTATTGTTATCATCTTGCACTTGTTTCCTGCCTGGGAATTGTAACAGCTGAACGTTTTATGGATAAAACAGTGGACAACATTCTTTCACTTTCTTTACTGGTAAACGAAAGTATCAATTCAAACTTTAATGCATGTTTTAATAAATCTTAAATCAAAAAGGCAACATTTTGACATAAGTTTTAATTTATTTTAATCCGAAACTATATGATACTTAGTAAATATTGTTCGTACTTAATTATCGCACTCAGTTCTCTTTTTTCTCCCAAATGCAATAGATTTTACAGAACAAGCAGTCAACGTTGAGATTTTGAACCGCATTTCCGACGAAAGCAGAAAAACAGTCCAGTGAAGAGAGAAAAAATCGTGATCATGTGACCAAAATCGCTTATAACTTGATAGGTAATTGAATTATCATAAAATGAAAAACTGAGGTCGATTCCAAATCTCTTCCATAGACAGTTCTTCCAATTTTATATCTTTCCGTTAAAAATTTAATTTGTAAACGTGTCAAAACATTTAACACTTGTTGAGCACAGCAGTTAAAAACAGCCTAAAATTATCATTTCAAAAATCTACGCTCGCCAACCTGCGTTTAGATTATGCACTCCATAATGTGTCTTATTTTTAAAATATTGTCTGGTTATGCAAGATTGAATGATATATATCGCGAACGGGGATTACTTTCTGTAATCAGGTTGCCATGCTTTTCCGCTTGAATGGAGCAATTTTGTTACCATAGCCTCATCCAGCTGTCGTGATAGTTCATGGCTGTTTTTGAGATTGAGAAGTAAAGTAACTTATAAATTACACATTTGAAAATCAACTTGAATAAAATGGCTAGATTAAAAATGTCGGTGCCTCTCAAACTTTGTTAACGACACTATGGATAACATTCTTCCTTTGGGTTCGAAGTCTAAAAACTCCCGTCTGCTTAGGAATAACATTCCGAATCATGGTATTGAAAAGCACAGTGTTTTAAAATTTTACTCTTATTTCATCTTTTGTTAAAATTTTAAGTATTTTCGGAATCAAGCATAGCTTATGCATGAATTCATTTCTTTATTTCATTTACCATCATGCATATTTCCATGTTATAATTAAATTGTAAATTGTTTATTTTAATTAATAACTATATGCTATTTTCTAACATGTATTTATCGAATAGTAATTTGTATTTTAAAAGAACGCATGCATTTACTTCTATTTTTCGTTGTATCAAGTGATAAAATCGCTAAACAAATTTGCTTGCTGCACTATGAAAATCTAAAAGTATGATGTAATTTTCACCTCTAAAAACATTTTAAGTACAAAAAATTAATTACAGTTTTTATTTACTCTACATCCCACACTCTTAATATTCACGTGTAAATATATTATTCAAGTTAACTGTGTTTGGGAATATCAGTATTTGAAAAATTTTAATATTTATGACCTAATTTTAACCATTAACAGTTTTAATGTATGATAATTCAATCACTTTAGGCAATCTTAATGTAACGGAATTTAATAGTTCAGAATTTTACTTATGATGTAATTGTTCCCGCTAAATGCGTTTCGTGCTCAACAATTTAATAATTTTAACATTAATTTGCTTTTTTAATATTCACATGTAAATACAATTTGTAAACAAAACTTCCCATATTTTCAGCTATATTTAACGATTGATCATTTATTTTTTTAAGTTTTAATTCTGTTTTTATTAGTCATGTGTAAATAGATTTTTGAGAGAGAGAGAGAGAGAGGAAGTATAATTAATACTTTGCACTGTTTTACAAATTCGCATCAATGTAAAAAATTACCTTTATGAAAAAAGAAAAAAAAACTTGTCTTGAAATAATGAAAATTAGAATAAAAAATTGAAACAAAAGCCTTCAAAAACCAATCAAAAAAGAGAGAAAAAAAAAGTTGTTTGCACCACACTTGCCTGAAAAGTATACCCCAAGGAAAAATTCTTAATTTCGCATTAAAATAGTTTTATACCTAACTTTTTTTTTTTTTTGAACGGTCTTGGCTTACGTTAAGATTAAAAATCACATTAAACAATTCTCCGATTTAAAAGTTGTCTACTTAGCGTAAAAAACTGTCTATAACACTACCAATGTAGAATTTTTTTTCAATATTTACTTAATTTGTAGACAATTCTACTACTACTACTAATAATAATAATAGCAATAACGTAAATAATAATACTAATACCAATTACATTACTTTTATTATATCATTGCAAGTAGAAAAGAAATCCACATGTTTAAAAGACAGAAATTGACTGAATTTATAAAAAAAATAAGAAAAATAATTACAATAATTAATAAATTTTATATTGGCTAACCTTAAATCTTAAAACAAATATTATTTTTAACTCAAGTTTAAATTTCTCCAATTATTGAGAAATTAAACTTTATTAAATACATAATCAGTAATATGGAATTAAGATAATGAAATCAATGAAGTTATTAATTATTAATATAGTTATTATTTTTATTATTGTTATTATCATTCACGTGTTAAATATGCGTGATAAAGACATTTAATTATTTAAGCAAAAATTGTTATAAATTCCTTTTAAATTGTCACAAAACCATACAAATTTCTAACTTGTATTTCAGACAAAGCATATAAAATACAAGCATTAACATTTAAATATAATATATGTAGTACATAAAGAAAATGATTATATTTGAAATACAAACGAGACACTTTCTTTCTTGCTGAAAAAATAAAATGTCATGGAATTTTCCAAGAACTGTTAAGAAAGAGAATCTTTCAGAAGTGTCATTTTGAGATAAATGGTTACCGGGGACACCTGTGACTGTGTGTGTGTAATTATCGGCCACCTGAGGGGGGAAACTTTTTCTGAAAAAGAATCATAATGTCGGATTTCTCAAGCTCAGTATTTGCGTTTTTTTTGTTGCCTACTTTTTTTGCGGTCATACCTATCACCACCATTCGTTCGTAATAGCTGTCAAAGGACAGCAGGAGATTTAATTGATCGTTCGGCGAAAAAAGCATGAATCATTTGCAGTACACCAGGCGGATTAAAATTCACGTCAGGCAGCCAAGACAGACATTTTATGTCCGTTACTTCATCAATCAAGTCATTCAGCCAAGCAGATAACGCGTCTCCAAACTCACTCACTCTTCATTACCCGACAAGCCACGAACATACCAATCGATAGACAAGTTTACTTCTCGTATCTTTTCATCATATATAAATTACATACATCAAGCAATTACAATGTAATAACTATAAAACATCTCGATCACGTAGTTATTTAACTAGCTTCGCCAAGTGTTTAAACAAGACGGGTGATTAATTGCCTGGCGATATTAAGAAATTCACTCGTTCCTACTGTATACATACATCTATATTAAAATCTATGCAGAATACATTCATAGTAATTTGCATGATATAATAATCACAGTAAGGGAAGTAAATAATAATTACAGGACAAAATTACATTTTTCACATTGTCTATCTTTTTTTAGTCTTATAATACTTTTTTAAGTAGTCTTAGCATAGGATATCAATCAGATATGAAAAAACAACAAAAAATTTTCAGACATGTTGAATGTAATATGAAAATTATGTCTCCGACAATTTTTTAATAACTGAACTTTCATATTATTCGTAAAAGTTCGAGAAAAGTGTAATAGCAATATGCACAAGGTTGTTCTCAACAGTTCTGTGCAACAAGCGCAGTTTTGACACATTTACGAATTCATTTTTTAATGCAAAGATATAAAATTGGAAGACTTGATTATATGGAAGCGATTTGGAATCGAACTGTGTATTTCATTTTGCGATCGATGAATTATCTATTGAGTTATAAGCGATTTTGATCACTTGAGAAACACGTTTTTTACCCTTCTTTGAGTAGTTATTCTTTTTTTCACGCGGATATTTGATTCAAAACACCCATTTTGACATATTTTTTGGAAGATCTGTTACGTTTGGAAAAAACAATTTTCGATCAGATGGTTTCTGAACAACAACACCTGCCAGTTTCATGCATTTCCGAACACCAATAAATCAAAACTTATGTTACATCGGTAACAATCGGAACCCTTAAAAATACTATGTGAAATTCAGAGAATCCATCGATAATCTGTTATCTTAAGGGTATTTTTAAATCAAAAAGTACAACTTTACGATAAATGTTTTAATTTATTTTTGTTCGGAAACACATGAAAATCAGGTGTTGTTATTCAAAATCCATCTATTAGAACTGTTTTTTCTATTTTTATTTTTACATGCAAACGCAATACATCTTTCTGAAAATAGTGTCAAAATGGACGTTTTATCCATATTTTCGCACAAAAGAAGAATAACTACTAAAGAGAGGGTGAAAAACGGGTTTGTATATGAACCAAATCGTTTCCATAGTCAGATCATTCAATTTTATATCTTTCCGTTAAGGCTCCGGTGAAGTGAAACTCCCTGATCGCGAAATCCCATGTTAGCCTGTGGGAAAACTTTGAAGCGCTATGATTTATTACTTAATATAATGATTAAAATGACGTTTTCGCCATCAGAAAGTAAACGCCAAATGCCGATGATATGTGTTTTTAAAATTTACCTTAGTAAATTTCAAGTATACAAACAATGCTTATAAACTTTGACATTATCATTTGATTGAATTTTATCACCTTTTTAAAGACACTCAAAATTTGCGCAAACAACTTTTAAAAACGCACATCATCGACATTTGTCGTCTACTTTCTGTAGGCGAAAATGGTATTTCAATAATAATATTAGACAATAAGTCATCGCGCTTCAAAGTTTTCCCATAGGTTAACATGGGATTTCGCCATCGGGGAGTTTCACTGCAGCGACTCCTTAACCCTTTTCGGCAAGGACGAATTCCGTTAGTAAAATGAGAAATTATCGACTGACACCGGAATATACAAACGAATTTTTTAGATATTTTGAAATAGTTAATTTAAGCTTTTATTGTAAAACTAAAATTTCACTAAAATATTATTGGTGCCGTTTGCAAGTTTGCAACCTATGTATCCCAAACCGGGCACAGTGTGCCGGAAAGGATTAAAAAAAGTAATTTGTAAATGTATCAAAACGTTTTACGCTTGTTGAGCAGAGCAGTTGAGAACAGCCTTCAATATTATGTAAAATTACAGAGATCCTGTTAAATAACAGTGTAATTAGTCGGTAAATTTGTAAAAAGACACTGTAAAGCTATTTATTTATATTTATTGGTAATAAGTTATTTTGCGAATGTAGTGGGATTTTTTAACACTGAAGAATCGGTACTATCTGTGCCATTTAATTTTTACAATATTTAAATTTAATCGACCCAGCTTTTAATCCCGAATCCTCTATAGGTGACAAATACATTATTGAATGTGCTACAAGAGCTTTTATTGCTGTATGGAAGGATGTCTTTATGATTCAGCCGGAAAAGCTATTATGTGCCCATCATACCTAGTATAGGGTAAGTGTTGCAATGGTTTTGAAAATCGAAAAAAAAATGAAGGTTTTATACGTTTCAGATACTGGAGAGTCCTAAAAACATATTTTTAGAAATAAAAATGCCGTCCGTCCGTCTGTCTGTCTTTAAACGCTCTATCAAACGAACAAATGAAAATAGATTCTTGAAATTTGGTACATATTTAGTATGTAATAATGGGAAGCAGCCTATTGAATATCAGTAAGTTTGATTATCCGGAACTATTTTTTTCGGACTCTCGAAATATTCGTTCTGATGAAAGGTGTATAAAAATGTCCGATTATTTTTATTTTAAGGCATGGTTGTGAAAGATAATAAAAAGTCATAAATTTTGCATCAGAAATGAAATCGATTGGACAATCAGCTGACAAGATATTTGTAATTGTATTTTACACACTCTTCGATTTTCCATGACCATGTATTTCATTCAAACTTCAATTCAAATATACATTTAAATTGGAAATGAGACACTTTATCCGACGCAGTAACCTGTTAGTTAATACGTTCATCACTTTTGAAGTTATAAGGATGTTTCTTTTACTGCTTGATTATTCCGGCGACCAAAAACTATAAAATTAAATGCCAAAAATGGCTTATCATAAATCTCACATTCACTTGGCATTAAACGCGTTACATGTGTTTAATGCCAAGTTGTATGTCATCCAGTGATTTTTACTTACGTTTAATTTGTTTTGTTTGACGTTTAATTTGTAATTTTATTGATCTTTTGCTAATTATTTGTTCTTTTGCTATTTTAAATATAAGTTATGTCAATTTGTATAATTTACGAGTAGGTCGGCAACTTATATAATTTGTCGAAATGGATCGACAGGATAATTAGTAGTACTAGCAATTTAATTTAATACTCCTTTAAGTTCAAGCTCACAGAATTTAAATCATCTAAAACACTATAAAATCAAAACTAAATATTTCAAAGCTCTGTACGAAAGTGACAATTTTACGTGCTTATATTATTAAGTAATTTTGATTTTTTTTTTAAATACTGAAACAGCTAGACTACAAAATCATATTTTACGAGCATTTAACAATTTAAAAAATATATATTCGTAAAATAAATATAGCACAAAAACACGAGCTTGCAACAAAAAAAAAATTAGAGTGATTGTAAACATAAAGTAAATACACGCCACTTACTTATTTCAAGAATGTCCTGAATTTTGCTTAGTGTAAAAAAATCCAACAAAATGTAGAGTAACAGTTTTTTTTTTTTTTTTTTTTTTTTTTTTTTTTTTTTCATTTCATAAATCATTCGTTTATTACATCTGGAACTTAACGTCACAACTATTTTCTTTTTTTTTTCTTTTTGTAAACAGATGTCCAAGCAAATTAATTTCATCACAGCTATAAGTCGATTAAAGAAGGAAAAATAAGTCGAATAAGAACTATGTCAACAGTTTTTTAATCAGTAATCATTACTCAGAAATATAATCAAAAATCAGACAAATTTTTTACCTGGAAACAGGGCCGTAGCGACCGCCCCCCATACCCCCCATTTGGGGGGGGCCGACGAAGTCAGGGGGCCCCTACTCGATTCTATCGACCTTTTTACCGAAGTTTTTTAATGTCAGAAAATAGTTCTTTTAAATAATGTTTAATTTTTTCAAATTCACCTTTGAAAAAATCCAGGAACATGTGGGGCAGGTCCTCCAGGTGCCTCTTTTTAAGGGGGCCCCAATAATCAGGATTTCCATTAAAGGGTACCAAAAGTGACCAAAATTCATATGTTTTCAAACATTTAGGAAGGGAGTGTGGTTCCCCTTTTCCTCTCTGCTTCCAGTATTCCTTCCACACACGCAGAAAACGAACTATATCATTAGAAAACAAATGATTAAAATTTTATTACAACCAGGGCCCGACTTTCATTGTGAGGGGCCCCCTTCTATTTTTTGGATTTTTTTCTTGAATTATACTGAAGTGTCTAAAACTAAACTTTATACTAATTGTCTATATACATAAATTTCGTACCAAGAACTATTCCCATTTGTATACAGAATAGCACAAAAAAGGTAACTTTAAGAAATTATCGAATAATTTTTTTCTACATTTGTAGAAATATAAGTATAAATTTCAGCCATTAAAATGTAAAAACACTTGTAATGTAATTGTTATATTCAAGGAATGGGGGGCATGATGTTCGAAAGCAGAGGAGAAAAGGGCCTCAATAAAGCTAAAAATAAATAAAGAAATAAAGAATTTTGGTCACTTTTGGCCTTTTTTAATTATTTACCCTTAAGGAAAAAATTATATTTGTCCTTGGGGACATCCGATGCAGTTGCCCTGCATGCCCCTGACTTAGTCCGTCCCTGATTACAACAACATAGTATTCTATAGCTTTTAAAAGAAATTTTTTATTAATGTTTCCTCCTAACGTGATAAGATAAAATTATTAATTATGATCAATTTTGAGCCTTCTTTTTTAGACATCTTGTAATGTACGTAGGTAAGCAAAGTAAAAATTTGCAAAGAAATATTTATGTCAACCAATTTATTATTTTTTCTATAACTATAAAATTAATATTCTTAATTAAAGTTGTGACTAACTTTTTGAGATCTCTTGTATATAGATGTGAGCCGTATTAAGTAAAAAAATTTATGCACGCATACAATCTTTTTTTTGGGGTGTGTGTGGGAGTTTTTGCCACTTTTATATTATTCACAAAAAAATCTACAGATAGATAGAAAGGGAGGAGGGGGTCTACAGAATGATGTTTACCCTAGGGCCTCTTATAGTCTTAACTGGGCCCTGTTCTTATCAAAAACCTTGTTTAGATCGCAAAAATGCAGAAACTGGAAATCTTTATTTTCTTACTCAAATTTTCCCCTCTCTCTTTTTGGTTATGGGTTTTTGTATAGAGCTCCTAGCGACAAAAGGGGGATTTTCTTTTGAAACACGGGAATATTATGTTCTTAGAAGATAGGTCATTCTTCACATTAACTTACACAATACTGACCTGTCATCGATTGCACGACGTGGGTGACACAAATAATGTTTAGAGAATCATCTTAAAATGTTAACAGCTTAGTAGTAACCGGATTCCTTGACCTTAAAGGGAGTACTAGCCTGTTCAAGTACTTAGCAGCTCCCTAATGCATACAAGTACATGTCTGTAGACAACAAAGAACTTCAGATGTGGAATTTTTTATAATTTTTTTTTATTTGTTTTAGTAGTACGCATAGTATAATATTTATAAAATTAAGTGTAGATTTAGATTATCTGAAAGAAAAAGAAAATACACTCTTATACTAATCTGGTAAGCCACATTTATTACTTTATGTAACTTATGTAGTAGTTATTAAAATTTTTAAGTTATATATATATATATATATATTATGAAATATTTTTTCTTACTATGCTGCAATTTGTAAAACATAAAAAAATGAAGTTTAAATACTCTCAACTTTAATTCCATACTTGTTTTTTACAAAATTAATTGGTTATGTATAATTATGTATTTAACAAAATATTTTTGTCAATGTGTATAATATGTAGATAGTCAGTTTTAATTTTATTGTAAAAACGTTATTTTCTCGAAATTTGCATGGTGAAATTTCGAATAATTTAAGCATATGAAAAATGGATTTAGCAAATGAAAAAGCAATTGATAGGTTAATAGGGGACCTCTCTCTGTGACATCGGGCTTCCTATACTTCTAATTCTTAAGCGGGCTCTGAAACAGACAAGAGTTCGCGCAGTCCTCGAGCCTGTTAACCCTTTCCGGCACACTGTGCCCGGTCTGAGATACCCAATTTTAATTCCAAACTTGCAAACGGCACCAGTTATATTTTAGTAAAATTTTGCGTTTACAATAAAAGCTTAAATTAAGGAATTCAAAATTTCTAAAAAGTTCGTTTGCGAATTCCGATGTCAGTCGACAATTTTTCATTTTACTAACAGATTTTGCCCGTGCCAGAAAGGGTTAAAGTGTTGAGAGACCCACGCCTTTACGCACAATTCGAAATCGTTTTGCCTCTTTTCAAGAGAATAACAATTTTGCTTTCACTTACCATTTAAGTTCTTTTTTTTTAAATTATTTTTGTTTATTTTTTTTAAGAAAAAGTTAGTATGAATTTGAGTTTATAATTGTCTTGAAACCTGTAGTTTCTAGCATTTCGTATTTTAAAAGGGGAAAAAATGTATATATGTTGTTTAAAAAAAATTAATATTAGAAAGAAACTTGTAATTTTTTTTAAATTCAGTTTCTATAAATTCTTTGTCATTTGATACTTGGTTATGCAATGAATTTGCTTACTCGGTGCTCTCTAAAATGTGAGAATAGCTGAGATCGATCTGTATACTGACTGTTTTTTGCTTTTTCAATTTTGTTTACCGATAATTTTAATAAGTTCACTTTCATTTTTGGAACCGGTTTCGAAAATGAAAGCATCCTCTTAAGAAAAATTTGCAATTAAAATCAAAACAGAAGAAAAAAATCTGCATACAGATTGATTTTAGATATCCAGTGAAAAAAGATCAATTACAAATAATGAAATGCAACCGATATATAAATTTCTTTCAGGCATAAGATTGCAAAAAGTTAAAAAAAAAAAAAAAAAAAAAAAAAAAAAAAAAAAAGAGGGAAAGCTCGTGAACCGTAAAATGAGAAATTAGTTTAAATAACGCGCGTATAGACAATTAAGAAAGATATTTTATTCCAAAAAAAAATGTCAGTATTTTTATTTAAATCCTGTGTTATATTATTTAATTTTTATTTGGGGAAAGGGGGGTGGTCAAAGTGAATCCATTTATGAAAATATTAAAAGTAGTTATGAAATGGAAGTTTCTATTTTAAGTTCATACTTCTGCTGCAATGTTTCACACAGCTAGCTGTTCAATTTAAATTTTAACATGTTTTCCCTTAAAACATCAGTTATTCAAGCATGGGAAGCTAATGTTTTAATTTGCTACTTCAGCTACTAAAAACGTTGTTGAGAACATTAATATTGGAACAAATTTTTTGCGATTCTTTGATGTTATTTGCATTTTTTATGCGATCGTTTGACGAAATTTGCATTTTTTTTCGCGATTTTTTTGACGAAAATCGCGGTTTTTTTTTTACAAATCGCGTTCTTTTTGCTATTTTATTTGAGGAAATTTGCTGTCTTTTGACGAAAACTGCTTTTTTACGATCTTTTAATGAAAATCGTGTTTTAATTGCTATCTTTTGACGAAAATTGCGGCTTTTCTCACGATTTTTTGCCGAAAATCGAGGTTTTTCTCACGATTTTATGCCGAATATCGCGGTTTTCTCGAATTTTACGAAAATTTATCTTGAACTTTTGACGAAAATAGTATTTTTCTCATGATCTTAAGATGAAAATCGCTATTTTCTCGAGATTTTTTTTACGAAAATCGCATTTTTCTAGAGTTATTTTGACGAAAACCGCGTTTTTCTCGCAGTATTTTGATAAAAATAGCATTTTTTCGCGATCTTTTGACGAAAATAGCGTTTATTTCGGGATCTATCGACGAAAATCATTTTTTATTCCGCGATTTTTTATGTGAAGATCGCATTTTTTTGCAATCTTTTGGCGAAGATCACGTTTTTTCGCGATCTTTTGACGAAAATCGCTTTTTTTTTGCTATCTTTTGAAGAAAATCGCGTTTTTCTTACGATCTAATGCCAAAAACCGTGTTTTTCTCGAGATTTTTGCACGAAAATCTCATTTTTCTAACGATATTTTGACAAAATCGCGTTTTTCTCTCGGTATTTGACAGAAATAGCATTTTTTAGCTACATTCGGCGAACATAACATTTTTTTCGCTATCTTTTGACGAAAATAGCGTTTTTTTTCCGGATTTTTTCGACAAAAATCATTTTATTTATAATAATGATTTAAAATAATATGCTAATTATTAAATTTGTTCATTACATTATTATAATTTGGAACTTAGCGAAACTTCAATATATAACTTTATATATTTCTCAAAAAAATTCAGTTTAAAGTGGGGGGGAGGGGGGCCCAAAGTTATATTTTTTGGGGGGGGCCTCAAAACACCTTGCTACGGCCCTGCCTGGAAACCATGACAACCAGAACATTTCAAAATGGCGCATTATTTCGTTTACAATTGGTGGTTGATTTCACTTGAACTAGTGTAAGGCTTGTACGATTTGTTTAAAGGGGTAAAATTACACAATTTTTAATATTTAAATCTATAGGTGTGTTTACACGAGAAAAAGAGCATATTTAAACTTTTTTCGACACTTTATAAACCAAAATTAAATGCAATAATACTCCCTTTTTTTACAGTGTATATATAAGCACGACTCCTTTACTCTTTTCGAAACACCGAACACAATTGAAGCATGGCTTTAAAAGGAGGTGGGCTAATAAGGGCCATTTTTCGCCCATCAGCACCTAGACGTGACATACATTTTTTTCATTAGTATACCTCATAACAAGTAAGAAAATAATAATATTTTGAATGAAAGTTTAATAATTGATGGAAAAATGAAATATAAGATTTAAGAAAATATTATGTGTATTAATGAACATAAACACTATTGTCAATAGTTTTAATCCATGTGATCAATAGTAAATACAACAATAAGTGTAAATTTAGAATGAATGGAGTTTACTAAGATTATTATTTCAATATATGAAATATCGGAAATAATCAATAACAAAAATAAATATATAATAATAATCATTACAGTTTCAGACCTTTTGGACAATGTGTTTTAGATTATTTCCGTTACTGATTGCTTCACCAGAATCACTAATGGATCATCCAGCGGCCGCGTCTTGTATAGTATATGAACATATTCAATATTTGGTTTTTTAATTTTGATTGAGCTATGGCACATTACAGTAGTATTGTAAGCCAGAAACCATAATATGAAAACAACATGCACCCAGCACTCTACTACACTTTCGCGTACTTTACACTGACAGTACCATTATGTTATGATGTTTTGCTGTGTTTTTATCCAAATATTATAGGTTTTAGAAATTGTGCTCAAAAATATCAAATTTTGGTTACGAGAGGTGTCCCATAGCATCCTTTGTGGAAAACTTTTGCTGCTTATTTTAGAATCTTGGCACTTCATGTTCAATATCTATTTCGTGCAGAAGTTCCATACAATTCCGGTTAAATATATCAATACTCTCAACATCATTTGGTTTCAACCCCTCTCTGATATTATATGAATATTTTTTTAATGTGTTTGTAAGTAAAATTGTTCTTTATTTCCGCGAAGTAAGGAACGAAGACATACAAAATGTAACTTGACGTAATAACGAATGTCATATGCTTAACGAAAGGCCTTCTTTTGTATATCCAGAAGAAATGTCTCTGAAATGAGTAGTTCACATTCTTCTAGATATAAATGTATGTGCTATCGAAAGCAATCATCACAGTATCATTATCGTCATCCGGAAAAAACAATATTCCCGCTGAAGGCCTTGTATATTTTTCAATAACTTGTGTTCTGGTGATGTGCTACATTCTACGGTGTTTTGGAACAACGTTCTCAATCACAGCCTAGTTTTCATATTTTACAGAAGATATTATTATTTTTCTTATATTGAATAATGTAGACAGAACACCATGGTAGAGACAGTTCTAAGTTTTACAAGTAACACTGCAAAGCAAGTACGAGATGACTTCTTTTTTGAGGAACGTATTTTGGACTTTACAAGTTTAAAGATATAGTTAAAATCAGACATACATATATCCATGAGAATATAATAATAGATTTCGGAAAAGTGTCCCGGTGTATGAAAATCGAGACCTTCTTTGCTACACTTCTGATATTGTTTTAAATAGTTTCATGCATAGTATTTCATACATCGATGTATTCTCACTTACAGGACTTTAATCCTGCATAGTTGATTTACCGATCAAGAAATATGAGTTTTACAGCATCGTTTTCGCGGCGAAATATAAATTCTAGTTTCAATAAAAGCTTGAGTTTCAATAGCTTTTGCTAGAATAACGAGGCAGCCTTTATACCTTTACATACAACAAGAGTTATACACTGTTAAAAATAAAGTTCGAGATTTCACCAAGAAAATGGTGAAAAGTAGCTAAAATTTTGCTGCAACCGAGATAGTGGTGATAAGTTTCACCAGTTCATTGGTGCTTTCACAAATACCATTATGTTAGTGAAATGTTGAACCAGGATTAAGGATTTTTTTATATCCAATTTTCTGGTGAAAGGTTGAACCATGATTCAGGGATTTTTTAATCCATTTTTCTGGTGAAAAGTTGAACCATGAATTAGGGTTTATTTCAATCCAATTTTCTGGTTAAAGGTTGAACCATGGTTGTGTTTTTTAATCAAACTTTGTGGTGATAGGTTGAACCATGATTCAGTATTTTTTCTAATCAAATTTTCTGATGAAAGATTAAACCATAATCCAAGGTTTTCTTTATTTCAATTTTCTGGTAAGAGGTTGAACCACGATTCAGTTTTTTTTCTAATCCAATTATATTGTGAAATATTGAACTGTGATTCAGGTTTTTCTTTCAGTTAATTTTATGGGGGATGGTTACAGCAAATTCTAGTTTCCCTTTTTTTCCTCATATTGAAATGAAATGTTTAACAAAGATTTTGGTTTTCAATTTTTCATTTTTTGGTGTAATAAAAAAGCAAAATTTCAGATTATGCAAGATCATGTTGCAAAAGCATTATTTTAATAATAGCATAGTATTAATATAGCATAATTTAAAAAATAGCATAATATTAATATGGCATAATCTTTTGGTTAATATTAAACTGAAAATTATTAAAACTTTAATTTTTGATTCTATTGTCTTTGAAATATATATATAAATGTAAACCAGATTTCACAATATAATTGCATTTTTTTTTTTTTTTTTTTTTTTTTTTTCACAAATACTATTATTATGTCCTTGTACATTTAAGAACATTTCTTTGCACTCAGATTTATACTTATAATAGATTTTGTGTTTGTTTATTCATAATGAAAATTATTTATAATAATTTTCTTAGATTTAAATACAACCCTTTTATACTTCTATATTTTAAAATCCAGGAAATAAAAATCTTTTTACTAAACATCTCTTTAAACAATATTAATTTTTTACAGGTTTGAGAAAAGTTTTTCTCAATGCAATGTATGAAATTTTCAAATTTAAGGGGGTCCGGGGCTCAAAATTCTATTTTTTTATTATTATTATTATTTATAGAGATTTTATTATAAATTTTTTTTTCTGAAATATGTTTTAATGTAATAAGAATATTAAATGGAAAAAAACTGAAAATTTTTAAATATTTTTTTTTATTTAAATTTTAGAAATGTTAACATATTTAATTTTTGATATAATTCTGGAAGTACTTACTCGATTTGCAAAATTTTTATATTTTTGTGTACAGAAAATGCGTCATTTTAAATTAATTGTCTTCAGGATTTTTAAAAATATTAATTAAGAATTTCATAAAAAAAATTTAAGTAACAAAATCAAGTTTTTGTATGAATGAGTTTTGCATTAATTAACATAATCTCATAATTATCACTCAATATTAAAAATCCTGAAGACAATTTGTTGGAAATATAGCACAAAAGCTCCTTTTAAAATTTCATCTTTCTTCATTCACATCTTCATTAACATAAAATTTCTTGCAAGGAACTTTAGATATATCCGTTTAAAGTTGACAAATCGTGAAAAAGTTCATTCTGAGATAAATGAAGTTAAAGTTATCACCAGAGGGCAGCTGATGCATCGCTTCTCAAAGCAAAATGTTTTATATCTCTGGATCTAATGAGGATAAAAACATGCGGTTTGCGGTATTTAACGGTAAAAACTCAGTTTTTGTAAGCCAATAATTAAAAAAAAAAAAAAAAAAAAAAAAAAAAAAAAAAAAAATCCAGTTTTTGGAGAATTTTTAGCCCCGGACCCCTTTAAGGCCCCTGTCCTCGCTCGAGGAAACGCTCGCGAGCTAATGCTATTCCTATGGGGAAGCATTTTTCTAATAACTTTTTCGCATTTTGACATTTTTGAATAATTTTTTTTTTCATTGGATAGCTGAGGTGCATGCCGATAGCGCAATTTTTTTACTCTTTCGAGTTTGGTTGCAGATATTTTTTTTAAAAAGCACTTTCAGTTTCGAAACCGGTTTTGAAAGTGAAACTAACTTTGTAAAAAATATCTGTAACCAAAATAGAAAAAGTAAAAAAGGTGCGCTGTCGGCATGCACCTCAGCTATCCAATGCAAAAAAATCATTCAAAAATGTGAAAATGCGAAAGAGTTATTAGAAAAATGCTTCCCCATAGGAATAGCATTAGCTCGCGAGCGTTTCCTCGAGCGAGGACAAGGGCCTTTTCGAAGCTTCGATATCTACACGAAAAGCGTTGAATTAAAGATTCTCTTTTGAAATCTAAATCGGAAAAAATGAACAGATGACATTGATAAAATTGATTTAATTAGCACGTTCGCTGCCGCTTACGTGAAGATGTGATGTTAGTTAATTCCGCACTGTAGAAGTGGGTTTTTCCTAGAAGCCCATTTACTTTTTATAACAAATAAAAATCAGTGAAAGATTTTCCCGCACCAGCGCGTGACTGGCTATTGGACATCACCCCAAATCACGCGCTGGCGTGTGCGTGGCCCCTTACCATTGGCGCCATATCACGCGCGGCGAATGTGTTAAAATAATAGACTTTTTCAAAATTTTATGATTTGTCGTATGATACGAGATATTCAGCTGTAAGTAAGTGACAGACAAGACAGACAGAGGACTGAGACGAATAGGATTTCGTCAGATGAACAAAACGCTAAAAACTGGTCACCAGAATATTATTACATGTTTAAAATCATAAATTTATTTTATGCAGTAAATCGAAATACGTTTTGAAGTAATTTGGGCGGCACACATTATTGAAATACTGTTTTATCAGATCTGAATTAAGAAAACTACTCATTTAAATAGGGTAACAAACGGAAAGAAATTGAACGTATTTTCCAATCTAAACTATCAAAGTCAACCCCGCCTTGAACAATTCCCAAGGTGCTTGTTTGATCCGTCCGACTATTAATTCTATTGCATCCTATTACACTTGCATACAAACCTGCTTATGCATCAGGTACTGCATTTAACATCGTAATGAGTTATTTAGAATATCTCATTCAATCTATTTAAACATTTTCTAGAATTATATTAAACAAACCTGCTTATGCATCAGATGCTGCATTTAGCATCGTGATGAGTTATTTAGAATGTATCATTCAATCTATTTAAACATTTTCTAGAATCAACATATTCCAATACATCCTCCAATTTAGTATAATTACACTCTTTTATCTAATCTTTATCTGATGTTACTGGTTTCTCAGAACACTACTTTTTTGAATTTTTATAGTTTACTTGTAACTTTCAGTTTAAATACAAACACTACCGAACTTTGATTCATTTTTAACTTTATTACTGTCACCAGAGACTTTTGAATACCTTGATTTTAATTATAACAGCACTATACATAATGTTTAGAACAAAAACATTATCCTATGGGATAATCTTACCTTATATTCACCTTTCGATGTAGAGCGGTCTGTGAGGCCGCTGCACAGTAGTTGTGTGATGATTTCTGTATCATAGCTAAAGGTTAATTTGGCTCATGTAGACGGAACTTTGTAATCGATTTTTCATCACATCCTGATATGATATATAATTATAAAAATGACATTCAGAGGTATGTTTCAGATGGCAATATAACATATTTTAATATTTTTAGAACTTCATTATAAATTTAAATACCTTCAGCTGGGATAACTTTGTCTAAGGGAGAAAAAGATTAAACCTGCTATATTTTCTTCATCGCTTGATTGCCACAAAATTGTGGTCTCAAAATACAGGTGGTGTAGCATTCGCTTGAGGCTGGCAGATCAGCTCATTTTAAGTGATTCACCAAATTTCCACCGTGGCAACACTAGGCAAACTAAACTCATTTTTGGACGCTTCTTAAGACTAAAATGGATGATCTAAATGCTTTTTGCAGGCATTTGTGGTTGGTGCATCATATGTCACAGAACCCGGGAATTGTGACAAAATATATTGACAAAGATGACAAATGTGATAGTGACAAAGATGATAAAAAGATGACAAAAAATATTTTAAAAGGTGTTCAATTACTTTTAATCCTTAGTACTTTCAACTGCAAATACAACCATCGACCGAGAATATAAAATGAAATAAAAATACAAATATTAACATCTTAATGTTCAAACGCATTCTCGGTCGATGGCTATGTTTACAGTTGAAAGTATTAAGGATTAAAAGTAAGTTAACACCCTTTAAAATATTTTTTGTCATCTTTAAGTAATTTACACATAGTGTAGTTTTAAGTTTATCTTTTTTTTAAAAGATGAGTATAGCATTTTACATATTTATTTGCTGATATATAAAACTATTAATTATAAAACACACATATATATATATGCTTTGTTAAATGAAAATGAGCACAAAATCATAGTTTCCTTAATTTTATTGAAAGATTTAGCAAGATCTTTGCTGATTTATTTTCCTTTACTACATTTTCCATCCTCTAAAAACAAAATTTCACTACCTGTTTATCTCAAAAAAAAAAAAAAAAAAAAAAAAAACGAACGTTTATTCGGCAAAACTATCATTACAAGTCTCTGCAGAAGGAAACATCTGTTTCGTTCATTCACAGTGTCTACTTAACTCTGAAAATCGATCTCTTACTTCGGAGAGAGCCTGGAGATACAGATCACAACTCAGTGCAGGAAAATATGAAAAGGATGAAAACTAACCTATTTTTAAAACTTAAATTTAAAATTAAAATTCGAAAGTTTAAAGTTCCAATTAATATTTTTAAACTTTATTTCTGAAGCTTAAAGCTATTTTTCCCCTGATAACTTTCTTTTCCAGCTTCACTTTATTACTTTCAGCTATCATTTTAGGACGCTTCTTAAGATTAAAATTGATGATCTAAAGGCTTTTTGCTGGCATTTGTGGTTGGGGCCCCTATACATCACAGAACACGGGAATTGTTCGGACCTTGACCATATATCAGTTTAAAACTAATAAGTTAATTAAAGAAATAGTCCTCCCAAATTTATAACTGTGCCCTCTGCTGGAAAATATCACAAGCCTCATAATATTAACATATTAGCAAGAACGCGCGCGAAAAACGAGAGACTTCGCAATTTTCGAGATGCCTTCTGAAAACGGACGGCAATGTAATTCCCAATATCGATGCATCTTGCTCCGGGAACTCCTATCGGACTCGCGAATTTATCTGTAAGATGAGCGGCCAAATAAAAGAGTTCAATCCGTAAAGACATTCCCGAGTCACTTTTTTATACACCATTCATGTCAAATACAAGATTTTCTACACCTTTGAAGTCAACTCCCTGACATTGTTTCACATATATATATAAAACCATAAATTGTAAAACAATGTATATCAACATATATAAAATTATTAATTGTAAAAAACTCTCATACACACACATATACATATATATTAGTGATGGGCGATTTCGATTTTTTAAATCGATTTAATCGATATTATGGTCAACTCGATTTAATCGATACTATAAAATTTTTAATCGATTTCTCAGAAGATAATATTATTTTTATTTTGCTTCAAAAGTTTAAGGTAAAGCAGTCGGATGTGCCAATCTCAAAAAGTCTTCTATCTCATACATGATAAAACTTCTAAATGCACTAACACAGTGTCAATGTCAAATTTAAATTATTTATGCCCATCATGAAGATTTAAAAAGTATAGGTTGAAGTATGAACATTTTAAAAGAAAATAAAAGCATTGCGTTTTCCAAACAAATCGCTGAATTTCGGTCCACCCCCTCTTAGATGTCTATAACCGAAATATATGCAATTCAAAGAGCATCACAGCGACACCTGTTGTGCAATATACACTCAAGCCTAATAAGAATCTATTTATGTGAAAGTTTAACCGAATATAAAGTTTGATTAAATTCCATGCATAATTTCTGAGATATAGCTATTACTAATATCGTGAAAAATGCAGTATAGCAGAGCAGTGTTATATAACTTACACAAAAACCTAATCAGGAACAACGTATGACAATATCTAAGAGAATATTAAGTTTGATGAAATTCCGTTCATGAGCTCTTGAGATATGATCAATAAAATCTTGTAGATCCTGAAAAACGGTTGAATTCAGGGGTTAGCCCGAAGAGGAACATCTCCGTCCCGGAACTTTGAAATGTCTCACGAAAATATTGAAGCTTCATGTACAAGAGTCCCCCCCCCCCCCTTCTCTGAAGTATAGAATGACCCTTCAAGGAGACATAAAATTCCCTCCCAGTGAAAAATACCTAAATTCAACACTGCTGATAAAAGCAGCATAGCAACGCTTCCTGCAGAGTTATTTATACTGAAACCTAATAAGCACCAAACTTATGAAAGTGAAGCTTGATGAAATTTTCTGAATTAGTTACTGAGATGCAATTATCGCAAAAATCAGGAAAAATGCAGTGTCACCTGCCGTTAGATTTAAATCAAAACTTAATCATCAACAATTTACGTTAATATCAAACCGAATCTGAAGTTTGGCAAAAATACGTGCATTAGTTCTTGAGGTATCTATCCTGCAGTAATCATGAAAAATACAACATAACAGCGCCACCTGTTGAACAATTTTCACCATAAGTAATCAGCACCAATTTATATGAAAGTCAAGCTGAATCTAAAGTTTCAAGAGGTTCCAGGCATTAGTTCTTGAGATAGCGCGCCCACTAAATTTTGTAAGAGACAAACAAATAGACAGACTGAAAGACAGACAATTTATAAAAACAGTAAAATTTGTTATATTTAGCAACATATTCGAATTTTGTAAGCATTAGGTTATTATAATTATTTAAATAACATCATACAAAGAAAGAAGAAAAAATGCAAAGTATCTATATAATAAAGGCCAAACGTATCTGTGCGTAACGCATACGTCATGTTTTGAATGGCAACACTTTCAGATGAAATTTCGGTTTTGTAATTTTCGCTATTGTAAATTTTTAAACTTCTAGACATTGCACGTTTTCAATCTTTATACCATCGTTTAGAGAAAAAAATGCACTTTTAAATGCCGTTTGTTAGAAAACTGTATCTCAATTTGTTTTTGAGATATTAATTTTTTTGTAGTTTTTGGTTCAATTTCTCTAATGGTGGCAACTTGAGTATCGCATTTATGTGGGAAAAAGAGTAAAAATAGCAATAGAGTAAAAAAGAAAAAAAAATAGAGATGCAGTTTAGTGGCTGGAGATGACGCCAAAAATGTAACTCTAAAATTCGCTGCATTGCATCAAACACAACGGCGTGCTTTCACAAAAAAGAAAAACTTTTAGCGATGCAATTTTAATTCATAATGCAATGAAATGCTATTTTATAATGCTAAAATATATTCAGATCTTTTTCATTTAGAGAAAAAATGATGTTAAAAAATTCGGTCTCTGTTCCATATGATTGTTTTGTTTGGGTCGAATGAGAGACTTATATTGGAAGAATAACGCCCATCAAACCGTTTTAATCGCCTATTGCACCTCCATCTATCTCTTTATCTCTTTTCTCCATGGAAAATAACAGATCACTGTATATTTTAGTTGTCATTTTTTCATAGCAACTGAAAAAAATAGTAATTAAAAACCTGTTATGTCAATATATCGTCGGCTATAAAACCCGGTGAATGTTGTTGGTTTTATTTCGTTTTTATCTATGAATTTAGTGACTTTTAGTTCGTTAGTAAACTTACTTTACAAAAGATACATCAATTAACCTTTACAAAAATGTATTTTAAAGAATATCTGGGTGTCATATTTTCTTAGTTGCTTTTAAAAACTGAGAATGCAATTTTATTCTTTGGCGAAATCTTTGGCTAATAACTGCTATCTTGCGTCTAATACGCAGGGCCGTAGTGAACAATAGGGAGGGCCCAAGAGAATGTAGGGGGGGCTCATAGTTTTTTTTCTCTCTCTCTCTGACGCAGAAAGATAAATTAGTGCATATTCATATTGTAGGTTCTCTGTTTCTTATTAAACTGTTAAAATAACTTCATTTTATGCTTAGAAAAGTATATGATGATGAAGTTTTGAGTGTATAACTGGTGCAAAATAGCCCATCATGTTAGCTTCATATGTACAAATAGGATGAGGGAGGGTTGAAACACTTATTTTAGATACAATTTAGTAACTCTGCAAAACTGTGAAAAGGTTTCAAAACTAAATTGGATTTTTAAACAATATTTCATTTGAATTTTCGGAACAGAAATTCATTGAGTGACCTTGGAATCTTTTCCAGGGGGGGAGGGGGCTCAAAATATTTTAGGGGGGGGGGCTGAGTCGCCCATAGCGCCCTTTTAGCTACGGCCCTGCTAATACGGAAGTACCGATAATTTTTAAAGCTGTATATGATTACATAAATAATATGTTTCATATAAAATTGTTATTTGGAATTAGTTGGCAGTTTAAAAAGCCTATTAAGCAGAAAAAATTTATTAGACTTTCCAATTTTAAATTTTAAAAAAGTTTTTCACCTTTACTTTGTGACCCGGGAACCCCGGGTTCGGTGTACTAGTTTTTTTAAAGAAAATAAGCAACATATAATGTCTAGAATTATATATGGGTGTGTAAACATATTTAATAATCTACATAACCCTCTCCCCCCCCCCCCCCGTTTTTACATAAGTTAATGGGAATTGTCTTTTTTCTGTAATTATCTTCTTCTTTATAGTTTAAATATACACTATATTGCCATTGATTATGAGACACTTGCGATTTTAGACATTTTACTAAATATCTAGAAAAATACATGAGGAATCATCTCGAAACTCTTAGTGTATAAATATAATAGTATAAGTCATACATCTCCGTGAAGATTTTTTCCCGAAACTCCAAAGGGGACCGTCAACAAATTAAAAAAGAATGAATATCTTTTAAATAACCCTGTCAAAACTAATGTAGCGAAAGCGCTCAAACTCTAGATTGTGATTGAATGCCTTATTGTAATAAGCCTTGTTCATTTTTATGCAAATAGCATGCATACTCACAGAGTAATTAAGGTTTTTATAAAAATGATCCCAAATTTTTCCAAGTTTTTTCCTTATAATTTTCAGAGTTCTTAATATAAAATATTATTTTTTTCAGAAAATATGACAAACAACATTGCCCACAGTGAAAATTGAAACAACACTGAAACAACAATGAAAATTGTATAAAAAATGAGTTGGTTTACTAAATAATTTTTTACTGCGCATGCGTCAAAGATATCAAAATTTCATTTGCATATTATGTTAGCTAAATGTATAGAGCAACTTGTGTGAAAGTCACAAAATCATAACTTGAAAATTCTGACAATAATCGTCAATTGAATAAGTCGAAAATCCGTTATTCTCAAAATGAAGCAAAAACAAGAGGGGTTGTATCCATATATTCATTGATTAGTGTCAATATAGAATACACAATATGGGATGTATTACTGCATTTGGATAAAATCCCTCATTTTGTTGCTTCATTTTGGAAACAACGGATTTTGTCCTTTTTCTATAGACGATTACTTTCAGAATTTTCAAGCTATGATTTTGAGACTTTTACAAAAGTTGCTCTATATATTTAGCTAACATAATATGCAAATGAAATTTTGATATCTTTGACGCATGCGCAGTAAAAAATTATATAGTAAACCTACTCATTTTTCATACAATTTTTATTATTTTTTAATTCTGATTACAGAGTACTGTGTGCAATGTTGTTTGTCATATTTTTTGAAAAAAATATTATTTTATATTAAGAACTCTGAAAATTATAATGAAAAAACTTGGAAAAATTTGGGACCATTTTTATAAAAAACCTTAATTACTCTGCGAGTGTGCATGCTATTTGCATAAAAATGAACACAGTGTATTACAATAAGGCATTCAATCATAATCTAGTGTTTGAGCGCTTTTGCTACATCAGTTTTGACAGGGTTATTCAAAAGATATTCATTCTTTTTTAATTTGTTGACGGTCCCCTATGGCGTTTCGGTAAAAAATCTTCACGGAGATGTATGACGTATACTATTATATTTATACACTAAGAGTTTCGAGATGATTCCTCGTGTATTTTTCTAGATATTTAGTAAAATGTCTAAAATCGCAAGTGTCCCATAATCAATGGCAATATAGTGTATATATATATATATATATATATATATATATATATATATATATATATATATATTAAAAAAAAGACGGAAGTCTATCAAAATGCAGAAGATTCTCTCCTTTCCTCGCCCCCCCTCCCTCCCTCCACGGAGAGCATCCTCTGCCCTTTGTCCCTATATCGCTCGTGTTGATGATTGGCTATCATAAAATAAACCAAACCTTTTCTCGTCTACCGTATTTAAATCCTCTATCTTCACAGTTTCCCTTTCCCCGCCAAAATCTTGCCAGTTCTTTGAGTCAAAAACAGACGCAAAATCACTGACCAATCACATTACAAGGTGATAAAACCTAGATGAAAAATCGCGCGAATATTCTTGAATGAAAGTAGTAGATCGATCTTTTGTAGTAGATCGAATCAGTATAGAATATTGTGTAGTAGATCGATGTCCATGTCGATGTCAGAATCGATTTTATTTTGATTTACTGAAATTGAAATCGCATTTTGAAATCGATTTTTAGATACAAGTAGTGTTGTTACTTTTTTGATATGCTTGAAATCGATCTTTCCCTTTCTACTGTTTTAATGGTAGCAGTAAAAATTTCAAACTCAAATATTAGGCGAACCGTTGATTTTAGAGGGGTCAGACTTACGTATGTCAAGATATTCTAAGGTACGGTCAATCGAATAGTGATGACCATTATACCCTAGCATCACATAGGGGGTGGGGGGCAGGGGAGGCAATATTCAGTACAGGTATGGGTGAGTCATGTGACATATCGTTGCAAAGGTCTTGGCCTGGGCTATCCATATCTGTACATCTCTTCATAATATAGTTCAATTTACAGACTCCAGGGGGCATTTTTAAGCTTTTTTGGGTTTTTTTTTTCCCTTCCCCCACTTTGTAGTGTATCATTTTATAGGTCTTGACTTGTAGACCTCAAATATCTTGAATTGATTGGTAGAACTGATATAAAATTTCGTATAAGAAAGGATTACCAATTTTTTTTTTCAAACCAGATATTTCTAAAAGTAAAAATTTCAAACTCAAATATTAGGCGAACCGTTGATTTTAGAGGGGTAAGACTTACGTATGTCAAGATATTCTAAGGTATGGTCAATCGAATAGTGATGACCCTCATACCCTACTAGCACATAGGGGGTGGGGGGCAGGGGGGGCAATATTCAATCCAGGTATGGGTGGGTCATGTGACATATCGTTGCAAAGATCTTGGCCTGGGCTATCCATATCTGTATATGTCTTCATAATATAGTTCAATTTTCAGACTCCAGGGGGCATTTTTAAGCATTTTTGTTTTTTTCCCCTTCCCCCACTTTGTAGTGTATCATTTTATAGGTCTTGACTTGTAGACCTCAAATATCTTGAATTGATTGGTAGAACTGATGTAAAATTTCGCATAAGAAAGGATTACCAATTTTTTTTTTCAAACCAGATATTTCTAAAAGTAAAAATTTCGAATTCAAATATTAGGCGAACCGTTGATTTTAGATGGGTAAAACTTACGGATGTCAAGATATTCTAAGGTTGGTCAATCGAATAGTGCCATTATACCCTAGCAGCACATAGGGGGTGGGGGCAGGGGGGCAATATTCAATACAGGTATGGTGGGTCATGTGACATATCGTTGCAAAGGTCTTGGTCTGGGCTATCCATATCTGTATATCTCTTCATAATATAGTTCAATTTTCAGTCTCCAGGGGGCATTTTTAAGCTTTTTTTTAACCTTTTTTCTTATCTCAATTTGTAGTGTATCATTTTAAAGGTCTTGACTTGTAGACTTCAAATATCTTGAATTGATTGGTAGAAATGATGTAAAATTTCGTATAAGAAAGGATTGAGGTTTTCTTTTCAAATCAGATTTTCCTAAAAGTAAAAATTTCAAACTCAAATATTAGGCGTACTATTGAAGACTTACGGATGTCAAGATATCCTAAGGTATGGCAATCGAATAATGTTGACCATTATACCTTAGTAACACATAGGGGGCGAAGGGCGGGGAGGTACAAAATTCAATACAGGCATGGGTGGGTCATGTTATCTATCGTTAGAAATATCATAGCCTGGGCTAGCTATATCTGTATATCTCTTCAAATATAGTTCAATTTTTAGACTTCAGAGGGCATTTTTAAGCATTTTTCGGCTTTTGCCCTTTACTCTTCATTGTAGTATGTCATTTTAAAGGTCTTCACTTGTAGACCTGAAACATATTCTCATCTTCTATTTTGCTTACCTATCCTGTAAATAGAGGGCACGTTTTAAGCTTTTTTTTCCTTTCTGTTTTATATCATTTTATAAATCTTTACTGGTACTTTTCACCTTTTATGATTTCACCATTTTTATACCAAATTTTAGCCAAATTAGAGCTTTCCGCTTTAGAGCTTTACATTTTTTGTTTCTTCCGATCCATCTCGTGTGACATATCGTTGGAAAGTTTTATAATTTTCTCTTTTTTTTGTCCCCATCCCACCCTTTACCAATCTGGTTACACGCTCTTCGCATTTTTTAGCTCACAGGCTGTTAAAACCTGAGAGCTTATGCGCCCGCCGGCTTTGTATGTACGTTTCTTATGTATGTACGTATGCGTGTAACGCGATATCTCTTAATAAAAAAAATTGATTTGCTTCAAATTTTGAATATAAGTTTATTTTGATAAGGCGCTTCCCTGATTAGTTTTGGAAGTTCATTGGATCCTATAAAGGGAGAGAATGGGAGGCTATTTGCACTTAATTTAAATAAATGGTTTTTCATGCAGAATTATAAAATTTCATTCAAATATCAGATATAGGGTCATTCTGATAACGCGCCTATATGATTAGTTTTGGGTGTTCAATGGTTAAATATAAAGGGGGGGATGGGTGGTTATCCTCTTAATTTTAAGTAAATGGGTCATTCACGCATAATTTACGGATTTTCTTCTAATTTTGGATATATTTTCATTCTAATAAGGTGCTTTCCTGATTTGTTCTGGGTATTCATTGGTTACGTAAAAGGATTTGGGGGCTACTCTTCTTAACCGTTTAAACGCCAATGTTCCCAAATGGGAACATAGCATTATTTGCAATGCAAAACATATATTTTCCAATATCCTTATTTTTCCTATAAAATATAAGGTTGATTTCAACTAGTGAAAAAAAATTATGTTTAAGCATTTATCACAGGTATAAAGAGTATGCAAATTCCTTAATTTACATAAAAATATAATTTTTGTTTTTATCGTTTTCTCTATATTACTCACATTTGACCACTAGGATTCTAAATGTTTTTGGAATTCGAGAAAATACTCAAGAAGAATATATAATAGCATATAGCGGAAAATAATTTGTTATATTTGCTTAGGTTGTCATGCAATAATTATGTACCAAAATTAGAACACTAAAATGAAAACAGTCAAAAAACTGCAAAAATATTTTCTTTTGTTATTTTTTTTATTTGTATGCATAAATCAAAACATTTGAAGTTGTAGTATGAGAAAAAACAAATTATTATTACATTGCGATATTAATTCGGCGTGTAAACAGTTAATTTAGGTAAATGGTTTTTTGTGCAGAATTAACCGATTTGTTGCCGATGATAGGTTATGCGCTGCCCGACCACTGAAGGTACAGTTATCCATTAATCCGAACTTAGGTCGCTTCCAACTTCTTCGGATAATCGACGCTCCGCTGTATTTTTATTTCTTTGTTAACCAGAGAAATGTATGTTGTTTCACTGTTAATTATTCTTAGGAAAACAAAAAAATTCCGTTAACTGCTGAAAATTTGGTAAACATTAAAAAAGAATAATATTTTATAAGCTGTAAATGAGATGAGGTGATATATATTTTAAAAAAGAAAAAAAGTTTACTCACATATACGTTTTTAAAGCAGAATTTCTGCTTTTAAATTCGTGGATAATTAATAATTAGCATGTGCTGATTGTGCAATTAAATCATCAAAGCTATTTTGAAAGAAAATTTGCAATATTTGCATTTCCTACACCTTTTAGGAGGTCTTAAGAAGACTGAAAAAAAATTTTTTTTGAATAAATTTAGAGCTTTTAATATTTTATTCATATGCGAATTTTTAAGAAGAATGACGTTTAAAGGAAGTAAGCCTCCATTTGTTTGGTTAAAGGAGTAAGTAGAAAATACATGTGTTTCGGATTAGAAATATGCATATATGTATATAAATCATTTCTCCCTTTTATTTTTTTATCTAACCGAGATCTTTCTCAAAAAATAAAGTTAAATATAATATAAATTATTATTAAAATTGCATCTAAAAATAATAAAAGATAAATATTTATTATTCGACTCTAAAATATGTAATAGCTTACTTCTGTGCCTCCCTAAATGGGAGTGAGGAGTATGAGGTGTTACGGCTCTGCTGATTAGCCAAGTTTTAGAATTACTAATTTTGAGCTCATCCGTGTAAATCTAAAAATATCGAAATATCGATTTTAGTATCGATTCTAGAATTTAGAAATCGATTCTTATTATAATCGATGTCACTTTATACGATGTCGAATTTAATCGATTCTCAAAATTTCCAGAATCGCCCATCACTAATATATATATACTTTGATAAATGAAAATGAGCACAAAATCATAGTTTTATTTTCTTTTGCTCAATTTTCCTTCCTCTAAAAACAAAATTTCACTGCCTGTTTATCTCAAAAAAAGCGAACGCTCCTTCGGCAAAGCTATCATTACATGTCACTGCAGAAGGAAACATCTGTTTCGTTCATTCACAGTGTCTACTAAACTCCGAAACCCGATCTCTTACTTCAGAGAGAGCCTGTTAGGATGGAGATACGGATCACAACTCAGTGCTGGAAAAGGATTTTAGGTTAGACACAGATCACGGAATCATAACACACGGGATAAGAAACTGGATACTCTCCGTCTCCCTCGAGAAAGCCTCTTTTCTATTCTGTTTCAAAGCCTTTATTTCCTGGTATTTTTGTTGCAGAACAGAAGCTGAATTGGAGCGATTGTGTATCTGTATTGCTTTTCCGAGCAGTCGACGTTCCAGAGAAACGGATGTATCGAAGTTTTGACATTTGATCTGACGTATTTAAGGCTGTTTGTACTCAACAAGGGCAAAACGTTTTGACACATTTACAAATTCACTTTTTAAGGCTGTTTTTAACTCAAAATGGGCAACTTTATGACATAAGTTTTAATTTATTTATATTCGGAAATAGGTCTAATCAAACTGTTCTTTCTTTTTGTTTTTTCCCTTGTAATAAGTTTTTCAGAAAATAGGTCGAAGTGGGCGTTTTGAACCGAACTTCTGCGCGAACGAGGAATAACCACTTAAGTAAGTATGATCAAAATCACTTATAACTCAGCACGTAAATTATTTGTCAAAAAATGGAAAACACAATTTGAAAGTCAATCATGAAATCAGAAAGTGGAAAACTCATTTCAATTCCAAATCGCTTCAGCTGTGAGATCGATCAATTCTATGCCTTTACGTTAAAAAATGATTCACGAAATGTGTTAGAAAGTTTTGCTTTGTTGAGTAGGGAATTTTAAAACTTTTACCTCCAGGTATTCAAGGTACTTTTCCAGTACAGTTGGCCATACTTAATTGGGTAGCGGATAATTGCATACCGCGATTGTTTGCATAAAATACCGTGGAACAGAAACGGTTCTCATAGTTTAATGTTAAAAATAATCGTTTTATCGCATAGCAATGTCCGGTTAATCGCATAAAATGTCCCCAGTCTAGTGATCCGGTGTAAATTGGTTTTGTAAATTGGTGTGAATGCGATGAATGGAATAAATTTAAAAACATAAATATTTTTTTTTTTGTAATAAAAGTTTATTAACTATAAAATCAAAGAGCAGAAATCGTTGCAAAAGAATAGATATTATTCTCTTGATTCTTGGAAGTGCATATTGATTTTGAAAAGCCGTGGTTTTCATTTAAAGTTTTCCATACATATAGCGATCCAAGGTGCCAGTGAAACTTCTTTAAAAACCCTAGAATTGAGGAAAAATACAACAGGAACAGTCAAGAGAATAAAGAGCAATATTTAGCATCGGAAATAAAGAAATGCAGTGTCCGAAGTAGGAAAAACGAGGATTTTTTTGTAGGCAATGAATAGAGGATAAGTTGGTATAAAATGAAAAATTAAATGAATCTATGCGGAAATTTATTAATGTTTTCAAGGTTTGTATTTTGAAAACAAAAATTTGTTACTTTACGTTTTTTTAAATTTTCAGTTAAATCACATAAATTATAATGAAAAATTAAACCATGTAACGCAAATAGAGTTATAATACATGACAGTTTGGTATATACATCATTATGTATCGAGTAATAATAGATTGATTAAAATTATTATTGCAATAATTCATTTTTTAATTATTGTGAAAATTGTCATTGTTCATTAATATTTATCATTTCTGTCATGTAGAATCGAATTATAACCTATACTAATAACTGTTAATTACGCAAACAATTCAGTGAAACCAAATGTATGCAATTAAGCGGGAACTGCATAAAGTTCTCAACCCAATTGTGCTTCATTAACTTTAAAGCAGTTACACATTCTTGTATTGATAAACCAATTTCCAATTTAGAGACTCTTTTTGACGGAGTCAGTTAAAACCCCAAATTACCGTGTTTAATAAAATAAACTGACTTATACAAAATAAAACTTGCACGATGTCATTTGGTTTTAGGCTTTAAGGGTTTTCGAAAACGGGGTTTTCAAAATTTCGCAAAAGAAAAAAAAAAGAAAAAAAAGACAGGAAAAAAAGACAGAAAAAAAAAGAAAAAAAAGAAGAAATTGTGTCGAATTCGTTGCGTTTTGCGACATAGTTTCTTAATTTTTCCATCATTGAGGACTATAAAAAATTAGTAAGGCGTGGATCACAGTAGGGAAGGAATGAGAGTTCAGCTGCATGAGGTGGCGTGTGGCGGGAGGAGGAGAGGAGGAAGAGGCTCACCACCTCACAGAGAGAGGAGGAGGTCCTCCACCACCACCTGAATGAGAAGCTTATCTGATGGAGAGTGTATCATACTATAGTAGGATGATGGGGAGGGCTTAAAATTGAGGGGGGCTTAAATTTTTAGGGTTTAAAACTTCTAAGATCATACTATAGCAGAGGGGTGGATGTTTGCAGTCTGTTACAGTATGATGCGATTTTTAGAGAGAGAGAGAGGGGAGGGCTTATTTTTTAGGAGGGGCTTAAAATTGAGGGGGGCTTAAAATTTTTTTAGGGAGTTTAAATTAAAGTAGAGATTGAAATCAACTTAGAGTAGGAAAGATATTTGAATACAAAATGGAAAAATGCAGTGGCGCCCTCTTTCGGTGTGAGGGGAGGGCTTAAAATTGAGGGGGGCTTAAATTTTTAGGGTTTGAAACTTATGAGATTATACTATAGTAGAGGGGTGGATGTTTGGAGTCTGTTACAGTTTGATGAGATTTTTAGAGAGAGGGGAGGGCTTATTTTTTAGGAGGGGCTTAAAATTGAGGGGGGCTTAAAAATTTTTTAGGGAGTTTAAATTAAAGTAGAGATTGAAATCAACTTAGAATAGGAAAGATATTTGAAAATGGGTGAAGGATGTTTTGACACTGTTACAGTATGTTGTGATTTTCAGGAAAGGGGGGAGGGCTTAATTTTTAGGGGGCTTATTTTTAGAAGGGGCTTAAATGTATTTTTTTTCTTTAAGATTGGAATCAACTTAGAGTAGGAAAGAAATTTGAACATATCGCAAAATATGTTATAGAACGATGAGATTTTAGGAAGGGGGGAGGGCTTAATTTTTAGGGGGCTTATTTTTAGGAGGGGCTTAAATGTATTTTTTTTCTTTAAGATTGAAATCAACTTAGAGTAGGAAGGAAATTTGAACATATCGAAAAATATGTTATAGTAAGATGAGATTTTAGGAAGGGGGAGGGCTTAATTTTTAGAGGGGCTTAATTTTTAAGAGGCTTAATTTTTTTATTTCGGATCTGAAGCTTGTAATATCATACTACAGCAAAGGGGTAATCTTCTCATTTTCCAAACTTCACCCCCCCCCGGAAGATTTTTATTTTGATACTGCCCTCTGTTGGTTGTGAATCGAATTTTCGTTGGAAATTAATAATTTTAAAAAAATTGAGTCTGATCAATTAAGCATTGCTCATCACGCCTGTGAGATAATTGAGTATTGCGATAAGGAGGAAGGTGAGTCTGCTTAATTAAACATTAATCACAATTGCCCATTGCTCATCCCGCCTGTGGCCGCATAATGTCTTATATTACAATCGAATCATCTCTAACTTAAAATAGTATGTTATCAACACGTATTCACTGTCTTGCACAAACATGCGATAACCAAACAATTTTAACAGGAACTAGCAGATATAAGAAAAATATCAACTAAGATTAGATTCCACTTATTTACAAATGACAAGAAAGAGAACTTTGTTTGATGACACAGTTAACTAAACTTTTTAAAACGACAATTTAATTTCATTAAACCATTACATATGTTTTTTAGAGGTTCCCTGTTTTATTCAATTTACATTAATGGTAGTGCAACAATGAAAATATTTTTTAACAGTAAAATTGTAAAGTATGAATTTTACATTTTTAACTTTAGTTTACCTAAACCTTGATTATTCATATTGATTTTTACACCATTCAAAATATATAAACTACTTCATTATTAATTATTTTTCGATGTATAGTTCTAATACACGGTTAATTGCCATGCATTTATTTTAGTAAGTTTGCTGTATTCACATAAAAAGTGTTTTTACAAGTTATCATCTATTAGTCGATAACGACAAATTTAAGCAATGTATTACTTTAGTATAGTATTGTTTTATCACTGCGCTGAAAATAAGTGATTCTTTTTCCGTTAATTTTCACATGAATTTTCTAATCAGTAAAAAATTACAACAGCATGATAAACATCAGATAACAATGACCCTTACCTATCAAATACCATCATATTATCAGATCACTTTATAAACCAATCCTATTATTTTTTAAAAAACAGTAGCGCCTCCTAGAATTTAACAGATTTCTGTGAATCAGTAGAAATTTATCACACTGTTTATTGTTTTTTTTTTTTTTTTTTTTTTTTTTTTTTGTCATATGAAGATATTAAGCGCTGTTCTTTAAGTGAGTGCTGTACAAGAAATTTCTTACTTCATGAATATGGAATTGGATTTACCCAGTCAAGAGGTGCAAGTTTCGAATAGTGAAAGATCACCCTACTTTTCTTGTAACCAATGTCAAAAATGCTTCTCTAGAAAGATTGCGTTAACCAGACATCAAAGATCCCACTTGGATAAAAAGCCCTTTAAATGTGAAACTTTCATTCAAAGTACTGATTTAAAACAACATAGTGTTACTCATTCCTAGACACCCACTTTATATAAATGTGATCAATGTGCAATGGAATTTTATAGAAAGTATTCGTTAAGAATTCACAAGAGATTTCATAAGACATATAAATGCAATGAATGTTCAACAGAACTCTCTAAAAAATATTTGTTAAAAATTCACAAGAGATCTCATAAGAAGTTTCATGTTTGTGAAAAATGTTCTAACACGTTTCTATCAAAGTCTGCTTTAACTAATCATAAAAAAAGTCATCGTCAAAAGGAATATAAATGTAAACACTGTGGTGTTATATTTTACTCTGATATCGATTTTTTATTTCACAAAAAAGTACATTACAGGAATTTCGAATGCAAACACTGTAACAAAACATTTAATGTTGACACCAAGTTTATTCAACATTTGATTAAAATGCATAAGTGAAAAAATGCAAACTTTGTCAAATCATGTGAACTGGTTGATTTTCTGTACAGTTTATAATTTTTTTGTATTTTTATCATTATCGAGAATGATGAATAAATAATGTGTAAATGAAAAAAGCTTTTGTCTTGTATGTTTGTTATAACAATTCTTGAATTTTAATAATTATTTCACGATATTGTAAAAAATTTACTTAAATTTTAACATTTAGAAAAAAGGTTCCTATCAATTAAAATACTGAATTTGAATTTATACTGAATTAATTTTAAAATACTTTTAATATATTAGAATTATTTATCAAGTTTAATTTATCATTTATATTAACAATTGTTATTTACATAATCATGATGGATATTACCTAGTGTTGCCGCAAAAATTTTCAAAAAGAACGAAACTGTTAACATTGTGTATCATTAACCACTCGGATTAAAACTTTTACCTAGTGTTGCCACAAAAATTTTCAAAGATAGAGAAACTGATAACATTATTTATCATAAGCTTGTGTTGCCACAAAGTTCTTCAAAAATAGTAAAACCATTGACCTAATATATAAACTACCACTTATATACAAAGACTGTTTTTTTTTTTTAGTTTATTAAAAAATGGTTGACTAAAACTAATGGCATTACTAATTTTTTAATGTTTAACTGTAACCGACGCTGATTTTTTATCATATATTAGGATATGTGTTGTTTTTTAGCATTTAGTTTGCAACTGATTTCCGTTTGAGCTTAATCAGCGACTATCCTTATTTTTTGAAAATGGATTCTGTAGTAAATTTGTTAAAAAGACCTCTCGACGAAGTAGTTTCTTCTTCAAAGTATCAACGTTTAGAAGAATGTAATGAACCTGCTTATGTGAATGAATTAAACTTGCCGAGATTTGAAGTTCCCAATACGTTGAACACTAACAATGAGACGATATCATGTGATTTATCCACTACTGATTATCCACCGAATGTGAAATCTGAGATTAATACGAATTCTTTTAACTTAATTTCCCAAGACGAATATTTTCAAGAACCCACTACTAGATGCGAAGAGACTGTGTTACAAGCAATCAACCTTTCCCAAGCAAGTGATGAAAGTCAATGCACCACTCCACGAACTAAAAGAGGCAAATCCTGTAATCGTGTTATATTTCGAGAAGAACTCAGTGATTGTATCTTCTTAATTTTAAAACTGTATAACAGACAATTTTATATACATATTCAAGAGTTTAAACGCAGTGGGCTTACTAATGAAGAAATTGTAACGAAAAATGCAATTTTTATGGATGTTAACAGTTGGTACGAATTTTGCAATAAAATTTTTCCATTTAATTTGAAGTATAAAAGTTCCTCGTTTGTTGCTAATAACATGATATTAGTGTTAAATTTTAATAATTCTATCATGCGAATTAAACATTTAAAGAATTATTCTCACATTGACTTGAACGAGTATCAGTTAGAAAAGTTAAAAATAAAAGCCTTTGATCTGAATAAAGAACTTCTTCAGCATATATATGTAAAGCATTTACCAAACTTAATAAGACAGAAATGTACCGTTAGTCACACATCTTTAGAAAATGAACGCATGTGCCAACATAAACTTATAACGTGTATTGAAAATAGTATGTCGAGTATACTAAAGCTCATTTTTGAATGCAATGGATGTATTTTTAATCACGAATCTGTAATCTTTCATCCCTGTTTGATATTAAATAATCGACAAAAATTTGAACAAATAGGAGAAATGTTATTAACTCTAATAGATTTCGACTTTGTTATTTCCTCGTTTTTAAATGAAGTAGATTGTGTTAGTGAAAACTTCCTATCTAATATTAATGTAGAAACCATTCAAAACGAATTGTTTAAAATAATGAAATAAAATGTTTTACTATTCTCTTTAATATGTGTGTTTAATTATTTTCAAAATGTATGTTTATTTCGTTTAGCTTTTTCAAAACATTTATAAATTGTTTCAATTTGTATATGTATAAAAAAAGAAAATCTTCATTATTAATAAAAAATATATTAACTATCTTAAAAAATAATAATAATAATGTATAAAAAAAGAAACATTTCATTATTAATAAAAAATATATTAACTATCTAAAAAATAATAATAATAATAATCTTAATATTTTAATTCATTCTTTTCAAAAATTAGAAAGTTAAAAAGTTAATAAAAATTAATAAGTTAAAAAAACTTTATACAAAAATTTATATCAATAGAAATTTTTTTCAAATGTTTAAAATATATTTCGAAAAAGTTAAAATGTATTACATCTTATCAAAAATGAGTTTACTGATTTATGTGTGTTTGTATATTATTTTCATTATCTTACTTTAACATTGCAATACATTTATAGTTAAACACATATAAACATTAGGATGTGTATAAAAGCAACGCATTAATATACTATCTTGTTTTATTAAAAAATAAAATAACTTCAAAAAAATGTTAAAAAAATAAAAAGTTTATGAAAAAGTTTAAAAAAATAATTCATTAGATTAAAAAAATTCACAAATTAAAAAAATATATTTCATAAGTTTACAAAAAAAAAAAAAAAAAAAAAAAGTAACATAAAAAGTTTAAAAAAAAAGTAACAAAAAGTTTTAACCAAAAAAAAAAAAAAAAAGTATCATAAAAAGTTTTAACGAAAAAAAAAAGTATTATAAAAAGTTTAAAAAGTATTATAAAAAGTTTTAACAGAAAAAAAAAAAAAACTTTACACAAAAGATAATATCAATAGAATTTTTTTTTAAATGTTTAAATTATATTTTACAAAAGTTAAAATGAGTTTTCTGATTTATGTATATTATTTTCACTCTATTATCTTACTGTAACATTGCAATTCATTTGCAATTTATTCATAGTTAAACATATAAACATTAGGATGTGTATAAAAGCAATGCATTAATATACTATCTTGTTATTAAAAGGCAAAATAATTTCATAAAAATATTTTCAAAATTAAAAAAAAAGTTTCATAAGTTTACAAAAAAATAAAAACTTTATGAAAAAGTTTAAAAAATATATTTCATAAGTTTCCAAAAAAAAAAAAAAAAAAAAAATCATACTTTAAAAGTTATTTCAAAAGTTCTAAAAATATTACATAAGTTCAAACGTTTAAAAAAATACTTTCCAAAATTTACAAAATATTTCTAATACTTATTAAACTTTTGAATTTTTATAAAACAAAAGAATTAACTTTGATTTAATTTTAACTTTTTAAAAATTTTAATAGAACAAAACACTATATTAATCTATTGCTTTTATACATTTGTTAACGTTTATAAATGTTTAACTACGAACGTTATTTAATGCCGGTAGTAAGATAATATGATGAAAATAACATACACGCATAAATCAGTAAATCGGTAAACTCATTTTTGATAAGTTGTAGTATTTTTTAAATTTTGGAAAGTATTTTTTTAAACGTTTGAACTTATGTAATATTTTTAGAACTTTTGAAATAACTTTTAAGTTATGATTTTTTTTTTTTTTTTTTTTTTTTTTAACTTATGAAATATATTTTTTAAACTTTTTCATAAAGTTTTTATTTTTTGTAAACTTATGAAACTTTTTTTTTAATTTTGAAAATATTTTTATGAAATTATTTTGCCTTTTAATAACAAGATAGTATATTAATGCATTGCTTTTATACACATCCTAATGTTTATATGTTTAACTATGAATAAATTGCAAATGAATTGCAATGTTACAGTAAGATAATAGAGTGAAAATAATATACATAAATCAGAAAACTCATTTTAACTTTTGTAAAATATAATTTAAACATTTAAAAAAAAATTCTATTGATATTATCTTTTGTGTAAAGTTTTTTTTTTTTTTTTTTTTTTCTGTTAAAACTTTTTATAATACTTTTTAAACTTTTTATAATACTTTTTTTTTTTTTCGTTAAAACTTTTTATGATACTTTTTTTTTTTTTTTTTTTTTTTTGGTTAAAACTTTTTGTTACTTTTTTTTTTAAACTTTTTATGTTACTTTTTTTTTTTTTGTAAACTTATGAAATATATTTTTTTAATTTGTGAATTTTTTTTTAATCTAATGAATTATTTTTTTAAACTTTTTCATAAAATTTTTATTTTTTTAACATTTTTTGAAGTTATTTTATTTTTTAATAAAACAAGATAGTATATTAATGCGTTGCTTTTATACACATCCTAATGTTTATATGTGTTTAACTATAAATGTATTGCAATGTTAAAGTAAGATAATGAAAATAATATACAAACACACATAAATCAGTAAACTCATTTTTGATAAGATGTAATACATTTTAACTTTTTCGAAATATATTTTAAACATTTGAAAAAAATTTCTATTGATATAAATTTTTGTATAAAGTTTTTTTAACTTATTAATTTTTATTAACTTTTTAACTTTCTAATTTTTGAAAAGAATGAATTAAAATATTAAGATTATTATTATTATTATTTTTAAGATAGTTAATATATTTTTTATTAATAATGAAATGTTTCTTTTTTTATACATTATTATTATTTTTTTTAAGATAGTTAATATAGTTTTTATTAATAATGAAGTGTTTCTTTTTTTATACATATACAAATTGAAACAATTTATAAATGTTTTGAAAAAGCTAAACGAAATAAACATACATTTTGAAAATAATTAAACACACATATTAAAGAGAATAGTAAAACATTTTATTTCATTATTTTAAACAATTCGTTTTGAATGGTTTCTACATTAATATTAGATAGGAAGTTTTCACTAACACAATCTACTTCATTTAAAAACGAGGAAATAACAAAGTCGAAATCTATTAGAGTTAATAACATTTCTCCTATTTGTTCAAATTTTTGTCGATTATTTAATATCAAACAGGGACGAAAGATTACAGATTCGTGATTAAAAATACATCCATTGCATTCAAAAATGCGCTTTAGTATACTCGACATACTATTTTCAATACACGTTATAAGTTTATGTTGGCACATGCGTTCATTTTCTAAAGATGTGTGACTAACGGTACATTTCTGTCTTATTAAGTTTGGTAAATGCTTTACATATATATGCTGAAGAAGTTCTTTATTCAGATCAAAGGCTTTTATTTTTAACTTTTCTAACTGATACTCGTTCAAGTCAATGTGAGAATAATTCTTTAAATGTTTAATTCGCATGATAGAATTATTAAAATTTAACACTAATATCATGTTATTAGCAACAAACGAGGAACTTTTATACTTCAAATTAAATGGAAAAATTTTATTGCAAAATTCGTACCAACTGTTAACATCCATAAAAATTGCATTTTTCGTTACAATTTCTTCATTAGTAAGCCCACTGCGTTTAAACTCTTGAATATGTATATAAAATTGTCTGTTATACAGTTTTAAAATTAAGAAGATACAATCACTGAGTTCTTCTCGAAATATAACACGATTACAGGATTTGCCTCTTTTAGTTCGTGGAGTGGTGCATTGACTTTCATCACTTGCTTGGGAAAGGTTGATTGCTTGTAACACAGTCTCTTCGCAACTAGTAGTGGGTTCTTGAAAATATTCGTCTTGGGAAATTAAGTTAAAAAAATTCGTATTAATCTCAGATTTCACATTCGGTGGATAATCAGTAGTGGATAAATCACATGATATCGTCTCATTGTTAGTGTTCAACGTATTGGGAACTTCAAATCTCGGCAAGTTTAATTCATTCACATAAGCAGGTTCATTACATTCTTCTAAACGTTGATACTTTGAAGAAGAAACTACTTCGTCGAGAGGTCTTTTTAACAAATTTACTACAGAATCCATTTTCAAAAAATAAGGATAGTCGCTGATTAAGCTCAAACGGAAATCAGTTGCAAACTAAATGCTAAAAAACAACACATATCCTAATATATGATAAAAAATCAGCGTCGGTTACAGTTAAACATTAAAAAATTAGTAATGCCATTAGTTTTAGTCAACCATTTTTTAATAAACTAAAAAAAAAAACAGTCTTTGTATATAAGTGGTAGTTTATATATTAGGTCAATGGTTTTACTATTTTTGAAGAACTTTGTGGCAACACAAGCTTATGATAAATAATGTTATCAGTTTCTCTATCTTTGAAAATTTTTGTGGCAACACTAGGTAAAAGTTTTAATCTGAGTGGTTAATGATACACAATGTTAACAGTTTCGTTCTTTTTGAAAATTTTTGTGGCAACACTAGGTAATATCCATCATGATTATGTAAATAACAATTGTTAATATAAATGATAAATTAAACTTGATAAATAATTCTAATATATTAAAAGTATTTTAAAATTAATTCAGTATAAATTCAAATTCAGTATTTTAAAATGAAAAATTAATAAATTAAAACGAACTCTAATTTTAATTGATAAGAAACTTCTTTCTAAAGGTTAAAATTTAAGTAAAATTTAATAAATTTTTGGGAACCTCTAAAAAAACATCATATGAAGTGGATTAATGGGATTAAATTGTTGTTTTAAAAAGTTTAGTTAAATATGTCATCAAACAAAATTCTCTTTCTTGTCATTTGTAAATAAGTGAAATCTAATCTTATTTAACATTTTTCTTACATCTGCTACTTCCTGTTAAAATTGTTTGGTTATCGGATGTTTGAACAATGCAGTGAATACGTGTTGATAACATACTATTTTAAGTTGCAAACGTTTCCATTCTAATATAAGCCATTAATAGTAATTAAAATTCAGAAAAAAAAGTGTATGTGAGTGTGTGGGCTGAGAGTGGCCAACCTCCACGCGGTTCAGCCTGGGCAATGAGAACTTTGTATTTAATCAATTTGACTTAATTCATTTTGAGAAAATTCAAAGTTCTCAGCTAATGACCACAAAAAAATTATATTTTTTAATTATTTTTAAATTTTTTGATTATGAAAAATCTAAAATGGTAATGAAGTAGAATTATTATTATTTTTAAATGAATAAAAATTTACATAGTAATTTCAAATGATTATCAACATCGGTAAAAGTTCTAATCTAAGTAATGAATGATACATAATGTTAACAGATTTGTTCTTTTTGAAAAGTGTTTTGGAAACACAAAGTAATATCCGTCATGTTTATGAAAATGACAATTGTTAATAAAAATGATAAATTAAACTTGGTAAATAATTCTAATAAATTAAAATGAAAATATCTTTGGTTTGAATGTGATAACATGAGTCGGTATTCATAAATAAGAGATTTGTATCCTCTTTACATGTTTTCTTTATGACATTATAATGAAAATCGTACATGAGTAACTTTTGATAACTCCAATATCGTGAACTCAACATAAATCGGTCGATTCATGAGTATGCTAGTTTTCATTCTTTCAACGGCAGCATGATATGTTTTAAAAGATTTAAAAGTGGGTGAAGCCACTAATTTCTTGGCTCTTTTTTCGGTATTAACAAGTACAATATTTCTACGTTTTCGAAGATTTTCCATAGTTTTCCCAAACACAAAGTTATTCATTAGTTTAAAAAAAGTCCTTTTCAAAAGAGGATTCAGCTTTTTTTCTTTTCTCAGTATTAAAATTGATATAATTTTTAAGCCAAGGCGCTTGTTTGAATTTAAGGACTTTGTGAACAGCTGTAAGTTTTAATCCGAATTGTAAATAAAATTTAAGATTACGATAATGAATGATAAAATTCTGCTTATCCTTTAAATTTGGAATGAGTTTAGGGGTTCCTATGAATTTTCTATTGTTAACTAAGCTATGTGCATACGAAGACAACATTTCTTCTTTTTCGACCGATCTTTCAGGGGCGAGTAGGTATTCATTGTGTAATGAATGCAGATTTGAGGGGTACTTCAAATCAACCTCGAAAATATACCCGAAGTCACTATCATCAGCTAACGATAAAATCCACTCTTCTGTAATATAATTTGTCGCACACCATTCAAACCCACCAAAAGGAAGAAATTGGGATAAAGCCCAGTCAGACAAGTTATTAGCATCCCAGTACCAATTACACACCACTCAATACAACAAAAACTGTTTATCGGTGTTTGATGATAAACGATAATTATTAAATGACGGAATAACGAGTCTAGTCTATGAATATAATGATATTCAAACAAACAACGAACAGCAAGATTAAAAAAATATATATATATATATTAGACACCAATTCAATGCTTATGAAATTTCTTCATGTTTATTACAATTTAAAATAACAAATTAATCCAAAAGTATATTCTTGCAGAATGTGGGCCACAGTGAGTGAAGTGGTGTTCATGATACCCCTGTCTCTGAACAGCTAATACAACATAAATTATTTTTTTAATATATGTTGGGGGACCCATAGCCTTTGCAAAAATATATGTTTTTTTATTATTTCAGAAAACTCCTCGTTCCAATTCCCACCGATAGAGGGCGCCACTACATTTTTTCCATTTCGAATTCAAATATCTTTCCTACTCTAAATTGATTGCAATCTCTACTTTAATTTAAACTCCCCAAAAAAATTTAAGCCCCTCCTAAAAAATAAGCCCTCCCCTCTCTCTCTCTCTAAAAATCCCATCATACTGTAACAGACTCAAACCATCCACCCCTCTACTACAGTATAATCTCATAAGTTTCAAACCCTAAAAATTTAAGCCCCCTCAATTTTAACCCCTCCCCATCATCCTACTATAGTATGATACACTCTCCATCAGATAAGCTTCTCATTCAGGTGGTGGTGGAGGACCTCCTCCTCTCTCTGTGAGGTGGTGAGCCTCTTCCTCCTCTCCTCCTCCCGCCACACGCCACCTCATGCAGCTGAACTCTCATTCTATCCCTACTGATCACTAATAGAAAAATCTTACTAATGTGACGTCAATTCCCTAATTTTAGAAAATTCAATCGCTTGTCGTTAAATTAACAGTAAACATACCTATACACCCCGTGGCAGAAATACAGCGACATTGTCACAGAAAAGGAACGCAGCCTTGCAGAAAACTTTCATCCTTAAGTCTGTTCTTTTTTTATTTAAAGTGAAAAGAATAAAGTTACTATAGTTCCAAAAAGATAAGTTTAATATTCGTATTTAGACCAAGAATAAGAATGACTTTATCTTCAACATTTAGCAAGAAGAAAATTAGATATATATGCCCACATACCAATTTACATTTTAGTTACTTCAACTAATTAATCATATGAGTACAATGCCTCTCCCCATTCCTACTACCAAAAAAACAAAATTAGTCTAACTATAGTTTTTCAAATCGATGGTGTGTACAAATCGTAGCAATTGAAACGTATATAGTACTTAATCAACAAATCTTTAAAAAAATAATAATAATAGAAAAATTTATTTATTATAAATTACTATAAGTACAGTAAATAATTCCTGTAATGTTGATTCATTAAATGTAGGTTTTGACCTTCTTTTACATGCAGTTTAAAAACAAATAAGAGCATTACATATAAAACGCATAAAATACCTGTTTTTTAATATATTAGTCTGTCAGTGTCTTTTTTCTAACTGTATTATGTATAAATTTGTCAAAATTTCTACTGTTATAAAATATCATACTGCAGAAAAAATTGGCTCTTAATGAGACTTGTTGCAGAAGTTTAAAAAAAGTCTGCCACAGCGCCTGTAGGTGTAACCTATACACACGATTCTTACTGGTTTTTGACTAAAAAATTTTCAGAATTCAATAAAATATGCTTTCAAAATAAGAGCTGTCATTAAAAAAGAAGAAAATAATAAAGGACACAAGGCCATTTATTTTAATAACAAACTGAGGGAGTTAGCGTTTGTTTATATCCCCACACCCCTCCTCCTTTGTTCTAAAAATCAACTCATCGTTTTTATAGCGAAATTATGATTGAAATAGTTTTGACAGAAAGAGATTTCTTTCCTTTCAATCTATTTAATAAATTCTGGTTGTAAGAAATAGTATCATAATAACTAGGTACTGGAAGATCGTTATCTAAATTGCTAGACTGGAAGTAAGTTTTGGAGTTTTTAAACAGGTTGCTCGAGCTATTTTAAATAACTCATTACAGCTGTAAATGCGACACTTGAAGCTGAAACAAACATATTTAGATGATTATAACTAAGAACTGTGCATTTAAGAGCTGATTTCTGCATTTGGAGCCGTGCTGTTTTCTTCAAATTATTTTTCAAAGTGCTGCTTCTATCTTCTCCCCCCCCACCTCCCAACCTGAAGCAAGCACAAATTATTTCTTCCAAAAACAATATCAAACAACCATATCTTTTAAAAATAAGCTACACCAGTTAACTTCTGTTTCAAGAATAAAATAAGTATAATTTTTATGATAAAAACGAAAATAGTGATAGCTTTTGTAGAAATAGATGTGTTTCTATTTATTTCACTTAATAAATTCTAAAGGAGATGTAGTTTGGCAATAATTGAATATGCCGGTAAGATCGTTGTGTAATCTGGAAAGCCGAATGTAATAAAAACAAATGTTTATCATAAACAAATAAAAAACTATTCCGACCACATTTTGATTCATCGTATTTTTTAACCAGTTCGATTTAACTTTATTTAAATTTTAAATTTAGATAAAATAAAAATGTCTCTTTGTTGATAAATTTCAGTTTAATTCTTAACCGTTTGAAGACGAGCGACCGGTATACGTGCCAAATAAGATGTTCAGAATCCTTTATTTTTCTCACCAGCTATTTTTTCTCGCAAAGTTTACCTTATTTAATCAGTGGGTTTTCGCGATTCAATTACAGAAAATTTTATGTTTTGAAAAACCGGCGATAAAAGATTAAAAATTAAGTAGAGAGCTCTTGTCGCCTAGGGGCTAAAGCTGTTCTCAACTGCTCTGCTCAACAAGAGCAAAATGTTTTGTCACATTTACGAAATCATTTTTAACGGAAAGAAATATATCTGGTAGACCTGACTATATGGAAGCAATTTGAAATCTGTGTTTTTCATTCTTTGATCAATAAAATCTATTGAGTTATAAGCGATTTTGATCACGCGACAAATACATTTTCCACCTTTCTTTAAGTGGTTATTCTATTTTTGCGCGAAAAGTCAGTAAAAAACGCCCACTTTGATTGTATTTTTAAAAAAATCTATTGAAAAAAAATTAAAACACAGTTCGATTGAATAGTTTTCGAACAACAACACCTGTTAGTTTCACGCATATCCGAATAAAAATGAATTAAAACTTATGTCATAAAGTTGGATTTGAGAAACAGCTTTCAGTGTGCTGCCTTATGTTTAATCTGATTTTATGATTTAGTTGCTTTTTTTTAATATTTCCTAACATTAGTTGAATATGAATTCGGTTTGTCCGTCTGTCTGTTTAGCATCTGTCCTTGCTCCAATTCACTTAAATATACTCGGATTTCCATATAATTTTTATATGTTATTAAGATTTACCATGGCATGTTCGGTATTGAAAATGAAGCCTCTAGCTTTTTATATCGACATTCAAAAGAATTGCATTACACTATAGTCCATGGGAAAAAAAAATCATTTGCAGTGCATTCTAATACTGTTACACTACTTCAAACACATTGAAATTGATATATATTACCGAAATGCACTGAAAAATGATAATTATACAACATGGCGTGAATAGTATTCGTGATTAATTTACAGAGACACACAAAATAATTGTGTTACAGTATTATCCTGTGAACAATAATTGTTGGAAGGATGTTTTGAGTTGTGATATAATTTTTAATATAACTAAATTGTTGTATATTACATTTTGCATTTATTTTTTATCGATCATAATACAGAGTTTTTCAAAACATATGCAGTAAGTTTCCATTTATTGACTGAAATATTTATGGAAAAACCCCAAAACTCACCAATTTGAAGTTACAGGGTGAAACGGCTGTTTGACAAAATCGATCGAGTATTAATATATTCCGCAACACCAAAATCAGTGTTTCCCCAATTACCTGCATAAGACAATCACTAAGAAGCTTAAAACCCTCTGACAGTCTTGCAAAGGGGCAAATTGGTAATGTTGTTTTCTCTGCGTTTATTTAAATGCTATTAAAACATGATTCTTTCAACATCATGAAAAATACTTGATTACAAACATGAATGTACAAAGCTTGAAAGCATTAGTCATTGTGCATTAACAATCCATTAAATCATTAGAATTAGATCACGTTAAATATTGCTCATACTGCAGAAAAACCTAGAGCTTAGTGAACGTATTAACACGAGCTTGTCAGTGAGAGGGTTAACATCAAATATCACAAGAAACTAGTCATACCAAAACGAATATAAAGGCAAATGGTTGTCTTGAAAACGAAGTGTGATCACTTTTTCAGAAAATTCTGGAATCGAGCATTCATCTTTCATGGCAGAGTTATGTTTCAGACTCGCTCTTCCTCTTTAGCAGATAATGATTTCTCCTAAACACAAGGCCGTAGCTAAGAGGGTACTAGGGTGGCTCACCCCCCCCCCCCCCTAAAACATTTTGAGCCTCCATTGGAAAAAATTACTAGGTCTAAATGAATTTATGTTCCGAAAATCTAAATGAAATTTTGTACAAAAATCTAATTTAGTTTTGAGGTCCTTTCTCAGTTCTGTAGAAATACTAAATTGTAACTAAAATAAGTGTTTCAACACTCGCTTTATCCTAATTGCAGATATGAAGCTAATATGATGCTTAAAATTGCACTAGTTATACACTCGATTTTTTTCACCAACATATTCTTTTCATAAAATAAAATGAGGTTATTACAGCAGTTTAATAAGAAACGTAGTACCTACAGTGTGAATATGCATTAATTTACCTTTCTGCGTCAGAAAAAAAAAAAAAAAAAAAGAGAGAAAACATGATTACCCCCCCCCCCCTCTACATTTTCTTGAACCCCTATTATTCACTTCTAGCTACGGCCCTGACTACACATCTGACTTCTGCGCAACACAATCTATTATCAAATTCGTTACTAAATTGAAATTCCAAAAGAAGATCCTCATTTGAATTGCGATGGGTTCGAAAGGCTTGAGTCGTACATTCAACCGTCCGAATGCCTGGGCTTGCTGACAATGGGCAACGACATTTGTAGAATTGCATTCGTTTTCGTCTCATCTACTACATCCGTAGTAATTACAATGACGATGATTACTTTTTTTGGGCATACTTGGATAGCAGTCATTATTGCAAAATCGTTTTTAGGCACTTCCACCAGCAAATTATGACTTTTGTAGAGAAGTCCAACAACTCGGCTAACTTTTTTTAAATTTGACCAACTGAACAATTCTAATTGTGTGCTAAAAGCTGGAAAGAAGATAACGTCCAGAAATTGATCAATAAAATCAAGTACTGGGTTAAAATTATAGATTTAAATTTTGTACAACGTCTAGCAAGTACCACCAAAAGTAAAATCCTCAACGTCAGAAGAAACGGATTAATTGAAATCCGATAACTATTTTAAAGAGTTATGAGGTTATTAAAATTACCTTAAAGTGCCCACTTGTGTTTTTTTCTTGTTATTTGATATATTTCCAGTCGAGAAAAGTTTGTTTGGATATTTAGAAAACAGTGCTCATCATTCATTTTTTAGCACTTAGATGTCTTATGGTCAATCTCATCTCATGTTTAATCTGCTCTTTTTTTTTTTTTTTTTTTTTTTTTTTTTTTTTTCATTCATTTTGAACAATTAACTGCTAGCTCTACTAACTCTTCATTGCTTACTTTACAAATATCTATATTATAAAGTACTAGGTTGAGCAAGAAGTTCTGGGAAATTTGAGAAAGTTGCGTTGTTATGCGGAAATTAACAACAAAAGCAACAAGGACTATTCTTCGAAGTGGAGACCATCATAGTCCACGATTTTTTGGCATCCTTCTGCCATATTCCGAATTTTCTGGAAGTATCTTGGTGATTCCTTAGAATCGAAAAACTCTTAACATGCTTCTTCAACCTCAATCTTTCAGAATTGTTGGATCTTTTCTCCAATAATCCGGATCAACACACGCAAATCATACTGCTTAATAGGCATTCTGGAAATGAAATTCCTGAACTCCAATAACATTGATAAAAAAAGTTTCTGTTTCTAACTAAGTATGTGGTGACATTTATATTTTAGGTGGTGCTGTGAAAGAATATGCCATTAAAAAGTTTCCATCACCCACAGATTTTTATAAAATTCAAAATCTTGAAAATCTGAATTTTGTAATATTTATTCAACACATACACCTTATGAAATTTATCATTTGGTATTTTAGTAATGACAAACTTTTGAATAATCACTTATAAAGCTTAGAATTAATATTTAAAATACTGAAAGTATGCATTGTTTATAAAGTTTCAGAAAAATTTAGAATAATTTTTGTAAAAATAAATGATATTAATAAGAAATTCATACTTTATGTAATGGTAAATGTCTTATCTGTGCTGCTCTCTTATAGCCAATTATTCCGAGTTATATTGACAATTTTAGAAAGACTTTAAGACACTTATATCATTACAATAGCATAAATCATCTTTTCTTGAAAAAAAAAATGTCGAATATTTCTTATGTCAATCTCGATAAATAGATATCTTTGTATTGTTTTTCAGGAGATTACAACCTTGCAATCTTGATCCAAGTAATTCTGAGTTTTTCTTTGATAAATTTAAATCTCTCACAAAATCATTTAATTCTTTTTCAGTAATTAGGTTGTAAGGGAGTGACCTTTGTCATAAAGACACTTTAGTATTTCTGAGATCGTGACGTCAAAAATTTGACATGTGTAAGCGTAAAAGCGACATCTATCCTCTCTTTTACTTTAACTTTCTAGAGTGTGTGTATCTCTTTCGGATTCTACAGTTAGGGCTCGCGGTTAGTAGTAATATGTAAATTGGAAGTATCTCAGTTTGCAGCATATAAAAGCTTGGAGTTTGAGTGTGTGGTGTGTCTCTGGCGATGGCCAGCAGGGCATTGGCCAGCCAGGACTGAGTGTGACTGGCGACATTGGATGGCGGAGTGTGTCTCTGGCGATAGCCAGCAGAGCATTAGTCAGCTAGCACTGGTGTCTCTGGCAATAGCCAGCAAAGCGTGTGTCTAGTGGTATTAGTCAGCGAAGTGTGTTTCCCGCTGGTATCTAGCAGATTGAAAGTAGCATCGAGCCTCAAGTGAGTTATGAAGGAGTTTTGGTATTCGACTAGAGAAGTGGGCCTGTGGTAAGAAATTTAATAGTAATTGCATTTGATTATCTCAAGTGAATAAAGGATATCTACAGCCACGGGCTGCCTAATTAGTTTTATCTAGCAGCTTAGCCGAGAGATAGCTGGGAAGTAATCTGAGTTCCCCCGATTGAGCTAGTTCCGGGGCTGTGAGTATGAGTTCAATCTTTTAGTAGTATTCTCAGTTGTGAAAATTAAGACTTGCTCCACTTCCCCTGAGCTCTTATCGTTTTTAATAAACTGTGTTTTTATCTTAATTCATGAGTATATCTGCATTTAACTCCCAGCACGAGCACCCAACCGTTACAAGGTGTGGTTCTTCATTTATGCCAGGAGAATAGTTCATATCAAATATAGAGGAAGTTTCAGTTTCATCAATTTCTATTTCTACTGTTGAATCGTCATTTGTAAAATTCTCTGGAGGTTTCGGTATTTGTAAATGATCATTATGTAATGCTGTTCACATTGCTGAATCTATATTTGGGTATTTAATTTTATGTTTACTTCTTGCAGAGACTCCTTTAATTTTTTTAATACATTAGAAGCAGTCACTTATTGATCCTAGGGCATGTGCCTATCATGGGTATAGCAAAGGACATACACTTTTTTGTACCTTTCATCCACGCCCGCAGATTTGTAGCACATCGTGTACAACAAGAATGAGGTGCCTATTTCTTATCTTGTTCACCTACTTTATACCCAAAGTACATATGATAGGCAGTCTTTATTAATCGCGTGAAAGTGCATCGATGCTTTTTCAAAGTTAGCTCCCCGCACACATAGCAAAAAGAATCGGGTTCATTAACGCATCCTCTAGACATTTTTCACATATTGTAGAGGAAAATAGGAACAGAAAACAAAGAAGAAAGAAATAGTAATATACTCGCCCCAAAAATTTTAAATGTCATGGATTTGCGTTAAAGTCAAATAGTGTGGGGGTGGTTAGAACTGTTCAAGATCACTAACATAAAATTTATTAGGGGGACATCTGTTTCTAACCTCTTGCTGTATCTTCTATTGTTGTAATAAGAAAAAGGAATGTTTGTGTGAATCAAATACATGAAAGCGAATAGTATAATATAATTGTAATGCCTATATGATGCCTACATACTTCAAAACGTATACATGAAATTTCACAAAATTGGAGGGTGATAGAAAATTTTTACAAACATATTCTTTTTCAGCAGCTTGAAATCTATAAGAAACACCCAATGTATATGGAGAAACAGAAAATTCGTTAAAATTTGTTTATCAGTGTAATTATACCACTGGTACTCCTGTATACGATACAAATTCTGGTAACTATTAGATTAAAAATTTCCTAGAAATTTTTGCTCAACCTAATAAAATGTAAGTTGACGGACGGAAGTTGACTGGTTACGGAAGTTGACTGTTTATGTGACGTCAGTGTTACTCACGGACAAGAGTCCGTGAGTAACACTGACGTCATATTGATGGAGATAAAACCTACTAAAAAAATTAGCTTTTGCTGCAATTTTTTTTCAATTTTTAAACATGGCACAGTTTTAATTTTTATCATTTGTTCAATTTATTGAATGGGGGTGTGGATGTACTTTCAAATGCAATTTGATTTGAAATTGTGCCTATTTGCTGATTTTTTGTAGTTTTTATTGTAATTTTGAACAATGGTTTATTTTTTAAATCCACCTTGCCAGCAGACCGTTTAGAAGATATTAGCCTATTTGTACTTAAAACCATACACTGTAAAAAACTGCAGCAGTATTTTTACTGCAGCACAGATTCCAGACAATGTCCGTAAAAAAGAGGATTTTATTCCTATATCAACAGACTTTTATCATTATATTAATGAATTTTGCCCATAAAACGCAAAAAATTACGGAAGTTGACTGTTTATGTGAAAAAGGTGACATTTTCCGTAAATTTACTGGATAATTCACGCTAAAGTTACCGTAAATTTACAATTTTTTTTACAATGTATAAATAGTTCAGTATTGTTCCCGATTCTTAATGAAAATAAAATTTCATCAATAAATAAATAAAATAATATAAATAAAACATGGAATCAACAGGTTCATGTAATCGAACTGCATGCTTAAACTACACTGTAAAAAAACGGACGATTTTACGGAAGTATTTCTGGTAATCTGGACGCCAGTACTATTTACTGTATTTTAACGGAAAAGTTTCCGTAAATTCCGGGAAAAACTCGAAAAAACGGAATATTTTACGGAATTTTTTCTGTTAAAAAACAGTAAATAATACTGGCGTCCAGATTACCAGTAATACTTCCGTAAAATCGTCCGTTTTTTTTAAAGTTTACTGAAATTATCAAAATGAAAAAGATTACTGCGAAATTTTTGAGAATTTCTTATGCTACTAACTCATAGTATAAAGTTATTGTAAAAAATATCATATTTACTGAATTTCTAACATTGTTCTGAATACATAATTCATATCCTTCTTATGAGAAACATTTTTGGTGTTATTAGTAAATAAGGTTATAAGTTATCTGTGTATGTTGTAAATTAAATAAAAAAGTGTGAATTTTAATTATTTTTAAACTGATACTTGTTCATTCATCAGGTTTTTTGCTGTAGTTCAAAAGTGAATTACAGATTTCTAACATACTATAATTTTTTGATTATCATTCTTTTGCTATAAAACAAGATTCCTAGAATCTGGTAAACGCATAATTAAAATACACTTAACCTCGATTAAAAAATTTTCTAGTGAAAATTTTCATGAACGTTTGGTTATTGCAAATATAACACAACAAAAAATAGTTCAAGGATCAAAACAAGGTCATTCTGGTAGTAACAATAATAGGAATTTTCAAACTATGATATTTTTAAAAGTTAATTTTCCTGATGTGTTCAAATTTCGTGCATTAAAATTTGACAGCATGCATTACATGCCATTTCACGATAATTCGAACTTGATTAATTGGAAATTCGGTTAATTTCAAAGTAATCATAAAGTAACAAAAATTTTGCATTAGAACCAACGCTAAAATTAAACCGTTAATTTTAACATTTTTTTTATTATAATGTCGGTTGTTTTGAATTAAAAAGTCTATAGTCAGTAGAGTTTCGCTACTCCGAACAGAATTATAAAAAAGAGTGTTTTATTTATTTATTTTTTCTTTAGCTTAAAAACAGAAAAAATTAAAGAGATATTCGTGAAAAAACGTACATTTATTCTTACACAAAGAAGTTAAACAGAAACATAAGAGTCTACGATTAATGAAAAAAAAATGAAACTTAATTGGAATAAAAGCTGTTTTTTTGCAGTACATGTTGGTTTCGTTCATACAATTCTGTAGAATCCTTATTAAATACTAACAGAAAAAATAACTAATTTATACAGACTTAAGAAATAAATTCACTAACTTTTTCTGACGAAGTGTATAGAGTAATTTGTTTTATGCCATCGTTGATTTGAGTTTATGTGTGGAGAAAAAATTTGCATTTATTGCTATTATACTAAAGTTGTAATTTTTCATCTAAAGAGTCTGATATACATTAATAGTAAATTTTAAATTAAATTATTAGAAATAACAGAACCTATTCACCACAACCCGATTAATGCTGTATAGAGTTGACACTAGCAGCTGTCCCGATACTTAATTTATACATTAATAAGTCAATATGTTAATTATTATTAATGAAATCCGCCTATTCTGAATTCCCGCTAAACCGGACAATGTTCTGTTACAATCAGTTTGGAATATCGGGACTGTACTGTATTTTAAACAAGAAGAAAAGAAAACACCTTATTAATAAAGAATCGAATAGCAGATTTCTGGGAAATTAAGTGATTAAGAAATTACTGAAACTATTATAGAAGACACCTGAAGCGAAGTATGAATGCTATACACTTCAATTTCAATATCGAACATGCCATAATAAATTTAAATTAGCATACATATGATAATCCGACTATAATTATGCCAATTAGAGTACAGACAGTCAGCCAAACAGATCAAAGTAACAAAATGAATTCAAAACATTTTTCAATTATATAATAAATCTAAATTAGCATACATCACTTATATGACAATCCGACTATATTTATGCCAGTTAGAGTACAAACAATCAGCCACACAGATCAAAGTAACAAAATGAATATAAAACATTTTTCAACTTATGTTGCATAAAAAAAGATTCTATTAAAGTTTTAAATTAAAAGGTTATGAATTTCTAGTTAATTGAAAATTATGTATAAAAAAAGAAAAAGCTCTATTTTTGACCATTATTTTTTTTTTTAATTGTCTGGAAAATAGTACAAAATGTTAAATTATCAATGATTAATTTTGTGTCATATTAAAATTATTACTTATGATTTTTTTACTAATACTATCAGCTCATAAGATCATATGTTTACTTTTTAAAAGAACAATGTGAATACGCAAATATTTGAACGAAAATTCTGTCATTTTGATCTTACTGATCACAAATCGTAAGTATTTGTGGAAAAAAAATTAAAATACCAGCTCATTTGAAACAGGCATATCGAACTCGTTTACCACCAAGGACAAAATTAAACACTAGGCCGTGGCCACATAACAGCAAAATAAAAAATTGAAATAAAATAAAATAAAATAAAAATATTAACAAAGTAATGAAAATAATTATGCAAAATCCTTGTATTCGACTATTTGTGCTTCGAAGTAAAAAATCAGAGAAATTTATTTATTTATTTATTTATTTTTCACAAAAACAAGATGAGAATTCGTGTCACTCTCAAAGTTCATTTAAAATCTATGTTTTAATTTTTTTATTGCTATAAATTAATGCCATGTTTTAATAGTTTTTTGAAACACTTTTCTGTATCCAATAAATATTGCACATTATTCTGTAATGTAAATCGAAGAGAGCTGTAAATTAAAGTATTAGTTTCAAAATAGAACACATAACAATTTTTATATAAATGTTTCAGTTTTCAAACTTCAGATACGCTCTTTGTAGCTTTCCAAATGACTATTTTTATATCCACAATCACTTGGAGATGACACATTAAAAAAAGTTTGATCGGATCGTAATGCATACATTATAATTTTTTATATTTACCGTACCTAACGCCAAAGCAAGGTCGCAAAGCAATGAAAATTTTTTATTCAAAATAGCTATAATTGTTTATACTTATTAATCAATTCTTTATTTATCACGGAATGCCTGTCAATAAATAAAATGTAGATTACTATTCTAAAACAGTGGTAAATATATTTTTTTAATCTTACTTGGCATCATTGCGCAATGCAGATATATTCATGAAATGAATATTTTTGTGCATCAAACATGAATTAAATGACATGAACCAAACACAGGAAAAATGTCAAAGGTTTGGAGGGCCACTGATACATTGTCTGCGGGCCACGTGTTTGACATGTCTGATTTAAACTACTATACATGTTTCAATATAAGGTGGTCTGGTTTAATAACGCCAGGCGGGGTAATAACGCCAAGTGCTAATATTTTGCATAATTATGAAATAATCTGGTAAATGACACCCATGTGCTCTGCGCAGAAGGGTTTTGAGTCATATAAATCGCAAAAAACAGCTTCAAGTTGATTTGTTTCATTTTTAGGTCTTATTGTTTTTACAAGCAACTAAAATTAACGCTTGATCTAAAATTTGAGAGATACGTTTTGTGATGTGAAGACTACATTTTTCATCCGGAAATACTTTGTTCATTACATAAATTTGTAGTACATTTCATGGACTTTCAAAATGTTGTTGAAGATTTCGGATATCTTCTCCAGACAATTTGTAATTTAAAATGTACAGCGCAATAACTATATCGGGGTAATAACGCCAATCCTTGGCATTAATACCCCGGTGGATTCCCTACAGTGGCCGAGCTACATCCTAAATACTGATTCAAATAAACACAGTTAAAACTGTGCAATGTTTCTAATAATTCTATTTAAGCGGTCCTTTTTAAGCAAAAAGAAGCTCACGGTCTAATATTCTTTTGCCTCATCCTCCCCCCCCCCCCCCTCCCACACACACCACACCTTTATTTTTCTTACACTTGCACAAAAAATTGAACATTTTCAATAGCTTAGAATGCAATTTGTCAATTTCTAAGTTTGTAGAGCTTGTATTTTTAGAACTGGGCAATCTACATGCAATTATTCCATCTTATTTCATAGTTTTGTTTGCATGGCGTTATTACCCATATAGGTGATTAATAACGCCAAACAGTATTGGTCAAAAAATCACGCCATTACATTTTATGAATACATATCTGTTAAATTATTTTTTTACATAGATAGTCAATGAGTTGCTGTATCAAATCATATATTTGTTTGAAAAATACAAACTAAAACTGAGCCGTGAAAATTGGTAGAACCTTAACGTGGCGTTATTACCCCAGGTACCTTACCATTAAAATATGTTTCGTTTTTTCATTTTCTATTACATATATTTCCATATTCCATTTCTGTTCCAATTTAAACCTTTTTTATTTCATATTTTGTTTGGTATCCCCTGTTTATGATTCTTAATTAGTATGTTGAGAAAGGTATAGGCTTTATTTATTGAGATAGGTATATACTGTACTTAACTAATTAATGTAAAATATATTATTTCAATTTTAAAGTAAAATAAATGTCATCTTTAAATAAGAGATCCGGTCTTTTTTGTTGTACTACGAACTTGTAAAGGGTTGTATATATATAACGTCGTCACGTTAGGGAAGATGGAGGAGGTTCTAGTATTTGGTATCATACCTCTAAGAGAAAATTGAGAAAAGAGTTTCAAAATTGATAAAAAAAATTTTGTGAAAAACAAAAAGAAATATAGCTACATACATTTTTTTAAGATGCTGAAAATTATTGTAGAAACGTGTTTTTCCTTTGTCGATAAAAAGGTAAATATCAGTAAAATCCACGATGCATTAAATTAATAACTAGCCAACCGATTAAAAATTCTCGATTGAAATGACAATTTTCCATTATAGTACTTTAAGACTTTTGGATTTTAATGGAGATTCAATGTACCATATGCCACTGAGGGTATAAATATATGTTTTTTTCTTTTACTTCATCTTAACAAATCTGCACATCTCAGACTTATTCTAAAGCTTAAAAGAGGGCTCTGGAAAAACTTGTAGATCTTAAAAGTGTGATTTCGCTCACCTCTAAGGATTCTTTTTCTCACTCAACAGGTAAGAAAAATCTTTTTCGGGGAGATAAATTCCTGTCTTCACTTATAAGGATTTTAAAAAATATATAAATAAAAGTTTAAAACTTTCGTCTCTCTTCTATTGAAAATCTTCAAAAAAACTTGGAAAAAAATGGATTTTTCTGCTTTTAAAATATTTAATAATATAGGGAGATTTTTCATTGTAGAATGAAACAATAAAAGAGAAACACTGTTTAGTATAATAGAGAAACTTTGTTTTAAAGAATAATTATACAAGAAGCTTGAAAGAATCTCGAAGTGCATAATCGTATGTAATGCAAGAGGTTGCAGAAGAGGGACACCAGCTTTAAATCTTTAAAATTTCCAAAATATAACTTAAAACACAAATGAACATAGAAACCGACAAAAGGGATCTAGGGAGGGGCAAAACTTTGGAACAGATGTGTCTATGGCCCAAAGCCTAGACTATTTTTTCTTTAAAAAAGCAGATTATAAACATTAAATAAGTCAAACTAGGAATTTTTTGCCAGAAATACCCGTGCAAGACAATTTTTAAACATATCAACATAAAAAGCAATAAAAAATTAACAAGAAGTATTAAATATTAAAAAATAACAAGTATCTCTAACATTTTTTTGAAACAGCTTTTTTTTTTCTTTACCCATCAGGAGCATTTCTAAATCTCCCGTTTAAGAAAAATTTGAAACATGTGAATTTTAAAAGGAAAACAAAATTATAATTTGTCTTTCACACAGAGAAAGATCTTAATTCCTTTGTGTTTGATTTTTCGAAAATCACTTGGAAAAAATAAATGTTATACATTTTTTAAATAATCAGTTATAAAAAAAATATATTTAATGCATTTTCAAAAACCAGGGCCATCAAATAATCTTCCCTGGATTGGACCCTGGCCCTTTTTTATGGTGTACCCCTATCTCGTCTGGCACCTATGCTATATCAAATACATTACGATCCCTCCTTCCTCCCACAGGGTTCGTATGTTTTAAGTACTTTGAAGCACCTTCCAGAATTTTTATTAAGTCACATTTGTCTTATTTAATGAAAGTAAATTGTATCTTCAGGTGCAGCGACCAGTGCTTTGCGAAATTTCTGGTACTAAAACATCTAAAATTGCCTGAATCTCTTGAAGCATACGAGCCCTGTCCATTCACCACCTAATGAAAACTCTTTCTACTAGCCGCCCTTGGCGACTAGTATGGTCTCCCTTAAATTCATTAAATCAGATTGCTTTTATTCATAATTTATTTTTATTGCTCATTATTTTGCCAAATTAGAAGATTCTGCCTAAGAGTTAGGCACAGATGTCATGTGCGTATCACAGTGGCGCAATTGCAACAGAATGGCAATTATATGCCTCACAAGATAACCCGGAAATTCTTATTTATTCTTTAATAAACTGTTTATTTTCTTTTTTTAAATAATATAAATTGCTTTGTTCCGTAATTATCAATTAAACTTTTTAAAATTAATTATTATTTCCTTTTTAAAATATTAGAAATAGTTAAAAAATATATATATGTAACAGTTGTTGAAAATGATGTTTTCGCGAGACTGTCGCCAGAACTAATGTGGTGCGCATGTGAAATCTGTGCCGATAAATCAAGAACTCTGTATTTTTATGCTAATCTGGCTCGCCAAATGTTGTACCCGAGGCATTTTTTTTATTCCATTAATTTCATTTAAAATATGATAATATAATCCTTTTACTCAATACATAATACATAACTTTAATTTGAAACGTAAACGTTTAAAATTTGTGATTTTTATATTTTATTTTATTTACTTATTTATATATTTAATTTATTTATTTATTGCCAAAATAAAATAAAATAATACAAAATATCGATATTTTCAAGCTCCATAATTGCAGTGAAAGAACAAATCATAAATAAATAGAGTTTACCTCGGCCTAAATCCCCCCAAAGTATTTTTATTCAATAACCAGCAAAACGCGTTTTATTTGGGCGTTGCCACTAAGCAATTAACAAATGACCGGGATTTTTGTACCATATACGTTAGCATACTATATGTATAGATGCCATGTCCAACTTAAAGATGTATTGGCACAAGAAATACAACGAAATACAGACAAGTTGGAAAATATGCAGTAGTCAATGTATTAGACATGATTTTTAAAGAATAATTTATTGTGAACTTCCCTGTTTTATTCCAACTTATTAAAAATAAAAATAAAAATTCGAAAACATAAAACCGAAATAAAAAAATGTCCAGACTTTTTTTTTTTTCCATTTAACTATAAATATACATTTGTTACTAAAAAAAAAAAAAAAACGGACGATTTAACGGAAGTATTACTGGTAGGTAATCTGGACGCCAGTACTATTTACTGTTTTTTAACGGAAATATTTCCGTAAATATTCCGTTTTTATTGAGTTTTCCCCGAATTTACGGAAATTTTTCCTTTAAAAAACAGTAAATATACTGGCGTCCAGATTACCAATAATATTTATTTATTTATTTGTATATATATGCGTAAATCATCCAATTAATCAAATAATAATTAATATCTAAAGTTGTAATTGAGCTACAGCGAAGAAATTTACATATCTGAAATCAGCGAAAAATTCTACATCTGAATGCATAAAAATTATGATTATAATTTTAATATTTTAAAAATTTTGTATTCGTTCGAAAATGCCCACTAATGAAAGACTTCACCGTCACTTCACAGCAGAAATTTCAAGACTTTTTTCCTGGGAAATAAGATTTTTTTTATAAATAGATTTTTCGTGAATTTTTTGACTTCCTGAAACCGCAGTGGAGTACTTCTTAGGCTTTCTGAAAGAGCAAATTTTAGCGTCTAGCTGTGAAATTTTCGAATTTTTATGCCCAGTAGAATTTAACATACAACCTTATATACCTTTATATATATAAAAGGAAGTCCGGTACATTTATTTCCATATTAGTGCTGTATTTAAATTAACCCTTTTCACTTTCTTCCTGTTTTCGAAGAGATATTCTGCGGTTTGATAAAAAAAAAAAAAAAAAAAAAAAATTCTATGCTTTTACTGGATTATGAATACTTCTCTATTCTTCTAATTTGAGGATTTTAATTAATTTCTCGATTAATTACTAGAATTTTAAAATACTAAATGTCAGGTGCATCATAAGATCTGTTGGGCTAGAGTAAAAAAAATTGAGCCTCGTACGTGCCGTAGATTCCGCTAGCCATTACAAACATGCTCATACAAACAGAGCGAAACCTTCTTTTACTAGAATATACATTACGATATTTGCAATATTTGCACGATTAGAAAAAGTGAAATCACGACAGTAAATTTCTCTCTGTAACTCCATTAAAATACTCCGCGAAAGTCACTAACGAAATTCGAAATTCAGATACTTTAATCAACACATTCAACCTTAGTAAATGAATACTGAAATAAATGTGTTTGAACATCTCGTTTGCAGTCGTTGTTAGATGTTTTACCATGGATCAAATACGGTTTCTCCATTAATAAGAGTAAACAATTATCCATTCAGGAACACTTTTATAATAGATCAGTTGTATAGAATACAAATTTAAGCATCCACCACAGTTCCATAAAATATTCAGACACTATCACCAACAAAAATTTTGCATTTTTCATGTCCTGTCATCACGAACTACATTTTAAAAATGAAATTATACCATTCTATTATTCAAATAAAGATTCACTCCCATACGACATGTTAAAGCAACTGGCATACAAGAAATTCTGTGCTTTTCACTCCTGTTTTAGCATTATTAAACCACAGAGTTGAGAAATTTTCATTGCACTGTACACAGATAAATTAGCCAATAGCTACCGGATTACACACATAACTGTTTTATAAGTGCGTATAAAAAATTATCCTAAGTCAGTCTTCCCAAAGAAAAAAAAAAAAAAAACAAAGCGACAAACGATTTTAAAAATAAGTAAAAACAAGTTGGAAATTGCACGTGAATCGTAGCAAATGAGTTGCGTTCGTACGATAACAAAGTTTTAAAATATTCAGATCTTGCTGATATAGTAGAGCGTACTTTGGATACAATATAGTGGTCGAAATCTTTTTGTTTTTGTAAATATACAGGGAGTAAATTTTATTATACATCATTAATGTATATCTTATTCATAAAATATGAAGTAGTTTAATATAATTAAAGCCCGCCCCAAACAATGTTTCCACGTATAACATTATTTAGTGGAATACATTTGTGTGGCTCTGTAATTTAATAATAAATATTCTTTGCATCACAGATTGGACAGAATGTATATTTTAGTACATACTTCATAAGATTCATGCCAATTCTATTATGTTCAAATGAGTGTAACACCATTAAAATGCATTTGAAACTTTTTTCCCATTAATCGTAATGTAACGGAATACTTTTGATTGTCACTGTAATTGATCTATGCATCCGATTTTCATAACATTTGAAATGACTCCACAAAATTATGTAATAATTATACGTTTTAAATTTTAAACGATTAAAATGCATTTGAAACTTTTTTCCCCATTGACCGTAATGCAACGGAATACTTTTGATTGTCCCTGTAATTGATCTATGCATCCGATTTTCATAACATTTGAAATGACTCGACAAAATTATGTAATAAATATACGTTTTAAATTTCAAACGATTAAAATGCATTTGAAACTTTTTTCCCCATTGACCGTAATGTAACGGAATGCTTTTGATTATCCCTGTAATTGATCTATCCATCCGATTTTCATAAAATTTGAAATGACTCTACAAAATTATGTAATAATTATGTTTTTTAAATTTCAAACGATTCGGTTGGGTAGTTTTTGCGTTGTTATATACGGACGGACAGACAGACGGACAGACGGACGGACTGAGCGACAACAATAGGTGCTACGTATTTACATAACGAACGCACCTAAAAATGGTATACAAGACAGATAATTTTAGCAGAATTAATATTGGCACGAAAGAATAAAAGTGAAAGACCTTAAAATAAGTCATAATTACAACAAAATTTTTTTTTTTTTTTTTTTTTTTTTTTTTTTTTTTTTTTTCAGAACAGATTTTTAAATAAATAAAATATTAAAAAGCGCATTTTAAACAGAAATTAATTTAAGTAAATGGAATGATTGGAATGTTTTTTAAGGTAAGAAATAATTTAACAAATTAGGAATAGAAAATCATGTTAGGTAGCTATTTTTAATAGAATAATTTTAATAAAGCATGGAAATTTAATTTTTATGCAATATATATATTAATTGAGCCTGAAATAACTGCAAAATTAAACACTATTTTAAAAACTGTTTTAATGTTTCTCACAATTTGCTTAAAATGTGCATTCTTGTTACCAATTATCACCTTGTTACCAATTATACACATCAACTGTACTTCCTTGTTACAGCAGCAAAAACATCAAATGGAAGCATACTATATTTTAATTAAATATAAATAAAGCACAAAAAACTGTATCATAATGACCCAGAACTAGATAATAGCTATGTTTACATTGTTAATAATACTAAAAGATAAAAATGGCTAAAAGAAAAAGCTTCAAGTATAAAATACTCCTTTTACTTAACTAAAGGTAGAATATGTTGCTTAACTGATATTTCAGAAAACTCATGGTATATTTAAAAAATTAATTATTTTTACGAAGTAGGTTAAAAAAAAATGAAGCTTTACTTCAAAAAATAACTTAACTCCAATGATTTCAATTTCCAAATTTTATCTTTTCGCTGTTGTTTTTCATAACTTGTAGTTGTAATATCTTACAAATAATTCACATTTCTTATTTTGTACTCTAACACACCATAAGGTACGCATAAAAATTCAAACAATATTTGTAAAATAAGCAAATATTTAATTATAAATTTCAATTGCTTTTACTTTTGTTTTAAATGTTTCACACAATTTGTTTAAAAATTACACTCTCGTTACCAATCATTACACTGTAAGAAAAAAAAATCTGTAAAGTTACTAAAAGTTATCTAGGAAACTGAGATTCCTAGAGCTTTTTATGTAACGACAACAGCAAAAATTCATGTAAAAGATACAGATTTGCACTGAAAATCAAAAAATCTGTTAGGTTACTATGAATTTTTTAGGAAACTGGGATTCCAAGAATTTTTCATGTAACTGCAACCCAGGTTACAGATAAAACTTTAGTGAGATAACTGTAATTTTAGCAGACTCGTTTGTAAAGTTACATATTTCTGTAGCTTTGCAAAAATTAGTTTTGTACATTTACATTTTTTCTTGTATAGTGTACAAATAAAGTGTTAGTAACCATACAGATTTCGGCAACTTTACATCTGTAAAGATTACAGATTTTTTTTACAGTGTACCTGCATATGAATTGAATTTCATTGTTACTCGCACATACACACACACAAACAAAAGGGCGGGGAGCATAATTTATTTTAATTAAGTATGCATCAATCATGAAAAACTATGCCATAATAAGATAGAATTATATAATAGTTATGTTAATAACACTAAAAATTAAAAATATTAAAAAAAAATTGTTTAAGTAAGAGACCCATTTTACTTAATATATTACTTAATGATATAGGAACAGGCTCTAGAAAACTCATGGTACATTTGAAAAAGTATTATTGCTACAAAGTAGGTAAGAAATAAATAAATATAGCATTACTTCAGAAAATCTGTTAACTCCAGTGATTTAAATTTCCAAAATTTATCCTTTTGTTTGTTTTTCTTTCATAACTTATTAACTGTATTACATAAAAACATCATATTTCTTATTTTATTTTACTTCTTGTACGGTTGCATACACCTTACAATACGTATAAAAATACAGACACTATCTGTAAAATAAGCATAAAAATATTTAAGCATTAATGTAAAATGCCTTTACTTCTATATAACAAATTAACACCTTATAATAATACATTCTTGCTAATTGCTGAAAAGGTGTAAGGTTAAAATTTTAAAAACAGAAAAATAGTTTTATTTGATTGTTGTCATGTTTCAATTCTTCCAGAGCCATTTTCAAAATAACTATTTCAAAACAAAGAATATCCTTTTCATTTGTTTTGAAAATGATTCGGGAACAGTTGAAATATATCAACAGTCAAATAAAGCTATTTTACTGTTTTTATAATCTGAACTCTTTCGGATATTGTATGCCATTAATAGTACATAACTTTAAATTGAGTATCATTTTACTTTAACAAATATTTTTGGTACTGTTTACATGTAGTAATGTCAGTATGTATCTGTGCGTTTAACACATGACTTCACTAACATTTAGGCATTTAGTAATAATAATAATAATAGATATTTGCTTAATTCTCTTTGCACTGATTGTGATTCTTTAAATTTAAACATGTATTTCACTCTTTAAATTTAAAATAAGGTTACTGTTCCGTTCCGGAAGTGTTTTGGCTCCACCTGGCGAGCGCTTGTAAAAAATGAACAGTTTAGCTGTTGATCATCAAAGCATCAGCAAGTACTCGAATTGCTAATCATCCATACATCCTTTAAGCTATGGAAATCAATTTGAATTTTATAATTGCATATTAATTTACCATTTGTGGTTTTGTGTTGTTATGTGTGTGTGTATCTGTGCAAGTAAAATTAAAAAACTTTAAAAAGACTATCAAGAATACAGTCCATTCTATTCAACATTGTGGCCCTCACGGCCGGAGTTTACTATGGAAAAATTGAATAGATTAAAATGCACGTCAAATGCTGCCATAACAAGATTAGAGCAGTTTATATCGGATATTACTGATATTAAAAAGACTAATATAGGGGGAACTGGGGTACATTGATACAGTTTTTTTCTAAGATTTTTTTTGGTGTCAAGAAAGTAGAAAATTCAAGTTTTTTTTCCATGAGGTGACAGCAAAACTTGTGTAGTATGTTATAAAAATGTACAATCATTGTTTTATGTAGTATTTTTGCATGTAATTTTAAAAAAATCAAAAAAAGTCATTTGTATCAATGTGCCCCATCCCCGGGGCAGATTGATACGTTTAAGAAAAAAGACGACAAAATAATACCAATGCATATTTTTCATTAAAAATGAGTTAGAAAACCATTTTATATTTATTTATAAAAATTCAAATCACCCACAATTTATTTTTAAGCAATATTAAAGCAATCAAAATTAAATATATTATGACTTGATGTTCTGTCTGTTTCTTGTCTAATTGTTGGCTGTGGTAACTTTGTCATATCTAGCACTTCAACCCCAGTATTATCTTCTTTTTTATGAAAGATGAAAAAATTACCAGGTTTTCTGTTTATAAATAGGTTCATAAACAGAAAATAAAGGATAATTATATTTAAAATTCTGTTTATCATATAAGTATCATTTTCTGTTCTGCAGTTTGTTTCTCTTACTTAACATTTCTCATGTCGAAAATACTTTTTTCTCTGGAGAATCGATATAAATTCGAGATTTGCCAGAATGCCGTCCTTTTCTTTTATTACTTCTACTAGCACTAGATGCTGGGTAAGTTCCTACGTCTTCTGTTTTCAAAAATACTATAAAATGCTCTAATATAAAGAAATTAGAGCTATTTCACTTCAATAAAAACTAATATTAGAAATTTTTCGTGAAAAAAAGGTTGGATTAAGGAGTGTATGGTAAAAAAATAATAAAAGATAATGAAAATATGAACTATTAAAGGATTTAGGCTGTATCAATGTGCCCCATACAGCGATTTTGAATAAAATGAGTCTCAAATCCAACACTTCACAATATATCTAACAACAAATAATGAGGAACTGATAAAGAGTAGCAGTACTTACCAGGGAGAGTATTCATTTTGGTTGAAAATACTGGAACAGTTGTATAATAGCATTTCAATTGTACAACTCAAATTTACTTTTGAACAACAAAAACAATAAATCACCCGTCCCATTTCATCAAACTGCTGAATCATTCCAAGATTTTCTGTATGTAGTTGAATACACTAGCATCACCTTTTAGAGCTGTTGTGAAACTTCCTGTAATGACCCTGTGAGCGGTAGAGGGGGTGTATCAATGTGCCCCATGTATCAATGTACCCCAGTTCCCCCTAAGCATTTTAGAAGTCAAGTTAAAAAAGACGGAATGTCTACAAAACAAGCTCGAAGAGCTCAGAGAGCAATACTTCGAAATTCAGGATATCACATCGCAACAAGTCCAAGAAATTGATCAAGATATTGATAGTGCTTTCGAGAGATTAGAACAAGTGGAGGTAAGCTTAAAACTTTTATTAGCCTCATTCGAAAATAAATCTCATACTGCCAATGATTATGTATGTGAAACCAAAACAAAAGTTCGCCTCCCAGAAATACCTTTACCTTCTTTCGGAGGTGCTTATTGTGATTTTGCTAATTTTAAAACGCAATTTACTAACTTAATTGTTAATAATGAGCAACTTGACGACAATCAGAAATTATTTTATTTAAAGGCTTCTTTAAAAAACGAAGCCAAGCAATTAGAGTCACCTGATGACGATTTTAATTCATTGTTTCAAGCTTTAGTAATAGATAAGAAAACAAGAGATTATTAATCGATTCGCATATTTCTGCAATTTTAAATTATGAAAAAATGCAAAATGAATCTCCGAAAGAGTTGCGTAATTTTATTGATATTATTAATAAAAACATCAGGGCTCTAAAGGTCTTGGAATATACACAAAATAAATTGTCAGAAAGTGTATTTATAAATGTCATTTTGAAGAAATTAGACATCGAATCTCAAAAACAATTCGAATTGTCATTGGAAACAACAAATGTTCCAAGTTTTGATTATTTAATTTCTTTTTTGGAAAAGCGTTGTGTTACTTTAGAAGCGATAACGAATGCATCTGGCGCCAACCAGACTTTGAAATCGAAACTGTCCAAGGCGAATTACGCAATAAATAAATCAAAATCATTTCTCATCAATGACAATAAAAATAGACATAATTTAAATACCTGCTTTTGTTGCAAATTTGCGTTTCATCCGCTGTATACCGTATTTTCGGGTGTATAGTCCGCGGCTTATACAAGAAAAAAACCTCTCAAAAAGCCGCTGCGGCTTATACACGGTGCGGGTTATACAAAGGTTATTTTAAAAAAAATTGGAAATCGTGATATTTTTTCTACAATTTTTAAACCTTAAAAAATTTGAAAAAACATCGAGGTTTGTAAATTTTTTCGCTATGCCTTGAAATTTAGAGAGTTCTCCCATGTTTGTAAAGGCTTTTACTGCTTAAATACAGTTATTTCTGGATATGGAAGAACTGTCGCAACTATCGCTAAGTATTGCACTGATAGATGTATAATAGCCATTGTGTTTGTAGAGTACAAAATCCAAAATCCGGAACCCTTCCAATCTCGACAATTCTGAATTTAAGATCCTTTTTAGTTTATTTTAAAAAAATAGTCTACCGACCCTGTTGCAAAGAACAAAAAAAAGTGCGTGATTTATATCATTTCTGAACGATTCAGAGCAGTTGTTGTTTTCGAAACGATTCCGAGGAATCGTTCCTTTACAGAGTCGTTTCATTTCGGAAGGAGTTCAAGGAATCGAACTTTTCCGGAGTCGTTTCATTTCAGATAGAATCCGAGGAATCGTTCCTTTTCGGAGTTGGTACCTTACCCTGTTGCAAAGAATAAAAAAAAGTGCGTGATTTATGTCATTTCGGAATGATTCAGAGCAGTCAGTCTTTTTCGAAACGATTCCGAGGAATCGTTCCTTTACAGAGTCGTTTCATTTCGGAACGAGTTCTAGGAATCGAACTTTTCCAGAGTCGTTTCATTTCATATAGAGTCCGAGGAATCGTTCCTTTTCGGAGTTGGTGCATTTCGGATCGATTCTGAGGATTCGATCCTTTTGGGAACCAATGACCTAAGATACGTATACATTTTATGTCCGAAATTTTGAATTTATCATCAATTTTTTTTTCGGAAATTTTTAAAAAAAATGCGCGTAAAAGCCGCATCGCTTGATATTTTATCTTAAAAAACGTAATCGCCGCGGCGTTTTTTCCGAAAATTACGGTACTGATAATCTTAATTTTTTAGCACAATTACTGTAGATATTATGCATCACGAAAAAAATTGGTAAATTTGTGTTAAAAATTATGACTAATGGCTTCTAATTTCGAACCCTGGTCGAAATATACGTTCGTAAATGGTGTATAGCCCGCGGACTATACACCGATGCATCTCCGCGGGTTATACACGAACTTTTTTTACTGCACTGCTCGATTTAGGGGTGCGGGTTATACACAGGGTGCGGGCTATACACCCGAAAATACGGTAAATGCAATGTTTTTTTAAACAAAAATGTTCAAGAAAGAAAAAGTATTGTAAATAAGAACAAATTGTGTTTGAATTGCTTAAGATTACACCGAGGAAAATGTAATTCTAAATTCGCTTGCAAATTCTGCTCGCAATTACATAATAGCTTATTATGTGAAGAACATGAGATGTTAAAGGGGGTGGAAATAAATAAAAACAAAAATAAAGACATGTTGAGAGATAAACAAATAAGTGATTTCGATTCCGAAAAAAGGGAAGCAGCAATAATCGGTACAAATTTGTTTACAGATAACAGAAAAAATTGTGCATTATTAAATACGGCTATAATTTTAGTAAGTGATGTGTTTGGAAATAAAGTTAGATTGCGTGCGGTGGTTGACAGCGGATCGTCGATTAACATTTTAAGTAATAGTGCATGCAAGAGATTAAATTTACGACCAAAACCATTCAAGGGAATGATTTCAGGTATTAATGAAACACATCAAGAAATAAGGAAAATTGTCCATGCAGAAATATCAAATGAACAAGGAACATTTTCCAAAGAAATAGAATTCGCTGTTTTGCCAAAAATTATAAACAACATTCCAGTTTCAAAATTAGATATTTCAAATTTATGTATTCCACAACAAATTAATCTAGCAGATGACAATTTTTTTACTCCTGGTCCTATCGACGCATTGATTGGTAGTCAATTGTTTTTTTCAATTTTAAAAAGTGAACAAATTCGTTTAGCAGATGCTAACTGTATTTTACAAAACACTGAATTTGGATATTTAGTGACAGGGTCGCTCCCACAAAGTAAAATTCAGTCACATTGTTATCTTTTAATTGAAAATAGTCTAGACAACACTTTACAAAGATTTTTTGAAATAGAATCCTTACCGGGTGATGAGAGTAATTCCATTAGAAGCGATGAAGAAATGTTTTGTGAGGAACACTTTAAAAGCACTTATAAAACGAGATCAAACGGGTAGATTCACCGTACAATTACCCATAAAGGAAAATGCTGAAGCATTGTTGGGATTTTCTAAAGAAATTGCAGCGAAAAGATTAACTAATTTATGGAATAAATTAGATAGAAATAAAATGATGTCTGATCTATATATAGAATTTATGAACGAGTATGAAGCTTTGGGTCATATGACTCAAATTGAATCTGAAAGCGAAAAAGGGGTGTCTTACTATATTCCTCACCATGCGATTTATAAACCAGAAAAATTATCCACTCCCCTGAGAGTGGTATTCAACGCTAGTTCAAATACATCTAGCGATTATTCACTTAATTCAATATTGTTAAATGGGGGAACGGTTCAGCAAGATTTATTTTCTATTATAACTAGATTTCGTACGCACAAGTATGCATTCTGCGCAGACATTAAAAAAATGTACAGACAGATAATGATAGAACCGTTGCAGAGAAATTTACAAAGAATTCTTTGGAAAGTTAGTAAGGACGCTCCGATAAAAGTCTTTGAGCTGAACACGATTACCTATGGGACAGTTTCAGCCCCCTTTTTAGCCACGCGAACGTTAAAGGCTCTTGCTGATGAGCAAAAGACAGATTTCCCTAAAGCCTCAGAAGTCATACTTAAGGACATGTATGTCGATGATTGTTTATCTGGTGCCAGTTCCTTACAATCTGCAAAGGAACTACAATCGGAGTTAATTCAGATCTTGAAAAGGGGAGGAATGGACCTTCACAAATGGGTCGCTAACCATCCTGAATTACTACAAGATGCCGCCATATCAAAATACGTATTTGATGAACACTCTCAGCAGATTTCGGTAAAAACTTTGGGAATGCTTTGGAAACCTCAGATGGACCATTTCATTTTTGAGATTAATATAGAACCTAAAGATGTTTATACCAAGAGAGATGTTTTGGCTCAAATAGCTAAAATGTATGATCCCCTTGGCCTAATTGGCCCAATTATAACCAAAGCTAAGATATTTATGCAACATTTATGGGAATTGAAAATTAATTGGCATGAACAATTGCCTTCTAGCTCACTTCGAGAATGGAAGAATTTTCTTAACAAGCTAAGTGAAATAAATAATCTTACAATTCCACGGTATGTTTTGTCAGACAACATTGCAAGTCTAGATTTACATGCATTCTCAGACGCCTCTGGAAAGGCCTATGAAGCAGCTATCTACTTGAGATCTTTTTCCTCAAGTGGGCAATTCAGATCTAATCTTTTATGCAGCAAGTCCCGGGTAGCCCCACTAAAGCCAATGACAATCCCAAGACTTGAGCTGTCTGCAGCTCTACTTTTGACAAGGCTAGTTCAGAAAATGATTGCCACTCTAAAATTAAATCTTGAAAGAGCATGGTTCTGGGCAGATTCTACAATTGTCCTATTCTGGATTAATACATCACCCCAAAAACTGAAAACCTTCATTGCAAACAGGGTGTCCGCGATCCAATCTCTTTCCGAAACTCATCAGTGGAACCATGTTGCCTCAAAATCTAATCCAGCAGACATCATCTCCAGAGGTGCAACAGCAAAAGATCTCATTGACAATGATTTGTGGTGGTTTGGACCAACATTTCTTCAAAGAGAAATTACAGTTCCCAGCCAACTTCCCACTCCCACTGCCTTTGAATGTGAACAAGAAATGAAAGCAGACTTTTCCCTATCCTTACTAACTGTGGAAAAAGATCCGAACATTTTAAATGAACTATTCAAATTGAAAATTTTTTTAAAACTAATTAAAATATGTAGTTTTATTTTCAGGTTCATCAACAATTGTAAGAGAAAGGAGAAAACCAAAAGCTTCCTAACATCGGAAGAGTTGAAGTGCAGTACTTTTTTTTTTTAATAAGGAAAGCCCAGGAAAGTAAATTCTCTCCTGAATTGTCAGCATTAAGAAAGGGGCAACCTGTTCCTTCCTGCAGTAAGTTAAAAAGTTTGGACCCATTCATTGATGAAAGTGGAGTCCTTCGCGTTGGTGGTAGATTAATCAACTCTCACTTGCCTTTTGATGCAAAGCACCAAGTAATTTTACCCAGTGATCACAAGATCACTAAATTAATTTTTGAGTACTTTCATAAAAAGTACTTCCATATAGGTGCTCAGGGACTAGTTCATCAAGTATGCATGAAATATTGGCCCATAAAGGCTAAAAGCACTGCCCGGAAAACAGTACACAATTGTGTCACATGTTTCAGACACAATCCCAAGACGTTAGATCAATTGATGGGAGACCTCCCTTCGCAACGCGTAACACCTAATTGCACATTTTTTCAATTCAGGCGTAGATTTTTGCGGTCCCTTTCAAATCAAATACAAAAATCAGAGGAATGGTAATTATTCCAAAAGTTATGTGGCTATATTTATATGTATGGCTACTAAAGCCGTTCATTTAGAAATAGTAAGCGATTTGTCCGCTGCTGCATTCATTGCTGCGCTTAAAAGATTTTGTGCCAGGCAAGGCAAAGTAAACACGCTAACTTCGGATAATGGATAATGCCACTAATTTTAAAGGTGCGTCAACTGAATTAAATAATTTAAAAAAATTATTGGAAAAACCTAACGAGGAACTATCAAATTTCTTTGCCGAAGAATTCATAACCTGGAAATTTATCCCTCCTCGATCCCCTAACTTTGGTGGTCTTTGGGAAGCTGGTGTTTAAGTCCTTCAAACATCATTTGCTCAGAGCAGTAGGTAATAATAAAATCACTTTAGAGGACTTTGAAACTCTAGTGGTCCAAATCGAAGGGATCTTAAACTCCCGGCCTTTATTTCCTCTTTCTGATGACATAAATGAGTTTGAGGTACTTACACCAGGCCATTTTTTAATTGGCAGGCCTATCAGCAGTATTTCAGAGCCTAATGTCATGAATATTTTTGATAATAGATTAACCCATTGGCAGTTAATTTCCAAATATGTTCAATGCATTTGGAAAAGTTGGTCTGTTGATTACCTAAATCATTTGCAGCAGCGAGGTAAATGGCAATTTAAAAAAGAAAACATTAAGCTAGGTTCCCTAGTTTTACTAAAGTAGGAAAATCTACCGCCATGTAAATGGGCTCTTGCCCGGATTATTGAAATAATTCCAGGCAAGGACCACAAGGTTCGAGCAGTGAAAGTAAAAACTGCTATTGGTATTTTTTCACGAGGCATTTCTAAAATATGCCTGTTACCCATTAATGACTGATTTATGTATCATTGTATTATTATTATATAATTTTAAAGTAATTATACTCATTGTTTATGTATTAAGTGTTTGTATTTAATGTCATTTTTATTGTTAATTAATTATTATTGTATTGTGTTTATTAATTGCTGAAATATTCCATATTTCATCCCCGGGCGGCATGTTCCGTTCCGGAAGTGTTTTGGCTCCACCTGGCGAGCGCTTGTAAAAAATGAACAGTTTAGCTGTTGATCATCAAAGCATCAACATGTACTCGAATTGCTAATCATCCATACATCCCTTAAGCTATGGAAATCAATTTGAATTTTATAATTGCAAATTAATTTACCATTTGTGGTTTTGTGTTGTTATGTGTGTGTGTATCTGTGCAAGTAAAATTAAAAAACTTTAAAAAGACTATCAAGAATACAGTCCATTCTATTCGACAGTTACTTTCCTAAAAGAATCGTGCGTACTCTGTAAATATATATATATATATATATATATATATATCCGTAACCTTAGTAATTTAAATTTACCAAAATCTGTTATGCTTACTAACATTTTATATGTACACTGTAAAAGAAAATGATGTCAATCTACAAAACTTGTAAGCAAAACTAGAGACATCTGTAACTTTACAAAAAAATTTACTAAAATTTTGGTAATTTTACTAAAATTTTATCTGTAATCCTCGTTACCGCTCCTTAAAAAATTCCGGGAATACGATTTTCCAAAAATTTTTTTAGTAATGTTAAACTTTTTTTTTATTCAAAGTGCAAATCTGTATCTGTTACATGAATTTTTTTGTAATTTTGTAATTTTCGGTTTTTTTTTTTTTTTTTTTTTTTTTTTTTTTTTTTTTTTTTTTTACAGTATAATAAAGCACAAAAAGTAGCAAAAAATTTTATTATCATTTAAACATTTTTGTAATACAATATTTTCTAAACATTTCCAAAAACTCTTCCTTAGACTATTGTCATATGAATATGAATTGAATAGTTTCGCAAAACAACAGCATTCGTTAAGTTTCAGACAGTGAAATATTCGTTAAACTCTAATTAATCTATTTGGATACCTAGTGTTAATGTTTTTAACATAAAAGTAATTTTTCGTAAAAATTTAAAAACAATCGGACCCGAAAAGATTAATCTTACACCTTTTTAGCAACTAAAAAGAATGCTTTTACTTTTGTCTTAATTATTTCCACAAATTAGCTTTAAAATTACCTTCTCGTTACCAATTATTACCTGCACACCAACTGTATTTCCTTGTTACAGCAGCAAAAATAACAAAAGGAAGCATAATTTATTTTAATTAAATATGAATCAAGCATGAAAAACAATATCATAATGACCTAGATCATAGCTATGATTGCGTGTGAATTACATTAAAGCGTATAAAAACTGCGGAGTATTACGTTTCTGATAAACAGCACAGGTACATCAATCTCAACAGCTGCAATCTTCTTAAAGCATCGTGTGCGGTAGGTAACTTCAACCTCCGATTGTAACAGAAAGCGGAAAAAATGACCGAAATATGTCTAAAATAAAATAAATACAAATAACGGGAAACCCAGATATCAACGAGTTGGAAGGCTAGCTTGTGACAACTAAACTTACACAATGGACAATATTCGGCGGAATAATAACGACTGATGAGGCTTTAGCCCAGTCGATGTTCAAGATAACTAACTGCATGGTTGACGATTTTGACGTAGTTAAGTTTAAAATATCGGTTGATAAGTGAATGACTATTTTGGTTTATGTCAAAAGGAAAAAACATTTGTAATGTATAGGAAAATAATACCTGGATTTATTTTGTTAACCACGTTATATGAACTTGTAAGATAAATTTTGATTCAAAGATATTATATTTAACACAAAATTAATTGCCAATAGAAATTGTAAAATTATAAATTACAAAAATATGCATATTCATTGACAATAAAACTGTTCCCCTTAACATTTCAGTATAGATTTATAAAAACATAATAAAAATAAAAGAATAAAACAATGGAAATTTGTAGAACCAAGACAGATTTATCAGATCTTAAATGCCTTAAGTTAAATAATTCATCTTCGTATTAGCCATGAAAAAGCTAAAGAATACACTATATATATATATATATCAAACTGTGAAAGGTTGTTGTTGTGTATGATAATGATATATCAATCAAAAAGTAAAAATAGTTGTAATGTATGGAGGAATAGTACTTCAAATTTGGGAACTAATCAGATACAATGTAATAATCTAAAGGAATTTAACTTAGTATTTGAGCAGAACTATGAAGTAAAAATAATACAAAATATGTATCATTTACAGTGATAATACTACCTTGAACTTAAAAAATATACATAAAATTATGTCACCATTCAAACATTACTTACGGAAATTAGAATGCGAACAGATGGAGACAGACAGACGACCCAACATAGTTATGCTTTTCAACCTGTTGGAAAGTATTGACAATCAATGCCTTACTTTTTAAAACTGTTAATTTATTGGTGTACACATCTTTATTTTAAAAATAATAATTTTAGAAAATATGCGTCCGCTCATGTCAATAGCGTCTCCCTATAAGACACCATTCCAGTCACTGAAAAATATCCGGATGATAATGTTAAGTCTATAGAGGCGTTCTTTTCAAATATCTCGCTCAAATTTTAATATTTTTACATGATTTTTTTTTTAATAGGACGGCTGAGGACGATCTGCAACCGAGCTAGTTTTTATTTTTTCGATTTTGGCTACATATTTTTATATTATAATAATTTCAATTTAAGAACCGGTTCCAAACGGATCCTTAAGTTAAAGTAATAATAATAATAATAATAATAATAAAAAAATCTGAAACCAAAATTGAAAAAGTAAAAACTAGGTTGTAGATCGTCCTCAGCTATTCTATGCAAAAAACTCGTGTTAAAATATTAAAATTTGAGTGAGATATTTGAAAAAAAAAAAAAATATATACATGCCTCCATAGACTTAACATTATCATCCGGGTCTTTTTCAATGACTAGTGTGGGAGCTCTTAAAGTAGAATGTAAGGTGATAAAAAAAAAAAAAAAGGTCGCAGTACCTCGTCGCCCCCCACGTCTACATCACCATTGGTGACAACGAAACTATACAGTGGGTAATACTCGAAATAACGACTGATGAAGATTTTATTCAGTCAATGCTCAAAATAACTTTATGGTTGAAGAATCTGAAATAGTTTACCCGAATTTCGAGCGTATCCGCCGCACCTCAGATAAGTCGATTTCTTCCCAGAATTTATTTTAAATAAAATGCGACTTACTTTTGCTTAGTATTTATTTGACTTCTTTTTTAGAATAAAATTTCCGGTCTGAAAAAGACTTAACTGAACCGCGGCGTATACGTGCGAAATTACTGTAGTTTAACTCGTTATAATCCAAATTATGAATTTGTGAAAATTTCATCTTCTAAAGCATTTTTTGGGAATTTTTGAAACTATATTAGAAGATTTATACAAGCGTTTAATACATTTTAGAAGAATTTTGCGAGTCAAAATTAATTAACTTTGAAGTTATAGGGATTTTGTGTAATATTTATAACCCCACTCAAATCTTTTATATATATATATAGTATTTACAGAATTGGGAAATGTGAAAATATCTTATAATAAAAATATAGAAATATTTTCTAACTGAAACTTTTTTTCCACGATCTTTCAATATAAAAAAATAATAATAAAAGAGATGCTAAAAAAAATCACTCTTTTAAATAGATTTTTATTTATTTATTTATTTATTTTTATTTTTATTTTTATTTTATTTTTTAATTTTTTGCTACTAATAATGTTTTTGGAATAAGATAAAATATCTGTGTATTACCCATTCTAAATTCTAGTACTACTAATCGATATATTAAATTAGCCTTTGACTGCACGATTTTTTCGATTTTTATGAAAAAAAAAATATATTTGAGATCTATAAATCGGTCTAATGATGAAAAAAAAAATAGTAAAAAAAAAAATCAATAAATAAATAATTTTCAAATTTTCAGCTAAAATTTGATGTTTTATGGTGTCTGACATAAACATACAATTTGGATTTTAAGATATTGTATTGCTATGGTTTGCAATTGATTAAGGTAAAATTAAATAATTTTATCTGCTTAACACTCCGCAAATTTCTTTACATTAATATTTTTAAGTATTCAGTAAAAATAATACAAATAAATTTTGTCTTAAAGGTGTATTCGAAAAATGATTTTACCCTTCAACAGCTCAAAATTTTCCGATACATTTTCAGGCTTATTTTTAAAAGAAGAAACATGAAACTTGCTGGGGTGATTTTTGAAGTGATGTAGAAGATGCCTTGTGAAGTAATTTTTCACTGAATTAATTAGAATTTGATTTATAAGCAATTATTTTCTCAGCATGACCCTTTTTTTTTGTTGTTGTTAGCAGATCTCCCACTTCGGAAAATTTGGTCCAAAACGCCGTTTTTGACAGCATTTTTTGGAATATTTTCTGCATTTGTCAAGGAATTGACAATCATGGCACTTTGTAAGTTTCTAAATAAGAGAATTTGAAAATTTGGTGCATTTGAGAGCAAAAATGAATCTAAAAATAAATCGGAAAAAAGGCAGTTTGAATCGGAATACACCCTTAATAGATTGATCGAAATTTCTTTTGTTACCAAAAAATAAATTCTTCTCCCCCCCCCCCCCCCAATACATCCATTTAACACGGACAAAATAAGTGTTATTACATTTTTTGAACTGTTCTTGACCAGTTACAACGATCACATTGGCCAAATTCATGACACATAATAAAAATTTAAGAATTATAGTGTATTTAGGTATGTGCCAAATGTGTGCAGTGAAGGGTTAATTTTATAAAGAGTTATTTTGATGGTACTTTAAAGTACCATCGGGGCATAAAATATTAAAATGTCGTTTAATGAACATTTATTTATTTATTTATTTATTTTTAGATCAAAAGGAAAATAATTGTAGTATATGGATAAATATAGTCCTTGGAATTAGCGAACTAATCAGGTGCAATATAATAATCAAAGGCAATTTAATTTGATATTTGAGCATAATTTTGAAGTAGAAATAATACAAAATATATAAAAGTAATACAAATAAGAGGATACCCAAGTATCAACGAGTTGGAAAGTTAGGTTGTGACAACTAAACTGCACAACGCACAATATTTGGAACACATTAACGACATTACATTTTAATGACTGAAAAAGGTTTTGACTCTGTCGATGCTTAAAATAACTTTATGGTTAGCTATTCTGATATTAATACTAGTTTAATTTAAATATCGGTTTGTATGTAAACTATATTTTTAATTTATATAAAATAAAGTGGGGGGAAATAATGTAAAGGAAAATAATATTTAAAATTACGAAATAATCAGGTAAATTTTAATAATCTAAGATAATTTAATTTAGTATTTTAAAACAATTTTGAAAAAAGTTAAAAAAATCCAAGAATCAGAAAAAATATCAAAGATCTGCCATCTACAACAGTAAATAATAGGACATTTTTAGAATGTCCTTTATATATATAAAATAAAGGCATTCTGACGTTATTATTATTATTGTTATTATTATATGTACATTAAATTTTTAAAATATACTTATTCAATACACTTTAAATATTTAAATGAGGATTTTTTTTTTCAAAATTGCCATTAAAAAAAAAAAAAAACTCTAGAATATAATTATCAGAAAATTAAAAAGTAAAATATTTTTAAATTGGGTTAAATTGCTGAAACAGTGAACTTAAAATTAAGAGAAAAAATATTCCTTTCTGACATTTTAAAAACAAATCTTACATTTTAGATGTGTTTTAAAATTTAACACAAAAATAACTAAAAAATGTGTTTAAAAATTAGTAAATTTGCAAAAGGGCAAAAAAAAAAAATAAATAAAATAAAAAAAATAATAAAAAAATAAATAAAAGATTAAGTAAAGGTCTACGAAAAGGATATTATTTTTTCATATAATAGATAATAATATTTTAAATGCTTTTAAATAACTTAAAAAAATGAAAATTTTAATTGATCAATTAGCTTTTTCGATATTTGTTCAACTAAATCAAAAAATATTACTTAGAGAAAATAGCATTTAAAATTTTATGCGTGGAAAGTGAAAAGATAGAAAGGAAAAAAAAAAAAGAGGAAAAAAATCTTCTGATCTACGATTATATATAGGTCCGTACATCAATCCATGCATGGTGTGTTGAACCCTTTCATAATATGTAAACGTTCTTTGCAATTTTTTCTTGACGGTATAATGAGGTAAAAACCCATGCATGAGTTCTAATTAAAAGTTCATATCTTTGATCATTTTAATAATTTCAAAATGATACATGATACATATTTTTAATACATTTAAGAAATGGAAAATATAAATAAATACATATATATTAAACCATGAACCCCTGATGAGTAGTTTAATAAAAAAGCCTTCTACTGTCCATTTATCCATTTACCTTTCATAATTTTGGTAATCTGCCTTCTATATCACTTCAAACTTCAAATGATTTTAATAGGATGATTATAAAAATACTGGTTTCATTAATCTATTGTATGGTAATACCTGAATTACTTTGGTTATATTTATAAATATATATATATATATATATATATATATATATATATATATAATACCATTAAAAGTAGACAAGATTCACCAATGGATTTTATCAATAAAAGAATTAAATTTAATTATAGTAAACAATATTAACCATTGAATTTAATAACTTATAGCACATTGAACATGGAAGGAAAAAAGAATAATATGAATACAAATGAAATTTGTAGAACCAAAGCAGAATCTTCAGGTCCCAAATACTTTGGAACTACAAATGGAGTGTGTGGTTTCATCTTCGTATTTGCCATGAAAAAGCAAAACAATACGAATTTGGGACTACCATCACACAAAAACCAAATTATTAAACAAGGAACAAAGATATTTTACAAAAAGGAGTTGAAAGTAAGTAAAAATAATAGTTTTCCATAACAAACAAAAAGGATAAAGCAGAATGGAAATATAATTGAACCGGAAAAATAATTAATAATCGATATTAACATAAAATTAAATTAATAAAATGATTAAAATTAGAATTAAGAGATAACATTCATGTTAGCATATAACTTAAAATACATTATTATGGGAAATCTCCTCCACTATTAGATCTGCATATTATTTTCTACGCATCGCAACTCTGATGAACAGGCTCTCAGTGAGGCAGACGATTTTGAAGAAACTATTAATTCCTAAGAAGCCAGACGATTTAAGCGGTAGAAAAAAGAACTGAACGGAAGAAAGGAGAATGGAATGTTTTTAGTTTTAAGTTGGTGAAAAAAGAACGTAAGATGAAGACGAGTTCCCGTATAAGATGTAATTGATTAATTAGAGTTATGATTGTTTGCTTTGTAAATAGTCTTATGTAAATATCTTTTTTGTAAATATTAACGTTTAATATAAGTCATTTAAAAGTTTAAAAACGGTGTCAGAATTTAATTTACCTCCGAGTTTATTTACTTATGTGTTCAAAAGAACTTTTTAAAGAAGAATCTCCATAAATAATGGTCTCAGTAAGTGAGATACAGACGCACGCCCACAGAGATGGAAATATATATTTTTTAATATCTTGGAAGCCGATATTTTTTAGAACTGTGATGGAATGTCAAGCCTACAAAGCTATTTCAGAAGAGGTATAAATTTGCGACGAAAGTGCTATCAAAGTGTGTGAAGCTGAGCATCTGATTATGAAGTGAGTTTATTATTTCATTTTTCTTTTCAATAATGGAAAAATTAGTTGATTTAAAGGAATTAGAGTTTTCTTTGAAAACTGAAAAATCAGCTAGTATTAAGATATTGCACAAATTAATTTTTGGAGAAATCGGTGACAGAAATAATCGACGTAGAATTCGGAATTTTACTGGGTTTACGTTTGAAGTAGATTCCGATGAATATCAAACTAAATTCAAAGAAATTAAAGATAATTTTTCTGTTAACGACTTAATTACCATTTGCAATGTTTTGTGTATAAATAATTCGGGAACTTTTGATGAAATTGCTGCCAGAATAATTTCTAGTTTATGTGATTTTAATATTTTAAAAATTAATATGATAGCCGATGTAGGTACTCTTAGTGATGACGAAAGTGTCGATGAATTTAATGATGATTTACAAGATAAAACTAAAAATATTTCAACTGTTTTTGAGAATAATATGAGAAATGTGATGGAAAAGACTTTTTTTTTCTCTTCATTAAAAACCGATTTGTTTCCAAAGCACTCGCCAGATGGAAGCACCATACAAACTTTTTGTCCTGAAACGAAGAAAAGAACTCTTTAAAAACTTTCTCTGACGTCACATCTTTTCTGCGAAGCTACACTCCGTCAAAATGATTCTAAGCTGTTGTTTACCTTTTTTCTGAAACTGTAAAATTCGGAAGCAAAAATTCTCAGCTCCGATAATATTTCTTTCTTAAAAGAACTTAAAACTAAAACATTAGAATTCTACTTATTTTTGTGTTTTCGCAAGTTGTGCTGTGAATATTTTTTTATTTTATTTGTGTGATTAAAACAAGTCATCTTTCCAAAACGGAAGTGAACGAATTATTTGTTCCATAGCACACAGTAATAAAATAATAATATATTATTATTCCAGTAAATTCTACGCAGGCCTAAAGAAGAAGAAAGTTATGCCCGAAGAAGATTCCTAGAAAGGTAGGCCTGAACTTATATACTTTCTTTTTATTGAAATATCATTTTACCGTAAAAGAACTCACGCCAATAGATTATGAGACGTGAGATGTTCTTATATATATAAATAAAAGAGCTTGCTTATGATTATATTATTTGAAAGTATTAAAATATAAACAGTCTTTTGAATATATATATATGATTGTTAAATAAACGATTGAATTAATATAATTGAATAACGATTGATTTGATGTTGATTTGAATTAATATAATGGCTACCAGTAATATAGCCCTCATTGAAAAGCTGAATGAGCAAAATTATAGTAACTGGGCATTTAAGATTGAAAATCTTCTCCAAAAGGAAAACGTTTTTTCAGTAATCAAAGATCCTCCACCGGATCCTGTCACTCCACAATGGAATAAGGACAATATTAAAGCGAAATCGATTATTAATCTGTGTATTGAAGATTCTCAAATAATTCATGTGAAACATCTTGTAAATGCTAAAGATATTTGGCACGCTTTGAAAAATGTTCATTTAAGAAGTACTCTTTCTTCAAAACTTTTTCTTCTGAGAAAATTGTATTCTCAAAAATTGAACGAGGGGGGAGACATGATCTCCCATATCAATAATATTTTATCCATCAAAGATAAATTATTTGCTATTGGCGAGGAAATCCCTGACTCGCATATATGTGCCCTCTTGCTTTGCTCCCTACCTAGGTCTTATGACCCAATGGTTACCGCGTTAGAAGCTAGCGAGACGGATCTAACTTTAAATTACGTAAAAAACAAATTGATCGATGAATATAAACATAGATGTGAAAACAGAGACGCGAGTTCAAATTCGCGAGATTCGGCTTACAAAGCAATAAATAAACCTGAGAATCGTGAAGCTGTTTCGAGCTCACGCGACTCAGCATATAAGGTAGTAAATAAAAATGCTAGAAATAAGAAATTTTGCACGTTTTGCAAACGAGACAACCATGTACGCGAAAATTGTTATCATTTAAAGAATAAAATGCAAAATGATAACTCGAGAAATAATCCGAATCGAAATAAGTTTTATAATAATTCAAACTCTTTCAGAAATAATTCGGGAAATTACAAAGGTAATCAAGGTAATGTAAGGGATACTTCCAACTTCTGTTTTAAAGGTAATGTTGACGCAGAAATAGGTACGAATAATTTTTCTACCTCAACGAATTCGGAAGAAAACATTTATAAGTTCTCCGAACAAAATTATCCCGCGTGCGATTTAATGTCTGCTAATAGCGCACAAGAACTTAATGTAAATAAATTCGTTATCGATTCCGGCTGCACAAGACATGTAGCATTCGCAAAAGAAAATTTCATAAACTTTAAAACCGGAAATTTTGGTAGCATAATGATAGCGGATGGAAATAAACTAGATTCACATGGTATGGGTGATATTAAACTTTGTACAAATTCACCACATCAAATTATACTTAAAGATGTTCTTTATTGTCCTGAATTACAAAGTAATTTATTATCAGTTAAGAGAGCAACAGAAAACGACTTTAAAGTCATTTTTGAAAAAGATTCTTGTAACTTTGTTAAAGACAATAACATAGTTTTAACAGCCGAGTTAAATAATAATCTATATGAAATTTGTCCTAAAGATGAGTACGGATATGCTGTCAAAACACAAATGTCTTGTGATAATCCGAATTGTATTACAACTTGGCATAAACGCCTAGGACACAAAAATTTTGAATCAATCAAATATCTTGTGAATCATAAGTTAGCGGATGGTATAACTTTAAGTAAGTGTAAACATGATAATATATGTACTAAATGTATCGAAGGGAAAATGTCACAATTACCTTATCCAAAGGTAGCATCAAATAGATCTAATGAAGTCCTTTCACTAATCCATAGTGATATCTGCGGTCCCATGAAGACGGAAACATTCTCAGGTAAAAGGTACTTTATTACTTTCATTGATGATTTTAGCAGGTTTACTATGGTTTATTTACTTTCACACAAATCGGAAGCCCTAGAAAAATTTAAAGATTTCTCTGCACTAGTAAAAAATAAATTTGGTAAACAAATAAAGGCCTTTAGATCGGATAATGCAGGGGAATATCTTGGGGAAAATTTTGAAGATTATTTAACCCTTAACGGTATCGAACGCCAATTAAGTGTACCATTTTGCTCACCTCAAAATGGTGTTGCTGAAAGAAAAAACCGTACCCTTGTAGAAATGGCGCGCACAATGCTGTCAGACGCAAATCTACCAAGACAATTTTGGGGTGAAGCAATTCTCACTGCCACTTATTTAACAAATAGGCTGCCAACCAAAGCAAACAATAACATAACCCCATTTGAACTTTGGAATAATCGTAAACCAAATTTGTCACACATAAAAACATTTGGCTGCAAGGCATACGCCTATGTAGAAAAATCCAAAAGGGCTAAATTCGATGAGAAAGCCATTGAAGGCATTTTCTTGGGATATGACCAAAGGAGCAAGGGATATAGAATATATATCGGGGATAATAGAGTAATGATATCTAGATCAGTAAAATTTCTAGAAAATGTAAAAAAATGATACTAAACAAGACGAAAATAATATTTCGACCCCAACCGAAGTTGCACAAATTGAATTAGATGGTGATAAGCATGACGCGGACGCAATTCCACATCAGAGTCAAATACAGCTTAGAAGATCGGGAAGAGAAAACAGGGGAGTACCTCCCGATAGGTATGGAATTAGCGCCAACATGTGTCAGGTTGAGGAACCCAAAACTTGGGAAGATATAGAAAATATGAAAGACCCAAAAATTAAAAATAATTGGCTAGCAGCTACAGATGAGGAATTCAATTCACTTATGCAAAATAAAACTTGGGAATTAGTCGACCCACCTCCGGGAAAACATATTATAGGTTGTAAATGGACTTTTAAAACAAAACGCAATGCACGTGGAGAAATAGAACGCTACAAGGCGAGACTAGTTGCGAAGGGTTATTCGCAAAAATTCGGGTGCGATTATGATGAAACCTTTGCCCCTGTCGTGGCACACACCACAATAAGAAGTTTCCTAAACGCTGCTGTATATAAAAATTTAGATATAATTCATTTAGATGTAAAAACAGCATTTTTGCACGGAAACTTAGACGAGGAGGTATTCATGAAACAACCCGAGGGATATATAGTAGAAGATCAAAAGGAAAAGGTGTGTAAACTGAATAAGGCTATTTACGGGCTAAAACAGGCTGCTAGAGCCTGGCACCTAAAAATTAGTCAAACACTCAAAAACATGGGATTTAATCAGTGCACATCAGATTTATGCTTATTCAAACGAAATAAAAACGGAAACTTGTCTTATATTATAGTATATGTCGACGATATTTTAGTAGCAGGAAAGAAAAGGGATACCGAAGAGATATACAAAGAGTTATCAAGGGAATATGAAATAAAATCGTTAGGTAAAGTATCGCATTATTTGGGGATAAATATCAAACAAACAGAAGATGGAAGTCTAATGTTAGATCAAGAAAATAAAATTGACGAAATTGTTAGGAAATTTAACTTAGTAAATTCTAAACCAACTTATACTCCCATGAATACGGATTATTTTAATTTAGATCCCGATAGTAAACTAATGAGTAACAATACCCTTTATCGACAAGCAGTGGGGGCACTCTTATATATCTCCACAATCACAAGACCAGATATATCTGCCTGTGTGAACATATTAGGTAGAAGAAATGAAAGACCTAGAGAAATAGATTGGTTAGCAGTTGAAAAGGTAATTCGCTATCTGAAAACAACCAAGGACCTTAAGTTAATAATTGATAAAAATAAAAGGCCCGTCTTAACAGCATATTGTGATGCGGATTGGGCATCAGATAAAAGTGACCGGAAGTCCACTACCGGTAATATCTTCAAATTGGGCAACAACTTGTTAAGCTGGACAAGCAGGAAACAGTCCAGTGTCGCACTCTCCTCTACTGAGGCAGAATATATATCTGTCTCAAATACCTGTCAAGAAATGGAGTGGTTACTGGCATTATTAACAGATTTGGACCTACCACAAACCTTACCGATTTCGATTTATGAAGATAATATTCCATGCATAAAAATCTCAAAGAATGAAAAACATTTATCGAGAAGCAAGCATGTAAGTGTTAAATACTACAACGTAAAAACTATGATAGAAAACGGAACAATGTGTCTACACTATTGCCCTTCAAAGCAAATGATTGCTGACATAATGACAAAACCCCTTGCGAAACCTCAGTTTGAAACTTTAAGATCTCAGCTGCAACTGAGGCTAGCACTTTGAAAACAAAAGTGGGGGTGATGGAAAAGACTTTTTTTTTCTCTTCATTAAAAACCGATTTGTTTCCAAAGCACTCGCCAGATGGAAGCACCATACAAACTTTTTGTCCTGAAACGAAGAAAAGAACTCTTTAAAAACTTTCTCTGACGTCACATCTTTTCTGCGAAGCTACACTCCGTCAAAATGATTCTAAGCTGTTGTTTACCTTTTTTCTGAAACTGTAAAATTCGGAAGCAAAAATTCTCAGCTCCGATAATATTTCTTTCTTAAAAGAACTTAAAACTAAAACATTAGAATTCTACTTATTTTTGTGTTTTCGCAAGTTGTGCTGTGAATATTTTTTTATTTTATTTGTGTGATTAAAACAAGTCATCTTTCCAAAACGGAAGTGAACGAATTATTTGTTCCATAGCACACAGTAATAAAATAATAATATATTATTATTCCAGTAAATTCTACGCAGGCCTAAAGAAGAAGAAAGTTATGCCCGAAGAAGATTCCTAGAAAGGTAGGCCTGAACTTATATACTTTCTTTTTATTGAAATATCATTTTACCGTAAAAGAACTCACGCCAATAAAATGATTCTGGTAGTTCTAATTGTGAAAGTAATGAAAATCAGAAAATTCTGATTCCTGATTATGTTATTAAACCAAGCATTTCTATTAATGATATTGAAAGTATGATTACAATGTTTGAAGGTACTCAAGTACAAAATATTAATAAATGGATTGCCGATTTTGAAGATATTGTTTCATTATTTAACGTTAGTGATTTGCACAAATTGATTTTGGCTAAACGCCGTATGACAGGCAAAGCAAAATTATTTCTTGAAAGTGAAACAAATATTAATTCGTGGTCTAAATTAAAAACCCTACTCATATCTGAATTTGGTCAAACGTGCAATTCAGCTGAATTACACGAATTGCTGTCCAAAAGAAAAATTAGACCACATGAATCGTTAGATGAATATTTTTTAAATATGAAACAATTATGCTCAAAAGGCAATATTGAAGATTCTGCCCTTATTCAGTATGTAATAAATGGAATTAATGACCCCATTTCTAAAAAATCTTTTTTGTATGGTTGTCCCAATATTGCTGAATTTAAACAAAAATTAAAGATTTATGAAAAAATAAGATCGGAGTATGAAAATGCAAAATTTCATAAATATGAAGGAGCTAAGCCTAAAATTAAATCCGAAGTTGAAGTTAAGAACAAATTTAAGCCTGTAAAGCCAAATATGCGTTGTTTTAATTGTGGCGGGAATAATCATAAGAGTATTAACTGTGTAAATAAAGATAAAGGGCCGCTTTGTTTTGCTTGTAACGCTTATGGTCATAAATCATTTCAATGTAATAAATCTAAAGATACAAGTGTTAAAAATGCTCAGTCACAAGTAAACATTATTACATCCCAAGATTTAATTCTGAAAGAGATAAAGCTTTATTCTTTGCGTTTAACCTCTTTAATAGATACTGGTAGCCAAAAGACTTTGTTAAAGAAAAGTATTTATGATAATTTGAAGAACTTTGTAGAATTAAAACCTACGAGTATCTCTTTGACCGGTCTAGGAAAAGCCTCAATTAAACCAGAAGGTTGTTTCAATTCAGAAATCGAAGTAGATGGTTCAAAATTTAAAGTTACTATTTTTGTCGTTAAGGACAGTTGCATTAATTTCGATTTAATTATTGGCACTGATGTTATTCATCAAGGTACATTAACTATTTCTGAGAATAAAGTGAAACTGTTTAAAGATGAAGTTCAGTCTAATGACTTTTTAGTTAATATTGTAAATGTTTTGGATGAGCCTAAAATTGATTTAACTCACATTGCTGACAAAAAATTACGTTCAGAGTTATACTCTTTAATTGAAAATTATGTACCAATTAAAACTAAAACAGTAGATGTTAAAATGAAAATTAATTTAACTGACGAAATCCCAGTTTGTTCTTCTCCTCGAAGATTACCGCCATGCGAGAAAAAAATAGTCGAAAACCAAATTGAGGAGTGGCTAGCTCAGGGAATAATTCGAGAAAGTTCTTCTAATTTTTCTTCGCCGGTTGTGTTAGTCAAGAAAAAAAATAACACAATGAGACTTTGTGTTGATTACAGATGTCTTAACAAAAAGACAGTACGTGAGCATTTCCCCTTGCCAGTTATTGATGATGTAATAGACCAATTACATTCTGCCGAAGTATTTACCACCATAGATTTGAAAAACTGTTTCTTTCATGTAGATGTTGAAGAAGACTCGCGGAAATACACCTCGTTTGTTACTCATGAAGGACAATACGAATTTTTGAAATGTCCATTCGGGTTGACCAATAGCCCTAGTGTTTTTCAAAAGTATATTTATAATGTATTTCGAAACCTATTAAAAGATCACATTGTTGTCATTTATATGGATGATTTAATAATACCTGCTAAAAACGAAGCTGAAGGTCTAGAAAAATTAAAACTTGTACTCGAAACTGCATCGGAATATGGATTAGAATTAAATCTTAAAAAATGCAATTTTTTGAAGCGTGAAATTGATTTCTTGGGGTATAGAATCATAAATGGTAAATTGTATCCCTCTCCACTGAAGACTAAAGCAGTAATAAATTTTCCCGAACCAAAGTGTACCAAAGATGTTCAAAGTTATTTAGGATTGACAGGATACTTTCGAAAATTTATAAGAAATTATTCGGTTATAGCTAAACCGTTAAGTGACCTGCTAAGAAAAGATTCAAAATTTAAATTCGATATAGAAGAACAAAGAGCTTTTAATGAACTCAAACGTATTTTGTCGTCAGAACCAGTACTTTTAATTTACAATCCCAAAAGTGCGACCGAAATCCATTGTGATGCCAGTATTGATGGCTATGGAGCTGTTTTAATGCAACAATTTCCAGTAGATAATCAGTTTCATCCAGTTTATTTCGCCAGTAAAAAAACCACCGAAGCTGAACGAAAGTACACTAGTTACGAATTAGAAGTTTTAGCTGTAATTGAAGCCCTGAAAAAGTTTAGAGTATATGTGCTAGGTATCCCATTTAAAATTGTAACCGATTGTAATGCATTTAAAATGACTATGGATAAAAAAGAAATGAGTACAAAAATAGCTAGATGGGCAATAATGTTATCCGATTTTGATTATGTTATTGAACATAGACAGGGTAGCAGTATGAGACACGTCGATGCATTAAGTAGGTATCCTATTTGTATGGTAATCCAAGATAGCTTAACTTTAAAAATTATCCAAGCTCAAGAAACCGATGACCATATTAAAACAATAAAAGAAATCCTAAAGGTGAAATCTTATGATGATTATCTAGTTAAAAATGATGTTCTTTATAAATGTGTTAATGGTAATGATTTATTAGTTGTACCGGAAGACATGCAAATGAATATAATCAAGGCCGCTCACGAAAAAGGTCATTACGCAGTTGCAAGAACAGAGAAAAGTTTAGAAAATGATTTTTACATCCCTAAAGTTAAACAAAAAATTGAGAAATGTATAGCAAATTGTGTTCCCTGTATTTTAGTTAATAGAAAATGTGGTTAACAAGAAGGTTTACTTCACCCAATAGAAAAAGAAGAAGCTCCATTACATACGTACCATGTTGATCACTTAGGTCCATTAGAAAGCACTAATAAAAATTACAAACATATCCTTTCGGTCATTGACGCATTCACAAAATTTGTTTGGTTGTATCCCACAAAATCTACCGATGCTGCCGAAGTAATTTCTAAATTAGAAATCCAAAAATCTATCTTTGGAAATCCAGTTCGAATTATATCAAATAAAGGTCCTGCATTTACCTCTAAAGCTTTTGAAGATTATTGCATCAATGAAAATATTAAACATATCCCGATTACCACTGGATTACCCAGGTCTAACGGCCAAGTTGAGCGTCTAAATTCTGTCATAATATCTGTTCTGTCTAAATTGTCTGTCGATAATCCTAAAAAATGGTATACACATGTAAGCAACGTCCAACAGGTGATAAATTCGACTTTTCAGAGAAGTATAAGCACAACTCCTTTTGAATTGATGTTTGGTACTAAAATGAAACTAAAAAATAACATTGAAATTACTAGTCTTCTGAATGCTGAAATACAATCTGATTTTACAAATAATCGCGAAGATATGAGAAAAAATGCTAAAAAACAGATTTTAAAAGTCCAAGAAGAGAACCGTAAAACTTACAACCTCAGACGAAAGAAAGCTAACAAATTTAAGATTAATGATGTGGTTGCTATAAAACGCACACAACAAGGTCCAGGTTTGAAGTTAAAACCAAAATATTTAGGTCCGTACAAAGTCATAAAAGTAAAAAATAATGACACCTACGATGTAAAGAAACTTGGATTCAACGAAGGACCCATGGTCACCAGTACATGTGCAGAGTACATGAAGCCGTGGACGGACGAAGCTTAAAAAAAAAAAAGAATTTCACCGATTGTGACACTATACCAACTATGACAAACCTCTGGACTGACAACTAATAGAATTTTAACTTTATTCTCGAAAAGACGAAAAGACGTAAGGTAAAAGAAGATGAAAAGACGTATGAAAGAAGACGAAAAGACGTAAGATAAAAGAAGACGGAAGACGTAAGAAAGAAAAGACGAAAAGACGTAAGGTAATAGAAGATGAAAAGACGTATGAAAGAAGAAGACGAAAAGACGTAAGATAAAAGAAGATGAAAGGACGGAAGAAAGAGAAGACGAAAAGACGCGAAAAAAAATATATGAATTTTTTCAAGAAATAATCTAAGCTTTGATAAACAATTTGAATGATGACTTCTTTTTTTCAATTTAGACTTTGGATGCTGCTGTGTTTTTTTTTTTTCTTTATCTTTTCAGATGATCCAGCTGCTGTTTCCAGCCAACAAGAATACATTCGAGGACGAATGTCTCATCAGTATGGCCGAAATATGGGAAATCTCCTCCACTATTAGATCTGCATATTATTTTCTACGCATCGCAACTCTGATGAACAGGCTCTCAGTGAGGCAGACGATTTTGACGAAACTATTAATTCCTAAGAAGCCAGACGATTTAAGCGGTAGAAAAAAGAACTGAACGGAAGAAAGGAGAATGGAATGTTTTTAGTTTTAAGTTGGTGAAAAAAGATCGTAAGATGAAGACGAGTTCCCGTATAAGATGTAATTGATTAATTAGAGTTATGATTGCTTGCTTTGTAAATAGTCCTATGTAAATATCTTTTTTGTAAATATTAACGTTTAATATAAGTCATTTAAAAGTTTAAAAACGGTGTCAGAATTTAATTTACCTCCGAGTTTATTTACTTATGTGTTCAAAAGAACTTTTTAAAGAAGAATCTCCATATTATTGTTACTTTAATCAGTAACATTTATTGTGACTTTACATGGTAAAAACTCATTATCTTATTATAGGATAATAAAAATTAAAAAATAATAATAATAATAAATAATAATAATAATAATAGTAATAATATTAATAATAATACCATAAATTATATCAATAACATTAAAATAATTTGATAATTAAAATATAGCTATTTAATTATAGATATAACTAGACAAATATCCATATATTGGTGTAAATTAAACAGTTTAAAAATTATGTTAAAATAAATAACCCACTCTCAATTTTTTTTTTTTTTTAATAAATAATTAACCTTTGCGTTTTTATCCAGACAACACCACCCTCCTCCGTACTCTAACATCTACCCACCCAACCAACCTATATATATATATATTTTATTACTTTTTAACATTTTTAATTTTTTATTATTTTTTTATGTTTTATAATTTTTTTATACATTTTTTACGCAAAGAATTAATTATAAGATCATGTAATATCTAATTATAAATTAAAGAATATATGAATTTTTTAGGATAACCATTATTTATAGCATCATATACAAGCTTTTTAATATTAGTATTAATTAAATGGGAAGAACATAGACATTTTATTCTATATAAATGGTTAAGTATTATATTACGATATACAGAATTATGAAGACAAGATTTAAAATTAGTAAAGGTATTAACTTTAAAATTAAATTCTTTCCTTTTGTCATAAATATCAGTTATAAATTTGTTCTCTTTTAATATAATTTTAATATCTAAGAAATTGACTGTATTATTAAAAAGTAGGTTTTTTGAAAGTTCTAGATTAGAAGGATAATCAACAGGGAATTGAGATAAACAGGTGTTATCAGTATCAATTAAAATTACATCATCTATATATCGATATAAATGTATTGTATTATTTAAATAATGACGTTCATAGTAATATAAGTATAAGTCAGATAATACACTAGATGTACTACCACCTTGTGGTATACCAACATTTTGAATATATATATTGTTATCATGCATGATAAAATTATTATAGATAATGAAATTAGTTAAGGTATGAAAGTAATCAGAATCGATATTATGTGATATATCCAACTCGTGTTGATATTTTTTAAAAAGCTCATTTATGATATTATGTAAATCCGATAAATCGATATTATTAAATAAATCTTTAAAATCATAGGTAGTGATATTTTTTATACATTTAAGATTTTGCATAATATGGACCAGTTCATAACTATTTTTTATGCAATGTGTATTATCACTTTTTTTTGTAATATTATATATTTGATTAAGAATTACTAATAGAAGTTTGTTAGCAGCATTATTATAAGTATTGCAACCAATTGTAACAGTTCTGAATTTAACAGGATGCTTATGAAATTTGGGATATATATATACACTAGAACCTGTCCTTCAATTTTTTTTTTAAATAATCTGCTATCATAACTGAGACATTAAAGAATAAATCTAGATTGTTTTTGATTTCATTGTATTTTAAATGAATTAAAATTAAGAAATATTCCTTATTGGTCGATATTGCATTCAATTCTTACCAAATAAAAAAAGGTTGGGATAAGAGAGGATTTGTATATCTAATATACGTACGTAAATATAAAGTTGTATGTAGTAATGCACTTCAAATAGCGAAATTATAATGGTTTCTTACTTTTCCCTGTTGTTTGTATAGTGTTACGCGAACCTTTTCGAACAATGTAATGTAGTGAGTAGAGCGAAATAGTACAAAAAATCAATAGTTTGTAGCAAGCACTGACGCTACTTCAAACAATAATCACGTGATTGTAACTTGCTTCTTTTATGCAAAATGTATTCCATTATAATTTGATAATCTCAACTCTTTTACCAATTCGCGTTTCAACCGACACAACTTAAAATTATGATTCAGTATTTTATCATTTCATGGTTCTTATAAAATACCAAACGATGGCTAAAATTTTTTATCATCTTATATTTGCGGTAAATAAAACAACCCCAAGATTTGCTTTAACGTATAGCACGTAATTTTTAATACCGCAACCAGGAAATGTTGCGGTGCCTTCGTCCTGTTTATAGCCGAAATTGACTGTAATTAGGTAATTTGTAGGGGGAAAAAATCGCATCTCATCTACTGGAATCTCAAAGAAATATGGTAACTCTTTTTCTTTTTTATTATTATTTAATGTTGGCTTTGCCACCCACATCAAAATATGCGTTGACATTTGGTTTTTCTTTTATAAAAAGTTTAGCATGTGTAGACCTCCTTGCAAGAAATCTCTCGACCGTCTTCCGCTATTTTTAAGCTTTGTTTCCGATTTAGCGCATGGGGATCGTGTAATGAACGAGATTCCTGGTTATCTTGCTTAGTTTATTCTTAGTTTTTGACTCTGGGAAAATGATAATACTTATCGGCATATATTTTGTACAAGCTTGCAGTTAAGGCACTGCTAAAGACTTCCAGATGAGATAGATTGCTACGATTTCACCACCGTGAAAAAAAAATATTTTTAAATGCTGACAGCAAGAATTGCTATTCTGGTCTTCTTTGTGTGTGGTCTTTGGCAGATTCTTGAGAGGGTTAATAAAATTTATAAAGGAGCCCCGAAACAAAGGCCTTAAGTTTAGTGAGAAATTTTTCCGTGCCCGTCTTGAAAGATGTTAAGTTCAGGTCAAAGGCATCTGGAAAGGATGCAGTCTTCTTTATGCTCTTTGCTAATTACTACGTACTTCTTTCTGGTATGCTCTGAAAAAACATTCTTCTTTTCATTCTCTATATCTTGTAGGGGTTTTTTTCCCTCTCTCTTTTCTGTGGGGTAGGTATGTTTATGTAAGATACATTAATGTGTTTAAAAATTAAATATTGCAAAATTTTACTATTAATAATTATTATAATTCGAATTGCTTAGCGACTGCAGAAATACGGACTCTAAAATTTTCTATAATTTTTATATTTTTTTCTTCCTTTTTATGATTTTAATTTCAGCAAGAATCATTAAAATGATTGAGTTTAACTATTGTAGAAAACTTAAATTCAAAAACAGATATGGTGCAAATTTGAACAGTTGGATCAATAAGCAATTCGTTCAAGGCAGTTTTATCTTTTATCTTTTAAGTAAAACAGTAAACGTTTTAAAGTTCATATTATATGTTTTAAGTTAAATTTAAGTTTCCAAATATTAATGATTATTATTAAGTATCTGAAAATCGAACTACTTATTTTCATTTTCGTATAAACAGTCTTGAATAGTCTATATAATATAAATGTAATAAAATAATATAAATAGTCTTGAATTATTATAAGTTGTTCCGCGTTGACAACATTTCCTGGAATCCAAAAATCTGACAACTTTGACATAATTTTCTAAAAATCCTGCAATTCTCAAAAGTATACTAAAAATGTCGGCTTTGACACAATTTTCATAAAATTCTATTCATTCTAAAATTATTATTTCTTTGAGAATGTTCAAGGCTAGAAAACTGAAAATTGACGTGGTTATTTTTAAGACATAGATACATGCTAAAAAATTTTCAAGCAATCTACCAATTTTCGCAAATAAACGGAATCACGGAATCCATTCGAATACTTTTGTAGGTTTCTGTATAACACACACCACATATTAAAATAAAAATTTATTTGGCTGAAAAAAAGAATAATGAAATCAACAATGCATTGCATTTCCAGAAATTACCAATTAATTTACATAGCATTATTTACTTTCATAAATGCATTTATATTCTTTATTTATATTAATTTTTCTCCAAATTACACTCCCTTTCATAAACATTCCCCTTCTTTTATACTCGGTTCCTGTCGATTTGTGCTGAGGTGACTAAATAGTGATATGTTATATTAACTCCCAGACAGACCTGAACACTACTTGCGGTTAGTCGTCGGCGTGTTTGTTGTGGCGACATGTTTTTTTTTTTTTTTTTTTTTTTTTTTTTTTTTTTTTTTTTTTTTTTATATATATATATCTTTAATGAATTTTGCAGGAAAGAGACGGTTGTCCGGCAAAACAGGAATCTTTTCGTCAAGTAGGGTTGATCTGTTTATCTCCTGATTATTTGTTTATTCCCCTCCGTTCTATTATGAAGAAACCGCAAAAGGGTCCTATACAAAAGACATACAAGACCTTTTCCAAGAATTCAGTTGACCGGGAGAAAATACGCATGTGCTCACAGCCTTAGCCCCTAATAGATAAGACTCACTTAGATAATCGGCTAACCTCGGAAAAAGTAAGGCAACTGACTCCTTGCTAAATCTGCTGGAGTCGGACCGCTATTTTCCCACTACTCCCCGTTAAGCTGCTATTAGATTTACAGACATTTCGAGACTTTTGAGCAAACATTTGATTTCCTCCGACTTTTTGCGAAATATTTTTCTCACAACACCCAGTGTGATAGCAAACAGCAATGCCCTCCAACATTTTTCCGCAGTTCCGAAAAAGTCTCCGCTAGTCGAGACTTTTCATCCAACATCGAACATTTCTACGAATCAGAGATAAGCGATTGATATGAATAGGTGATAAATATTAACGCCTGGTACTAGTAGTACTGGTTTTCCTGCTTTTTTCTCTGACTTTTCCCAAGACAATTTTAACCTTTTTCTCTCTTTGAACTGGAAAAAGTTGGGATTAAAATAGGCTGAAAAGTTTGTTGCTCGTAAAGTTCGTGAATCTGATAGCAGCTTTACAGGCGCAAATTCACGGTCGCCAGCCGCCACATGGCCACTAAATTTTTTGACTTGGCGACTAATTTTTAGCGTCTATAAGTCGTCATCCTTTGGCGAATCTTGTGTTTTTTCTCGCAATCATTTAACAAAAATTGCGTTTTTCATCGATTCTTTTTCAAAAGTCGTGGTGTTTTTAGCGATCCTTTGATAAAATTAGCTTTTCTTCTGCAATACGTTGACGAAATTTACGTTGCTTCTTAATTTTTCTTAGAAATTAAGCCCTGGCAATGACTAGAATATTTGGGTTTCAGAGCCACTGGCTTCTTAAAAATTTTGGGAATTTGCACCTATACTCATCATGCTGAAAACGTACGTACGTATTATATCACGTTTATAAGGCAATTCCAGTTATAGAAACCTTGTCGGATGTGCCAATGACAAAGCATTCTGCATGTTAATACTTTAAATTTCGCTGTCATATAGTGCCAAAATTAAACAACAATCAATGCCCATCATGAGGATTCTAAAGGTAGTAGGTTCGTTGAATTGTGTGCATTTAGAGAGGAGGTTAACCCTTTCCGGCGCACTACTCTTTAAATTTGGAATTTAAAGAAGAAAAAAATTAGGCAATCTAATTAGGCCTAGAGGAGTACACAGGTATTGTTTTGTAAAGATTGCACTAACCATTTTAATTATACAGCTGTTGCCGAAGTGGTAACCTCCCATAAGTAAAGCATTGATAAGCGCAGTGAGAAGAGCATTGCTGTGAAGCGCGTATTACAGTAAAACATTTGACCTTTTATTTAAAAACAGTAGAGTTTGATCTCTGTGGTGCTGCCATCTAGAACTCATAAGAAAGATTTAAAGTAGCCATTAGAGTAGATTTTAAAATATTCACGGAGTTTTTGTGTCTCTAAACAGGGGGAACTTTAGGTGTTGCCGACCCGGCAACACTGCGCGTTAAGGGGTTAAAGCATTGCATTTGTCAAACAAATCATAGTATTTTGGCACCTTATCCAGATGTTTACAACTAAAATTCCCATTCCAAAGAGCATAAAAACGATAACTATCGCATAATATAAATCCAAGTACAATAAGAATTTATTTATATAATAGTATAACAGTTTATGAAATTTAATTAAATTCCGTGCAATAATATTTTAGATTTAGCTACCTGCAAAATCGTGAAAATTGCAGCATAGCAATTTCCCTGTTATATGATGTTACACGGAAACCCAATCAGCAACATCTTATGTCAACGTCCAACTTAATAAGAAGTTTGATAAAAATTCATGCGATGGTTTTTCGAGATAGAGCTATAATGCGGAAATCATGAAAAATACAGCATAACAACGCTACCTACTGAGCGATTTACATCTATATCTAATCAGCAACATCTTACATTAACATCTAACTTTATAAGAAGTTTCATGAAAATCCATGCAATAGTTTTTGAGATAGATCCATTGCGGAAATCATGAAAAATGCAGCATAGCAGCGCTACTTACTGGGGGATTTACATCAAAAATTAACAAGCAACAATTTACGTTACCGTCTAAATGAATCAAAAGTTTCGTGAAAATCCACTCATTAGATTTTGAGATGGAGCTATAGTGGATATCGTTAAAAATACAGCATGTCAGCGCACTAGTCGAGCAATTTACACCAAAAACGAATCAACATCAATTTACATCAAGAATTAATTTAATGTAAAGTTTTATTAAATTTCGAGCAGCAGTTCTTTAGTTAGAGTGTCCTCAAAATTTTTGTCACAGACAGACATTTTCTAAATATAGTCAAATCGTCATTAATTATAAATAGAAGTTTTCATATACGTCCATTAAAAACATTTCAAAAATATGCATTAAAATATTTAAATGCTATAAAGGACGTTAAATACTAATAAAAACATTAAAAGATCTTAATAATTTTTACATGTTTCGATTGAATTTACTCAATCATCATCAGAAAAAGAAAATACAAATAAACACAAAGATGGAAAATAACAATAAACTATTACAAATGAAATTTAAAATATCCGTCAACAACTGGAAGTCGAAATTTTTCACGAATCCAATATTTTCTTCTCGTAAAGATAGAAGAGACTAATAAATAAACATTTCTTCTGAGTTTTATACAACGCGTAACAGAAATTTTGAAAACTATGTATCTCTAACAACATACCATTCATCGGTTTTAATTAAGTTCCTTTGCATTCAATGGGGAACCCCGCGCGGGTTCAAGAAATTCTCTCAGCATTTCTGACAGTTCAGCAAATTAATGAATTAGCACGTGTTGATTAATGGACCGTGAACGTGCGAGTAATAAATAAAAAATTTCATTTTTTGGGGACTTTTCTTTTCCATGCGTCGTTTAAATTAATGAATGTTATAATTTATTCTAAAAGGACAGTACAGATTCGAGCTTAAATTGTTCGGAAAGTTCTGCACGGTCTTTGCAGATGTAAATTTCAGCTGCTCGTAGTATTGATCTTTCTATTGTTTGGTATTAAAAGTTTCGAGGCGATGAAGAGAAAAGTTCGGAAAATGTTTCTTCGTGATAATCATCGTCAATCATTTCAGTCTACTGCTCTGTGGCCAAAAAGCATCCAGAATGGAAGCATAAAACAAAAGGTATCAAATTATTGGTCAAAATTTATTGATTATACTTTAAATTTATCTTTTCCGATTTCACTGCACTTTTGTAAACTTTTTTTCCAATCATCAAAACGTACTTTAAAGTCGTTTTCATGTTTCAGAGCATGTTGAGAATTCTTTAACTATTTGGAAAATGGTTGTTGCTCTCGATTTAAAAATATTTGAGACACATCTGAATTTTGTGATGCCCGAATTTTAGAAAGATACAACTATCTACTATTTTACTTTAACTTTCAAGAGAAATGAAGTAATTCTGTTGCCACGATGGCAGAAAAGTATTAAAAACTACAAAAAATGTAATAATTCTAAAACAAATTCAGGTACAGCTTTCAAAAAATTGATTTTAGAAGTACATTTTTCCCTATACGACGGTGTAAAAATTAAAAATGGGAAATATTTAGAAGTTTAAAAATTTTCAGTACCAAAAACTGTAAAATTGAAATTTTATTTAAAATTTGTTTACGATTAATCCAGGAATATTAATGTTTAATCCATGGCGCGCATAATATATGACTCTGTTATTAGGTAAGCCATGTTTTGGTCATCATAAAAATGATGTTTATTATTATTTTTTTTAAATGTAGAATTTATTTATAAGTCTAAAATTTTAAGTTTTGAAAAGATCATTTTCCAAATGGTTATTGTAATTTGTTAAATTACATTGTTTTTAATGAAATTAGAAAGATAACCACAAAAAGATATACAAAAAAAAAAAAAAAAAAAAAAAAAAAAAGTCACACGGTGCTATATCGGGGAATTCGGAGTTTGTGAAGCCGTATTTCTAGAATTTGTTCATAAAAACTTTACGAAGAATACAGTCAAACCCCGTTAATACGCGTCCTGCTTAATACGCGAAACCGCTTAATACGCGAATTTTCTTTGGTCCCTTGAAATACTCCTATCTTACGCATATATAAAACCCCCCTTTAATACGCGAATGTTTAATACGCGAACCCGTTTAATACGCGAAATTTTATAAGTCCCTAGAAAGAAAAACCTACGTTTAATACGCGAATGAGCATAATTCTAAACATACGAGTTTTCCCAAGCATTTTATACAAAAATTATTTAAATCCAATTAAATTGAGCATTTCTCCTCTCAAAATCACACAATGACTAATTTGAACCCCGATCCGAGGTTAGCACCAATCAAAACTCTCCCAATGAAATCTCATAAGCAAAACGAGGCTAGCGTTGTGTAAAAGTTAAAGACATTATGTCTGCTTTGAAGAACACCTGTTTTCATATGAAGAGTATGTAAAACCACACTCTAAATTTTTAATGGAAATTCAAATTTTAAAAAATTACAGCATTTAGAGATTTTTAACTAATGTGTTTCGGCCTATCATGAGACGCTAATTAAGAATATGCAAGTTAAAAAATAATTGATACAAAACTTTTTGAAATCAGTAAAAACCTGAGTGTTTTGTCATGGTTTTGCTCGCTTTCTGTACGCATAGGCACAAAAAATGAAATTGCGCAAAGGAAAATGTACCTTCAATTCAGTACTTTTCTTGCAATTTTTGTCATTTAAAGATGTAAATGTAGACAAAAAGGGAATTAAATTTATAAAATCATACAAATTTGAGGTTAAGGTTCATTCATTGCGGGCCTCGGCTGCGCGAATCAGTTAGTTTTTATAAAAACAAAAATAACTTTTCCCCATTTTATCATCATTTTTAATTAAGAAATTATGTGATTCCCCTCCCCCTCCCCTAAATTAGAGTGGTAGAACCAATAGATGGAGCATACGCTACAATCGCAGATTAATCATGTAAGTCTTCCCAATCGCTGTTTCATCAGTGCTGTGATATTTTTAAAAGAAGAGAGTCGCTTGTCGTTTCCAGTATTATCTAGTCTATGATATCCATCTATGCTTTTATAATCTAGTCTAAACTATGGCGGAAGGAGAAAACATATTAAACTAAAGGCTCTCTCCATCACTGAGAAATTACAAATTATAAATCAATACGATGCTCAAGCTGTCTCAAAAAAGTCTGTGTTCGCCAAAGGAAAAGACATACCTGAGTCAACTTTAAGGACTTGGTTAAAGAATAGAAATGCCATCACTAACCAGGCTGGAGGAACAAAGAACAAGAAATTAAAAACCGCCAAGTATGAGGACACCAAAAAGGCTCTTCACGAGTGGTTTGTTCAAGCGCGCTCTACGAATATCCCAATAAGCGGCTTGTTAATACAAGAAAAAGCTTCTGAAATCGCAGCAAAAATGGGATTACTAGTTTTCAATGCCTCAAATGAATAGCTGGATCGATTTAAAACTCGGTACGGCATAAAATTCAAGCAAGAGTGTGCAATGAGTCAGCTGCAGTCAACGTTGAAGATGCTCACTGTTGAAAAATAAATGTACTTCCGCAGCTTATAAAAAACTACTCAAGTCGGGATAGTTACAACGTGGACGAACTTGGGCTTTTTACATACTGACACCCAATAAAACAATGGACATGAAAGAAGAAACATATCATGGAAATAAACTGAGCAAAGAGCGTCTTAGTATTCTGCTGGGTACCAACTCTGATGGATCAGATAAATTAAAGCTGCTGGTCATAGGGACATCACGCAAACCGCAATGCTTTAAAAATGTCAAGAGTTTCATCTGCCTGTGCGAAAGCCAGTGTAGAGCATGGATGACGGCCAAAATTTTTGCAATATGGCTTCATAATTTTGATCGGCGTATGAGAAAAGAATCGTACCGTGCGTTATTGCTTGTGGACAACTAACCTACGCATCCAAAAGATAACGAAGACTTAAATAATATCCAAGCAGAATTTTTACCTCCAAATTCGACTAGTGTCACACAGCCAATGGACCAAGGAATAATTAACAGCGCCGACTCGCGTCTTACGCCGATACCTTCACGAAATGGAACACGGCAAAAATCCTTCTTGCTACGAGTGCCGTCCAATTATAATCCTCGACGCTAATCACATGCTTACTTCAGCATGGGAGAATGTCACACCAACAACAATTACAAATTGTTTTCACAAAGCGGGGTTCGGAAGTAGCGAGGACATCATTTATACAGAGCCAACCTCGCACCCTAATGTTGAAGAAGATTGGTTGGCCGCACAAGAAACTGTAGGGAGTTTGTTTTTCGATTTAGACACGTTCATTAATATCGACAAAGATCTAGTTACCTCCGAACTCCAGTCTGGATGATATCATCATTGATTTAACTGCGACTGACAAACCGGATGAGGGTTAAGAAGATGATGAACCTGCGCTTCCGGCCCCATCCCTATTCTCCAAAGCTAGAGAGGCATTCAATTTCCTAAGGCAATATGATCGCCACTGGACAAAGGACCTTTAACAAGCGAACTTTACCACCACCTAAGAAGACGGAAAACATCATGGTGATGGTGCGACCGCATGTCAAACAGGCCAAAATTTACAGTTACTTTTCCAAAAAGTAATTTTTATGACATTATTGACTTAAGTAAGTTTTTTTTAATTGACTTTTTATTATTATCAACACTATTTAGTATCGCATATAACTGTTCTGTATAGTTAACAAAGATTTCAATTTTGTTAACATTATTTATAGTTAATATGGTTAGCAGAAATTTTTGTATTCGTCTTATTCAATTTTATGTGTCATAAATAATAAATCTAAATTTGAAAAGAAATAGGATTTTTACTTGAGAAAATAATGGTTTATAGAATTTTCAGCTTTCAAACGTTCCTGCTTAATAAACACATAATGATTAATATAAATAAAATGTTATTTTATGTCTTAAAAACGCTAAAAATTGACAAAAAAATGTGTTTTTTCTGCATAGATTGTTATTAGATAGACCACTCGACGAAAATTTGCGACCTTCGGTTAATACGCGAACCCGTTTAATACGCGAATTTTCATCGGACCCCAGATTCGCGTATTAACGAGGTTCGACTGTAATTGTACCATTCAGTATTATCGTGATGCAATACCCATGGGGGTTTTTTCGTCACATTTCAGGTCATTTTCGATTAATTGCTTCACGCAAACGTCACAAAACACTCAAATAATATTCTCTATTAAACTGCCTGGCATTTGGTAAGGAATTCATAATGAACCAAATCCCGACATTAAAAAAATGCCAATATTACTTTGAAATTTGAGCTGCTTTGGTGTGGTCTTTTTAATCTTGTTTTTGCTTTCGAGCGCATTCATTTGATTGTTGAGCTGTTTTGGTTCTGTATCAAAAGCATAATAACAGATTTCCATTACAAGAAATTACAGCGTTTTAGAAATTAATCGGCTTCAGAAAACATCTCTCGGGATACTGGAGCATGTTGTTGTTTTTTAAAACTTATTCAAAGTTATTGGAGCAACTCGATAAACGACGCATCGCAACCCTGAATCATCTTTTAAGATTGCTCTTAACCCCTTGAGGGACGACGGGATACATATTATCCAAACTAAAATTTTCACTAGAAACTTTTAACGAAATTTTACATTTTTAACTTTGGGTGCAAAATACTTTGCCTTATTTTTAAAAATATATATACTTTTCGATTATTCCGGTGAAAATTCGTATTACAGAGCCATTACTGCTTGCCCCTCAAGGATTAACAGGAATCAAATGTTATAATAACTAGTTCAATAATGTCTCTTTGTCAAATGGCGATCAAGTACCATTCATCTGACCTTGTCGATAGTTTGATCATTGATCAAAGAAGGTGGTATACCAGATCGCGTTATCATCTATGACGGATTCTCTATATCATCTTTATAGATTTTCAATACCAATCAAACATTGTTACTTTTGATAAAGAGTCGTCATTAAAAGCTTTTTGCAAGATTTCAAATGTTTTTGTAGCAGAAATTTCTTTACAAAAACAAAATAAAAGACCTTTTTTTATATAACATTTACTATTTTGGAAAAACAAATGAGAAAATTCCTTCTCATTAAAAACAATTTTAGCTCTCGATATGCTATTTCTTTCGGCCAGCAATTAAGATGTCGTCTCTTAAAAATAACGTTCCGTTATATATGCCAGGAGTAAAACAATGGTTAAATATGGATAATCTGGTCTGTAATTATTTTAACTTCTAAGCAGCACACATTTTAAATTTTTATATCGTCATACAGGAGAAAAAAAAATATTTTAAATGCAATTTGTTTGAAAACTGCATCTTAATTTATATTTTAAATATTAATTTTTTCACAGTTTTTGACATTTTTTCTTTGAAATTGGCAACTGAAGTACTCCATTTCTGTAGAAAATAATGTAAAAATAGTTTGAAAATAGTCGATTCATTACATCTTTTTGTTGCCATTTTTCCATAACAACTGAAAAACAATGTAAATAAAATTCATATTATTTTGAAAAAAAATTATAAATGAATGGTTTCTACAATATAGAGTTCTACAACATAGAGAGAAAACATAGCGTTATTATAAACTATAGGGGGGAACTGGGACACATTTATACATGGGATATCTTGATACACCCCTTTACTGTTTACAAGGTCATTATAGGAAGTTTCACAGCAGCTCCAAAAGATTATGCTTGTGTACACAACTATCTACACAACGTCTTGGCGTGATTCAGTAGTTTAATGAAATGAGACAAGAGATTTAGTGATTTTGTATTTTAAAAGTAAATTTGAGTTGTACAATTGCAGTGGAATTATACAGACGCTCCAGCATTTTTAACAGAAAAGAATACCTCCCCGGTAAGTAAAATTACTATTTATCAATTCCTCATTCTTTTATTTTTAGGTAAATTATGAAGTATTGGATTTGAGAATCATGTTATACAAAATTGCTGCACGGGGCACATTGATACAACCAATTTTGGGACACATTGATGCGCATCAATGTGCCCTATGATAACTACAGACAATCTAATATCCTTTTTTTAGTTCAATTTTTTTTTCATTACCTTTTACTGTGATTATTATTATTATTTTACCATACACTCTTTAATCTAACCATTTCCCACCAACAGTTTCTAATATTAATTTTTTTGAAGTGAAATGGCTCCATAGAAAAAAAAAGACTTTTCGACATGAGAAAAGTTAAAGAGGAGAAACAAACTGCAACAGAGCAAAAGAAGTAGAGACAAAAAACTGAATATTTCAAAAATGCTGCTGGGGATAGAAGATGCCAAAAATTTGAAGCGTTAGACTAAGATAAAAAAGGTATAAGAATTATATTCATCAGATGAACCTGAAAAATCCTTAGGACAGTTGTGTAACACTCCATCAGATGAGACCTGCTAGGTGAAGAAGCAGATACTTTGGAAGATTATACAAGCGGAAAAGCAGATATTTCTGAACAAAATATTGTATATGATCACTTTGCTATAATGCGATTTGCCAAAAAAAAAAAAAAAAAAAAAAAAAAACAGAAATTATGGTAATTTTTTCATTATTCCTGAGCAGAAAGCTAATGGTGAGGTTAAACCGCCAGATATGACAAAATTGCCACAATTGCGTGGGGGAAAAGCTGAATTTGCCTGTTGCTGTGAGCAATCTGAAGTTGATTGCTGCTATGAGTCTGCTATACTTACACATGGGCATCTTGATGATATTCTTGATGAAATGCACGCGGATAACCATTTAATAAAAAGTAAATACATAATATATTCTTTTCTTTTTTTTTTTTTTTTTTCAGGAGAAATGAAAGGAATTTCTGATTATTGACTGATGTTTATAGAAACCATAAAAATGTTTGATAAAAGTTTGCCAACGATATCCACTATCGATCCATTAAACGAAGTGTTCGGATACTCTTTGTTCACGTTATAACTCCTGCTCCCAGATATTTTTATTGGTTTTTTTTTCTTTTTTTTTTTTATAATAATTTTGGTCATTCATTGGTATCATAGAGATGTTAAAGTCCACTACATTAAAATAGAAAATTTTTGGTAAGTATCTTTCCAAAAAAAATTATTGTTTTATTTGAAAGGTAAAAATTGAATTACATATCATAATGAAGTGGTGAAGAAAATCAAGGAACAACTTCCAGAGTTACTTTAGCAAACATCAACGTCCGATATTCAGAGAAAAAAAAAAATGTGCTTTGTAGATGAAATTAGATTTAATACTTGAGAAATATGTGGTTTTATGTTTGTGATTTTAACTGCATATGTGTTTAAATAAAAAAAAAAAAAAAAAAAAAAAAATCACATATTTGGTAATATTGTATTTAGTAATATCATACTTCATTAAATTGCCTAAAAAATTGCTTGTGATAAAATAAAAATCATATACAAATGGTAAAAAAAGGTTTTATGTATAATTAAAACCTCTTTAATGCAATATTTATTAGTTTTACGTGCTTTTGTAATTATATAAATATACAGTACCTATAGTCGTCGTCTGGTCAGTCTGCCTGTCTGTTCACATGTAAACAGCGCAAAAATTATCCAACCAAATGCTTCTAAATTTAATCATTACAGAATTTTCCCGAGTCATTTAAAATTTCACGAAAATAGAATCCAAACTTAAAAAGACATTAATAAAAATTTTCTTCATTCTATAAAAACCTACCACGATCCTAATTGATTGAATGGTATCTCATGATCAGTAATAATTTTAAATTGCCATGGTGATGATGCTCTATTTAAGATAGAGTTTTGCTATTCCCGTATTACTTAAATCAATCTATATTAGTAAATTTTGTATTTATGCATTTTTGCCTAAAAATGAAGTGTAACAGCTATTGCATCAAGATCTGAATATTTATAAAACTATTTACAGTACGAAAGAGCCGCATTTGTCATTTTTCACACACAATTTTCGACTTATTATAGTTATATTTAAAATTTTTAAGAGGGTCCTGAAGACATTTCAAAATAATTTTTATTTATTGAGTTAAAATTTTGAAATTTTTCGTTAAGGTTAATCATATTATTTGTGGAAAAAAAAAAAAAGTCGTATAATAAAACTTCTCATAAAAAAAATCAAAAATTTATTAAAAGAGTGTGGTAATTTAAAATCGTTATAACTCGAAATATTATTTTTAGAATTTCAATTTTTTTTATTTAACTAAACAAAAATATATGTTTCAATTTTGGTTGAGCGTTTTTAAAAAAATATCAATTTAAATAAAAATTAAAAATATGTAAATTAAAAATCTTAAAAAAAAGTAGTGCACTTTTAAAAAAATTATGTTTCCAAAGTAAATATACATATATATATATATATATATATTTTTTTTTTTTTTAATTTTTCTGAATAAAAATTTAAATAAAACAATTGAAAAGATGTGTTCCAAATTTGAATAATTTTCCTTTAATGGTTCTTGAGTTATAACAAGTTAAATGAGAGAAATGGCGAAATAACCCATCATGAAAAAAAAAAAACGCATTTTCACAAGAAGTCGTTATCATGAAAACCTTTTCTTTTGAAAGGTAGATATTGAAATCAGTCCATAAAAAAATATTAATATTTCCAGTTCCAGTTAAGGTAGAGATATGATTTAAACGTCATTTTAAGCAAAAAACAAACAGAGAAATTTTGAAAGATATAAAATTAGTTTAGAAAATATCGAGGTTTTTGTGTACCGGACCCCCTTAAGCAATTAAACGAAGTTTATTATTATTGGATGTTATACTTTTTTATATATGAGCAATTTTTTTTTTTCGGACACACCAGGCATCTTCACACAGTGTAAAAAAAGAAAATATAACTGCAAATCAAACCTGTTAAAAAAATTAAATCAAACCTTTTAGCATTGTCATTACACATTAACAAAAAAAAAACCTACAATCGATAAAGGCAGAAATATAATAAAGTTGCTGAGTTGTATTAGTATTTCATGTAAAAAGATTATCACTAAATGCATTTATTTATTTATTTTAGTTAAGGAGGGGGGGTCTGAGACACAAAAATCTCGAAATTTTCTAAAACAAATTATTGCATTAAAAATATGTCCGTTGTTTTATTTTAAAAATGATTTTTAAATCATGTTTCTGTCTTAATTGGAACAGAAAATATTAATTTTTTCGTTTTGGTTTGTTTTCAAAATCTAGCTTTCAAGCAATGATTTTCATAACTTCTTGTGAGAATGTTTTTTTTTTTTTTTTTTTTTTTTTTTTCTCACTTTTCGGATTAAAATTGTTAAAACACAAGAACTGTTAAAAATAAATTTAGACCAGGCGGCGGCGACACGAATGACTACGTCATCGAGTTACGGGATGAAATTATGATGTAGGACAAGACTATTAGGTGTATATTAAGGAATGACTGGTCTGCCTCGTCATTTCTTGGTACGATATGAGTAACAGCGGGCGCCAACTCGCCATTTTGGCGTCACTTTCACGTCATCGAGTTACGGGATGAAATTGATGCCAAATTAAAGGTTAAATAAAGTATTTTAAGAATATTTCGGTCTGCCTGCGCATATCCTGGTTCAAACCCCCGGCAGACTGAAATTTATAACAAAAAGGCGTCATACTATACAATACAAATCATGATATGTCGAATCAGTCGTTTTCTCGCTTACTAATAAGAATATTTTCCTAAATCATCAAATTAGCGTGAAAGTCGATTGCAAAGATAAGTAATGTAAAACACGTCTTTAGATTTTGTAATGTACATCATGAAGCATAATTTGTTTTAAATTTCAGTCCACAGAAGGTTTGTACCTGGATATGCGCGGGCAGACCGAAATATTCTTAAAATACTTTCTTTTATCTTTAATTTGGCACCAATTTCATCCCGTAACTCGATGACGTGAAAGTGATGTCAAAATGGCGAGTTGGCGCCCGCTATTACTCATATCGATATCGTACCAAGAAATGACGAGGCAGACCAGTCATTCCTTAATCTACACCTAATAATCTTGTCCTACATCATGATTTCATCCCATAACTCGATGACGTAGTCATTTGTGTGTCGCCGCCGCCCGCTCTAATTGTTTCAAACATGAAACATGTATATTTTGATTGTTTTACTTTAATTTTGATTCAATAAATTTGAAGGCAATGTTTATTCTTGAAAATATGATTTTTTAAATAAAAGTTAGAACCTTTTTTTTTCCAAATCTTCAATTTAAATATTTTTATTTAAAAAAAAATAGTACCTTAAAAATGCTGAATCAAAATTTAAATTTAGATATTTCTATTTATAAAAATGTAAATAAATAAATAAATAAAATACTACAAATGTATATCAATATTTTGAATTATAGCAATTTTAAATTACCCAACTTTTTTATTAAATTTTAAATAAAAAAAAAATCTGAGAAATTTTAGCATATGGTTTTCTTTACAAATGATATGGTTAACTATCACAAAGAAATTCCAAATTTTAACTCAATAAATAAAAATTATTTTAAAATGTTTCCCGTACCCCCCTTAACCCTTTCCGGCACGGACAAAATCTGTTAGTAAAATGAGAAATTATCGACTGACACCGGAATTCACAAACGAATCTTTTAAATATTTTAAATTCCTTAATTTAAGCTTTTAATGTAAAAGCAAAATTTCACTAAAATATTATTGGTGCCGTTTGCAAATTTGAAATTAAAATTAGGTATCCCAGACTGGCCATAGTGCGCCGGAAAGGTTAAGGCGGTTCTCAAACTCCCTGCTCAACAACGCGGGATAACACGAATATGACCATGGCTGAATAACTAATGATTTATAATAATAGCAGCATCATGAAATATTATAACAGGAAAATGGAAAGTGCTAATATATCATTCAATCTGAGTATCAGTAAAAATGGTGCACTTTAAAAATAAATCTGCTAAAAAAAAAAAAAAAAAAAAAAAATCGGAAATTGTATGTCAGACATGGCCAATGAGGTGCGATCGTACTATTACTAATTTTTTTAATATTCTGATATCGGTGCAATACTATTGCACTCTTTTGCAATGGTGCACGCATACAAAATTCATTACGATTTTATATATTCAGTTCAGTCATACGGAAACAATAAGACTCCTTCTTAAAGAGGTCCGAGACGCGAAAATCTTGAAATTTTCAAATAATAGTAATAATAATAATAATAATAAATAAATAAATAAATAAATAAATAAATAAATAAATAAATAAATAAATAAAAATAAAAAATAAATATTGGATTAAAAAATTACTTGATTTTTTTTCTGCTTGAAAAATTACACTTAAATCATGTTTCTATCTTATGATTGGAACAAGAAATATATATACATTTATATTTCCATTTGGGTTTGTTTTCAAAATCTAGCTTTCAAATGGTTGTCAGGGAAATGACTTCTTGTAAAAATGTGCTTTTCTTAATGATGGGATTCTTACTATTTCTCATATTTAAATTGTTATAAGTCACGAACCGTTAAAGCTAAATAGATGAAACTTGGATGATTTTTTTTTTTTTTTTTTTTTTTTTTTGATGCAGCAAATTTGAAAATATATATATACATATATTTACTCTTAAAAATATGTATTTTTTTAAGTTGCATCATTTTTCCTTAAATTTTTAATTTAAATATTTTTAAAAATTCTGAAAAATTAAAGCTTATATGATTCTGTTTATTTAAATAAAAAAAAGTTGAAATTCTACAATTAATATTTCAAATTTTAACGATTTTAAATTAAGTCTCATTTTAAAAAAATTTCATTTTTTTTTTTAATTATGAGGAGTTTTATCACATGATTTTGTTTGCAAGCAATGTGGTTAACCATCACAAGAAATTTCAAAATAACTCATTAAATAAAAAATATTTTAAAATATGCCCCGGAACCCCTTAAATAAGACATAATTCATCACCATGGCAACCTACCTATCAAGGGATATCATTAAATTATTTACATATGATAGGATTTAATCGAACGAGAAAAACTGTTATTGAAATCTTTTTCAATTTTCATTCGATTTTTGTAAAATTTGAAATGATTCGAGAAAATTCTGCAACGAATCTATTTAAATTTCAATCTACACAGGCAGAAATTTCCAGGCCCGGCCCGAACGAAAGAAATATTGGCCCGACCTGGCCCGGCCCGGCCCGAACGAAAAAAATAATGGCCCGACCCGGCCCGAAAGTTAAAATTTCGGCCCGAGCTCGGCCCGGTCCTGAAAAAAGTTTAAAATTTGGCTCGAACCCGGCCCGGCTCGAGTGAATTTCTACAGAACATTGATCTTTAATCTTATGGAAGAGTTCTGACCAAAAAAAAATTATATTAGTCTTTTTTTTCCATGTTTATAATCTCCATTTATGCAGAAGTGCCGTAGGCTGCGATATTTATGCTTTTAAATGAATCTTTGTTTGTTATATGTAAATGTTTCATTTATCACTAGTATTATTAATCCATATTCCTTGTAATGGAGACAAAAAAATCGAATAAAGAATACTGCCCAGTTAAACTGATGGCATTGAGCTCACAGGCTACAAATACTAATTGTACATTAAAGCCTTATATTTTCAAGGGTTAATTCCGTTCGAAAAAAAATTAAGAAGGGGAAACAGCTCTCCCCTTTCCTCTTTTTTTATACTTAATCATTGAACCTCCTATACTATCAAAGACATGCTTTATCATATAAAAAATCTATATCCAAAATTCAGAGCAAATGAGATAATTCTTAATAAAAACCCATTTAGCATTTATATAATTTAAAAGGAGTTATCCCCCTCTTTTATACTTAATCATTAAACTTCCAAAACTATTCAGAGATTTGAACGAAATCTGAAAATTCTGCTTGAAAAACCCATTTATATAAATTAAGGGGGGGGGGGCATTAGAACCCCTGTTCCCTCTATTTATACTTATTCAATGAACACCTAATAACAGTCACGGAATCGCCTCATCAGAATGATCCTAATCTAAATTTTGAACGAAAACTTAATTCTGCATGAAAATCCCATTTATATCAACTAAGGGGAGGGGCAAGAGTATGTTCATAGAATGAAATATGTTCCCTCTTATACATATCGAATGAACTCCAAAAACTAATCAGGGAAGCGCCTTGTCAGGATATACCTATATACAAAATTTCAAGTGGATCGGATATTTTTATCATGAGTTATCGCGTTACGCACGAACGAACATACAGAACGGACGGGCACATAAGCTCTCAGGCTATGATAGCCTGTGAGCTAAAAAGCGGTATATGGTAAAATTTCCAAAGACGAAATCGGTTTGGAACGAAAAAAAATGCATTTCCTTCTTAACAGATGTAAATGTTTAATATATTTTTTTTCTCCCGTATTGTTGTATTCATTTTGCATGGATGAACATTTTAAAAGAAACTTTCAGTTTTCAGTTTAAAAAAAAAAAAATCCGTCATAATCATTTTTTTTCTCTTTGTGTGTGTATGTGTGTTTAATTCTATTTTAAAACGCCTAGTAATCTACGATTCTTTAAAAGGAATAAATTCTAATGTTTAATTATAGAATAATGACGGCTTAAAAGTATATGCTTTTTTTGCAGAAATTTTTGGACAAAGCCAAATATTACTGATTTATAAAAAGTTGAGAAAAGGATTTTCATATGGGAAGATTCAATGGGAACTGATTAGAGGGCCGTTTTTTTTTCAACCTCCGATGGGCCATAAAAAAAAGACAAGAATATGTAGAAAGATCATTTTATTACTAAAAGTTATGTACACTTATGGTTATTTTTCAACACAATCCCCTTGTAAATTGAGGCACTTGTCGTACCTGTGGACAAGCTTTCCAATACCCTCTTCATAAAAAGTGTCCACCAATGAATTCAAATGATTCTTGACGCTGTCTTGAAGCTCCACGTTACTTTGAAAACGCTTCCCTCCTAGCCACTTTTTAAGTTTAGGGAAAAGATGGTAGTCACTCGGAGCTAGGTCGGGACTGTATGCCGGGTGATCGAAAATTTCCCACTGAAAATGCTGAAGTAGACGTTGGGTTACAGCAGCAGTGTGAGGACGGGCGTTGTCATGGATCAAAACAATTCCAGAAGTCAGCATGCCTCTTCTTTTGTTCTGAATGGCTCTGCGTAACCGTCGTAAAGTTTCACAATAAACAGCTGAAGTAATCGTCGTCCCTGGCTGCATGAACTCAACAAGCAACACACCTTTTTGATCCCAGAACACTGTAGCCATAATCTTTCTGTTGTTGAAGGTTTGTTTGAACTTTTTTGGTCTGTTTGGCGAGTTCGTATGCATCCATTGTTGAGATTGACGTTTTGTTTCAGGTGTGTCATACTGAACCCAGGTCTCATCACCTGTCACAATGGATTTCAAAAAGTCTTCTCCTTCAGCGTCATAATGGGTGAGGAATGTCAAGGCTGAGCCCATTCGTCGTGTTTTGTGGTTGTCCGTCAACATCTTTGGGACCCAGCGAGCACAAATTTTTCTGTAGCCTAAATGTTCCGTCACAATAGTGTACAGAGAAGACCTCGAGACTTCTGGAAATTTTATGGACAAATAATTTATAGTGGACCTTCGGTTTCCTCTAACTTCTTCGTCCACTCGTTGAACAAGGTTGTCTGTGGCTACAGACTTGCGTCCTTGACCACCTTCATCATGCACATCGGTTCGGCCATCTTTAAATTTTCGGCACCATTCACGCACAACTCCATCGCTTATAAAGCTTTCTCCATACACTCGGCTCATTCTTCGATGAATTTCAGCTGCACTATTCCCTTCAGCTTGCAGGAATCGAATAACACTTCGCAATTCGCACTTGGCGGGAGAATCAATTAAGGCAGCCATGTTTACGTGGCTACAGCTCGCCTCACAATGGCGTCAATGAAAAGGCAGTCAAAGAGGGTGATGTGGGGAACATGCGCCGTCGCTCTATGCGCATACCGACTTCCTGCCACTCGTCTAACGTTGATGCTGTGCAATCGGAGGTTGAAAAAAAAACGGCCCTCGTATTTTGGTCCATGAAAACTAGGAAGAATGGAATCAGTCTCAGCTTCATACGGAAAAAAAAGTTAGGCCTGGCCCGATACTCCAGCAAAAAAATTAAGGCCCGAGCCCAGCCCGTCCCGAAAAGATTAGTGACTAGGCCTGGCCCGGCCCGAAAGGTTTAGTGACTAGGCCCGGCCCGGCCCGAGTCTTCAGAAGTAAGGCCCGAGCCCGGCCCGTGCAGACCTCTAGTTTTTACGTTGTTATCATACGGACAGACGAATTGACCAAACGATGACTATAAGTACTTATTTAATATATATACTGAATGTATGTAACAATGGTTATATGTATTATTATATGTATTGACTATTTAATATATAGTTACGAACGCACCTGAAAAAATTATTTTTTGTAAAATGATAAAAATAATAAATTAATTAATATTTCATCCGTTAAAATAAAATTATTATTACTTTTAAAATTTATTATGATTTAAAATCTACTTTATTTCTTCAGCCTGGAAACATTGTTAGTTTTTATTACTTTCTCCTATCTTCAATAGAAGAAAGTATTGTAATCAAATTTTTTCGACGGATTTACACGTTTTAGAGGTCAGAGATTCCAAAAAACATGTTTTTACAAAACGTCTGTCTGTCCGTGTGTCTGTATGTCTGTATGTCGCCATTCCACCATCAAAAAGTGTATGAAGTTATGAATAGAATTGAACCAAATTTTTTGTGAATGTTTTTGGCTGTGTCAAGCAGGTCCTCCTTCAGTTTTGAAATATTCCGCCGGAAGGGGGCGCTGCAATCGCAATTTTTGTGCCATTTTCAATATTGTACCGACCAAAAGTATATGAAGTTATGCATCGAATTGAACCAAATTTTTTGTGTATCTGTATAACTATGGCTAGTTGGTCCTCCCTGAATTTGAAAATAATCCGCCCGGAAGGGGGCGCTGCAATCGAGATTTTTGTGCCATTTTCAATATTGTATTGACCAAAAGTATATGAAGTTATGCATTGAATTTAACCAAATTTTTTGTGTATCTGCATGACTATGGCTAGTTGGTCCTCCCTGAATTTGAAAATAATCCGCCGGAAGGGGGCGCTGCAATCGCAATTTTTGTGCCATTTTCAATATTGTACCGACCAAAAGTATATGAAGTTATGCATCGAATTGAACCAAATTTTTTGTGTATCTGTATGACTATGACTAGTTGGTCCTCCCTGAATTTGAAAAAAATCCGTCGGAAGGGGGCGCTGAAATCGCGATTTTTGTGCCATTTTCAATATTGTACCGACCAAAGGTATATAAAGTTATGCATCGAATTGAACGAATTTTTTTGTGTAAGTGTATGGCTATGGTTAGTTGGATCGCCCTGAATCTGAAAAAAATCCGCTGGAAGGGGCCGCTGCAATAGCGAATTTTATGCCATTTTCAATATTGCACCACGTAAAAGTGTATGAAGTTAGTTCTAGAACTGGACTAAACTTTTTGTATATGATTATTTTTTGGTAAGGTCCTCCCTGAATTTTTTAAAAAAAATCTGCCTATCATTCTATTGTCCATCGGCTCGTGCAGAAACAGAAATTCGTTTTTATTCCGATTGAAGCTGAAATTTAAGATGAAAATCAAAGTTGGTAGAGTATTGAACTAAAATTATTAAAGCATTAAAATGAGTAACTATTTTTTTTTTTAAATATTAAAATGCATGTATGAGATAGAAGAAAGTTTTGGGATTGGCACATCCAACTAGTTTTTATTTATTTATTTATTTTTCTTTCGAAAAAGAAAACATTATTAACCATTTGGAAAACGGTTGTTGCTTTCAGTCTAGAGATAGCTGAGACATATGTGAATTCTTGTGATGCAAGGATTTTATTCGTTTTCTGATTGGTCCATGTTTAAAGTCCAGAAATAGACATCTGTTGCCACGATGACAAAAAAATATTAAAAACTACAAAATAATGATAATAATAATAACTCAGCAATAAACTGAGATACAGCTTTCAAACAAATTGCATTTAAAAGTACATCCCCCCCCCCCTATGCCACGGTATAAAAATTGAAAATGGGCGATAATTACAAGTTTAAAAATTTGCAGTGCCTAAAATTGTAAAACTGGAATTTCATTTAAAATTGTTTATGACTGGTCCTAGAATATTAATGTTTAATCCATGGCCTATGTAATACAGGACTCTGTTACTACGTAAGCCACGTTTTTATCTTCATAAAAATGTAGTTTATTATTATTACTATTTTAATTTATTTATAAGCTTAAAATTTCAGACTTTTAAAACATCATTTTCCAAATTGTCGTTGTAATTTGTTAAATTACATTTTTAATTTTTTTTACTATTTTTTTATTTGTTTATTTGACTTGCTTTTGAGTAAAAAGAAAATGTTCTTATGAAAATATCAGATTTTGAACAAAACTAAACAACAACAAGAAATAGTCACAGTTTTTAGAATTTGCATTAAAATTTTTTTTTAAGATGCATCTATTTCTATTTTAATAAAAACAAGATATACGCCAGTTTTTCATCTATATGTATTGCAGGTTCTCTACAAAACATTTGTTAAAATAAAGCATGCTCAATTTCTCATTCAAATTCTTTTTATTTCTATACTTTCATAAAACGTTTAAACTCTACGAAGAAAGGTAATAGTAATAAATGCTTTATTTATTTGATTTAAATTATCGAATAATTAAAAAGTGTAAGGTATATTTTCCCGGGTTATTGATCTTCTCATTTCTTTCAAATAAAATTAATATTTTAATCATTAGTAGATTATTATTTACTTTTAATTAAAATTAAAAAAAAATTATCCTCTCGATTTCATTAAAACAAAAGAAAGGAAACTACCCTTTAAAAAAGAGGAAAAAAAATCTTTCATTATTATTTATTCCTACTCATTTATTTAATTCTTTTAATATTGTTTAATATCAAATTAATACTTTAATCATTAGCACTTCTTTACTTTAAATATTCTTTACTTTTAATTCAAATTAAAACTTATTATTTATGATCCCCATTTCATTAAAAAGAGAGAAAAGATCCTTTTAAAGAGAAAAAAAAAAATATTTTCATTATTATTTATTCCTAATCTGTTATTTAGTTCTTTTCCGATCTTGAAAATGCATTAAGAAAATTGCAACTGATTGTGTTTCTATTTTAGACTTTTAGTATTGTTTTACATCAAATTAATGTTTTATTATTTAAAATGAGATCATTATTAATTTCTTTCCGTTTATTTCATTTATATTTCTCAAACTTGATCCTATTCCTTTTTATAGGAAGAAAAACATTATTATTTTTTTAATCCTTATATATAACTCTGTAATTACGTAAGCCACGTTTTGATCATCATATAAATTATGTTTATTACTTATTATTATTATGTTAAATACATAACTTATTTATAAATCTAAAATTTTATTTTATTTTATTTATTTATTTTTTTTAATATATTTTTATATGGTCGTTGTAAATTTATTAAATTACATTTTTTTTTTTTTTTTTAAATTTTATTTTTTATTTATCGTCTTGCTTTTGAATAAAATGAAAATGTTCTTATGAAAATATCAGACTTTGAATAAAACAAAACAAAAAGAAGAAATAGTCACAATTTTTATAACCTGCATTAAGACTGTTTTTTTTTTTTTTTTTTTTTTTTTTTTTTCTCTTTCTTAAGGCGTATCTATTTCTATTTTAATAAAAAACAGAATATATCAGTTTTTCATCTATGTGTATTGCAGGTGCTCTGCAAAACCTTTCTTAAAATAAAGCATGCTCAATTTCTCATCCAAGTTTCTTTTATCCCTGTACTTCCATAAAATATTTAAATTCTACGAAGAAAGGTAATAGGATTAAACGCTTTATTTATTTGATTTAAATTATCGGATAGTTATAAAGTGTAGTTATATTTCCAGGGCATTGATCGTCTTAGTTCTTTCGAATAAAACTTATATTGTAATCATTAGCACTTATTATTTGCTTTTAGTTAAAATTAAAACTTTTTATTTATCCTCTCCATTTCATTAAAAAGAGAGAAATTAAACATCCTTTTAAAGAAAAAAAAGAAAGAAAAAACCCTTTTTATTATTATTTATTCCTACCAATGGCGTAGCTAAGGGGAACGTCCGCCCCGGGCGCCGAGGCCTAGGGGCGCCAAATTGAGAGAAATTGTTATATATCTATATTGGGGTGGGGGCGCAAAATTTCTTGCTGGCCCCGGGCGCCAAAAAACATAGCTACGCTACTGATTCCTACCCATTTATTTAGTTCTTTTTCTATCTTGAAAATGCATTAAGAAAATCGCTACTGAATATGTTTCTATTTTAGACTTTTAATATTGTTTAACATCAAATTAATAATTTATTATTTAAAATAAGACCATTATTGTTTTCCTATAGTTTATTTTATTATTTACATTTCTCAAGCATTATTTTCTTTCTTGTTATATGCAGGAAAACATTATTATTATTTTTAATTTTTGCATAATAGTAAGCAAATATTTTGCTTTTGCGTAAAAGGAGAAAGTTCATCATAAGCCATTCTTCTTGGAAATAAACAAAGAAAAGAAGTTGTAATGTTTGAAATTGAAAGCTGTTTTTCTTTAAGGCGTGTCAGTTTCTATCTTAATTAAAAACAGAATATTTCAGTTGTCATCTCTCTGCATCGCAGGTCCTCTATAAAACATTTGTTGAACTCAAATTTACCTCTATATTTCGATAAAATGTTTAAACTTCACAAAGGAAGGTAATAATTTAATTAATTATTCGTTTGACTTAAATTTTACGATAATTAAAAAGTGTAATTACACTTCTAAGAGCTTCGCTTTTTTATTATTATTCTTTCAAATAAAATTAAAATTGTTGTTATTTTTAGTTAAAATTAAAACGTATTATTTATTTTCCCCATTTCTTTAAAAAGGTTGAAAAAAAACATTCTTTTAAAGAAAAAAAATATTATATCAATTCATTTATTTGGTTCTTTTTCGATCTTCATTAATAAAACCGCTACTGAACGTGTTTTTAGTTTTCATTTTATGCTTTTAATATTCTTTAATATCAAATTAATATTTATCTTCAATTTATTTTATTGTTTACATTTGTGTAATGTTATAAGCTTTCTTTTTATGGAAAGGAAAACACTATTACTTCTTTTAATTTTTGAATAATTAGCAACAAAATATTTTGATATAGGGCAAAAGGAGAAAGTTCATCATAAAACATTCTTTTTTGAAATAAACAAAGAAAAAAAAATGAAGTATTTTAAACTAGTATTCATCGTGAAGACTGTTTTTCTTTAAGACGTGCCAGTTCCAATCTTAATTAAAAACAAAATATTTCAGTTGCCATCTCTCTGGAGCACAGGTACTCTATAAAACATTTGTTGAAATCAAGCATTTTTAATTTCTCAACCTAATTTACCTCTAAATTTCGATAAAATGTTTAAACTTCACAAAGGAAGGTAATAATATAAATGATTAACCCGTTTATTTAAATTTTATGATAATTAAAAAAAATGTTATTATACCTATACGAGCTTTGAATTCTTAATTCTTTCATATAAAATTAATTTTGCAGTTGTTAGCACATTATTTTTTATTTTGGGTTAAACTTAATGACTGTATGGTTAATAACTATATAGTTAAACTTAGTGTTATTTATCCTCCCCATCTCATTAACCCGTTGAAAGGCACCGGTATGTGTTATATACCAGTTAATTTTAGTTCCCAAATGCTACATTTACACCAGAATTTAGGAATTAAATTTTGTTTCATATAATGTACGCGAAGAAACGATTTTACTTAGTTTCATATAAAGTTGTCTATAAATACCGGTGTCAGTCAATCATTTTAACATTTTAGCAGCAAAAGTGCTTTGCCCCTGTAGGGGTCAAAAGGGCAGAAATGAAAATCCTTTTAAAGACAAATAAAAAATAAAAACTATTAATTATTCCAATTCATTTAATTGGTTCCTTTTCGATCTTGAAAATGCATTAATACCACCGCTACTGAATGTGTTTTTAGTTTTTATTTTATACTTTTAATATTGTTTAATATTAGATTAATATTTATTTTCAATTTGTTTGATTGTTTGCATTTCTGTTACATTATCATTTTTCTTTTTTTTTATGGAAAGGAAAACATTATTATTTTTAATTTTTGCATAATAGCAAGAAAATATTTTGCTTTAGGGCAAAAGGAGAAAGTTCATCGTAAAACATTCTTCTTTGAAATGAACAAAGAAAAAAAGTTGAAGTGTTTTAAACCAGTATTCATCGTGAAGACTGTTTTTCTTTAAGGCGTGCCAGTTTCTATCTTCATTAAAAATAGAATATTTCAGTTTGTCATCTCTCTGTATCGCAGGTGCCCTTTAAAACCTTTGCGTAAATCAAGCATGTTCAAGGAGTGAAGAGAAGCATCATAAACGCGTATTTTTATTGGCGCGATTTGGCTTCCTTGGGTGGGATGCTGGAAGGGGCGTTCAATTGTAAGACAACCCTGCTGGGCGCACTCTACAAGTCAATCGGCGGTTATCTCTCAATCCCCACTCGAGGAGTGTTTCTTGTTCTGCTCGGGCTGACCGGCGTCAGACTGCTGTGTAGAGAAAACCAAGATGAAAGGATGTTGAGGAACGAGTGATGATACCTTTGCTTTGGTGTTGGTGGTTAGGGTCGGCAGCGACCGCTGTTATTTGGTCAACAGGGGCAACAGCTCACAGTCCGACATCCGGTCGGATAACCTGCGAAGAGGCTCATAAAAAATGCTCATTCAGAGAAGACTGTACCAAAAATTTGCTCAATTACATGAAAGATTGTGCTGATGTACTGCATGGATTAACGGCTCGATGCCCCTATGCATGTAGAAGGACTCTCATAGCACTTATGAGTCATGAAGCGGGTCTAGAACTGGCTATGTGTGATTGCAAGGGCGAACCCTTTTGTCAAACACATAAAGAGCGATTAGAAGTTTGCAGGCCAGAAGTGAGTTATGCAACAGCTGACAACACAGTGGTGTCCTGTTCTACAGCTGAACTGATATGTTCAGCAGATTACCAGTGCCAAACAGCCCTAACTTATTACCATAGGCTCTGCAAGTCCATGTTTCATGGGCATAAATGCACTCGTAGATGTAATAATAGTTTAGACATCTTGAGCAGGCAAGAAAAAGCGTCAAAGCTGCATGATTGCTATTGTGACGGTTCAGAGGACTTTCCCTGCATAAGAATAAAACAGAACACTCAGAGACTATGTCTTGGTAAAGAGACTTATAGAGAAGAAACTCATCATATGTTCACAACAACACCCGAATCAGCATCCGGGTGCAGGACGTTTAAGCCCTCGTGGTGTTTGACCTGGTTTGCCACTTCTATAGTAATCTTATGGACCTTAAGTAACAGAAATGAAAACTGTTATTCTACCATGAGAAGTTGTGAGACTTCAAAAACAAAACACGAACACTCGATATCAGATCGATTAAGTGTGAAGTCGTTACATCTGACAGTTTGGCCATGGTGGTGGACATCAGAAAACACTAAAGTATAGGTGAGTAAAATTTGTTTATCAATCAAAATATTTGTATGTGTATATGGCGGCCGGTTATGTATCTACACGAGGGATATAGGCCCAAAGGGGGAAGTTTTCCGAGGGAGTCTTTCTAAGGGAACCTAACCCATAATTACGCAAGGTTAACAAAGGTTCAAAGAAAACCTTGGAAAACTTCGAACAGTTAGGATAGCAGGCACAATTGGGTTCGAACCCAGCATCTCCCGCCTATCAGCTTTTTTTCTGAGCGCTGTCAGTTCATTGGTGGAATCAATCAAATATTTGATGTAAAAGCAAAGTGAAGTAACAAACAGTGTCTCTAGAATACGGAAAGCTAGGGAGTAATTGCCCTGCGCTCTAAATTTCTGGGGACGCCAAAAAATTAATGACTACAAAAACTACAGTAGCCATTAAGAAAGTTGTGCAATAATGCTCAAAACCCTGCTTATGCCAGTATTTGTGAAGATAATTAGACCTCGCTGTTTTCTATTATATTTTAAACTTTGCGTCGTGTATTATTGTGCTGTTACTGTTTGTGTTTAAATATGAGAGAAAATGATATTTAGTAAATTTCTCTCTATTAAAAATAAATCGAAATATGTAATTTTTTTTTCTCACCAATAATATTAATACGTTAACAAGAACGTTTTTTTTAATATATTTATATTTTATCATAATTAGCAAATTTTCCTTTTTCTTTTATTGTTATTTGTTATTCAAGTGCATCGAAAGCCAAACCATTAAGTTATCACGGAAAAATAGTAAACAAATTAGAATAATAAAGGTAAAGTAAAATGTAAAAATTAAAACCTAATAAAAACTTTTATAGAATTTCTTTATATATATATATATATATATATTTGTAATACAATCAACGGTTGCATATATATATATATATATATATATATATATATATATATATATACATATATACCTCGTGAGTATTATTAATATTAATAAATTTCTGTAATACATTAATAATGATAATGACAGTAATAATAAAATATAAAATAGTTTTGTGATAAAGCAAGTTTTAATTCGTTATTGACATGCGATTTGTTTCTAACTTAAATTTTTAATTTATTCCATTTTTATTTATATTTTTAATATTTGAATTAAAAACTAACTTGGAAATAATCAGCAAATTGTTTACAATTGAGGTTTTATAATTCAAAAAATAAAAAGGGGAAAGGCTGTATTCCATTTCTAAGCTACTCCATATATTTAGAAAAGAAACTAGTATATTATAAAGAATATTTAATCATAGATCAATATATATCCAATCAATGTGTATCCGTGTGTGGGGAGAGGGGGAAGGGATTCACTATTATAACATATTGTTATAATACACGTTTTCAGGTAGATGAATTTTACTTTATTTCCCTATGCGTCCTTATAATTTGGAAATACTTATTTTATGACAATTTTGCCTTTGAAATAATAAATAAATGGAAAATAGAGTTAGTCAAACATTTAGCTTAATAATGTTGAAAATAAATCCAATATGTTAAAAGGCGAACATTATTTTTTATTTTATTGACTTTTAGAGCTCTCGTTTTAACAGTAAAAGTTTATTTCTAAACAAAAATCATTCTAAGGAAGAAATTTTAATGCTTACATTATATGTATCCACAGCAAATGCGTGAAAGACTTTTGTACACTAACTGAATATAAAAATCAATATTCCTAACTAAAATCGTTTTCAATTGTGTTGTGAATGTGTTGTACGAAATAAATAGATTGTGCAGAAATTGTTAAAAATTACAAGAGGAGAAAATGTGTTTTCAAAACATATTTCAAAACATTCATTTTTAAAATAGTGTAACTTTAAAGGCACCATGTAGAAAATATTTTGAAAGTGTTTTACATATGTTGTTTTATAGTGTTCTAAATTGTATAGTGTTTAAAATGTGTTGTTAATTTGGGGACAACATTATTTTAAGAAACTATTTTCATTAACGCATATGTTTACGACACTATATCAATACAAATAACAACACTATTTTTAGAACACATTTCTTGATAGCAATACTTTCTGCAACATTTTAAGAACACATTTCTTGTGAGCAACATATTAAGAACACAATTACAACACAAAAAATGTTTCACAGCAGATTATTGTGTTGTAAATCTGGGGACAAAAAGTATTCCGAAACGTGTTTATTTTTTTGTTTGAGAATTTGCAGTGTGTGTGTTGCTCTCAAAACAAAATTTATAGAATTATCATAAAAATAAGAGGATTGAGTTATTTTCATTAAAAAAAAAAAACATTAACTTTTTTTTCAGATACCTATGGAATAGCATGCGCAAAAATAGGTTTTCTGTTTTCAACTTGTTCTCTTTCTTTATCTGTCTTTCTTTAATCATTTCTGTACATTGTGAAAACAATTGTCAATATACCGGAACCCTGTTTAAAAAAAAACAAGAGAGATAAATCATCACACGGAAATTTTAATTGCGATTATAATATCTTTCTTACTTCAATCTGCGGTGCACAGTTTCGAAAGAAGTCTGGGCCAAAAAAAAAATTTACTTATTATTTAAAATTTCGAAATTTTTTGTTATTATTAACCATATTATTTGTAAACAAAATCACATGGTAAAACTGCTCTTAATTTAAAAGATAGAGAGAGAGATTTAGATTAAATTTAAAGTCAGAGAGATTAAATTTTAAAATTATTTTAAAAAGTTGGATAGTTAAAAAT